>CM045763.1:101849642-103187505 GCA_025200525.1 Camellia lanceoleosa | reverse complement strand
GTTCTCAACCCTCAAATCAAAAACGCCTACTTCGACAAGTTGAAAAAGCCGAATCCACCATTTGGGAAGAGTTGGAAACGTAACTTTTGTTTACCAATCTACCCTCATATTCCTCATAAATTGAAGTTAAAGCAAAACGAAGCAACATTTGCCTCCTTCATTTGTCATTCTTGAACTCCTCCTTCCAAGCAAGAAAGTTTAACAACCTGAATCCTGATTTAATTTCGGCCGTCTCCCCTCACAAAGTCAAGCCACTTTGATTCGCCGTCCCATAGTCCTCACTCTTCGCCGGATCTCAAGCACAATCAGCACGCCTGGGGTAAATCGCTTCTCCATTTAACATTATCACAACTGAAAGTGACTTTTAATTCCAAAACCATGGAGGTTCCAGTCATGCCTTGTCACGACCAACCGATTGTCGATTAGATTCAAAACACCAAGGTGTTCGTGACTTCTAGAAATACCAGAGATTAGATGAAATTCTACTTTTAAAAACTCGTAACTCGATTTATTTCTATTAATCGGCGGTAAGCACATATATATATATATATATAATATGTACATATAATGAGAGATATCATGGAGACAAGCAAACGAAATCCGCTTGAATCGCTTCCATTGTTTGGATAATTTAGTGCAACTTTTTTGTTTTTTGTTTTTGCTTTTGAAATATTTCAATTCTGATTATATGAAACTCATTTTGATAACTTCTTTTAGCACATTTGGGTGAATTTTTTGTGACTTTTTTAGTTTTTTAGACTGCTTGATAACTCTTTTCTTGACATTTGATAACTCTTGAATCTGCTTCCACTTTTTTTGTTTCAAATTTGATTATATGAAACCCATTGTTTGGATAATGGTATAGTTTTTTGTTTTTGTGACTTTTTTTTTTTTTTTGTACTTTAGAACAATTAAATTTTTGTGAATTTTTGTAATTGTGGACTCGCTTAAGTGCGGAATTTTTTTTCTCTCGTTTATGGTGTCCTGTATACAAAAAATCAAGTTTCTTCTTGTTGTTCTCTGTGAGACGCGCTACCTTTATCTAATCACCGATATGCAAGTGGGAAATGTTGAGTCAGGTATGCGAATGGAAGCTGAAAACAAATGCTTTGTAGCATTCTTCTTAAATCGCTTTTAACATGTTATCATTAGCTATTTTGTTTTTGTAATTGAGAAACGACCATTCACAATGTAATAATTATTTATCCATCACACAAAAAACTATACCATTGCAAATGAAAATCTAACACAAATTTCTATTCAAAGATAAAAATAATTACTTTAATATCAAAGCGAAAAATATACTCTAAAACATAAAAGATTAGGGTTCCAAAATTTATTCTACATTTCAATAAAAACATAAAACACGAGGTTGTCCCAAAATGAATCATGTACAAGTAAATAATTCCAATTGATTCCATCCTTCTAATTGCTTCGTAATGAGTCTCGTCCTTTTTATTCCAAAGCCAATCTAGTCTGGTAGAAAATAGTTATTAAGCTTTTCATTCTTCAAAGTTGATTCTAGCGAAGGTTCGCCGGGTCCCTCTTGGCGGAAATTACAACAATTGCAAAAAAATTATTAAATTCCCCTAATGAGTGTAGAACCATTTACAAGAAAATGGATGAACAATTAAAATCATTCATTGATGCTTGTAAATAAGATAAATAAGCAAGCCATAAACCTAAGATATTCAATTAATTTTGGGTAGAACATCCTTGTTAGTAAATTCACTTATTTGATATAGTTATTAGAACCATTTTAGTATCAAATAAGATTTTACGCTTTTTTTTATGTATACTAATGAAGGTTATAGGATCAAAGAATTATCTTAGTGGACTATCAGGTGTGATGTTTGGGTCTTACCACTATAGTGAAGAGTATAATGCCACTTCTATTTCAGACATCATGCTTAGGTCAATTCACAAGAACTCTATAAAAAGATATTTATACTACTAAAACTAACGATAACTACAAGCATAATTATCATTTTCTCGTAATGGTTATTGAAACAGAGGTATGTAGAAGTCCATCTTAAATAAATAATTAAACAAATATGTTTGAGTCAGAACTACCCTTAATAATAAATAATAACATCAAATACATATATATTTCTAATGTCAGTTAACTATCTAACAAAAAAATAACTCACAATTATAAATAAAAACAATATATATATATATATTATCTCTTATCTTTCCCCATGACAAAGAGAGTTATAGTGTCATAAATAAATTTAGTCCAACCGAGTAGTAGATAGAGAATAAAAACAACTCTTCCCAATAGTTCATTACCCAACCATTGTGTCTTTTTCTTCTCCGCTGTCAATGATCTTGTGGAGGTTCTAATGATCTATCACAAAGGCATTCATAAACAAACACAAATTCATAAATTCAAAGTGTGCAAAGTTGTTCACGTGACAGTTAAACTAAATTCAAAATGAACTCTTGTTTCGCCATCTTATCGCTTTTCATTCCGCAAGACAAGAGATTATATTAGTTCAATTTATAACATGAACAAAAAAAACAAATGAGTATACAGATGGCGCCCTCCACGCCAAGTGCCATTTCGTCATGGGCCACCAAGCGATGTGCGTGATCAGGTTTGGATATCATGTCGTAAAGATATCACGATCCGCTTAAAAACCCCGGGCGTATGTTTCATTCTTAACGCTTGTTCTAGAACTACGTGGTGCGCTTAGTGTTATATTCTCTTATGCACTTAGTCACAAAACTCTGGCTGCTCATTTGTCGCTGTGTCGTATAGTATGCATGCTAACTATTCAACGCAATTTTGTCCAGCAGAGATGCGCGCCGTGGATTGGTTGGTGTGACGAGTTTCGGCAGCCAAGAAGACTTCAAGGGCCTGGCGTATGCATCGACTCAGCCGCTGCCACTGCTAAAAATGATGTCGATCGTGGGGTTGGTGAGCCGACGCTGTACATGAGATAGATCGTGAGCCTACGATGCTTAGGACCGCCATCGGTTTTTGTGCATCGTTGTTTTGGTGTTGTTGTTTTATGTGATGTGTTGACATGGATATAAAGCTACAGAAGTTACTTTCTCGTATCACATATGTATGTTGATATTAGTTAGATGTTTTGACTATGTTATATATGATTTCCCCAACATGTAGTATAAATCGGACTTTGTCTTTCGAGAAAGTGTTGTAATCGCTGTGCTTTGTGCTTATTATCGGCAAGAAGAGTCGTGGTTTACATTTTTATTTCACTTTTGGCCATGCAAACAATATGTATTGTGACTTCATTTCTTTTTTTTATGATTTTGCATTGTAAATGTTATGTAAGGTGATGCAAAGACTACTCATGGCAACAAACCGAACATCACCTCGCCATCCCTTCAAAGTATCGATGTACGTCATTATAGAACTCAACCCCAACCAAATCCAATAAAAATGCCAATTCGAGTAGCTGTATAATACAAAAACTGCTTTCTTCAACTCCGCTATCACGAAATGGAAGGTAGGTAATCTGGAACAACCAAGGCGGATTGTCCATGGTGGTATAAGAACGTAGCAAGAACACTTTTTCTAGAGAAAAACCGACCAACTTTACCATTCTAGCCAAACAAATGAAAAAACAAGTTCAACAACTTGAAGAAAGATTGGGTCGCCTGAAGAAGTTGGGTAGAATGCCAACCACGGCTCGACAGTGGCGGTATAACCATGAGACAGCTGATCAACGACTGACCATTGGTGGGCAAAAATGCAAGCGGCGGTTTTCACTAAACTTTTTGGTACGAGTGAAGCATTTATTGTTTTCTAATTACATTTCGTCGAGTAAAAACATATGTGTTTCTTTTCTCCTTCACAGATGAACAACCGATGTGCTAAATTCAAGACTAAGCCTCTAGAGCACGCGATCTCATGGGAGTTTATGGTGTACTGGGCGCAATAGCCATCGGAAACACATGCATAGACTCTAACAAAAGTGTAAGACGATGTCGCTGCCGCGAACTCAATGCCATGGACGGGATAACGGATGGGACCTCCGAGCAGTGCACACCACCTCAACCGCCATGACATTGTCGGGAGAACGTGGTCGATAGTAACCTTTTTGAGGATGCTCCCTCCGCTCAAATACCGTGGACGGATCACCCAATCCAAAAGGCATGCAAACGCTGGCAACGCTCGTGCATCATATAGCAAAGATGGACAATCTTACATGGAAGTAGTGAGCAAACAAAGTGTGGAGTCGAAAAATCATGCAATATAAGTTGTCACGGTAAAGGTGACAACACACAAAGTCAGACCTGGGTTTTTGCATGGTTTATGAGCACACCTCGATTAGAGACAAAGGCTGAAGTTGTTCTCATTCGTGATGCGCATAATGGATTCAACACCCGACAATCGGATATCATCATGGCCCTCCCCTGTAATCAGCATTGTCAACTCGGGTTGATGCAGAGAAGCGCCTTCGCAAGACCTCGCCAAGTTGGCAAGAGGATCGCGGGAATGGGGACACGGGCCGTTTTCGGGAGTGGTGGTGCTATTGACTTGGACTAGGCCTTTGTGGTTGGATTGTTATGTTACTATTTGCTTATCATGGTATCTGTGAGTATGTTATGTGTTTTTATGGTGCTTTTTTTTTTTTTTTTTTGGGATGGTAGTCTCTTGAGATGTAGCTTTGCATTTCTTTTATTTTTGTGTAGACGCAGTATGGATGCTTCTATTTGGACTTTGCAGGGTGCTTATTTTCTCATTTATTGCGCTTTCTATTTTATTATGCTTTTTACCTTTCTTTTCTAATATTTCCAATAAATACTTGACCGTTAAATTTAGGTTTTATTTGAAATTTTAACAAGTTTGAAAAATGTTTAAATTTAATTTATTTATCTTTGGATACAAAATACTATATAGTAAATTTAATTGATTTGCTCATGATACTTATTACTAATTCGCACATGACCTTAGAGCATGAGGAAGCAAAACAACCAAAAATTTATCCAACCCCAATTCCCACCCTAAATGTACCGTAAACCTTAGGATGAAATTAATTTCGTGGACCAAAAATAAAAAAAGGATGCAAAGTAGTGAATTTCTTTTAATTGACGTAGTTATTATTTATTAGTTTTATTTATTGTGTAAACTTATTTATTCAAATTATTGAATATAAAAGCGTAGTAAAGTAATGCGACATTTCAATAAATAAACAAATTAGTTAGTTATTGGGTGCTTCTTATTTATTTAATGCCAACCAACAAAAAAAAAGAAGGATGAAACGAAGTTACATTTCTTCTATTATTAGATTTATTCTTTCGCATTTGATTTATTGTGTACACTTATTAATTGAAATTATTTGATAGTGGTAGCAAAATTCCTTAAATGTCAATAAAAAAACAATTATTTATTTCTTTGGTGCTTTTACTTTATTTAATGCAAAAACATTTTATAGTTATCTTCATGTACATGATTTGATTCAAAAAAACAAATTTCACATTTTATATATTCAAAAAAGTGGATGTCGTGATACACGTTCAAAAGCCAATAATCCTAAAGTTAGATGCAAGCATGCAATTCAAACTTGTACAAACCTCGCTTTCAGTAGTAGCATTCACATGCCAACAAAGAGCTCACGTTGATGTATGCTCATTGATTATGGTTCTTGAAGAAAGGAATGGAAGGTGTGGGGTAGTAGGCTTTTGGGACAATCACATGCCCACAAAGAGCTTCACGTTGATGTGCTCAATATTGATTATGGTTCTGGCAGCGAATGGAAGGTGGGGGTAGTAGGCTTTTGGACAATCACATGCCCACAAAGAGCTTCACGTTGATGTGCTACATTGCTTATGCTTCGCAAGTAGGAGTGTTATATATCATGGAGTTGTGCAACTCATTTTATCAAATTAAAAAGTTACAACCGGTAGTAGTTCTTTCTTTTCATTTATAGTGCAACGCTCTATGGATGCACAAAGGGTACTAGCTCGCGAGTCGTATGCAATGGCCAAATAAATGCTTGGATACTTCAGAGACTATCATCAGAGAAATGGAGCCGACGCATCAATGATTTAGATGGAAATTGCTCGCTAAGCCAACGAAAGCACGCCGTATGTTGACAGACTGCTTTCACATATCCGCATTGACTCCAGCATGTGGATGCAGAGATGCTTGAGGAAGGAATGAAACATTTTAACAAAATTTTTCGGATATCATAGGAGGTGTTCTTGATGTTGTGCAAGACATTAGTTGAGGATTGGCGGGCTTCCAAAGACTACTGGTCACTGGGGCCCCATGGTATAGACGTAGTTGAGAGTGTCGACATGTTCATATTCGGTGTTACGTGGGTTTCACGAAAGTTGGGACATAGAAGCTATCGCTTTTCAACACTGGGGAAACAATAATCAAGGCCATGTAATGCGAAGTTCTTAACCCACGATGGTTAATTACATGAGAGCACATTGCACTAATCGACAATGACAACACAAGAGACATCCGTGATTTGGAGTCCCGACGAAAATATTTCCCATTCAAAGTGAGGATATTTATTTTTGGCAAATTCTATTATAGAAAGTGCAGTACCCACTTTCGTGAAAGTAAGACAACCAATTTTTGGGTAGTAGTATAAAAACATATTTATGATGATGATGTAAAATTTCAGATCGTGATATTGGCTATGCTTGACGGGCACACATATCAAGGCACATCTCCTCCGCCTCAAAGACGACGCCATATTTTGGCCAAATGGATCGCTTACATGCAAAAACATACTTCATAGCAGATTTCGATTTGTGTTTTACTTTTATATCTTATGGCGATGGGAGGGAAGTATGCATGACAAAGAGAGTTTTTAACGGCAACACGAAGACCCAAATGCAAACAATTCCCTCATGCCGTGAGGATGTACAGGATGAATCGACAACATTTTTTTTTTTTTTTTGTATTAGGTTGTGTGCTACAGTATTTAATATTTATAATCGCACCAATCGCACTAATGCGAATTATCGACACGCAAAGAACCGTAGTGAAAATATTACCTTGTTGACGCGGGTACAAGAACCAAAAAGTGATTTTTAGCCAGATAGAGATGCCGGCACCACTGTGTGTGAAGTGTTTCGCTGCAATGACGATCTGCACAAAATGCAAACGAATTTTTTTCGAACACGCTGCAGCACTCCCCTTGTTACGCGAGTGCACTGAACGTGACGTTTCATGGCGATGGAAAGCTGCGATGGAGATTCCTACATGACACGCCGAAGCTGTATATGATTTCAAGGTTAGGGTGCAAAAGCCATTGGTCAGGGCTTCAATGGCTTATTAATATAATTTTATGCTACGCCGCAACTTGAGCGACGATGAAGATTCAACAAGGTTGCCAAGTAATGCAGAGAATTTTTTCATTCAACAACATGCCAAATGTTGACTCGGGCCTTAGTGATGATGATGATGGTGAACCGTAGGGCAACGATGATCGCATATATGAATCGGTAAGTGAGAAATCAATACGAATGAATTAGTGCGACATCGCCGCGTGAACTTGGATTGTAAATCGCTCTGTTTCAGTCTGGTGACGAGGTGACGGCAAATGAATTGAATGTGTAAACAAGTAGAAAGTGTCCAAAAATGTAATGATTCCATAGGTAGGTGTGTCTCGTGTTCTGAAGGGCATTTACTAAATTGTAATGTGGAAATTCATTAATGTAAGAGTGCAATTTGTTGGGAAAAATTAAGAAAATAAATATATCATTGAATAATAATAATAATAAATAATTAACAAAACTGTCATAATAATTTGAAAAAAGTTGGTACTGGTATTTTGGTTTTTTGTAATAATTGTTTGATAATTTGGTAATTGTTTGTATTTAAAGAATAACACATTTACTAATAAACTTGTACTCAAAAAACAAAAAAAAAATCGTAAAAAAGAGAATAACAAATTTGTAATAATTAAAAGTATTTGGTAAAATTTGGAAATTGTAGAATATATAAAAAAAATAATACATTTAGTAATAAACTTGTAATAATTAAAAAAAAAATTCATAAAAAGAGAATAATAATAAATTTGTAATAATTTTAATTATTTGGCAAAATTTGGAAATTGTAGAATATATATATAAAAAAAAAAATAATACATTTAGTAATAAACTTGTAATAATAATAAAAAATCAGAAAAAAATACGTAATAATAAATTTGTAACAATTAAAAAAATGCTTGTAAAAAGAGAATAACGAAATTTGTAATGATTTTTAATTATTAGGTTTTATTTGGAAATTGTAGAATATATAAAAAGAAGAATACATTTATAATAAACTTGTAATAATATTCCCAAAAATTGTCAGAACAAAAAAAAATGAAATAAAATTGTAATAAGTAAAAGTATTAGGTCAAATATGGAAATTGTAGAATATATAGAAAAATGAGTAAAAATTTGTTGCAAAATTCTTGGTGGCATAAGTAGGTTGGAAAACACTATTCATGTACTAAAGGGCATTATCGTAGATTTTCGTGAAAAGGTAAGTGGGTGGTATTTCAGTCATTTTGGCATTGATTTGACACTTTTAAAAATATTAAACCAACATCCAAAAAGCCAGTTTTTTACTTAACTTCCCAAATCACATATTAAAAAAGCCAAAAGGCTTGATAAAAACCAAAAGCCAATTTTTTTTTACTAACTTCCCAAAATGCAAAATTTCTATACGCCCCACATTTGATTAATAACTCTTCACTATTTTCTATCGAAAAATATGCATACACCCGGCAACTGCATTTTTGTTGTAGTCAACTTATAACTTTACTCAACCCTAGATAATCTCAATCAATTGACATTACAATATTGTTATAAAAAATCACAAACTAAAGATTAGCAAATTTGACCAAAATTGTCCAGAAATTTAAAATGGAGTATCGTAATCTGAGAGAGTTTAAAGTGCATTGATTCAAATTAGACAACCGGACAAAATGTGCACACCACTCCTTGTAATTTTCCTTCAATCTAATTTCTGAATGATTTGCTCTTCATAAAGGAGAAAGAAAAGATTGAAGACAATTGATTTAACAACATATCCGCAAAATGTCTCCATTGACTATGTCAGTTGCTCTACATCAAAAAGCTGCCATTGCACCATTCATTTGTTATAGTGTACTAGTTGTTCATTTTGACAATCTAGAATTACATTTTTTGTAGTGAAACTACGACGCCTTGTCGGGTTCAATTTGTAGATGTTTGAAATTGATTTCATATTCCGTATGTCTAAAAATGTTTAAATTGCGTCAATTCAAATTTCCCTGATGTATCTAAAGGTGTGTGTTATGCAGATTTATGGGCAAGCTTGACATAAATACTTGCATATATATATGTATTCATATTTAAGATTTAGTGATGATAAGTTTCACGATGTTTGCATGCAACCAAAGAAATGTAATTGAAGGAAAATGTGTAAGGGCTAAAAACAATACTGACCAAAAATGGTGAGTAGGAAATCAGATTCTCATAATACACTATTATGATGGAAACACATGGCGGGTTGCTAAGTATTCCACGCTGCTGTATTGAATGGTCGCATCGGGCTTGTGATTGTTTCATCGCTTGTTGGATTGTAGCATGTAATAATGTCACCTTTCCTATTGTTTTCAGAATTTCAATTCGCTGTAAAAGTCCAAATGCCACGCTTTTGTCTCTAAGTTTTTCCCCGCAAATCGTTATTTGTATTTGCAATCTTATTTAATCACTTCAACAATGCACGCCGATTATGGGCGCTTAAGTATAAAGTTGTAGTTACGCTTATTTTGGACTCATAGTTGTTACATTGTCTTGTACGCCGTCTGGCTACTTTCATGCTTAAAGAAGTAAAAAGGAACTTTTAGGAAATGTAGAAGGCACTTCCGATGAGAAAAAAGAGGTTTGCAAAAATGGCTAAGTATAGCGAGCGCACGAGGAACACGCCTAAAGTAACGTACATAGCAATCAAGTCCTAAAAAAGGTAATTACGCATTTCGGTGTTTTCGTGAATGCATTTGGCTAGGTCCTCGCTTATTGGTCGACATTGTTGGTTGTATTTCTTGTATTAATTTAAGGATAAAAAATGTAGGGTAAAAGGCAACTCCACATGGTCATTGAAGTCAATTGTTGAGCTAGTTAATCTGCCTCAATGAAGCTACAAGTAAGTAGTCATCATTGACATTGGGTTTGTGGCCTCCTCGATGAAAGTGTACACGAGTAGATAACAACTTAGTGCAAGCATGGTTGGTACAGCCGCCGCACTTCCGATCTTGATAAGTAGTTTATTGAATAATGTTCATGGTCGCCAACTCAACCTGCTCACCAGAAGGTAGTTAATGTTTTATTGGGAATACGGTGAAGGCAATGCGCTATTTAATATTAGGAAGACATCCCAATCTCTACGATGAGGTTGAGTTGTTAACGGAGTCATTCCTTTGAACAAGCCGAGACTTTATCTAACCGAGACCGAGCGAAAGCGGCGACTAGGTTTCAGAGGAAGTTTGCGCTGTACGTGTTGGGGGCCATGTTGTGTCCTATCACAATGACCGGTTTGAAGCCATCGTTCATTCATGTCGTAAAGGACGTGAATCGTATGCGAGCTTGTAATTGGGCAAAGTTGACACTGCAATTCCTTCACAACGGTGTTTGCAAGTATAAAGGTCATCGCGGTGCAACTGGATGTGGTTTCCTACTAATGGTATGCCAATAACTTGATTTTTTTTTTCCCATTCCCCCCTTCATGTGTTTTATGCATTGTTCTGTCATGGTTCAACAAATTGGTCTTTATTGGGACATACAATGGTACCTGCTTTGTGAGTACGACAAACAACACTCTTCCTGACCAAGTATGGTACTCGCAGAAATATATTTTCTGCGACTACCGTCATGAATTTAAGAACAAAGAGTACAGGGCAAAAAGTATGCCGAACCTCAATGGAGGAACCAATTAAAACTAGGTTGCGAAGAGGGGAACATGTACATAAATTTTTTTTCTTGGTTTCATCAATAAAGTCCTTGGTGTGCTGTACATTTTTTTCCCCAAAAAACATTGCATGATATGTGCCTATAAAGTTGATGATCCTCAACAAAATCAAGATTCTATGTAATGCTCACGCAAAATTGAGAATAATGAATGTCATTGTCACTGAATATAGTTCATTTTTGTGGGAAGAACAACTTAATTATGGTGTGCCCCTTAATGTCCACAGCTGTTGTACCTTGATTGTGTTTGTTTGAGCTCGACTACGACGCGTTCCACACTTCGACTTCATGATTGGGGTGATACCCAAATACGGGAGACGCTGCGACGTATCAGAAGGAAGCAAAATTTTCCAACGATTGCGGTAAGCACTCCTACCACTGTGCACATTTCACACCATCGACCCACTTGTCTTCAACATACAATGTCAGACTTCATTTATGCGTTTCTATGATTAGGTGGAGTTTGATTACAAAGAATCCGATGATGCCGATGGATGATGCCATGTCGAGAACCAATAAAAGGACAGTACAATGAAGTCCGTATGAGCAATTTGGAGTCCGACATTCGCGAACTGAAGGAAATGATGAAGCAAGTTCTCCACAACCAAACAGATTTAATGGAGATGTTGCGACATTTCGAAGGCAAGCAAGTTGTTGGCAATGACAAGGTAATCCATCCAAGCATTACGCAATTTTCATACAGTTGAGCCACATCATTTGAAGATGGTTTATAAGACTAAGTTCACGAATGTGTATGTATGATTAGGTGGAAGGCAATGATATGTGTATCATTAACCTCTCCTCTAATGTTGTTCAACTGAAGGAAATGCTGAAGCAACTGCTTCAACGTTTCAGTTTGGGCTGCAACGAACCGTTCACTGAACAAACCAATTTACGTGAACTGAAGCATATGCTACACCACCTCATCAAAGATATATTCTCTACACCGCAACCGGCAAGCGTGACCAAACAGGGTGTGGACCCTGCTGTTGGAGTCGAGGCGCATGACGATGGCGTGGTCAAACCATCTGACGAAGTTAACCCAACGGAATGTAATATTTCAGATGTACAAGGGGTGGATCACCAACAACAGATTTTGAAGGGAACCTTGGCAAGGGACAAAAGTCATTTGCATGATGGGCACAAGCTGAACATCAAAGAAGGTGGGGACAACAACAAGAAGGGAGGCCTTCAGTCAGGGGATACATATGAAATTGAAGATAAATACACTCCTGACCTTCAGTCAGTGGGTGTGAAGAACGTGGCGTGCGATGTGTATACTTCTCCTACTAAGCTTGGCAAACCGTTGGGAGCAACTGGAATCATTAGAGGAAGTGCAAAGGGAAGACGAAAAGGAAAAGGAAAAGGAAAAATGCGCGGAAGTGGAGTTCAAGCCACTGAGGTCGGGGATATGCAATTGTGCATCGATAGCAAAACAAATAGTGGAGTTGACGACATCGCTCACATGTGGATGTTGATGGTGTGGACAACATGAACAAGGTACAACACGCCTTTTAATGCCCCACAAGTTCTCAATACCCAATTCATGCCCACATCAATAATGTGAATAAATAATTTTACAATCATCTGTGTTGTATTGTACTAGTTGTGAAAGAATTGCATGTTTGCAGTTATGACTGCTGCCATATGTTAGTACACATTTCTAACAAACTCCGCACCAAACATCACAAGTTGGGAAAACTCTGAGGCTCACAGTTTTTACATCATTTCACGTTCTTTTTTATGACTACCGACCTTGTAATGTAAGCTTCAATTTTTTTATGAAATGTGTACTGTTAGTTGGCTGTATATTTTTGTAGGACTCGTTGATGATGTTGGACAGCGAAGGGTTGTTATCGGCGAAGGAATAAAAACTTCTTCACTATGTATTTGACGATAGCAAAAATGAAATGTATTGTTTCATTTACTACTTGCAAATTTTAAATGACAGTCTACTGTGAAATAACTATCATTCTAAGGATCATTTATTGCTTGTAGGGACATTGTTGTTTCCATGAATCTTCATGGACGGCCATGTGAAGTTGGCACCTGGCGTAACATGCGCATGCTCAAACCAGGGTTGTGGCTATCCGATTAATCGTAAGTGTTGGTCAGACAAATATGAATCGCGTTGCCACATTCTCGAACTCGTAAACCTTTCTAATCAACTTGCCTTGTGTCTTGCATACAATGTTTCAGCCAATCAACTTGGTGGTGGTGCAATTGACTAATCGACAGAGGGATTTACACAATGATGGGAGGCACACTGATTGGTTCTTTCCCCGTGATATCCGGCTAATAAGTAAGTGTTTAAAGTTACTGTTTGTGTATTGTGTATGACATATTTTGACAAATGTTTCCATCAATGACCTTTATGCATTACACATGCAGACTTTGATTCTAAATAAAGATATACAACCTCTGCACCATGAACATATCGTCACATCATTTTTCGGACATGACAGATACACTGGTGCGATTGATGCATGCCAGAGGGTAATATCAATGTTCATCCTGTTATATTAAAACGAAAATATGAAAGCCGTTACATGTTTACATGGCCTCTAAACAAGGTATGCCGCTAGGTTTACGTAGATTTACATGCCTTTTAATTACAGAGGAGTGCATTGGTTGTGCATTAAAATTGATATGGTGGACCATGTAGCCTACCTATTCGACTCGGTCCCATCCAACCGACTGAACAAAAGGAAGCTAAATGTGGCTAAAATTTTGGTATGTCCTTCTGGTGCACTTCTGAACACTACAAAAAACTTGAACATCCTTTACGTAAACCAACTTCAACCTTGTGGAACAGGTTCAAACTATGCACGACTTGCTGCAACTACACTTTGGAAATGATTATGTTACAGATGTGCGTAGCTTCCGCCAACAAGATGTTAGATGAGAGGCCAAGACAACCGACGAGTAATCCACAATCCCTCCCTCACATTAATGTCTATGCTGCATGACTGACTTAACGAACCTATTAAGTATTGACGACAACTTTAATGTCAAATTATTTTTGTAGCACGTTTGACTGTGGGATGTTCGTCATCAAATTCATGCAGCAACCTGATTTAAGCCTCGGTCCACACAAGGTACATTCTAGCGCTTAAGTTCCATTTGTCAATCAAATCCTTCCTTGTATGTCCTGCAATTTTAACTGATTTGTCTTATGATCTTTCTGTACAAAGTTCGCTCCCTCTGTGCGTCATAAGTTGTTGGTTGACATCGTTATGGATGTCAATAATACAAAGATCGCAGAGTATCGGGAGTGCCTTCATATGAGCAATGCCACAAGCTAGGCTAGTGATGGGAATAGGCTGCCAGTACGCCAGTAATTTGGGTGGCAATAGGACTTAACTAATTTTTTATTGTTTGATTTCAATATGGATGTTAATTATGGCTCCCCAGTATTGTTTTTGCTGGACGATGTAAATATGGACTAACTGTAAAGTGCAAGTCAAATGTAAACATGGATCAAACTTGTCGATGTGGCTGCTGACTTAGTACTATTTTGTTTACGCATGTTTCTTGTTCGGATGAATGCGATCAGAATCGGATATAATTTACTACTTTTGTTATCGGTTAATTTATAATTTAATTACAAAAAAGGGAAAATTAATTTTCAAAAATGAAAGAAACCACATTATGAATGAAAACTCAATACTCTTCGTAGGTAAGTTATATATCAGCCCATTAGCACATATGACTCCAGCTAAAACAAAACTTTCATGGCTTACAGGGAAGGTTAAAAAAAAAAAGAAATCAAATCTACATATCTGCTGCATCATCAGCAGCATCTTCTGAAGAGTTGTCCAGATCGCCTCGATTGATCCTCATCCATTGTCTTATCAGACTTCGCTTCGTCCGCCGCTAATTTGTCATCGGTCAGCCAATCAACGTTCTGCTTGATAGCGCCGACTTGCCGCTCCAAACTTGACAACCGTGTGTCCACTTCATTCAACCTTTCGTAGATAGCTTGCAACTGCTGGAATACAGGAGCAACATGAGCTTCAACAATAGCTTCAATCTTGTTCGAATCGGACATTTTGTAGGAATATGTGTATGGTTTATTTTACTGACTACTTTTTTAAAGGAATGTACAGATTCATAATATTACACAACACTATGCTGTAAGTATTTGTAATATATGGTACATGACTTGTATGTTTGCAGAAGACCTCATGCATTGTGACATACATTGTATTAATTTCTCAAACTGGCCGAATTCATCTTTCAAAAATTCGTTCCTTCTTGCATGCACCAAGTCATCCGTTCAGTACCCTTGTTTGTCCATTACTTGGCATTTCTAACACACATGCATTGTACCTTCCATCAGTACTATCCCACTGTCATTGATTTCCACACCCACAGTTCATCATACATTCACATTCGTCATTTGTATTTGTGCCCCAACCCAATTACATGTCTACTCATCTATAAAGGTTATCAAAATTGCTCTTATCAGATACATATGCCTTTCCAATTGCACCGAACCTATTAAATGAAATACCCGCAGTCATTAAGTTGCTTTTATGCGCTTTTGGGTAGGTGTTGTCACCAAACAACAATAAGTGTGTTCACATCTTTAAACCTACCACCAACGTATTAATGACTACGTTTAAGGTAATTTCACATTTACAACCAACTACAAAAAGTTTGCAACCGATGTTGTTTCCTTTGCATTTTGGTTTGTTTTTTGCCCATATATTCTTCGTGAACCCGCGAAAACAAAGTTGGACTCAATCAAGAACCTTCACACCTATGGATGCACACCGGTAAACACTACCGTGGACAATCACTTGCAACGGCCACTCCCACCAAAGTCACCAGAATTGATTATGCAGGTGGGTATATCGATTCCTTCGTGATCGACGCTTTTGAAACAGGTTCCCAATCGTGGAGTTTTGAACCTCTACGGATTACAACCGCACCCCAATACAAGATGCTTGCTGGGAAGTATTTTGGAATTCTAGTTTCACTGCTTGCCAAACGAGTTCGGGCAGAACACCACTGCCGGCGTGCTTTTCTGAAGGTCACAAAAGCCCGATCGGTTGAAATGCAGCAGCAATTCCCTCATGTCAGCGAGTCCCAAGTTAGGCATCGTTTGCAAAGTGAGGTTGATCAAATGACTCGTCGACTCATTAGGAACTCACGGATAGAGGACGCAAAGGCAGAGTCGAAGATACATGGATCGAACCCGGCATTTGCGATCAAGGCTATAATGGAGGATCTTGCACTGGTGTCGGACCTTGACCTTTCAGATTACTCAGACTCCGAGGTTGTTGATTTGAGCGAGGATTAGCCGACCTGGACATGTGTATGACATAGTAAGCGTAGTCTTGTAAGATGGCATCGTCGAGCGAAAATAAACGACTTAGAAACTAACAGACCGTCATACTCTGCTAACCATTGCAACGGTGCATGCGTTAATGTCTTCATCATGTCCACTTTGTTGAAGGTATTTTTTTGGGTCACCGTCCTACTAAAAGTCATTTTATGATTTTTGTTGGTACGATGACAAGGTAATTTTTTTGTAATGTCAATGATCGATATCAGAAACTATCATTAACCTATGTTTTGTTGATTACTTCATGTTTATGAATCGTTCAATATGGACAATAAGGTTTAAGTGTCGGAATCATTGACTGGAATCACAAGCTGTAATTGCAAACAAAAATTGTGCACAACCGGCCAACGGTCTCATACACTCTAACATCAATATGGGCACAAAATGTTTTGTTTTTTCAAACACAACGGTTGTGTGGAAGCATACCCTATGGGGTCAACCTGTACATTAGCAATTTTTCTTCCATTGTGCATTGTTATGAACTAATCAGCTCTCCTTCAAACAAAAAAATATACAATAGACCATGCAGAAACAGAGTATTGATATTCATTAATGAAGAAGTCAGCACGATGGTGAAGAAATGTACCACGCATTCTATATCTGCTTTCAACTTGCTAACAGATAATAGTTGAGGCCACAGATAAGTGACAAACAGATACTAGTTGACAGATAACAGATTACAAATCATAATTACAAACAAACACGCAAGAATAAGAATGTTTGTTCATTACAACCAAAATTCATGCACCCAAATAAGAGAACCCGCAATGGATATGCCATAGATAAGTGACAATGCACCCACAAAATTCACATCCACAAAGCATCCACAAAATTCATCCACATAGCATCCACAAAAATGAATCCACACACCATCCACAAAATTCGTCCCACAGATGCCAAATAGCATCCAAAAGCTCTTACAATGACACCAACGCTTTCCCAAAATTCATTACGTAATAACATTATAAGTTACATCATAATAACTTATAAAATTCATTCCGCATTCATTCCATAATAAAATTCATTCCACAAAGCTATTAAGTAAGTTACATAAGTTACATCATAATAAAATTCATTCCATAAACATTACTTACATCATGAAGTACAATACAACAAAAACTAGTACAAACTTCCATTCAATTTCCCAAAATACAAAGAAGTACAAAAGTTACATGATCAAGTACAAAATGATATAAAATATAATGAAATACACCATCGCTTTGATCATATTTTCCATTCTTTCAAGCCTTCGACCATGGTCATTTCCCAAGTCATGAAGCCTCGTCCTTACATCGTTGAAGTGTTCTACTGTTAAAGCATCACCAGCTCTAGTGTTGGAAGGGATTCTGGACGTAACGTCTTCATCATCTTCAGCCACGAACTTAAAGTAATTGCAATGGGGAGTGAGAGTGGTACTCTACAATGCATGACAATCAGTTAGTTGAATACGACAAATATTACTGTGACTACTAAAGGATTAAAATTTCCAATACATACTTGCATATTTTGATGGGCAAACAAAGAACATACGCCCTTCATTTCCATTCTCATTGTTCTGACAATACGTATGGCAGCAGTTCTTCCACAATTGCATAGCCTCGTTTGTAATCTTATGTTGCTAATGTTAGAAGAAGAAGCCATTTTTTAAATATGCATACATGAGAAATTTGTAGTGCTCTGCTATGCTTCTGTTTGATGGGGTTAATAGCAGGTCTAGTTTAATTTGAGGGAGAGAGTGTGTCTTTACTTAAAGCATCTATTTGTTCAAACTGCCATGTTTAATAGCATTTGCACAGAGGTTACACAGACTAAACTGTTAATAGCATTTGAACAAACATCGCAGCTCAATGTACATACATAGCATTTTGAAACTGAACAAATACAGCAGTTTCAAACATAGCATTTGTGATTAATTACACACATGTTACACACATAGCATTTTCAATCTGAACAAACATGGCAGTTTTACAAACATACCAGTTCAATGTCAAGTAAATTATCAATCACACATGTTAAACAACTACTATCAACAAATCATACTAAAGTGAAATGATTATGGGCAGATTGTTGGAGACTGTGATTCAGTAGTTATCAAACTGAAATAGTTATCAACAAATGACACATGTGATTTTCAACAATGCACACTGAAATACTTATCAACAAATCAGTAATAGTTATGAACATTTAAGTTCAGTTTGATAATAGTTATCAATATTGATAATAGTTAATTCAAGTCACATAACTAACACATTAGTTGATAGCAGTTCATTACAACAATTCATGCGTGCTTGACAACAAATTCAGCAAAATCACATTATCAAGCACACATTGAAAATTACACAACTATATGCATTCGTTCAACTAATTATCAATCTGCATAATCATACTATGTTCTGGAAAGATGTGATCCTTTCATTTTATGTTGGATCAGTTTCTGCGTATTCATACTACGTTCTGCAAAATTTATACTTTAACTGTAAAAGGTAAATGCATAAATGTTCGTCACAATATGTGCCACATTTTCCAAGCATACCATTTATCTATCTGCATAGCAATAATTTTGGAAACCGTAATTTTCAAAGCCCTAATTTTCAATGAGTAATTTTCAAAGCCCTTATTTCCAAATTTCAAATCTATTTTGTGAATTACAACCCTAACTTTTTGATTTCAGCGTTTGGAGGACGAACCTGGTTCATCTATGGCTTGAAAGCCCACGTTATCATCAACAAATTCCTTCTCTACAGCCGATGGTGGTCGCGGTCGAGCTATGGTTCGCGAAGCAGAGAAAATGAGGGCTACAGCAGTGGGTTGGGTTTACGAGTGGGTGGCCGTCGGGAGTGGTCGCCGGTCAGGCTGGGTTCAGTGGAGGAGGAGTGAGTGTGAGAGTGAGGGGGAGTGAGAATGAGATTGAGGTGTATACTCTGTATAACTTGTATAGCAGAGCGGGAAAACAAAAATTTATATTTGGTTTGCATTGGGGAGACGAGTTTTAAAGAAAATTTTTTTTAAAAAATTGTTTGGTTTGAGTTTTTCTCAAAAAATTTTCAAAATCACTTTCTTTCTCTTACACATCAATCAATCACTTTTTCTCTTTCCTCTCTCTTTCTCAATTACTTTTTCTCTCACAGACTTCTACTCAAATTCTCCCAAAACATCAAATCATCCCAAACTCCCAAAAAACAACTCTCCCAAAATACACAACCAAACAAACCAAACAATCCAAAAAAGTTTCTAAACTCTCTCCACAAAATTTTTATCAAAAACAACTCTCCCAAAAACAAACCAAACAATCTTTATTTTAATTTTTAGTCCATAACCCAAAAAATCACTAACAAAATACAAGATGAATAAAGATTGGGACCCCTTTCCCCGCATAAGGATCCTCTCAGCTTTCAAGCCCTTGCGCCTCGTTTAGAGCTTTTAGCCCAGTCTAATTTTTTGATGTCTGAACCGTCATATTTTATGATTTATTCATTATATCATACCTATAAAAAAATCAAGTTGATCGGATATCGAAAGCATATGTTCGAAACTGCTTTATTAAATTCGTTAAAAAATAATAGTTTTTAGTTTAATTTTTCAACACACATACTTTACGATATCCCATCAACTTGATTTTTACAGTATGATATACGGAATAAATCATAAAATATGAATGGTATTATCAAAATTGGCCTACAAGTAGGCCCGGTTCTCGCAAGGACGGCACAAGGAGGAGCTGACTTTTTTCGGCCAAATTTGACCTTTCTTTCTTTTTTGATCAGTCACTTTTTCTTTTTCTTTTTTATTTTTTTTCTTGTCCTCTAATCACCACCCACCACGTGTGTGGGGGGGGGGGAGGGTGTGGTTGGGGTTGAAGTTCGAGGGGGTTTAAATCACTGCTAATTTATAAAAAGCAACAACTCATACCAAAATTGAATGATTTTATTTTCTCTCTATTTTTTGCACATATTTTCATGAAAACCCAAAAATTTGTCCCAAACATACTGGGTATGTTTGGTTTGAGTTTTACAGATGAGTTTTACCAAAAAAAAATTCCAAAAATTGTTTGGTTTGACATTTTTCTGCAAAAATTTGCAAAAATCACTTTCTCTGTTACACATCAATCAATCACTTTTTCTCTCTCCTCTCTCATTCTCAATCACTTGTTCTCTCTCACACATCTACTCAATTCTCCCAAAATATCAAATCATTACAAACTCCCAACAAAAAGTTGTCAGTCAAAATGTACAACCAAACAAACCAAAAAAAATTATAAACTGTCTCCCCAAAATTTTTTCCATAAACAAACCAAACAAGCCCACTACTTTTTTGTACCTCATATTTTAGGCAAATAGCCAAGAAATTTCTAACTCAGTCCGTTCAATGTGTACAACTCATCGAGTAGTATATGTGTATTAAAAATCATGGTCATCAGATATCGGTAACTATATGATCAAATCATTTTTGTATAAAAATAAGGGATGGTGTTATAGTTAACAGTTGAAAGAAAACTACTCCGATCAGATAGCTTTCGATATTCGATCAACGTGATTTTCCATAGGTATGCAGTATGCGACGAACTGTACACTTTTAATGATTCAGATTCTCAAAACGGGTCCCCTAATTGCCCCCACGGGCCGAACAACACTATCCAATGCAATGCCCAATATTTGTGTATTCAGAATACGTTGGGATTATGATACCCTCGATTTGTTATATAGATTTGTTGGTTTGGTCCCTGTTATCCCGTGTAATGTACTTACTGTACTTCCTTAGTAATTAATTTGCTGTCTCAGTTTGTTTGTACTTATGCGATCGATATGTCCAGCCCTGAACGAAAATAACTTACGACTCGTTTCGCATGTAACAGTTTCGTTATAATTCAATCGCTAATATGTTCACTACTTATTATTGTGAAGACGTATTTTGTTATAATTCTAGCGCTAATATTCTAGTTACATCCACAATGGATGTGTTATTGTATTTATCATACCGTTAATTTTTGGCTTAACAAGTTTCTTGTTTGTTGATGCGATTATGGCGGCTAAGAACGTTATCGACTATAATTATCAGGCAATATTAGATTGCCCGTTAATAGTAGCTACCGTATTTACAGTGGGAGGGGAAGCAGGGGAATGCTGGGAGAAAGCCCTCCCGAACATCCACTACGACAATTCTTGTACCGGTCGCTAAACTACAATTTTTTGTTTTTTGCAGTTTTTTGTACTTGTGCGCAATTTTTTGGCGCCTCCAATTTTTTAAAAACTGAAATTAATTATATACACACACAAATATATATATACAATCTCGTTCAGACACGGATCTTAATACACCCTGTAATCCATCCATTGTATCATCATTCACACAGTTTGCCCTGTTTGTGCGACCTGCATAAACGGGGATTGTAATCCACCAGACTGTTAGTCGCGCGATACATTGTCTGTTGACCAGTCGGTTCGAAATTTTACCCTTTACGAAATTTTATTCATCAGCCTGTACGAAATTTTAATTTTAATTTCTAGCCCGAAAATTTAACTTAGCATTACCATACCTTATGCTACGCCTCGTTTTTGAAAAATAAACAAAAACTAAAAAAATCAGCAAAAATAATTAATAACATAAATTGGCACGTCAAATATATAATCAGTGCAAATTTTCTGTCTCAAACATAATATCCAAGTACAACAAAATCTATTACTTTGAAAATACAAAAAATTAAATTTAAAAAATATGAAAATACTAAAATAACATAAAAATAGCAACTTCCTAACCACCTGTTAGGGCTGGTTTGGCATGTTTACAAAAAGCCAAAAGTCAAAAAGTCAATATTTTGACTTCAATCACATTATTTTAAGTCACATCACCTCTCACACACATCATTTCAACCCCCAACCCAAACGGAACCCAAATTTCACAAAAAGTGAAAAAATACATTTATTTATATTTAAAAAGTGAGGAAAAAAATTGGACTAAAAAAGTGCAATTTTTGTCTTTGTGGACGAAAAAAATGAGGAAAAAAATATGGATGTTTAGGTTAATTTTTTGGCTTTTATGGAAAAATGTGTATTACAAAATTGTATAAGTTAATGGGTAAGGGAAAATTAGAATTTGGAGTTGTGTAGCCATAATTTTTGACTTTTTGTAAATAGTAATAACTTTTTGACTTTTTGGGTTTTTTTTCCCAACTTGCCAAACTTGGCCTTAATATGTAGTGTCATGTACGTTTCTGTTTCCCTCCCAAATTTGGAACAAAAACCAAAGTCGCCAGACAGTGCTTTTGAAATCCCACAGATGCAGTACTTTTCATGATGACCCACATGCCGTATCCTTTCTATTCTCACCAACTCATTTCCATTTCCCACATACAAATTTTGGCAACTTTGCTGTCCCTCATTCTCTCTCCATTTCGATTTTGCTGTCCACCTCCAGTAACACACACTCTCTCTGTCTCTCCATTTCGACTGCGCCAGGTCGCCGACGGTAACAGTCACCATTTTCTCGGGCATGTGTGAGTCTGTCTATTTTTTATTTCGGAGCACATTATTATTCTCAACTATTAAACTGTTCCTCCTTAGATCATTGAAACCATACGTACGATTAGGTATACAAACTACACGGGTGACAAACTGATATTGCCATTAAGGAGTTCCATAGTGACAAACGGTCTTCGTTGAGCAGTGTAGTCGGTTTTTTATTTCTCTACATGAAGGTAAGTTGCGTATGGGTGCTGTTGGGTTGAATGTCCGATGTGGCCCTGTTTCAAGTGTGCGCATTGGTTGTTGATTATGGCTTGAAGTCGTAAATACTATAAAACGAGTACAACATATGGGCAATTAATTTTCGTAAAACAGTGGCATGCCATATCTGCATAAATTAACGACAACATATCGTAGTTGAAAATAAATGAAAAGTACCACTCGTACAATGTACGTACGACTCAATGGTCCATTGATTGTAAGTTGTTAACAGTCAATTTCATTTTGTTACAATTTGGGAGTCACGTTTTTTCTGCATCCTTATGAATATTGCATGAAATTCTTTGCAGGAATTATCGTAATTGGATATGGGTGACATGTCAGATAATGCGAAGCAACTGTGAGTTTATGTCGTTCAGTATTTCATACAGTTAGGTTTGCAAGGTTATGTTTTCTGTACCTACTAAATACCACGGTCTGTTTGTGTATGGCATATTGTGCCTTTATGTACTGCCATCTGGAGGTTGTGCGATTTGAGTTTAACACATTTGCGATAGCCTCAAATTGCACCATGAATTTCGTGTAATGGATTAAAACTGTGTCGATTTCTTACCAGAATATGTGCACATACGGCACATGTCGCGTATTCTGTGGAGAGAATTTGTGAAATCCATAATTCAGAGTTATACTAAACCACTTTAGTTCATAATTTTCGGTGACAACGGAAAACGACGTTACCAATTTTACAAAAATGGCACAACTTTTGAAATGGCAAGGCAAGATTGACTAACTTTAAAGTTCACCGACGAAGATGATAGAATGCACAAAATGTACATACCACCGATGTAATTTGGCCTTGAACAAAATTTCATTTACGCTGATATTTGTTACAGGCAAAGCAAAACATTGAAGGCAAGTGGCAAAGGTTCACGAATCAAAAGGGTTGACATTACCGAGCCCCCTCGTCGAAAGCGGCCACTTGGACCATTTATTTTTTACAGGTTCGATCCATGTGCTTCAAAGCGGCTCGTAGTACGAATCCTTCTCGTCAGAAACGTGTGACAGTATTTTTGCACAATTCTGCATTACATATTTTGAACTCATAGCATGCGCCTCTGCAGATTTCAGTTTGTACTCACAAGAAATTAAGATTTTAGAGACCAAAAGTAAGGGCCAAAATAATTTGGACCATTTATAATTGTTGTTGCAGAAATGATGTGGTTATTATATTTTTAGCAACCAAAATTGGACATTACGGATGCATTATTATGTAGTTGGGACCAAATTTGTTTGTGTCACAAATTGGTCCCTAAATGTCAATGGTTGCGATTTGTGTATATATATGTATATATATATCCATCCATATCTAACATATACTTGCGTCGAAATTAACAATGGTTGCAGCCAGCAACAACTCAAGGAAAGACGAGAAGCAGACAACCCCGGACTGAATATGGTTAGTGTGCAGGCATGTAGTAAGTAGAGTACCGTGATAGAAACACGTGACTGTTGTGATAGCAAAGTATGGACTTCTATTCCATGCGCACACCAGTCATGTGCTTCTATTGTGTCGTATTCAGCAATTTCCAGCAGTTATAGACGCCATAGTGCATGTTCTTATAAACTCCAATTATTTGTAAAATTCCATGTCCATTTTTATTTCAACTGTGTGCGAAATAGTAATTTGCATGTGCAAACATATGTAAATACCAGAAAATGTGCACACATTGCGAGTGATACAACTTTTGGTGACAATTATTTTGGACTTACAGCTCCTATTTGTCCTGTATGTGCGTCACGTTGGTATAACACTTACAGAGCCGAAAGGATATTGGGAAAAGGTGGAAGGAACTCCCCTGTGATGAGAAGAAGAGGTTTCAGGACATGGCTAAGGCAAGTGCCAAGGAACTAGGCGAAGAAGTTGCAAAGAAATCTGCAAAGGTACTTACGTGCTTAGTGTTTTCGTAACTGCATTTGGGGAGGACCTGCTATCGACACAATGTTGGTTAATTTTTTGTATTAATGTTCACGTTAATAACATTGCAGAGTAAAATGCAAGTCCGTATATCATTGAAGGCAATTGTTGATATCGTGAACCGGTATAACGAAGCACAAAAGCAGGCAGTCATTGATATTGGGTTCGGTGGCCTCATCGGGTTAAAGTGTACCCGTATAGATCACAACATGTGCCAATGGTTGGTACAGAACTTCGATCTCGACACGTGTTCGCGGATCGCTCATGGTCACACCGAGGCTCACCCGTGAGGAAGTGCATGTCTTATTGGGTATACGGTCCGTAAGGCAATGACGCAGCGCTTCATCGTTCAATAGACGATATCCCAATATTCACGAAGAGGTTGGACCTCAAGGGAATCATTCCTTTGAACCGCTTGAGAGTTTATCCGACCGAGAGTGATGGTGCGGATGACGAGTTTCGCGAAGTTTAGCCAGACGTGTTGGAGGCGATGTTGTGTCCTACCACAATGACCGCCTTGAGCCTGTCGTTCGTCCATGCCGTGAAGGACGTGACCGGTATGAGGGCATGTAATTGGGTAAAGGTGACACTGCAATTCCTTGTCAAAGGTGTTCAGAAGTATAAGATGAAAGTTCAGCGCGAGGCAACTGGATGTGTTTTCCTTCTAATGGTAACGTAATCGACCGTTGTTTGTTTGTACCATGCCGATTACATATTTCATCCATTGCTGTGCATATGGTTCAATAAAATGGCAGTCGTTGCAAAATACAAACTTACCTGTTATTGAACAGCATGACAAATATAGCTGTACGGGCCACATTTTTTTGTAACCACGAAATGCTTATCTTTTTAATCAGAAAGCTGCATGGAGATTCTGCCATCGAGACACATAAACACATACATATGATTGTGTTGTAAGTTGTATGCATTGTTAACGAATACAGATTATTTTGCTCAGAAGTGTATAGTAAATATCTTTTCCCCTTTATAATGTAGCTATTTTACTTGGATCGTTTTGCCCCTCCCTGTAAGAGTACGTCGGCTACTATACGCTCCATCCCTCGGCTAAATGATTGGGGTGATGCTGAAATACGGGAGACGAGGCGACGTATGGGAAGGAAGCAAATGTTGCAGCAACATGAGGTAATCAACCCATTCGTTTTGCACATTTCACAGCATTGCCCCACCTGTGTTATGGATTACGGTGACAGATAGAATTTGTGTTCTTATGACTAGGTGACAAGCAGTGACAAACAGTGACCCATTCCTTAGCGTATGTCATATTTTCAGTTTGTCCCTCCCTATTTACTCTGAAATACTCAAACTTTTGGGGGGAAAACATGAAGTTTCCATGTGGACAATGTTGTAGCCTTATAAACTCAATTTTATGTACTACTTCCGTTATGAAATGAATTTTGGTTAAGCCCTGAAGTCAGATTTTTGGAAAAGCTTGAAGATTTTGGTTTTTTAACCTTGTAAAAAGGTCAAAACATTGTTGTTCAGTTATTGTTAGTTAGTTTGTAATTGAAAGTTTCTTTTTGTTTATGTAATTGGGAAAAGGTAAAGTGGTAAACATGGGATCGACTGTGAAGTTTTTATCCACACCAGATGAGCATCATTTACAACAATTTTTTTTTTTCATTTTAGACAAATGGAGTAATTAATTTTTATTAGATATATTTAATATGTAAAGTGTGTACACATACGTTGTGTGCAACTTAAGAAAGTAGACCGAAACTTTACGATTCACAGTTGAGATCGATTAACGATTCAGTGCATTACCATTTTCATTTATGATTTGAATCCCGATTTGACAACTATGTTAGGTGGAGTTTCATCCAACAAAAGCGGAAAGCAACGACATTGATGACGCAATTGACACACACCATGTCAATAACAAATAGAAACCACGGATTGATGATGTTCGTTTGAGCAAGGTTGAGACTGACATTGGTGAACTGAAGGAAACCATGAAGCAAGTGCTTCACAGCAATGCAGAAATAAGGAACATGTTGCTCAATTTCCGAGGGAAGGAAGCTGTTGACAATGCAAAGGTAAGCAAAAGCAATCAGTACACATGCTTCACACAGTTCACAGAGGTTATTTGAAGATGAAATATCGTAGTAAGTTAATGTATGTGTTTGTGTGATTAGGTGGAGTCGACTGAAAGAAATTGTAACATTAACATATCCTCCAGCATTGGTGAATTGATAGGAATGCTGAACAAACTGGTTGCGGCTATATTGTCTGGGAAACAACCGTTTAATGAACAGACACATATTGCTGAAATGAAGCAAATGATGCAGTAAGTGCTGGCAGGTTTATCGGAAATAGCACAATTGCCTCGCGCAGAGGAAAAGGGTGTTGACCCTACCGTGGAAGTCGAGTTGCATGATGGTGGCGTGGTCTTTCCAAATTATTATGGTAACCCAAATGAGGGTAATGTTCAAGATTTACAGAGGGTGGATTGGGAGGACAATTATGTGAATGGAATGTTGTCCAATGAGATAATTGATATGCACATTGACGCTAAATGCATCGGCCCAAGAAGTTGGGAACATGCACAACAACCGTGGCCTTGCGTTGGAGGAAACATACGCAAGCGAAGAAAGCAAATCTCTTTCGGTTCAGTTTCTGGCCATGAAGAACGTTGCAAAACAGAGTTTATCTTCCTTTGATGATTTGCAAACCTTGCCACCAATGCGAGGAGAAGCAGACAATGTGCATCCTTCTGTTGGTAAGGTTGCCCAAACATTGGGAGTGGGACAAATTGTAACAGGCACACGAAAGGGAAGAGGAAGAGGAAGAGGAAGAGAAAGAGGTGTTGAAGCGACAGACGTAAGGGATATGCATTCGTGCAACGATAGCAAAATAAGTAACTTACTGCCGAAAAATTCCCAAGTCGCCACATCACTTCACCTTTCGTATGTTTCATTACTAATTGATGCCGACAGCATTATTGAACATAATTGAACCATTATTTGTGTTGTATTTTAATATTTGTCATTCTAGTGCAAGTTTACAGTAACAAATGTTGTACAATTGTCTTACAAATTTCGGACAAAGTCCTGTCCAAACCGCATGTTGGACAAGCGCCTGCTCAGAGGGTTAGACATCGCTTCACCAATTTTAGATGCATAAGGATGTGTTATGTACTTTGCAAATTAAATTTCTGAACAGTGGTGAGTTAGTTAATTGTTTATATTAATAGGAGGAGTTGATGTTACTTGATTGTTTATTTTGTTAGAAGTACTTGATGACACCGAGAGCATAGAGGTTTTATCACTGCCGAATAACACGAAGTTGTTGACTCAGACTTGGAATTACGTAAAAATGAAAGGTACGGATGAGTTTAGTACTCGCAATTAACCTGTTCCATAGTATTTGTGAAATAAGTTTGAATTCCACAATTTTCATGTGTCGTGCTATGTTTATTTGATTCTTGTCAGTATCAGTTCTTTAATTTTTCATTCTCTATGATTTTGATGGGTTTATGATGGGTTTATCCATGTCGTATGTAAGATTTTCTTTGAATTTAATGCAGTGGGCTAGGGAAAGATCAGTGGCTAAATTTCCTGTCTGAAGTTTTCTTCTTTTGGTCTTATCCTGCACACATGTACCTATTGGAAAAATTGCAAACCACTGATATTTTCACAAAAATATTTACAAATTCATGGAAACCTTTATAATTTTAATTATGAAACTTAATAAAGTTTACCAATGATTTGAAATTTTTTTTGAAAACTTATAATGAAGTGCAATTTTCCCTAGCTATTTTCTTCTACTCTAATTACATTTTCCATTTTGATAATTTTGGGATATTGTTGGCTCCAATTTGTAAAAAACATGTGTTTCTTTTTTTTTTTTAACTTGCTGACCTGTAAATGAGCATTTCAATTTTCACGTATTATTTTAGCAAATACTATTGGACATGTCATAAGTTGTAATATCTAAAACTTTATCTTTTCATTTTGTTTTTTAAAAACTTAAAACTAATCTTCATTGGATTGGAGCCTAGTAGAATCAGGAATATCTGCCATAGTTGTACAACAGAAAAAGCTAATCTTATGTTGTAGAGTTAAGCTAGATACGTTTAAGTTTTACTAGGCTGTAGGTTGCTTCTTACTGGTTGATGTATACGTTTAATGTAGGGACA
This sequence comes from Camellia lanceoleosa, assembly GCA_025200525.1. Lineage (NCBI taxonomy): Eukaryota > Viridiplantae > Streptophyta > Magnoliopsida > Ericales > Theaceae > Camellia > Camellia lanceoleosa. The sequence goes on along the minus strand of CM045763.1, from coordinate 103,158,409 downwards.
TTGTCGTGTCTATGAATCTGCATGAAATGCCTTGCGAATGTGCTATGCGACATGACATGCGCACGCTGAAACTAGGGGCATGGCTATCCAACACTGTAAGTCGTGGCATCTGCCAATGTTATTTCCACTATATTTGCATGATGGACATATCCATGTAGGGACATTTTTATTTCGTATTACATTTAAACAAATGGCAAACCTTATTTCACAAGTTGCTCGTCTGCTACAATGTTCCACCAATCAACTTGGTCGGTTCAATTGACTAACGACAACGGCAAGTACACAAAGACGGAGGCATCTTTGCGTGGTTCTTTCCAAAGATATATGTCAAGAAGTAAGTGTTTTAGGTCGGTTGTGTATTGCGAAGACATATTTTCGTAAAACTTTGGTCGATGAACTTTACACACTAAACATGCAGACTTTGATACTAAATCAAAAAACTCAACCTCTGAACCATGAAAATATCGTCAAATCATATTTTGGACATGACAGATATACTGGGGTGCTTGATGTATGTCAGAAGGTAATATGAATGTCCATCCCATTGAAGCGAGTAGATTTAATATGAACGTCGGTAATATGAATGTCGATCCCATTTACATGAATGTCAATGTAAATATGAAAGTGCGTACATGTTCGCATGCCCTCTAAACAATGTCTTCACTTGTGTTTATGTGTAGATTTACATGCCTTTCAATTATAGAGGAGTACATTGGTTGTGCCTAAAAATAGATATGGTAGACCGTGTGGCGTACCTATTTGACTCATTGGCATCCGCCACACTGGACACTGTAGACGTCCCCGTGGGCTTCCATCTACAGTTCGGACTCGATTTGTGTCGGTTCTTAATCTGAACCAAAGAGTCCAAATCCGGCAAATCGTTTTGAAGAAAAACAGATTTTGAAAAGTAGTGCCAAACATGGACTGCTTTGCTGATTCTGTAGTCGCCACCTAAATATTTAAAATGGGAAATTTAGGAAACCCCGACTTTCGGTCAAGGCCACGTGTCCGTCATCACCAAAGTGGTCTTGGCTCGGGAGCTTGGGTACGATCGGGGAAGGTCAGCTATGAGCACCCCCTTTCGCCCGATCCGAAGACCGGCCTCTACTAACCGTGATATTCGATTTTGAAAACGTTATGTGTTCCTATTCCGATTATTAGCCTAGAATTACTATGTTATGCGCACAGCAAACAAGTATAGACTAGATTGCCTAATTTGGAAATAAACATTGCATATCCGTTCGTTTTGAAAACAGTTTGAAATTGCTACTCGCAAGTAGGCTAAAATACGGATTTCAACGAGTTTTCCAACTCAAGCAATCCAACCTCCACCCACAGGCATTCAAGCAGTTTATCTCATATAAGCACTTAGCCGCATGGTAAGCATACTGTTATGTTAACATTCACACGCATGTGGTATGCTAAAGCGTAAAATACTTACATCGTACTCCGTGCCAAAACAAGAAACTAGTTAGCAGACATGCATGTCCCTAGATCATGTTAAATGGCTAATGCAACACAGGCGAAGATGCAATTTAGAGTAGGCTCGGCTAACCCTAAAGATGGCATGTGAAATGCATTTTATTCGATGCATGTTTTCAATTTGGAATTGAAAATACAATGCAGTTTGTATGATGTACCGAGCCCGATGCATGTAAACAAATGCATGGATGCACGCATGCATAGCATAAGGTATGCTAAAATAAACGTGCCCTAATACTAACCATTAAAAGCAGGTAAGTAAAAGGGAAGAAAGAAGTGGGGGTTGGAAGACATGCACACACGCACGCACACTTATTATGATTTTGCCTCGCGGAGGGACCAAAAATAATACAAATTAATTAACTATAAGCTAATTAAATATTACAAATAGCCTAATTAATTAACAAATTAATTAATCTAAGAAAAGCAAGAACCGCCTCGGGCGAGGGCCCAATGCATGCACACTCGGATTCCGCTTAATTGCCTTCGCCATGCCTAGCTTGCCTCTGTTTTCCCTGCTTTGCATCTCAGAAGACTGCCAAAGTCTCAGGAGTGCCTCCTAGGACACTGAGGGACATCATCGGCTGAGGTAGGACACCACCGGCTGAAGGAGGAGGCCACCGGCACTAGACTCATCCATCGGCTGCCAATTGACTGCCGGTCGACACTGCACAAAATGCCTGCAAAACCTGCAACTCACAGCAGCAGAGGACAACAACATGCATGGCAATGTAATTCAAAGCATGTATGCACCAAACACACTCCTTATCATGTTTTTGACTCAAAGGAAGATGTGCCTCGGTTCTCGGACCACCAATCACGCATTTCGATGCATGATGGCCCAAAGAACCAAGAGTGCAATTTCACTTTCAAATGTATGCAAACCAAGTAAACATGAAAGGGTGCCAAACCTCTATCATTTTCATCTCAAGAGGCCAAGCATGCATGCTTATGCGATGCAACTCTAAGCATGTTATCTAGCATGCAACATGAACAATGCGAGCAAGCTAAACATGTTAGGCATACAACCTAAGCAAAGAGGCATATAAACCAAGCAATGGAGTGGACTAAAACATGAATTAGACTACTCCTAATTGGCTTAAAATCAGTGGCCAAAGTGCCTAGAAATGGAGACTAAAAACACACACACACACATGCAAGTGTTATGGTCCAAACCCAAGGCATAAACATGGCAACCCCCAAGCACACTTGGAGATACCAAACAAGGACAATAAACACACATTGTAAAGCTCTGAAAATCATGCAAAACATGATGCCAAATCATGTAACAAAACAAGCCAAACAAAGCATGCAAATGGTCTAAGGTTCAAAGCAAATCAATGAGGCTTTGAACCACACTTAGCACAACCACACATGGCAACACTTAAACACTTAAAAATAGAGTTTTAACACATAAAACTAAGCCTAAGTGACCACCTAGATGGCATCTAGATGACATGAATCCAAAGGCATGCATTAAAGCCAAAACATGGAGCATTTAACACATACTCTTAAAGCATTAAAGAGGCATGCTAAGCAATCAAACAAACATGTATGAAGGACTGAAATAGCATGCAAAATGGTTCCAAACCGTCAAAAATGAAGCAAGCAAGGCATGCTACACACTCATGCTCTTAAGGCCAACAAGCCCAATGCAAAGAGGCTATATTAAACATGCTATGGTTGGCTCAAACAACATGAGAAAGACCTAAAACATGGAAATATGAGCACAAAACTTCACAAATGCAAGCCTAAAACATGCTAGAAGCTAAGGCATACAACCTAGGCATGTTAGAGGATAAAAAGGCATTACAAGGCAACTATGCTAAGCATGCATAAGGGACCTAAACCAACTTAGAAACATGTTATATTATGGCAATATAAGCATGAAAAAAAAACCAAACATGCTCAACATACACTTAAGCACAAGCTCCCTCAAGAAGCCAAATCTTGCCCTTTTCAAGGACATTAAGGAGAGGGGGTGGTCCTCTCCTTCTTGAGACTCTAAGGCATCATCTTCACCACTGAAATCCCTCAAGATTTCAGTGGTGAAGAGATCCTAACACCAAAGTCTCGGATCTCTCACAAAATGGCACAAAAAAGGGCCTTTTCAAGGCCTAAGGGTGGTCAAACTTGCTCAAACCACAAAACACTCTTAATAAACAATAAAGAGGCTTAAAAAATAGAACTTTTATGTGTTAAACACTAAGCACAAAAACAGTTTTAAGCTAGGCAAAAATGGAGTGCAAGAATGGGGTAAATAAAGTAAGTTTCTCACCCTTGAAGCTTTTCTTCAACAATGGTGACCTTGTTGCTTCCTTGAGCTCCAAACTAGTCAAGAACACCAAGAACAAGCCCTTAGCACCTCAGTTCCAAGAGGAAGGTGAAACACTAGGTGTTGGTGAGCAATAGTAAGTCACAAACACCTAGTATTCAAAACAAGAGAGAAAGAGAGAGATAGGATGTGTATCTATCCTAACCCTAAAAACCAGAGCTTGGTCTGTCTAAAATGTCTAAAATTTTGTAACCCTAAGCCAAGAAGAGGAGTGGTCCTCTTATAGGCAAGCAAAGCTTGCAAAGCTTACAAGCTAAGCTAACTAAGAGGGGCATCCCTCCATACACGTGCATGGAGGGGAACCAAAACTATCTGCCTGTCTCGAAATATCTCATAAAGCAATCCGCAGTGTCCGCCGCAAGAAGAGTGCCATTTTGGCAAAACTTAGTGCCGGTCGGCACAAAAGAGTGCCGGTCGGCACAATAAAGTGCCGATGGCAACACCAGCCAGCCGGTGGCCTCTAGCCACAGCCGGTGGTATGTGGGGGTGCCTCACAAAGCATTCCCTGCCCTTCCAAGGCAAAGCACAAGTGTTTGGTGCAAAACCAGACACAAGACGGTCGAGTTCGGAAGTCCTGAGGCAAGGCGCGCGAGCCGAGAACTCCGGGAACTCCAAACGAACACAAACATGGATAATCACCGAGTGTTCAAGCGGTGACGTCCAAGTCTTGAGGACGGTCAAAAATGGGGTGTCTACAAACACCAACAAGCTGAACGCGGCAAAAATGTTGGTATGTCGTGCTGAATTTCACAAATCTACTTCAACACTGTCACATCCTTTACATAAACTAACCGTCTCATTCTTCAATAGGTTCAAACAATGCATGCCTTACTGCAACTACAGTTTGGAAATGTATATGCTGTAGACGTGCGTACCTTTGATGTCTGCATGTTAGAACAAAGGCCATTACAACAGCTGGATGAGTAATCCACAAACCATGCGTCACATTGACTTCACTCCTGAATCACTCATTTAACGAACCTGCTTATATTTTACGAGAAACTGAATGTTACATTTCATTTGTAGCACTTTCGACTGTGGGATGTTTGTGATCAACTACATGCAGCAGCCTGATATACCCAGCGGTCCACACAAGGTACATTGTACCGCTTAATTTTCAATTGCGAAATAAATCCGTTTATTTCCTACTACTGTAACTGTACCTGATTTGTGTTATTCGCTTTCTGTACATAGTTTCATCATTTTGTGCGCCGAAGTTGGTGCTTGACTTCGTTATGGATGTGAACAATACAAAGATGGGCGAGTATCCTTCGTGCATGTGATTGATTCCAATTACAACAAATAGGGCAACAATTTTATCATGGCCTGCCAGTACGAGAGTAATTTCGCTGCCCAACCACAACTGGATTATTGCGTCAGCTTGTCGTGACAACTTTTTAGGTTGCAGCTGTGATAATACTAATTTCCCACGCGTATTGATTGTACACATAATTCCAATGTTTGGGACTGGAACAAATGAGGGAAAGTAGTAATGTTTGTTTGCTTTTATCGTGGCATGTACGTAATGTGATACACATAATTCCAATGTTATGGGTACAGAACAAACAATGCAATGTCATATTTGCCCAAATGAATATAGTAATGTTTGTCCAGTGCAATGTGATATTTGTCCAACAAACAATGCAAGTTGAAAGTAGTAATGTTTGTTCGCTTTTACAACATGAATTATGTTTGTTCGATTTTTTTGAATGCCATGATTTTGTCCAAAACAAAGCAAAAAAAAGCTCACAGAACAAACAAATAGCGGTGACTATAATGCACTTTGAAGGGGAATTGATTACTTCATAACAATGCACAAACGGTGAAAAATTGCACAAAAAATAAAAACAACCATACAACAGACCATTGAAAACACAGAGTATTGATATTCAATTTTTTTTTTTTTTTTGGTTCGGCAAAACAAAAAACTGTATTGATGAAAAAGCACATACAAGGTGTCAATGATACATCAAGAAAAAGCTCTAACCTCCTTGTTGGTGAGAGACCAATGAAGAGAAACAAAAACAGAAGGAAAACAATAAGAATGTAACTCCAAGCCCATCCTCACAAAACCGCATAACAGGGCAACCAGATGAAACTCCAAGGCAGCATGAACAAACTTCAGACCATACAGCCGCCATTGAGACTTGAGCCTGATCCTTCAACCTCCAAAAAAAAAAAAAAAAAAAAATTAACTACAGCAGCAGACCAACAATTACAACAAGGCTAGCAGCAGACCTCCAATAACTTTCCCCAATCCAGCAGCAGACTTCCAATACAGCACACCAAAACATCATTCAAACAATTGCAAAAAGGCCAATATGCAGCAGCAGACTTAAGCCTATTCGTTGATCCCATATAGCTGCAGTAGAGTACATATATAGCAAAGCAGAGTTAAAGCACAACAGAGCAGCAACCAGAAATGAGCATGCTTGACCCTATAAACTAAGCCAGAGCAAAAAGCCAAAAATAAGGCAAAGCATAGCAACATTGAAGCACAACAGAGCAAAAGTAGCCACCAAGAAGATATGGTAATACCACAGACTGACCAAACTCCTGCACCCTTGCAGCAAAAAACACCAAACACCACCCCCTCAATCAGACTTTGATACTATCCAGAATACAATATATGTCGTCCACTGAATACTGTAGGCCTCTATAACTTTGCTTACAGCAAAGTGCAACCCTCACTTTCACCATCTCAGCCAATTCAGGCCCATCAACAATCTTATCATTAAAAAGGCAATCATTCCTACCTTTCCAAATCATTCCTAGGTGTGCAATACAAAAGAATACATATATAAACTAGCCTAGGATTTGGGGAACATAACAGCTAGAACACCCCACTCTGATTGAGCATCTGCCAGCATGGCTTGGGCTTGGTCTAACTCAGCTTTAGTTGTCTGAATTGATGCAGAACGATGTCTAATTTGGGAGAGCATCATCCTTGCTTCGTGATTAAGTTGGTCATGTTGTTGCTGCAGATGAGCCTTTCTTTGCCGGACAGAGGCAAGTTCTGCCATGAGTTTGGCTTCCTCAAGTTCAAGTGCTGAATGTTGCTGAAGAATGGCTACAGAGGTTTGCTGGCTGAGTTTGAGTGAAGTAGATATAGTGTGGGCTTCGTTTAGGAAATCCTTTTTGGTTTGAATATCCTTCGAGCAAGTTTGAACCATCTCTGAAAAGGTTGGCCATTCCGTGATGATCTTGGCCAATTGCTTTAGTTGAATGGGGTTGAAAGGATTAGGGGAGAGGTTTACAACAGCAAAGATGTGCCAAGGTTTCATCAGGTTTGTGGAGAATGATTTCTTCAACTGGGGTGTTAATGAGGTTGATGAAGGTGGTTAAGGTTTGTTGAGTTTCAGCATGAAACAGATGTAGCTTTTGAGGCAATGGGGATATTTCGTCTAGATCTTGTTGAAGAATAGAAAGTTCGGCCCAAATATCCTGGCATGGACCGATGGCCTGTGAACATTAATAGTTTGGTGAGAATATATGCTTGCAAGTAATAAAGAGTAAATAGGATGAGGTTGGAAATGGTAGTACCTGTCCTGATAACGTGCGCGCAGACGGTTGGCCTTGTTCAGCTGTGGTTGTGGCATCAGGACGAGTTGTTTCTGGTACTGATGAAATGGCAGCATCAGCGCCTTGAGGCTCTTTCTCTGGTTCTGCTAACAGGGGAAAGTCATGAGGACATTCAACTTCTGTCTCACCCATTGGTCGTGGAGATGAGTCCTGTATTATGTCCATCACTGTAAATTGGGGAACAATACCAGTTACTTAAAGAGAAGTTTTTTTTCCCCAAACGAACAGTAACATTTGTATTTCTATTTACCTTGGTTGTGGTGAACTTCTGGTTGAGGGGATTTTGTGTTGTCATCTATTGGAGAGGATTGGCTGTTGATTGAAATGTCAAATTCAATCCTCTATGATTCTTTGTTTGAAGTTTGGGAATTGGAGAGGTTGGATGGTGATGGTTGAGGGCTAGAGACAGAAGGGACAATGTGTTGGGGAGAAGTGAAAGGATGTTGTGATGCAGATTGTGTAGATTGCTGTGGCGAAGACTGTGAAGCAGGTTGTAAGGAAGTTTGTTGCGATGCTTCAGGTGGTGGTGGAGTTGGTTGTACAGTGGGTTCTGTGGGTACATTGTTGATGGGACTGGGAATTTGATGAATGTGTTGAGGAGAAGTGGAAGCATCGTCATCATCAGCAGCATCAATGAGTAATCTCCTTCTTTTTCTCTGCACAAAAGTAAGTGATCAGTCGGACGTGAATGGAAATTGAGATAATGTAAATATGTAAAGTGAAGGCTTACTTGGTAGAGCTGCACTGAAGGATTTGATGTTGTTTGGCCAACCATTTGGCTGAGAGGGATATCTCACTCACTTAGGTCTGTGCTTAGAGCAGGAGCAGTGGAAGGCTCTTCTCTTTTCTTCGCCGTGACCTCTATCTCGGCAAAGGTACGGGTGGTAGTTCCTCTCTGTGCTTGTGTCTGCGCGGCTGCGAAAGAGTCTGCCATTAATTTCGGAACTGAGGGGGTGTTTGTCTGAGTAGTTGCATCCATTGGATCCTTGCCTTGATGTTGGTCCCTAACCAATGGTTCAGCAGCAGGCCCAATTTTGGCTGTCAAAGGTTAAACAAGTTTAGTGTTGTAGAGAAAAAAACAAAACAAATTGCAAGACACAGTCAGGGATATGAAGTATATGAAGAAAGGATACCTGTAGCCTTAAGCTTGGAAGACGAGGATATGCGGCCCTGAATATGAATACAAATATCATTAAGGCAGCTTTCAAGTGGCTTATAGAAAATAATGGCAGACATAAGTCCCCACCAATGGTCAAAAGCAGCCGAGCGGTTTGAAGCAGGTTTGAAGAAGAAGGGGCCAAAATCTTGGAAAAGTTTGGTGTTCTCTATCAGAATGGATTCAGCTTGTGTAGGATCTTTCAAGTGGATTCTGGACCCAATCTCCTCATGGATGGTTGGGTGGAAATAAGGATAAGGGATAGCCTGGGAAAGACCAAATTGCCTGGACCATTGATTGGGACAGTATGTCTCAAAACTGCAGCTGGATAGCTTGGCGGAGGATATGGAATAGCCAACCAAGACATGTCTAGAGATGAGAATGTGTCTCCAACTCTCATTTTGTTCTTGGACTTGCTCATTGTGTAAATCAGAAGGGTTTGTGAAGAGGAAGCTTAAGTCTCATCGGAGGAGAATTCAAAGTTTTGAAATGGCATGTACAGGTTGGAAGGTCTCTGCGAAGGAAGGTTGTAAAACATGGTAAGATGATTTCTGAAAGTGAGGATGGGTTGGCTGTTATAAGTGAGCAGTTTCTTAGCATAGGAGTAGCAAACAGGTTTCAAGGTGTTAGGTGGTGGGGGTCGTGCCTCAGGGAAATAGGCATACAACCAGACCTGGAAGAGCCAGAAGGGGCTACCATAGTTGCCAGAAATCTTCTTGTCGACAAAGGAAAATAGGGCCTTGTAAAGGGTGGCAAGAAGATAAGGGGCTAAAGCCATAAGTTGGCCATCTTGCATACACAAGGCAAGGGGGAGGTATTCTTTCGTGATCTTGTACCCAAGGACACAAAAAAGAAATTCACAAAGCCAAAGTAAGTAAAAAGCAGTTCTTTTTTTGTCATCGACAGGGGAACTGGGCTTGCCTTGGTATTTTTTGGCAAAATCTGTATAGCACATGTCAGTGTTTAAAGTAAATGTCACTTTTGGAGGCTCAAGGAGAGCATGAATTGGATTGCCCAAGATTGGGAGACCAGTCAAGTGAGCTACATCTAAGATGGTAAGGGTAATCATACCAAAATTGAGGAGTAGGGAGTTACTAGACTGCGACCAAAAGCATGCAGCAGCAGCAATCAGCCCTTTGTCCGCGTCATAAATTTTAGTCGACAGTCTAATTGCTTCACCAATGCCCTGGTGCTTCCATACTTCAGCGTCGTGACCTTCAATTCTTCTGGCCTAGCTTCGCCAATCAGAGTCTGGTGACCTTCACCCTCTAAGTGGGTTTTTGCTGACATTCCAGTTAGTCCACTTGAGTCCAGGTTGGTTGAGAAGAAGGTTCTCACCATTACCAAGGGGATAGTATGGAGCTAGCTTGTTTGGGAAGTAAGACGCGAAGGTAGGCCCTAGAGTAGCCTTAGTGACAGAGCTTGTGCTAGGCAATAGGGCTGCACCAAATTTTAGAGGAACGATACGTGCTCTGATAGGGTCTAGGAAATGGAGTAGGTCTTCATTGTTCTCCTCAGATGGAGATGGTTGAGATTTTTTCGGCGCCATGGCTTAGGGTTTTATGGTGCTCTGGTTTTGAACGGCAATGGTCGAGAAGAAGGAGTACAGTCTGGGGAGTTCGAATCAGAGGGCAATGAAGTGGTTTGAAGTTGAAAGGGTGGGTCTTTTATAGCTTATGATGGGGCCAGTATATTTAAAAGCTCTTATATTGGGCTGTAGTTTATGTTTGTTTTGGGCCTGTATTAAGAAATTTGCTATTGGGCCCAAACAATGGCCCCCTCGTTGAAGTTAAATATCATATGACTTGGACCCCCACAAGGGGGGACCCCATGACCCCCTCTCTCTCTGATTGGCCACTTTTTTTTTTTAATTTTTTTTTTAAATTTCTTCTTTTTTTTTTCCTTCTCCAATCAGCAGCCCCCACGTGTGTATGTGTGTGGGGGGGGGGGTGGTGGTGGTGCAGGTGGTGATTAGAGGGGGTCTCAATCACTTCCGCAATATTTAACTTGAACATGGGGGCCATTGTTTGCACCAAGTTTTGCCAGTCTCTGTCGACATATGGTCCACTTAATCGACGGCATGTGGCCAAGTCTAAAGGAATGTCCACCACCTGAAAGTGGGCTCTCTGCATGTGGGTCACCTAGAAGTGATGTGGGAAGTTTTTACCACCAGTCATGGAGTTAGTGGGCACACTTTCAGGAGGAAGCATGAGACAAAGCAGGAGTCTTGCTTTGTCGACAGAAGTTTAAAACAGTTGATGGCCATGAAATAAACACAAGAAAATGGAGCTTGACAGATAGAAGTGGAGGTTTAGTATTGATATCCATATACTATTTTTGTGGCCCATCATTGCATGATCCCACACGTCTACACCATAACTGCCACTGTAACTGCCCCCTGACTTCGAATCTTCAAGTCCACTCTGCCAAATATTAACTCTTCCCTGTCGACCTTCCTTTTCACCATTATGGGGCATGTCCCTCATCATTATGAGACAAAAATCGACAGAATATTGTCTACTAAACACAACCACAATCCTTGCAACCGGCCATCAACCACAACACTTGGCCACTCATCACATCGCCACGACTATGAATCATCAAACTCTGCCAAATATTGAATTTTCCCTGTAATTTAATCAAAATATATTCAATGTCGGTAAACTTGAAAATATGTTTGAAATAACCTTTTTCTGTATTGTAATGACTTAAACACAATTGTTGTCCTACATTTTACATAACAAAAATACACAACTTATTTATATCAAAAACAAAATATACATCTCGGGTTTATAATCAAAAAAATGGGAACTACTTTTTTTTTAAAAAAAAAGTTCACTCATATTTTCAGCTAAATTATGATTGGATATTAGATTAAAAATTCCTCTTTGCACCTATTTTCCCCACATCCTCCCAACAGCTGCTCCATTCAACTAACATTGAATCTTGCATGCCACCTGACTTACACGCTGGAGCAGTTACTGGCAGTGCTCATGAATTCAGTGGCCACATTCCAAGAGGAAACATGAACGAATTGGGAGTCTGTATCTGTCGAGGAAAGGCTAAAATGACCTGGGCACAGGTGGCAACTTCAATTATATGCACTTCGACAGGTACAAGTGAAGCTTTTATGTGGTTTCAATACACGGAAATGACCGCAGCTACGTAAGTTGCACGTAAAAGGCTTCGCACTGGCGATCATGGGGTCGTTGGAATTTTATAGCTATAAAGGACAGAATGTTTGCAGAGAGAGAGGACATGAACAACAACACAACTTATTTTCTACATTGTAACTTCTGTGTAGTTTTTTCCCTTCTACTTTCTACTTTGTTAAAAACAACACAACAACACAACAACTTACTTTCTACTTTCGACTGTCTACTTTGTTACTTTTTACTTTGTTACCATCAGTTCATCGAAAGAAGTCTTCATCCTTTTCAGGCATTCGAACCAATACCACAATTGCTTGATTTTCTTCTTGAACTTGTCAACTTTAAATTATTGCTTCGTTGCTGTCGATATAGGCCTACCATAATTTTACTAACAATAAACCCATACTTCCATAGTAAACATTAAATAATTTCACAACTCCTGTTCGTAACTCGTAATTCATATACCAATCGGCATGGAGATAAAGTAACGAGTTCGTTAGGTTACTTTCTCCAAGTAACACCCAAAATTAACTGCCACTTGGATTATATACAAAATGCATGTGCTGGTATGTAATTTTGCAAACCCACTTGGACAAAATTCATATTTTACTCGAAATATAATACTAATTTACCGACACAAGTCATAACAAATCAATACGAAGCGAAACACATCGTTAGTTGATAAACTACACCGCAAAAAACCCTTCAGTTAAATCCAACCAAATATGGAACAGAAACAAGCAACCCGCAATAGGAATCTTGGAATACAGATATAAGCCAATTTCCCACCCAAAACAATACACAAACAACCCATATATATCTCACCTCACCTTCAATTAGTTTTCAAAATGACAAGTCACTGCAAACACAAATGACAACATCACTCTAAACAATATGGGAAATTTACAACTTGTGGCCTTGTACATAAGTAACGTTGTGCCATTTCCTGGCATTGTACATAACCAATTATTTACACGTTACGTACTGCAATCCGTGCAAAATGAAAACTACATACATTATTTCCATGTGTTTTCAATAGCTAGTACTGTCTACCTAATAAATTAAGGGAATAAGTAAATCATACAAATTATACAATTACCTGATTCACCTCATCAATTGTGTTCGAATCGTTTTTCCACACTACTGCTTCAACACTACCGTATTGGCCCACAGGTTGCTTGGAATCAGGAGAAACATCGAAAAATAGTCATCGTTGCTTAATGTGCGGTGTACTTGGATCCACCAACCCAGTTTTGCAGCGAACGGGCAATGACGCCACATTGTACTCACTACGCTTATGTGGGTGTATTCAGATTTGAGTTAGTACCTTTGCTCGCTAAACCGAACCTTAGGACACGTTCGCTTTGTGTGCCCAATGCATTTGCAATTCCCACATTTTCTTGGTCTTCAACAGTTGGACGAGGCCCGTCCTGGGTTCCCTTTTGTCTTCACAACATCAGGATCTTCTACTCCAAATTGTCGACGGAATGAATGTTTCCCTTTGTCTCCATTCCTACCGTTCAAATTCCTCTCATATAACTCCTTCATCCGGTTCGTCATCGGAATACATGCATCCCTAGCCTCTTTGAAACCTTCCGTTGATTGTGAGACATAGAAACACATTTCGTTGTAGGAAGAACTCAATATCCCATACCGGGCCGTTTGTGTTGTAGTGCTATCAATTAAGGGTTGAGGCCATTGCTGGCCATCCTTGCTTGCAGCCCTTGTCCATCTATGCAGCACACAAGTTGGGGGAATTTGCGTTAAATTTTCGGCTTTCATAACACATATCATGTGGCAGCAAGGTAGCCCCAACGACTCAAACTTCATGCAAGAACATCTCATTGCAGATTCATCGGATGTGTGTTACTATCCATGATCATCCTTCACTTTGTACTTATGAATATAGTAGCATTTCGACCATCCCAAGAAAGAGAACACGCCCTTGACATTCAACTTCCCTCTTCTAAGATTTCATCCCTAACATTCTAAATATATTTCGGTGAATAGCTCACTCCATGTCTCTCTATATCTCGCAATGGAGTAATCAATAGGAAAAGTGTTATTTGTTTCAAAGATCATCTCCAGCCTCGTTATACCTTATCCTTGCAAGAGCCCGATCATAGTGCCTAACAAATTCATATAGCTTCAATTTGTGTTGGAGGAAGGGATTGAAATAAGCATTCATACACTCCGAGCGCTGAGTGCTCTTCATCCCAGCAAAGAAATGTCTATGCATATATGACTCAGCCCACATATGACGCTTCTCATATGTGTCCAACACCCAACTGTTGGTTTGAAGTCCAAATTTTTCGACCATTGTCGTCCAGCCATGCTCAAACTTTGTCTCATCCGTTTCCATGTCCATGCACTGCTTGAAAGCATGTGCAAAGCCACTTATGTGAACATTTGAAACAACATTTTTCTCAAGATACCAATTACATAATCGATGTCTTGCGTCTGGAAATACTCTTCTGATTGCCTCTCGCATCGCCTTATCCCCATCAGTTAGTACAGACACAGGTGCTTTATTGCCCATCGCCTCCATAAATGTTTCCAAAACCCATGTGTATGTCTCAATTGTCTCATTAGCTAGCAAAACACATGCAAATATCGTGGTCCTAAAGTGGCTAGTCACACCAGCCAACATAACAAAAGGTTTCTTGTATGCATTGGTTCTGTAAGTTGAGTAAAATATCAACACATCACCAAACTTTGCGTAGTCGGCCCGCGATTTCGAATTTGCCCAGAACAGATTTTGTAACTTGTTATCGTTACACACATCATACTTGTAAAAAAAACGTGCATCAATATCAAGTTTTGCACATAGGTAAACCAACGCACCCTGCTGTAACAACGCCCGCGGGGGACCTCGCTACAGTTCGGACTCGATTTTTGTTGCGGTTCTCAATCTCGAACCAAAGAGTCCGAATCCGGCAAATCGTTTTGAAGGAAAACAGATTTTTTGAAAAGAAGTGCCAAACATGGACTTTGCCGGATAATGTAGTCGCCACCTAAATATTTTAAAATGGGAAATTTAGAAACCCCGACTCGGTGCCAAAGGCCACGAGTCCGTCATCACCAAAGTTGGCTCGGGAACTTGGGTACGATTAGGGAAGGTCACATCGTGAGCACCCCCTCTCGCCCGGTCAAAGACCGGCCTCTACTAACCACGATATCTGATTTTGAAAACTTTGTGAGTTCTTATTCCGGTTATTAGCCTAGGTTACTATGTGATGCTTGCAGCAAACAAGTATAGACTGGGCCGTCTGAATTGGAACAAAACATTTCATGTTTGTTTGTTTGAAAATGGTGTGATGGTGCTACCCGCAGGTAGGCTAAAATGCGGATTTGTCACCCTCAGGTGGGCTAAAGAAAACAATGATTTTGCCACTATCTAGTGGGCTTAAAACAAGCATTTGATGAATTATTCCAATTCAGATAACTCAACCTCCACCCACAGGCATTCAAGGCAGTTATATCATATAAGCACATAGCCTCATGGTAAGCATGCTATTCATGGTAACACTCATACGGATGCAAGGATGCTAAAGCATAAGAACTTACCGAGTACTCCCAGCCAAAACAGAAAACTGATTAGAAATCATGCATGATCCTAAATATGCTGAAATGCCTAATGCAACACATGCAAAGATGCGAACTATAGCAGGCTCGGCTACTCTAAAGATGGCATATGATGATGCTACAACTAACACGTATTCAATTTGGAATTGAAATACAGGTGCAGTTTGTATGATGCGCCGAGCCCGGTGCGTGCAAAACAGATGAATGATGCGAACATGCTGTCATGCTGTATGCTAATTGAAATATGCCCTATATCTAACCATTGTAAGCGGATAAATAAAAGGGAGAAAGAAATGGGGGTTGGAAGACATACATCACACTCACCCACACTTATTACAGTTGTGCCCTCGCGCAGAGGGTCCGAATAAATATACAGTCCGAATAAAAGAATAATACAGTCCGAAATATACAGTCTGAAATAATATACAAATTCTTAATTAATTAACAATTAAACTAAGAAAGCAGTAAACTGGCATGCAAGCCAGGGGGTGCCTTGCTTCTGATGTATAGTGTCTACTGGGCTGCCTCGGGTGGAAATCCACTGGGATGCCCCAATTAGCCTCTGTTTGCGATGATTTCTAATGCGCGGACTCAAAAGTTGTTGGTCCTCGGTTTGTCAGAATGAGAGCGGGGAAGAGGGCATAGCAATGTATTTTCACAAATATGTGCATGCCTCGATCCTCGTGCCATCAATCACGCATACCGATGCATGATGGCCGAGAAAGCGGATTGCACAACTCAATATGGGATGAATGCAGATGAATGCTACAACAAAAACCTAACTCCATCATGGGTAGTCCGGAGTGGTGGTGACTTGGGAATTGAGACTCGTTCCGTTACTCGGAGTACAAAACTCGCCTCGTTTCCCGTGCAATATGCAATGATATGCATGAAATGCAGCTAAGATGTGATATAGCATGCACAATGCCATGAAAATGAGTAACCTTGAAATGCGTGCACACGGGCACGCAAACCGAGGTAATGCATGAATGCAATCTAAGATGCAACCTAGTATGCACTATGTTGATGAAAATGAAGATGAAAATAAGACGCCTCGAAAAGCATGCACGCGGGCACGCAAACCGAGACGATGATGAAATGAGAAATCGGATAAAATCGAAGTGCCTCGAAGTGCGTGCCCACAGGCACGCAAACCGAGGTGATGATGAAATGAGAAATCGGATAAAACCGAAGTGTCTCGAAGTGCGTGCCCACAGGCACGCAAACCGAGGCGATGATGAAATGAGAAATCGGATAAAACCGAAGTGCCTCAAAGTGCGTGCCCACAGGCATGCAAACCGAGGCGATGATGAAATGTAACGAAATGGCATACGGAATGACACGATGGACTTACACCCACATGGGAGAGCCTCAGCTCACTCACGTAGGAGGCCGTCGGGTAAAAACAAAGCTGCCTCGAAACGCGTGCCCGCGGACACGCAAATCAAGGAATGCATAAAATGGCATACGGAATGCAGATTGGGCTTATGCCAACATGAGAGGACCTCAGCCGCACTCACATAAGCTGCCATCGGATAAAACGGAGGTGCCTCGAAATGCGTGCCCACCGCATAAACCGAGGCAATGCATTGAGGCATAAAATGACATGGGAAATGATATGCAAGCATGCAAACCAAATTTCAGCCACTAAATGAAAGGGAAAACAGCCCCGAAATGATACGAAATGACAATCAATGCATGAAATCATCCCAAAATGCAATTCTAAGTGCCCGAAATGGCCTACGGCTATGCTAAACATGCAAAATTGGCACATGAAAGCAAAAACAGTAGCAAGGCAGCCCCAAAAATAGCATTTCTTCAGTACAAAACATGGCCAAATTATGATCACAAGTATGGCAACATTAGCATGCAAAACTAGTGGCCAAAAGAGAAGTATTGAGAGAGGTAGTGTATAGAAAATTCAAATGGAAAAACTTTCTTCTACAATACTGAAGAGGGCCCAAAAATAAGCATATATTCAGTTTATGGATGCCCCAAAATCAATATGCAAACATGCTAACAATTCCATGCAAAATGGAGCTCAAAAGAGGTTATAACAAGAGACATGCAAAGCATACACCAAATAACAAAACTTTCTTCATGAAACATGTAGAGGGGGTCAAAATAAAACCCCTTTCAGTTCTTACCAAGAGATAAAACCAAAAGCATAAAAGGCTACAAATCATGCAAGAATTAGGGCCTAGAGTGGATTTCAAAGGGAGGTGGTATATAGAATGGCCAAACAAGGTTGAGCCCTCCTACAATGTTGTAGAGGGGCTCAAAATAAGCACAAAACCAGTAGGGGTCGGAGCCCCAAAACAAATGAAAATAGGCTAAAAAAAGCATGCAAGATTGTGACATACAAGCTAGATATTGAAGCAAGTGTATCATGGAGACACCAAATGAAGTTGAGCCCTTCTACAAAGTTGTAGAAGGGCTCAAAATAAGCCTAAAACCAGTAGGGGTCAAGGCCCAAAAACTGAAAGGAAATAGGGTAGAAATAGGAAGCAAAATTATGCTACAAAAAAGAGATTTGGAGACTTACCCTTGAAGATCCGATTGTTGCTACCTCTTGGCCTGAATTTGGTGCTTCTTAGCCACTGGAGAACACTTCCTTGCTGCCGGAATGGTATTGGGGATGGTAGAGCTAAGGGTTGATGAAGGAATTGCCTAGGAACTTGGAAGTTTTTGAGGTTTTTGGCTATGGAAATCAAGGATTTTGAATAAAGGCTCTTGAGACAAATTTTTCTAACCTAGGCAAAGGGGCTGTCCAGCCCTTTAAATAGGCAATAAAAGGTGTAAAAGGGGAGGGAAATGGAGGCAATCTTTCCCTCCCAAAATATCCCCCGGAAGGGGTGATATTTTGGCAAAAATATCTGACAAATTGGAATGAAATTTGGAAAGCAAGAAGTGGCCCGGCCAGTGGTTTCTGCAAGGTGGGCCAGCCACCCCACCTGGTCGGCCAGCCACCCACCATGGCCGGCCGGCCACCCCCAAAAAATGAAGTAAAGATTTGCTGGCCGACCACCATGCAAAGGTGTCCTCCCAAGTGTGTAGAATAAGGCCCCAGGGTCGGAATCTGGCAACTCTGAAGCAGGAGCCACAACATAGAGCTTGAAGGAGAGGCTCAAAAATGAACTGCACAATTGCTGGCCGACCAGTAATTTTTAGGGTCCTCCCAGATGTGTGCAACAAGGTTCCAAGGTCGGAAATTGGCAACACCGAAGCAGGAGCCACAACATAGAGCTTGAAGGAGAGGCCCAAAAATGAACTCCACAATTGCTGGCCGACCAGTAGTTTTTAGGGTCCTCCCATGTCCCCTGATCACAGATATGTAGCTTTGGTTGGAAGAAAATACCCCCAGGGTGTTCAACATTGGCCCGGAAGTGAGAAAAACGGGCTCCGGAGGAGCGAAACTGGTTATCTGGGATAATTGCTGGCCTCCCACCCCCCAGTGATCTTCCTGGTGTTGAAACAGAGGTACCTGCCAAATTTGAACAAAAACTAATGAGAAATGAACGCTCGGGGCCAAAACCGGGCAATTCGGGATCCCGAAAATGGGCTGCAGGTGCCGGAAATGGTATTCAGCAGCGAAGTGGGCATCCACGACCCCAGTGTCCCTCGGAATGACAAAACAGAGGTTCCTGCCAAAAACCGGAGAAAACTGATGCAAAGTGAATGCTCGGGGCCCAAACCGCGCGGTTCGTGGTCCCGAAAACCGACTGTAAGCACCGAAAGTGGCATACGGCCACGAAGTGGGCATCAGAGGCCCCAGTGTTCCTCAGAACTATAAAACAGAGGTGCAATCCAAAAACCGGAGAACTCGGAGATGGTTGGGCGGTCCCGAGCCGAGGCACACGGCCGACGGCAAACCGAACCGGAACTCCGAATGGGCAAAATGGCCTACGGCCACAAAAAGTAGCTCACGGCCACCAGGAGATAGTCTACGGGACCACTCCTTCCCTCAGAAAGAAAAGCAGAAAAACCAGTCCGGTTATAGCAGAGACAAGGTAGAGAAGAGGGTTCGGAAGTCCGGAGGCAGGGCGCGCGGCCACGACTCTGAGACTTCGGAACGAGCACAGTATGCAACATCACCGAGCGCTCAAACGGTGACGTCTGAGTCTTAAGGTCGGTCAAAAATGGGGTGTCTACAGTTGCCCCTCTTTGTAACTTCTAAGTCAAGTGGCGAGTGAATGTCAAAGCCCAGAGACGACCCATTTTTGACAAGGCCGAAGACTTAGACAATCATACAAGATGAACAGAGAATGTGTGCCCGCAGGCATGCCTTTCAGGCAAAAGGGGGCAAAATGCAAATGATAGGCACGGAGCCAGGTGATTATGCAAGTGCAACAAGCTGTAATGAAGCAAGTATTGACAAATAGATGCAACAGTTTTAAGCAGGGATGCAAAGCAACAACTACATTTCATGCAGTAAGGAATGCGGAGAATCATTCAATTCTCGTCGCGTCTCACACGGAGAAGATACGATACCTGCGCGATTCGTCTGGTCACACCAGCCTCAAATGAACCGTACATACAATATCGTGCCTGCAAAAGAGAGAAATCCAACAAGAACAATATGCTAACAACAAATATTCAAAGCGATTCCTATGATTCGAAGAGTTTGACACACATAGTGTCGGTGAACGAATGCAACACAACGCGAGAAAAGATAATGCGCGACAACGCATGTTCTAAACACAGAAGTAACGTACATCAAGAAAACACGTATGACAATGCAAAACATTCATGAGAATGCAAATTATGAGCCAAACAATGACAAACGAGCACAAATCGGGATGCCGGTTTGTCATGAAATGATGAGCAACAACGAACCGAAAAACGCGCATTTCGGCGACGGTAACTCGATCGCGGCCTTTGATTTACTTCCCGGAGAGGTCACAACATGTTTAAAAAGGATACATTCCGATTTTGATGAATAATGATGAGACACATGTCAATAATTGCAATTAAATTTCCGGTGGAGCAATTCGGCGCCAGAAAGTGCACTTTTCTTCAACTTTTTCAGGTCCCGGGAGCTCCGATTTTCCTCAAAATTTGCAGAGAGGTAGGGGAGGGGATAGGGGACATGGTCGGCCAGCTCTCCTCCCTAGGAGAGGCCATCGGCCAGGGGACAAAAAGTGGGTGGCCGGCCAGCCAGGTTAGGTGGTCGGCCGGCCACTGCCCAAAAGCAGGGGCATTTTGGTCTTTTTTTCATGTTTCTATATATACACACCTCCACTCCACCCGAAATCACACCCAAAGTTGCAAAAATTCTTCCTCTTGCTCCCCAGACCATTTTCTCCTTCAGATCTGTATTTTATATGCGCCCCTCGGCCTCCCACGCAAGTTGTTTTCGCGAAATCTTTCAGTTTTAGGCACTTTGAAGCGACTAGATTTTGACTTCGGGGCTTCTCTTCTCATTTTCACCACTTGAGGTAATTTTGTCTCATTATTTGGAAAATTTTCCCGGGAGTTGACTTTTGGTTGACTTTTCACTTCCCGAGAGTTGACTTTTGTTGACTTTTTCCAATTTTGGCTCGTTTTGCTCATTTTTGCTCCTCTTTGCAGATTTCTCGACATGGCGGGCCATTTCCCTCGCGGTAGAGGTTTTCCAGGTGCCGGAGATGATTACGACATTATGACATTGCCCCCGAGGGTTCGCCCTTTCATTCCCGAGCGGTATGCCCCGGCGGTACATAGGCTTCCACGAGCCACTTTTCGTCATTTCACCGATTTCAACGATCGGGTACCGGGGGATCTCCTTCTGCGAGAACCGGAGCAGCACCTCTCCTACGATGCAGAGGTATTTTACTTTATTTCCTGTGTCTTTCGTGCATTTTGTACCTTTGCCATGCTTAGACACACAGTTTAGCTTACGACACAGTACTTTACTTGCATTCCGAGCATGTGACTTAGCCACTTGAATTTCACGAACACACAATACATCGCCTGATTGTGAATGTATAGTATTCATTAGTAGAACTTGAACACACAGCTTAAACATTGATTCACCGAACACACAGCCCGAAGTTGAAAATGAGCACACAGCACACACTGACTAAGAGTAGAACGCACAGTCCCAAACTCAGATGTACTGAACACGCGGCCCAGCTTTGAAGCGAACACACAGCCCACTGATTAGAAGTAGAACACACAGTCCCAAACTTGAAGCGAACACACAGCCCACTGTTTGAAAGTAGAACACACAGTCCCAAACTTGAAGCGAACGCACAGTCCACTGATTAGAAGTAGAACACACAGCCCACTTATTGAGAGTAGAACACATTGCTTCGATTTGAAGCGAACACACCCCTTGATTGGAAGCGAGAACACGATCCCAAACTTGAAGCGAGCATACGATCCGCGATTAGAAGTAGAACACACAGTCCCAAACTTGAAGCGAACACGCAGCCCACTGATTAGAAAATAGAACACACAGTCCCAAACTTGAAGCGAACACACAGCCCACTGTTTGAAAGTAGAACACACAGTCCCAAACTTGAAGCGAACACACAGCCCACTGATTAGAAGTAGAACACACAGTCCCAAACTTGATGTACTGAACACACAGCCCAGATTTGAAGCGAACACACAGCCCACTGATTAGAAGTAGAACACACAGTCCCAAACTTGATGTACTGAACACACAGCCCAGATTTGAAGCGAACACACAGCCCACTGATTTTCTGAAACTTTGAACACACAACCCAAATACCAAATTCACTGAACACGCAGCCCATTTTCACTCCATTTGCACGCAGCTCATTTTCACTTCATTTGCTGATCTATGCATTTATTCGAAATCTTGAGTTCACTCTCGCCTGATCTTGAGGATATGGCTCCGTCGCCCTTGAGTGGTATTTTGAGCTTCGGAAGGCTGTCAGGATTGGTTGACTTTCGAGATTCGGGCCATTCTGCGAGAGGGTTATCTCATTGCCTCATCAAGAGGACTTTATTTCTTTGCTTTGGCGGAGAGATGGTGGGACACCACCAATTCTTTCCATTTTTCTGCCACCGGGGATATGACCATGACCCCGCTGGACTTTGCTGTACTCACCGGCCTAGACATAGGCGGTGGGCCCATTCCCTACCACGAGGATATGGGTCAGTGGGAGGTACTGGATGCACCTATTGGGGCACACCCGCTGTAAAGAGAGAGGTTGGGAGGGTCCGATACTCTGGTTTGCTTCCCATTTCCGTGACCACAGATGGAGCTGAGACTCTGAGGAGGCGGAGCAAGTATGCATGTTTCCTTATGTATCTCTTGGCACCACCTTGTTTCTTGATAGAGGAACATGGTAGGGTTACATCTCCTGAGCGCTCTGGTAGACCTCTCACAGGTCGGCCAGTATGATTAAGGGTGGCGCTTTGGCTACCTGTCTTGTTACATGAGCGATCTCTCGCACGAGGGACTTACTCGTGACTCTTGGAGAGCAAGGAGGTACATTCATCCTCTTGATTTACATTTTGCTCCTTATTACTTGTTCACTTTGCACACGGCGACTTTGCATTCTGATTCACATTCTACCTTTGCTTTTCTCAGCTATGGGTGTATGTGTATTTTCCCACATTGGCTCCGGAGATGGAGGTGGCAGGGCCTCCGACGACTCCGTATTCATTGATGTTTGAGGGTGAGCATCTACCGAGGCCTCTAGAGACTCTCTTCTCTCTGCGACAGTACTTTGACCTTTGTAGGCGGCAGTATTGAACTCTCAGCTCCTTTCATTTTCATCTTTGATCTGTTATATATTCTGATTTCTGATTGATTTATGCACTGGTTGTCCGCAGATCACTTGGCAGCCCTGGGCAGTCTTTGGCGATGATCTCGACAATCTGTTCTCCGGAGGGTCGACTAGGTCAGTCTGAGTTCCTTTCGAGGACGGTCGGCGAGCTTGGTTCTGGGGAACGTTTTTGTCGAATATGGGGGGCAATTCTCAGGACCCTCCTGCTGTGCCTCCAGACACCATGCGGACTGCTGATAGATTATCCCCTGAGGAGGTCAGTAGTGCTATGCAGGGCAGTGATGCTTTATTACATCTTCTTGAGGGGAACTACGCCACCTATCGCCGCATATACCTGATGCCCCCCCTGACGGGAGTACGGGCTCCACCACGGAGGTCCACTGGCGCACCATCTTCGAGTCGCGCCCGCGCTACAGATATCCCTTCTTCTAGCAGGGCCGGTACATCTAGAGGTAGAGGCAGTTCGATTCCTCCGATCCCTCCGACTCTTGATCACCCTGGATGGCCAGAGATGCCGACTGAATTGACGAGTTGGCAGTATGGGGCTACCTCCCCGATTCCGATCCCTATGGAGCCTCCGATGCCTGGCCACAGATATGTCAGTGATCCTGACTCACCACCGGTATGTTCCACCATTTTTCATTCATCACACAGTCATTTTGGCAATCGCTTATTTATTGATGAGTTGAGCTTGTGTTTACAGCCACCTCGGGATTACATAGACCAGATGCTCGGGGTAGTGGCTTCACTTGAGGGGATGGTCCTGCGTAGAGAGGCATAGATGTCCATCATGGGCTTCCAGGTACCCTTCATCTTTCTTGCATTTATCATATTTTTGTTAACATGCTGGTTTTGAGCATTCTGCTGCACTGATAGGCTGTGTAGAACACATCTGGTACACACCCCACTCACACACTGTACTTGCACCTGCTTTTATGTCTGGACTGATGTATTGCACTTTTCATTTTCAGATGCCTCCCGTGTATGCTTCGACACGAGGTGGGCCACCCGGGCTTTCTCGGAGAGGTCGAGGTGTTAGACCTACTCGAGGTACAGAGACTCAAGGAGTTGGGCCATCCAGGCCTTACCGAGGAGCTCGAGGAGCAGGGTCGTCTCGCAGACGCAGGGCACCCATTGTCGAGGATGACGAGGAGGGGGTCGCAGATCATGTGTCAGAGGCATCTCCTGGGGGAGGAGGTTCCGGTCTTGGTTCCGGGAGCGGAGATGAGCCTGAGGGAGATCCGGAGGATGACAGTTCTGACCCGGATGGTGATGATGGTGCAGAGGTTATCCCGCAGAAGAGGATGAGAGGGCCTCCACATTCTCGTTCCCGAGGATACTGATGTTATTTCCTGCTTTATTTTACTTTTTGGCTAGTAGTTTGTAGCACTTTGCACATTGTTAGGCAGTTTTAATTTTTGTAAAACTTGTACCTTTTATTCTGTTGTAAAACATGATGAATGAAACAGCTTTTGAAAAGATGTTTGTATTAGAAATTCCTAGCGTCGCATCACATCGTTTTGCACAAAATGGAATTTGATGAAAATGTGCTTCATGTATTTACCGGGTCAGGTAATGAACCGACGCAACAAATAAAAACAAATCGACTCACTAAGAGATAACAGAATCTTAGCAAGTTTACAACTCGATAGACAAAATACAACAATGTTAACGACTCAATAAACAAGACTTAACAAAATTGTGTAACCACAAAGGGTAACAACTCAAAACACAAAATGCGACAGCTCGACAAAACTTACAACTCGATAAACAAAACAACAACTCGATAAGCAAAGATACAACAAAACACTTCAGACGAACGATCTGGATGATGGAATGTATTCGAAACTAATAGAAATGGAGGCCTTCGATATTCCCGATGCATGAAAATACTTCAAACTTTCTTCCGGCGGGCAAAATGGGACCCAATGCGAGGCCGAAAGTATTTCGCATTTGAAGACGAAAAGGTGGCCGGCCTACTAGGATAGGTGGCCGGCCGGCCACCCCTCCCACAACCACCGAAATGTTGACAAGTGTCCCTTGAATAGTGTTTTGCCCCTCTATAAAAGCTCCACTCTTGGAACTTATTCATTTCATCACCTTTCCTCACAAAAATGGAAGCATTTCTTACCGAAAATCTCACATCTTGGATTTCTTCTTTAGATGGCTCGGAGAAGTTGAATTTCCGGGGTTTCGGCTTGAATGCACTATTCACGCTAAGCCGGACTCCACTGCATCTTCCTTTCCTCCATGCCGCGGCAAGGTTCTGGAACCCGGTGACGCATGTTTTTAGCTTTGGCGGGCAAGAGGTATGTCCTACTTTTGAAGATTTTCAAGCCTTAATGGAGTCTGACCGCTCAGAAGAGATCTTGCCTCAGTCTCGTTTTGGCCATGCCCAAGCTTTAGGGCGAATGTGCGGTCTCGACGCGCATAATGCTCGATCTCTGATTGGTAATGGGATGTTGGACACCCGATGATTCTCGATTCTCGATCTGGCAACCGGCGACCACCATTGGCAAGGTTTCGGCGACATGCCCTTTTGCTTGTGCATGCTATCTCATTTTCGTTCGTCTCGCTCGGGAGGAGCTAACATCCGCTTGATCGAAGTCGCTCAAGGCTTGAAGGAGGAAAAGAGTCAGATCGCTATGACTTTGGCCGAGACATTGATGGGTCTAGATGCTTTCTACCGCCAAGAGACGGCGGGGTTTATGAGTCCACCATCGCTATGTAATGTTTCCCGCCCATGCTCACATGTATATTTGCTCACGTCACTCGGCCCTCGGGCCCGATTTTTTCTCACAAAACCCCTATCTTACTTTTCTCTCCTCGTACATCTCTCTATTCTTTTATCTCTCATTTTTTATCCCTCCCCACATATGGTTGATGGATAAATTGCAAGTTGTGGACTCCTGTCACGCTTATTGACCCCGCGGCTACTTCTTTAAATAACGCTGGTTGGCGCCCTTGATGAGGATGGTGGTATGAATGGATGCGCAACTTGTCGGAGATCGCATCGCGTGGCGTTGTCCTTGGCTTAACCTCCGGCGATGAGTTATAGCATGTTTGAGATCTTGGGATTCGGTTGGTTGGCTTGACTCACTGTATTTTACTTCCCATTCCGCATCTGCGCCAATTTGGCCATGATCGGACTTGCCCTCCGGAGGATTGAGTATCGGCTACATTTCGGTCGAGGTGCACATCTTGCCCGACATATTACAGCTTGGAGGACCAGAGAGCTCTTGTCTCCCGCCCCTGTTTTCAGTTGCACTTTGTCTGATGAGTGCTGGGATTGGCTCAACGAGGAGGCACATGTTGGGCCTAAGTTGGCATCAGAAGCTTCAACTAACTCTGGAAGGGGGCGCGGGGACATCTGACTTGACTATGCCCCAGATTTATTGCTTTATTAGTACTTTCAAGTTTTCGTTATGAGTGTAATAAAAAGCAACTTCAATTGTATGCAAGAGCAAAAGAACTCTGTTTTGAAATCAATGAAATTGAAAGTTGTGGTACTGAAAATTCTCCGCTTTTGGTCCAAAATGGTCTTGGTTGTGAAAGGATTAATTTGAACAAAGTCAACTTTTTATTAAAACTTTTCAAAACTATTTTCGATATGGATCAGAACTGGACACGCCTGAGATCTGTCACTGAGATGCACAACCCCGAATCCTAGCAACTGGAAAGTTGCCCCTAGTCTGAACAAGTGCCTCGGCGAAGTGTGGCAACGGAAAGTTGCCCCTAGTCTGGAAGATGCCGCAACACTTCATGGCAACGGAAAGTTGCCCCTAGTTTGAATAACCTGCTAGGAGATCACGATAGATCTTGATGAATAGAGATGGTGAGATGATCGAGAATGGACAAAGTTGAGCGGGGAAAAGATTATGACTGAACTTCAGGATGAAGCTGCCTACGTATCCTAAAGATGGGAATCAAGTCTTACGTAGTTCAAGCTCAGGTTCGCTCGAGTATTTTTGCTCTCCTTTTGCGCTCTAACTTTTGCCAAGGCCGCCCTTTGCGGGTTTTCAACCTTGCGAGCTCAGTTTTTATAATTTCAAATTTTCTATGCTCTGAGTTTTGCCTAGGTCGCCCTTTTCGGGTTTTCGCCCAGCGAGCCTCTCGAGGTAGTATTTTTCAACTTGTCCATGTTGATCGGTTGGGAAAACTCCAAGCCATCTAGATCCATCGAACCACGGCTCCACGACTGCATTGACTTGATGATGTAAGGACCAGTCCAATTAGGTCTGAACTTGCCCCTTGGGTCGTGGATGGGAGCTCGGTTGTCTTTGAGTACCAAATCTCCTTCTTTCAAGTTCCTGGACTTAACCTTCTTGTTAAAAGCCCGAGCAATTCTACGTTGATAACCTTGGACGTGGTACAGTGCTTTCAACCTTCTTTCATCGAAAAGCATGAGTTCCTCAAATCTGTTTTGCTGCCAATCTGCTTCGGCTATCTGGCACTCGGCCAATACTCGTAATGACGGGACCTCAATCTCAATTGGCAGAACGGCCTCCATCCCATAGACCAATGAGTACGGAGTCGCCCCAGTAGAAGTTCTGATCGAAGTCCTGTAGCCCCACAGAGCAAACGGCAGCTTATCTGGCCAGTCCCGATAGGTTTCCACCATCTTCTGTAATATGCGCTTGATATTCTTGTTGGCGGCCTCAACTGCTCCGTTGGTTTGCGGCCGGTAAGTAGATGACTTATGAAAAGCCACATTGTATTTCTCCAACAAATCAATCACCTCCTTCTTGAAGTGGGAACCGTTGTCTGAAACTATTTCATTTGGGACTCCGTAGCGACAGATAATGTTGTTTCTGATGAATTTTGCAACGTGTGAAGCTTTCAACACTGCATAAGATTGGGCCTCAACCCACTTTGTGAAATAATCTATCGCTACAAGGATGAACTCATGCCCATTCGACCCTTTCGGCGTGACGGCTCCGATCACATCAATTCCCCAGACTGAAAATGGCCATGGGGAAGTCATGTTGTACAGCTTCGACGGCGGGATATTCATGCGGTTTGCATGGATTTGACATTTGTGGCATCGCCGAACAAAACCGATACAATCCTCCTCCATGGTGGACCAATAATAACCCTGTCTAAGGATCTTCCGAGCCAACATCACCCCATTCATATGTGCACCACATTCACCCCCGTGGATGGCTTCCATCAGACGCTTGGACTCTTCAGCATCAACACACAGTTTATGCATTCCCAGATGACCCCTTCTATACAGTTTACCCCCGCAGATGATGAACTGAACGGCCAATCTTCTTATTGCCCTCTTGTCTTTGGCATTCACCCCTGTCGGGTATGTTTCTGTTTCCAAGAAATTCCAGACGTCGTAATACCAGGGGTGTTCGTCCTGAACTTCATCTATGGCTGCAATCGACTCATAGGCAGGTGCAAATTTCTGGTCAATAATGACTGGACGCATTCGGACTCCACGCGGGATGTCTATCATGGATGATAGAGTTGCTAAAGCGTCTGCGAACTTGTTGTTCTCTCTTAGTAGATGAGTAAAGCTTAACTTTTCAAACCGAGGAATCAGCAAATCCAAGGTTTGATGATACATCATCATGTTTTCCTCTTTTACTTTCCAGTCTCCTTTTGCTTGAGACACAACAAGGTTCGAATCCCCAATGACGTCCAGCCGTCTTGCCCCTAATTCTAGGGCTGCTTCCAAACCAGCAATGCACGCTTCATATTCTGCTTCATTATTTGAGACTTTGAACCGGAGTTTGAAGGCTAGAGGGATACGGGAATTGTCGGGTGCTATCAGCAACACTCCTATCCCATACCCATGTTGATTTGACGCTCCGTCAAAGTACATTGTCCAAGTTTCCTCGTCGATATGCAGAATTGCTTCATCACAGGAATAGGTACTCAAGCCTTCATCCCTCAACCGGATGGTCGGCAAGGAACTCTGCTCTCGCTCTTCCTTTTCTTGACTTGCGGCGTCACGTATGTGAGATCAAATTCGGAGAAACAAAGAACCAACGAGTTAGCCTACCGTAGTACCTGGTTTCTCGAAAAAGATATTTGATGGGATCAAGTCGTGAAACCAACATTACAGTGAGCTAACGGTAGTGCCGCTGACTCACGGTAGCCCATACGAGCTAAGCAAGCCTTTTCGATGGCGTATCTGGGTCTCATATTCTAGCATCTTCTTGCTCAAATAGTAGATGGCTCTTTCCACCTTATCTTCGATTCTTGCGCAAGCATCTGCCATCGTGGTCTCGTCAGCGATGATACAAAATCAACGGTTTCCACGGTTCTGCTGGTGACAAAAGCGGGTGGGTTACGTAGATATTCTTTAACTGTTCAAACGCGACTTGACATCGGCCGTCCCATTGGAACTTCTTGCCTTTCTTCAGAAGACCAAATAGTGGTTCACAAGTCAAGGTCAGTATTGAAATTAAACGTCTTATGAATTGCACATTACCCGAAAGCCTCGCACCTCCTTTTGGTCCTTGGTGGTGGCATTTCTAAGATGGCCTTGATTTTGGAAGGGTCGACCTCGATGCCTTTATTGTGTCGAAACCCCACATTTTCCCATTGTAACACCAAACGTACATTTCTGAGGGTTTAGCCGCAACCGAAATTCCCTGATCCTTTGGAAAAACTTGTGCAAGGCGGTGTAGTGGCCCTCTCTTTCTTTGGACTTGACAATCATGTCGTCCACGTACACCTCAACCTCTTTGTGGATCATATCATGTAGTATTGTGGTCGCGGCCCGTTGATACGTAGCCCCAGCATTCTTCAACCCGAATGGCATGACCCGGTAGCAGTATGTTCCCCACGGGGTGGTGAATGCAGTCTTTTCCCTGTCTTCCGGCGCCATCACTATCTGATTGTACCCCGAGAAGCCATCCATGAATGAGAGCAATGCATGCCCTGCTGTGAAGTCCACTAGCTCATCAATGTGTGGCAAGGGAAAGTCGTCCTTCGGACTGGCTCTGTTCAAATCCCTGAAGTCTACACACACCCGGATCCTGCCGTCTTTCTTCGGCACCGGAACAATGTTGGCCAACCAAGTCGGATATTCTGATACTAGCAGGAAGCCTGCGTCAATTTGCTTGGTGACCTCTTCCTTAATCTTGAGAGCCCAATCCGGGCGGATCCTTCGAGCTTGTTTGTGGTCGGGCCTCGGGGTCAAGGGGATCCGATCTTTGCATAATCTCAGGATCGATTCCAGGCATGTCTTCGTAGGACCACGCGAAAACATCTTTGAAATCTTTTAATAAAGCGACTAAGCGCTCGCGTTCCTCCGAAGACAACGTGGACCCGATCTGGACCAGCCGCGGGTCCTCCTCAGTACCAATGTTCACAAAAATGATTTCATCCATTAATGGCTTAACAAACCTCTCTTGCTCTTGCTCAATCAGACGTTGTAAAACCGGAGGGACTTCGTCCTCGTCGTTTTGATCAAAATTTTGAAAGTCTGAATTAATGCAATAAATTAGGGGCACAGAAAAGTACTCGGAAACCACATTCACCTCATTCTCATTAAGTTCATCCAAATCGTCCAATTCATCGGTTACAACAGACTCAAATGAAAAGGAAAAAGACGACCTGGACAGGACTGTGGCATCCGGGTTGACACCCCCAGGAGTACCAGACTCAGATCGGTCAGTGGAATCGATTCGAACTCACAAGACTTCGGTGGAATCGATTCGGCTCCTACCTGACCCGAAACTACTGGATAAGAATCCCTCCTCGTACTGCCAAATGAGAGAGGGCGCGATGGATGCATCCAAGATAGCTGCTGGTTGGCTCGCAGCCGTTTCATCCCCAATCATGGAGACCATGAAGTTATTCCCCAAGCAATCTTGGTCGATCGGAGGATCAGAGAGAGACATGCGATGCTACCCCATTTCCAATTTCGTGCCCTCAGCATCCTCTGCCTTATTCTGCTCCACCTCAGTTGTTGCGTCTGTCTGCTCTCTGGCAACCTCATCCCCAGATAGTTGCAGGTCGAAAAAGATTTGAAGCTTTGATGCAGCGCTTCCTCTGCGTTGAACCATGGCTCGGAAGCGCAAATGGAAAATCTTCCCCTCGGACGAAGCGTCTGCTCAGGTACCAGATGGGCCTATGCATTAGATCAAAAGGCTTCCCTGCTGGCCATTTCCTTTCCTTTCCTCGCCCAGTCTTCTTTGGTGGGCAGATAACCCAATCCAAAGGTATGTGGATTATGTGGCACTTCGGCCAACGTTGCGACTCCTTTCCTGCCGCTTCTTCCCAATCCCATCCCCGGGATATGATGTAGCTTGTTCATGAGGTAGACGGCTTGAGCGCTGACATACACACCCTCATTCACAGCCATAATGTTTTGTACCACCCGGGCCTCAGCCAAAGTAAATCCCGATATAAACATATCCTCCATGCCGTGTTCAATTTCCAGGACTGGCGTAGATACCTCCGGAGGAGGATGGATTGATGAATTCCCAAAAACAATGGCTACTCCCTTTCCATAGGGGTATTTCACCATTTGATGTAAAGTAGATGAGACAGCCTTCACCTGATGCAACCAGGGTCGCCCCAAAAGCATATTAAAGGATGCGGGGACCTCTAAGACATGAAAATCTACCTCGTGTTGTCCAGGCCCGATCTTGGTTTGGATTTTTACTGTCCCCAGGACATCCCTGCTTGTATTGTCATATGCTCTGATTACTTGAGTAGTGGGTGTGAAGTCTGCAGGCTTTAACCCAATTGCATACGCCGTTCTGGCCGGACAAACATTGATAGCGGACCCGGTGTCAACAAGCACCACCGGAATCCATTTGTCCCTGCATTCTACAGAGATGTAGAGAGGTCTGTTATGATCCACGCCCTCAGGCGGCAATTCCTTGTCCGAAAAAGTCAATGCCGGGGAACCTCCTCCCGGAAAGACCAACCCAACTAACTGTTCCGGCGTAGTTTCGATGGAGAGTTTGGCTTTTTCCATAGCAGAGAGACTGACTGTCTGGTACCACGAAGCCATGAGCGGTCCCAGATGGAGATGTCGCTTGTATTTTCTTTTAGCTTGATCTGACCTCCTCTTCAACTTGCTTCTCCTTCTGCCTCTCCGCTTCTTTATCTTTCCCTGATGCCTCGGGTTGATCAAGGTGTGGGGGCTTGAAATACCGCCCACTTCTAGTCATATGGTCTACCTCCTCGAGGTACCAGGTGCTGTCTGGTTGGCCACCTGCCCAGTCTTAATGCGTGGGCGAGATATAAGTCGTCATCCTCCCACCACATTCCATTAGCATCTAACAGGCACCTGTCTGGTTCTGGTTTGTTTGTGCTCTCGGCATTTTCCTCCCTCATGCTCACAGCATGTTCAGTTTTCGTGCCCACAGCACTCTCAATTTCCTCATGGTTCTTCGCTTTTCGGGCTCTCTCAGAAACCCATCTCTTTTCTTGTTCCTCCAGCGTCAGTTGTTCGGCTTTCAACATGTCTTGGTCCCGAGCGGAATTCTTCGTACCGGCGCTCTCCGGCAATTCACTCTGACCTTCGGCCCTTCCGGCCACAAATGGTACAATGTCAGGCTGATCATCCAACCACCCGACGACTTCCGCTGACTCCTCGTAGTCGAACCAGTTAATTGATGCATCACCCGATTCCTGATCGTTGAAAAATTGAAGGTTGGCGAAGCCTTCTTCCGCCGCAGTCAAATCATCCCCCGCTGATTCAAGTTTATCCCCCCGGATCATACACAACTCAGCCTTCTCTGGCAACCCCATACTCGGCTTAGGTTGGCTCATTGACAAGATATATCCACTCGGATCATAAGCTCTGCCAGCTAAATTCTCAGATTGCTCCACCCCAGACTCAATAGTTTTGCTCTCCTCGGACGCCTGCCCCGTTCCATTCTCGGTGGTCACCACCTTTGGCTCAGGTTGGGTTGTGGAGGTGTCCACCATGCACAAATCCGTGCTATCAGGGAGGATCACCTCCGGCTTGGGTAGGTGGGAGGGAGTAATGTAGATACTAGGGTCGTAAGATACGTCCCCAGTTTGGATGAAATTGATTCTTTTGGGTGGGTCTTGGTTATGTACTGGGAGTGGGTTGGTTGTAACATTGGGTCGCTCGGGAGGTAGAATGATGTTTTTGTCAATGAGATCTTGAACCTCATGACGCAGCCTGTAACACTGGTCGGTGTCGTGACCATGCTGCTGGTGGTATTTGCAATATTTGGCTGGGTTATGGGAAGGGGGGAGTGGATTTGGTGGGGGCCTCGGTTCCAAGGGTTTCAGATGCCCTTTTCTGACTAGAACCCCGAGGACTTTGGATAAAGGCATATGTAGTGGAGAGAAGGTTCGTTGACCCCTGGGTTGGTACCTAGAAGCTTGGTTACTGCTCCCAGAGGCATCAGAAAAAGGTGTGGCCGCTGCGGACCTTGGTTGGGGAGGGGGATTGGTGGTGACCATTCCGACCTCTAAAGTTCTTGTATTGACAGAGCCACTCGGGCCTGCATTGGTATTCCGATTAAATGTTCTTCGGGGCTGATCCCGGTCTTGGTCAAACAGACCTTGCTTCATCGCATCCTCTATTTGCATTCCCATATCATGTAGATCTGCGAAAGTGGGGAAAGGGACTACGATCATCTTCTTCATTAACGCCGGCTGGAGATTGCGCACAATCATCCGGATCTGATCTCTGTCTGTTGGCCTTAAGGTCATCATCGATGCCTTCGCCCTCCACCGGGTTACAAAGTCAGAAAAAGATTCTTTGGGCTCCTGCCTCGTTGTCTCGAGATCACGAGTGGTAATCTCGATCTGTGTGTTATATGAATATTGTGCAACGAAGGCCTCGGCCATCTCATCCCAGTTTGTCTTCACATCATCCTCCAGCTTTGCATACCAAGTGGATGCCACACCCGATAAAGTTCGACCGAACAAGGAAAGCTTTTCTTGATCGGGTTAGGTCCATTGGTCTTAAGATGTCGAAAATAGCGGAGGTGGACCATGGGGTCCTCGGATCCATCAAAGCGATCGATCTGGGGCATCTTAAATCTGTCCAAGAATGTCACGGCCACATCAAGATAGCCGTCTTCAATGCAGGATGGCCTTCACCCCTGTGATTTCTTGAAGAGTTTTTCCAACTTGCTCAATTTCGTATGTTCTGGTCTACCTCGAACTCAAATGGAGAGTCGGGTGATTAGGTGTAGTATTTTGGACGATTCTTGGTGAAGCGGGCGAGCCACCCGTTGGAAGACCCGTGTCCTCTTGGGTGTTTTGGAAGTTTGGCGAGGCGTTACGTGGGTTTGGGAGGGTGTGTTGGGTGTTCTGGGATTTGGAGGAGCATTCGACCCGATGAATATCGGCTCGAGTAATGGAGCCGGGTGGAGGAGGAACTGATGTGCCCCTAATGGAGGAGGGACTGGTGTGAAGCAGATGGCGTTCTGTTGTATGTCGGTGATCAACTCGGTGTTGGGCCATAATGACGGCTTCTTTGTTTGGAAAATTCCGCTGGCGGATAGCATCATCTTGCATTTGTTTCATGCTTTCACTCATCCGGCGATCATCGCCTCCATTCTCAGATTCTGTTGTTCCATCTGAGTATCCGGCAAGTGTACCTCTATAACAGAAACGGGAATCTCAACCCGACTGTCTGACACTAGAGTAAACTGCCGTTCCGGTGACCCGTGCTCTGACACACTATGCCTTCTCGGCCTTCTTCTAGTGACTGGGGGTAAAGAGCGGAACACTGGATGTCCGTCAACTAGATCCTCGGATCGGTTGAGTCGGCGACCTCGTGTCCAAATTGCTTGGGGAGTATCGACTGGCTCGGAAGCAATCGTGCGACAAACTGCCCTAGCAAAAAGATAAATAAAGCGAAAAAAGAAATAAATAACCAGAAATAAAACGGGCAGCATAACGGCTTAAATTGAATACACCACACACGGTCGGGTATACAACAACACACGGTTGGTAAGCTGGCTATACACTGTCCTCAAATACTGGTCAATATCCCTGTATCACTGTTCCCCAAAACTGAATCTGATATCCGCAGACAACTGATTCTCAAATAACTGACTGATGCCCGCAGGCGTAACGTGCCAACTCAAAACTGATGCCCGCAGGCCTGATGCCCAAACTCATACTGATACATGCATTCCCTGTAGAGACACACTCTAGCAAGCACATAGCAGATAAGTGAGAGCCAAAACACCCCTATGTTGGGGTAGGGTTTCCCTGTCCTATTTTGTCAGGAACTAGGGTTTCACTACGCACGCAGCGGCTTCAAACAACCTATAAACGGGTAAGCAACCTGTCCTAGTTTGGATTGGTCACTATGGATCCGAATATGCACTAGGTCGAATGGTCGAAAAGGGTGCCGGTAAAACCGGGGTTTGTGTTCCCATCTTGGCAGAGCTCAGAATCGACCTTATGGACATGCCTTGACAAGACAAGCCTCCGGCAAACCGCTCAGGAATAGCAGATGGCAAACACGGTGTCCTAGGCGCACCAATGCAAATGCAATGCAAAGAAACACACAAATGTAGTCAAAAGCAGATATCATGAGTTCGAGTCAAGTTCTCTAACTCCCCAGCAGAGTCGCCAGAAACTGTAACAACGCCCGCGGGGGACCTCGCTACAGTTCGGACTCGATTTTTGTTGCGGTTCTCAATCTCGAACCAAAGAGTCCGAATCCGGCAAATCGTTTTGAAGGAAAACAGATTTTTTGAAAAGAAGTGCCAAACATGGACTGCTTTGCGGATAATGAGTCGCCACCTAAATATTTTAAAATGGGAAATTTAGGAAACCTTGACTCGGTGCCGAAAGGCCACGTGTCCGTCATCACCAAAGTTGGCTCGGGAACTTGGGTACGATTAGGGAAGGTCACATCGTGAGCACCCCCTCTCGCCCGGTCAAAGACCGGCCTCTACTAACCACGATATCTGATTTTGAAAACTTTGTGAGTTCTTATTCCGGTTATTAGCCTAGGTTACTATGTGATGCTTGCAAAGAAACAAGTATAGATGGGCGTCTGAATTGGAACAAAACATTTCATGTTTGTTTGTTTGAAAATGGTGTGATGGTGCTACCCGCAGGTAGGCTAAAATGCGGATTTGCCACCCTCAGGTGGGCTTAAGAAAACAATGATTTTGCCACTATCTAGTGGGCTCAAAACAAGCATTTGATGAATTATTCCAATTCAGATAACTCAACCTCCACCCACAGGCATTCAAGGCAGTTATATCATATGAATGATGCGAACATGCTGTCATGCGTGCAAAACAGATGAATGATGCGAACATGCTGTCATGCTGTATGCTAATTGAAATATGCCCTATATCTAACCATTGTAAGCGGATAAATAAAAGGGAGAAAGAAATGGGGGTTGGAAGACATACATCACACTCACCCACACTTATTACAGTTGTGCCCTCGCGCAGAGGGTCCGAATAAATATACAGTCCGAATAAAAGAATAATACAGTCCGAAATATACAGTCTGAAATAATATACAAATTCTTAATTAATTAACAATTAAACTAAGAAAGCAGTAAACTGGCATGCAAGCCAGGGGGTGCCTTGCTTCTGATGTATAGTGTCTACTGGGCTGCCTCGGGTGGAAATCCACTGGGATGCCCCAATTAGCCTCTGTTTGCAGTATTTCTCGGAATGCGCGCCGGACTCCGAAAAGTTGTTGGTCCTCGGTTTTGCTGTAACAGAGAGCAGGAAGAGGGCATAGCAATGTATTTTCACAAATATATGCATGCCTCGATCCTCGTGCCATCAATCACGCATACCGATGCATGATGGCCGAGAAAGCGGATTGCACAACTCAATATGGGATGAATGCAGATGAATGCTACAACAAAAACCTAACTCCATCATGGGTAGTCCGGAGTGGTGGTGACTTGGGAATTGAGACTCGTTCCGTTACTCGGAGTACAAAACGCGCCTCGTTTCCCGTGCAATATGCAATGATATGCATGAAATGCAGCTAAGATGTGATATAGCATGCACAATGCCATGAAAATGAGTAATCTCGAAATGCGTGCACACGGGCACGCAAACCGAGGTAATGCATGAATGCAATCTAAGATACAACCTAGTATGCACTATGTTGATGAAAATGAAGATGAAAATAAGACGCCTCGAAAAGCGTGCACGCGGGCACGCAAACCGAGGCGATGATGAAATGAGAAATCGGATAAAACCGAAGTGCCTCGAAGTGCGTGCCCACAGGCACGCAAACCGAGGCGATGATGAAATGAGAAATCGGATAAAACCGAAGTGCCTCGAAGTGCGTGCCCACAGGCACGCAAACCGAGGCGATGATGAAATGTAACGAAATGGCATACGGAATGACACGATGGACTTACACCCACATGGGAGAGCCTCAGCTCACTCACGTAGGAGGCCGTCAGGTAAAAACAAAGCTGCCTCGAAACGTGTGCCCGCGGACATGCAAATCAAGGAATGCATAAAATGGCATACGGAATGCAGATTGCGCTTATGCCAACATGAGAGGACCTCAGCCGCACTCACATAAGCTGCCATCGGATAAAACGGAGGTGCCTCGAAATGCGTGCCCACTGGCACGCAAACCGAGGCAATGCATTGAGGCATAAAATGACATGGGAAATGATATGCAAGCATGCAAACCAAATTTCAGCCACTAAATGAAAGGGAAAACAGCCCCGAAATGATACGAAATGACAATCAATGCATGAAATCATCCCGAAATGCAATTCTAAGTGCCCGAAATGGCCTACGGCTATGCTAAACATGCAAAATTGGCACATGACAGCAAAAACAGTAGCAAGGAAGCCCCAAAAATAGCATTTCTTCAGTACAAAACATGGCCAAATTATGATCACAAGTATGGCAACATTAGCATGCAAAACTAGTGGCCAAAAGAGAAGTATTGAGAGAGGTAGTGTATAGAAAATTCAAATGGAAAAACTTTCTTCTAAAATACTGAAGAGGGCCAAAAAATAAGCATATATTCAGTTTATGGATGCCCCAAAATCAATATGCAAACATGCTAACAATTCCATGCAAAATGGAGCTCAAAAGAGGTTATAACAAGAGACATGCAAAGCATACACCAAATAACAAAACTTTCTTCATGAAACATGTAGAGGGGGTCAAAATAAAACCCATTTCAGTTCTTACCAAGAGCTAAAACCAAAAGCATAAAAGGCTACAAATCATGCAAGAATTAGGGCCTAGAGTGGATTTCAAAGGGAGGTGGTATATAGAATGGCCAAACAAGGTTGAGCCCTTCTACAATGTTGTAGAGGGGATCAAAATAAGCACAAAACCAGTAGGGGTCGGAGCCCCAAAACAAATGAAAATAGGCTAAAAAAAGCATGCAAGATTGTGACATACAAGCTAGATATTGAAGCAAGTGTATCATGGAGACACCAAATGAAGTTGAGCCCTTCTACAAAGTTGTAGAGGGGCTCAAAATGAGCCTAAAATCAGTAGGGGTCAAGGCCCAAAAACTGAAAGGAAATAGGGTAGAAATAGGAAGCAAAATTATGCTACAAAAAAGAGATTTGGAGACTTACCCTTGAAGATCCGATTGTTGCTACCTCTTGGCCTGAATTTGGTGCTTCTTAGCCACTGGAGAACACTTCCTTGCTGCCGGAATGGTATTGGGGATGGTAGAGCTAAGGGTTGATGAAGGAATTGCCTAGGAACTTGGAAGTTTTTGAGGTTTTTGGCTATGGAAATCAAGGATTTTGAATAAAGGCTTTTGAGACAAATTTTTCTAACCTAGGCAAAGGGGCTGTCCAGCCCTTTAAATAGGCAATAAAAGGTGTAAAAGGGGAGGGAAATGGAGGCAATCTTTCCCTCCCAAAATATCCCACGGAAGGGGTGATATTTTGGCAAAAATATCTGGACAGCTGGAATGAGCTGGAAAGCAAGAAGCTGGCCGGCCAGGTGGTTTTCTGTAAGGTGGCCGGCCAGCCACCCCACCTGGTCGGCCAGCCACCCACCATGGCCGGCCGGCCACCCCCAAAAAATGAAGTAAAGATTTGCTGGCCGACCACCATGCAAAGGTGTCCTCCCAAGTGTGTAGAATAAGGCCCCAGGGTTAGAATCTGTCAACTCTGAAGCAGGAGCCACAACATAGAGCTTGAAGGAGAGGCTCAAAAATGAACTGCACAATTGCTGGCCGACCAGTAATTTTTAGGGTCCTCCCAGATGTGTGCAACAAGGTTCCAAGGTCGGAAATTGGCAACACCGGCAGAGCCACAACATAGAGCTTGAAGGAGGCCCAAAATGAACTCCACAATTGCTGGCCGACCGGTAGTTTTAGGGTCCTCCCATGTCCCCGATCACAGATATGTAGCTTTGGTTGGAAGAAAATACCCCTGTGGTGTTCAACATTGGCGGAAGTGAGAAAACGGGCTCAGGAGCGAACTGGTTATCTGGGATAATTGCTGGCCTCTCACCCCCGGTGATCTTCTGGTGTTGAAACAGAGGTACCGCCAAATTTGAACAAAACTAATGAGAAATGAACGCCAGCCAAAACCGCAATTCGGGATCCCAAAATGGGCCGCAGTGCGGAAATGGTATTCAGCAGCGAAGTGGGTATCCACGACCTCAGTGTCCCTCGGAATGACAAAACAGAGGTTCCTGCCAAAAACCGGAGAAAACTGATGCAAAGTGAATGCTCGGGGCCCAAACCGCGCGGTTCGTGGTCCCGAAAACCGACTGTAAGCATCGAAAGTGGCATACGGCCACGAAGTGGGCATCAGAGGCCCCAGTGTTCCTCAGAACTATAAAACAGAGGTGCAAGCCAAAAACCGGAGAACTCGGAGATGGTTGGGCGGTCCCGAGTCGAGGCACACGGCCTGACGGTCCCGAAAACCGAGAACCGGGCTCCGAAATGGGCAAAATGGCCTACGGCCACAAAAAGTAGCTCACGGCCACCAGGAGATAGTCTACGGGACCACTCCTTCCCCTCAGGAAAGAAAACAGAAAAAACCGAGTCTGGTTCGCAAACCGAAACAAGGTAGAGAAGAGGGTTCGGAAGTCCGGAGGCAGGGCGCGCGACCACGACTCTGAGACTTCGGAACGAGCACAGTATGCAACATCACCGAGCGCTCAAACGGTGATGTCTGAGTCTTAAGGTCGGTTAAAAATGGGGTGTCTACACCTGCGCATCACCATTCTCAACTTCTGCTCTACGTTCGGCTTGAATATGGTTGTGCAGATCCGTACGAATGAAACCAACATTCTCATAAGACCTGGATTGATTTACCATATAGTCCATGATTTGGCTAATCTTCACACCGACATTGCGCATAGCCATTGCTTGAGCTTTGTCAGCGTTGTTTAAACTGCGATGTGACCTCAGATACATCACACAGTGTTGTTCTGCCAATTCATGGTTGTGGTCTGCAACGAAGTAAGTCACAACATACTTTCCCTTTTCACCAGCATTTGCATCGTACCGTATGCGAAATTGGGCTTTGCAACCTACTCTTGTTAGTGCCTTCGGAGCTCTACTCATCTCAGCAACACGTTCCAAGTATTTTGGTAATCTCTGACCTTCCCTTGAACACAACCACAGCCTACTAACGACCTTTCCCTCTTTATTTGTGTTAAATCTGGATTTTCGTATACTAAATCCCTTGGCTTTAGCATACGCATTGTAGAAATCTTCTCCATCTTCGATCGAATCAAATTTCTGTTCCAGAATAGCACGTTCAATATCACCAACCATGTCATTGCGATGAGCATCGTCAACTATTTCTTTTTTCACATCGGCTCCGCCATCTTCAACGTTCATGTTGGTTGCTTCTTCATTGCTCGGACCAGCTTCGCAACCATGATCAGGTTCTGCCCGACTTTCATTCATCAAACGAATGTCATCTGCTTCATTTGGAATGTCATAATCATCACCTTCCCTTTTAACTTCCGCTGGGGCCATACTGCACATGACATTACTACAAACAATTACTTGATGACCGAAAATTGTTAACATAAACACAAACATGACATTTTCACACGGTTTAGCTGTTTGTGCAAACACAAACACTCGCTTGAGAAAGAGAAATAGAAAGGTTAGTTGCCAATGGAGGGGTTTCCGTTGGAGCGAAGCGTAGAGTGGTTGAAGTTAGGATGGGGGTTTAGTTGAGGGAAAATAACTGAAGTGAACGGGCCAGAGAGACAGAGAGGGAGACAGA
The DNA here is from genome assembly GCA_025200525.1 of Camellia lanceoleosa. NCBI lineage: Eukaryota > Viridiplantae > Streptophyta > Magnoliopsida > Ericales > Theaceae > Camellia > Camellia lanceoleosa. The sequence continues at coordinate 103,117,227 of CM045763.1, read as the reverse complement.
GAGAGGGAGACAGCTCCATACCTCATATCTAGTTCGAGAGAAGGGCTTCACTTCAACAATGGAACCAACACAGCCTTGTTGTTACGTTGTTGTTGGAAATCGCCCGTTATACTGTTCCCTACAAAGCTTTGTCAATGGAACGAACCCAACATGGGCTTTTCCCTGTTAATGGAAATCAACAGTTACACTGACTCAACCTTACACAGAGAGGAGAACAGAGAGAGATAGACACGAAATACAGAGAGTGAGTGGGATGCAGTCATGCAAATACAAGCATTAACCGGTTGCACCAGTTTCAACTTTTTCACGATTAAACAATTCAATGGTCTTAATCAATTATTGTAATCTAACGGCTAACAATTGGGTTGCATATGGTGTGCAACCTTAAGGGGGTTGCACACTTAAGCAGCACCCTTAGTTAAAACGTTAAAAAGTTAATAACATGAGAAAAACTGTGGTACACACCTATATGTACTTTATAACTAAAAAAAAATGAAATAACTTTATATTTTTTGAGTTATAACTAAAAATAAATATAAAAAAATTCCTAACCAAACACTAATAAGACATAATCAAATATATCAAAATAATATCATAACTAAAAAAAAAAATTAAAATTAAAAAAAATGACATATTTAAAAAAACATATGATAAAAAATCTATATTGTAAAATTCTCCAATGCTTGAGGTTGAGGTAAGCGACATTGTTTTCCGATTGGCATACTTGGCTGGATCTGGGGAAAATTATTTTTAATATACGCTTTAATTTAACTTTTATTAAGTAAAATAATTAGACTCAATATTTTTTTTCTTTTTTAAGAAATAATTAAATAAATATCTCTCAATAAATAATACAAAACAATATTTTATGACTACCAAATAACTTCTCCTTTCTCTAGATCGTGAAATTGTCAAATTGACGACATGTCGCAATCTAGTTGACTGGACTGTGTCATCTTTACTTCTACGGGGGACATGGAGAAATTATTTGGTGATCCCAAGAGTCTCTTGCTATGAATCAGATTGGTGAAAAGAATAAAGTTATAATTTACAAAAGAATAATGTTTTGTGCCCCTCAAAACATGACCCCCTTTACCCCCCTTTGCCACATGGCAAGAGGGGATTGGATGTGCAGGAAAAATGGACCAATGAGAGTAAGAGGGGGTCCAAAGGGGGTCCTGAAAAGGGGGTCTCTATCACCACCGTTTGTAAAGTTGTAATTTTATAATGTAAATTATATAAATAGTCCCGATAATTTATATGATGTATCAACTTAATCTTTATTATTTTAATTTGTTTATTTTTGTCCTTAATTTAATAGATTGTGTCATATTAATTCAATAAATAACAACCGTTAGATTTGATATATAGAAATTCAAATAATGTGTCAATTTGATCCTTATAATTTACACAATGTGTCAATTTAATTCTTATCAATTAAAACAATAGAGATTAAATTGACACATCGTGTAAATTACAAAGAATAAATTGACACATCGTTTGAGCATGTGATAATTTTCTATCCACCAAACCTAACGACCATTATTTATTAGACTAATATGATACAATCTGTTAAATTAATGAACAAAATCAAACAAATTAAAATAATATAGACCAAATTGACATATCGTATAAACTATAAGGATCATTTACATAATTTATCTAATTTTATATTAATTTTTTGATTTGAGATGTTCTAAATAAGTGTACTTTTTGATTTTTATAAAAAAAAATGTGTAGAAAAATAGAGAAGAAATGTTGATTGATGTGACCTAAAAAAGATAAAAAAAAATAGACTAAAATAGGTTACGCTAAACAAAGCTTAAGTTATGAAAACTAATGATAGGCATGATATTTAGGCTTATTTGGGAAAGTAGAACATTTTTTTTTTTTTGGACTTTTTTTTAAAATATATATATATATATATAAATAGAGAGTTTATATGATTTAAATAAGTCAGTAAATTAATTTTTTTTTCTTAATTATCAAGATAAACCTTAATGATAGATGGAATACATTGTGAGGTGATCTCGTTTAGAATAGACTATTTTATTAGGAGAATTTTTAAATAAATTCTCCTTATCATATGTACTCTTAATTATGTTATTTTTTAATTATAATTATTATTTTTTTAATTATGATATTATTTTAACAATTTACTTCACATTCTTTAATTATCACCATTTTCTTCTCAAGCATATCCATCTTCTTTATCCTCACAGCCACGTCATCGCCGACTCACCACTCACACTCATCACGTGACTCGTTGAAAAATTGACTGTAACCATAATTTTAAAAATAAATAATTTATTTATTTTAAATATTAAAATTGTATGATTATAATTATTAAATTAAGTTATTTATTTATTTATTTTATTATTGATGATTTATGCACCCAACTTTAAAATTTAATAAAACAAATCATTGAAAGTCTAATAAACTAAACAAAATCGTCAAATTCACAGACAAATTACATTATATGGGATTAAAATTCTTATCATATAATTGTTAATTCTAAAATTATCAATATTTTTAAATTTTATATCTTATTCCATATTTAGAATGACTCACTGTTACAAAGATGGATTAATAAAATGTTATTAAATTTAAAATTTAACTAATTATTCCCAACCTCTTCTTAATTTTTGTTTTTGTATCCTCTCTCTCCATCGATATTCACTAGTCTTTTGTATGGTGGATATAAAACTATGGAGGAGGATGGAGGGACTGTTTGAGCCCGTAAAATTTATTACGGATTTTGTTTTGATGATTCGAATAATTTATTTTATTAAATATTTTTTATATTTTATTTTTAAAAAAATTAGATCGATCCGATAACTGTAACTTGCTTAATTTATCAAATTTTTTACTAAAAAAATGCCGACAATTATGTTTTTAAAAAATGAATCATATATTTTTTTGATGACAAAAATAATAAATTATATAAATTACAATTATTGAATCGACTTAAATTTTTTATAAATAAAATATTTTAAATATTTAATAAAATAAATAATTTAAAATATCAAAACCAAATCCATAAATTTCACGGCCTAACTAGTCCTCTCCCGTCCAAATCCATTAACCAAACGCCGTATTACCAATTCAAAGTGATGTTCGCCTTCGAGCCCTACCCTCTCAACATCTCGTGAGTTGTCTACTTATTAGGTATGACGTAGTTGTTAACCAGACTTGCAAAGCATTGATTGCGTTGATCATTTCCATCATCGCAAGTGCATGGACAAGACTTTGGGTCAACGCTTGTGAGATAATTATTTCCTGACTATCATTCTTAAACAACAAAAGTGATTTTGTTTATTTGTTTATGTACTTAACAACAAATGAAATATAAAAAAAAATAAAAAAAAATGAAAGAATTTATTTGATTATAAAAATCAAATCAAAAAATAAAATAAGATAAATAAAATAGATTTTTATTTTGTTACAAAAATAAATAACAAAATGAAAATCTGAAATAAAAAATAGTAAAACATAAAATAAATTAATTACTTACCAAATTAATTCATTGAACAAAATTTTTGATCAAGTCTAGTGTTCAACACTGTGTCCTTAAGATAGATTCGTCATCTTCACGGTGCTTTCAGATTATAAATGTCTATCTCTTAGGATAAAATGATCAATCAATGAAAAATTGCAGCACTATATATTTTTCGTACAACGAACACACTTAGTTTATACACTCTTTCTCACAGAAAATTAATGGAATTAATGTAGCAAAAAGCAGAGATGAATTGCAGTAGAGAAGAATGAAAAATTAGAGTGAAAGAAATTTTGAATTTTGGACAGAAATTTTATTTTATCAAAAAATAAAATAAAATTCAAATATTTTTTACCAAAAAAAAAAGGTTTGGGCTGGAAAAGCCCAACCCAACCTCACACCCGTGCCCAGCCCAGCCTGGACGGACGGACGGACGGCGGCACACGCGTGTTTATTTTTGGATTCAATGAGTCTAACCCACTTTGCTCATAACCTCCCTCTCTACAAAACTTGGGTGTCCCTTGAGGCCTACCCCAGGTTACAAACCTATGCCTTATAAACCCAAAAAATTCTTCCTACCAAATCAATGTAGGACAAGCCTTTTTTCAAACCTTTAAGAATTTTTCACCAAAATTTCATTTCCAAGGACCTTACTTTGGCTTCAATTTTTCATTCACTCGATAACGGTTTTGAGCAACCAAATATACCATGTGAATCACAACGCGGTATAGAACGCGTTACCACTTTAACCTACGAAATTCGGCACATGGGTCCCACCTAAAAATTAGACCAAAGTTGAGAAAAAATTCTATTTTTCCAAAACCCATTTCTAACAATCCCTCACATGAATGAAATTTGATGACAACAGAAATGTAACAATATGCAAAATTTGTCAAAAGTGTATAAATCGAAAATATCTTACATCAGAATAGGTAGCTTTCGGCCTTGAACCTTCCTTAGTGATAACCTATCGGACTTACTAGCTAACCAACGGACACGATGCCTTGAATTGTTGAGTCGTTTGTGTAAAGATTTCACACAAAATATCTTTTGACACATCGTAATTCTTACAGATGTGTTCATTTTGGCCTTGAACACTCTTGGTTGTTCATGAGTGCTTCTAAAGAATTTAGCCTGTTTATTCTCATAGAACCAGCCCCAGTTCAACACTCATATAGGTGATTCTTATTATGAGTATCTTTTATACTCGTCTTGATTTTATACTTAAATCAAGATATAAATAATCATTAAAAGTGAAGCTTATCCTTAAACTCCTGCATACAACATATGTTGTAGGTATCACTCTCACCATAGGAATAGGTAGGGAATTTTAAATTCTTTTGTGATTTCTGATGAGCCACACATAACTTAGTTGTCCCTTTGAACTTAGTTCTTGGGATCTCCAGTCATATAAGTAGAGTTACCATTATGATGACTCTTATGTAATAGACTTTAATTCTATTCTCTTCAATGAACTATACACTTGCTTTTTAGTCAAACCTTTTGTTAACGGATCCGCAATATTCCCTTTAGATTTTATATAATCTATTGAGATTATTCCATTTGAAAGCAATTTCCTTACGGTATTATGTTGACAACGAATGTGTCGTGACTTACCATTATATATATGATTCTGTGCCCTGCCTATGCAAATTGACTATCACAATGAATGCAAATAGTTGGCATAGGTTTTGACCACATTGGAATGTCTTCTAAGAAGTGACAAAGCCATTCTACTTCTTTTCCTGCTTTGTCTAAAGCAATGAACTCAGATTCCATTGTGGATCGTGCGATGCATGTTTGTTTCGTGGATTTCCAAGAAACAATAGCGCCTCTTAGAGTAAAGACATATCCACTAGTGGATTTTGAATCTTTAGTGTCCAATATCCAATTGGCATCACAATAACCTTCGAGTACTACTAGTTATCGAGTAAAGTTCAAACCAGGATCACAAGTAAATCTTAGATATCTAAGAACCCGAATGATCGCTTTCCAATGGTCTTCTCCGGGGTTATTAGTGTACTTACTCAATTTATAGACATCATAAGCTATGTCAAGATGAGTACAATTCATTACGTACATTAGGCTTCCAATGATTTGGGAGTATTTTAACTGAAACACCGTATCACCTTTATATTTTGATAATAAAGACTGATGTCTATAGGTGTTCTAGTGTGACAACCCTCACTACTGTTTACTGATAACCCCACTGATCATTGCTAAACTGAGACTGATCATGATAAGTAATTGAATTGATTGAAATTTTGAGCTAACTGATTGAGTGTGTTAGTTTAAATGCACGTCTATCTGTTTGATTGTTAAATTATCTGTTCATATCTCTATGTTTAAATTGCAAATTGAAGGCCTTATCTGCGGCTTAATCCAAAATTGATTAGTGTTTTGTGTTAATTAGAATTAATGTGATTTTATGGTAAATTTAGTCAAAATTTGATTTGGTATGATTAAATTAGATTAATTAATGATAAATTACAAAAGTTGGACTCATTTGCAAATTTGCCATTGAGTGGGCATTGCTAGACAATTGCATAGGATTGATTCACATGTGTTGCACCTTTTGTTCACTCCATTTCTTGAGCCTAAACCGACTAGAGAGAGAGAGAGAGAGATGGGAGGAAAAGCTTGATTTCATCTAGAATTGGCTTGGAAACTAGAAGAATTGAAGGTTAATTTGCATAATTGAGCTTTCACATCTTGAATTCAAGGCATAAGGTAGGGGAACCATCTTCTTGAGTTTGTATTTAAGTTAGTTTTTACATGATTCATGATATATTGTAGAGTTGAGGCATTATTTAGCTTGATAGGTTGAATTGAGTAGGAATTCATGCATGCATGTTTACATTGTTGAGTTCTAAGGTTGATTTCTTGGAAATCCTCACATGCATGTCTATGATCTAGCTTTGGTCCATGAATTCATCTTGTTTTTGAAAGAATTGGCTCTTTGAAGCATGTATTAGAAGCTTTGAGTTCATTAGAACACTTGCATGTTACATAATTTGTGTTCTTGAAATTTATTTGAAAATTGTGTTTAATTGAACTACCTTTGGGCTTTGATTCCTCAAATTAATCTTTGAAACATGTAATATTATCAAAAGGATCGAATTTGATGCTTTAAAGTTGAGTTTTGAGCTTGAGGTTCAAATTTGGAATTTCCAGAATTTGGACTCACGCTCGAGCGGGTAACTCCATGCTCGAGCGTACAAACTGAGTTCATGAAGTCTACTCGAGTAGGGAAGGTTACGCTCCAGCGGGAAATTTGTGTATCCACTACTTTGCAGGTGTTTACAGTCCGCTCGAGTGAGAGAATGCACGCTCGAGCGAGGACTTGTGTCTCACGCTCGAGCGGGTATCGAGCGCCCATCGAGCGTGAATTTCATGCATCCAGTATTTTTACTGTAGCTTGCATTCCGCTTGAGCGCCCATCGAGCGTGAATTTCATGCATCCAGTACTTTTACTGTAGCTTGTAGTCCGCTCGAGCGGAGTAATCCACGCTTGAGCAAATTCCTTTTGTCTGCATGTCCGCTTGAGCGTAGAAAGACACGCTCGAGCGGGACCCTTGTTTTAGCAAAATTTTGAAAAAGTGTTTAAAAGTGCGTCTTTGCATCCTCATTCCATCCTAGACATCCTTAGGTGTAACAACCCTCGTCATTGTTTACCGATTAACTACTGAATACTGCTAAACTGAGACTGATTATGATAAGTAATGGAACTGATTGAAATACGAAACTAACTGACTAAAATCTGAAACTGATTAATTGACTGTATCTGTTTAAATGCATTTCTATCTGCTTGACTGTTTGACTATCTGTTCATATTTTTATGTTTAAACTGCAAATTGAAGGCCTCATCGGCGGCCGAACCAGGAATTGATTGATGTTTTGAGATCATTAGAATTTATATGATTTTATGGTATATTTAATTGAAAACTAGTTTGGTATGATTAAATTAGATTAAAATAAGCTAAATCGCATAGTTTGGCATATTTACCATCTTGCTACCCTAGTGGCCCACTATCTTAAAAATATTTGAGCCTCTTTACACTCTAGCAAAATATTTCTTCAGCTCATTTCATGTTCCCACCGAAAAATAGAGAGAGAGAGAGAGAGAGAGAGAGAGAGAGAGAGAGAGAGAGAGAGAGTTAAGAGAGATTTGGCTACATCTTGTTAAATTGCTTGGAAATTGAAGAGTAATTTGCAACTTGAGCTTATATTCTCATAATTAAAGACTTAGGTAAGGAAATTCAACCTCTCATTGTTGTGTTAAGTTGATTCTTGCATGGTCCATGTCTAATTGAGGAGCCAAGTCATGATTTAGTTCTAACATGTTGAATTATAGCTTAATCCATGCATGCATGTTTGTATTGTTGACTTTTGAGTTGATTTCATGGAAAATTGTTACATGCATGTCCAAGTTCTAGCTAAGGTCCATGAAACCATCTTGTTTTTGAAAGAATTAGCTCATTTGAGCTTGTATTTAAAGCTTTGAAATGATTTGAGTTCATGCCTGTTGCATGTTCATCTTGTTCATGAAAATTGGTTTGAAATTGGATTTAATTGAAATACCCTTGGGCTTTGATTTATCAAATTGATCTTTGAAACATGTAATATTATGGGTTTTGAAGTATTTTCCCGAAAATTAGCCCAAGAGGATCGAAATTTGTGCATTTGAACTTGATTTGAGCTTGGAAATTCAAATCTAGAAATTCTAGATTTTGGACTCTCGCTCGAGCGGAGAAAGTGGCGCTCGAGCGGGAAATTCGTGCTCCCAGTACTTTGCACTGTTTTGAAGTCTGTTCGAGCAGAACATTTGACGCTCAAGCGGGACCTTGTGTCTTAAGCTTGAGCGGGTGTCGAGCACCCATCGAGCGTGATTTTCGAGCATCCAGTACTTTTGCCATGTTTTGTATTATGCTCGAGCGTGGGAAGTGACGCTCGAGCAGGAACCGTTGTCTGCATATCCGCTCGAGCGGAGTAACCTACGCTTGAGCGGGACCCTTGTTTTCTGAAAATGCTTTTAAAAGTGCATTTTTGCATTCTTATTTCATTCTAGGCATTCTTAGGCCTAGTTTAAGGCATCTTAATGAGGACATAGATGTATAACACACCGAGGCAATTAGGGATTTAGTTATTATCTTTCCCAACTGTATAGCTTAGTGTGTGTTCAATCTGTAACCTGTGTAGGGTTGGCGACTGGAGACGCGCTCTAGCTTTATTGTAGCCCAGAACTCTGTGAGTAACAACTGTGTGAAGATATGTTCAAAAATGATTATCTTCTGAACAACTGAACTGTACTGTTTCTGAACTACTACTGTTAACTGAATGAATGTATGTCCTATATTTGAACTGTATTGTGGCATCCTTAGCAACTCATTCTTGTTATTCTTTATCACGAGAGATCTTTGTCGGTTCCCTTGTTGGAACCACTACTGTTTATTGATTGATGGCCATCATTTATTGTTCGGTCTTTTAAGACCTACTGTTTACTGTACTGCTATGCTAATGGATGTACCACATATGACTGTTATGACTGAATGACTGTTATACCGAATCAAGGAACTATTTTCATTACTGTAAGGACATTCATTCTTAACTCTTTATGCATTATGTTATTCACTGGGCTTTAGCTCACTGTTTTTATATATATGTAGGTGTTCAGGCACCAGACCGGAGCTAGGAGCGTGGATTAGACTCCCCTTTTTGTCAAGCCAACCACTGTGCCTCAATGCGAGGTTCCGAGCCTGCCAACCTATGGCTTAGAGGTGTTTCAGTCCCCTGTCTGTCTCTGTATCTGTTTTGTTTACTGTATATACTATATAGACTGTTACTACTGTTTAATAGGGATTAGGTCCCTGAACTGAATGATTGTATATATGTACATACTATTTTGTCACTGACTGCATATGTGTATATATATGAAAAGTCTTTTTCCATACAGACTTTCACAGCTCATTAGACATTGTTTATTTACTATTTTGGCTTCCGCCATGTCCCTGTATTCTGTATTACTGTCTTACTGTTAAGAAGGCCTTCGGTAATCTCAGATTACTGGCTGGTTACGGTACTAAACCCATAGGGGCGGGTTTAGATCGTGACATTAGGCCTAGTTTAAGGCATCTTAGTGAGGATATTGATGTAGAACCACACCGAGGCAAATTAGGGATTAAGTTATTATTTCCCAACTGTGTAAGCTTAGTGTGTGTTCATTCTGTAACTGTGTAGGGTTGGCATCCGAGGACGCTCTAGCCTATCTGTAGCCTAGTGCTCTATGAGTAACAATGTTGTAAAGATATGTTAAATGATGATTATTTTCTGAACAATTAACTGTACTGTTTTTTGGAATATACTGTTTACTGAATGAATGTTTGTCCTATTTGCGAACTGTATTCGTGGCATCCTTAGCAATTACTGTTACTGTTACTGTTACTATTACAGAGATCTATGTCGGTTCCTATGTTGGGACCACTACTGTTTACTGATATGATGGCCATCATCTGACTGTTTGATCTGATAAGACCTACTGTACTGCTGCTATGAGATGTACCACATATGACTGTTATGGTTTATAAATGATTGTTATGGCATGAAATATGAGCCACAAACTGAATGACTGATATACTGTTTTAAATAACTGATTTAAATACCGAAAGGACATTCATTCTTAACCTCTTTATGCACATGTAATTCATTGGGCTTTAGTTCGCTGTTTATATATATATATATATATATGTAGGTGTCCAGGCAACGGAGCGGAGTTAGGAGCGTCGGGTTAACTCCCTTTTTGTCAAGCCAACCACTGTGTCTCACAGAAAGGTTCCAAGCCTGACTGAGCCAAGGCTGCTGGGGCATTTTAGATTTCCCTTTTTGTCTCTGTTTGTAAATACTATATAGACTTGTACTATACTGTTATGTTAGGGATTTGGTCCCTAACTCGAAAGCCTGTATATGTTGTATGTACACACTGTTTTTGTATCGAATATGTATATGTTATGAAAAGCCTTTTTGCATACAGACTGTTACAGCTCATTGGACATCTTTTAATTACTATTTTGGCTTCCGCCACGTATCAGACTGTATTCTTGTTTTCTTGTTAAGCGGGCCTTGGTGATCTCAGATTCTTGGCGGTTCTGATGCTAAACCCATAGGGGCGGGTTTGTAGTCGTGACAGAGTGGTATCAGAGCGTTATTACACCACGAGTTATACTGCACACACGTGTCCAAATGAGCTATAGGATGTCCTAGAAAAGTAATTAGGGCATTGCATGAGCATGAAAAGTGTGTGTGGCTATGACATGAATATGAGTGTTAAGGTGTTTACGTATATAACTGCCTATGTTTATTAATGTTATAATTGCCTATAGTGAAATAGATAACTCAAGGATTGCTGTTGAATCTGAATCATCTGAGGCTAGAATGGCAAGGCTAGAAAGAACAGTTGAGCTACTGACTGAGGCCTTAAGGCTACAACAGAACCAACAGCCCCCACCTCCTCCAGTACAACCAGAACCGAATACGAATGATGATATAATTGCTCTAACACAGAAGTTCAATACGATGAAACCACCATCTTTTCAAGGAGGCCTTGAACCATTGAAGGCCGAAGCATGGGTCCTTGAAATCGAAAAGTTATTTGGAGTTTTTCCATGTTCTGAAGCACACAAGGTGTTTCTAGCTACCTTCATCTTACAAGAAGAAGATAGAAGGTGGTGGATGTTGGTCCATGACACCAATACTGTGGTGACTTGGGCTCAGTTTAAGGAGTCCTTCTTTGAAAAATACTTCCCTCAGTGTGTCAGGGATCAAAAAGTGACTGAATTTGAACAGTTAAAACAAGGCACCATGTCTGTAGCAGAATATGAGTCAAAGTTCACCGAACTTGCCAGATATGCACCACACATGGTGGACACTGACTACAAGAAGGCCAGGAAGTTTGAAGGCGGCCTCAATGTAGAAATACTGGACAGGAGAAATGTTTTGAAACTGCTGAAGTATGTAGATGTTCTCGACCGGGCAATAATGGCAGAGTTGAATATTGAAGCGTTAAAGCAGACTAAGACACCAGCCACTGAGTGGCGTGGTAAAAGGCGGGGCTTCAAGTTTAAGAAAGGCAGAAACAATCCATTGAACAAAAAGCAAAATACAGGGTCAATAACGAATTCTAGTCAAGGGAGTGGTTCTATACTGCCCTGCTCTGAATGTGGGAAAAAGCACAAGGGAGTCTGTTATAAAATCTCAGGTGCTTGTTATAGGTGTGGCAAGGTGGGCCACATGGTTAAAGATTGCCCTTCCACTCCTCCGGGCAATAGTAAAGCTACACCAAGCGTAGCAGCATTAACTGCTCCACTGAAACCCAACCTTAAAGCTACCAGGAAAGAGCCTATGAGATAAGGCCGAGTGTTCGCACTTGTATCGGGAGATGTACAGAATACCAAGACTGTTGTGTCAGGTATACTCTCAATTTGTGCTCAAAATGCATATGTTCTGATTGATTCGGGGTCTACACATTCATATGTATCGTATGCTTTTTCGCAAAAATTGAATAGACCGTTGGAACCCATGAATTACTTGTTAGCTGTATCTTCACCTGTTGGAGGATCTATGACTTGTGCTTATATGTATCCTGCATGTGAAATTATTGTTGGGGATGTTCATTTGTCTATTGATTTACTGCCATTGAATATTGATCATTTTGATGTGATATTGGGAATGGATTGGTTAACGAAATACCATGCTACCATAGACTGTGTGACAAAACTAGTTGTTTTCCGTCCACCCGGACTGCCTGAATTTGTGTTTAACGGAGTTGGAGTAGTACCTCCCCCATACCTGATTTCATCTATCAAAGCTTTTAAATTGATTAGGAAGGGGTGCAAAGGATATCTATGTTCTGTATTGACTGTACCTGCTGATGATAAAACTAATGTGAACAGTATTCCTATAGTCAGAGAATTCCCAAATGTTTTTCCAGATGATTTGCCCGGGGATTTGATATTGAGTTCACCATTGATGTGATTCCGGGTACACAGCCAGTTTCTGAAGCTTCTTACAGAATGGCTCTGACGGAATTGAAAGAATTGAAAGTTCAGTTGCAAGAACTGTTAGACAAGAAGTTCATCAGGCCCAGTACTTCACTGTGGGGATTACCAGTCTTATTTGTGAAAAAGAAAGACGGCTCATTGGGACTCTGCATTGACTACCGTGAACTAAACAAGGTAATAGTGAAAAATAAATACCCACTGCCTCGTATTGATGATTTATTTGATCAGTTACAGGGTGCCCAAGTGTTCTCCAAAGACCTTAGATCTGGATACCACCAGTTGAAAGTTAAGATAGGGGACATTGAAAAGATTGCTTTCTGAACGAGGTATGGACATTACGAATTTCTTGTTATGCCTTTCGGAGTTACCAATGCACCAGCTGCATTTATGGATCTTATGAACAGAATTTTCAAACCATTCTTAGATGAATTTGTAGTTGTCTTCATAGATGACATTTTAATTTATTCCAAAAGCACAGAAGAACATGAACATCATTTGAGAATTGCTCTATAGACCCTAAGAGAACAGAAACTTTATGCAAAGCTAGCTAAATGTGAATTTTGGCTAGACAATGTGATGTTTTTGGGACATGTGATCAGCAAGGATGGTATTACAGTTGATCCGCAGAAAATTGAAGTAGTAGTGAGCTGGCCTAGACCGACAAATGTTACCGAAGTCTAAAGTTTTCTAGGCTTAGCTGGGTATTACAAAAGGTTTGTCAAGGATTTCTCCAAAATTGCCCTACCACTGACACAGCTGACTCAGAAAGGGATATCATTTGACTGGACCAACCAGAGGGAATAAGCTTTTCAAAAATCGAAAACTCGACTGGTGACTGCACCGATTCTCGCCCTACCCTCAGGTACGGATAGTTTTACCATATTTAGTGATGCTTCTCATAAGGGTTTAGGATGTGTTTTAATGCAGAATGGGAAAGTCATTGCGTATGCTTCCCGACAACTGAGACTGCATGAAAAGAACTATCCGACCCATGATTTGGAACTTGCTGCAGTCGTGTTTGCATTGAAAATTTGACGTCACTACCTTTATGGGGCAACATGTGAGGTGTATACAGACCACAAGAGTTTGAAGTACTTCTTCACACAGAAAGAACTGAACATGAGGCAACGAAGATGGTTAGAACTGATAAACGATTACGATTTGCAGATTTTGTATCATCCGGGGAAAGCTAATACTGATGCCGATGCGTTGAGTCGGAAATCGATTGGAAATTTAGCCTGTTTACTCACCGGACAGAAAGAGTTGCTATGTGACGTTGAAAAATTTGAAGTTGAGGTTGTTTTGCATGAACAAGGTGGAACCTTAGCCGTAGTTTCTGCTCAACCAGCACTGATTGAGGAAATTAAAGAGAAACAGCAACAAGATGACTTCTTGAAGAAGATCATTGAAGAACGGGAATCCAAACCGAGGCCGGATTTCAAATTTGAAAACAATGTACTGAAATTTCAAGAACGATTGTGTGTACCAAGTGATTCTGAACTGAAAAGAAGAATTCTGCAAGAAGGCCATAATTCAAAACTGTCTATCCACCCAAGAAATACGAAGATGTACCAAGACTTGAAACTGGATTTCTGGTGGCCGGGAATAAAGAAAGAAATTGCTGACTTTGTATCGAGATGCCTTCATTGCCAACAAGTTAAAGCTGAACATCAATGACCCGCAGGCTTACTGCAGCCCTTACCCATACCGGAGTGGAAATGGGAACATATCACCATGGATTTTATTGTTGGTTTACCTCGCTCCAGTAAAGGTATGGACTCAATTTGGGTTATTGTTGATAGATTGACTAAATTTGCTCACTTCTTACCTGTCAAGACAATTTATAATGTGGAGAAATTGGCTATACTCTATATTAATGAAATTGTTAGATTGCATGGAGTGCCTCTGTCCATTGTTTCTGATAGGGATTCGAAGTTTACATCGAGATTCTGGCAAAGCTTGCAAACTGCATTTGGTCTTGGAATCGAGATCGAGTAGTGCATACCATCCTCAGACAGATGGCCAGTCAGAAAGAACCATCCAGACCCTGGAGGATTTACTGCGGATGTGTGTTCTTGATTTTCAAGGGAATTGGGAAAGCTATTTACCGTTGGCTGAATTCTCCTACAACAAGAGTTTTCACTCGAGCATTAGTATGGCGCCTTTCGAGGCATTGTCTGGCAAAAAATGTCGATCTCCGATTTGCTGGGCAGAGGTTGGAGATAGGCCTTTGCTTGGGCCCGAGATTGTACAAGAAACCACTGAAAAAGTGAAACTGATTCAACAGAGACTGAAAACCACACAAAGCCGACAGAAAAGTTATGCGGATGTTCGAAGGTGAGACAGAGAGTATGAAGTAGGTGATCACGTTTTTGTGAAAGTGACACCGATGAAAGGGCAAATCCGTTTTGGGGTTAAAGGCAAATTAGCGTCGAGATATGTCGGACCGTACGAGATTATTGAGAAAATCAATTCGGTGGCGTATCAAGTAGCACTTCCTCCTGAAATGGAACATATGAATAATGTATTCCATATTTCAATGTTGAGGGATTACCTTCGGGACCCCTTCCATGTGATTGAGCCTACCCGTGTAGTGCTAAGTGATGACTACACTTATGAAGAACGGCCCATAAAGATTGTAAACTGACGGATCAAGAAGTTAAGGACACAAAGAGATTCCGTTAGTGAAAGTTGACTAGCAAAACCATGGTTGCGTATATGCCACTTGGGAAAGGGAAGACGATATGATGAAGAGATATCCTGAACTGTTCCCACTGAGTCCTGTTTTCTTCCAGAATGAAGGTAATTCGAGTTTGGAGGACCAAACTCTTTATAAGGAGGGGAGACGGTGATAACCCTCACCACTGTTTACTGATAACCCCACTGACCATTGCTAAACTGAGACTGATCATGATAAGTAATTGAATTGATTGAAATTCTGAGCTAACTAATTGAGTGTGTTAGTTTAAATGCATGTCTATCTATTTGATTGTTAAATGATCTGTTCATATGTCTATGTTTAAATTGCAAATTGAAGGCCTTATCGGCGGCCGAATCCGAAATTGATTAGTGTTTTGTGTTAATTAGAATTAATGTGATTTTATGGTAAATTTAGTCAAAATTTGATTTGGTATGATTAAATTAGATTAATTAATGATAAATTACAAAAGTTGGACTCATTTGCAAATTTGCCATTGAGTGGGCTTTGCTAGACAATTGCATAGGATTGATTCACATGTGTTGCACCTTTTGTTCACTCCATTTCTTGAGCCTAAACCAACCAGAGAGGGAGAGATGGGAGGAAAAACTTGATTTCATCAAGAATTGTCTTGGAAACTAGAAGAATTGAAGGTTAATTTGCATAATTGAGCTTCCACATCTTGAATTCAAGGCATAAGGTAGAGGAACCATCTTCTTGAGTTGTATTTAAGTTAGTTCTTGCATGATTCATGATATATTGTAGAGTTGAGGCATTATTTAGCTTGATAGGTTGAATTGAGTAGGAATTCATGCATGCATGTTTACATTGTTGAGTTCTAAGGTTAATTTCTTGGAAATCCTCACATGCATGTCCATGATCTAGCTTTGGTCCATGAATTCATCTTGTTTTTGAAAGAATTGGCTCTTTGGAGAATGTATTAGAAGCTTTGAGTTCATTAGAACACTTGCATGTTACATAATTTGTGTTCTTGAAGTTTATTTGAAAATTTTGTTTAATTGAACTGCCTTTGGGTTTTGATTTCTCAAATTGATATTTGAAACATGTAATATTATGGGTTTTGAAGTGTTTTCCAGAAAATTAGCCCAAAAGGATCGAATTTGATGCTTTAAAGTTGAGTTTTGAGCTTGGGGTTCAAATCTGAAATTTCCAGAATTTGGACTCACGCTCGAGCGGGTAACTCCACGCTCGAGCGTACAAACTGAGTTCATGAAGTCTGCTTGAGCGGGGAAGGTTATGCTCTAGCGGGAAATTCGTGTATCCAGTACTTTGCAAGTGTTTATAGTCCGCTCGAGCGAGGAAATGCACGCTCGAGCAAGGACTTGTGTCTCACGCTCGAGCGGGTATCGAGCGCCCATAGAGCGTGAATTTCATACATCTAGTATTTTTACTGTAGCTTGCATTCCGCTTGAGCGGGTATCGAGCGCCCATCGAGCATGAATTTCATGCATCTAGTACTTTTACTGTAACTTGCAGTCCGCTCGAGCGGAGTAATCCACGCTCGAGCAAATTCCTTTTGTCTGCATGTCCGCTCAAGCGTAGAAAGACACGCTCGAGCGGGACCCCTGTTTCAGCAAAATTTTGAAAAGTGTTTAAAAGTGCGTCTTTGCATCCTTATTCCATCATAGGCATTCTTAGGCCTAGTTCAAGGCATCTTAGTGAGGATATTGATGTAGAACCACACCGAGCCAAATTAGGGATTAAGTTATTATTTCCTAACTATGTAAGCTTAGTGTGTGTTCATTTTGTAACTACGTAGGGTTGGCATCTGAGGACGCTTTAGCCTATCTGTAGCTCAGTGCTCTGTGAGTAACAATGTTGTAAAAATATGTTCAATGATGATTATTTTCTGAACAATTAACTGTACTATTTTCTGGAATATATTGTTTACTGAATGAATGTTTGTCCTATTTGCGAACTGTATTCGTGGCATCCTTAGCAATTATTGTTACTGTTACTGTTACAGAGATCCCTGTCGGTTCCTATGTTGGGACCACTACGGTTTACTGATATGATGGCCATCATCTGACTGTTTGGTCTGATAAGACCTACTGTACTGCTGCTATGGGATGTACCACATATGACTGTTATAGTTTATAAATGATTGTTATAGCATGAAATATGAGCCACAAACTGAATGACTGATATACTGTTTTAAATGACTGATTTAAATACCAAAAGGACATTCATTCTTAACATCTTTACGCATATGTTTTTCACTGGGCTTTAGCTCACCGTTTATATATATATATATGTAGGTGTCCAGGCACTGGAGCGGAGTTAGGAGCGTCGGCTTAACTCCTTTTTTGTCAAGCCAACCACTGTGCCTTACAGAGAGGTTCCAAGCCTGACTAAGCCAGGGCTGTTGGGGCGTTTTAGATTTCCCTTTTTGTCTCTGTTTGTAAATACTGTATAAAGTTGTACTGTACTGTTATGTTAGGGGTTTGGTCCCTAACCCGAAAGCCTATATATGTTGTATGTACACACTGTTTTTGTATCAAATGTGTATATGTTATGAAAAGTCTTTTTGCATACAGACTGTCACAGCTCATTAGACATCTTTTAATTACTGTTTTGGTTTCCGCCAGCCCCTGTACTCTGTATTACTGTTTCACTGTTAAGCAGGTCTTTGGTGATCTCGGATTACTGGCTGGTTACGGTGCTAAACCCATAGGGACGGGTTTGGGGTCGTGATATCTAGCTACATTCATATTATCCTTGATAAATTTACCAAGAATTTTCTCAATATAATGTCATTAAGATAATGCATATCCGTCAAATGTTTTAGTAATTTTCATTTCTAATATAATATATGCAACCCCCATATCTTTCATATCAAATCTTTTGTTCAGCATTTGCTTAGTTGATTTGATCATATTTTGACTGCTTCCAATGATAAGCATGTCATCCACATAAAGACAAATTATGACATATCCTTGGTTAGTGTTTTTAACATAGACGCACTTGTCACATTCGTTTATCTTAAATTAGTAGGTATAGTATGATCAAATTTTTCATGCCATTACTTAGGTGCTTGTTTTAATCCATAAAGAGATTTTATAAGCCAACAAAATTTGTTTTCTTGCCTTGGCACTACAACCCCTTTGGGTTGCTCCATATAAATCTTTTCATTTAGATCACCGTTTAAGAAAGATGTCTTAATATCCATTTGATGTATTTCTAAATTATACAACGCTGCTATAGCAATAAGCATGCAAATGGATGTTATTCTTGTCACAGGGGAATATATGTCAAAATAGTCTAGACTTTCCTTTTGTCTGTAACCTTTTTACTACAAGTCTTGCTTTATACTTGTCTATTGAGCCATCTGCTTTCATTTTTCTCTTGAATATCCACTTACATCCAAGAGTTTTCGAACCAGGTGGAAGATCCACCAATTCCCAAGCATGATTTTGCATAATGGATTCAATTTCATTATTAACAGTCTCATTCCACAAAGGTGCTTCCGGACCTGTCATTGCTTCCTTAAAGCTTTGAGGTTCATTTTTTAACAAGTATGTCAGAAAATCTAGACCAAAGGATTTTGATGTTCTTTCTTTCTTACTTCGTCTTGGTTCATCATCAATTAAATCTTGTTGGTCGAGACTATTACTAGTCTCTTGTGTTTGATTGTCATTAGTCTCTTAACTTTGTGTACAATCATAAGTTCTTTTCTGTGAACTTAATTCCTGTCCTTTCTTGTAAGGAAAGACATGTTAAAAAAACACAGCATTCCTTGACTCTATAATAGTATTCACATTTATATAAGGTATTTCTAATTTATAAGTCAGAAACCGATATGCACTATTATTCTGAGCATAACCAATAAACACACAATCTACTATTTTTGGTCATATCTTAGTCTTTTTAGGAACATGAACTTCAACTTTTGTCAAACACCCCCTGTAACACGTCCGCGGGGGACCTCGGCTACAGTTCGGACTCAATTTCTTGTGTCGGTTCTAAATCTGAACCAAAGAGTCCAACTCTGGCAAATCGTTTTGAGAAAACAGATTTTTGAAAAGTAGTACCAAACATGGACTGCTTTGCCAGATTACAGAGTCACCACCTAAATATTTTAAAATGGGAAATTTAGGAAACCACGACTCGGTCAAGGCCACATGTCCGTCATCACCAAAGTGGTCTTGGCTCGGGAGCTTGGGTACGATCGGGGAAGGTCAGCTATGAGCACCCCCTTTCGCCCGGTCTGAAGACCGGCCTCTACTAACCGTGATATCCAATTTTGAAAACTTTATGCGTTCTTATTCCGGTTTTTAGCCTAGAATTACTATGTTGTGCGCACAGCAAACAAGTATAGACTAGATTGCCTAATTTGGAAATAAACATTGCATATCCGTTTTGTCTCGAAAAACGTGTTGCTTTTTGCTACTCGCAAGTAGGCTAAAATACGGATTTCAATGAGTTGTTCCAACTCAAGCAATCTAACCTCCACCCACAGGCATTCAAACAGTAATATCACATAAGCATTTAGCCGCATGGTAGTCATACTGTTATGTTAACATTCACACGCATGCGATATGCTAAAGCATAAACACTTACATCGTACTCCGTGCCAAAAACAACAACCCGGTTAGCAAACATGCATGACCTAGTTCATGTTAAGTGGCTAATGCAACACAGGCATAGATGCAATCTAGAGTAGGCTCGGCTAACCCTAAACGTGGCATGTGAAATGCGCGAGTAGCACGTATTCAATTTGAATTGAAAATTGCTATGCAGTTTGTATGATGTACCGAGCCCGGTGCATGTAAACAAATGCGTGAGTGCACACATGCATTGCATAAAGTATGGTAAAAATAAACGTGCCCTAATCTACCATCATAAGCGGGTAAATAAAAGGGAGAAAGAAATGGGGATTGGAAGACATACACCCACTCACCCACACTTATTACAATTGCGCCTCACTGAGGGACGAAAGAATATACAAATTAATTAACTACGCCAGCTAATTAAAATATTAGAAATTGCCTAATTTAATTAATCAAATTAATTAAACTAAGAAAAGCAAAGAACCGTCTGGGAGAGCCAAATGCGATGCATGCCCGGATTTGCTCGAATCGCACCGCCATGCTTAGATTGCCTCGCTTTTCCTCGCTATCCTCCTCTGAAAATTGCCAAATGTCCCAGAGTGCCTCTCGGTATTGGAGAGTACCACCGGTGCAGAGCACCACCGGTGAAGAATGTGACCACCGCACTATATGAAGTCATCGGTTGAAATTGATCACGGTCGGCACTAAATAGTGCCGGCCAAGACTTAACTTCGCAGAACACGCAACTCACAAAGAAGAGAGGACAACAACATGCATGGCAATGTGATTCAAGGTATTTATGCACTATACACACCCCTTATCATGTTATTGACTCAAAAGGGCATGCGCCTCGATTCCCGGGCCACCAATCGCGCATTTCCATGCGTGATGGTCCAAGGAACAAAGTATGCAACTTTGGTTTCAAATGCATGCAAACCAAACAAATCAAAGTCCCAATCCCTATCACCAAGTCAAGGGACAAGGAATGCATGTTGATGCGATGCAACCTAGCCATGTTATCTAGCATGCAACATGGATTATGCAATGTACCTATGCAAGCATACAAGCAAGCATACAAGACAAGCATGCAAACTAATGAAAGGATGGTCTTATACATGACTTAGGCAACTCAAATAGGCCAAAAATCAGTAGCCAAATGCTAAGTTATGGGGGCCGAACATACATGCACACATACACATGTTAAGGTGCCAACACTTAAGCATTATTAAGCAACTCGTAAACACATCTAAGAGGCGCAAATATGGATCATTAGTATGCATAGTAAGCTCTGAAAAGCATGCAAAACATGGTACCAAACCATGCAACAAAGCAAGCTGAGTATGCAACAATAGGTCCAAATGCTTGAAGCAAGCCATGGAGGCTTATATTAAGGTCAAGTCCACCGAGCCTCACAAGGCCAAGGGGACTCAAAACATGTCACAAGCGGACTTAAACAAAGCCTAAGGAGCACCTAGATGGCATCTAAGAAGCTCAAGCGCAAAGGCATGCAATCAAGACCAAAACATGGGGCATTTAACACATGCTTTTAAAGCATTAAAGAGGCCACTAAGGCAAGCATATAAGCACATCAAAGGGACTGAAATAGCATGCTAGGTGGTTCCAAACCATCAAAAATGAAGCCAACATGGCATACTACACATTCATACTCTTAAGGCTAACAAGCCAAATGCAAAGAGGCTACAACATACATGCTAAGATTGACCAAAATGACTATGGACAGAGCTAAAACATGTCAAAATAAGCATACAAGCTTCATGGATCTAGGCCTAAAACATGCTAGAAAGAAGGCATACAAACCTAGAGCAAGTTAAGGCAATACAAGGCATTACAAAGCATCTATGCAAAGCATGCAAGGAGTGCTAAAACCAACTTAAAATCATGTTATAACATGGCAATATAAGCATGGAAAACAAGTCAAACATGCTCAACATACACTCAAGCATGAAGCTCCATAAGGAAGCAAAATTTGTCCTTTTCATGGACATCAAGGAGAGGGGGTGGCCCTCTCCTTCTTGAGACTTTATGGCACCATCTCCACCACTGAAATCCCTCAAGATTTCAGTGGTGAAGAGGTCCAAGCACAAAAATCTCGGATCTCTAACAAAATGGCACAAAAAGGGGCCTTTTCAAGGCCTAAGGGTGGTCAAACTTGTTCAAACCACAAAACACTCTTAATAAACAATAAAGAGGCTAAAAAAACAGAACTTTTATGTGTTATAGACTAAGCACAAAAACTGTTTTAAACTAAGCAAAAATGGAGTGCAAAAATGGGGTAAATAAAGTAAGTTGGCTCACCCTTGTAGACTTCTTCACAAAGGTCGGAGTTATTGGTTCCTTGAGGTCCAAACCAGTCAAGAACTTCAAAAACCAGCCCTTAGAACCTCAGTTGCAAAGAGAAGGTGAAACACTAGGTGTTTGTGTGCAATAGTAAGGCACAAAACACCTAGACACACAAGAGAAGGATAGAGATAGAAGGTGTATGCAAATCAAACCCTAGAAAAACCAGAGCTTCTCTCTCTCTTTTTCTTTCTAACTCTCTAAATTTGCTAACCCTTGAGCCAAGAGGAGAGCCTTCTCTCTTATAGGCAACAAAGACTTACAAACTAAGTCATCCAAGGGCTCATCCCTCCATACACGTGTATGGAGGAAACAAGTGCAAGAAAATTGTCTAAAAATATCTCGAAAAACAAGCAGAAGTGGTTGGTAGGGCAAAATGGTCATTTGCCAAAATGAGTGCCGATCGGCACAAAATAGTGCCGACCGCACAATATAGTGCCGGTGGCAACTACTGACCACCAAGGACCTCTAGCCACAACCGGTGGTGGGGATGCCTCACAAGGCATTCCTCGCCTCTAAGGCAAAACATAGGTGTGCGGTGCAAAACCGACACAAACGGTGAAGTTCGGAGGTCGTGAGACAAGGCGCGAGCCGAGAACTCCGGGAACTCCAAACGAACACGAACATGGATGATCACCGAGTGTTCAAGCGGTGACGTCTAAGTCTTGAGGACGGTCAAAAATGGGGTGTCTACAGTTGCCCCTCTTTGACAGAACTCGAAAGTCATAACAATGACGGGAGTGAATGTCAATGCCCAGAGACGACCCATTTTTGACAAGGCCGAAGACTTGGACAAACATGCAAGACAAACAAGGTATGCGCCCGAAGGCAGGGGCAAAATGCAACACGATGCAAGAAGCCGAGCATAACTTATGATCATGCAAAGAAAGCTGTAATGAAGCACGCGTGCAACAGTTATAAGCTAGCATACGCCAAACTACACTACGATGCAGAAAGGATGTAAGAGAATTATGCAATTCTCGATACGTCTCACGCGGAGGATACAATACCTGTGCGGCTCGTCCGGTTGCGCCGGCCTCAAATGAACCGTACATACAATATCGTGCCTGAAAAGAAAGCAAACTTAACAGGTACAATATTGTTAGCAGTATGCATGACAATGCAAATGAGGCACGCATGCCAATGCTAGTGAGGCACGCATGCCAATGTGCATAGCAGAATGGTGGGTTTGAACACATGTAAGTAAAGCAACGCACGCATACAATGCAATGTGTATAAAGGAACTTGAACACATATCAGTAAAGCAAAGCACACATACAATGCAATGTGTATAAAAGGTAATTGAACACATGTAAGTAAAGCAGAGCACGCATACAATGCAATGTGTATAAAGGGCAATTGAACACATGTAAGTAAAGCAAAGCACGCATACAATGCAATGTGTATAAAGGAACTTGAACACATATCAGTAAAGCAAAGCACGCATACAATGCAATGTGTATAAGGGAACTTGAACACATATCAGTAAAGCAAAGCACGCATACAATGCAATGTGTATAAAAGGTAATTGAAAACATGTAAGTAAAGCAGAGCACGCATACAATGCAATGTGTATAAAGGAACTTGAACACATATCAGTAAAGCAAAGCACGCATACAATGCAATGTGTATAAAAGGTAATTGAACACATGTAAGTAAAGTAAAGCACGCATACAATGCAATGTGTATAAAGGAACTTGAACACATATCAGTAAAGCAAAGCACGCATACAATGCAATGTGTATAAAAGGTAATTGAACACATGTAAGTAAAGCAGAGCACGCATACAATGCAATGTGTATAGACAGGATACAAATGAAATGGGAATACAAGTGAGGCACACATACCCCACTGGAGGTAAAATGCAATGCAAGTGAGGCATACATACCTCACTGGAATGTAAAATGATGCACGCGAGGTAGCACTCCTCACGTGGATCAGGATGGAATGAACATGAGGCACACATACCGCATGAATGCAAGACTGAAATAAATATGAACATGAGGCACACATACCACATGAATGCAAGACTAAATGAACATGAACATGAGGCACACATACCTCATGAATGTAAGACTAAATGAACATGAACATGAGGCACACATACCTCATGAATGCAAGACTAAATGAACATGAACATGAGGCACACATACCTCATGAATGTAAGACTAAATGAACATGAACATGAGGCACACATACCTCATGAATGCAAGACTAAATGAACATGAACATGAGGCACACATACCTCATGAATGCAATAATGAAATGCAAAATGAAATGCAAAACGAGGCACACGGACCTCGAAGTGCAATGAAATGCAAAATGAGGCACACGTACCTCAAAATGCAATGAAATGCAAAACGAGGCACACGTACCTCGAAGTGCAATGAAATGCAAAATGAAATGCACAACGAGGCACACGTACCTCAAAGTGCAATGAAATGCAAAATGAGATGCACAACGAGGCACACGTACCTCGAAGTGCAATGAAATGCAAAATGAAATGCAAAACAAGGCACACATACCTCGAAATGCAATGAAATGCAAAATGAGGCACACATACCTCGAAATGCAATGAAATGCAAAACGAGGCACACGTACCTCGAGATGCAATGAAATGCAAAATGAGGCACACATACCTCATGAATGCAATGAAATGCGAAATGAGGCACACGTACCTCAAAATGCAATGAAATGCAAAACGAGGCACACGTACCTCGAGATGCAATGAAATGCAAAATGAGGCACACATACCTCATGAATGCAATGAAATGCAAAACGAGGCACACGTACCTCGAAGTGCAATGAAATGCAAAATAAGGCACACATACCTCATGAATGCAATGAAATGCGAAATGAGGCACACGTACCTCAAAATGCAATGAAATGCAAAACGAGGCACACGTACCTCGAGATGCAATGAAATGCAAAATGAGGCACACATACCTCATGAATGCAATGAAATGCAAAACGAGGCACACGTACCTCGAAGTGCAATGAAATGCAAAATGAGGCACACATACCTCATTTGATGGAAAATGGAATGCGATGAGGTACGCGTGCCTCAAAGGATGCAAGACAATGCAAGGGGGGTGCGCCAAACGGCGCGATGCGCAAAATAGCGCGATGAATGCATGCCAAATGCAACATGATGCGCAAGATAGCGCGATGCGTTAGACAACGCGAGTGCACAAAACAGTGCGATTGAATACATGCCAAATGCAATATGATGCGCAAGATAGCGCGATGCGTTAGACAACGCGAGTGCACAAAACAGTGCGATTGAATGCATGCCAAATGCAGTATGATGCGCAAGATAGCGCGATGCGTTAGAAAACGCGAGTGCACAAAACAGTGCGATTGAATGCATGCCAAATGCAATATGATGCGCAAGATAGCGCGATGCGTTAGACAACGCGAGTGCACAAAACAGTGCGATCGAATGCATGCCAAATGCAGTATGATGCGCAAGATAGCGCGATGCGTTAAACAACGCGAGGGATGCATGCAACGCATACGGGGCAACTTTTGAATTTTATAAAAGACAAAAGGATACAAAAAGGATACCATCTTCGCGTGAATTTGAGTGTTACGCACAGTAAAGACGGTCCGAAGTCAAAACGGAGGCCGGTTGAGCATCGGGGGTGTATTTTTTTGCACTTTCTTGAGCTATGAAGACCAACAACTCCTCACTTGGCCTAAACAAGGCCTTGGGAACACCACCGGCTGGGTGGGGTGATCACCGGCTGCCGCCGGCTGCCTGAACTCATCCATCGGCACAAAAAAGTGCCGACCGGCACAAAATGCCTGATCGGGGACAGAACTGCCATTTCACTCTGGGCTTTATAAAATGGGGTTTTAAACCCTATTTTCCACACTTCTAAACCGCCGAAAATCCCTACTCTCTCTCTCTAGAGTTTGTTTTCTTGATTTCTCATCGATTTCTTCGCGTTTTACACCAATTTTCTCGTCGGATTCGCGATATTCTTCGCGTTTCGGACATTTTCAACCGAACAAATCTTCGATTCGGTCCACTTTCTGCTAGTTACTCTTTTCGACTTGTTCCTTGATTTTGTCTTCGTTTCCGTATTTTCACATTTCGACTCTTCCGCCATTTCCGACCCTCTCGGGGTTGACTTTGCTTGACTTTTCGCATTCCGCCCGCTTTTCCTTTTTTCGGCTATTTTCTCATCTCC
Organism: Camellia lanceoleosa; assembly: GCA_025200525.1. Classification (NCBI taxonomy): domain Eukaryota; kingdom Viridiplantae; phylum Streptophyta; class Magnoliopsida; order Ericales; family Theaceae; genus Camellia; species Camellia lanceoleosa. The sequence continues at coordinate 103,090,852 of CM045763.1, read as the reverse complement.
ATCGCTATGGCCAATGATGTTCCATATGTCGGACTCCCGACCACGAGATGGATCCCGGTCGAAGCTCGCGCCATCGACCATCCATGTGCTACCGCCCGACGGACTCCGCCACTTCCGCGGCTTTGACAGGGCTTTGGACCCGGAGCTTCTGCTGCGCGAGCCGGCCTCTCACCTCTCATTCGGCGCTTCTGAGGTAACCCTTCCGCTCTACTTTACTTTCTGCAATGTAAAACTGTAAACTGTCAACTGCCATAGCTGATTAAAACCCTTAATTGCTTAGCTCTGATACATTGTACTGTAGTTGATTGCAATTACATTTGCAACTGATATCTGTTTGAGACGGCCACATGCACACACACTGCACTAGCCTCAATCACCCAAAACACACGGCACACACCGTTCTGCACTGCAAATTTACCGACACCCGGCACTTATTTGAATCTGAAAACACATTGCATGCTGTATTTAAACTGAACCACACAGAACACGCTGACGCATCACACGTTGTAGTTTACTGAAACATACCGAGACCTGGCATCTATTTGAACTTTGAAAAATACGCACACATGCTATGTTTACACTGATCCTCACAGGAGCACTGACATATCACAAGCCGTAGTTCACCCACTGATCAAACACGATATCTGCTTGAATCAAAAATGTACACACGCGTCGCCATATTTGCATTGCATTTACTCAAAACGACCGTGCATCGATATTGTAGTTCTTGTTACACCTTTGGTACCAATTCCTGTTTGAATCTGAAAAACGTGCACGCATGCTAGATTTGTATTGACTTTAACACGTTTCCTCAGAACTGTACATTTCATATTGCTTCGCAATTATTTGTTTGTAAACAGAGAGATTCCCATGCCATCCGCGGGTATGGGAATGTTTTGGCTCGAGATTGGTACCTGGAGCTTCCGGAGGCGGTCCGGCACATTGTGGATGAGGCGGGCTTCGGTTCTTTCTGCAGGGGCCTGACCCGACTTCTTCGCCGCAGCCTCTCGCTGACCTGGCGCAGAGATGGTGGGACACCACCGATTCATTTCACCTATCGGCGACTGGGGACATGACGATGACCCCTTATGACTTCTCGGTGCTCACCGGCATCGGGGTAGGGGGTGATCCGATCCCTTTCGACACTGATATGGACGAGTGGACTGCCACTCAGATCCATTTGCTTGGCGCGGTTCCGCCTCTTGCACGCCCAGGCTTCGTCCGCTATTCTTGGTTCGAGGTGCGCCGTGCGGCCTCGCTGACGCAGCCCGATGATCATGTCGCCGCAGAAAGCAAGATGCACGCTTCTTGATGTTCTTGTTGGGGACCACACTATTCGCCGACCGGGCGAACACCGCCTCTCTTACTCGCTTACTCAGCACTGGTGGACGCCCCGACATCTTGGCGCTATGATCGGTGGCGCGGCTCGCCACTTTACGGCTACATGAGCTCGGTTTCCGTGGCGGCAATGTTGCTCGAGGCTACTGGCGAGCTTGGGAGGTACATCTCCTTCTTTACTTTACATTTCGCTTCAGCATTTTCAGATTTGACACCGCACACACCATAGTCTACTTTACACTTATCAGATAATCGCATTATACACTCCTACTTTATCTTCGACCGCATTAATCGCTTATTAATCGTACACTCTGCTCAATACATTGCACAACACACGACTCTGCTATTTCTGCTTTATTCTTCATTTTTCAGTGTCGATGATCATCTCGACATCTATTTTGCGCCAGGGTCTATGCCTACTTTCCTGTGCTAGAGCCAAGACGAGAGAGACTCACTGGTCGTACCCTTCTCACGCCGCCACGACGGAGGTGCACCCGAGGTCGCGGAGACTTTTCAAATTTTCTTCCGTCCATTGACACCATCACCTCCGCCGAGGTATGTTTTACTTACAGTTCGTTTAAGCTTTACTTCTCACTGTACATTTGCAATACCAGTAGGTAATAAACTGTATTTCAATTTTAGATCACCTGGCAGCCATGGGCTCCTCTGCCGGCGATAGTTCGAGATCGGTTTGCCGACGCGATCGAGACGTCGCGTTACCGGATTTTGCTGGAGGGCCCGGTCTGTCGGGCTTGGTACTGGTGGCGCTTCTGCGGACCTCAGGATTACCTGAGCAGATAGTCCCGGAGCACCCTCCTGAGCATATGAGGGACACCGAGCGTTTCACCGCTGAGCAAATGGCGGACTACACCATCGGCTGGGAGGCTGACGGTTTCAGAGGCGAGGGCGACTACTCAGAGTACGTTCGGACCTTCATCATGCGGCCGCTGAGTGGTGGTCGCCGAGCTGTGAGAGACTGCGGCGGCCGGCGCTAGGGCAGAGGTGAGAGCAGGAGCGGGATCGTCACAGAGGGCCCGAGCTCGTGGTAGGAGGGGGGTGCAGAGGGGACGAGAGACGGGCTGGCCCGCTCTACCTACCATGTTGACATACAGGGGGCAGAGTGGGGAGACCTACCAGATCCCTTTTGCTCCTCCCCCGGCTGGTCATGAGTTGGCTGGTATTCCTGACTTGCCTCCGGTATGTACCTCTTTACTTCTGCATCTTGCATTGTCATTTCAGTTCAGTTCATTCGATATTCCACAGGATATTGATGCATCCGATATTTTGCAGGCTTCTTCCGAGTACACCCGGCAGTCAGTGGAGCTGAATGCCTCCATGGCGGGGATGCTGCAGCGGACCTTTGAGTTCTTAGCCTTCTACGGCCTGCCGGTATGTTTTCTCTGATATAGTTCCAAAACATATACACACTGCTTCGCATAATCTGATGCACGACGCAACATCTGATAAGCTGTTCACGGCACTCACACACTGTACTCATACATTGCATTCTGCACTGATAAACTGCTCACGACATTCACACACTATACTCATACATCAGATTTCGTGACCGATAAACCGCCACGGCATTCACACATCAGACTCATACATCCGTGATTCTCGTGACCGATAAACCGCCATGTATACCGATGCATTTGCCTTTTGTACTTTTCACCTCCTTCGATTCCTCCGTGAGTGGCGGCGCTCCATCTGACCTCCCATTTCCACGCGGGATGGCAGGATATTCCCCGCACTGAGGGGGCGTGCCATGTGGGGAGCAGCCACAGTGCTCCAGCCAGGTGGGATGGCGAGTCGGAGGCGAGGCCTCGAGGAGGAGACCGAGGCTTCGGGCTCGGCCCGACAAAGACACGTCGACGATGCTCTGCTTCGCCAGGAAGAGGGCGATGATGGACCCCCCGGCGCGAGGCCATTGATGATGATTACAAACTTCTGCTGTTTTTCTTTCATTTTCTTTTTCTTGTACTTTTCTCTTTTTTGGTAGATAGGGTACTATGTACTGCCGCAGGCAGATTTTTGCTTTTCTCAAACTTTGTACTTTGAAAAGATTATATGGGATGAAACAAACTTTTGTCTGAAAAGAATGTTATACCTGCACATATCTGCATTTTTCATACTTTGCACTGCTTTGCGTCATGTTACACCTTGAATGTAAATGGAATGGATTTGTTGTCTGACAATTGAACACTTGCACTGTAATAATCAGATAACCAACCAACTAAACAGCGACACAACACATGCGAACCACTGCTTACAACTGGATATACAGCCCATACTCTGTTGGGGATTAATCTACTGGGAATTGATCTGCGTATAGCCCATAACACAGCACTTGGTTCATTATGCACACAGCAAGTCCTGAACAAATGACCCCAATCTGACAAGACGGATCACAAAGCTGACACGGTTGCAGTTGAAACACACTCGGATGTCCCAAATTTTCCCTTTCCTTCTCTTGCTTTGCACGGATGTAGAGAATGGCACAGCATTCTGAGCACAAGGGATTACCTTTTGGAAGAGGATGGGTTTTCAACCGGGGTATCGAGCCTAATACAGAACACGGCGAGACAGACTCAAACAAAGAAACAAAAGGCACACGACCTAACACAACGAGACACACTTGGAAAAGACTCAAAGCGAAAATCAAGGTTGACAAATCAAAAGACACGACACACAGACATGTTTACAAAAAAGACCTCAAATCTCGAGGAGCCAAATCCTCCGTATTATTCCCACCCTTCGATTTGTGATACTCGATCGCTTCGCCCTCGACTCGGTTTTTCTCTCAAAATCCTTTTCTCACTTTTCCTCAACTTAGTCCTCTCTATTCTTTAATCTCTCATTTTTATCCCTCCCCGGGTGATTGATAGATGAATAGGAAGCGGAGTTCACCCCGATACGACTAGCTCATGCTATTTCTTCCGTAGATAGAGTGCCTTTTGGCGAGTGCGTTGATGATAAAGGAGGAGATGTAACACTGCTCAACTGCGTGCCCCTAGTTCATTACTCCGACCGCTTTATTGTTTTTTCTTTCTAAAACAGCTTTTGATCCAGATGAAAGTCGAATTAACATGCTTGTTCAATTTTGATTTGAAAATCATGCAAGTCAGTCAGAAGTTAATCGAAAGTTTTCCTTTTGGGTCCAAACATGGTCCAATTTTGGAAAATGGAATTGTTTTCGAGAGAATTAGTCAACCTTAGTAAAAATTTTCAAAAACTATTTTTGCAAACGGTCAATGCTCAACAAGCACAGAACCTACCCTCGAGATACGCAACCTCGGATTGGGGGCAATTTGGGAAAATTGCCCCTTGCTGAAGGGACGCATGGCAACGGAAAGTTGCCCCTAGTTTGGGCGGCAGCTTACGGCGACGCGTGGCAACGGAAAGTTGCCCCTAGTTTGGGGTGACAACTCAGGGCAATCTTTATGGCAATGCGAGGCAACGGAAAGTTGCCCCTTTGTTTGGATGATGCCGCGGCACGTTGTAAACCAGTCTTTTGTTGACGACGATCGGACCCTCGGGCGCGGAGGAGGCGAAGACGGTTTGAATCAATATATGTACACAGTCACCTGGAAGGTGTCGGTGGTTTGGACTTCAAAAGGAATTTAATCACGTAGTTCCAGGTTGCTGCAACCGAGACATCAGATTCGGAAGAAGGCACAGGTGAGCAAAACCATTGCATGAACTGAGACGCTATGAAAGCGTTAAGGGCTGGACTTCAGGATAAAGTTGCCTACGTATCCCAAACATGGGAATGAAGCCTTACGTAGTTCCGGTTAAGGTACACTCGGGTATTTTAACCTTCACTGTTTAGGCTCTAACTTTTGCCAAGGTGCCCAATGTGGGTTTTCGACCTTGCGAGCTATATTCTCCTTTTCCTTCTTCTTTTTTCTTTTGTATATATTTTTTATTCCTTTTGCTATGTATTTTTTCTCTCTTTTTTTTATTTTTTTCTTTTTCTCTTTTTTTTTTTTTATTTTCGTATTTTTCTTCTTCTTTTCCTTTGCTCTAACTTTTGCCTGGACCGCCCTTCCAGGTTTTCGGCCCAGCGAGCCTCTCAAAGGGTAAAAGTATAACAAATCTATGCCAAATGGTTTTGAAATTGAAGCCTCCCCTTTTCCGGGAGAATGACGCTATGTACTTTGCAGAGAATCCATCCTGCTGCTCGACTGGTGCCTTCGATCGAGGTCTTCGAGTCCGCCTCACTAAGCCAGATTGATAGCTAACCATCGAACACTCTGGATGCTGGTCCATGGTTTGGAAAGGAGGGGTCGAGTCTTGAGGCTGAGAGCGATCCTAAGCTGGGCAATCTCAAGAGCGATTCCACACAGGTCTTTGCAAGACCGCACAAAACATTTTGTTTTTGAAAGTTTTTAAGCGACAAATCGCTCAGATTGAAGATAGTGCGGAACCACCGATCAGTTAGGGTCCTTCTCAAGACTACGCCGACAAGGATGATTTCATTCATTAAAAGTTTAGCACGCCTCTTTCTTTCAAAATGATCAAAACTTTGTAAAACCCGAGGAATTTCTTCCTCTTCGTTTTCACCGCAGTGCTTAAAAGGTTTCGAAAAACTTAAGTCAAAGCAATAATTTTTAGGGCACAAAAGAGCAGGCGGAATGTGTTGTCACCCCATTCGAATTCTCTGGCACAACTAGCCCAATACAATCAATAAACATGGAAACACAGCTACTACTGTTTCATTCTGAGTTTCAGGATGTAAACTGGCTCCACAGCGGAGGCGGACACAAAAAGAAAGCAAAAAGAAGTAATTCACAAAACAAAACGGTGCCTGAGGCAACAAACCCCGAAGTCACCTAGTATTCTATACAAAAGAGGGACTGACTCATTACAATTAGACAGACCCTTAAGCAAAAGGACTGACTCAAGACAATGAGACAGACTCAAGACAAAACAAAAGACTGACTCGACACCCAAGTCAGAATGTGCAAGGCCAAGATTCACGAATGCCCAAAAATGTGTGCCAAACGCCACATCCAAAAATGTACCAAACACTGCCCGCAGACGGTTCACCTTCTGCTTATATACTCGAGGTATCTGTATCTTCAAAATCCAACAACTGAGTGGTGACGGACTTTGCTGAAGTGGGAGGGAGGATAACTTCGTTATCAATCAAATCTTGCACCTTGTGCCGAAGACGGAAACAATTATCAGTGGCATGGCCAGTCTGTTGATGGTACGCGACAAGACAGGAAGCATCATGGGTATCGGGAGATTCTTCGAGCGCCGCGCTCCGTGGGCTTAAGGTGTCCCTTTCGGAAGGATCTGCAATGCCTTGGACAATGGCATATAGAGAGCATGAAAGACCTCGCGCCCTCGGCCGGTATTTTGGAGCACTCTTGCTAGATGCACTAGCAAACGGATCGGCGGGTGCCTTGATTTTTGATCCTTCCGGATGTAAGGCCGAAGGGGAAGAACTGCTTTTGGCATGACGGGCCTATCCCGATTCTCGATTGATCGGAATTGCCCTCAGCGAGTGGGAAAATGTCCTCCACACTTTTGACATAATCGCGATATCTTGTTTGTTCATTCCTCCGGCTTTCAAAGCCTCTCGCCCATGAAGATTGTTCAATAGGTCGGCCTCGCCTTCATCTTGCCTCTGTCTCGCCTCACCGATCGAGAGCTTGGTTTAATGCATCGTTGCCATAGTTGGAGGCCATCTCCGGTTGGTCGAAGTTCGATGACAATTCGACCCAACAATGGAGCTCTTGGGGTACGAAGCTTCCCAAGATAGGGTGCGGTGGTAGTGAAACCGACATTCCATAGGCGAGATCATCACAGCACCTTTGGAGATCACCTATCATCCCCATTAGTTTGAAAGTAGTAGGCTCACGAGCACAGTGCTTGAGGAGCCCAAATTGGATGTGCGGCAGGCGACCTAGGCGGGTGCGGTATGCTGACAGCAGTTTCATCCTGTGGGGTGACTTCCTGACTCAACGCAGCCGTCATGACCACAATCTCTTCGAGTTCGAAGTTCTCATGTATGTTCACCGCCTCAGCAAGGAGAAGACACTAGCTGATCAAACCTCCGAGTCCTCGAATCAAACGAAAACAAGCAAGATTTCAACCTCGGCAGATCAAATACGGGTGTAGCCGAACAACTGCGCTCTTCTACTGAACACTATTCCCCAGAGTCACTACTAAAACTGAACTGATACCCGCAGACACAGCTAATTCTCAACAACACTGATATCGGTGCCCTCGGACCGGATACCCAAATCTTGCAAACTGATATGTTTGTTCCCTGTAGAGATACACTCTAAAAACACATAGCAGGTAAAAAGAGAGCCAATGCACCCCTATGTTGGGGTAGGGTTTCCCTGTCCTATTTTGTCAGGAGCTAGGGTTTCACTACGCACACAGCGGTTTCAAACAACCTAATATCGGGTAAGCAACCTGTCCTAGTTTGGGAATGGTCACTATGGATTCGAATATGCACTAGGTTGAACGGTCAAAAAGGGTGCCCCGGTAAAACCGGGGTTTGTGTTCTACATCGGCAGAGCCCGCGAACCGTCACCTTATGGACATGCCTTGACAAGACAAGCCTCCCAAGAAACCGCCAGAATAGCAGATGGCCAACACGGTGTTCCTAGGCGCACCAATGCACATGCAATGCAAAGAGACACATAAATGAAATCAAACAGATATCACGAGTTCGAGTCAAGCTCTCTAAAATCCTCAAAGAAGTCGCCAGAATCAGAACACGTCCGAGGGACCTCGCCTGATTCGGACTCAATTTCTTGTGTCGGTTCTAAATCAACCAAAGAGTCCAACTCGCAAATCGCTTTTGAGAAAACAAATTTTTGAAAAGTAGTGCCAAACATGGATCGCTTTGACAGAGTCGCCACCTAAATATTTTAAAATGGGAAATTTAGGAAACCGACTCAAGGTCAAGGCCACATATCCGTCATCACCAAAGTGGTCTTGGCTCGAGCTTGGGTACGATCGAAGGTCATTTATGAGCACTTTTCGCCATTCAAGACCGCCTCTACTAACCGTGATATCCAATTTTGAAAACTTTATGCGTTTATTCCGGTTTTAGCCTAGAATTACTATGTTAAAGACAAAGAAACAAGTATAGACTAGATTGCCTAATTTGGAAATAAACATTGCATATCCGTTTTGTCTCGAAAAACGTGTTGCTTTTTGCTACTCGCAAGTAGGCTAAAATACGGATTTCAATGAGTTGTTCCAACTCAAGCAATCTAACCTCCACCCACAGGCATTCAAACAGTAATATCACATAAGCATTTAGCCGCATGGTAGTCATACTGTTATGTTAACATTCACACGCATGCGATATGCTAAAGCATAAACACTTACATCGTACTCCGTGCCAAAAACAACAACCCGGTTAGCAAACATGCATGACCTAGTTCATGTTAAGTGGCTAATGCAACACAGGCATAGATGCAATCTAGAGTAGGCTCGGCTAACCCTAAACGTGGCATGTGAAATGCGCGAGTAGCACGTATTCAATTTGAATTGAAAATTGCTATGCAGTTTGTATGATGTACCGAGCCCGGTGCATGTAAACAAATGCGTGAGTGCACACATGCATTGCATAAAGTATGGTAAAAATAAACGTGCCCTAATCTACCATCATAAGCGGGTAAATAAAAGGGAGAAAGAAATGGGGATTGGAAGACATACACCCACTCACCCACACTTATTACAATTGCGCCCTCACTCGGAGGGACCGAAAGAATATACAAATTAATTAACTACGCAAGCTAATTAAAATATTACAAATTGCCTAATTTAATTAATCAAATTAATTAAACTAAGAAAAGCAGTAAACCGTCTCGGGGGGAGAGCCAAATGCGGCATGCCCGGATTTGCTCGAATCGCATCGCTATGCTTAGATTGCCTCTGCTTTTCCTCGCTATCCTCCTCCGAAAATTGCCAAATGTCCTGTGAGTGCCTCTCAGTATACGGAGAGTACCACCGGGGCGAGCACCACCGGTCAAGAATGTGACCACCGCACTATATGAAGTCATCGGTTGAAATTGATCACGGTCGGCACTAAATAGTGCCGGCCGGCACTTAACACTGCAGAACCTGCAACTCACAGCAGCAGAGGACAACAACATGCATGGCAATGTGATTCAAGGTATTTATGCACTATACACACCCCTTATCATGTTATTGACTCAAAAGGGCATGCGCCTCGATTCCGACCAATTAATCGCAGATTTCCATGCGTGATGGTCCAAGGAACAAAGTATGCAACTTTGGTTTCAAATGCATGCAAACCAAACAAATCAAAGTCCCAATCCCTATCACCAAGTCAAGGGACAAGGAATGCATGTTGATGCGATGCAACCTAGCCATGTTATCTAGCATGCAACATGGATTATGCAATGTACCTATGCAAGCATACAAGCAAGCATATAAGACAAGCATGCAAACTAATGAAAGGATGGTCTTATACATGACTTAGGCAACTCAAATAGGCCAAAAATCAGTAGCCAAATGCTACGTTATGGGGGCCGAACATACATGCACACATACACATGTTAAGGTGCCAACACTTAAGCATTATTAAGCAACTCGTAAACACATCTAAGAGGCACAAATATGGATCATTAGTATGCATAGTAAGCTCTGAAAAGCATGCAAAACATGGTACCAAACCATGCAACAAAGCAAGCCGAGTATGCAACAATAGGTCCAAATGCTTGAAGCAAGCCATGGAGGCTTATATTAAGGTCAAGTCCACCGAGCCTCACAAGGCCAAGGGGACTCAAAACAGGTCACAAGCGGACTTAAACAAAGCCTAAGGAGCACCTAGATGGCATCTAAGAAGCTCAAGCGCAAAGGCATGCAATCAAGACCAAAACATGGGGCATTTAACACATGCTTTTAAAGCATTAAAGAGGCCACTAAGGCAAGCATATAAGCACATCAAAGGGACTGAAATAGCATGCTAGGTGGTTCCAAACCATCAAAAATGAAGCCAACATGGCATACTACACATTCATACTCTTAAGGCTAACAAGCCAAATGCAAAGAGGCTACAACATACATGCTAAGATTGACCAAAATGACTATGGACAGAGCTAAAACATGTCAAAATAAGCATACAAGCTTCATGGATCTAGGCCTAAAACATGCTAGAAAGAAGGCATACAAACCTAGAGCAAGTTAAGGCAATACAAGGCATTACAAAGCATCTATGCAAAGCATGCAAGGAGTGCTAAAACCAACTTAAAATCATGTTATAACATGGCAATATAAGCATGGAAAACAAGTCAAACATGCTCAACATACACTCAAGCATGAAGCTCCATAAGGAAGCAAAATTTGTCCTTTTCATGGACATCAAGGAGAGGGGGTGGCCCTCTCCTTCTTGAGACTTTATGGCACCATCTCCACCACTGAAATCCCTCAAGATTTCAGTGGTGAAGAGGTCCAAGCACAAAAATCTCGGATCTCTAACAAAATGGCACAAAAAGGGGCCTTTTCAAGGCCTAAGGGTGGTCAAACTTGCTCAAACCACAAAACACTCTTAATAAACAATAAAGAGGCTAAAAAAACAGAACTTTTATGTGTTATAGACTAAGCACAAAAACTGTTTTAAACTAAGCAAAAATGGAGTGCAAAAATGGGGTAAATAAAGTAAGTTGGCTCACCCTTGTAGACTTCTTCACAAAGGTCGGAGTTATTGGTTCCTTGAGGTCCAAACCAGTCAAGAACTTCAAAAACCAGCCCTTAGAACCTCAGTTGCAAAGAGAAGGTGAAACACTAGGTGTTTGTGTGCAATAGTAAGGCACAAAACACCTAGACACACAAGAGAATGATAGAGATAGAAGGTGTATGCAAATCAAACCCTAGAAAAACCAGAGCTTCTCTCTCTCTTTTTCTTTCTAACTCTCTAAATTTGCTAACCCTTGAGCCAAGAGGAGAGCCTTCTCTTATAGGCAACAAAGACTTACAACCTAAGCCACCCAGGGGCCCATCCCTCCATCCGCGTGTATGAAGGGGAAACAAGTGCAAGAAAGCAGTCTAAAAATATCTCAGAAAACAACTGTAAAGTGGTGGTGGCAAAATGGTCATTTTGCTAAAATGAGTGCCGACCGGCACAAAATAGTGCCCGTGGCAACTGACCACCGGTGACCTCTAGCCACTGGCAGGTGTGGGGATGCCTCACAAGGCATTCCTTGCCCCTCTAAGGCAAAACACAGGTGTCTGGTTCAAAACCGGACACAAAACGGTCAAGTTCGGAGGTCCTGAGGCAAGGCGCGCGAGCCGAGAACTCCGGGAACTCCAAACGAACACGAACATGGATGATCACCGAGTGTTCAAGTGGTGACGTCCAAGTCTTGAGGACGGTCAAAAATGGGGTGTTTACACCCTCACACTTTTAAGTATTTGTTGGAAGGGCGGTCGACCTTTCCACAATTCATAAGGAGTGTTGGTTTCTTGTGGGGTATTCTGTTAAGAACATAATTAGCAGACAATATTGCTTCCCCCCCCCCCCCACAAGTTCTATGGTAAGCCTAGATTTAGTAACATGGCATTCATTATTTCTGTAAGGGTTCTATTCTTTCTTTTAACAATTCCATTTTATTGTGGAGAATAAAGTACTGTAGTTTGGTGAATAATGTCATGTTGTGCACAAAATTCATTTAATAGTACATTATATTCACCACCCCTATCACTTCTAACCATTTGAATGGTTTTACCAAGTTGATTTTCAACTTCAGTTTTGTAGAGTTTAAACATTTCTAAAGCTTCATCTTTACTTCTAAGTAAATACACATAACAATATCTTGTGCAATCATCGATAAATGTTATGAAATATTTTTTGCCTCCTTTAGTTTGAACAAATTTAAGATCATATACATCAGTATGAATTAATTCTAGAGGTTCGGTTTTTCTTTCAACCGATTTAAATGGAAGTTTAGTTAGTTTTGCTTCTAGATAAATCACACATTTGTAATTAGGGTCAATTTCAAACTTTGGTATATAATCCAAACCAATTAATCTATGCAAAGTATCAAAATTTACATGTCCTAATCTACCATGCCATAAATTCGACTCAAGAATATAAGCAAAAGATGTGTTATTCTTATTAATAACAAGTTTTGGTACAACCGTCATTACATTCAACTTGAAGAGACCATCACTCATGTATCCCTTACCAACATACATACCATTCTTTGTTAATACAAATTTATCAGACTCAAATACAAGTCTAAAACCATTTTTACTTAATAAAGAACCAGAAACTAAATTCTTTCGGATGTCTGATACATACAGTACGTTGTTGAGGGTAAGTTCTTTCCCTAATGTCATCTTCAAGATCACCTTTCCCTGTCTAGCCACAGTAGAAGTAGAAGAATTTTTCATGAAAATTTGTTCACCATTTGCAACCTCATTGTTAGTTATGAACATCTTCTTGTCCGCACAAATGTGACGAGTTACCCCAGTGTCAACCCACCATTCCTTGGGATTTCTAACCAAATTAGCCTCAAACACCATAGTAGAGAGATTGACGTCATTTACCCCGTCAGAGATGTAATCTAATTCTGTCACATTGGCCTAATTGGTGGTCTTCTTGCTTGTACTTCTGCGATCCTTCTTAGGGTGGCGGCAGTCAGAAGCTCGATGTTCGGTCTTGCCACAATTATAGCATTTTCCTTTGAACTTCTTATTGACATTGTTGTTGCCTTGTTTAGGACCATCGGCAGTAAACTTCCTCTTTTTGTTATGTGGTTTGTGCACTTGTTCAACCACATTAACCTAGGACTCAATGGTGATTTTACCATTCTTTTCTTCAGCCTTTCGGTTATTTTCCTCAATTCTTAGTCTTACAATCAATTCATCCATGATCATCTTTTTGTGTTTATGTTTTAAATAATTTTTGAAATCTTTCCAAGCCGGTGGTAACTTTTCCACTAAAGCAGCAACTTGGAAAGACTCGCTAAAAGACATACCTTCAAAATGAATATCATGCAAAATTAATTGAAAATTTTGAACTTGAGAAATTACCATTTGGGAGTCTACCATAACGAAGTCTAGAAATTTACCGACAACAAATTTATTTGTGCCGGCATCCTCTGTCTTGTATTTTTTCTCCAAAGAATCCCACAATTATTTTGCTGTTTTCAGAGGGCTGTAAACATTATACAGCATGTTGTCAAAGCCATTGAGGATGTAATTTCTGCACAGGAAATTAGAATGTTTTTAAGCATCTACAGTGGCAACAACTTGCCAATCACTTTCATCCTCTCTAAGTACTGGAGCCTCTTCACGGAGAAACTAGGCCAAATTTAAAGTTGTAAGATAGAACAACATTTTCTACTACCATCTCTTAAACCTAGTGCCATTAAATTTTTTTTCGATTTTTCTCCATGATTTATCAGAACTTGAACATGGTTTTGGATAGGGATTGGAGTCGTTGTAACGATCGGATTTGGAGTACTACTTTTAGCAGCCATAATATCTGGTTACAAAAATCAGAAAAAATCAAAACACAAATTAATTTTCTAGTTACTAAAACTAGAAAATAAATTATAATACAAAATAATTTTATTTTCCTTGTTACTAAAACTAGAAAAATAAAATGCCACAATAATTTTTGGTAACACAAATTTAATATTCTGCAATTGTTAATGACACCAGTATCTTACTACTAGTTGTCAAAGACAATAAACAATATATTACTACTATTTGTATTTTCTAACCAGAATATCACTTTGTAAAAGCATAGAAAATTAAATACAAAGACGACACCAAAAAATAATCTGTCTTAAGATTGTTGGAAAATCTTCACTGCATTTGAAAAAATAAATTATGTTTGTATACTTAACAATAAACGGAATACAGAAGAAATAAAGGAAATAAGAGAGTTTGTTTGATTACAAAAATCAAACCAGAAAACAAAATAAAATAAATAAAATAGATTTTTATTTTGTTACAAAAACAAAATGAAAATCTGAAATAGAAAAATAATAAAACATAAAATAAATTAATTACTTATCAAATTAATTTCTCGAACAAATTTTCTGATCAAGTCTAGTGTTTAACACTGTGTCCTTAAGAAAGATTCATCCTCACCACAGTGGTTTCAGATTGTGGACGTCTATCTCCCAGGATAAAATGATCAATCAACGAAAAATTACAGCACTACAAATTTTTTGTACAACGAATATACTTAGTGTATACACTCTTTCTCACAGAAAATTTATGGAATTAATGCAGCAAAATACAGAGATGAATTGTAGCAGAGAATAACGAAAAATTGGAGTAAAAGAAACAAATGAGAGACTTGTCTATTTATAGGTGTAAATGTGACTTTTCAGTTTGAATTAAACAGGTAATAAACCTGTTTGAACAGGTAGCAGATCTGTTCGGTTTGAATGAACATAAATGGCACTGTCTGGGTTTGAATTTGAATAGATAACTGAATCTGTTTGGTTTCTTTAAATAGATATGGACCTGTTTGGGTGTAAAAAAAAATCAGACAGATTTTTTCCGAAATTAATTTGAATTCTGGATAGAAATTTTGTTTTACCAAAAAATAAAATAAAATTCAAATGTTTTTGGCCCAAAAAGATAGATATTGGGCCGGACAAGCCCAATTTCAACCTCACACGCGACTTTTGGCCAAAGCCCTTGCTCAAATTTCGGCCAATGGCGATGGTGGCAAGACGCGTGTTTATTTTTGGGTCCAATGGGTCTAGCCCACTTTGCGCATAACTTGGGTGACCCTTAGGGCCTATCCGAAGTTACAAACCCATGCCTTATAAACCAAAAAAATTCTTCCCACCAAACTAATGTGGGACAAGCCTTTATTCAAAACTTTAAGGATTTTCCACCAAAACTCCATTTCCATGGAGCTCACTTTGGTTTCAATTTCTCACACGTGAATCACAATGTGGCATAGAACACGTTACCACTTTGACCCGCGAAATTCGGCGCATGGGTCCCACCTAAAAATTAAACCAAAGTTGAGGAAAATTTCTATTTTTCCAAAACTTCCAAAACCCATTTCTAACAGAGAGGTGTGCTTGAAGAATTGTTCTTGTATGGCTTATACTGGTTTGGACATAAGAGGAGGTGGGAGTGGGTGTTTGCTTTGGTTTGATGACTTGGTTGATATTAGACTGTTCAACGAAGCTGGCAGGCAAGACATTTACATAAGGATGACTTCCTCTGAGTTGGGTAAGTATTCACACAAACCCGAAACACAAATGAGTTATTTTTACATTGTAGTTGAAATTTGATTGCATTTGTTTCTTAGTTGCTCACTATTTAATGAAACTTATAGCAATTGATAGTTTATTAATGCAAGAAAATATGGGTAATTAGTGTACAGAATATCATACTTGCTCAAGAAATTCCTCAGTTTCTGTAATGTTTATCTAATTATAGATTGACAAAAAGAGAGTTTAATGGATTTTGGAGTCCAATAGTCTATAGTAGTACTTGAGGCATAAGCAATTAATCTTTCAAATTTGTACTTTCATGGTTATAGACTTGATACTCCATCAAGCCAGCTTCAATGGCAAGAAAAAAGAGATAGTCATAGTGACCTCGACATTATTCACTGGAATGCTTCTGCTTGGTTTGAGCATAATGTTGTATATCCGAAAGAAGAAGAATAAGAAGAAGGATTCACAGTTGAAGATAGAAGGTAATCCAAATGAGTGTCTATTTGCTCTCTCGTCTTTGCTTTGTCCATTTTGTGAATGGATTCTGTGTCTTTTTGTTAACTTGAATCACAGAAAAGACAAAAGAAAATGAACTCATAAAATGTATTGCTTTGTTAGTTGTCTCATTTAAACTCAAATCACCTACTTTGCAGGAAGGCCGGTACAAAACTCCGAACAAGGTTCCACTAAAAAAAACCAAAAAGAAGATATGGAGTTGCCATTGTTTGACTTTGCTACGATAGCTAATTCTACAAATAACTTCTCAATTGATAATAAGCTTGGAGAGGGTGGATACAGACCTATTTACAAGGTTTCAATTTAAATACCCTAATTTAGTTAGAATGTAGGTGTCGTCTAATCCATAAGTTTCAAAAATATTTTTTAATTAACAAATTGGTAATTTCTAGGGCAGGTTGGAAGGAGGACAAAAAATAGCAGTTAAGTGGCTCTCAAAATATTCCAATCAAGGCCTTGATGAGTTCAAGAACAAAGTCATCTGTATTGCCAAATTTCAACATCGAAATCTTGTGAGGCTTCTGGGTTGTTGCATACAAAGAGAAGAAAAGATGTTAATCTATGAATTCATGCCTAACAAGAGCCTAGACTTGTTTATTTTTGGTTTGGCTTCAATTTTTTTTTTGAATTTTTGTTATGGAACCTTTTCTTGTTAAATTCATTTCCCCCGAGCATGGACTAACTCATATGAAACTTTGCGTAAATGAAGGCAGAAGAACATTACGGGACTAGCCTAAGAGTTTTCACATTATTAATGGAATTGCGTGTGGACTTCTATATCTTCATCAAGATTCTAGATTGAGAATCATTCACAGAGATCTTAAAGCTAGCAATATTTTGCTAGATATCGACATGAACCCAAAAATATTAGATTTCAACATGGCTAGAATTTTTGGAGGAAATGAGACAAAAGGAAATACGAATAGAGTGGTTGGCATATAGTAAGGATATCTCTTAACATGTCCTAAATAATAATTCACCTATATTAATTGTCCTAAAATATGTTTCATAACTTAATGCTTTGTTATGGTGGCTACATGTCTCCAGAATACGTGGTGGATGGGCTTTTTTCAATAAAATCAGATGTTTTTAGTTTTGGTGTTATGGTATTGGAGATTGTGAGCGGCGCCCGAAACAGAGGTATCATTCATCTAGATCACCATTTCAACCTCCTCAGGCATATGAGTATCAAGTATGGAAATATTTGCTCATATGTTAAAAACTAAAGGTGTTAATACCAATCATTGTGAATTGTCCAAGCATGGAGACTGTATGAAGAAAGCAAGTCAATGGAACTAGTTGATGGGTTTGTAAGGGACTCATATTGTCTAGCTGAAGTGTTGCGATCAATCCACGTGGGTCTATTGTGTGTGCAGTAACGTCCAAAAGATAGGCCAACCATGTCGTCTGTGGTTATGATGTTGGGAAGTGAAAGTGAATTGCCATGGCCTAAAAAACCTGGCTTTTTTTTACTGAAACTGATGGTTTATCCAGCAAGTATTCACCATGTTCAGTCAATGAACTTACCATTATAACAATGCAACCTCGATAGTCACATTCTCTAGGAATTGATTGTAATATAATCGTGTGGTAGAGATAGAATTTGAGACAGGAGAGAAGGGACAGGGCCAAAAACCCTTGTATTACATGATATAGTTGTATTTCTCTGAAAGCCAGAGAAATGTGGACTATAATATTACTTGGGCAAACTATATTTGGATTATCTTCTCATGATGTATGTCCTCTGTAAACATTTTGACTCAGCCTTTGGTTATTCCTATAAACTGTGCACTGGTTGTCTCATGTCCTCTGTTCTTTTTTTTGCTTTCTTTTTGAACTTCTCTCTTCTTTTTTTTTTTTTTTTTTTTTTTTTAAATGGTGACCTTCTAGTCAAAACATTAAATACTTGATGATCAATTCAACCAAATAACAGTCCAACCAAGCAAGGCAACAAATCAAAACTAGATCTAAATAACTAATGGAGACACACACAAGTTTAACAATTCAAAACATTGTGGATCATCTTCAGCCTGTTAAATCACATTAGCTCTACGTTACAGCTTAAGTCCATGAGAGGGATTTACATACACATGAATATGACATGAACTATGTTAAGTACGTTTTGAAATAGAAACATGATTAACACTGAAATAAATGATGGGATTACCAAAACTAAGTCTTAACATTATTTCTTCCAATGTCGGCGGCCAATGCCAAAAAAATAAAGTAAAATTTTAAATTAAAAAACTAGAGTCTCGTAAACAATACCACTGGCTTCTGTACCAAGGAGTCTCTAACATACAATACATCAAAATAAAATAGTTCTGTAAAATATATATATACATATTTATGTTATCGAGGCTTTAGTATTGTAATAGTGAATTCATTGGTTAAAGTAGGTGCATCTCTGCCAGAAGAATTGTTAGTTTCAGTTAGATTCCTTTTAGTAAAAAAACCAGGCTATTTAGGACAAGGCAATGCACCTTCACTTCCTAACATTAGAACAACAGATGACATGGTTGTGTGGACACCCCATTTTTTATGGCCCTTTAAAACTTGGATGTTTTTGCAGGTATATCTGGTGACGAGTCTGATTGCTCGTCGAGTGTTTGAAGTCCTCAGCAGAACGCCATAGGTTTGGACCTTTCAAACCCTGCATCCTTTTTGTCTCCTTTTTGGACCATGTCTTGGTTTTTCTCTCCTGTAATCTCTGATAGCCTGCCGGCCATATGTGGAGGTTGCCAGCTAGAGCTTCTGGTCTACCGGCCATCAATGATGCCTTGCTGGCTGTCACTGATGACCCGCTGGCCACTAGTGTTTTTTGCAGATATTTTATGCCAGCTATGCTAGCTGGTTGCACAAATGCTTACATCTGTCCACACGTAGAGGGCTGGATCTTCTTGTATAGAGTTCATGTTTTCTATATATAGGGAGTCCCTCTCTTATGTTTTAAGGTTAGAAAATTTCAAACTCAAAATTTTCTCTCTCTCTCTCTCTCTCTCTCTCTCTCTCTCTCTCTCGCATTTCTTTACACTTTTTCCTACTTACACTACACTCTTGCCTTGACTTCCTTAACAAAACTTGATCACCTTTCAGCTGAGATTCTTTGAGGCCCTCTTGGAGCTTTACAAGTTGGTTTTGGCTTGGATTGTTGCCTAGAATCACTCTTCTCTTCAAGAGGTACAATAGTTGCTTTGTTAGCTTACTTTGCATACTTGTTTTCCTTCATTTTTTTTATATTGTTTTTGGGCTATTTTTGGGCTATAAAAACTCTGTCAAAATGGGCTGAAATTTGTGGTTTGAAGCTATTTTAAGGTAGGGGGTGGTTCACCCTTCTTTGTACCTTGTTTGTAAGGCTTCTTCACTTGTGTTTCCCATCTTTAAATCATATTTTTTGGGGCTTTTAACCACTGAATTTTCGAGTCTTTTCAGCAGCAAAAAACCTGTTTTGAAGTCCAAAATTGGAGGGGTTAGCCTCCCCTCCTTATGTCTTGTTTGCTAGCCTAGTTAACTCCATGTGTTAGCATGTCTTTCTAGCTTTTTGTAGCTATATTCCAACATATTTTTGCCTTTATTTTAGACTGCTTTAGCTCTGTTTTGGGCTGTTTGGGTCAATTGAATTTTGTTTTGCATGGTTGTAGTGTAATAGTCCTCACATGGGTGGTGTTTTAGGCCATTAGGCACCTCTTGTTTGAGTTAATTACATGCTTTGGTGTTGTTTTGCACTTCATTTCAGCACTAATCACCTCTGCAACCTCCCTCATTTCTTGGTTTTTCTTTCTGCTTAGAAAGTTGTTTCAAGTCATTTGTTTGCTTAAGTGTGGAATTGAGGATTCATACTTAATGATTTCATCCCTTTAGAGGTTCATTACCAACGGTATGAGACTTTTTTCATACACAAAGCAACTTGTATTTTGAGCCTTCTTCCCATTAGAAGACTCTAACTCACCTTATGGACTTAATTGGACTAAGTAATGGTTGGTAAGTTAAAATGAGTAACTAACAACTTGGGACTAAAATTGAACAAGATAATAACTTGTGTGTTGTGTGTTCAATCGGATGTTAATTGAACATAAGGAAAATTGGGACATTTTCATACTCAAAGTAATAAAATGTCTCAAGTTTCCTAGGTCCCCATTGCCCTTGATCATACATGATAGGGTGATGGTTCTTGAGTATCTTGTTTTGCATTCATTGAGCTTGCACACCTTGAATCACAAGCCATCATGCAATTAAATTGCTTAGATTGGTGGTTTGTGGTTTAAGTTCCCAACTCCTTGGATTTGTCCATGAAAATGAGAGGTGAATTGTGCAAACAATCCTTGGAAAAACGCTCTTTTTGCACTCTATTGCAACATGGTGATCCAATGTCACGACCCAAACTTGCCCCTAAAAGTTCGGGCATGACCTATACATAAAGGGACACTTAACCTGATATACATAACATATGGGGGCAGAACGGAAGCACGAAATATAAAAACAATCAAACAAATAAACTCCATTGAGCTACTTCTACATGCCAGGATCTCATTCGTCACATGCATTAAAGTGGATATATAAATTTCAACTATACCCAGGAGCATACGCATACACATTACTGTCCCTGCCCTATAATTGGGCGTATACAAAAATAAACATGAAAGTTATATACATAAACCTTAGGTGAGCACTCGTAAGCAACCCAATACTTCCATAACTTAACAAAATAAATGGCTTATACAAAGGTTTGGACACTTGAGGGTTGACAAAGAAAACAGCGCCTTGGATGACCACTTGTTTGGTGACCCATGTAAAGACATAACAGATAGTGAGCCAGGCCCAGTGAATAGTAATACATAAATAAAATGGCGCTTAACTTGGACCATAATACATATCAGTGCATTCAGTGAGTATGAAAATGCAGAGTTCAAATGGATAGTCTGAATCATATAAGTACATGGCGCTCAGGCCCAATCCTGCAATATAAACATAATGGTTACATGCCCTTATTTCTACAACATAAGTGTCATAAACACAATGACTATATGCCTTTAGTCCTGTAATATAAACATATTAGCTTGAACTTCTTAAACATATCAACTTGCACATCTTGAATATATTAGCTTGAACATTATAAACATATCAACTTGCACATCTTGAATATATTAACTTGAACATTATAAACATATCAACTTGAACATAACATTTTGGCTTAAAGCCCTTGAGAGTTGGCACAAAGCCCTTGGAAGTTGGCATAAAGCCCTTGCATACTTGAAAGTTGGCATAAAGCCCTTGAAAGTGGCATAAAGCCCTTGAAATGGCATAAAGCCCTTGTAATGGCATAAAGCCCTTGAAAATGGCATAAAGCCCTTGTAATGGCATAAAGCCCTTGTAACTTGTAATGGCATAAAGCCCTTGAAAATGGCATAAAGCCCTTGTAATGGCATAAAGCCCTTGTAACTTGTAATGGCATAAAGCCCTTGAAAATGGCATAAAGCCCTTGTAATGGCATAAAGCCCTTGTAACTTGTAATGGCATAAAGCCCTTGTAAACATATTGGCATTAAAGCCCTTGAAAATGGCAGGAAGCCCTTGTAACTTAGTACATATATTGTCATATCGTAAATGGAAATAAATCATACATGTTCTTATGAATATTCCTTATGCTTGAACAATAAACAGAAATTATAAGTCATACCTGTAACAGACTTGATCTTGTACCATACTTGAACTGGTAACCTGCTTGAACTTATATCATACATGAACTCGTGATATACTTGAACTTATAACATGCGTAAACATGTAATAGACTTAAACTGGTAACATACATAACATACGTAAACTTGTAACATATATAGACCTGTACCATACTTGAACTTGTAACTCATAGTGAACTTGTAACATACTTGTATTTGTAACATACATGGAATTGTAACATTCGTAAACTTATAAACTTGTAACATACTTTAACTTGTATATACTTTAACTTGTAAATTTACTTAAGCTTGTGCATACTTGAACTGACCACGTATATAAACTTGTCACATACATGAACTTATGACATACTTGAACTTGTTCTTGAGCTTGTAACATTCTTGACTTATAATATACGTAACTTGTAAATACTTAAACGTAAAACACGCGTAACCTTGTAACATACTTTAACTTGTATATGCTTGAACTTGCAAACTTACTTGAACTTGTAAAAGCTTAACAAAGATAGAATAATTCACTTTCTCAGGTGGAAGGGTTACATTAGTCACATGAATTAACTTAGCTAACTTAACAGGGCATTCCTGATATTTATTAACAAGAAGGGTCATTAATGATCATTAAATGTACAACTATCAGACTACTACTCACGTGTCGTGATAACATGCTAGCTCCTCCTCGAGTGTGTCCTCGACGCGATCATAACTTGTAGATTAGTTCCTTTCCTCTTAAATCATTGAAAGCCAATCCTTGTGTCATTACACTTCACATGAATTTATAATCATCTTAAAGTTATCGTAAACATATTCTAAAAATACCAAAGAGTCAAGCACACAAAATCGAACAAACAATATTTTTCCCGAATGAGTCCCCGCCGAAGCGCCACTTTGGCCGCCGATGATCGAACAAATTACAAAACTGCTGGAAGGTCGTTTCGCCGAAGGGGACTTCACGCCGAGCGACCAAGCAAAGTCTGAAATTAATTTCCAATTTGATACCCCAACTCTACTTTCATGCCATTTTCATGCAATACAAGGTAGAATTAAAACAATATTCAACCTAACATCACCATAACATGGATTCTACCTTGAGCATAACAAATTAAACAAGATTAGAAGCTTCAACAAGCCATTTCTCTCTCAAATTCCATTCTAGAATTCAAGTTCTTCATGTTCTTGAAACATAACACATATATAACATAATTCCGTGATATATAACCAAAGAGTGAAGTATAGTTGCATACAACACTACATATAATGTCAACATAATTAAGTAATGAGAAACCCTCCATAAATCAAGCATGAATCAACCAGGAATCATTCATAACAAGGTTCATTCGCAAATTTTAAACATAATTTCAAACATTTCCAAATTCCAATTAAATTTGAACACATATAATTCAATAGCTCAATTTCATTATTCTATTTTCAATTTGGGCCAAATCCTTGATTACCATCCTTAATCAACCTAGGGTTTCATGAAATTTCAAATAAAATGCAAACTTATGAACCCATCACTCTTTGTTCCAATTTTCTCATTGATTAAACATCTAAGATTCATAATTCATCACTTAAATCCATCAATTGAACCCCCAATGCTCCAACCCGAATTTCCCCCAAAATCTCATAATTTCTTCTATATACTTCAATAAGGAAATTTGTACAATAATACAATGGAAATACTTCAAATCTATCTATAGATGTGCGTATTGAAGAGTAATAGAACCCTTACCTCAAGAATCAAACAAAGGGTGAGCTTGAGAAGAAGCCTTCACAAATCCAAGTTCTAATCGGGTAAAAACTTTGATCCTTCCTTATTCTCCATCCTTGATGCCAAAAACCATGGTGGATCGTGATCAAAGTAGAGGAAATCAAGGGTTTTGGGGCTAGGGTTTCGGACTCAAGCAAAGGGAAGAAGAGGGGAAAAGAAAAATGGAAGAAATGATCTCAAAAACCCGTGTTTAAAGCTGCTGTCCCGTAATTTCTGATCGAGCGGATCGATTTCCGCTCGAGCGGACTGCCTCAGCACAGATTGCAAAACTTCAAACAGGCATAACTCTCCCATCCGGACTCCGTTTTAGGTCATTCTTGTGGTCAAATTGAAGCCCCAGAAATAAGCTTTCCAACGGTTCTAACCTCACATTCAAATTCAAAGTGTGGAAAAAGAAAAGGGAAAATGAGTGACGACTGATCGTAGAATAACTATCCGGATTATATTCCTTGGTCTAATCTTACTTTACCATCATACCATCACCTCACTCAATACCCCCAAAATAGGATAAAACATCTCAATTCCAATAGATATAGGTGAACTAAAATACATTAACCCCTAATTAAATAAGGATGACTTTTGGGGTCATTACATCCAATGTATCAGTGGCTGCAATGCATTCATCCATGGCTGGTAGTGCATCATAGATGGCCGGCAGGCCACCTTCATGGCCGACAGCATCCATCCGTGGCCGACTGGCCACTGATGTAAACTTCAGCAGAATGTTAGTAAGGTGGAGCAGAATAGTTCCGGCAAACAGAGGCTTTCGAGAGCAAAATGAAGGCCTTTTCAAGTGGAAACCGAGCATGTGCATCTTCCATTTCTTGAGGTGGAGTAGTGGCAACACAGTTAGAACTGTTAATTGCTTAGTTTACTTACATTTGTGTTGTAAATTAATTAGTTAGCTTACTAGTTAATTCATTCAAGTATTGTAATAATTAGCTTAATTAGCTTAGCCCTAATTAGTTGCTAATTAGTTTTGCTTTTATTCATTCGGACTCTCCTTTGTGAGAGCAAAATGTAATATTGTGTATGTCTTCCAACCCCACGTCTTTCTCCCTTTTACTTAATCATTTTTGTTGGTTAGATTAGGGTCACGTTTCAGTTAGCATACCTTATGCTTGCATCCATTCATCTTGTTTTGCATGCACCGAGGCTCAGCGCATCATTCAAGCTGCATTGTCATTTCAATACCTTTTTTGAATACGTGTTTAACCGCAAGTTATCAAAATCAAATCATATGCCATATTAGTAGCCGAGCCTATTAATTGCATTCTTTGCATGTGTTGTATTAGACACTTTGTATAATTAGGAAGCATGCTTGTTTTTCTAACTCATATCTTCTTAGCTTGGAGTACTAGGTGAGTTTTTAATGCTCTAGCATACTTGCACGGATGTGAATGTTGCCATGTCTAGTATGTTTTCCATGAGACTAAATGCTTACTTGCTAAACTGTTTGAATGCCTAAGGATGAAGGCTTGTTGCTTGAATTGGAACGATTCAACGAATGTATGTTTTAAGCCTACTTTGTTGAGTGACAAATTAGTTTTAAGCTCACTATGTTTGGTGGCAAATTCACAAACCTTAAGCCCACTTGATGTGGCAAATTCAAACCATTTTCACAAACAAGCATGAGTTGAATTGTTCCAAATTGAGCAAACTAGTCTATACTTGCTTGCGTGCATCACATAGTAATGCTAGTTTAATAACCAAAACAAGAGCACAATAATGTTTATAAAAATCATATCATGATAAGTAGAGGTTGATCTTTGATTGGGCGAGCGAGGGTACTCAATTCATGACCTTTCCCTTTCGTACCTAAGTTCCCAAGGCGAGGCAACTTTGGTGATGACGAACACGTGGCCTTTGGCACGAGTCATGGGTTTTCTAAATTTTCCCAAAAATAAAATTTTAGGTGGCGACTCTGTATCCAGCAAAGTAGTCTAATTTTGGCACTTTTGATTCAAAATCAATTTTCCAAAACGATTTTCCGGATTTGGACTCTTTGGTGTTTATCAATTTTACATTGCACTTATGAGATTAGATTCAAAACCGTGGGAGTCCAAACTGTAGGGCTTCGTTTTGAGTTTCCGAAAGGGGGCATGAAAAAGCTGAGCTACAGGTTAGCCTATCTTTTGGACTTGTTGCACACATAATAAACCTACATGAATTGATCTCAACACTTCCGATACATGACAAGAGTCCCTTACAACTTTATCAAGCAAATCTAAGAACTTGCCCTCTTTATACACCATCCATGCCTAAACAATAAGCAAACAAATTAGGACTATTGCTTTTAATTTATGTAGATATCAAAATAGTATTACCAGCCTTGATTTTTACATGTCCAAGAAGGTTGAGGTTATGATCTAAATGAAAGAATCCTTTGTTTCTCTTCCTGTTCACAATCCCCAGAACCAAAACACCAAAGCTGAATATATATCTTATTTTGCTGAGAAATGCCCATCAACCACATATTCTGGAGACATGTAGCCAGTGCAATAAGACATCGAACAAATTGAGAAATTTACGACGATAATAAGTGCATTACAGATCACACAGATCAAGTTATAATAGCGATTTGTACTATGTTCTGACCACTCTATTTGTGTTTGCTTCTGTCTCATCTCCTTTGAAACTTCTAGCTATGCCGAAGTCTGATATCTTTGGGTTCATGACAATATCTAACAAAACAATGCTAATTTTGGGATCCCTGTGGATAATTCTTAGTCTTGAATCTTGATGAAGATAAAGAAATCCTCGAGCAATTCCATTGATAACATGGAAGCGCTTTGGCCAATCAAGTATGGTGCTTCGGATTGGATCTACATATCTTTGACTAAGTTAGCTATGTTTATATATTTGAGTGTAAAAAAATATTTTTAACTTTGAATACACGGACATTCGATTGGCAACAAATTCACATAGGAAGACACTTGAATTACTTTTTATTTAAAAAATAACAATAGTAATTGCAAGGTGGCAGATACTTCATTTCTCTGCTCACATAGGCAGCCATTTGAACTTGGTCCAACCAAATTCTAGAGGAACTATGTGCCAAAGCACCACACCAGTAGAGGGAATACTTGAAAAATATAGTGCACTTTTTGATCTAAAACTTACTATGGTTTTGACAAAGCCAAACAAAAAATAAAAGAGTCCAAGCTTTTGCTATCAACATCTTCTCTTTTCTTTGAATGCAGCACCCTAGAAGCTTTACAAGATTCCAATGCTGAAGTTTGGCAATACAAATAGCTTCATTCTTGAACTCATCAATTCCTTGTCTAGAGTTTCTCGAAAGCCTCTTTACAACTATTTGTTGTCTTTTTGCCAGCGTACTCTGAAGATTGGCAATTGTTATAAACCAAATATCTAGCCCTTGTAAAAATGCACTTTGTTCTTACTTTCCTTACGTCTTTTCTTCTTTTTTATTAATTACTCACTATCAGCATTGAAAAAATTACCACCTTTGACAATAACTACATAGAGTTTATTTAAATGCTTACCTTGTAGATAACGCCAAAACCACCCTCTCTAAGCTTATTACTTGCTAAAAAGTTACTGGTAGCAGTCATTATTATAGCTAAATTAAACGGTGGTAGCTCTAAATCTTTCTTATGGCTTTCATTGTTGCAACCTTGTTTAAAGATATTTCTTATTGTTCCTGTACAATAGCAGATAGAGTGAATTTGAATGAAAGAACTTGTTTAACTAGGTAGAGATATGCAGTGATACTTTTTTTAGAAACACACAAGCACGTGTGCACACACACAAAGTTTGCCATATAATGTGCTATTATTTGAGTTACCTTTTCTCTTTATCTGCAGCTGCTACTTTTTTCTCCACACATAAAAGATGGGACAAAAGATTACCAGGCCAATTTCCATTGATAATGCCAAGCTGATCCCGATTTTCTCTCCTGTCTTCCCCTTTGAGCTAGCTTTGGAAATTGTCGAGTATACTATCCAATTGAACAGATTAATACATCTCAAAGGTACAATCATATAAGTGCAAATTTAGAAGGATTGCTTTTGCCACATAGTGAAATATTCTGTTTAGTACTAAAAAATACAATGTCTTGCAATTTATGATGTTAGTTACTTCATAAATGTAAAAGGACAACAATACAAGTAACAAAATATTATTGTGGCAACAATATATATGTTGCTTAATTGTCTAATTTCTTCTTCCTACAAGCTGACTCATAAGAAAGTTGGAAATGGAAAGATTGTAAGTCTGCTACACTTTTCAATAACTTATTGGAGACAAATATAACATAATATTTTTGTGCCAGAAAGGAAAAACCAATAATATATAATGTCATACCTAACTCAGAAGAGGCCATCCTTATGTAGAGGTCTTGCTCATATTCAGTGAAATCTTCTTTAATGTCAATAAAGTCACCAAAGCAAAGCAAGCAACCACTTCCTTCTCCACTACTTATATTCAATAATACATATGCCATACAAGTGCAATTATGCAAGTACGTAGAGTATCACAAGGGTAATCGAAGCTCTGCCAGAGAAAATTTTCTGTGTTGTGATCGTTTGGGTCTTGGATGATAAGATTTCCCTAATTGAGAAGTCTCGCAACTGGGTTGCGTATGGATTGAGAGGTGTTGGTGGACCATAAGGTGTTGTTGGTGGAATTGAGAAGGACGAGGATTCCTGGGTTGATGAGTTTCAAGAAACCAGAGGAATTAGGAAGTGGGTTTTCTCTGTTGGCAACCCATACCACAATTCCAGTGGAAATTTTCTTGTACAATATTCCCAAATAGCGATTGTTGGAATTGCCAGGGCTGAAAAACCCCATTTCAAAGCTTTCACTGGGTGAAACTATGGTGGTGTTACTATCAACTGTAATGAACTGAGTTTTAGTAATGGTGTCAAGTGCTTTGGAGGTTGGTAAGATGGACAATAAAGAGTAGAAGAAACGAGGTACGGTATGAAATTTAAGTTAACTTAGAGAGGATGTCAAGGAACCCATCCCTCATCTCCCAATTTCAGTTAAGTCAAGAGCTATAAGGAAGTTGGTATAGCTTTCAAACCCAAGACCTTAATCACATAGGCTCTTGGTCATGTAGGCTGTTACTCATCTTCAACCTTAGGAGAAATTATTCGTTGGTCTAAGATACAATCACGTGATGCTACAAATATATTCTGATTGGTGAAAAAATAAGATCCATGGTTATATATTAGGTGATTAAAAAAACATAAACAATATAAAATTTTATAATTAATCTGAAACATGATCACGTGATACTAGAACTAACCAATTATTTTTCCAACCTTTTGAACTTTTTCTTTTATTTAAACCTAGGTCTACCCTAAATTGAGTACGGTCTAATTTATAGTCACCCTTAACACAAACTAAAATTTATTTGGAAAATTGCACTTGTGAGTTTTTATTAAGAAAAATTATAAATTAGTGTCAAATTTTATCAAATATATAATTTTTTTTATAAATTTTTAAATATTTAATGTAAAAATTATTGATTTGCAATTTTCTTAAATTTATTAGCACGGATTGAAAGTGTGAAACTCCGGTCATTACAACATTTGGGCTATGTTTAGTTTTGTTTTATAAATGTTTTTAAAAAAATCATTTTATTAAAATATTGAAAATTAATTAGTAATTTTTTTAAAATATATTTATTATTTTTATATATTTTATTTTTAGGAGGGTTGAAATAATTTTTAAAATTTACAAAATATTGTTCTAATTTGTCAAATTAATTTATATATTTTTTAAAAATTATCAAAATAATTGTGAAAAAAATAAAATAAAATAAAACCAAAATCTTGAGATTTTTGTTTAGCGAGAAGCCTTTCTCTAGTTCACTACCCTAGAGTGTACTGTTGGGCTCATGAGTCTTACTACGGGTCCTGTTTTAATAATTTGAAACGTTCAATGTGTATAGTTCATCGAGTACTTCATGCTTGTAAAAAATCATGTTGATCAGATATCGGATTCCATTTCGATCAAGGGCCCACCAATATCTGATCAACATGATTTTTTTTATAAATATGAAGTATTCAATGAGCTCTACATATTGAATGATTTGAATTATCAAAATGGAACATGTGGTGGGTTCACGAACCCAACAGTATGCTCCAGTAAGCCTCTCTCTAGATTTATTATGAAACCACACTCCACCAAGTGGCATACCGTTTGTTTTGACCTTTTTTTTAGAAAAATATTTTATAGTAATTTTTTTTGCTTTTATATTTAGCTGCAATCTTAAAATTAATATGTTAAGTCATTTCTAATCTTTCATGAAATATTTTCATCAAATTTAAATTTAATGAAAAATTAGTTAAAACGGTACTTCAAATGTTTCATTAAATCGATATTAAATGAAAAGATTGTTAAATTTTTCATTAAATTAAGGGAGTTTTTGTAGATGGTCATTGGCCCGAACGTCCCCTCGAACAATCGGATTTGTAACAAAATTTGATAAAAAAAAAATTAAATTTACCGTGGGAATGCATTATATCATATTAAACTTTTTAACAAATTTTTATTCAAATTTGATAAAAAAAATTCATGAAGGATTGGAGATACTTTTAGTGATTGTATTAATAGTAGTGGCAGAGATGGTGGCATTGTTACACTCTGTTTGGATCGTGAGGTGAGGTGAGAAAAGAAAATTAATTATTATGGTTTATCACCATTATGTTTGGACGTATATGAGCCGAATAAATAGAAGAGTCGGAAGGTGCGTACCCCAGAAATCAAATATTATTCGGTTGCGTATTGAGTGACTAGGATGCCGAATACGTTAGGAAGGCCGAATAGCCAGAGATCAGTAGTTCCAAATTCATAAATGGGGAATGGGATAAAAGTAGGCTCAGGCCTCGAGGCCCAAAAAGCAAGTATAAATACAAAAACCACAGGTTTAGAAAGGTATGTAACAATCACTTTTTGCTTAACTTAGGAGACAAGCTATTTTGAGTACAAAAACTGACTTGTCCGTTGGAGTGCTGATTCCGGCACCCCCGACCGGAGTGTTTGTGTCTTTTCAGGTGGCTAGCTGAGGATCACTAGTGTCTCTCAGGATCTGAAGAGTATTTCCAAAACCACTTCTCCACAACTGGCGCCGTCTGTGGGAATACTCAAATACATCCATGGCAGGCGTGACTGAAGATCCTCCGATAGCCACTGACGAGACCATACAGAGAGATGACCTAACTCCAGCAAACTCGTTTGGACCAAAAACCATCGCAGCAAGACTTGCCTTGGACCTCTGCTCATCTTCAAACCCTATGCAAAAGACAATACAAGCAACCATGGCACAAGCTAGGCAAACCAAACAGAGGTTGGACAACATCATCGCTGAGAATGAACGCCTTCGTCGCAATCTGGCCTTGGAAATAGAAAAATCCAAACAAACAGTGCGCCAGGCTTCTGAGCGACCCCCGAGGGCAGATGATCAACGATCTCGAGCCCGATAGCAAGAAACTGACAATCGCTATGCCCCAATAGATCATCTTGAGGAGTTGGCAAAGGACGAACGTCTCCAACAATGCGTCCGGAGGAGTGCGATCAAAACACCTGCCCTTCCGAAGGATGCATTTCCGCTTGACACGGTCCATATGATATACAGCCTGCCAGTAGCCCCGGCCGTGCATGCGATCCAATCACATCCAGACCCCCAACAGCAACTCACGCTAGCAAAGTGGCTTCGAGAAATGCCAAGTATCACCTTTGACGACTCTGATTTGATCAGCTTAACACTCCCTCACATCGATCCATTGGTTGTTGAGCTACGCGTAAACCAGTTCACCATCGAACACGTTCTTATCGACCGGGGCAGTACTTCGGAGGTTATGTAATATAAAACCTTCATCAAACTCAGATTCAATGAGTCAGACTTGACTCCGACTCCTTATCCACTATTCGGTTTCAATGCCAATCTAGAGTACCCATTGGGAAAGTTCAGCTTACCCATTCGAGCAGGTTCCAGAATGGTGGATGTGGAATTCTTGGTCGTTAGGCTGCCACTGCCGTACAATCTCATCATGGGGCGATCGTGGTTGCATACCTTGCAGGCCGTCCCAAGCACCTATCATCAACTGCTACGTTTCCCAACAGAATACGGCATTGAGCAAATCTGCGACTCCCAGAAATCGGCACAAACATGTTATCTCCTTGCCACCAAAACGCCAAAAGAACTGCAAGTAAACTCCATTGAGGTGCCGAATCAGGAGATCCTTGATGACGTTGGTGGCATCAAAATGAGAAGGCCACGGAAGGTTTAGATCGAGTTGACATCGATGGAAGCCCAGAAAAGTTCTTCATGATCGGCGCTTCTCTGAATCAGGCCGACATGTAGCAACTGATCTCTTTCTTGCTCAACAACCTCGACGTCTTTGCGTGGACTCTGTACGAAATGCTGGGAATAGACCCATCAGTTTCACAGCACCATCTGAATGTCGATCCCAAATGTAAGCTGATCATTGAAGAAAGGTGGCGTCGACGCGAACTGCTATCGCCCGTTGTTGAGGAGGTAGACAGACTGCTTGACGCCGGGGCAATTAGAAAAGTCACTTACCCTACGTGGCTCTCCAATATAGTGGTGGTGAAAAAGAAAAATGGGACTTGGCGAGTGTGCGTCAATTTCATAAATCTGAACAAAGCTTGCCCCAAAGACTGTTTTCCGCTACCCAGAATCAACCAGCTTGTCGATGCGACGGCACGCCATCAACGCATGAGCTTCCTCGATGCTTACAGAGGCTACCATCAAATCGTCATGCATCCAGATGACCAGGACAAAACTGCATTCCTCACCCCAAGAGGAACCTACTGCTACAAAGTTATGCCTTTTGGACTGAAGAATGTAGGGGCAACCTACCAAAGACTGGTCACTGTCATGTTCAAAGAGCAACTCGGCCACACTATGGAAGTATACATCGACGATATGGTGGTCAAGTCCAAAGAAGAACAGAATCATATAGCCGATCTAGAAAAGACATTCAGCATCTTACGCAATGAAACTGAACGCTTCCAAGTGTGCGTTCGGAATCGGCTCTGGCAAATTCCTGGGTTACATCGTCAATCACCCAGGAATCGAAGCTAACCCGAGGCAAGTCACAGCAATCTTGGAACTCGACTCCCCCCGTTCAGTAAAAGAAGTCCAAAAGTTTATGGGGATGGCCGCTGCACTCAACAGGTTCATCAGCCGGTCTACAGATCGCTGCTGACAATTCTTTCAGATACTACGGCAGGGTAAGGCTTTTGAATGGTCCGCCGAATGCGAAACAGCTTTCAACGGACTCAAGACCTACCTCCGCTTAGTACCTGTCTTGACAACACCCGCCGCTAGTGACCCGCTCATTCTATATCTGGCAATTTCTAATAGGGCCATCAGCGCCATACTGTTAAAAGAGGAGGAGGTGGAGCAACGACCAGTGTATTATGTGAGCATAGCAATGGTTGACGCTGAAACACGCTACCTTCCGCTGGAAAAACTCATCTTAGCCTTAGTCATGGCGGCAAGAAAACTGATGTATTACTTCTAGGGACATAGCATTGGGGTGATAACAGATTATCCCCTCCGATCTGTACTACAGAGTGCAGAAGCATCAGGACGTGTTTCAAAATGGGCTCTTGAACTCGGCCAATACGACATTCAGTTTTTACCTAAAACCGCGATCAAGGGGCAGGCGTTGGCTGACTTTTTTTGCCGTATTTACCGGCGAGCTTGCCAACCTCAAACCTAACGAAGTTCGACCAAAGCCGAACTGGAGAATTTATGTCGGGGATATTTGGCAATTATACTGCAATGGATCATCCAACCAAAGGGGCAGCGGCGCCGGAGTTGTAATCATGTCTCCAGACGATGCAGTAATTGAACATGCCGTCAAGCTTGGCTTCAAAACATCAAATAACGAAGCCGAATACGAAGCCCTTCTAGCCGATCTGCAGAATGCGTACCTTCTCGGCGCTCGGTGTCTGCTTGTGTTTTGTGATTCAAAATTGGTAATCAGTCAGCTAAAGGGGGAGTATGCGGCAAGAAACGATTGTATGGCGGCCTACATGAAAATGGCCAATTACTTGTTGGAAAAATTTGACCATCACGAACTGAACCAAACAACACGCGACCAGAACACACACGCAGATGCCTTGGCATGCCTAGCCTCTGCCATTAATTCTAAGATCAAATGGACCATCGAAGTAGGTTTCATCTCGGAGCCGAATATTGGCCCTTCGGAGGAAATCCATGTCAAAGTTATAGAATCCGCACCAAGTTGGATGGACCCCATTGTTGCATTCCTCTCTTCTAAACAACTTCCAGAGGACAAAAAAGAAGTACACAAGCTGCAAAATAAAGCCCTGTGATACTATCTGGATCCGCAAGGAGGGCTTTATAAAAAGTCCCTCTCTGGTCCATATTTGGAATACGTGCACCCTGACAAAGTGGAGGAGCTTCTGACAGAGATACATGAGGGCAGTTGTGGTGCCCATTCTGGTGGACGCTCCCGGGCCCATCGAGCTATAACACAGGGGTATTATTGGCCGACAATGAGAGCTGACGCGGAGAGTTACGTAAAAAAATGCGAACAGTGCCAAAAGTTCTCCCCATTAACCCATCTGCCTGCCGAAGGGTTGAACTCTATCACCAGTCCCTGGCCGTTTGCTCAGTGGGGACTTGATATCGTAGGACCATTACCGAGGGCCCCAGGGAACAAGTGATTCTTAATCGTCGTGACAGATTACTTCACAAAATGGGTTGAAGCGGAGGCTTTAACACATATACGAGATGCTGACATTAAACGCTTTGTATGGAGAAACATCATAACACGGTTCGGCATTCCGAGTGCTCTCATCTCAGACAATGGCACCCAGTTCGATTGTGGCGTATATCAAGAGTTATGCAGCAAATATGGCGTTCAGCCTTACTTCTCTACACCGGCCTACCCCCAAAGCAATGGTCAAGCCGAAGCCTCTAACAAATCCATCTTGGACGGCGTCAAAAAGAGGCCGGAAAAAGCTAAAGGCAAATGGGTCGAAGAATTGCCGAGTGTATTGTGGGCTCATCGTACTACACCGAGGAGATCCACTGGGGAAACGCCGTTTGCTCTATGCTTTGGAACCCAGGCAATCTTACCCCTGGAAATCGGCCTCCCAACTCTGAAATCGCAAGTTTTTGATACGGGCTGAAACGACATGATGCTTGCTCTGGATCTAATTCTAATCGAAGAACGAAGAGACCGCGCCCTGGCATCCATGGCACGATATCAGCAGCAACTCGCCAAGTTGTATAATCAGCGAGTTCAGTTGCACCGATACACGCCAGAAGAGTTGGTCCTAAAGAAGGTACTTCCAGCCGATCGGAGACCGGTCGATGGAAAATTGGGTCCAAACTGGGATGGCCCCTATTAGATAGAATCCATCGCAGGAACAGGGGCATACCGGCTCTCAGACATGTCAAGAAGAAGCCGGCCACGGCCTTGGAATTCAACACATTTACGTAAATTCTGTCATTGACCCGACTTGTGGGCTTGATACTTGTACATTTTCCACCGTTGCAATACAAAGCTTCTTGTTTTCTCAAGCTCGCTCCTAAGCCTTTCAGGACCAATTAAGCCTTCTAAGGCCAAAATAAAGTCTCCGGATTCGGAGCCCCCTTTTAGTGCATGACACCTTAGGGCCGATTAAGTCTCCGAATTTGGAGTCCCTTTTGGTGCATGACACTTTAGGGCCGATTAAGTCTCCGGATTTGGAGCGCCCTTCGTGGATATCACGATTGGCCAAATTAAAGTCTTCGGATTCAGAGCCCCTTTTGGTGCATGACACCTTAGGGCCGATTAAGTTTCCGGATTCGAAGTGCCCTTCATGGATATCATGATTGGCCAAATTAAAGTCTCCGGATTCGGAGCCCTTTTTGGTGCATGACACCTTAGGGCCGATTAAGTCTCCGGATTCGGAGACCTTTTTGGTGCATGACACCTTAGGGCCGATTAAGTCTCCGAATTCGGAGCCCTTTTTGGTGCATGACACCTTAGGGCCGATTAAGTCTCCGGATTCGGAGCGCCCTTCGTGGATATCACGATTGGCCAAATTAAAGTCTCTGGATTCGGTGCCCCTTTTGATGCATGACACCTTAGGGCCGATTAAGTCTCCGGATTCAGAGCGCCCTTCGTGGATATCACGATTGGCCAAATTAAAGCCTTCGGATTCGGAGCCCCTTTTGGTGCATGACACCTTAGGGCCAATTAAGCCTCTTAAGGCCGATTAAGACTCCGAATATGGTGCGTCCTTCGTGGATATCACGATTGGCCAAATTAAAGTCTCCAGATTCGGAGCCCCTTTTGGTGCATGGCACCTTAGGGCCAATTAAGCCTCTTAAGGCCGATTAAGACTCCGAATGCGGCGCGCCCTTCGTGGATATCACGATTGGCCAAATTAAAGTCTTCGGATTCGGAGCCCCTTTTGGTGCATGACATCTTAGGGCCGATTAAGCCTCTTAAGGCCGATTAAGACTCCAAATTCGGAGCGCCCTTCGTGGATATCACGATTGGCCAAATTAAAGTCTCCGGATTCAGAGCCTTTGTGAGAGATGCATTCGGACCACTTCACTGGCCGAATAAATATTCACTGAGAATTGTTCTTAATTCGAGCCGGTTAATGCATGTTTAAACATTTGCACCATGCAACGCAAAACTTGCCAGTAAGTTCACATAATACGTCTAATTAAGCACATAAACATTTCAAGACCAAATACGAACGTTGATAATAAAAGAAATTCTATTTGTTCGGCATGAAGTCTGTTCTCACGTTCCAAAGTCTATTTATTCGGTACCCTCATCGTCGTTCTTCTCAATTTCGAAATCGGAGTACGGTAAGTAGTGACGATGATACAGGGCAAAGCCGAATCAATGCCCACGGCTTCGAGAGCTTTCTCGGTTTGAAGGCCCTTGATCCAGCCGTGCTTGAATCCACGATTTTTACATCGACAGACCTCCTCGGCAAGGTCTCGTTTGGTCTTCTCTATCCCAACCTTCAGGCCGTCCTGAAACCCCTTTTTATAACCCGAGGTCCGTTGGATCACTCTCTCCTGAACCACCAATTTAGATTGACCGGCCGTCACCGACGCGCTCATTTGAACATTCTTCAGCTCCCGAAGCTCACGCTCAGCCTTTTCCGCACGAATCTCCAGACTGCGATTCCTTTCGTCCTTTTTCTCACTTTCACGTCGCGCTTTCCACAGACGCATATCGACTTCTTAAGCAGTATATAGTCTTGTCACATCCCCATGTATAACGTCTTGAAATACTTCGAAATCTTGACGTTCGACCATCGATTGTTGGACTTCCGACAAGAAGATCTGTTGAGCGAACTCGATTGCCATACCTGGGTCTTTAATGATAGAATCTGCTTCCGTCATTGGTCTATTCCTCACAAGAACCGCAAAACTCAACGGTCGTGGCGTCGCATCGGGTTTATTTCTCGATCGCGGGCGCGGAGAATTTCCCCGTTGTTGCCTGTCCCTTCGGGGCGATCTGCTTCGACGATTAAGGGGCTGCTGTGTTTCCCGATCCTTGGACGTTCTTCTTCCCGTACGCATAGGCTCGCTACTGCGACTCATTGCGACGTCTAATTCAGCCAATCTTCATCCTTCCTAAGTTGCCTGAATGGAAATAAGTAGGGCCTCTGGCGTGCACCCACCCCATTTATCCTTCAATGTATGCAGCTCTCCCAAGGCAACGTTAGTAATCCTAAACGTCAAAAGATGAATGACAATTGTCCAGCCCACAAGTTAGGCCCATTCCGCTTCCCAAGCTCGCGCCCTGGCGAAGGCAATGGCAGATTTACTAATCTGGTCGGCCATGTTTTCAAGCGCAAGCCCCGATCAATCTGTGCCTCAGCCAGCCTACGAGCTAGGCCCATTCGACTTCCAAAGCTAGCGCCTTGGCTAAGGCAAGGGCAGATTTACTAATCTGGTCGGCCATGTTGAAAGCTCGTGCCCTGGCTAAGGCAAGGGCAGATTTACTAATCTGGTCGGCCATGTTTTCAAGCGCAAGCGCCGATCAATCTGTGCCTCAGCCAACCCACGAGTTAGGCCCATTCGGCTTCCAAAGCTCGCGCCCTGGCTATGGCAAGGGTAGATTTACTAATCTGGTTGGCCATGTTTTCAAGCACAAGCGCCGATCAATCTGTGCCTCAGCCAGCCTATGAGCTAGGCCCATTCGGCTTCCAAAGCTCACACCCTAGCTAAGGCAAGGGTAGATTTACTAATCTGGTCGGCCATGTTGAAAGCTCGTGCCCTGGCTAAGGTAAGGGCAGATTTAATAATCTAGTCGGCCATGTTTTCAAGCGCAAGCGCCGATCAATCTGCCTCACCATTACGAGTTAGGCCCATTTCTACAAGCTCATGCCCGCTAAGGCAAAGTGTTTACTAATCTGGTCGGCCATGATTGAAAGCTCGTGCCCTAGCCAAGGTAAAGGCAGATTTACTAATCTGGTCGGTCATGTTTTCAAGCGCAAGCGCCGATCAATTTGTACCTCAGCCAGCCCATGAATTAGGCCCATTCGGCTTCGCAAGATCGCGCCCTGGCTAAGGCAAGGGCAGATTTACTAATCTTGTCACACCCCCAACTTGCCCCTGAAAGTTTGGGCATGACCTATGCAGAAAAGGACACTTAACCTGCTATATATATAGAAAGTAGGGGCCTGAATGGATGCAGTAACAACAAGTAATACAAAACAAGAAAGTATGACATCCATTGAGCGACTAAACCATGCCAGGATCACAAACATAACGTAGGACGAATAAACCAAAAGAGATACACTTTTGAGAGCTAGTTATATACATGCATATACAAATCCAGCCCCAAAGTTGGGCGTATAACAAATTATTATGTACATAACAGTCTAGGCCATAAGCTAGAGCATAAGCAATAGTCTAGCAATTCCACAAAAGTACGGTTTCGACCCAAAGCTTGGCTGTGCTTAGGTTGACAAAAGCGTGACGGTGCTGAGTTAAGATCGACCTCCTGATTGGTTACCTACAGGAACAGACATAACATAGGGTGAGCCAAGCTCAGTGAACAATAGTACTTACATGTATGTAAAATAAAGATGACACAATAACCATGTAGTTAGTCTGCTGCTGTATAACTTTTAGGACAACTTGTTGATTCACAATTTCGTAATTTGGCCCTTGGCCTGAGGAGTTCACATATTCACAAAAGAGCCATTAGGTTTTGTAATTTCACAACTTATAGTAATGGCCTTCGGCCCCTTTATATTCACAATTCACAAGTTCACAAATTCATATTTCGCATATCGGCCCTTGGCCTCATAACGTCTTAGTTCACAATTGGCTCTTGGCCACATAGGTTCACAACTTCACAATTCCTTTGATGCGTTCCATAAATCACAAGATTTCACACAAAGCGTACATGACTTCACAACCTCTTTCAATGTTTCCATAATTTCATAATATTTCTCATATAGCACATAACTTCATGCAAACATGATTCTTACAATAAGGATCATAACGTCAATAATAATAATAATTATTAACGGATAGAGGTAAATTGAAGTACTATTACTCACAGCGTTGTGATGGCGTGCTAGTTTCTTCTGAAGTGTGCCCTGCACACAATCATAACTTATAAATTAGTTTGCTCTCTTCGTAAATCATTGGGGAATCATTTCCTGCATCATTACACTTCACATGAATTGATAACTAACTTAAAATCATCACAAACATATTCTAAAACCATTAGGGAATCAAGCACGCAAAATTGAACAAGCATATTTTCTTTCTGAAAATTAGTCCCCCGCTCGAGCGCCACTTTGGCCGCTCGAGTGGACTGTAAAATGTGCAAAACTGTTGGGAGGTGGTTTTTCCCGCTCGAGCGGGCTTTCCGCCGCTCGAGCGGACCAAGCAGATTCTGGAATTTTGAACTTCGAATTTAACAACTTCATTCCATTTTCATGCAATTCCAAATGAATTTAAGACCATTTTTCAACCCAACACCACTATAATATGGATTCTACCTTGAACATGACAAATTAAACAAGATTAGGAACTTAAGCAAGCCATCTCTCTCTCAAATTTCACTTTTGGATTCAAGTTCTTCATGTTCTTGAAACATAGCACATGATATACACATAATTCCATGAAGTGATGGTATAAAACCAAGGATTGAAGTATAATTTCATATAACACCCAAATTAAGTGTCATATAACACCCGAATGGTAACTGTTATTATAGGCAAATTCTATCAACGGTAGATGGGTTTCCCAACTTTCTTGAAAATCTAGCACACACATTCGGAGCATATCTTCCAGGGTTTGTATTGTTCTCTCGGATTGACCGTCAGTTTGAGGGTGACAAGCTGTGCTGAACTTAAGTTTTGTACCCATAGCTTCCTGTAGACTCTGCCAAAATCTCGAAACAAACTTGGGATCTCTATCTGACACAATGGAAACAGGAACACCGTGAAGCCTTACAATTTCATTCATATAAAGCACTGCGAGCTTATCTGCATTATATTGAGTCTTTACTGGTAAGAAGTGAGCAGACTTTGTTAATCGGTCTACAATGACCCATATCGAATTCATGCCTCGGGGAGTCCGTGGTAACCCCACAACAAAGTCCATTGTCAAATGTTCCCATTTCCACTCCGGGATGGAAAGAGGTTGCAACAAACCGGCAGGTCTTTGATGCTCCGCTTTGACTTGCTGGCATTGCAAGCACTTAGAGATAAACTCCGCGATCTCCCTCTTCATACTTGGCCACCAACAGTTTTGCTTCAAATCTTGGTACATTTTAGTACTTCCTGGATGCATTGAAAATCTTGAGGCATGCGCTTCTTCCATCAATTTCCATTTAAGTTCCAACACATTAGGGACACATATTCTATCTTGAAACTTGAGCACTGAATCCATTAAACTGAACCCCGGTTTTAGTTTTGACTCTAACTCGTCACATATCTTCCTTAATGTGTCATCCTCCATTTGATGCAATTTGATCTCTTCAAGTAAGGTTGGCTGAGCCATCACTGCTGCCATTATAACCTCCTGTCCACGTATCACATACTCCATATTCAGTTTATCTAATTCAAGTACCAACTCCTTTTGTTCCGTAAATAAATTTGCCAAATTCCCCCTATCTCTCCGGCTAAGTGCATCCGCAACCGTGTTAGCTTTACCAGGATGGTAATGGATCTGCAAATCATAATCTTTAAGCAACTCTAACCACCGCCACTGTCGCATATTCAACTCCTTCTGGGTAAAAAGATATTTAAGACTTTTGTGGTCGGTGTAGACTTCACAGGTTGTGCCATAGAGATAGTGTCGCCATATCTTCAAAGCAAAAACTACTGCTGCTAGCTCCAGGTCGTGTGTGGGATAATTTTTCTCGTGGGGTTTTAATTGTCGAGAGACATATGCAATAACCCTTCCATTCTGCATAAGTACACAACCAAGCCCCTTATGCGAGGCATCACTGTAAATTACAAAACCTTCCGGTGCAGTAAGGTAAAGCGGTGCCCTGGTGTTGTAGTCAACTTTGTTTTTGAGATCTTGGAAAGCGATTCTGTTCTTGACCATTCAAATGCAACTCCTTTCGAGTCAATTGTGTAAGTGTACGATGATTACGGAGAAATTACGAAACGAACCGCTTTGTAATATTGACTAATCCCATGAAGCTACGCACCTCGGTGACATTGGTAGGAGTTGGCCAATTCACAATCGCCTCAATTTTATGCGGATCAACAGAGACTCGTTCTTTTGTTACCACATGCCCTAGAAATGTCACCTCTTGTAGCCAAAATTCACATTTCTTTAACATTGCATATAATTTCTTCTCCCAGAGTGTTTGAAGGATTAGGCGAAGATGATCCTCGTGAGCCTCTGCACTCTCTGAATATATAAGAATATCATCGATAAAGACCACCACAAATTCGTCCAGGTAAGGCTTAAATACACGATTCATTAGATCCATAAATACTGCGGATGCGTTAGTAACTCCAAAGGGCATAACTAGAAATTCATAATGACCGTACCGGGTTCGAAAAGCTGGCTTCTCCACATCGTCAACTTTAACCTTCAATTTATGGTATCCCGACCGCAGATCAATTTTCGAGAAAACTTGTGCCCCTCGTAGTTGATCAAATAAATCATCAATCCGTGGTAAGGGTACTTGTTTTTGATTGTTACCTTATTGAGTTCCCTATAGTCAATACATAGCCGAAGTGTTCCGTCATTCTTTTTCACAAATAAGACTGGTGCACCCCAAGGAGATACACTCGGTCGGATAAATCCCTTATCAAGCAAATCTTGTAATTGAATCTTCAATTCCTTCATTTCAGCTGGGGCCATCCTATACGGTGTTTTAGAGATAGGTTGAGTTCCCGGCACCACATCAATTACAAACTCAATTTCACGGTCTATCAATTGTCCTGGCAATTCTTCAGGAAAAACATCTGGAAATTCACGGACCACTGGAATTACATCAATACCTCCTTTTATCACTTTTTCCTCTAAAATACTACATAAATACCCTTGACATCCTTTCTGCATTAACTTACAAGCCTTCACAGCAGAAATCAAATAAGGTGGCGAGGTCATTTCCTGCCCCTGAACGATAGCCTCTGGTTGCCCCGGAGGATGGAAATTGATTTGCTTCGTTAAATGGTTTATAGTTGCACCATATTCATTTAGCCAATCCATTCCCAGAATAACATCAAAAGAGGTCATATCGAGAGGTTAGCATACACCCGAATATCCCCAATTAGGAGTTCACAAGCAACATATACAGAAGTGCAGTTCATAGATTTCCCCAAGAGTGAGGCTACACACAATATATAAGACAAGTTTTCTTCGGTTTTATCCAAATTAGGAGCAAATAGTTTTGACAGAAAAGAGTGGGTGGAGCCAGAATCAAACAATACATAAGCAGAATGACCATAAACAATAAATGTACCTGACACGATTGTTGCCGCATTCTGTACATCACCTGGGACCAATGCAAACACCCTTCCTTGCCTTGCGGTATCTTTATTATTAGTAAGTTTAGCTGCTGTCTTTGCGTTGGGGGTTGGTGTAGACCCCGCAGAACAGGTAGTAGATATATTGCCCTTTTGTTGAGCCCATTGTGGGCAATCCCTTACCAGATGACCTGTTTTGCCACACTTAAAACAAGCCCCGGTCTTCCAGTGGCAAGTCCCACTATGCTGCCTTCCACAATCTGGGCACACAGGAGTGGAATTTTGAGTATAGGTGGTGGTGCTAGAGTTTCCGGAGTTATGCTTCTTATTGGGTGGAGTCACTGATCCCTTTGACCACTGATTGTTCTGCCTTTTCCCTTTCAATTCGAAAATCCGATTCTGAGCAGCAAGATTTCCTTCTGCTATAACAGCCCTATCTAACACATCAACATAAGTAGGTAGCTTCAACATATTGACCCTGTCTTGGATGGCACCCCGTAACCCTCTTTCGAATTTTTGTGCCTTCTTATAATCCGTATCCACCATATGCGGCGCAAATCGAGCTAGTTCTGCAAATTGAGCTTCGTATTCTGCAACAGTCTTGCTTCCTTGTCTAAGAGTTTCAAATTTCGTCACCTTCTTATCTCGCATGCTTTGAGGAAAGTATTTGTCATAGAACAGTTCTAGAAATCTATCCCATATTAATCCGGGGTGTACGGTCCTTGTGAGCATCCACCATCTCCGCGCCTCATCCTCAAGAGTGAAAGCAGCCAATTGCACTTTTTGAGCTTTTGTACAAGGGAACACTTCAAATAGTTTCTCAATTCCCAGCACCCATGCCTCAGCTTTCATTGGTTCTATGCCCCCTTTGAAGACTGGCGGTTTCATCTTTTTAAACTCTTTAGTAAGGGTGATGGTTCGGTCTTCAGCATGAAAATCTGGTACTGCCAGTGGAGGTACCGGTGGTGGTGGCGGTTGTTCTGGTGGCTGTTGCTGCTGTTGTGGTTGTTGTTGTTGTCGTAGGGTCTCCGCCATTTCCATAATCATTCTCACCATCCTATCCAACCGTGCAGAAGTAGCATCTTCAGCATCATCTGTCCTGGTTCTCACCATTTCCTACACAACAAACAATTATATACAGGAAACATGATTCAAAATTGTTAGCATTATCAGAGTATACGTAACGTTGCCATCGCTCTTCCATATACTTTCAGGATGTCATGCAAAATGCCTAAAGCTTTTCTAGACACCCTAAGCTCAATGGACCCGTGTGTGAGATAGCAACTCGTGCTCTGATACCACTTGTCACACCCCCAACTTGCCCCTGAAAGTTTGGGCATGACCTATGCAGAAAAGGACACTTAACCTGCTATATATATAGAAAGTAGGGGCCTGAATGGAAGCAGTAACAACAAGTAATACAAAACAAGAAAGTATGACATCCATTGAGCGACTAAACCATGCCAGGATCACAAACATAACGTAGGACGAATAAACCAAAAGAGATACACTTTTGAGAGCTAGTTATATACATGCATATACAAATCCAGCCCCAAAGTTGGGCGTATAACAAATTATTATGTACATAACAGTCTAGGCCATAAGCTAGAGCATAAGCAATAGTCTAGCAATTCCACAAAAGTACGGTTTCGACCCAAAGCTTGCGTGCTTAGGTGACAAAAGTGTGTGATCTTGAGTTAAGATCGACCTCCTGATTGGTTACCTACAGGAACAGACATAATATAGGGTGAGCCAAGCTCAGTGAACAATAGTACTTACATGTATGTAAAATAAAGATGACACAATAACCATGTAGTTAGTCTGCTTCTGTATAACTTTTAGGACAACTTGTTGATTCACAATTTCGTAATTTGGCCCTTGGCCTGAGGAGTTCACATATTCACAAAAGAGCCATTGGGTTTTGTAATTTCACAACTTATAGTAATGGCCTTCGGCCCCTTTATATTCACAATTCACAAGTTCACAAATTCATATTTCGC
The DNA here is from genome assembly GCA_025200525.1 of Camellia lanceoleosa. Lineage (NCBI taxonomy): Eukaryota > Viridiplantae > Streptophyta > Magnoliopsida > Ericales > Theaceae > Camellia > Camellia lanceoleosa. Next base: position 103,046,392 of record CM045763.1, on the reverse strand, counting down.
ATATCGGCCCTTGGCCTCATAACGTCTTAGTTCACAATTGGCTCTTGGCCACATAGGTTCACAACTTCACAATTCCTTTGATGCGTTCCATAAATCACAAGATTTCACACAAAGCGTACATGACTTCACAACCTCTTTCAATGTTTCCATAATTTCATAATATTTCTCATATAGCACATAACTTCATGCAAACATGATTCTTACAATAAGGATCATAACGTCAATAATAATAATTATTATTAACGGATAGAGGTACATTGAAGTACTTTTACTCACAGCGTTGTGATGGCGTGCTAGTTTCTTCCGGAGTGTGCCCTGCACACAATCATAACTTATAAATTAGTTTGCTCTCTTCGTAAATCATTGGGGAATCATTTCCTGCATCATTACACTTCACATGAATTGATAACTAACTTAAAATCATCATAAACATATTCTAAAACCATTAGGGAATCAAGCACGCAAAACTGAACAAGCATATTTTCTTTCTGAAAATTAGTCCCCCACTCGAGCGCCACTTTGGTCGCTCGAGCGGACTGTAAAATGTGCAAAACTGTTGGGAGGTGGTTTTTCCCGCTCGAGTGGGCTTTCCACCACTCGAGCGGACCAAGCAGATTCTGGAATTCTGAACTTCGAATTTAACAACTTCATTCCATTTTCATGCAATTCCAAATGAATTTAAGACCATTTTTCAACCCAACACCACTATAATATGGATTCTACCTTGAACATGACAAATTAAACAAGATTAGGAACTTAAGCAAGCCATCTCTCTCTCAAATTTCACTTTTGGATTCAAGTTCTTCATGTTCTTAAAACAGAGCACATAATGTACACATAATTCCATGAAGTGATGGTATAAAACCAAGGATTGAAGTATAATTTCATATAACACCCAAATTAAGTGTCAAAATAATCAATTGATGAGAAGCCCTCATAAATCAAACATGAAGCATACATGGATCAAACATAAATATAAATTACAAACTCTAAATTGTCTTGACAAGAAGATCTTGAGCTTACCTTGAATTCAATCTCAAACAATCTTCACCAAATCTCCCAATTTCTTCCCTTGGAGAGCTTTTCCCCAACTCTCACGTTTTTTCCCCCCTTCTAAGGAGATATTTTCGTTGCTTCTAAGTCAACAAGGGCTTAGGTATATATATATAGATATATCCTTATAAAAGAATGAGACAAAAGCGAATCGTTTAATCATTCCGAAATTGAAATTTCGTAAACATGCTTAATATTACTTAAAAATTATGCTGATCACAGATATAAAATCAATTTCAGATAATTAAGCCATTGAGGCTTCCAATTTCTGTTTTAACGCTCTAATAGTAACAGATACTCTTCTTGCCTAACAGATAATGTTCAATTCATAAAGCATCAACTCAGAAGACATATATATACTTAACTTAAATTCTCATGTAGTTTCACATTAAACATTTGAAAGCACCGAATAAAGACTAAAATATAGCAGAATCACATACGAGGGTCGGGTTATTACAAATCTGGTCGGCCAAATACCTAAGCTAAGCAGCCGACCTAACCATAACCGAAAGCAATATCATTCATCAATGCCATTTTCCTTAGCAAGTTGAGCACAACTCATGAAATTTTATATACGCAAATTACTAAACAAAAAGCTACAAGCCCGCATGAAAATGCCTAGCAAAAAACTATGACTGTAGCAACACATGAAAAATACCAAATTAAAAACTGTTAAAATACATTTGACATCCTAAAAACTATGTCAGTCGCCCAGATCAGTCATCGGAATCAGACTCCAATGGCTCAACATCCACTTGCTCATATGGTATTAGCATAATTAATGAAACTTTAGCAGCAGCAAAGCCTTTGTGCCAGCTATGTTTGAATCCTTGATTTTCAAACTTGGGGACTTGGTCCAAATACTCGGCGAGTCCAGCATTTTTCCCAGCCTCAAATACTTTGGAAGCCTCCGAGTCCGCTGTTTCCTTCGCCGCCTTCATTTCAGCCAACTCAGCCTCTAGTTTGGAGACCTCCTTCTAGGCCAATTTGAGCGTATCTTTGCTCGCGTCCGCTTTCTTCTTGGCATCCGATCTCAATTGATCCACGCTACGAGCCCTCTCCACCTCGGCCTCGGCCCTTGAGGCTTCTTTGTCCGCCCTCAAAGCTTCGACCTCGGCTCTTCTCCTCTGGCCCTCAACTTTCTTTTGTAAATGACCAATCTATTTGATGGCGTCGCGATGGCGACGGCCCATATCGGCTATCCTTCCGACGGTCTGCAAAACAAGAATTTAAAACCATAACTTCAATAGTATTCGGATTAAGTGATGCAAAGTCCGAATATGTACCAAAAGTGCTGATTGGGTAGCTAGTGCTGTCGCATTCAGATCTGGTTCCACCCAGAAAGCCTCCCTATCAGATGGCAACGACACGGACGCAGGCAAGCTGAGTGCGACTTCTGGATCTTTAAGCACCGAAGCATCAGAAGAAACCGGCGTGTTTTTTTATCATTGGCTGAATGACAAAAGGAACCATCACATTCGATCCCTCTAATTGAGGACGTTTGCCGCCTTGTTCTTCTGAGCCGGCCTCAAACTCGGCAGGGCATTTCTTTGCCTTTTCCTCAACTTCTTGGGCGGCCTGCACGACCAAAGTAGACTTGGCATTCTGATTTTTTGCCCTCTTCACCTCAATAACGCATAAGGAATTTGATTCACTAACAGGCAGGGAGAGTTGAGATTCGGTGGCGGGTGGTACTTCAGACGGAAGGGACTCCACTCTTCGCCGCGTGGCCAACCTTTCCGCATTCGCCTTCTTGGCAAGTTTTATCAGGCTTAACCCGGGCATGTCTTTGGGGCCTGTGGCGGGTAGATCCCCATGAAAAATGCCGTCAAGTGAAAGATCCCCTTGGCCCGAAGTGGTGGAGGATCGGCCGAATTCAAAACCAAAATAAGAACGATAGCTACATCCCGCTCCAAATAAGACCCTTCAAAACCAACCTGCCTCAAGTTTTTGAAGTCGGACAAAATAAGAACGATAAGAGAATCTTCACCCTCCGGCACCAGGATATTTTCTGCCGCCGAGAAGGTCGTATATGTCGGCTCGTAACGAAGTAGAACGTGGGCCGCCCTCCCTTGTTTCTGAAGACTTCGACGGCCGAAATACTTGAGCGCGACTCTGATATCTGAAAGAACAGTGTCGTCAGTCGAAGACAGGACTTTCTTCAAATCGTTCCCTGCACAAGCCAAGCCATAGCATTTCAAAGAAGAGGCTTTACAACAAAAATGAACAAATAATAAAAGCGAGAAGGCAATCGGCCACCTGGCTCGCCCCTCCGTCTAGGAATAGGGTTGACGTGATCCTCCCCTTCGCCAAATTCCCAGTTGCCTTGAACAACGACCATAACATCATCAACTCGCTTATCAGAACTGGAAAGCATAGTAATTAGCTGATGATCGATATCCTTGGCCCTAAGGAAGAAACGCCCGTGCCGACTAGAAGACTTAGCCAAGGCATAGCAATGTCGGATGGCTGGAATGCCAAGGTTAATTCTAAGGCGACGGTTGAGCGCTCTAACCCCCATTATAATTCTAAAGAAATTCACATTGAATTGGGAAGGGATTAAACCCCAATGGCGAAGCACAGCCCTAAGAAACGAGTGAAGGGGAAAACGGACTCTGCCCTCTGTGATTGACAAAAGAGGAAAGACAATCATGGTTCTGTCCTCCCTTTCCATATCAAGAGTGCCGTCTACCACAAATGACAGACGGACATCATCAAGAATGGAGAAATGGCGTTTAAAGCCAGCAATTCGATCTGACGAGAGAAGGTCTTTTAAATGTGTCGCTATACCCTACAGTTTATAAGAATATGCTAAGGAAGGAATAAATCAGAAAGAGTCTTCAAAGCAAGGAAGGAGAGAACTTACAAAGGACGAAGAGGATATCGGAGAAAAGAGTTGTAGGGACGATTCAAAAGGCGATCCAGCGATGGGCGTCATACAATACATACCCGAAAGGACGTCAAAATTTTAAATCGCAATAAATAGACATGTACAAGGGGGCAGGAAGTTGAAACGACAACCAAAAGGGGTATGCTTAGATATCCGCATGAAGATGAGGCCAACCACCGAATTTTGGCTCGGACTTTTCGAAATTCGGAACCAAGCACTCCAACCAACTGTCGTTGGTAAAGTGCTTGGGGAGCAATTGTGAGAGCCGAATAAATAGAAGAGTTGGAAGGTGCATACCTCAAAAATCAGATATTATTCAGCTCCATATTGAGTGACTAGGATGCCGAATACGTTAGGAAGGCCGAATAGCCAGAGATCAGTAGTTCCAAATTCATAAATGGGGAATGGGATAAAAGTAGGCTCAGGCCCCGAGGCCCAAAAAGCAAGTATAAATACAAGAATCATAGGTTTAGAAAGGTATGTAACAATCACTTTTTGTTTAACTTAGGAGACAAGCTATTTTGAGTACAAGAATTGACTTGTCCGTTGGAGTGCTGATTCCGGCACCCTCGACCGGAGTGTTTGCGTCTTTTCAGGTGGCTAGCTGAGGATCACTAGTGTCTCTCAGGATCTGAAGAGTATTTCCAAAACCACTTCTCCACAGGACGAATAAAAGAGAAGAAAATATTTCTCACCTATCTTGTTTAGATAGAGTAATAAGAGAAAAGAAGTGTTTTATTTCATTTTACCAAAATAATCTTCTCTATTAATAAGCTATGTTTTTTCATAAGGATAATTTTGGTATTTTAGAAAACTTTCATCAAACTCAATTCTTTTCTCATCAAAATTTCTCACCAAATTTCACCACTTTTGGTGAGAAACTAAATATAAGTTTGTGTGAATCCTTTTCTCACTATCTCCCATCATTTCTCACCTACGTAGTTATCCAAGCAAGTGAAGGGATTTTCTATTCTCACAATTTATTTTCTTTTCTCATCAAATCCTTCCGTCCAAACAAAGTGTTAATAATGCTGGTGGGGTAGTGGAGATGATGGCGGTATTGATAAGATTTTAGGCCAATTTTTTTTTTTTTTTTTAACTTTTTGAAAATAGAAAATATTTTTCATTCAAATATTTTTTTTGTCATCATTCCAAATAGTAAAAAATGTAATTAATTGAACATTTAATTTCATTTTTTAAGAAAACAACAAATTTTTAATTATTTTTAAATTCTCCAAAAATGGTCATCATGAAAAAGAAAGAAAGGAAAAAAAAAAAGCATGTATCAATCTTCACGTCATTTCATTTATGAAAAAAAAAATGAAAAATCAAAGAAAATTTTCAAAAGACGAGATATCCCATGTCCAAGGTAATGAAAAATTGATGCTTTGTTGGCCTTATTTGTAATAATCTAAAAAATTAAAAAAAAAATCACTATCCTATTTGAGTTACATCATCTTATTTAAATCACGTCTCCTCTCTATTTTATCACTTCAAACCCAACTCATATTTCATAAAAAGTCAAAAAGTACATATATTTAGATCATCCCAAGCCACCCTATAAGGTAAATTATCAAAAGGTTTCAATAGTTGGATTTAATCCTTATAAAATTTTATTGAAAATAAGTTCTAGTAAAATCGTCACTAAAAATAATTTTTTGTAACGATTTTTTTAATATTTTTCTAAAAATTGACAATTAGTGACTTTTTTTGTTATGATTTTTATAAATTGTCACTAAAATTTACAACTAGCAATTTACAACTAGCAATATTATTTAAATCACATCTCCTTTCTATTTTATCACTTCAAACCCAACTCATATTTCATAAAAAGTCAAAAAGTACACATATTTAGATCATCCCAAGCCACCCCATAAGGTAAATTATCAAAAGGTTTCAATAGTTGGATTTAATCCTTATAAAATTTTTATTGAAAATAAGTTCTAGTAAAATCATCACTAAAAATAATTTTTTGTAATGATTTTTTTAATATTTTTCTAAAAATTGACAATTAATGACTTTTTTGTCACGATTTTTATAAATTGTCGTAAAATTTACAACTAGCAATATTTTTCTATGATAAAATTTTTAAACTGTCGTTAAAAGTTAAAAATTAGTGATTTTTTTTGTAATACTTTTTTTAAACTCTTACTAAAACTTATAATTAGCGACATTTTTGTGACAAAAATTTTAAATTGTTGCTAAAAATTAACAATTAGTGACTTTTTTAACAATGTTTAATAAAAAATGTTATTAATTATTATATGACATATTGAACAATAAGTCTACATATTATGACTTACATGCAAGGTTTTAAAAAAGCGGCCGCAACCCGTTACGGCCGTTTTTGTAGTGTGATTCAGATTCATAGGTGTATCGGCCATAGCGGCTGCCATAGTGGTCGTAACGGTGCCGTAAAAGCCGTAACGGCCTATTACGCACCGTCACATAACGATTCCAAACTGCTTCTTTCGAAAAACCTCACAAAAAAAAAAAAAAAAAATGAAAATGAGGGAAGAGGGATAGAGAGAAGAAGGAAGATAAAGAGAGAAGATAGAAGAGCAAGAGATATAGAGAGAAGAGGGAAGATGAAGAACATGTTATTGATTTGTTGCAACGGTAAGACCTATGCTATTCTATTCAGTTGCTATAACTCAACCATTTTGTTTGTGTGTGTTTATCTATATATTGTTTGAAAATAGTAATAATAATAATAATAAATGTGGTTATTATCTATTTGGCTTGGTTAAAATATGTATATATATATATATATATATATTTAGGCTCTTATTTATTCTTTTACTTTTGTCATTGTTTATCTTATATATAATAGTTAGTGATTGATTTTTTTTTGCATAATACAAAGTCATTAATTATTAAAATAAAATGTAAAAAACTCAGTTTATAGTGATTTAAAAATATGAAATATATTGGAACATACTTAAAAATTTACAAAAATTGATCAATATTTATTTTAAACCCAATAACTATGATCATGGAAAAAAATATGTGTATTGGTAAGTTTTTTTCAAATTGTGCAAAAAATAAAAAAATTCTTAGTTACGGTTACCACAACCGTTATGCTACGGCCTTTACACCTCGCAACGGCCAACACGCCACCGCCACCGTTACGGTGATTACAACTGCTTTTCAGAACCTTGCTTACATGTAAGTCTCCTTAATTGAAAACCAATCGTATTTTCAATCGTAACATTGCTTTTGTTTTTGAATTTTTTTTTTTTTTTTGAAAAACTATGAAATCAAAACAAACTAATCTTTCACATTTTATGTGTGGGGACATATTTTTGTGAATGAAAACACGTGGCCAAGGTGGCACCGAAGTGCCAGCCCAGGTGCCACGTGTCCTGATCATAGCGCCGAGGTGATCTCGGCTAGGCCGAGGTTATCTGCGGAGATACCGAAATTCGAGATGAACGGATAAGGGTCAAGAGTTCTAGAATGGAGGAGGACCTCAGTTTGGATAAGGGTAAAATTCTTAGGGAGTTTATCTTTATCTATTTGAGAGTCCAGGATGAGCATTGAGCCAGAGTCCATTGAAGTTAGGCTTCTACAGGGGTCAAGTTACTACTGGCTATAAAAGTAAGGCACCCTCGTGGGTCTAAGGTACGCTTTTTGTATTCTGGCTAGTGAGTTAAGCACTGTTTGCTATCTTTGAGAGATAATTAAGTATTAACTTGATCATCGGAGTGCCCCCGGGTGGACGAACCACTGTCGGATTCTTATCTTGCTGTGATAGGTTGATCTGGCACAATCTATTCTGCTGGTGTTCTTCAGTTGAGTACTTGTTTGGCAATGAGGTCAGAAATTAGCACCCACAATTTGGCGCCGTCTGTGGGAAAGAAAGGAGAATAGATGGCCAACGACGGATAGAAAGAAAAGATTGGGGATGACATCCCTACTGGGAGTGGTAAACACATTGACCCTAATATGGAGGAAGAGAACTACAATAAAGAACCCCGGGAGCAAAATACCGAGGAAAAAGACGTCGGCAAAGAGGGAGACATACCAAAGAAGGCAGACCGAGGCGAGTATTATGAAAGCGACCTCTTGGTATGGAAAGATAGATGCTTGAGGAGGGACAGTGAGATGAAGGGAATGGCGAACAAATTGCAGACCTATAATCGGTCGTCAATTTCATGATGCAGAACAACGTCATGCAGCTATCGTTTCCATTACTAGACATGCTGATTCCAGTGGCCAAAAACGATGCCCAAAAAGGGGGGCAGAAAACAGTTCATACAGTTCCTCAGCATGACAGGACAAAAGAACATTCTCACCCCCCTTCACGAGAGGTCGGGTGAGGAGAATCAACGAGAGAAGAATCTTGAAAGACACATCGTGCCAAGGAGAGTTATGCCAAAGAACATCAGCATGTTCAGGAAGAGACCTTTGTTTTGACACGATGAAGGAAGGAAGGTCCAAAAGGACTCATAATGACACCGGGAGCAGTGCGCCCAAAAGGCTGAAGTCCGTTGACAGCTGAGCTCTTGGACTGATAAAGGAGGATTTGAGGGACTACCTCCAGAGGAAGCGACAAGATGTCGAGGTCACATCTCCGGTCAAGCCGAGAATGTCGTTCTTAGTAGAGTTGGACAAGTTTGAGGCCCCGAAAAGGTTCCACATGCCGAGATTCCAGATATACGACGGTAAGTCTGATCCTAACTTTCACGTTGGCTTGTACCTGAACTCAGAAACGAGCCGTTGCTGTGTAAGGTGTTCCCCTCATTTTTTGGGAAAATCACATCAGACTGGTTTCACAAATTGTCGAAAAGAACTGTGAAGAGTTGGGAAGGCCTGGCTGAAATGTTTGTGGCCAGGTTTGTGACAAACAAACTATAGCTGTTGAGGGTGGAGTCCTTAATGGCCTTGAGAATTGGTGAGGATAAAAGCCTCAGGGCTTATGCTAAAAAGGTATTATGAGGTGTTTAACTGAATACCAGGGTGCAATCAAGAGTTGGCGGTCGTTTCTTTTAAAAATGGCCTGAATGATGACTGTCTGCTTCGAAAGTCACTGCAAAAATTCTACCCAAAAGTATGGAGGAACTCATGGCCAGGATCGAGAAGTATGTGAGAGTTGCGGAAGACATGTCAGGGACAAAGGCGTCGAAACAAGAGAAGAGAAATGGCTCGCCGAAGTGAGGCCTGGGTAATACTGGATATAACAGGCAAGAGACAAGACTGAGGGCTGCATAGGCAGTCACTATCGTATTCCGAATTCCAGTTTACAAAGTGCTGGAAAGGATCAGGAACCAACCATATTACAAAGCACCAAAAAGGGTTCCTGGCGAATTTACGGGAAGAAGCCTTGGCAAGCATTGTGCTTACCACAATGAAGATGGGCATCTAACTCAGGGGTGCAGAACCCTAAAGGCACATTTGGAAGATCTGGTAAGACAAGGTCACTTAAGGGAGCTGGTGGATAAAGCCAGAACCAGGGAAGAACAGGCAAAGCTGCCCCAGGCACTAATAGTACCGCCTCCACCAGCACTGCAGTCGCAAAGCAGTCGAACCTCGAGTGATCAATGTGATCTACTCGAAGGTTAACAAGAAGGATATACGAGGAGAGACATAGAAGGTAAAACACCTACAACATGTATGTCAGGCCTAGCAAAAGAGGCCTAGGACAGATGCATACCAAGGACCCATGGTGTCATTTACTGAAGCTGACCTGGACATGGTACAACATCCACACAACGATGCTCTGGTGATATCCCTCAAGATTGGAGAATGTCAGGTAAGGTGCATTTTGATTGACCAAGGCAGCTCTTGTGACATCATGTATATCAGATGTTACAAGGAGCTCGGCCTTCACCAAGATAACCTTGAGCAGTCCAATAGTCCAATGGTCGGGTTCAACGGAACATCGACATAGCCCTTGGGGGCAATAAATTTGGAAGTGCAGACAGACACCAAGAAGGTGAGTACAGAGTTTACGGTGATTGATCCCCCCTTCCCTTACAATATTATCTTGGGGAGGCCATGGTTACATAAAATGAGGGTTGTCCCCTCTACATTGCACCAGCTGTTGCGGTTCCTAACAGAGCATGGAATTAAGGAGGTCAGAAAGGATCAGGTGCAGGCAAAGAATTGCTCCATGGAAGCAATGAATTCCACCTGTAGCGTGCAAGAAGCAGAATCAACAGAAATTGAGGACGAGGACATGGAGGTCCTGGATGATGTCGGTAAGGAATCGACCGACAAAAGCAAGGAAGCTCTAAAAAAGATCCTAGTCCAGCAAGGAGAGAAAGAGCGCTTTTTCCTTCTCGGCTCAGGCTTGGCCGAGGAAGAGGAAAAGGAGTTAGAGGCGTTCATATGAGCAAATATTGAGGTGTTTGCCTGGACACCATATGAGATGCATGGTGTTGACCCCGAGGTCACTTGCCATAGACTGAATGTGGACAGGCCGGCCAAACCTGTCAGCCAGCAAGCAAGGAGGCCTACATTGATGCATGTTAAGGCAATAGAAGAGGAGGTGGATAAACTGTTGGAGGCCAGAGCCATTCGAGAGGTAAACTACTCAATATGGTTATCAAACACAGTTGTTGTGAAGAAGAAGAATGGGAAGTGGAGGGTTTGCCTGGACTTCACCAGTCTGAATAAGGCTTGTCCCAAAAACAGTTTTACACTCCCCAAGATTGACCAATTAGTGGATGCCACTTCAGGGCACGGAAGGATGAGCTTCCTGGACGCTTACATGGGGTACCATCAAATAGCCATGTACCCCTCCCCTCCCATCCCCCGATGAGGAGAAGACTGCATTTATTACCCCCAAAGGGGCTATATTACTACAGAGTGATACCTTTCAGGTTGAAAAATGCAGGGGCAACTTACTAGAGATTGGTAACTAAGATGTTCAGACATCTAATTGGCAAAACAGTGGAGGTATACATTGATGACATGGTCGTGAAGACCAAAGAACTTGAGGATCATCTGGCTGACTTGAAGGCAGTTTTCAACATCCTAAAGACATATCGGCTCCGACTCAATACTTCAAAATGTGCATTTGGAGTTGGGTCTGGTAAGTTCTTGGGGTACTTGGTTACCAGAAGAGGGATTGAGGCAAGCCTAGATCAAATTAAGGCCATCCTGGACCTAAAGAGCCCAACATCGGCAAAACAAGTACAGATGTTGACTGGAAGGGTCGTAGCCGTGAATAGGTTCATAAGTAGAAGTTCTGACAAATACAAACCATTTTTTAGTTTGGTGAAGAAGGCCACAGATTTTTTATGGACAGAGAAATGCGAAGTCGCCTTGGCCGGCTTAAAAAAATACCTGACCACAGCTCCAGTTCTCTAAAATCCAGTACCGGGAGAGGAGTTATTCTTATACTTGGCGGTTTTAGAGCATGCAGTGAGTGTAGTGGTAATCAGAGAAGAGAATGGAGAACAGATGGCAGTTTACTATGCGAGTAAAACCTTAGTAGGTGTAGAGACCAGGTATTTACCCTTGGAGAAATTGACACTGGCCTTGTTAATGGCCTCCAAGAAGTTGAACCACTATTTCCAAGCCCACAAGATTGTGGTATTGACTGAACACCCTTTAAAGTCCCTACTACAGCAAGGAGATCTGACAGGCAGGATGGCTAGGTGGGCAGTGGTATTGGGCCAATACGATTTAGAGTTCAGATCCAAAACAGCAATCAAAGGCCAGGTTCTAGCCGACTTCGTGGCTGAGTTCACACCTGGCGCCATAAAACATCAAGCTCCAGAGAGCCACGGTTTAGGGTGCTTAGGTGAACAAGAAGAAACCCAGCTGGGGATAAAAAAACCCCACAGTAGAGCAAAAGAAAGAAGAAAAATCCAAGCCCTGCGACATTTACATCGGCGACTCCTTCCGCCTGTTTGTTGATGGGAGTTCAAATCACCAGGGAGCGGGGGTAGAAGTAGTGCTAGTATTGCCAGATGGGCGGATGCTGAAAAAATCTATTCGTTTGGGGTTTAAAGCCTCAAACAATGAAGCAGAATATGAAGCACTGATCGCAGGATTGAAGTTGGCAGCAACAACGAAAGCCGACGAAGTGGTGGTCTTCTATGACTCCCAGCTTACGTCAACCAGGCAACAGGCGAATACACAGCCCGAGATGAAAAAATGATGGCCTATGTACAAGTGGTTGTCAGACTAGTAGCCTTATTTCCGGATTGCCGACTACAACAAGTTAGCCGAGATGACAACAGCCATGCCAATGCCTTGGCTAACTTGGTTAGCGCAATGAAATTAGGGGAGACAAGGACAATAATGGTTGACTATTTGTCAGGCCCAAGTGTGGAACCACTGAACACAGAGTATGAAGCAATGTGTGTGGAGATGGGACCAAGTTGGATGGATGCAATAGTAGTATTCCTTAGAGATGGGAAGTTGCTAGATGATCACAAAGAAGCACACAAGACCAGACTAAAGTTGGCGAGGTTCAGTCTGATAGCAGAAGGACATCTCTGCAGAAGGTCTTTTACTAGTCCCCTTTTGAGATGTGTGCATCATTCACAAGTTGAAGACTTCCTGTATGAAATACACGAAGAAGTATGTGGAAGCCACGTTGGGGGCAGGTCACTTGCTTATAGGGCCATTACTCAGGGGTACTGGTGGCCCTATATGCAGAAAGATGCTAAAACTTATGTCAGAAAGTGTGAGAAGTGTCAGAGGTTTGCACCTTTGATACATCAACCAGCGACAGATTTAAACCTAATGTCCAGCCCTTGGCTATTTGCCCAATGAGGCATGGATCTTGTTGGACAATTGTCTCAAGCGACTAGACAAAGGAAGTTCCTACTGGTAGCAACTGATTATTTCACAAAGTGGATAGAAACGGAACCCCTCGCAAAGATTCGGGATACTGATGTAAAGAACTTCATATGGAAGAACATCATCATCAGGTTTAGGATCCCAAGGGCAATAATAGCAGACAATGGCACACAGTTTGACAATAAGCTAATCAAGAACTTCTGTGCAAAGTACAAAATCAAAAACTATTACTTCACTCCAAGTTTCCCTCAAAGCAATGGTCAAGCAGAAGCATCCAATAAAACGATTCTGGATGGGATCAAGAAGAGGCTGGAAACAACAAAAGGAAAGTGGGTGGATGAGTTGCCCAATGTACTCTGGGCATATCGGACTACGCCGAGAAGATCAGCTGGTGAATCCCCATTTGCCATGGCTTATGACACAGAGGCAGTTATCCCACTAGAAGTCGGCATCCCAGGGATCAGAACCCAGGGAGTAGAGAATGGGACTAATGAGACATTCCTGGCCTGAGATCTAGACCTATTAGAAGAAAGAAGGGAGAGAGCAACAATTCGGTTGGGGGCATACTAGCAATAACTTTTTAAGGCTTACAACAAGAAGGTTAACCCAAGAGAATTCAAAGTTGGGAACCTTGTGTTGAGGAAAGTAGTCGGCAACAAGAAGGATCCCAAAGAGGGCAAACTTGGCCCAAATTGGAAGGGGCCTTACAAAATCATCTCGGTAGCTGGCAATAGTGCATATCGACTTGAGGACAGCGATGGCAAAGAGTTGCCAAGACTCTGGACTACTTGCAACTTGAAGTTCTTCTATCATTAGATTTCTGTTTTTTAAAGTTTATGCTATTAGCCGAAATAATAATAAAATTTTAGCTTGATTTTTAATTTAAAGCTAGTGTAATACGACTAACCAGTCCTTTGGTGATGTTTCTAAGTGAAACATGATGAATAACTTAGACTTATTATATGGCAGAGTTGAATTATACTTGCATATAATAGAGTTGAACTAAGTTGGCGATGTTTCTAAATGAAACATGACGAATAACTTAGACTTATTATATGACAGAGCTGAATTATACTTGCATATAATAGAGTTGAACTAAGTTGGCGATGTTTCTAAGTGAAACATGACAAATAACTTAGACTCATTATATGTCAGAGTTAAAATTATACTTGCATATAATGGAGTTGAACTAAGTTAGATTAAACTAGATTTGCCATGTTGGCAGAATCAAACTCAGATTGGAACTAAGTGCCTTTCAATAGGTTAACAGAGACACCAAGGTTGAGAACCTCGGCTAGTCATTGTTTGAATCTAATTTTGGCAACAAGATCATAGGCATATGCTTAATGTGAACATAAGTGAAACTTAAGTCCACATTAGGGGGTAGAGAGCTAGAGAATAATGAGTAAAATTTTAAAGTGCTTGGGACTTGTTGAAATTTTGTAGAAAAACTTACAAACTAGAATTGGTTTAACACTTGTTGAAATTTTTAGAAAAAATTTACAGGTTGAAGGTAAGCCGAGGTAATATTGCAAGAAGTACATACGTACTTGCCGAGATAACCAGGTTACCCAACTTGGGGCGTATAGAAGACAGAAGTCTTAATAAGTAAGAGTGAAGTGCAATTTTAAAACAACACATGTGAAAATATTTTTATGTTTTCAAGCGTTAAGCCAAGGCCGAGATAAACAATTAAGAAGTTATGTCTGAGATATTACTCTGAAGAGGTTATACAGATAAAGGTATACTTTGAAGACATACAAAATTATTCTAAGTATGGAATTGTAAACACACATATGAGAAAGAAGGTATTCACACACTTAGAAGAAAGAAGGAAACATGCATTCAAAAGACAACATGTTCAGAGTACAAAAAGGGCACATCAGCCAAACAAAAGCTAACATTGTTCGAAAGAAAAAAGTATGAGATACAGAAAAAAGGAAAAGCTTCAAAATAGACTACTCGGCATCAGCAGTTGGCTGTGTATCGGCCTCGGAAGACAACTGGGAAGTCTTTTCAGCGGTCTTTTCAGCTTGGATCTTAGCATCAATTTCTTTGAGGGTTTGATCGAGGCTCTTCTCGGCGACGGGCACCTCAGACGAAGTCTTCTTGGGGGAGGCACTTTTTGAGACCTCGTCCTTCTCATCCTGAGTCAAGTCCAGGACTTGCTCATTCAGAGTTGGGGACTTGGCCCCAGCAGAACCCTCAGCATCGATTGCCACCTCAACCTCTTCATTATTTTTTTCTTCTTCTCTTTCTTATCCCCTAGCCTCACCCTCAAATTGGATTAGAACAAGGGGGAATGGCATTACAAGTCGGCCTTCATCTCGGAGGGGAGAGTCCTCAGGGATAGCTAGCTCTTTTAGAGTATCCATCCAACCAAGGGTGTAACCCTTGTTACATGCCTGTCTGACTTGCTTTTTGTACTCCTCGCGGACATCGGCTGCCCCCTTGGTGTTGGCCTTCTTGTCCGCCGCCTTGATTTTGGCTTCCTTTGTAGACAACGCTATCTGGAGCTTGATTTGGGCCTAAACTTCTTTGTCTTTGGTCTCCTTCGCCTCGGCTTTAGCAACCTTGGCGACTTTTTCTGCTGCCTCGACACGGTCCTCGGCTGCCTCCAAGGCTAGTTCAGTTACCTTGGCCTGGTCAAGCAGACCTTGGATACAAGCCTCGGCTTTGGTCAGGGAAGAGAGAAGCTTGGTTGCCTCCTTGGTCTTTTTGGTCAGTTCATTCTTACAGTCTTGGGCCTTGACTGCGAAAGAGTGACCCTACTGGATGGCCTGCAAGAAAAGAAAGCATATTAGTAAAAATTTGGCTAAGTGTTGAAAGACTTCAGAAAACAAGGCAAAAGACTTACCAATATGCAGTGTTGCACCATCAGGGCATAGTTTTTATACTCTGTTAGCTCAGCCATTCGGTCGATGTCGACTGGCAAGAGAACGACAGTGGAGATGGTGGCACCGACCTTAACACTGTCCAGCGCGCTGTCATCGTCCAAAAGAGGTCAATCACCCACCATGAAGGCCGGGGCCCAAGGCGAGCTGGATTTGAAAGCTCCAGGTTGATCAGAGCCCTCAGATCTTGGCCTTTTTGAGGAAGGTGCCTCAGACGAACTAGCCTTAACGGGACGCTTATCTGCAGCAGATGTGCTTTTCTCGACCTCGGCTAGTTTAGATATCAGCAAAGTGTCCTCATAATCGATCTGAGTCACTATTGCCTTAGCTTTGGCCTTTTTCACCCTCTTTGGCTTGGCCTTTTGCTGGGATTGCGAGGGGGAGGATTGGACCGTGACGACACTAGGGATGTTGGCCAAGAGGTCTTCGACAATAGCCTTGTTGCATCCCATCTCGTTAGCGGTCGTGGCGACTATGACTCTTGTGCTGAAGTGGATTGTTGGAAGAGCAGTGGGGGGGTTGGCTGGATCGTAAGTCGACGCTTCAACATTTTGGCATTTTCAGCTACAAGTTCTTCTTGCAGAAGCGAGGATTGGAGCTCGGTGTTGGCGTTGACGCTGGGCTGGAGGAATTAGTTGGGGAGCAAATGTCGATGGCTGCTCTACTAGATCAAAGGTTGAGGCTTGGTTAAGTCATGGCAATGAAGTGGTAGCAGAAGTTGTTGCTGAAGGTGGAGACTTACTTTTCTTGGGGACGTCGAGTAGCACCGATTTGTAGGTCGGAATGTAGTTGAGCAGCAGATGGGCTTTCTGCTAATTAACTGGTAAGCCCAGTAGCCTCTTGAAGTCCTTGCTGGGGTAGAAGGTTTTGCGGAAGTCTTTTGGTGGCTGGGGAAGAACTGCAAGTAAAAAACAGACATTAGAACATAGAAAGGAATAGAGTAATAAAGACTAAGAACATGTATAGTGACACTTGGTTCTTACCATTACCCTCTTTAAAGACTGTTCGGCTCAAAGGGTAGAGGTCGAGGTCGTCATCAGATGGGAACTCCCAGTTGCCCGCGATGATGAAATAATCATCTCTAGCACCTTTGTTGGAGTCTAGGAGGTCGGCTATAAGTTTGTACTCAGTGGATCTCGGCTTAAGGTAATAGATGTAGCCTTTCTCGGATTTTAGGCCACACATGGTATAACAGTACCGGATATCGACTAGTGTTATCTTAGCATTCTCTCAGCTAGCTAGGGCAATTATACCATTAATGACTCTGTAAGAGTTAATGGCCAGCTACATTGGGTTAAGTTTGTAATAATAAAGGACTTGGCGGAAAAGGATGTTGAGAGGGAAGCTAAGTCCATACTGTTTGAAGACTACTACGGGGAAAGGCATTGAGTCCCCATCAGGCATGATAGGGTCCTCCTCCCTTGCCAACCTGAGTTGGACATCGGCAGGGATAGAGAACTCTCTCCTAAAGTACTCAAGCTTTTCTGGGGTGTCCACCCTCTACCCAAATATACCCATGATGTCGGCTAAAGGAGAAAATGCAAGATTTCAGAAGAGAGTGGTTTGTGTGGATTTAACGGACCTCGGTTGAATCCTAGAGAGCACTGGAGTAAAAGTTTCTGAGAATCTAAGGGGGTTTTTGGTTCGGTTTTCCTAAAGAACAGAGCTCTAGATCAAAACACAAACCTAAATCTACAAAGATACAGGAATCAAAGGCAAGAATCTGGAAATAAAGCAAGAAAAACAGAAAACAACAATGATTCAGACTCAAGAAAACAAACAAGAATTCAAAGAACACTGAATAAAGTGTGTGCAGATGTGCAAAGCCAAAGATAGTGGCAAATTGTGAAAACAAGTGTATGAACAATATGTGTGTGCATATGTAGACCCGGATACAGAGTGGACAAACACGAAATTGCAAACATAACATGCTCAAACACGCGAATGATAAAGTTTAAAACACAGGCAAAGATTGAAGAACATGAATGGATTCACCATGGCAATAAACAAACGCAACAGAGTTTGAAACTGAAAAGAGGGAAAACAATGACTTACTAAAGAGAATGACGCCGGTATAGGTACACCAAAGTCAGACAATGATGGTGAATGGAGCATAACGGTGAATGTTTCGCTGGAGGAGGTGATCGGAGCACAATCCAGAGCTTGAAAAACTTGAAACAATGGCGGTTTTTTGGAAGAGAAGTTTTAGAGAGATAAAGCTTGAGAGAAATCAAAAAATGTAAAGTGAAAAGACAGAAAGAGGGAAGTGATTTTGTTAAAACATGAAAAGGCGGCAAAATCATAATAAATGTACCTTGGACGACGTGTCTGTCAGGTGGTGCACAAAGAAGTGACGCGACCTGATGGCGCGTGTTAGGTACGGATCAATGAGGAAAAAACGCGTGGCGAAAATGGTTGAGAAACCATGCGTGACAGCTCATGCACAGATAGAACTCTTGGAATTCTTGATTTAATGAAGGAAGAACCTCGGCTAGAGAGACAATCTCGGTTAAAGAACTTGAAAAACTTGGTTCTTGGTTTTTAGGAATCGATAAAGTAGACTATAGTCTTGGTCATATGGCGCCAACGTATGATGACCTCGGTAATGAAGGATAGAGTAAGTCTTAGCAAACGTACTATGTGGACAAATGATGTAGGTTCCAATATCTTAGGATACCGAGCTAATAAAACCTAGGAGGCAGTTGTGGGGGCATATTTTTGTGAATGACAACACGTGGCTAAGGTGGCACCGAAGTGCCAGCCGACGTGCCACGTGTCCTAGTCATGGCGCCGAGGTGATCTCGGCTAGGCTGAGGTTATCTACAGAGATACTGGAATTCGAGATAAACGGATAAGGGTCGAGAGTCCTAGAATGGAGGAGAACCTCAGTCTTGATAAGGATAAAGCTCTTAGAGAGTTTATCTTTATCTATTTGAGAGTCTAGGATGAGTATTGAGCCAGAGTCCATTGAAGCTAGGCTTCTATAGGGATCAGATTAGTACTGGCTATAAAAGTAAGGCACCATCGTAGGTCTAAGGTACACTTTTTCTATTCTGGCTAATGAGTTAAGCACTATTTGCTATCTTTGAGAGATAATTGAGTATTAACTTGATCGTTGAAGTGCCCCCGGGTGGATGAACCACCGCTAGAGTCTTATCTTTCTGTGACAAGTCGATCGGGCACAATCTATGCTACCGGTGTTCTCCAACTGAGTACTTGTTTGGCAGTGAGGTCAGAAATCAACACCCACATTATGTTTAAAAGAGCCACCATATTTTAGCTAAGGATTATCTCTTCACATGTTCTAATTATTTACCATTGTTAGATCATATATTAAGATTTTTATATTTTAAAATTCTTATATCGAATGGTTGTGAATGAATTAAGTAGAAGGGATCATAGATATTTGAGATATAAAATTTAGGGTAAACTATTAACATATCCTAATAGTTGGACTTAATTTCTATCAAATCATATTAAAAATAAGTCTTAATAAAATCGTCGCTAAAAATAATTTTTGTGACGATTTTTTACATATGTCGCTAAAAATTGACAATTAGTGACATTTTTTTTGTCACTGTTTTTATAAATTGTTGCTAAAACTTACAATTACTGATATTTTTCTGTGACGAAGTTTTCAAACTGTCTCTGAAAGTTGAAACTTAATGACTTTTTTTGTGATGATTTTTTAAACTGTCTCTAAAATCTATAATTAGTGACATTTTTTATGACAAATTTTTAAATTGTTATTGAAAATTAATAATTAGTATCTTTTTTTCATAATATTTGATAAAAAAATTATTAACTTTTATAAGATCTATTGAATAATAAGTTTACTTATTAAAACCTATACGCAAGTCCTTAGAATCCACAACAAGTGTTTATATAATATGAAAGAGTGGCGCAAATAATTTTCAATTTTTTAAGACACTTTCAACTTTGGGCAAAAAGTTGTTGGCGTGCTCATGACGTCACAAAATTGCGACTAGTCAAGTAATTGTCTAGAAGGTTAGAACATTCAAATGCGTGAGATCATGATTCTCTGAATGACAAATCTTTATTGATTATAAAACAGATATACACATTTGTTATTATTTTAAATTGAAAAAAATTATTACACTTATTAAGATTCTTTTTTCATAACTGTTAAATGATGTAATGAAAACCTTCATGGGTAAAATCTCAATCCATTTGGTAACCAATAGCTATTAGTATATCATAAAAACAAATGTAGTGTATTCTCTAAAATTTCAACTAGGTAGACCATCCACTAAAAGAGGTACGATATATAAAAAGAACCATAACCATTGAATTGAGGGCCTAAAATGGTAAGGTTATTTATTTATTTATTTTTTTTTAGAGGGAAAAAACCTAAAGAAAAATTACAAAGCTTCAAAAATGATCAAATACGATAACTCCAAATGACCCTCTTCCATCTAGATTTTTTTTTTGAACCAGCTCTTCCATCTAGATTGATATCCCAGAAGTCTCCCAGAAGTCTTAGCGGCTATCTGGGATAGACAATGAGCTACTTGATTACCAGACGGTTAGGTTATTTGATAATTATAAAATTCAAATTTTTTTTTTTAACAGTGATTTTAAAATTATTTATTAAGGTGTGGTAAGGATTCCATAACCTTGTGCTAGAGTAGCATTTTCTTTTAACTCTTACCCTGTTTGTTTTCGGAAGAAGTAGCTTGAGATTGGATTACTAGTTAGTTAAGAGTGCTAAAATCATATTTATTTGTAAAGTGGAGCTTGGAATAAGTAGTCCCTTGAGACTATCTTGGGCCTTGGAGGAGGGGGTTAGTAAAGGCCTCCAAAGATTGGGTTTCAAAAGTACTGAACGAATTACTTTAGAAAATGATTATTTTGCCCATGTTATGTGTTTGTTTTTGTGTACGTGTGTGTGTGTGTTTTTTTTTTTTTTTTTTTTTTTTTTTTTTTTTGGTATTATGTCATTTTCTATATATAAATATTAAAATAATATAGCACAAAAAAATATCTATAAAATATAATTTTTAATATTAAAATATATTAAAAACACTAAAGAGTATTTATGGTATTTCATCTAATTAATCCCCTCGCTAAAATACGTCACAAACAAATATAATTTTTCTTAATACTTTCACTTACAATTTTTACTTTAACAATTTTCTCTTTAACAATTCTATCCAACCTAATTTTAAAAACAAACGGATCCTTATAAGATGTGAATGTTGTTGCAGTCAACCCAAAAGAATACATACATCATAAGTTACCCTAGCTTTCTATGTTTTTGGCCATGACTTGGCCTTGTTTGGGCAATCTATTTTGTAACTTAAAAAATTAAAAAATCACTAAATAAATTAATAAAAAATAAAAAATTTTATTTTCTCTTTATATTTTTTTTAAATTTTTTTTCATAAAAAGTAAAAAAATATTCAAAACATAATTTTTTTTACCTTTTATTTTAGCTAAAACGTTAAAAAAATTAATAAAATGGACAAAACTAAAGAGTGTGTATCATATGTACTTTATAACTAAATAAGAAAATGACATAACTTTATACTTTTTAAGTCATAATTATAAAATAATAAGGAAAAAAAAATCATAACCAAACACTACATGAGATATAACTAAATAACATCATAACTAAATAAAAAAATTGATCATAATTAAAGAAGAAAATGACATAACTAAATATATGTATAATAAAGAGTTTGTATTGTAACATTCTCCTATGCTTGATGTTCCGGTAAATGACATTGTTTTCCAATAGGCATACTTGTCTTGATCTGAGGAATTTTTTTTTTTTTTGATGTGTTCTTTAATTTGATTTTTATTAACTGAAATAGTGAGATTTGCTCTTTTTTTATTTTTTTAATAAGATAATTAGATAAATATCTTTTAATAAATAATGTGCGATAATATTTTAAAATCATTAAATAACTTGTCTGGATTTTTTTTTTTTTTGGTATTATGTCATTTTCTATATATAAATATTAAAATAATATAGCACAAAAAAATATCTATAAAATATAATTTTTAATATTAAAATATATTAAAAACACTAAAGAGTATTTATGGTATTTCATCTAATTAATCCCCTCGCTAAAATACGTCACAAACAAATATAATTTTTCTTAATACTTTCACTTACAATTTTTACTTTAACAATTTTCTCTTTAACAATTCTATCCAACCTAATTTTAAAAACAAACGGATCCTTATAAGATGTGAATGTTGTTGCAGTCAACCCAAAAGAATACATACATCATAAGTTACCCTAGCTTTCTATGTTTTTGGCCATGACTTGGCCTTGTTTGGGCAATCTATTTTGTAACTTAAAAAATTAAAAAATCACTAAATAAATTAAATAAAAAATAAAAAATTTTATTTTCTCTTTATATTTTTTTTAAAATTTTTTTTCATAAAAAGTAAAAAAATATTCAAAACATAATTTTTTTTACCTTTTATTTTAGCTAAAACGTTAAAAAAATTAATAAAATGGACAAAACTAAAGAGTGTGTATCATATGTACTTTATAACTAAATAAGAAAATGACATAACTTTATACTTTTTAAGTCATAATTATAAAATAATAAGGAAAAAAAAATCATAACCAAACACTACATGAGATATAACTAAATAACATCATAACTAAATAAAAAAATTGATCATAATTAAAGAAAAAAATGACATAACTAAATATATGTATAATAAAGAGTTTGTATTGTAACATTCTCCTATGCTTGATGTTCCGGTAAATGACATTGTTTTCCAATAGGCATACTTGGCTTGATCTGAGGAAAATTATTTTTTTTTGATGTGTTCTTTAATTTGATTTTTATTAACTGAAATAGTGAGATTTGCTCTTTTTTTATTTTTTTAATAAGATAATTAGATAAATATCTTTTAATAAATAATGTGCGATAATATTTTAAAATCATTAAATAACTTGTCTGGATCTAGACCGGGAAATCGTCAAATTGATGACATGTCGCAATATAGTTGGCAGTCTCCAAGAGTGCTGTGTGGTGAAAGATTAATACTTTGGAGCACTAAAAATGAAACATTAGAGGAGCATTAATGAAGTGGTTCTCTTTTTGATGTGATGGTTGTCTCTTGTGTTTTTTTTTCTTTTATTTTTTATGTTTTTCAACTCATTAGAGTTATTAGTGATGAAAATTTTTAATAATCTCTATCACTGCTGATGGTGAAATTGGTGAAAAGACCAATGCGTATAATTTTATGTTGAATTATGGAGAATAATAAAAAAGGGCATAATATCTGGTGGAATGCATTATCAAGCGACTTCATTTAGGAATAGACCATTTTATTAGTAACATTTTATATTATAATTCTCTTATTTTATACAATTTTAAATATGTTATTTTTTTTAATGATAATAATAATTTTTTAATTATAATATTATTTTAACAATTTTCTTCACATTCTTTAGTTATGTCTATTTTCTTCTCAAGCATATGCATCTTTTTTAACCTCACAGCCACGTCATCGCCGACTCATCACTCACACTCGACCATCATGACACTCATTGAAAAAATTGACTGTAACCATAGTTTTAAAAATATTTTATTCATTTATTTTAAATATTAAAATAACAAAATTATATAATTTTAATTATTAAATTAAATTTTCATTTATTTATTTTATTATTGATGATTTATGCATCCAACTTTAAAATTTAATAAAATAGATGATTGAGAGTCTAATAAATCAAACTAAACCATCTGTAGACACTCTATTTTTGATCGTCCTTAAGACTTAGACGTCATCGTTTGTACCCTCAATGATTGTGTTTTTGTTTATTTTGAGCACCCGAAATCCTCAGCGGAATATCCTATCTTTGAGCTTTTGAACCTTGTTCTTTCTCTGCCTAGTTTTGGACCAAAACTTGATGTCTGGACCTCTTGGTGACTTGTCGGCCACCCCCCAAGGCTGTCGGCCATGGATGTGGCCGGTCGGCCACCAGTTTTTTTTTTCAGATATCTCTGAATATTTGTTTGCCAGTTGTGCCAGCTGTTGCTTACTGAGCTGTATCTTCATACACGTGTATGGTAGGGATGTATATAAGCTCAAGACTTGATTTTCTATATATAGGGGGTGTCCTCCCCCATTTTGAGAGGTTAGATATTTTAGACCAAAAATCTCTCTCTCTCTCTCTCTCTCTCTCTCTCTCTTTCTCTCTAGAATTCTTTCTCTCTCTTGTTGTTTTGTGCTTTGTAGTTAGTTTTCTCTGCACTTTTGCACACCAACCCTTAACCAACCTTGACCACCATTGAGCTGAGGTCCCTTGGAGTCTTGTTTGAGCTTTGGAAGAGGTTTGAGCTTGAATTTGTGGCTGAATTGTGCTGTGCTTCAAAGGTATAAAACTTACCTTGCTTAAACTTGTTTTGTATACCTTTTTTGCCATCCTTTTAAACTATTTTGGGGCTGATTTTGGTATGTAAAAAGTTCTGTTTTTGAGCCATAAAAGTGGTGGATTGAGCTCTTTTTAGCTAGAGGGTTGTCCACTCTTTTTGCTTATTAGCTTGTCAAGCTTTTGCATCATATTTTCATCACATTCAAATCAAACTTTTTGGGCCTTTTAACCACTAAAATTTAGAGGTTTTTCAGTGACAAAAACCTTCTTTTGAAGTCCAAAATTGGAGGGGTTAGCCTTCCCTCCTTGTGTCTTCTTGCATGCCTAGTTAGCCTCACATGTTAACATGTTTTTCTAGCCTAACTTAGCTTTAGCCCAACATATTTTTGCCTTTGTTTTGACCTGCTTTAGCTATGTTTTGGGCTGTTTGAGTCATTTGAGCTTTGTTTTGTATAGTTGTGGTGCAATTTCCTTCACTAGCTTAGTGTTTCTAGGCTTTGAGCATCATTTGTGTATCTTGGTAGCATGTTTTAATGCTTTTTCATACCTAATTCCAGCACTGAAATCTCTGCAACCTCCCCCCATTCTTCACTCTTTTATTTGCTTCGAAAGTGGTTTTAAACCCCTTGTTTGCTTAAGTGTGAAATTGAGACATTCATGCTTAATGGTTTAATCCCTTTGGGGGTTTATTATCAACGGCATGAGGTCTCTTTCATGCCCAAGGCACTTGTGGTTTAAGCCCTCTTTCCATTAGAGGACACTTACTTTTGGACTTAACCGGTTAAAGAATAGATCGGTAATTAAAATGAGTAAACAAAACATGACAAGTAAAAGAGGCAAGATAAGCATCTTTCATACTGTATTGCATGTGTTTGAATCAGATGTTAATTCGAACACAAAGAAAATGGGACATTTCATACTCAAAAGTGATGAAATGTACCACTTTCCTTGGTCACCATCACCCTTGATCATGCATGATAGGGTGGACCCTTTTGAGTCTTGTTGTGCATTCATTAAGCTTGTACAAGCTTGGCTCCTTAGCCATCATGCATGGAAAATGCTTGGTTGATGGATTGAGGGCCAAGAGTTACACTCCTTTGAGCTTATGTGATGATAACGAGGGTAACAGTACACACAAACCTGTGAAGATACATTGCTTTGCTCTGTCTGCTCTTTGTTGCAGCAAAAGGAGGAGTTCTTGTCACCAATAACCGACCGGCCACCACCAATAGCCAACCGGCCACCATTGGTAGCCAACAGGCCCCTTGTCGGCCACCAATGAAAATTGTACAATGTGTTGGTAAGTGGAAGCAGAGGCATTCTAGAAGTTGGCACAATTTTCAGTGATCAAATGTGCGAACAGAGGCGTTCAGTGGCAAGGCGGTGGCTTTTTAGGTGGAGCAACCGAGCATACATGCATCTCTCGCCTCCCGAGGCCGTTTAATTGCTTCGTACTTAATTAACTTAGTCTTTAGCTAATTACTTTGATTTGTAATATTTAATTAGCTTAGGATAGTTAGTTAAATTGTGCTGTAATAATTAGCTTAAGTAGCGTAGCTAGTTAGCTTTTATTCATTCGGACCCTCCTTCGCGAGGGCATAATGTTGTAATAAGCGTGTGTGCATGTATATGTCTTCCAACCCCACGTCTTTCTCCCTTTTATTTAATCGCTTTTGATGGTTAGATTAGGGATCATGTTTAAATTAGCATACCTTATGCTTGCATGTTTGCATCCATTCATTTGTCTTGCATGCACTGAGGCTCGACGCATCATTCAAACTGCATTACAATTTCAATAGCTTCTTTGAATACGTGTTTAACCGTATGTTTGAATTCATTCATATGCCATATTAATAGCTGAGCCTATTAATTGCATATTGCATGTGTTGCATTAGGCATCTTGTATAGTTAGGATCATGCATTTTTCTAACTAGTTTCTATTTTGGCTCGGAGTATTTCGGTAAATCTTTATGCTTTAGCATACTTGCATAAGTGTGATTGCCATATTGCCATGTCTAGTATGCTTGCCATGAGGCTATGTGCTTAAATGCTTAATTGTGTGAATGCCTGTGGATAAAGACTTGTTGTTTAAATCGGAACGATTTAACAAATGTACGTTTTAAGACCACTTTGTTGTGGCAAAATCATGTTTTAAGCCCACTATGTTTGGTGGGAGATCCGCAATCTTTTAAGCCCACTTGAGGTGGCAAATTCAAACCATTTTCACAAACAAACATGAGTTGAATTGTTCCAAATTGAGCAAACTAGTCTATACTTACTTGTGTGCATCACATAGTAAAACTAGTTTAATAACCGGAACAAGAACGGGGGTGCTTCATTTCATGATTAGTAGAGGCCGATCTTTGATTGGGCGAGCAGGGGTGCTCATTTCAGGACCTTCTCCTGTCGTACCTAAGTTCTCGAGCTGAGACAACTTTGGTGATGACGGACATGCGGCCTTTGGCACGAGTCAGGTTTTCCTAAATTTTTTCAAAATAAAAAATATTTAGGTGGCGACTTAGTATTTGACAAAGCAGTCCAATTTTGGCATTTTTTATCCTAAAATCAATTTTCCAAAACGATTTACCAGATTTGGACTCTTTGGTGATTATTAATTTCACATTGCACTTGTGAGATTCGATTCAGAACCGCAAGAGTCCGAACTGTGAGGCCTTCATTTCAAACCTTTCCGAAAGGGGGCACGAAAAAAGGTGAGTCCACAGTTCCTGGCGAAGAAAATTGTGTGGAAGCTCTAAACCGTGTCTTTGGTGGGAGGTGGAGGGACCTGGTTATGTGGTGTGAGGGGATTTGTAGTGACATTAGGCTTTTGAAGAGGCGCTATCACCTTATTGTCAATGAGATCTTGAATCTCATGACATAATTTGAAGCATAAGTCGGTGTCATGACCATGCTGTTGATGAAAGGCGCAATATTTGGCCAGGTTATGTTTCGAAGGAAGAGGATCGAGTAGAGGGCGAGGTTCTAGTGGCTTAAGGTGTTCTTTTTTTATCAGGACCCCTAAGGCTTTAGATAAGGACATGTATAGAGGGGTGAAGACCCTTTGGCCTCGAGGTTAGTGCTTCGAGGTTTGTGAGGTTGTATCGGATGTACCGGCAAAAGGGGTGGCAGTTTTCGGTGCGATAGTGACCATACCCACATCAAAAGGCCTTACAACTGCACTACTACTCGTAGTCGCATTGGAACTGCATGTGAAAGATCTTTTAGGTTGCTGTTTCTCGTGGTCTATCAGACCCTACTTCATTGCATCCTCTATCTGCACCCCTATTTCATGGAGGTCAGCAAAAGTAGGCAGAGGTAAGACTATCATCTTCTGTAACAGTCTTGGTTGTAGGTTACGGACCACCATTCTGATCTAGTCCTTTTTAGCCGGTCGGGTGGTCATCATGGAGGCCTTGGCCCTTCACCGAGTCATGAAATTAGAGAAGCCCTCCTTCACCTCCTGGTGAGTTGCTTTGAGATCACGAGTTGTGACCTCGATCTGAGTGTTGTAGGAATACTACGCTATGAAGGCCTTGGCCATTTCTTCCCAGTTTCTCTTCACAGTGTCTTCAAGTTTGGCATACCAAATGGCCGCTATACTCGACAGGGTCCGGCCAAAGAGCGACAACTTCTGTAGTTTGGTGAGACCCATGGGTTGTAGGATGTCAGAGAATAGCCGTAGATGGACCATTGGATCCACGGAGCCATCAAACCGGTCTATATGCGGCATTTTGAATCTGTCTGGCAACGTCACCGCCAACTCGGTATAGCCATCCTTTACATCAGGGATCGAGTTCACACCCTGTGCCCATTTAAAGAGCTTCTCTAGCCTACTTGTTTTCAGTGCAGTAGGGTTGACCTCAAATTCAAACGACTCCTCTGTCGGGTAAACCGGTGCCTTGGAGGTCTGAGGTGGGATAGGATTCACCTGCAACTAGGTCCCTCCACCTCGGCAAGTAAACCTCATCCATACACTGGCAGTCCCTTATGACCCCAATATATACATCAGCCCTGTCTACTTACTTAAGTCGGCGTTGTTCATCCATGAAAGCACAGACTTGTGCATGATGAACACGTCCACATTCCAACCCGAACTTGTGGTGGTGATTGTGGTAGATGAAGACAGGCTAGCTTTGGGGGAAAATGAGAATGTCAATTTAGTGCTTGAGGGCTCCGTGGATTTATCTGAGAAGGGATATAACCTATGTCGCTACATTGTGCCAACTGATTAGGCCAGACCAAATGTAGAGTTGCCGACATGGATAGAGGTTAGTGTAGTCCAAGAGGATGGCTCAAGCCAGGGATTAGATGGTCTAGCTGATCTGGAAGAGGACATCGATAATCTGTAGTTTTTCGATGAGCAAGACTCGGGGAATGTACAAATTGACTAGTTTGATCTGAACAGGTCAACAAACAATTCAGGGTGGCGTAGTGATGAACCTAATATAAATGAGGGACTTCAACCAAAGCTGGAATAGCCAGAAGTAGGAACTGCTACAAGGGCCAAAACGATCGAGGACAAGGAAAAATTGCCGAAGGGCACCGGTATTAAGAATTCTGCTCAAGAATCAAGAATTGTTAGTACTGCTGATACAGAGCATGAAGCTGCACTGAAGCAGTTTGAACTAGGAAAAGGACGAGAATGATCAGAAAGCTAGAAAAGCCAAAGGCCCTGCGGGGACTGATTGCAATGTTGACATGGGAATAACAGAACTGGACAATTGCCTGTCGGTTGCCGGAGGAATATGATGGGAAGATGATGATTTGCATCTTGCCCATACTGATGAGGATTGGGGTCAGGACCTGCCAGACGGCACATGGTATTCTGAGGAAGTGGATCACATGACTAGAAGTAGGCGGTACTTCAAGCCCCCTCACTTGGACCAACCCGAAGCATCCGAAAAGGACAAGGAAGCTGAAAAACGGAGGGAGAAATTGTTAGAGGATGAAGTAGTTGAAGAAGATTCAAGCAAACATATCCATCTGGGGGTTGCTTATGGCTTCGCGCGTGCACCAGCAAGCTGTACTGTCTGCAATGGATAAGGCCAAGTTGTCTATCGACACCACTCCAGAGCAACTGGTGGGATTTGTCTTCTCAGGAGGTGTTGTGCCATCTTTGACCTTTTCTGATAAGGAATTGCCGCCCGAGGACTCTTCACATAACAAACCGCTATACATCTCAGTTGAATGCAAGGAAAAGTGGGTGCCAGTTGTATTGGTTGAGACTGGGTCTGCGATCAATGTTTGTCCGTCATGCACAACCTATGCTATTGGCTTGAAGCTAGCAGGCTTTGTACCTACGGCCCAGGTGATCTGGGCTTACGACAATATACGCAGAGAAGTGATGGAAACAATTCAAATCAGAACACAGGTCGGGCCGGCCCAACAAGATATTGAGTTTCACATCCTAGATGTTCCAGCTACCTTTAATTTGCTACTTGGGCGGCCCTGGCTGCACCAAGTAAAAGTTGTTTCCTCCACCTTGCATCAAATGCTAAAGTACCCTCTTGGAAAAGGGGTAGCCATTGTTTTTGGGAATTTTTTATACATCCTCAGTCGGAGGTCACTACACCAGTACTGGACATTGTACATGGCGATGAGGATGTTTTTTTGTCAGGTTTTACCTTGGCTGAGGCCCGGGTGGTGAAAAACATCTTAGCTATTGACAAAGGGTTGTACGTCAGTGCTCAATCAGCCTACTTCATGAACAAGCTACAGCATATACCCGGGATGGGATTAGGAAAGAGCGGCCGGAAGGGCGTTACTGCACTAGCCAAAGTACGACATAACCCTCATGCCTTTGGCTTGGGCTATATGCCCACCAAAGAGGACTGGGTGAGAAAAGGGAAGGAAATGGCAGGAAGAGGTAAACCTAAGCAAAGTGGGAAGCACTATGAGCTTGTACATAGACCAATTCAGGGAAACTCTGAACGGCCGCTTTGTCCGGAAGGGGAAAGACTTCCTATTTTGCGGCTTTCCTGAGCCATGGTTGAACTCTGAGAAACGGTGTCTGCCTAGTTTTGAGATTTTCTTCGACCTAAAGTTGCAAGAGGATGAAGCCACAGAGAAATAGACTGACTTGCCTGTTGAGGCAGAACAGAGTACAGAGGGTGAGTCCAATAGCAGTGAACTTGAGATAGGAGCAGCACTGGCTTGTCTCCTTTTGGATCCTCCGATTGATCTAGAAAGCTTAGGGGATGACTTCCCCATTTCCATGATCAGAGACCAATCAGGTGTGGACCCTTCCGGTGGTATTCTGGATGCATCTAACTCACCATCTCTCATTTGGCAGCTAGAGGAGGTTTTTCTGTCCAGTAGTTCTGAATCAGGTAGTGAGTCGGAATCTGACTCCACAGAGTCTGTGGAGTCGGAATCAGATTCCAGTTTTTCTGAGTCGGAGTCCGGTATTCCTGGGGTTGATAACCCGGATGCTGTTGTTTTGTCCAGGTTATCTTTGTCCTTTTCTTTTGAGTCGGTTTTAACCAAGGAATTGGATAAGGTCGAATCTTTGAATGAGAATGATACCACTACTGTTTCTGAGTACTTCTCTGTGCCACTTGTATATTGCATTGATCATGACTTTCAAAATTTTGATAAAAACGACGAGGAAGGAATTCCTCTAGTTTTGAAATATTTGATTAATCGAGAGAAGGAGAGGTTTGTATAACCCCTTGTTGATGAAATCACTCCAATTAATGTGGGTACTGAGAAGGATCCGCGTCTGGTCCAGATCGGGTACACATTGTCTTCGGAGGAACGCGAGCGCTTAGTCGCTTTATTAGATTTCAAAGATGTTTTCGCGTGGTCCTACGAAGACATGCCTGGAATCGATCCTAAGATTGTATAGCATCCGATCCCTCTTGACCCCGAGGCCCGACCCGTCAAGCAGAAGCTTCGGAGAATACGCTCGGATTGGGCTTTGAAAATCAAGGAGGAGGTCACCAAGCAGATAGATGCGGGGTTTTTGCTAGTATCTGAGTATCCAATTTGGTTGGCAAACATTGTTCCAGTGCCGAAGAAAGATGGCGAAATTTTGGTATGTGTGGATTCCAGAGATCTGAACAAAGCCAATCCGAATGATGACTTTCCTCTACCGCACATCGATGAATTGGTGGACTTTACCGTAGGGCATGCGTTGCTCTCCTTTATGGATGGATTTTTCGGGTACAACTAGATTTTGATGGCACCTGAGGATAGGAAGAAGACTACCTTCACCACGCCGTGGGGAACCTACTACTACAGGGTGATGCCGTTCAGGCTGAAAAATGCTAGGGCTACTTATCAACTGGCTGCAACCATGATCTTGCATGATATGATCCACAAAGAGGTTGAGGTGTATGTGGACGACATGATTTTTAAGTCCAAGGAAAGAGAGGGCCACTACACCGCCCTGAAGAAATTCTTCCAATAGATTAGAGAATATCGGTTGAGGCAGAATCCACAAAGTGCAGTTTTGGGGTCACAACAGGGAAAATGCTGGGTTTCTTGATCACACAAAGGGACATTGAGGTTGATCCTTCCAAAATCAAGGCCATTCTAGAAATGTCACCACCAAGGACTGAAAAGGAGGTACGAGGCTTTCTGGGTAAAGTGCAATTTATAAGACTATTTAGTGCAAAATTAACCTTGACTTGTGAACCACTATTTGGTCTCCTGAAGAAATGAAAAAAATTCCAATGGGATGACCAGTGTCAGTTTGCTTTTGAGCAGATCAAACAGTGCCTCCAAAACCTGCCCGTGTTGTCGCCACCAGAGTCGGGGAAGCCGTTCATTTTGTATCTGTCAGTGACCGACACGACTATTGGTTGCATGCTTGCGTAGGAATCTGAGGATAGAGTGGAGAAGGCCATCTATTACCTGAGCAAGAAGATGTTGGAATATGAGACCCGTTATACCCCGCTGGAGAAGGCTTGCTTAGCCTTGGTATGGGCAACTAGGAAGTTGAGGCACTACTTGTTAGCTCACTCTGTAATCTTGGTTTCGAGATTAGATCCCATTAAATATCTCTTCGAGAAACCAGCGCTTATGGGTAAGCTAGCTTCTTGGCTGCTTCTTCTCTCCGAATTTGATCAGAAATATGTAACTTGCAAGTCTGTCAAGGGGAGAGCAGTAGTAGAGTTCCTAGCCGAACACCCAGTGGAAGGGGATGAAGTAGTAGAATACTTATTCCCAGATGAAGCTATTCTATTGGTTGAGGAAGAGATTTGGATGATGTACTTTGAGAGAGTGTCTAACTAGTACGATTATGGGATAGAGGTGTTGCTAATAGCACCCGACAATTCCCATATACCTTTAGCCTTTAAACTCTGATTCAAAGTATCCAACAATGAAGCTGAATACGAGACATGTATCACTGGCTTGGAAGCCGCCTTGGAACTAGGGGCAAAAAGGTTGGACGTCATTGGGGACTCGAACCTGGTTGTGTCTCAAGCAAAAAAAGATTTGAAGGTTAAGGAAGAAAGGATCAAAATCTATCACCAAGCCTTGGATGTTATGATTCCTAGGTTTGATAAGCTAACCTTCACTCATCTTCTAAGAGAGAACAACAGGTTCGCTAACGCTTTATTAACTCTATCTTCCATGATAGACATCCCTTTAGGAGTTCGGATGTGTCCGACCATTATTGAACAGAGGTATGTCCCGGCCTACGAGTTGATTGCCACAATAGATGAAGTACAAGCTCAGAACCCCTGGTATCATGATAGCTAGAACTTCTTGGAATAGGCAAACTCTGATTCAAAGTATCCAACAATGAAGCTGAATATGAGGCATGTATCGCTAGCTTGGAAGCTGCCCTGGAACTAGAGGCAAAAAGATTGGACATCATTGGGGACTCGAACCTGGTTGTGTCTCAAGCAAAAGGAGACTGGAAGGTTAAGGAAAAAAGGATGAAAATCTATCACCAAACCTTGGATGTTTTGATTCCTAGGTTTGAGAAGCTAACCTTCACTCATCTTTTAAGAGAGAACAACAGGTTCACTGACACTTTATCAACTCTATCTTCCATGATAGACATCCCTTTAGGAGTCTGGATGCGTCCGATCATTATTGAATAGAGGTATGTCCCGGCCTACGAGTTGATTACTGCAATATATGAAGTACACGATCAGAACCCCTGGTATCATGATATCTAGAACTTCTTGGAAAATGAGGCTTATCTACCAAGGGCAAATGCCAAGATAAGAGGGCAATACGGGAATGGCTACTCAGTTTATTATCTGCGGGGGTAAGTTGCACAAAAGAGGCCATCTGGGAATGCATAAATTGTGTGTTGATGCAGAAGAGTCGAAGCGCTTAATGGAGGCCATCCATGGAGGGGAGTGTGGATCGCACATGAGTGGAGTAATGCTAGCCCGGAAGATTCTCAGACAGGGCTACTACTGGTCAACCATGGAGACATGGAGGAGGATTGTATTGGTTTTGTTCGGCGATGCCACAAATGCCAAATTCATGCAAATCGCATGAATATCCCGCGCTCGAAGTTGTACAACATGACTTCACCATGGCCTTTTTCAATCTGGGGAATTGATGTTATTGGGGCAGTTACATCGAAAGGCTCGAATGGACATGAGTATATCCTGGTGGCGATAGACTATTTTACAAAGTGGGTCAGAGCCCAATCTTATGCAGTGCTGAAAGCGTCGCTTGTAGCCAAGTTCATTAGGAATAACATTATTTGTCGTTATGGGGTCTTGAATGAGATCATTTCAGACAATGGCTCCCATTTTAAGAGTGAAGTGATCGACTTGTTGGAGAAGTACAACGTGGCTTTTCATAAGTCATCCACATATCTGCTGTAAACCAACAGAGCAGTTAAGGCCGCCAACAAGAACATCAAACACATTTTGCAGAAAATGGTTGAGACTTACAAGGACTGGCCAGACAAACTGCCATTTGCTCTTTGGGGCTACAGGACTTCAATTTGGACATCTACTAGGGCAACTTCGTATTCTCTGGTTTATGGGATGGAAACTGTTTTGCTGATTAAGATAGAGGTTCCGTCACTACAGGTTATGGCTGAGTGCCAGATAGCAGAAGCGGATTTGCAGCAGAGCAGGTTTAAGGAACTAATGTTGTTTGATGAGATGAGGCTAAAAGCACTGTACCATATTCAAGGTTATCAACAAAGGATTGCCAGGGCTTTTAACAAGAAAGTTAAGTCCAGGAATCTTAAGAAAGGTGATTTGGTGCTGAAAGACAACCGAGTTCCCATCCATGACCCTAGGGGCTAGTTCAGACCTAATTGGATTGGTCCTCACATCATCGAATCAATTTGGTCAGGTGGAGCTGTCATTCTTATGGCCCTAGATGGCCTCGAATTCTCCCAGCCAATCAACATGGACAAGTTGAAGAAATACTATCGTTGAGTGGTTCGCTAGGGCGAAAACTCGGAAGGGCAACCTAGGCAATAGTGAGAGCACAAAAAAATTTGAAAAAAGAAAAACTAAGCTTGCAAGGTTGAAACCTGGAAAGGGCGGCCTTGGGAAAAGTCAGAGCGCAAAAGAGGAGTGTTAATACATGAGTGAACCTGAACTGAACTATGTAAGGCCTGATTCCCATCTTCGGGATACGTAGACAACTTCATTCTGAAGTCTGGCCGTAAACATCTCCAAATCAGTTTTGTCCATGTGTCTGTTCAAGGCATCTTTGTCCACTCATTATTTGAAAGATCGGTTGTGATCCTTACCCTGAGAGAAGAGCAGATTACAGTGTTAAGCAGTGCTATTCAGTCTAGGGGTAATTTTCCATTTCTGGATTCGGGGTTGTACATCTCGAGAATAGATTCCATGTGTGTCAAGTTGTGATCCTTATCGAAAATGATTTTGAAAAGTTTTAATAAAAGTTATTAATCTTTTTACAACTTAGACCATTTTTGGACCGAAAGGAAAATGTTCAGTGACTACAACTCCAAATTCATTGATTTCAATACAAAGTTCTCTAACTCTTGATAGAAATCCAAGTTTCTTTTTATTACATTCAAAAGGAAAACTTGAAAGTACAGATCAAAGCAATAAACTTTGGCCATAGATAAATCAAGTGTTCCTGCTTCCCCTCCCAGAGCTTGTGGAAGCTTCAAATGCTAAAGTAGACCCAGTATGTGCCTCTTTTTCAAGGCAAGCTATGCATTCGCTAGAAAGGGCGCAACTGAAATTGGGAGCGGGAGCTAAAAGTTCTCTTGTCCTCCATGCAGTGGGATATTGAGCTAATTGTGAGCCTCGGATGAAGAATGAAGCCGGGTACTCTATCCCTTCTTCTGGGTGAGTCTGGTCGTGTCCAAACTGACGTCTAAACCAGAACGAAAAGTAGAATACACAGTGTGTCAAGCCAACCAGCTGAATGCCAGGTTGCCAAGACATGTTGTAGCTCATATCGGGCAGATCAAACCAAGGGCAATGCCAAGCAATGTCAGCAGCAAACCTGTTGCACATCCAATGGCACCACCATGTTGAGAGATACTGTAGCTCATATCGGGCAGATCAAACCAAGGGCAACACCAAGCAATGTCAACAGCAAACCTGTTGCACATCTAATGGCACCACCAACCCTCGTTTGGGAAATCAACTAGCCGTTGCGAAAGAAATAGCCTCATGCTGAATATGTTAGGCAAGAGTCCACTACTTTCAACCTGTCCATGAGCCAGAGGGATGAAAAATAAAAGAGATTAAAGAATAGAGAGGTGTATATGGAGAGAAAAAGTAAGAAAGGGTTTTGAGAGAAAAACATAGCCTGGGTGCTGAGTGATGTGAGAAACACATGTGAGATAGGGTGGGAAACATTACCTGCAAAAGTAGTGGACTTCCTGCAAATTTGGTCGTCTCCCACTGATGGAAGGTGTCCAAGCCCATCAAAGTCTCAGCCAATGCTAAGCCAATGCAACTTTTTCCCTATTTCAAGCCTTGGGTCACTTCGATCAGGCGAATGTTAGACCCACCAAAACCAGGGGCAAGTAGGAAATGAGCCAACATACACAGG
This sequence comes from Camellia lanceoleosa, assembly GCA_025200525.1. NCBI lineage: Eukaryota > Viridiplantae > Streptophyta > Magnoliopsida > Ericales > Theaceae > Camellia > Camellia lanceoleosa. The sequence goes on along the minus strand of CM045763.1, from coordinate 103,010,454 downwards.
CAGAGGGCATGCTGTTGAAAACTTTCCCAAAGACAGTCGCCGTGGTCACCGCCGTCAGAAAATCGATGAATGAGACTGGGAATATCCAGCTCTCCTTTGTGAACTGTAATAACCCCGACCCTTAATTAACGCTAATTCATGCTTAAGTGTGCCTAACAAGTGATTAAGAAGAAACCATGAGTTAATGACATGTGTATTGCATTATTAATGTGTCTCTATCTGTTTAGAGTAGAAATATCTGTTTATGTTTTAGTTTTGATTTCCGAATTGAAGGCCTTATCGGCATTTGATACAGAAATTGATTTGATTTATATGTTAATTGGAATTTTTAGGATTTTATAGTAGGTTCAACTAAAAATTCATTTCGGAACAATTAAATAAGATTAAATTAATCCCACTTAATTGCCTATGACTTTAGCCAATTAAACCCCATTTCTTTTATGAGTCCACTCACCTTTTCTTATCCACTTATATACACCTTTGAGCCTACTCTACAAAATAAAAACGTGAGAGGGAGAGAGAGGGAAGGAGGATTGAAATCAAAAGCAAGAGGAAAGGAGAATTGTTAGGGAATTCAAGGAGATTGGGGTGGGACCTTAGAGAATTCACCGATTAGAGCTTCATTGAGAGGTTGAGGTATGAATTCAACACCTAGATTATGTAATTGTTTTGTTAAGACATGAATTCTTGAGGATTAAGTTGAGTAATTTAGGATGGACAAAAAGAATGAGAGAACATAGATCATATCATGCATGCATGCATGTTTCATAGCATTTTGAAGTTGATTTTCAAGAATTCCCTCATGCATGTCTTGAATTCACCTTAATTTTGGGAAATCATTGAGTTTCATGTTGTTTTGTAACATCTGATCATGTTTTGAGGAGCTTTGATTCAAAGAATTGCATGCATGTTATGTTCGTGGGTTATTCTTGAGTTTCAAGTTGAATTATGTACAATTGGCGTGCCTTTGGGCCATGGTTTCTTGAAATATCTTTAATTCATGTTGCTTTAGGGTCTTCATGTATTTTCTCAAGTTTTGGCCCAGAAAAATCGAGTTTGAAGCTTTAAAGGTTGAGTTTTGTGCTTGAGGATCAATCTGGAAATTCCAGATTTTTGATCCATGCTCGAGCGGAGGACTTCACGCTCGAGCGTATGGTCTGAGTACATGCACTTCCGCTCAAGTGTCGAGAGTTACGCTCAAGCATGAAATACATATGCCTATAAGTTCATGTGTTTTGCAGTCCGCTCGAGCGAGCGAATCCACGCTCAAGCGAGGGTCTGAGTCTCACACTCGAGCGTGGGTCGAGCGTCCATCGAGCATGAAAAACATGCAACCAGTACTTTTTCAAAGTTTGCAGTCTGCTCGAGCGAGGGAAGTCACGCTTGAGCGGAGCTTCATTGTGTACATGTCCGCTTGAACGGGAAAAGCCACGCTCAAGCGTAGACCCTATTTTCAGCAAGTTTTGAAAAAATGTTTTCCAACACATTTTTGCATCCTCATTCCATCCTAGGCATTCCTAGGCCATGTTAAGACTCCATAATGAGGATTAAAGACTAGAAACACACTAAGAACAAACGAAATAAATTATGTACAATTCGAATGTGTGTTTCATGTGTGTAGTATGTGTGTTCATGTAGGTCACGCGCCTCAGGACAAGTGAAGTGCCACCTTACCGTCTAATTAGAGCTATCAATCATCTGTGAGTAATGACTTTGAAAAGTTATGTTCAATGTTAAGTATTTTCCGAATATTACGATATGAAGTAATTAGTTTTCTGAAATGAAATGCTGTGTTTGAAACGAATGAATGATTGTCCAAGATTCTGAAAGTTATATGTGGCATCCTTAGCATTATATGATATGCGTCCCTTGATAGGTCATCAGGTCCCTTCATGGGTCGTTAGGTCCTTTCATGGGTCATCAGGTCCCTTTATGGGTCATCAGAAACATCTCTGTGCACATGAGTCATTAGTAGGCCTTCATGGTAGTCCCTTTGTGGGTCATCGGATTTGTTAATACTAATGGATGGGTCACATATTATGATATGATACATGTACAAGTTTTGACTACGAATGTAAAAATACCTATGAATCTGCTCTGTTATGGTAACTAAATATGTACAAGGCTTTGTTTTCGTATAGACATCATTCAATAAAATCTTTATTCTGTTATTATTCACTGGACTTTAGCTCACTGTTTGTATTATGTATATAGGTGAGCACGCAGTGATCAGGCCCAGAGTTTATGGCCTATGCTTTAGTTTTGTCAGCTAACCCTTGTGCCTCTTGAGGAGGTTTCGATTGAAGTCAAGTTTCATGGCTGCTTTTGTAAACACTTTATACTATGTGATGTTTAGTCAGGATGTCTTTTGGCATGTACTTGGTGTGTGTAAATATTGCATCTTGTTATAAAGAAATTTTAAGTTGTCTATTCCATATATGTCAGCACGACTCAATAGACTGTATATATTTTGTATATTGCTTCCGCAGCCCCTCATTATATGCTATTATGTCATGAGGCCTTTGGTAATTCGAGGATTATTGGCCGGTCTCGACGCTAAACCTGTAGAGGCGGTTTGGGTCGTGACAAAGTGGTATTAAAGCACGAGTTATACCGCACACACAAGTCCATACGAGCTTAGGATGTCCTAGTCAGAAGTAGGGGCATTTCATCTGCATGTCTATGTGTATTATTCGAAAGTGAAAGCATAAATTCAAGTATAATCATGTGAATTTGAATATAAAGTTTTGTTTACCCATAGTAAATGGACAATGCAAGGAATGATGACACAGCAGGGTCCTCTGATGCCCGAATGAATAGAATGGAACAAATGCTTGCAACCTTAACTGAAGTGGTAATGCAACAACAGAGGCAACAACCTTTACTACCTCCACCCCTGCCGGCTCAAGTTGAAACGGGCAACAGTGACATAATTAACTTGACTCAGAAATTCATGAAGATGAAGCCGCTAACTGTAGACGCGCCCTTGGGCCTCATGCTACAGTTCGGACTCGATTTGTCATGGTTCATAATCTGAAACAAAGAGTCCAAATCCGGCAAATCATTTTGAGAAACAGATATTTTGAAAGAAGTGTCAAACATGGACTGCTTTGCCAGATACAGAGTCGCCACCTAAATATTTTTAATAGGAGAATTTAGGAAACCCTGACTCGGTGCCAAAGGCCACGTGTCCGTCATCACCAAAGTTACCTCTGCTCAGGAACTTGGGTACGATTGGGGAAGGTCAGCTATGAGCACCCCCTCTCGCCCGATCCGAAAATCGGCCTCTACTAACCATGATATCTCGTTTTTGAAAACATATGCGTTCTTATTCCGATTAATTAGCTAAAATTACTATGTGATGCGCACAACAAAACAAGTATAGACTAGATTGCCTAATTTGGAACAAAGCATTACATATTCGTTTGTTTGGAAATGTTTTGAAATTTGCTACTCGCAAGTAGGCTAAAATATGGATTTTAATGAATTATCCCAATTCAGGTAATCCACCCTTCACCCACAAGCATTCAGGCAGTTTATCACATAAGCATATAGCCACATAGTAAGCATGCTGTCATGTTAACATTCACACTCATGTGAGATGCTAAAGCATAAAATACTTACAGTGTACTCTGTGCCAAAACAGAAAACTTGTTAGCAATCATGCATGATCCAAGTCCATGTTAAATGGCCAATGCAACGCATGTAGAATGTCTCTAGAATAGGCTCGGCTAATCCTAGGATGGCATGTGGAATGCACAGATAGCATGTATTCAAGTTAGATTTGGAATACTTTATGCAGTTAGCATGATGCGCCGAGCCCGGTGCATGCAATACTAATGAATGATGCACGCATGCATAGCATAAGGTATGCTAAAGTAAACATGTCCTAAACTAACCATCGAAAGCTAGTAAATAAAAGGGAAGAAAGACGTGAGGTTGGAAGACATACATACACTCACGCACACTTATTACAATTGTACCCTCGCTCGGAGGGTCCGAAAGAATAATACAAGCCGCCGAATTAACTAACTCACAAGCTAATTAATTATTACATAACCAAATGAATAACTAGCTACAACTAATTATTACACAACTTACTTAATTAACAAATTAATTATTACAAATAACAAATGCTAATTAACTAGTAAGCAGTAAAAGAGAGTTGCTCCAGCTCTTTTTGAAGAAGAGGAGAGTATGCATGCTCGCTTCGGTTCCTCGCCTCGAAACGCCTTCCGGTTGCTCTTTAGAGGCTCTATTTGCAGGGTGTCTTCCAGTGCTTGTTACTGAAACTTACCAAAACACTACAGGAGAAGTCACCAGTGGCCTGCCAGCCATGGAGAGAGGTCTGCCGGCCAGAGATGGCCCATTGTCGGCCAAGGGTGGCACACTGCCGGCCATCAATGGCAGGCTGCCAGCCACTGGTGTGCTGTGACACCAAACTGCAACGAAGCACAAAATAGAGAAAATGGAGGGTTTCCCAAAGACATGTACACACCATGGCACTCCAAATCACCTCAAAACATCAAGGGAGAGGCCAAGTCGGATCCACGACCATCAATCACGCATCCCGATGCATAATGGCCAAAGATCCAACTTGTGCAAATCAATATGAAAATGAATGCACAAATACAACAAGTAAAGCCTAGAACTCTATCATGAATCATCAAGAGCTTTGGCGACCGAGAATTGAGACGCATTCCATCACTTGAAGTATGAAACGCCCCTCGTTCCTCATGCTCGGATTAACACTTAATCCAAACAATGCAACACATAAGCATGGCAAACATGCAATATGAACTACATGGCATACTCGATGCTAGTTTAAACATGCAATCATGCAATGTGACTTAAGCATGCGAAATGAAGGGTAATGAACATGCAATAACATGTAATGTAATTAGCATGCGATGACATGCAAATATGAGGCAAGCATACAACAATATGCAAGACAAGCATGCAACAACATGCTAGGTATGGACTTAAACCAATATGGGCAGCCCTCAACTAAGCCCAAATTAGTGGCCATAACAATGAATTAAGCCACAAAATACACTCAAGCATGCAAAATGCGAAAGGTTCATCAAAGAGGCTTAAAAGGGCAACTCTCAAAAGTGCATAAGAAGTGACGAATGTGCAAGTGTAACAACACTAGATGCATTGAAATGAGATGATAAATGATGCCAAATCATTTAAACAACGCAAGTAAAGCATGCGAAGGTCCTAAGTCATGAAAGCTAGCAAAGAGCAATACAAAGAAGGCATGCAATATATGGCATGAACGCATGGATTAAGCATGGACAGAGCTTAATTAAGCCTAAACAAGGACTTAAACATGCTGGAATGAAGGCTCAAACACCTAGACATGCAAGCATACAAGCTAAGCCTTAAACTAGGCAATAATGCGCGACATTCAAAGACACTTGAAGCATTAATGAAGTGGGAATGTGGCAATGGTACATGCTCTAAAATGAAGTATTAAGTGATGCCAAATCATCTAAATGTCTCAAAGATAGCATGCATGAATCACCGGAACACAAAGCTTGCAAGGCCAATTACACTACAGCTATACAAAGCATGCATTATTTGACTATGAAGCACAAAGACAGAGCCAAGGCAATCCCAAAACATGAACATTTCTAGTTCAAAGTATGGCCAAAAGGTGCTCACATGAAGGGCTAAGGCAACATGCAAGATTGGCTAGTAAGCATAAGTTGTATGGCATGTATATGAAGCATATGAAATCTCACCAAACCAGCCAAAATCAGTGAACAAAACATGCCAAAATATGCCCAAATAATCATGGAAATGCAGCCAACGCATACAAAAATGAGGGGCTTCTTTGGAGGGCCATGCAAAGGGGTTGCTAAGCACATACATGATGGACATTCAACAAGGCCAAACCAACTCTGGAAATCGCCTATAGGGGTCCTAAAACCCACTGAAAAGGGCCTGGAACAAGGCCTAGAAGCATGCAACTAAGAGGTCCTTTGGAAGGCCAAAAAGACCACCAAACAAGACAAGGAGAGAGGGGGTCACCCCCCTCTAATTTTGGCCCTCAAAATAGTGTCTAAGCCACTAAAAATCCACTAGATTTTAGTGGCTAAGAAGCCAAACCATGGCCAATGCAAGTGCTCGAATGCATGTCCCTAATCATGAAGAGATGAAGCATGCATAGGAGAAGATGACACCAAACAGAAAAGTGACCTTAATCAAACTTAAAGAGGAGGTCAAAACAAGTATTTTTTCAGTTTATGAAAAAATCTCGAATATGCTCACAAGTAGGTCTAAGATATGGTGCAAAAAAAAGCCTACAAAGAGGGGTAAAGCATGCAAGGGTGTAGGAGGCCTCAAACAGAAAAGTGTCCTTATACAATATTCAAGAGGAGCTCAAAATATGACACTTTTTAGTTTATGACAAAGTCCAGAAATCCTTGAAAGTATGGCGTATAGATGAAGCAAAAAAAGGCAAGAAAAAGGAAAATAGAGACTTACCCTTGAAGAGCAACTTTTCAGCAGCTTTTGGTCCAAGATTCTAAGCTTTCAACCTTTTCAAATGACCTCCAAGATGCTGGAATGGATGGTGGAGGTGTTGTGCTAAGGGTTGTAGTGTAAAAGTGCAAGGAAATCCAATTTCTAAGCACAAAACTCAAGCAATATAGAGAGAAATGAAGGTTTTTTGCTTCTTCAAAACTCTCAACCTCTGATATAAAGGGAGCCCTCTTGCTTATGTAGAAGAAGGCAATGCAAAGCTTCTTCAAGAATCTTTGCAAGAGTTCCATCCCTCCATACACGTGTATGGAGGGGAGATAACAAAAATCCAGCTGGCTCAAAAGATCTGGAGGAAAACCAGCTGAGAGAGGGGGGTTGCCGGCCATCAAGAATGGTGGCAGCGTTACATCGATGGTGGCAGGCCTCATCGCTGTCGGGGATCAATCAAGGCCATGACTGGCAGTGACATGCCATGGCCGGCAGTGCACCACAGGGTCCACTCTAAAAGGACCTAGTCAAGGTCCAAAAAAGGGGGCAGAAATGATACAGGGTCTGGGAAGCTCGAACCGGTGACGTTCCGTCACAACAGTCAAGTGCTGGGCAAGCAATCGAACCAGTTGTTGGGTGTACCTACAAGCACAACCAAGTTTTGAGGACGGTCAAAAATGGGGTCTCTACACTAACGTTCCTTGGTGGCATTGAACCACTAAAGACGGAAACTTGGCTACTGGAGATGGAAAAATTATTTGAAGTGTTTCCCTGTTCCGAGGTCTAGAAGGTCTTATTAGCCACCTATACTCTGAAGGATGAAGCTTGGAGATGGTGGTTACTAGTTCGAAATGGCAACGAGAATATGACATGGACTCAATTCAATACAATTTTCTATGACAAGTACTTTTTCCAATGCTTCCGAGACTGGAAGGTTTCAGAATTCCAGGAACTCAAACAAGGCAGAATGTCTATGGCTGAGTACGAGGCTAAGTTTATTGAATTAGCCAGGTTTGCTCCTCATATGGTGGACATCGACTATAAGAAGGCCTGCAAATTTGAGGGTGGACTGGATCTGGACATATTGGATCGGATGGGAGTCCTAAACCTACCTACGTACGTAAATGTTTTAGATAGGACATTAATGGCAGAGTTCATTCTAGCAGCGAAGAAACAAACTATCGTCCCACGAACTGATTGGATGGGAAAAAGATTTGGGAACAGTTTCCAAAAGGGTTGTTCATTTCCTGGGAATAAAAGGCAAAACACAGGATCTTACAGTAGCACAAGCCAAAGTAGTGGTACTATACCGAGTTGCTCAGAATGTGGTAGGAAACACAAGGGGGTTTGTTATCGAGCTTCGGGCGCCTATTTCAAATGTGGAAAAACTGATCATGTGATGAAGGATTGTCCTATCAGGTTCGAAAATACCAACCATCCAGCGGCAAGCTCAGCCGGATCTGCTTCTGCATCCAAGATGAATACGAAAGCTAATACCGGGAAAAAGACGTTGAGACAAGGGTGGGTATGTGCTTTAGTGCCTGGAGATGTGCAAAACACTAAATCAATAGTGTTAGGTATCATTTCTATTTGTGCTTAGAATACATATGTGCTGATTGATTCCGGTTCTACACATTCATTCGTATCGCTTGTTTTTTCTCGGAAATTAACTAGACCATTAGAATCTATGAACTTGTGTTATCTGTAACTACACCGTCTGGGGGTTCCATGATATGTGCTTATGTCTACCCAGCATATGATCTTGTGATTGGTGAGATGACATTATATGTTGATTTATTGCCCGTGAACATTGATTATTTTGGTTGACTAAATACTATGCCACCATTGATTGTGTAAATAAACCTGTCACATTTTATCCACCTGGTATGCCCGAGTTTACTTTCACAGGAAATGGGGTAATCCCTCCGTCATACTTGATTTCCTTTATGAAAGCCAAAAGGCTGCTGAGAAAAGGGTGTCGAGGCTATTTGTGTAGCATGTTGACTGTGCCGTTAGGTAGTGCTAGTGTTGAAACTATTCCTGTAGTTTGTGACTTTCCTGATGTGTTTCCCAATGATCTACCCGGGGATTTAATTGATAAGGAAATTGAGTTTACCATCGATGTAATGCCTGGAACACAACCCATCTCAAAGACTCCATATAGGATGTCGACTTCAGAAATGAAGGAACTAAAAGTCCAACTTCAAGAACTCTTACACAAGAAATTCATTCGTCCAAGTACTTCACCTTGGGGTGCTCCAGTGTTATTTATCAAAAAGAAAGACGGGTCTTTGAGGCTATGTATTGACTACTAAGAATTGAACAAAGTGACCATTAAGAACAAATATCCATTACGTCGAATAGATGATTTGTTCGATCAACTCCGAGGAGCCAAAGTGTTCTCGAAAATTGATCTTAGGTTCGGTTATCATCAGTTAAAGGTTAAAGCAGAAGACGTAGAGAAAACTGTATTCAGAACTAGATATGGACATTATGAATTTTTGGTAATGCCTTTTGGAGTAACAAATGCACCTGCAGGTTTTATGGATCTAATGAATAGGGTTTTCAAACAATATCTTGATGAATTTATTGTTGTGTTTATTGATGACATTTTGATCTATTCTAAAAACAAGGAAGAACATAAGAACCATCTGAGAACTACCTTGCAGATTTTGAAAGAAAAGAGATTGTATGCTAAATTGTCAAAATGTGAATTATGGCTTGATAGTGTAGTATTTTTGGGGCATGTAATCAATAAAGACGGTGTCTCTGTTGACCCTCAGAAGATTGAAGCTATCATGGACTGGCCAAAACTGACAAATGTGACAGATGTTAGAAGTTTTCTGGGACTTGCAGGTTACTACAGGAGATTTGTGAAAGGCTTTTCAAAACTTGCCATGCCATTGACCCCGTTAACTCAGAAAAATGTGCCATTTGACTGGAATGAGCAACGAGAGTCAGCCTTTCAAGAGTTGAAGACCAGATTAGTGACTGCACTGATCTCGACTTTGCCTAATGATACTGATGGATTTTAGATTTACAGTGATGCTTCCTATAAAGGTTTGAGCTACGTACTAATATAGAATGGGAAAGTAATTGCTTATGCCTCTCGGCAACTTTGTCCACACGAGAAGAATTACCCAACACATGATCTTGAACTGGCAGCTGTAGTGTTTGCCTTGAAAATTTGGCGACATTATCTGTATGGAGCAATTTGTGAAGTGTACACGAACCACAAAAGCCTCAAATATTTCTTCACTCTGAAAGAACTGAATATGAGACAAAGGAGATGGTTGGAATTGATCAAAGACTATGATCTACATATTTTATATCATCTAGGGAAAGCTAATACCGTAGCTGACGCCTTAAAGCGAAAGTCGATTGGAAATTTGTCATGTCTGCTGTCCAGTCAAAAAGAATTGCTAGACGACTTGGAAAGAAATGCGATTGAGATTCTGATACATAAACCAGGCAGAGTACTAGCCGCCATTTCTGCTCAACCCGCAATCATTGAAGAAATTAAACAGAAACAACTGGAAGATGAATTCTTGAGAAAAATTGTGCAAGAATTTGATTCGAGACTGAAGCCGGGGTTTGTGTTTGAGAATAAGGTGTTGAAGTTTCAGAATCGACTCTATGTACCATATTCCTCTTATTTGAGAAAGCGTGTTATGACCGAAACTCACAGCACCAAGTTTGCCATGCATCCGGGGAACACGAAAATGTATCACGATTTGAAACAGAATTTTCGGTGGCCTGGAATGAAAAAGAGTATTGCAGATTTTGTAGCTAGATGTCTACATTGCCAACAAGTTAAAACCAAACATCAACGACCCGTTGGTTTGCTACAACCACTTCCAATACCGGAATGGAAATGGGAACACATTACCATGGACTTTATTGTGGGACTGCCTTGCTCATCCCCAGGTATGGACTTTATTTGGGTTATAGTTGACCGTTTAACTAAGTCTGCTCATTTTCTACCTGTTAAATCTATCTACAATGCTGACAAATTGGCTCATATTTAAATGAATGAGATTGTGAGATTACATGGGGTGCTAGTGTCTATTGTATCTGACAGAGATTCAAAGTTTGTGTCAAGATTTTGGCAGAGTTTGCAACAGGCTCTGGGAACTAAATTGAGGTTGAGTAGCGCCTATCACCCACAGACAGATGGACAAACTGAACGAACCAACCAAACTTTGGAAGTTATGCCCAGAATGTGTGTATTAGACTTCCAGAAGAGCTGGGAGACCTATTTGTTGTTGGGTGAATTTGTGTACAACAACAGTTACCATTCAAGCATTAGAATGGCTCTTTACAAAGCTTTGTATGGAAGGAAATGCCGATCTCCAATATGTTGGGCTGAAGTAGGTGATAGACCTTTGTTGGGACCAAAACTTGTGCAAGAGACAACCGAGAAAGTGAAACTGATCCAGCAACGTCTGAAAACTGCACAAAGCCATCAAAAGAGCTATGCAGATGTCCGAAGATGAGATAGAGAGTACGAAGTTAGAGATCACGTGTTCATTAAGGTGAACCCTATGAAGGGTCAAACTCGGTTTGGTGTCAAGGGCAAGTTGGCGCCAAGGTATGCTGGACCTTATGAAATTCTCGAGAAGATCAATCCAGTATCGTATCGGGTAGCCTTACCACCGGTTATAGAGCATATGCATAATGTATTTCATGTCTCTATGCTTCGGGATTATCTGAGGGATCTGTTACACGTGATTGAGCCGACTTACGTTCTTTTAAAGGATGATTATACTTATGAGGAAAGGCCTATTTAGATTGTGAATCGAAGAATAAAAAGACTAAGAAACAAAGAAATCCTGTTAGTGAAGGTGGATTGGCAGAATCATGGGGGAACTTATGCCACTTGGGAGACAGATGAAGACATGATAAAAAGATACCCTGAACTGTTTCCTTTAAATCCAGTGTTCTTCCAGAATGAAGGTAACTCGAGTTTGAAGGACCAAACTCTTTAAGGGGGAAAGACTATAACAACCTGTAGACGTCCCCGAACGTCCTAAGAAAATCCCGTTTTGTCCATTGGGCTTACTACAATTTGGACTCAAATGTCACGGTTCTGAATCTAATCTCACAAAGTGCAATGCAAGATCGATAAATCACCAAAGAGTCCAAATCCGACAAATCGTTTTGAAAAACTGATTTTTAGAAAGAAGTGTCAAACATGGATTGCTTTGCCGGATACAGAGTCGCCACCTAAATATTTTATTTTGGGGGAATTTAGAAAACCCTAACTCGTGCCTAAGGCCATGTGTCCATTATCACCAAAGTTGCCTCGGCTTGGGAACTTGGGTACGATTGGGGAAGGTCATGCAATGAGCACCCCCGCTAGCCCGATCAAAGATCGGCCACTACTAAACATGATATATTATTTTTTGAAAACACAAGCGTTCTTATTCCAATTTATTAGCCTAGAATTACAATGTGATGCGCACAACATACAAGTATAGACTGGATCACCTAAGTTGGAACAAAACATCTCATGTTTGTTTTTTAAAGTGGTTTGTTACTCGCAAGTAGGCTAAAATACAGATTTTACCACCCTCAAGTGGGCTTAGAAAATATGGTGATTTGCTACTCTCAAGTGGGCTTAAAACTCGCAATCAATGAATTGTTCCAATTCAAGTAATCCAACCTTCACCCACAGGCATTCAGGCAGTTATATCACATAAGCAGTTAGCCTCATGGTAAGCATGCTATCATGGCAGTCACTCACACACATGCAAGGATGCTAAAGCGTAAACACTTACCGAGTACTCCGAGCCAAAATAGAAACTAGTTAGTAATTAATGCATGATCCTAGTTCATGTTAAGATGGCTAATGCAATACATGCAAAATGCAACTAAGATAGGCTCGGCTATTCTAAGATGGCATATGAGATGCTACAGATAACATGTATTCAACTTGGAATTGAAATACAATGCAATTAGTATAATGCACCAAGCCCGGTGTGTGCAAGACAGATGAATGAATGCAAACATGCGAAGCCTAAGGATGCTAATTGAAACATGCCCTAAAACTTACCATCGAAAGCAGGTAAGTAAAAAGGGAGAAAGACGTGGGGTTGGAAGACATACATCACACACATGCACACTTATTACAAAATTCGCCCTCTCGACGGAGGGTCTGAATAAATAATACAGAACCAGCTAGCTAATCTAAGCTAATCTAATTAAACTAGTTATTACACGATGAAATGAATAACAAGTTACAACTACTTATCACACAACATTAACTAAGTAAGCAATCTAAATTAGCATGCAAACTAAATGAATGTGGGCTACCCCAGCTCTGCTTTGAATGACAAAGGATGCATGTATGCTCGAGTCACCTTGTTCGGAAATCCCTCGCAGCGCCCCGACTTCCCTCTGTTTGCAATTGACCTCAGAACACTGCACAAAGCTCCAAAAAGCTGAAACTTCACCCTGGGAATCTATGGGAAGGCTGCCGACCAGTTATTAGCCTTGGAGACCACCTGCTGACCACTTTTGTAGTGAAAAACCAGAAAAAGTGGTCGGCCAGCCACTAAATCTGGTCGACCAACCAGTTTCTGCCCCTGGTTTCTGGTTTTCTGCAACAGAGGGCAAGGGAGAGAGATAGTAAAGTATTCGCAACACATGTGTGCACGACGACTCTCCCCATCATTGCATAAGCTCAAGGGAGTGTAGTCCTTGACCCTCGGGCCACCAATCACGCATCTCGATGCATGATGGCCGAGGAGTCGAATTGCACGACTCAATGTGAAAGGAATGCACATACAAGCACCTAAAGCCAACAACTCCGTCATGGGTAGTCAAGAGTGTCGACGACCGGGAATCGAGGCACGTTTCATCACTTCAAGCATGAAACGTCCCTCATTCCCCGTGTTTAGATTAACCCCTATTCCAAACACAATGCAACAAACAAGGCATGCACCAATGCAACTCTAGCATGCAATCTTAATGCAATGCAACTAAGTCATGCAAACATGCAAGAGATAACATGCAGACATGCAACTAGCATACACAATGCTATGAACTAACAATGGCATACTCAATGCAGATGACACTTAGCATACACAATGCACGTAGAAACTAACATACACAATGAGATGAAGAAGGCATGCACAATGCAATGATCAATCATGCAACAACATGGCATACTCAATGCTATGAACTACAATGGCATACTCAATGCAAAATGGACTTAAACCAAAATGGATGGGTCTTAGTCACACCCAAATCAGTGGCCAATACATGATGGAAATAAGGCATCAAAACACATACGATTACGCACAATGCAACAACCCTAAGTCTAAGGCACAAAACACAACTTTCCAAATGCATTGAAAGGATGAAATATGGAGTGCAATGACACATGTTTCAGCTCTGAAATGGCATACAAAATGACTTCGAATTATGCAAACAACTCATGTAATGCATGTTGAATGGCTTAAGCATCGAAACTAGTGAAATGTATTACACTATAGGCATGCAAGGCAATGCTCAAATGGTCAAACCAACTCCAAACAGACCCTATGTAGGCCCAAAATAGTAGCAAAATGAGTTGGGATGATGGCTTGAAAGGCACAAAAATGAAGCTCATGCAATGGCTCACAAAATAGGGTATAAAAGCACAACTCTCAATGGCACTTAAAGAGTGGAAAACATGAAAGTATGACAACCCTATATGCTCTGAAATATCATGCTCAATGATGCCAAAACATGAAAATACCTCAAGTTAAGCATGCAAGGGACTTCAAAACTCGAAGCTAGTCAAGGCTATTATACTACAAGCATGCATGGCAAGCATCTTTCGACCAATAGGCCTCAAAAAAGAGCTAAGGTAGCCCAAAATATGATCAAAACCAGGTTGGAGCATGGCCAAAATATGCTAGAATAGAGGGCCAAAACATCATGCATTCTAAGCTAGTAAACATGATTTACACTACAAGCATATGAAGCATGTGAGAGGCTACCAAACCAGCTGAAAAAAGAGTCATGGAATGCCAAATGATGACCAAAAACCCACTAAAATATGACCAATACATGCAAGAATGACATGCTACTTTGATAAGCCACAAAAGAGATTACTCTACACATGCAAGAGGCAAACCCAAGGTGACCAAACCAGCCATAGAAAGAGTCTAGGAAAGCCTTAAAAGTCACCAAAAAGTGCCTGAACCGAGCCTTGAAAGTATGAAAACATATGCTCCTTTGATAGGCCAAAAATGCAAGCAAACAAGACCAAAAGAGAGAGGGTCACCCCTCTCTGATTTAGGGCCTCAAAACCACATGCCAAACACTGAAAATCCACTGGATTTCAGTGGCTGAAAGGCCATGCAAGGATTAACTCAAAGGCCTTATGGCATGGCACAAAATAAGGCCAAATAGGGCATGCAAGAGGGAAGATGGCCCTCAGCACCAAAAGGGCCTTAAACAAACATGAAAACACTTAAATATGGAGCTTTTTTCAGTTGACAACTGAAAGTATGGCTAAGAGAGTGATCAAGACAAAGCTTAAAAAGAGAGAAAAGAGATTACCCTTGAAGCTCAGCAAAACCAGCAAGTTCCTCAGCCAAAAACCACCCTTTTAACCTCCAAAAATAACCTCTAGGAACCGCAGTTCAATGGTAAGGATGTATGGCTAAGAGTTGGGGTGTTAAAGGTCAAGAACAATACACACTTTTGGCTCAAAATATAGAGATATAGAGAGAGATATGTGTTTGTGCCTTATGAAATTTTCTGAACCTGGTTCAAGGAGATGGAGCCTCTTTTATAAAAGAAACAAATGGTTCAAGCTTCTTGGACAAGCTAAACTTGGATGCAATCCCTCCATACACGTGTATGGAGGATACAGTCTGTGCCCTCTAGCTGGCACAGTTGGCATCCATTCAGTAAGACAAAACTGGAGGAAACCTGCCGACCAGAAAAGGTGGTCGGCCTGCTACTTTTAGTGGCCGGCCGACCACCCAAAGTGGTTTTCCAAAAAAAAAAAGTGGTCGGCCAGGGTAATTGGCGGTCTCCACATTGAAATCAAGCCAATAGTGGGGTGGGAGACCAGTAAATGTGGCCCAAAGACCAAGAAAACCAGTTTCCTGGCCAGAAAATCGGCTAGCGGGAAGAAAAGTGGTTTCCAAGGAGAAAGCTGGTGTCCCACCCTTGTACCACCTTCCAAACAAGGAAAACAAGGTTCGTGCCAAGAATGAACCAACACGGATGCAAAACGAGAGTTCGGGAGGCAATACGCGCGGCCGGGGGCCTCGAAAACTGGCTGTTGAGCACAAAAAGTAGCGTATGACCACAAAAGTGGTCTCCTAGACCACAGTGTCCCTCTAGACAGAGGAAACAAGGTGTGTTCCAAAAAAACGTGCCAAATGGAGAATGTTAAGCGGTCCTGAATCGAGGCGCACGGCTGATGGCTCCGAAAACCGAAAACTAGCCTCCAAATGGGAATAGTGGCCTACGACCACGAAAGGTAGCCTATGACCACTAAGAGATGGTCTACAAGACCTCTCCCTCCCTCCGGGAAGAGAAAATAAGACTTGGTCCGCGGACCGAGTTAAAGTACAAAAGGTCCCGAGGTCCGAAGGCAAGGCTCTCAGCCAAGAACTCGGAAACCTCGAAACGAGCACAACATGCACAATCACCGAGTGCTCAATCGGTGACGTCCGAGTTTTAAGGTCAGTCAAAAATAGGAAGTCTACACAACCTCGACCCTTAATTAACGTTAATTCATGCTTAAGTGTGCCTAACAAGTGATTAAGAAGAAATCATAAGTTAATCACATGTGTATTGCATTATTAATGTGTCTCTATCTGTTTAGCGTAGAAAGATCTATTTATGTTTTAGTTTCGATTTGCGAATTGAAGGCCTTATCGGCATCCGATATAGAAATTGATTTGATTTATGTGTTAATTAGAATTTTTAGGATTTTATAGTAGGTTCAATTGAAAATTCATTTCGGAACGATTAAATAAGATTAAATTAATCCCACTTAATTGCCTATGACTTTAGCCAATTAAACACCATTTTTTTATGAGTCCACTCACCTCTCCTCATCCACTTACATACACCTTTGAGCCTACTCTACAAAAGAAAAACGTGAGAGGGAGAGAAAGGGAATGAGGATTGAAATCAAAAGGAAGAGAAAAGGAGAATTGCTACGGAATTCAAGGAGATTGGGGTGGGACCTTAGAGAATTCACCGATTAAAGCTTCATTGAGAGCTTGAGGTATGAATTCAACACCTAGATTATGTAATTGTGTTGTTAAGACATGAATTCTTGAGGATTAAGTTGAGTAATTTAGGATGGACAAAAAGAATGAGAGAACATAGATCATATCATGCATGCATGCATGTTTCATAGCATTTTGAAGTTGATTTTCAAGAATTCCATCATGCATGTCTTGAATTCACCTCAATTTTGGGAAATTATTGAGTTTCATGTTGTTTTGTAACATTTGATCATGTTTTGAGGAGCTTTGATTCAAAGAATTGCATGCATGTTATGTTCGTAGGTTATTCTTGAGTTTCAAGTTGAATTTTGTACAATTGGCATGCCTTTGGGCCATGGTTTCTTGAAATATCTTTAATTCATGTTGCTTTAGGGTCTTCATGTATTTTCTCAAGTTTTGGCCCAAAAAAATTGAGTTTGAAGCTTTAAAGGTTGAGTTTTGTGCTTGAGGATCAATCTAGAAATTCCAGATTTTTGATCCATGCTCGAGCGGAGGACTTCACTCTCGAGCGTATGCTCTGAGTACATGCACTTTCGCTCGAGCATCGAGAGTCACGCTCGAGCGTGAAATACATATGCCTACAAGTTCATGTGTTTTGCAGTCTGCTCGAGCGAGGGAATCCACGCTCGAGCGAGGGTCTGAGTCTCACGCTCGAGCGTGGGTCGAGCGTCCATCGAGCGTGAAAAACATGCAACCAGTACTTTTTCAAAGTTTGCAGTCCGCTCGAGTGAGGGAAGTCACGCTTGAGCGGAGCTTCATTGTCTGCATGTCCGCTCGAGCAGGAAAAGCCACGCTCGAGCGTGGACCCTATTTTCAGCAAGCTTTGAAAAAATGTTTTCCAACACATTTTTGCATCCTCATTCCATCCTAGGCATTCCTAGGCCATGTTAAGACTCAATAATGAGGATTAAAGACTAGAAACACACTAAGAACAAATGAAATAAATTATGTACAATTCGAACGTGTGTTTCTAGTGTGTAGTATGTGTGTTCATATAGGTCACGCGCCTCAGGACAAGTGAAGTGCCACCTTACCATCTAATTAGAGCTATCAATCATCTGTGAGTAATGAGTTTGTAAAGTTATGTTCAATGTTAAATATTTTCCAAATATTACGATATGAAGTAATTAGTTTTCATAAATGAAATGCTGTGTTTGAAACGAATGAATGATTGTCCAAGATTTTGAAAGTTATCCATGGGATCCTTAGCATTATATATTATGCGTCCCTTCATGGGTCATCAGGTCCCTTTATGGGTCATCAAAAACGTCTCTGTGCACATGAGTCATCAGTAAGCCTTCATGGCAGTCCCTTTGTGGTCATCGGATTTGCTAATGCTAATGGATGGGTCACGTATTATGATATGATACATGTACAAGTTTTGACTACGAATGTAAAAATACCTATGAATCTGCTCTGTTATGGTAACTAAATATGTACAAGGCTTTGTTTCTGTATGGACATCATTCTGTAAAATCTTTACTCTGTTATTATTCACTAGGCTTTAGCTCACTGTTTATATTATGTATGTAGGTGAGCAAGCACGTGATCAGGGCCCGAGTTGATGGCCTGTGCTTTAGTTTTGTCAGCCAAACCTTGTGCCTCCCGAGGAGGTTTCGATTGAAGTCAAGTTTCATGGCTGCTTTTGTAAACACTTTATACTATGTGATGTTTAGTCAGGATGTCATTTGGCATGTACTTGGTGTGTGTAAATATTGCGTCTTATTATAAACAAATTTTAAGTTTTCCGTTCCATATATATCAGCACGGCTCAATGGACTATATATGTTTTGTATATTGCTTCTGCAGCCCCTCATTATATGCTATTATGTCATGAGGCCTTTGGTAATTCGAGGATTACTCGCCGGTCTCGATGCTAAACCTATGGGGGCGGTTTGGGTCGTGACATGAACTAATGATCGAGTTTCATGTAAAGTGAGCCCACACATCCTTCCTAAAGCTTGGATGTGACTGAAACGGGACTGGGGCAAGAATTTCTCATTACGCCGGGATTCCATCAGAACTTGGAATTCTTCAATTGTCGGGGATGCCTCTTGCCCCCCGAAGCTAAAAACATGAGTAACCAGGTTCCAACACCTAGCCGCGGTATGAAGGAACGAAAGACACAACGGGGTACGACTTAGCGAGAATAGTGCATTTATCCCAAAATCCCGAAAATTTACTTTTTCCAAGCCATCTAAAGTTGCAATCCAATTTGAGAGTTTTTCGGTGAAGAATGGCTCCATTTGTAGAAAAAGAGAGCTGGAATGAAGAAACTACGAAGTCCTAGCCTTTGTAGAAGATAAGGCACTGAGTGGAAGATAAGTGGAAACAATCTGGAGGTCCCTCACATTGGTGGTCGACCGGCCATTGGTGATGGCTGACAGCCACCATTAGTAGCCGACCGGCCACCACTGGTGACCGACAGCCTCTGTTCATGGTTGACCGCATTCTTGTGGTCTTCCTGTGTGTTGAGAGTGCTGGAAACCTGGGTTTTGTTCTACTCTTGGTGAATTATGCTATCTTCTTTTAGTGGTTTTGTTGAGTCGCTTGTAAGTTGCTTTAATTTGTTTATCGAGTTGTTTCAATTTGTTTATCAAGTTGTTGTGTTGCTCATCGAGTTGTATTTGTTTTGTTTTTGCTTATCGAGTTGTTGCGTTGTTTATCGAGTTATGGTTGTTAGTTGTTTATCGAGCTGTATTATTTTGTTTGTTAAGTGTTGGTCGGTTCATTACCTGATTAGGAAGGTGCCAAAGTGTGCGATTTTCAGTCAAGATCCATCTTGTTTTGCAATGTGGTTCTCATGCAATGCTCAGAATGTAAAATACAACACTTTTTCATACAAAAAGTTGTTTTCATTCCTATCATGGTCATTTTTTTACAAAAGAGTACAAGTTTTTAAAGCAAGTAAAACCTGTCTAAAGCTGTACAATGTGCTAACACTACTAGTAAAAAGAAACTAAGAAAAAGTACAGAAAATTAGCACCAGCTATCTCAGTCTCGAGAGGCCCTCTCCGTCCTCTTCTTGGGCACAGCCTAAGAGTTGCCTCCGTCAGCACCGCTGTCTGCACCTCCTTCTGAACCAGAATCAAAATCGTCACTACCATCTACCTCGGAGCCTGACGCAGCATCATCTCCACTAGCAAAACCTGAGCCAGGATCATCATCTCTACTCTCAAATGACTCAGCATGCTGACTCGCTACCTACTCGGCCTCGCTGGTCTCAGCCTCATTATCCCTCAGAATGGGCTCGGGAGGGCCACTCTCATCTCTGCCTCAACTGCGCACCGGAGCTTGTCTCCCTTTCTGCCCTGTTGTTGGAGGGGGCACTAATGGTCTACTCTCTGTTGCAGCAAAAGGAGGAGTTCTTGTCACCAGTGGCCGACTAGCCATCACCAGTAGCCGACCGACCACCATTGGTAGCCGATAGGCCCCTGGTTGGCCACCAATGAAAATTGCAGTGTGTTGGTAAGTAGAAGTAGAGGCATTTTGGAAGTTGGCACAATTTTCAGTGATAAAATGGGCGAATAGATGTGTTCAGTGGCAAGGCTGTGGTTTTTCGGGTGGAGCAACCGAGCATGCATGCATCCCTCACCTCCCGAGGCCGTTTAATTGCTTTGTTTAGTTAATTAGTGGTAGCTAGTTCCATCATTTAATTGCTTTGTACTTAAGTAGCTTAGTCTTTAGCTAATTACTTTGATTTGTAATATTTAATTAGCTTAGGATAGTTAGTTAAATTGTGTTGTAATAATTAGTTTAATTAGCGTAGCTAGTTAGATTTTATTCATCCGGACCCTCCTTCGCAAGGCATAATATTGTAATAAGCGTGCATGCGTGTGTGTATGTCTTCCAACCCCACGTCTCCCAACCCCATGGCCTAAACGACCTGGCTTTTTTACTGAATCCACTGGTTCATCCAACAAGTATGCACTATTTTCAACCAATGAACTTACCATTACAACAATGCAACCTCGATAGTCGTATTCTCTAGGAATTGATTGTAATGTAATCGTGTGGTAGGGAGAGAATTTGAGACAAGAGAGAAGGGACAGGGCCAAGAACCCTTGTATTACATGATATAGTTAGATTTCTCTAAAAGCCAGAGGAAAGTGGACTATTCTATTACCTTGGGCTAACTGTATATGGATTATCTTTTCTTGATCTATGCTCTCTGTAAACATTCTATAGCAATTCCAGTTTTGACCTGACCCATCTTGTATTCTAGACTTGAGTTTTATGATTTTTGAATGTTGGTCATGTCTTTTCTCCCTTATTCTTGCTTGAGTTTGGCTATTGGGTTTTTGTCGTTGTGTTTGGAACAAGTTGGTTGCTTGGTTTTCAAACCTTATGTTGCCCAGATTTTTGCTCTTCCGCTCGAGCGGGCTTTGCAAACTCTTAGTACTTTTACAGGTCTGCAAAACTACTGGGAGAGTGTATTCTACGCTCAAGCGGCACTTTCTTTGCTCGAGCAGACTCAGCTCGAGCGGCCATTCTTGCGCTCGAGCGTTGGTCTATTGTCTGTAAAACTACTGGGAGCGTGCATTTTGCACTCGAGTATTACTTCTTGCGCTTGAGCAGAACAACTTATTGTGTCTGACGCTCGAACAGACTGTGCGTATATCAATTCGCAGTAGCCCCCTTTTTCATCGCCTTTTCATCTCTTTCTCTCTCAAAAACCCTATATCGGCACTCTCTCTCTCTAAAACTCATCTTCCCTCTACTATTTCACCTAGATTTGTTGGGTTCTCCACCCTAGTGCCGTTGAGAAAAAGGTAGAGCACGTCGTGGGTTCTCTTTTTATCTGAACAAACGTAGGTTTCGATGTCTTTGAAGTTCCCCTTTGCTTTTCTAGTCTTCTAACTTTGAGGTAGGGGCTTTCTCCACTCTTCTATGAGTTTTAACTTGGTTATTTGTTGATGGGTAAGAAATGTTGAGACTTCTTATGATTTTGAACAAATCTAGGTTTTGGGTTGAAAATCAAAAGAGAGGTTTTCGAATGAGCGTATTGAAATAGTTATGGAAGTAGATATGAGCTTGTGTTGTGTTAAAAAGGTTGATTTTGGTGTTTGGGATGAGATTGGGAAAAGTGGGGTTTTACCCTAAAATGTTTTCAATAATTATTTTGTAAAAATAATGGAATTGGTATTGGAAATATGAAATTAGATGGATGTTCATATAAATGGTGGAATTAGATATATATTATCTCACACCTATGGAAATGTGGACAATTTACCTGTTATAAAGATTGTATATTTGCTTAGAAATATCAGTTTTGGGCTATTGGTGGAGGATAGCTAGTATTGTTGTAGAAATTGCATGTGGATTAGGCAAATTGAAATGAACTTCTTGGCCATTATCATTGAATATGATTATGATTTATATACATTATATATGTATAATGTTTGGGAGGAGAAAGGAGATGCACTCCATGTTTGGGAGGAGAAAGTGGATGGACTCCATTAAACTAAGTTGGCTTATGTGTCCATGGTGAAAGTCCCGAAAGCCGCGCGTATAGATGGGTGCTGATTCCCGTGAATGAAATTTCCGTAAAATGGAAAGTGAATGTATTTTGTATGATAATTATATTGCCAGGAGGCCTATGGGGTGTATCCTTTGTTTGATTGACTAAATGAAGTGGTTATAACTAGTGAATTGAGATATGAGTTTGACAGAACATGGTTATGGAAAGGTTGTAAAAGATTTGTCATTTGGGAATTGAATATGTGCATGATACTTATATCTTTGTTAATATTAATATACTGTGTTAGATTGTTTCTACTGGGTTTTGGCTCACCGTATTTGGAAAAACCATTTTCAAGTGCCGCTAATATGCCTCCACCAAGGACTTAGCTTGGGGGGAGGGGGACCGTGGAGTTAAAGACTCAATTTTATTACTTTGTGTTTAAATTTTGTTACAAGCCTAGGGCTTTAATTGTGTTGAGCTTCTGACTCATTTTGTTGTAACTAAGCATAGTCTTGGAAAGATGTAAGCCTTTAGGGCATTTGGATGTCTGTTTAACTTTTATTTCTTATTACTATTTGTAACATATGCTGTAGATTCATGATGAATAATTTATGAATGTATAATGCATTTGTCCCTTTTGTATACCAACTCTGATTAATGAAAGTACCCTATTTCAACTTTATTTCCTCTTATGAGATGGGTTTATTTTATTTAATTTGGGGTGTTACATATTTTGACTCAGCCTTTGGTTGTTCCTATAAACTGTGCACTGGTTGTCTCATGTCCTCTGTTCTTTCTTTTGCTTTCTCTTTGAAATTCTCTTTTTTCTTAAATGGTGATCTTTTAGTTAAAACATTAAATACTTGATGATCAATTCAACCAAATACCAATCTAACCAAGGAAGGCAACAAATCAAAACTAGATCTAAATAACTAATGGAGACACACACAAGTTTAATGATTCAAAACACCGTAGATCATCTTCATCCTGGTAAATCACATTAGCTCTAAGTCGCAGCTTAAGTCCATGAGAGGGATTCACACACACAAGAACATGACATGGACTATGTTAAATATGATTTCAAACAGAAACATGATTAACACTGAAATAAATGATGCGATTGCCAAAACTAAGTCTTAACACTATTTCTTCCAATGCCAGCAGCCTATGCCAAAAAAATAAAGTAAAGTTTTAAATTAAAAAACTAGAGCCCCATAAACAATACCAATGGCTTCTGTACCAAGGAGTCTCCAACATACAATACATCAAAATAAAATAGTTCCGTAAAGATATACATACAAATTTATGTCATTGAGGCTCTAGTATTGTAATGGTGAATTCATTGGTTGAAGTAGGTGCGTATCTACCAGAAGAATTATCAGCTTCAATTAGATTCCTTTCAGTAAAAAAACTAGGTTGTTTGGGACAAGGCAATGCACCTTCACTTCCTAACATTAGAACCACGAATGACATGGTTGGCCTATCTTTTGGACTTTGTTGCACACATAATTGTAGCTTGGCTTTTTGTGCTAACTTAGTAGAGGTCGATCTTAGCAATTTGGAACATTTCATTTTATGTTTGTTTTTGAAAAAAGAATTTATGAATGTACCACTTAAAAAAGTGGGCTCAAATGTACATTAATCAAACTAGCCCTATTCAACCAATTAGCTTTCATACATACGCATTCAAACAGTTTATCACCTAAGCACTTAGCCTCATGGTAAACATGCTTTGACATGGTAACACTAGCACACACATGCAATATGCTAAAACACTAAAATCTCACCTAGTACTCCAAGGCAAGCCAAAGAAAACAAAAGGATTAGAAAACATGCATGCCCCTATCAAATGCAATATGACGAATGCAACACATGCGATATGCAATCTAAATTGGCTCGGCTATTTAACATGGCATGTGAATCAATTCGATAGCATGCAGTAAAGCACGTATTCAAAGAAGTGTAAACAATAACAATGCAAGTTAGAATGATGTGTCGAGCTCAATACATGCAAGACAATGGATGCAAGGCATGAGAAATGCTAAACGAAATATGATACTCTAAAGTAACCATCATAAGCGAGTAATAAAAGGGAGAAAGACATGGGGTTAGAAGATATACACATTATTACAATTATGCCCTCGCACAGGAGAATCCGAATAAACTAACTATGCTAAGCTAGTTATTACGAATTAACTAGCTATTACAAAACGAATTAAATAAACTAACTATGCTAGTTAATTATTATAACACCACAATTAATTAACTATTCTAGCTAATTATTACAAATTGGATTTAACTAATTAATTACACTAACTAATTAATTACATATTAGAATTAGCTAATTAATTACAACACAAATACAATCAAAACAAATAACTAAGCTAAGTAATTAACTACTCTAACTAATCAGCCTCGGGAAATGAGGAATGCTTATGCATGCACGTGGGTGTCCACCCGAAAAAGTCCACTGTTTTGCTACCAGAATACCTTTGTTGTACAGTTAAAAAACTGCATTGTTTTTTCACCTCAGCCTCTGTTCTGTTTTGTGCCCAAAAAAAAAAGATACTACTTGGTTTGACAAAAGTGGCCGGTAGCCTAGAAGTAGTGGCAGGCCAGCCACTAAAAGTAGCCTACTATCCAAAATAAGTGTCCTGTCGGCCACTAAAGCTTGGTTTCTCCTACTGCAACAAAAAGCATACAGAGCATAGACAGAGTATTCTTAGGAGATGTTTGTCCACCCTGCCTCTCCTTATCATCAAATAGCTCAAATGAGGGGTAGGCCTGATTTGCAAACTATCAATCGACACAATTTCATTGCGTGATGACTTATGAATCAAGGGACACAATCTCAATAAATAGTAAGAAAAGACTAACAAAACCTCATCCCTATCATGGATTGATCAAGGGAAGTGGTTGACCTTGAAAACTTGAACCATTTCAACACTAGCAAGTAGGAAATGCCTCAAGTTTCCACATGTTCAATTAACGTCCGATTGAACACCAAATTGCTTTATTATCTTACATCACTTTTAATCCCAATTTTATTACTTTATTTTAATTACCATCAATTCCTTAGTCAATTAAGTCCAATAATGAGCTTTAAGTCCTCTAATGGAAAGAAGCATCAAACAAAGAGTTATTTTGGACATGAGAGAGACACCATGCCGTTGGTAATGAACCCCTAAACACCAAATTGCTTTATTATCTTACATCACTTTTAATCCCAATTTTATTACTTCATTTTAATTACCATCCATTCCTTAGTCAATTAAGTCCAATAATGAACTTTAAATCCTCTAATGGAAAGAAGCATCAAACAAAGAGTTGTTTTGGACATGAGAGAGACACCATGCCGTTGGTAATGAACCCCCAAATGGATTAAACCATGAAGCATAATACCTCAATCTCAAGCTTAAACAAACAATTGGTTTGAAACAACTTCCAAAACAAAGAAAAAAGCAAAGAAATGAGGGAGGTTGCAGAGGTTATTAGAGATGAATACAAGTATGAAAAACATGAAATAAATGCTATCAACTAAAATAGGTTGGTGACTAAGGCCTAAACCACCAAACCTATGAGGACCATTACACTACAAGCATACTATACAAAGCATAAATGAAGTTAACACACTAAAACAGTCCTAAAATGAGTAACAAATGTGCTGAAAATAACAGGGAAAAGCTTGAAAAAGTCAGCTAAAATAATGGAGAAATTGAGCTAGTAAACAAGCATAAAGAGGGGTGGCTAACCCCTTTATTTTTGGGACCTCAAAACCACATTTTTAGCCTCTGAAAAACTCTGAAATTCAGTGATAAAAAGTTCAAAAAAAGTTTAGAAAATAATGGGAAACACAAGGGCAAAAGCTTAGAGAACAAGGTTTACAGAAGGGTGGTTAACCCCTCCACCTTTGGGAGCTTTAAACCAGAAGTTTTAGCCCATAAAAGAAGTGTAAAAATAGTTCAAAAATAGAAAAAAAAAGATAGGAAAGAAGTAGTGTAGAGATGTGCAAAATTATACCTCTTGAAGAGAGGTAACTCCTTTGCTCACAAACCAACAAGCTCTCACTCTCAAGGGCTGAAATTTGGACTCAATAATCTCAGCAAGGAGAGCTCCAATATTGGTTTAGAAAGTGTTTAGGTAAGGTGTGTGTGTTGCAAGATAAAGATAGAGAGAGAATTTTAAGTTTTAGGGCTTTTGAAAATTTTGGTAACCCTAATTTCCTTCTCCAAATTTTTCTAACCCTTAAACCAAGAGGGAAGGTCCCCTATATATAAAAATATATGAGCCTCAATCGAAAATATCTATATACAAATAGCTGGTGTAGTGTGGAAATAGCTTGTAGAAAATATCTGCAAAAATCTACTTTTTGACACAAGTGGTCGGCAGGCCACTAGTGGGGGACACTTGGCCGGCCAAAACACTCAAAATGGCCAAATTTTGGACAACTGGCCGACAAGCCACTATTAGTGGCTGGCCAGACAAAATTTATTTTTAGGCTCGACTTCAAACGGGCATATCTCCCTCATCTGAAATCGATTTTAGGTCTTGAGTCTAAATTGAAGCCCCGGAAGTCTACTTTCCAATAGAGGCGGCCTCACATTTAAATTCTCAGTGTGAAAAGAGATATGCCTATTTTAGTGGTTGCTCATTTCTGTCCTAACAGATTGACGGCCAACTTTTCCCCCAACTAGTTTTCTTCCCTCCCCTCCTATTTTCTTCAACTCCAAACCTCTAAATAAGATGTTTTAAAAGATTTTTCAAAGAGTTCACCTCCCTTCCATTTATTTCCACTTTGTCTTTACTCGGTTTACCGAAAAGTGTAACATTTTAAACGAAATGCGAGCCTAGGAACATTGTAGAAACATTTGGCAAAATATTTTGGAAAGAATGGTTTTAAGGTCTAAAATATTTTTGGTCTAAAGTAGTTTTGGTCAAAAATGGGGTGTAAGGTTGGGATTAGAAGCTCTTCTTACTAAAGAAATCGAACGTTTATACAGCGTCACTTTCATCATTGAGTGATCAACTTGAGGCGCCCAAGTCTTATGGGCCATCAAAAATGGGGTGTCTAACAGTTGCCCCTTTTTGATAGAACTCGAAGTCATCAAATAATGTAAGTGAATGTCAAAGCCCGAAAACGACCTATTTTGACAAGGTCGTAAGACTTGGCCAAACAAACAAAATGCAGATGCAGTTCGTTGAACCCGAGGGTTGCCTATGCATCCTTTTGCAAGGAATCAAACCAGCATAGTTCAGGGGTAGAATGCAAAATGATACACAATGCAACAAAAAAATGCAAATGATATACAATGTAATGAAATAATCAAACCATAAGTAGAGCTTACCACACAAATACCATAAAGGGATGGGGATGCAAAACAAACTATGTTTAACACAGAAAAGAAGTGGACACAGCCCAATGATGCCTAACACAGGCTAAGTGCCTACATCATCAATACTGGCCACAGCGCAGTATGGATGCTTATACATAACAAAACCATGTTTTAACATGAAAGGGGTGCGGGCACATGCAAAACTAAGTGCTTTGCAAAAAGAGTACAAGTAATTATGTGGTGTGAAGAGACGCAAGCCGAACCACGTCTTACCTAGAAAGGCAAGGACACAAAACAAACCACATCTAACACAGAAAAGGTGTTGACACCCTCAATATTGGCCTTAACGCAACATAGGTACTTATACATAGAACCATCTTTTAATGAGGGAAAGGTATGAGCACATGCCAAACTAAGCTTAACATGGAAATGATGTAGGTGGTGAAATGGTATGCGGTGGATAGTGCAGTAGATGTATGCGATAGATGTTATATGTTAGCAATGTAATACAATGTGATAGAAGTACTAGATAATAGATGCGATAGATAATAATTATGATGTAACAGCTAGGAAGTGAAAGTACCTTACAGGGGCAATTGGCAATGACTCACCATATGATGCTGGGAATTTTCCTCTTTTTTTTGGTTTCAAGACTTCTTCTTGCACCCTGCGCTTCCAAACCAAAGGTACTACTTTTCTCCCTGGCTATGTTTGCAACTTTCCCTACTCTCCAAAAAGGTAATGGATTAGGTTGGTTCAGTATCCAGAATTAAGGCGCATAAAAGCTATCTCAACCTATGGAGTTACCATACAGATTTCAAGCCGATGATACACCTTTGGGTATTCAAACTAGACTTTAGTCTCGGAAATTCCAAACCTTTGTGTTCTAGGCCTTGGCCATTCGAACTCTAGTTTCCACCATCACAGTTGATCTCCTAGGAACTCACTACAAACATAGTAAGATGGCTATACCAGACCGCCTAAAGTCGTTCGGGCACAACAAACACCAAAGAAATTTCACCTTTAGATGATTTAAGGTCTCCTAGACCCAGGGAGTGCACAAGACAGTGCGGGGGAGGTGCACAAAACAATGTGATGTAAGGTGAATGCACGAAATAGTGCGATGCAAGGCGAAACAGTGCCATACAGGTGCACAAGACAGTATGATGCAGGGTTGCACAAAATAGTGCAATGTAGGGTGCACAAGATAGTGCGATACAAGATACACAAGGTAGTAAGATACAAGATTAATGCACAAAATAGTGCGTTGTAGGCGATTGCACAAAACAGTGTGATACTGATGCACAAGACAGTGCGATACAGGTGCACAAGACAGTGCGATACAGGTGCACAAGATGGTGAAATACAAGGTGCACAAGATAGTACGATACAAAGTGCACAAAATAGTGAGATACAAGGTGTACAAGATAGTACGATACAAAGTGTACAAAACAGTGTGATGCAAGGTGCACAAGACAGTGCGATGTAGGGTGAATGCACAAAATAGTGCGATGCAAAGTGCACAAGACAGTGCCATACAAGAGACATATGTATGCAAAGTGCACAAGATAGTGCGATACAAAAGTGCACAAAATAATGCGATACAGGTTGTAATATAAGATGAATGCACAAAATAGTGCTACATGGGAGATACGAAAAAAAATGCTACGTAAGATGTACAAAATAATGCTAGGTGGGGTGCACAAAACAGTGCGGCGCAAGGGTAATAAGCAGTACATAAAGTAGCGCATCATGTACCTTATGAGATGAGTGTAGGGCAACTTGCCACAACTTATTGAAATGTAATTAAAAAACACTGTGAAAGGTAACTCAATGAAGCAAGAGCAATCAATCACACAGTTCAAATCAACCAAAAGGTCTGCATGCATGTATAATCCAAAGCATTAATCAGAGGGAAGATAGTAATCCCAAGAGAGTTTTGAAATGGTCGGAAACCAACCGACGGGTCAAACCCATCATCAAAAACCAAAGTAGGCCAAGCCCACACAGAAATATCTAACTAGGCCAACCTCTCTCTGTAAATAGCCTAGTGGAAAGCCGACCCGAGGAACAACGGCACCAAGCTAAGGGAACCTCACAGAGAAACGTAGGGTCTGTGAGTGCATGTATGTGCAAGTTGTCACCTCAGCTAGTCCCCTCCCCCTAGAATCACGGAAATAGTTGATCAAGGGAATGTGATCTGTTATAAGCATGGTTACAATGAGAATATGCATCCATAGTCAACTACTTGGTGGTCCCCTATCTTGAGCAATGCAAAAGAGAGCCCAGCTGCATCAAAGCTTTATGAAACCATCTTGCACAACAAGTAAGGTGATCTTTATAAACTCTACTCACTTCACATTGAAGGTAACCAAGCTAAGCCAAACTATACTCACTTGAACACAACTCTCTACATTGAGAAAGTACACTTTATCTTCTCCGATCACTTACTCCCACACCAGAGGCTTATCCGGCCAACTCCGACCAGGCAGCTCTAACGATGCTCATTGTCGCAGGATCTCAGGTCCTGGATAGTCCAATCAAGTGTGGTGCTCTAGTCCACAATCATCTAGTGCGGAATTCGTTACGTACAATTGGTGCAGAGAACATGGATCCTTCATCTCTGAGTTCAGCATTTGGTCCGGGCGATGGGAATTGAGGATATTTTATCCTCGGCATTGACTTCGTAAATGGAGAAGACGAAGGATAATGGCCTGGCCCTACCAATAATTCTAGAAGAGCAAATTGAAAACAACAATCAGACTCCTGAATCTGTTGAGCATCGACAGCCCTTCGCTGGTGGTTCTTCCTACCATTTTCTGTTGGAAAAAGATTATAGAGATTGTATTATCGATTCCATGGGAATGGAGATACAGGAACTGAAAGCGCAGCTCAAAAAGATGATGGGCGATCCGATGGAGATCTGTGCCAGAGGAGCCTATCCCGAGAACCACCGGTGAAAAAGGTCCCTAGAAATGAATCTAGGCAGCAAAGTCAACCTATCCAGGTGCAAAGTGAAGCAGCGAGCAGCCACACCCATGGTTCATGCCGGAGAAGAGCTAAGAGGTAGAAAACGGCCAGCTAGCAGACAGAGTATCCTTCTCAAGATCTCCATACTTGGTTGGTCAGGAATAGACAAAATGAGCAACGACGAGAGCATGAGGCTCAACACCTTGATCGTACTGTCCATTAGAGAGAGCATTAAGTACTAGATCAGCTGGTCTCCTCTCATTTCTCTCCATAAATCGAAGCTATGAGACCCCCCAAGAAATTCACTCCACCAAAATTCACATCATATGATGGGAAATCGAACCCACTAACACATATCAACCATTATCGGCAAATGATGTCCTTGTGGAGCCGAGATAAGGCACTAATGTGCAAAGTCTTTCCATCCAGCTTCGGAGAATCCGAACTCTGATGGTTCGATCGTCTCCCCATTGGATTTATTTACGGCTAGAAGTAGCTCTCTAAAGAGTTCTTGGCTAGATTTGTTTCCAACAATAAAATCCCAAAAGAGTGAGACACCTTGTTCGGTCTTCGAAAGGAACAAGATGAAACATTGCGTAAATATGCAAGAAGGTGTTGGGAAGAGTATAATGATTTGGAGGAAAATATCTATAGTGAACAAATGGCTATAATGTCTTTTAAACACGGTCTGTGTCCGGAAAGCAAGTTGAGACAGTCACTTACCAAATGCCTAACTATAGCACTGAAGGACTTATGTATCAGGATTGAGCAGTACGCTCACCTTGAAGATGATCAGATCCCCATCGAGGTGGCATCGGCCGAACAAATAACTGAGGGGAACAAAAGAAGAGAAAACCGAGGGGAACCCCAGGGAATCGCAGTAAATAAAGTAAACAAGTCTAAATCCCATGAAACAGTTGTTACAGCCTTCAAAGAACCTATCTATCGTATTATGGAAAAAAATCAAGAGAGTGTCGTTCTTTACTTGGCTGCCAAAGATGCTAGGAGACCTAGCCCGGCGCAACCAACAGTTCAGATGCACCTCTCATCAAGACAGGGGGCATATGACTCAAAATTGTAGAGCATTGAAGCAACACCTGGAGGATTTGGTAGCTACTGGGCACCTCCAAGATTACATCAATCAGGACAAAGTAATGACTGAACAGGGGAACCTCCTACCAGAACCAAACATTGAACATTCACCTCGATTGGTAATAAATGTAATACATGGCATAACCAATCATGAGTGCGAAGAGACACTTCAGTAGGAAATTACAAAAGCTCTACAGATTCAGCAAGTCATGTCAGTGGGACCAGCGCCAAAAAAGGTACGAACAATACCTAAGTCTCCCTTATGTACTGTTTTATTTACTAAGAAGGATTTAGAAGGCATTCAGCACCCACATACTGACGCATTGATTATAACTGTGGGAATTAGAAAATGATTTGATGTGAAACAAGTCTTAGTAGACCAGGGTAGCGCAATAGATAAATTGTATTACGACTTGTTCAAGAAGCTCGGTCTCTCTAAGTAGCACCTCACCCCAACGGCAGCTCCGTTAGTCGGCTTTAATTCGTAGCCTGAATGGTTACTTGGAAAAATAGTATTGCCAGTTGTAGCTGGGACAAAGACCCTTCAGATAGAATTCCTGGTTATTAACACACCGTCTACTTACAACGCCATACTCGGTTGGCCTTGGATTCACCAAATGGAAGCAGTCCCCTCAACCTATCACCAACTCATCTGCTTACCAACAGAACACGGAGTAGAGCAGATCTCAGGGGATCAAGTTGCATCGAAGCACTATTTTATGGCAGCCATAAAGGCAAAACAACTTTGCAATCGGGTTCAGACAGTTGAAGTAGTAGAGCAGTCGGTCCTAGAGAATGTCAGAGGAACCCCAATTGAGAAGATAGTAGAAGATCTAGAAAAAGTTTTAGAAAAGGAAGATGATCCAGAAAAGTACTTCCTTATCGGTACCTTGCTAGGTGCTGATGAGAAACTTCAACTGTTGGATTTGCTAAGGAAAAATATGGAGGTATTCACATGGTCAGCATATGATACTCCGGGTTGAATCCAAAATTTGCTTGCCATAAACTCAACGTCAACCCTTCCACTCGGCCCATTGAGCAGAAAAGCCAAAGATCTTCAGTTGAGCACACCGAAGCAGTAATTGTGGAAGTTGACAAACTCCTAGCAGCTGGGGCAATCCAAGAAATTCAGTACCCACAGTGACTGTCCAACACAGTCTTAGTAAAAAAGAAGAATAAAAAATGGAGAGTCTGCGTTGATTTTACTTGCCTCAACAGAGCTTGTCCAAAAGACAGCTTCCCTTTGCCTCGCATAGACGAACTGGCAGACTCAACAACAGGGCATGAGCATATGAGCTTTTTGGATGCTTATAGTGCTATCACCAGATACCACTGTTCAACCCAGATCAAGAGAAGACAGCATTTATTACTCCAAGAGGCACCTACTGCTATAAAGCAATGTCAATCGGCCTTACGAATACCGGAGCAACCTACCAACGAATGGAAACTCAAATGTTCAAAGAGCTGTTTGACTGGACTATGGAAGCCTGCATAGATGATATGGTAGTGAAAAGCAAGCTTACTACAAACCACCTCACAGATCTGAGAGAAGTTTTTAACTTCCTAAAAACCCATTAACTTCGCCTCAATGCCTCGAAATGTGCTTTTGGGGTAGGAACAAGAAAGTTCTTGGGGTACATGGTGAATCACAGAGGAATTGAGGTGAATCTGGATCAAATCAAACCAATACAAGAAATCGAAATACTGACAAAGGCCAAAGAACTGCAGAAACTAGTCGGAATGGCAGCAGCCTTAAACCGATTCATCAACAAGTCATCAAATGGGATAAAGCCTTTCTTTCAACTGTTGAGGAAAAATACTGCATTTGAATGGGGTCCTGAATGTAATGGAGCACTGCAGGACCTCATAAAATATCTCAGTACACCACCTTTCCTTTCCACTCTAGAACTAAGGAAAGAGTTATACCTATACCTAATGGTCTCAGACCATGCGGTAAGTGCAGTACTGATTCGCAAAGTTGAGAGGGAACAGAGACCAGTGCACTACATTAGCAAGACTCTCCTAAAAGGCCAAGGGGTGTGTTAGTTTCAGTACCAGAATCGAGATGGGATGCAGTGAGTTTTACTTTTTTCGATATTGTGGTTCGGTATGTTGCCTGGTAATCTAACAGTTCAGGGGGAGACCTCCTTTTGTATCTCAAAACGGCCTTGATCACCTTAGCATTCTCACGGTTCGGTCTATGTTGGTAACGGAAAGCCTCTGTAGAGAAAAGGGAACAACATTAGCAAGAGCATTCAAACAAATAACAGAAGTACAAAAATACTAAGGTGCAGGACTCAGACCTGGGTAGCCATCCTTCTAAGGCATCTGTTCCGATTGGAACTCGGTCCCAGTAGGAAACTCTGAGTTACCACCAACTTGTAAGAAATCATCATTGTGTTTGTCAGAATCAAGTAATCTGGTGACAATGTGACAATCAGCCAAACGGACATGGAGATAATAAGTACTATGATCTTTATTGTGAGAAAGGGTGTAACAACCCAGAATGTCCCATATGTCCACATTGATACCCAACCTCTTGTTAAGAGCAGAAACACCACAGATGACTCGAAACAAGTTTACGGACACTTGCATAGGAGTAAGTTGAACTTGATGCAGGAAACGATGTACTAAGGGGTGTAGACACCCCATTTTTGCCCGCCCTTACAGCTTTGGGCACCATCGTTTGCACACCCAATGATGAAGTTGTATATGCTTGTCAACTGCTCGAAGTCCTCAGCAAAATGCCACAGCTTCGAGCCTTCAAAACCTTACAAACCTCTTGCCATGTTTTGGACCAAAACCCTAGTTTTTCAAGCCTGAAAACCTTGGGACCTGCAGGTCCATTTTTATGGGCTGCAAGCCACTGTTATTGGCTGCCGGCCATGAGTTGGCCTGCCGGCTACTTATGTGTTTTGGCAGATATTTATGCCAGCTATGTCAACTGTTTCAACAAGTGCTTGCATATGCCCACGCGTGTATATATGGATGTTTCTGAGTGAGTTGCATGTTTTTCTATAAATAGAAGACCTCCCCTTCAATTTTTGAGGGTTAGAAAATTTAGAGCAAAATTATTTCTCTCTCTCTCTACAATTCTCTCTCTTTCTCTTGCAAATTTTTGAACCTTTGCCTATACACTCTTAACCAAACCTTGTGGTCTTTGAGCTAAGGTACTTTTGAGCCTACTTTGAGCTCTTGAGGGTGTGTAAGTGTTGATTTGTTGCTTAGAAAGTGTTCTCATCTTCAAGAGGTATAAGTCTTGGCTTGGTTCTTTGATTTATTTGCTATTTTTCCTACTATTTTTAAACTGTTTTTGGGCTGTTTAAACTCTGAAATTTTGGGCTGAAACTTGTGGTTTAAGGCTAATAATGTAACACCCTGTCCCACATCGGAAGTTTGCATGGGTGATCTTGGGCATATAAAGCACCACTACCTTGTTACTAAATAACTTGGACTAAAGCTTTTGAGTATTGTTGGTTGACCTACAAGTTACTTGGGCCAGCAAGTAGTGGGGCATTACAAATTGTATCAGAGCCAACCCACATACATAACCATGTGGGCCATTTATTTTGGGCTGGCCACGAGCTTGTTGTGGTATTATGATTGATTATAGACCCTCGCGAGGACGCAAGGATTTATAAGTGGAGAAGTTTGTAACACCCTATCCCACATCAGAAGTTTGCATGGGTGATCTTAAGCATATAAAGCACCACTGCCTTGCTACTAAATAACTTGGACTTAAGCTTTTGGGTATTATTGGTCGACCCACAAGTTACTTGGGCCAGCAAGTAATGGGGCGTTACAAGCATAAAGGGGTGGCTTACCCTTCCTCCCACCTAACTTCTTAGGCATTTGCCCTTGTGTTTCCCATCTCTTTGTCAACTTTTTTTGATCTTTTTAATACTAATTTTAAAAGGATTTTCGGTGGCTAAAATGATGTTTTGTAGTTCCAGAAATGGAGGGGTTATCCTCCCCTCCTTGCGCTTGTTTACTAGCTTACATAGCTCCATATTTTAACTTATTGTTTTAGCTATTTTTGTCTTCATTCTAGCACCTTTTTAGACTGTTTTAGAACTTTTTTCAGACTATTTTTAGTTGTTCATTGCATTTGAGCTTTGTATAATATGCTTGTAGTGTAATAGTTTTCATAGGTTTGGAAGTTTAGGCCTTAGCCACCAATCTATTTGAGTTGATAGTGTTTATTTCTTGATTTCCATACTTGTGATCACCTCTAATCACTTCTGCAACCTCCCTCATTTCTTGGATTTTTCTTTATTTTGAAAGTTGCTTCAAGCCAAGTATTTATTTAAGCATGAGATTGAGGTGTTGTGCTTAATGGTTTAATCCCTTTGGGGGTTCATTACCAACGACATGATGTCTCTCTCATACCCAAGACAACTCTTGATTTGATGCTTCTTTCCATTAGAGGACTTAAAGATCACTATTGGACTCAATGAACTAAATAATGGTTGGTAATTAAAATTGAGTAATAATTTGGGACTAAAATGATGCAAGATAATAAGTTGGTTAGGGTTCAATCGGACGCTAATTGAACCCTTGAGTCTTGAGTCATTTCATACTTATTAGTGATGAAAACGGTTCAAGAGTCATTGTCAACCGCTTCCTTTGATCAATCCATGATAGGGAGGAGGTTTGAGAGTCTTTTGTTGTGCATTTATTGAAATTGTACCCCTTGGTTCATAGGCCATCATGCAATGAAATTACATCGATTGATGGCTTGTGAATCAAACTTACCACTCCTTTGAGCTATTTGATGATAAGGAGGGATAAGTTGTACAAACATCCCTTGAGAATACTTTGTTTGTGCTCTGTTTGCTCTCTGCAGCAATAACTTTTTAGACGGCAGGCTCACTTTTGTAGCTGGCCGGCCATTACTTTTGGCCTGCTGGCCACCTTTTCAAAACCAAGCAGTGGCTTTTTGAAACAGAACAGAGCTAATTTTGAGATAAAAAACCAATGGAAATGTTCTAACTGTGCAACAGAAGCTTTTTCAAGTGGAAATTCGCGCGTGCATTAGCACTCCTCGCTTCCCGGAGCTGTTTAGTTTATTTACTTAGCTTAGTCATTTCTTTATTTTTGTAAAGTGCTATAATTAATTAGTTGTAACTAGTTAATTTTTGTCTTGTAAAGTAAGTAGTTAGTTTTGTGTTGTAATAATTTATGGACTAGTTAATTAGTTGTGATGTTGTAATAATTAGCTAGTGTAGTTAATTTATTTCATTCGTTTTGTAATAGCTTGTTAATTAGTTAGCTAGTTAGTTTATTCGAACCCTCCTACACGAGGGCAAGCTTGTAATAACGTGTATGTCTTCCAATCCCACATCTTTCTCCTTTTTATTTACTTGCTTATGATAGTTAGTTTAGAAGCATCATATTTCACTTAGCATACTTCATGATTACATCCACTTGCATTACATGTATTGAAGCTCGGTTCATCATTCTAACTTGCATTGGTAGTTTAATAATTCTTTAAATTCGTGCTTAGACTGCATGCTATCAAATTGATTCACATGTTATGTTCAGTAGTCGAGCCTATTTAGATTGCATATCGCATGTGTTGCATTAGTCATATTACATTAGTTAGGATCATGCATTTTTCTAACTCTTTCATCTTTTTTGGCTTGGAGTACTAGGTGAGCTTTTACTTGCTTTAGCATATTGCATGCGTGTGGTAGTGATGCCATGTCAAAGCATGTTCACCATGAGGCTAAGTGTTTAAATGATAAACTGTTTGAATGCCGGTGGATGAAGACTAGTTGCTTGAATTGGGAGAATTCGATTAATGTACATTTAAGCCCACTTTTTTTAAGTGGCACATTCACAAACTCTTTTTCAAAACAAACTTGAAATCAAATGTTCCAATTTTTGTAAACTAGTCTATACTTGTGTGCGTCACATAGTAAGTTAGCCTAATAAATCGGAACAAGAGCATATAATGTAAATAAGAATCATATCATGAATAGTAGAGACCGATCTTTGATCAGGCAAGCAGGGGTGCTCAATTCATGACCTTCCCCTCTCGTACCTAAGGTCCCGAGCCAAGACAACTTTGGTGATGACGGACATGTGGCCTTTGGCACGAGTCTCGGATTTCCTAAATTTTCTAAAAAATATTTAAATAGCGACTCTATATCTGGCAAAGCAGTCCATTTTTGGCATTTTGATTCAAAACCAATTTTCCAAAATATTTATCGGATTTGGACTCTTTTGTGTTTTCTATTCCACATTGCACTTGTGGAATAAGATTCAAAACCACAGGAGTCCAAACCGTAGGGCTTCTTGTCTTCCAAAAGGAGCATAAAAAGCCGAGTTACAAGGGGTCAAGGGGAAACTGCACCTCTCCTTCAACAATGGCAGCAACGGGAAAAGCAACAGTGTTTCTGGAACCCATGCGCTTGGCGTCAACTTTCACCAATGAAAGGGTCACATCATCAGAGACATCGTAATCATGGCAGAATAAGGACATTGCCTCAGGAGTATCCACCAACGCTTAAAATCTTCCCATTATCTAGACCTAGTAGGGCAAGAACCAAACTCAACTAAGCAGGAAATAGAACCAGCCGCTGGAAACAATGGCGCGAGGGTAAAAAAGGGCGATCGGGATAAAAAAGCGAAAGAAAAGATAGGTGTAACAGCGCCCGCGAGGGACCTCGGTGCTACAGTTCAGACTCCCCTTTTTTGTTTGGTTACGGTTCGTAATCTGAACCAAAGAGTCCAACTCTGACAAATCGTTTGAGAAAATAGATTTTTGAAAAGAAGTGCCAAACATGGACTGCTTTGCCAGATACAGAGTCGCCACCTAAATATTTTTAAAATGGGAAATTTAGGAAACCCTGACTCGGTGCCGAAGGCCACGTGTCCGTCATCACCAAAGTTGTCTTGGCTCGGGAGCTTGGGTACGATCGGGGAAGGTTAGCTATGACCACCCCCTTTCGCCCGGTCCAAAGACCGGCCTCTACTAACCATGATATCCGATTTTGAAAACGTTATGTGTTCTTATTCCGATTAATTAGCTAGAATTACTATGTGATGTGCGCAACACAAAAGTATAAACTAAATCGCCTAATTTGGAAATAAGCATTGCATATCCGTTTGTTTTGAAAATAGTTTTGAAATTGCTACTCGCGAGTAGGCTAAAACACGGATTTCAATGAGTTATTCCAACTCAAACAACCCAACCTCCACCCACAGGCATTCAAGCAGTTGTATCACATAAGCAGCTAGCCTCATGGTAATCATGTTGTTATGTTAACATTCACACGCATGCGAGATGCTAAAGCATAAATACTTACATCATACTCCATGCCAAAACGATAAACTAGTTAGCAAAACATGCATGCCCTAGTTCATTTTAGAGTGACTAATGCAACACAAGCAATGGTGTAATCTAGACAGGCTCGGCTATCCTAAGCATGACATGTGAAATGCAATCAATTGATGCACGTATTCAAGTTAGATTTGAGAATTCAATGCAGTTTGCATGATGTACCGAGCCCGGTGCATGTCAACAAATGCATGGATGCACGCATGCATTGCATAAGGTATGTTAAAATAAACGTGCCCTAATATTAACCATCGTAAGCGGGTAAGTAAAAGGGAGAAAGAAGTGGGGGTTGGAAGACATACACACCACTCACCCACACTTATTACAGATTTGCCCTCGCCCGGAGGGACCAAAAGAATATACAGTCCCAAATAGTACAGTCCAAATACAAAATAAATTATTACAAAACTTCTAATTAACAAATTAAGACAAATGTAAAAAAGGGAAGGGGGGGCCTCAGCCCTACTTCGGGATGCGTGGATGATGCATGTTCGAGTCCGTCTTGCCCGGAAACCCATAGTCATAGCACTATTGCCTTTGTTTTTACTGTCCTGCCTCTCTAAAGACTGCCAAAGCCCTGGAACATGTTCTTTGCACTCTGTAGAATATCATCGGCTGGAGAAAATGGCCACTGGCCTTGATAAACGCCCACCGGCTGCTCATGAGATCATCGGCCACACAGTAATGGCCGGTCGGCATTATATATTGCCGGTCGGCAAACAATTCCTGCAGAAGACAGTTTTGACAGCAACAGCCGACAGGCAGTGCATGACATGGAGTTTTAAGCAAATGTATGCACAGACACACTCTCTATCATGCAATGGACTCAAGGGAGCATGACCCTCGACCCTCGAGCCACCAATCGCGCATTTCCATGCATGATGGCCAAAGAGTCAAGTGTGCGTTTTAATATCAAATGTAATGCACACAAAACGTACAAGGGACCCAACCTCAATCATGGTTGATCAAGAGGCAAGGCAATGCACAACAATGCACATGCAACCTAAACATGCAAGCAAACATACAAACATGCAATGCAACTACATGGCACACACAATGCTAACAACATAACATGCACAACGCATTGAAACATGGCATACACAATGCATAATGGACTTACACCAACATGAGTGGACCTCAGCCGCACTCACATGAGAGGCCATTAGATGGAAATGAGACAACTCGAAGTGCGTGCACACGTGCACGCAAACTGAGGACCGATCCTAAGGCACGAATGCCACTCTAACAAAGCATGGCAAGGCATGGAATATGGTATGCAAACATGCAAAAATCAGTAGCAAAATGATGGGCAAAACAGCCCCGAAACCCGGTAAAATGAAACCCGATGTACGGAATGACCTCGAAACATGGATTTTGGTGCATGAAATGGCCTATAACTATACAATGCATACATAATTTGAACATGACATGAGAATACAGAAGCAAGGCACCCCAAGAAAAGCATTTTTACAGTACAAAGCATGGTCAAACAGCAAGCACAAGTAGGGCTAAAATGGCATACAAAAATGGCTCCGCAAAGGAGGTAATGAAGCAAGTGGTAGATGAAAAGCCCAAACAGAAAAAGACCCTTCTACAAAACTGAATAGGGACCAAAAATATGACTACTTACAGTTTATGGAAGCCCCAAAACAGTATATAAACACACTCAAAATGTCATGCAAGATGAGGCTCAAAAGAGGCTATAACACAAAGTATACAAAATATTCATCAAACAGCCAAAGACCCTTAATGAAACATAACAAGGGGGTCCAAATATGACTACTTTCAGTTCTGATCAAGGTCGAAAAACAGAATCTTAATAAGCTAATAAATCATGCAAAAATGGGGACCAAAGAGTGGTACAATGGCAAGTGATACATGGAGGTCCCCGACAGTGTTGAGCCCTTCTTCAATATTGAATAAGGGCTCAAAATAAGCCTATCTACAGTTTATTAAATGCTCCAAAATAGATCACACATAGGCTAAAAATATCATGCAATATAATGGCATTCAAAAGGATAATGAAGCAAGTACCAAAAAGAAGCTTCAAAATTCAATGAGCCCTTAATGAAACATGGAATATAGCTCAAAAAAATGACATTTTCAGTTTTGGTCAGAGCTCAAAACAGCAAGAAAATAGGGCTAAGCAATGGTACAAAATAAGGCCAAACGAGAGGGGAAATGAACTTACCCTTGAAGACTACTCCTTGGCTGCCTTTTGGCTTGAGAAGTGGTGCATCCTAGCCTCTGAGAAGTCCCTCCAAGCTTCTGTAATGGAGGTGGTGGGGTGGTGCTAGGTGTTGGTGTAGGAATGAAGCTAAGAACCTTATGCTTTGAGGCTAAAATGGAGAGATACAAGGGGGGAGAGTGTATGTCTCCTCTAGAATTTTAGAACCCTAATTATGGAAGAGGAGGGCTTGCTTTGGCTGTGAAATTTCTAGAGAGAGGGGTTTTCTTTTTAGAGTGAGAAGCTCTCAAAACTTGATTTTTGTTCTCACCCTCCCAATATGAGATATAAGGCTCTATATATATCAAAATAAGAGCTTTTGGTCGAAATATCCCAATTGAAAAATATCTGATGCAGTGTATAGCAGCTGGATGATAAATATCTATCAAAAATCTGAGTTCTGGGCGCTTTTGGCCGGCCGGCAATCTTTTGTGCCGGTCGGCAATCTTTTGTGCCGGTCGGATAAATGGATGGCCGGTAGATAGCCGGTAAAGGTCAAAAAGTGCCGGTGGATGTCTAGATTGAATTCCCGGAAGTTAGCTTTCCAATGGCACAAACCTTGCATTAAAATTTCTCCTGTGAAAAAAGTTATGCCCTTTTTGGTGAAGCCGCGCAGATTCGATCCAACTGGGATGATGCCCAACTTCAACGAATCATATCTCCCCCACCTGGACTTGGCTTTGAGAGATTCTTAAGTGAAAAATGAAGCCCCGGAAGTCTTCTTTTCAACGATGATGGCCTCATAGCTAAAATCCAAGTATGTAGATGAATAAGCTCAATTCAGTGAGGACTGCTCGACTCTCTTCTACCCGGATTCATGCCGAACCTCTTCTCTAACTTGGTTTCTCCCCTCTTCTCCTCTTCTTTTCAACTTCAAACCCCTAAGTAAGGTGTTTTGAAAGATTTTTCAAAGATTTTATCTCTCTTTCATTCATCTCCACTTTGTTCTTGCTCGGTTTACCGAAAAGCGCAACATTTACCGAAACGCGAGCGTCGGAACATCGTGGGAATTTAATTTCAAAAATGTTTTGAAAGAGAGGGTTTTAAGGTCTAAAAACCATCCAAAATAATTTTGGTCCAAAATGGGGTGTGAAGTTGAGATTTGCCTCTCTCTTTGCCGAAGAAACTGAACCTCTGCCCTGCACACCTTTCTCCAACAAGTAAACCATCAGTAACGCCCAAGTCTCGAGGGCAGTCAAAAATGGGGTGTCTACAATAGGTTTCAAGGGAACTTACAGAGATTTGACAAAGGAACAGCGACGAGCGAAGATCTTTGAGACTAAAACAAGAATGATTGCAGTAATGGCGGCGAGAGTCTAAGTAGAGCATCGTCGGGACCAAGGTAGAAGAATAAAAGGGTTTTGGGAATTTCTGAAGTTTGTAGATAGACGAAGGGATTTGAATTGACACCCCTAGGAAATTTATTACTCTCAACCAGTGCAAAGGTACGAAATCAAGCCATTCAGTATGGAATCGGCGCACTACTTCTGCACACCAGTACAGCGTTGCTACGTGTCACCATGAAGGGGCGCATGCAGAGTGCATATGTCAGGATTAAACTGCCACTAAGGCCAAACTGGGGCAAATCCGAAATAACATTACGCTTGGGGAACTAGGCAGTAGCTCCTCCCAAGGGGAACCTTACCACGAGCTAAGGGGCAAATGAAGGGGTAAAGTATAAATGGGTTAGACCCAAGCCTTGGGCTAGCTCAATCCACTAGATCCAAGTCCAAATGGGTCAGGTGAACATTTGGGCAAGCCAATTAAGCCCAGCTCCATGATCAACAGTCTACCCAAAGTCCTCAAGCACTTGGGCCCAACTGATAGTAGAAAGGCCAGTCCAGCAGTGATACTGGGCTGGGTCGAACTGCAAGACTTAGCTTACGGAATGAACCAACAGACTGAACCCATCATCAGAAACCAAAGTGGGCCAAGCCCACACAAAAATATCTAACGAGGCCAGCCCCTCTCTATAAACAGCCTAGCAGAAGGCCAAGCCGAAGAACAACGGCACCGAATTGAGGGAACCTCACAAAGAAATGTGGGAGCTGTGATGTATCCATGTGCAGGTTGCCACCTCAGCTGGTCCCCTCCTCCTAGAATCACGGACTCAATTGATCAAGGGAATGTGATCTATTATAAGCATGGTTACAATAAGAATATGCATCCATGGTCAACTACCTGGTGGTCCCCTACCTTAAGCAATGCTAAAGAGAGCCCAGCTGCATCAAAGCTTTATGAAACCATCTTCGGCAACAACTAAGGTGTAACATATAAACTCCACTTACTTCACATTGAAAGTACCCAAGCTGAACCACACTATACTCACTTGAACACAACTCTCTACATTGAGAAAGTACACTTTATCTTCTCCGATCACTTACTCCCATACCAGAGGGGTTATCCGGCCAACTCTAGCCAAGCAGCTCTAACGGTGCTCATTGTTGCAAGATCTCAGTTCTTGGATAGTCCAATTAGGT
The DNA here is from genome assembly GCA_025200525.1 of Camellia lanceoleosa. NCBI lineage: Eukaryota > Viridiplantae > Streptophyta > Magnoliopsida > Ericales > Theaceae > Camellia > Camellia lanceoleosa. The sequence goes on along the minus strand of CM045763.1, from coordinate 102,966,816 downwards.
GCAGAGCTCTGGTCCACAATCATCTATTGTGGAATTCAATACGCACAAGCCTCAATAGTAATGATCTATTATAAATTAAGTTATATTGAGTGATTAAAAAACATGAGTGGATATAAGAATTTGTAATTGGCCTGGGACATAATCATGTGGTGTTCCAAAACTAACTAATAATTTTTTCAACTTTACACCATGAACTTTTTCTTTTTTGGGTAAATTACACTAACACCCCTGAGGTTTGATCTAATTACATCCCACTATTTGACGTTTTGAAAATTACATTCTCATCCCTGTCGTTAATAGTCGCATTTCACAAATCCCCTACTTATATAAAATGCAATGACTCCTAATAATAAAAAAAAAAAAGAAGAAATTATATTTTTTTTTTTAAAAAAAGGGAAAGGAAAAGGAAAAAAAGAGAGTGTGCATGAGTTCAATATCTTCTCATTCCGTCTAAATAATTACAATGACGGGAGAGTTAATGTAATTTCCCAAACACTAGAAATGATATGTACTAAACTCAAACATAAGGGTATAAATGTAATTTACCCTTTTTTTAAAACCTTGGTCTACCCTAAATTGAGTCCGGTCTAATTTATAGTCAACCCTATCACAAACTAAAATTTATTGGGAAAATTGCACTTGTAAGTCTTTTTTTAAAAATTTATAAATTAGTGTCAAATTTTATTGATTTTATAATTTCTTTTATAAATATAAAAATCACTACTTTGCAATTTTCTTAAATTTATTAGCACATATGAAACTCCAGTCATTACGACATTTGGGTTATGTTTAATTTCGTTTTATATATTTTTTTAAAATTATTTTATTAAAATATAAAAAATTAATTTAATAAAAAATAAAAATATATTTATTATTCATATATATATATATTTTTTAGGAGGGTTGAAATAACTTTTAAAATTTTAAAAATATCTTTTTAATTTGTCAAATTAATTTATATTCTTTTAAAAAAATTATCAAAAATAATTTTAAAAAAATCAAATCAAACCAAAGATGTTGAGATTTTAGATTTATGCACTCTCATTCTTATGAAACCAAACTCCACCAAGTGGCGTTCTGTTTGTTTTGACGATTTTTTTTTTTTTGTGTGCAAAATATTTTTTTTTTTTTTTATATTTAGTTTCAATCTTAAAGTTAATATGTTAGGTCATTTTCAATCCTTCATTAAATATTTTATTAAGTTTAAATTTAATAAAAAATTAATTAAAATGGTATTTCAACTGTTTCATCAAATTGATATTAAAAGAAAGAAAAGCTAAATTTTTCATTATATCAAGGGAGCTTTTGTAGGTGGCCGTTGGCCCAGACATTATCTCGGACAATTAGACTTGTAACAAAATTTGATAAAAAATTTAAATTTACCATTAGAGTACTTCATATCATTTCAAACTTTCATCAAATTTTTATTCAAATTTGATGAAAAATTTGAGATGCTCTTAGTGATTGTATTAATAGTGGTGGTAGAGATGGTGGCACTGTTATACTTCATTTGGATCGTGAGGTGGGATGAGAAAAAAAATAAATGATAATGATTTCTCACCATTATATTTGGATTAATAATAAAAAAGAAGAGAATGTGATTTCTCACCTATCTTGTTTTGATAAAATAAATAAAAGAAAAGAAAGGAAAGTGTTTTATTTATTTTTACCAAAATAATCTTCTATATTAATAAGCTATGTTTTTGCATAGGAGTAATTTTGGTATTTTAAAAAACTTTCATTAAACTCAATTATTTTCTTATCAAATCTCACCACTTTTGGTGAGAAACAAAACATAAGTTTAGTGAGAATTTTTTTCTCATCATCTCCTGTCAGTTCTCACCTACTTAGCTATCCAAACAAGTGAAGGGATTTCATATTCTCACAATTTCTTTTTCTTTTTTCACCAAACCTCTCCATCCAAATGGAGTTTTAATAATGGTGGTGGGATAGTGGAGACAATGGCTGTATGGATAAAGGCCTTTCGTTTTTTTTTTTTTAACTTTTTGAAAATATTTTCGTTCAAATAATTTTTTTTTTCATCATTCCAAACAGTAAAAAAGTGTAAGTAATTGAACATTTAATTTCACTTTTGAGAAAAAAATGAATTTTTAATTATTTTTTGAATTCTCCAAAAACGGTTATCCTAAAAAAAAGTGAAAGTATATTGTGGCCTATTTTAGGAAGATAATTTTTTTTTTTTTTTTAGCTTCTTTTTAAAAAATGTGCAAAAAATATAAAGATGTGATATGATTCAAAAAAGTTAAAAAATTAAAATACTAACTTTTAACCGTGTTGTCAAAATAGACCTGTGTGTCAATCTCCATGTCATTTTCATTTATGAAAAAATGAAAAACCAAAGAAAATTTCAATCTTCATGTCATTTTCATTTATGAAAAAATGAAGAACCAAAGAAAATTTCAAAAGACGAGATAACCCAAGTCCAAGGTAATGAAAAATTGATGCTTACCGTGTTGTCAAAATAGACTTCTGCATCAATCTACGCGTCATTTTTATTTATGAAAAACCAAAGAAAATTTTCAAAAGGCGAGATACCCCAAATCTAAGGTAATGAAAAATTGATGCTTGAAATGAGTAAATTATCAATAGGTCTTAATTAACCGTGTTGTCAAAATAGGCTTGTGTATCAATCTTCACATCATTTTCATTTATGAAAAAATGAAAAACCAAAGAAAATTTTCAAAAGACGAGATACCCCAAGTAGAGATGGCAATTTGAACTCGGTCCAACGGGGACCTGGCCCCCCAACCCTGATTAGAACGGTTTTTTCCTCAAAAAATACCCCCGATGGGCCGGGGATGGTATTCAAAAATGAATCCCTGACAATTTTCAAGCCGGGGACAGTGATACGTTCCCCAACTCTAGCCCCGGCCCATCCCCGTCCTTGTTTTTCCGAACTAAAATTACTATAATACCCCCATATATATAAATCAAACCCTAACACAACCTCACACACTCACACAAGCCTTAGATAGTCTCATCTCTCTCTCTCTCTCTCTCTCTCTCTCTCTCTCTCTCTCTCTCTTTTCATCTCCTTTATCTTTCTTCTCGCTGACAACCACTCCTACAGTCGCCCAATTGCCATGACTACCACCTTTACAGCCGCAATCTCCTCTTCGCTTCCGCGACCTCATCTTCTTTACTTCAAACTGAACACGTACAACCGCTGTAATGCCCATGTCCCGTAAAATGTTAAATGGTCCTTAATATGCGCATGATTATGTGTTTAAAGCAATTTTGTGTGCCATTATGTGAAATATGTGGTTTTGAATACCGTAGGAATATCTATTTGATTATCTACTTTAGAAATTAAATTGAGAGCCTTATCAGCCATAGAACCCGAAATTGACTACGCCATTGTGATTAGCATAATTTTTAGAGTCTACGGTGAAGTTTAATTGAAAATTGATTAAGGTCGGATTAAATTGATTAAATTGATGATTTAGTGCTCAATTATTTAATATTACTAAATAATGGTTAGGGGGGTCTTATGTGTGAGACCATATACACTCTCATGATCTCTTTTGAACTCTGTGGAGGAGTGGATTGGAAATACTCTTCAGATCCTGGAAGACGCCAATGATTCTCAGCTAGTCACCTGAAAAGATACAAATACTCCGGTCGGGGGTGCCGGAATTAGCACTCCGACGGACAAGTCAGTTCTTCTACTTTTGGAAGCTCATTTACTAAGTTCTTTTTTAGTAGTAGTTCTTGCGTACCTTTTCTAGTTCATTGCCACTATATTTATACTCGTCACTTGATCCCCTGTGGCCTACTTTTTTTCAATCATTATACTTTCCACTACTCGGCTACAGGGATCCCCCCCTATTCGGCATATTCTATTCGGCCCCTTTTATTCTTCGCTGGATGTCGGCCGGCTAGCGTTAAGCCTCTGAAACGTACCTCCTTTATCTTCACCAATTATTCGGCTACCACAAACTCAAGATCTGATTTTGGTGCCTTGAGAGAGAGAGGGAGAGCCGGCCATAGAGATAGAAGGGAGAGACTTGTGCAATTTTGACTCAAGCTTGGATAATTGAAGCTTAGTTCAAGAATTAACCATAGATTGGGCTTCTAGGTAAGCAATTGATTCTTGAATTCATGAGTTTAATGTGTAATCTTGTGTGTTCAAGGTTTGTTTGTAACCAAGAACATGAGTTGAGTTGGTTTTGTTGGAATTAAAGTTTGATATGTGCATGCATGTAAAGAATACCTATGGAATCACAAAATCTAGCATGTAAATTGTAAATTATGAAAGATTGGAAGTGTAATCCCACATGCAAGCATGTTTTTGTTGAGTTTCATGGGAATGAGCACTAATTGCATCATTAGAAGCGGAAATGAAAGTCAAAATGGGCATGCATGTTGTTTATTAAAAATGGAAACCTTGAATGCATGAGTTTGAGTTAATTTGGGGCATGCATGTGATCAATTTGGGAAATTGAGCTCCATGTTGATGTATTTTAGTGTTGGTACCATGTTAGAACAAGTATATATGAAATTGGAGCCATAATATGTAAGAAATGTGGTTGAAATGTCGAATTTGAGCTCAAGAACACAATCTGGGAAAACCCGAAAACTTGATGTCCGCTCGAGCGGGGGAAACCGCCGCTCGAGCGTGAATTTCGTGCTCTCAGTATTTTTCTGCAGACCATGATGTCTGCTCGAGCGGGGAAGTTCACGCTCGAGCGAGGAGCTTTGTAAGATGAACTTCCGCTCAAGCGTCCGAGTTAACGCTCAAGCGTAAAAATGATGGATCCAGTACTTTTTGCAGACATGGTGTCCGCTCAAGCGGGAAGCCATGTACAGAGGCCTTCCGCTCGAGCGCCAGAATGAACGCGTGAGCATAAATTTCACCTATCCAGTACTTTTGCAGGCCTCAAGGTTCCGCTCGAGCGGGGACCCTGTTTTCTGAAATTTTGAAAATGCATTCTGTGTTTTGTTTTCTATTCTCTTTCACTTCTAAGTACTCTTAGGCATGCATTGAGCATTGTAATTGAGTTAAAGAGATAAGAATAAAGCCTAAAGAGGAAAATGTGAATTTGGGAACGGATTGAATGGTTGTTGACCCTTTTGTGTTCATGGACTGTGTAGGGTAGAGCTCCAGGGCAAATCAACCAACCGATCACTGTGAGTAATATCGATATTTGAAACTTATCAGTTGTCCAATTGCTATTTCCTTATAATCCTTATGAATTTGCCAGTTTGAATTGTGGACAAATATTTGATACGAATGAACGAATGGACCGAAGGCCGTTTTGATATAAATAAATAGGCCGAAGGCCGTTTTGACATGAATGACTGGGCCGAAGGCTGTTTTGACATAAATAAATCGGTCGAAGGCCGTTTTGACATGAATGAATGGGCCAGAGGCCATTTTAACATGAATGACTGGGCCAAAGGCTGTTTTGACATGAATGAATGGGCCAAAGGCCGTTTTGACATGAATAACTGGGCCGAAGGCCGTTTTGACACAAATGAATGGGCCGAAGGCTGTTTTGATATGGATGGATGGGCCATAGGCCGTTTTGACGAGAATGGATGGGCCAGAGGCCGTTTTGACATAAATGAGCAGGCCAGGAGCTGTTTTGATATGAATGAAAAATAATTGTTAAACAAAAATGTGAATTGGGCCCAAGGCCGTTCGAAGTATGTTGTTCTACACATCGTTTGTGTCTTCTTATTTGATATTATTCACTGGGCTATCGCTCACGCTCATTCATGTGTTTGTAGGTGACCCAAGAGAGGTCCAGACCCAGCCCCAGTGAAGTCTGTGTGGAACAACCGAGTTTTAGAGAGTCAGCCCTAGTGTCTCACGCACGAGACTCGTCTTCGCCTTTCTGCTATGCTATGTTATTTTTGTCATGTAGGCGAGGACTTTGCATGTGTCTGTATATAGTTCTCATGGGTTGACTTAGCTTTTGGATGATCCTGTTTGTACAAAACTGATGCTACTATATTTCTGTTGTCACTTATTAATTTATATATGTTTGGTTGTTTGGATGTGCCATGTAAGCACAGCTCTATGGACAAAATTTTGAACTGCTTCCGTTTGGCCCCCATTAACTCTATTAAGAATACGTTTGTTTTGGTTTGAGTCCGTAGGTAATCTCGTGATTACTGGTCGGTTATGTCCTTAACCCACGGGGGCGGGGGCGAGTGCGGGTCATGAAAAAGTGGTATCAGAGCACGAGTTAATAACTCACACACTTGTCTAAAAGAGCAATAAGCGTCTAGAAAAGATCTAGGATGCATTCATGTGATAAGTCTGAGTTTGAAAGTATCAACAATATGCTTAAGTGTTTGATTTGAACAATTATGTGCTATAAGTTTTGATTTACTTGCACTGCAAATTATTTGACTACATATGCTTTCTAGTATATGCATATTTGTGGAATTTTTGTATGAAGTATAATATAAGTTTAATCAGATGGTGAGAACAAGAGGTGATGAGATGGAGGAATCCTCTATTGCCAGAATAGACCGAATGGAAAGACTAATACAGGAAATGGCAGAAGCTTTGAGGCAGCAACAAGAGTGGCAACAACAGTGGCAGCAACCACACCCGCCACCTCCACCTCCGGCACCACTCGTGCCAAATAATCAGAATGATGATTGGATAATAGCTCTCACCAAAGAATTCAAGAAGATGAAACCACCACAGTTCCATGGTGGATTAGATCCTCTAAAAACTAAAGCTTGGGTCCTCGACATCGAAAAACTGTTTGAAGTGTTCCCCTATTCAGAGACACAGAAGGTGCTTTTAGCCACTTTTATGCTAGAAGACAAGGCAAGAAGATAGTGGATGTTAATGAGAGAAAATCATAAAGATGTTGACTGGGTGAAATTTTTGGAAATTTTCTATGACAAGTACTTCCCGCAGTGTGTTCGGGATAGGAAGGTAGCAGAGTTCATGGAACTAAAGCAAGACAGTATGACTGTAGCTGAGTATAAGGCCAAATTCACTGAATTGGCCAAGTTTGCACCACATGTGATTGACACGGACTATAAGAAGGCGAGGCATTTTGAAGGTGGGCTTCAAAGTGACATCCTAGAAAGAGTGAATGTCTTGAAGCTAGAAACCTACATTGGGGTGCTAGACAGGGCCATCATATCAGAGGCTAACATAGCTGGCAAGCTAAGCCAACAACAGAATGGAAAGGCAACAAATGGCAAGGCTTCTTTTCAAAGAAGAAATTTCTGAAAAACCAAAATACGGGCTCCTTAAATACTTCAAATTCTCCCGAGACACAACTCCTATGTGCAACATTTGTAGCAAAAGGCACCGTGGAGTTTGTTACCGTGCATCAGGAGCCTATTTCAAATGTGGGAAACAAGGGCACAAAGCCCGAGATTGTAATCAGAATGGTGGAAAGATGGCTGCTAGTTCCACTGCATCAATCCCAAAGCCGGGAAATACTATGAGACCCACTATCACCGGGGATACCGTGAGACAGGGGAGAGTTTTTGCGCTTGTTCTGGGCGATAAACGAAATGCCAACGCAGTTGTCCCAGGTACTATTTCTATATGCAATCAAGATGCTTTTGTGTTAATTGACTCCGGATGCACACACTCTTTTGTGACATATACATTTGCATCTAGACTGAATAGACCCTTAGAATTATTGCCATATCTACTATGTGTGTCTGCTCCATCTGGGGAATCTGTATTGTGTGAATCTATATATCGATTTTGTGATATGCGTGTTGAAGATGCTAGCCTATATGTGGATTTGTTGCCCTTGAATTTCAGACATTTTGATGTAATTTTGGACATGGATTGGTTGACCAAATATTGTGCCACCATTGATTGTGTAACAAAACGAGTTGTGTTTAAACCACCAGAGCAGAAAAAGATTATGTTTGTGGGTAATGGGGTAGTGCCTCCACCTTACTTGATAACTGCAATGAAAGCATGTAAATTGATCAGGAAAGCGTGTCAGTGTTATTTATGTTATGTATTGTCTGAACAGTCTGTGAATGTTGAATTGAATGATATCCCGATTGTTAGGGAATTTCTAGATGTGTTTCCAAATGAATTACCAGAGGAATTGGTAGACAGGGAGATAAAGTTCACTATTGAAACTATGCCAGGCACCCAGCCCATTTCTAAAACTCCCTATAGAATGGCTACTGCTGAAATGAAAGAACAGTTGCAAGACCTGCTTGACAAGGGGTTTATCCGACCTAGTACTTCGCCATGGGGTGCACCTGTATTGTTTGTGAAAAAGAAGGATGGAACTTTGCGTTTGTGCATCGATTATCGGGAATTGCATAAGGTAACAATAAAGAACAAATATCCCCTACCCCGTATTGATGACTTATTTGACCAGTTGCAGGGATCACAGGTGTTCTCTAAGATTGATTTGAGGTCCGGGTATCATCAGCTGAAAGTTAAGGCAGAGGATGTTAAGAAAATCGCATTCAGAACGAGGTATGGACATTTTGAATTTCTTGTTATGCCATTCAGAGTGAGTAATGCTCCGGCAGCATTTATGGACTTAATAAACCGAATTTTTAAAACTTACCTTGACGAATTTGTTGTGGTTTTTATCGATGATATTTTGATATATTCTAAAGATAGACATGAACATGAACATCACTTGAGAATTGTCCTACAAATACTTCGGGAAAGGAAATTATTTGCAAAACTAAAGAAATGTGAGTTTTGGTTGGATGAAGTTGTTTTCTTAGGGTATGTGATCAACAAGGAAGGAATTTCAGTGGACCCGCAGAAAATAAAGGCAATTGTGAATTGGCCTACACCGACAAATGTAACAGAAGTCCGTAGTTTCATGGGCTTAGCTGGGTACTACAGGAGGTTTGTGAGGGACTTTTCAAAATTAGCTGTGCCTCTTACTCAACTGACACGTAAGGGACAACCGTTTGAATGGAACGACGAAAGAGAATCTGCCTTTCATGAACTGAAGACAAGATTGACCACTGCACCAATTTTGACGCTACCTTCAGGTACGGAGAATTTTGTAATTTTCAATGATGCGTCTTATAAAGGTTTGGGTTGTGTGTTAATGCAGAACGGAAAGGTTATTGCTTACGCCTCCCGGCAGTTGAGGCCCCACGAGAAGAATTATCCAACGCATGACCTAGAATTGGCCGCAGTTGTTTTTGCTTTGAAAATCTAGCGGCATTATCTGTATGGAGCAAAGTGTGAAGTCTACACAGATTACAAAAGTCTGAAATACATCTTCACCTAGAAAGAGCTAAATATGCGACAAAGGAGATGGCTTGAACTGATAAAAGAATATGATCTTGAGATTCAATATCACCCTGGGAAAGCTAACACAGTTGCTGATGCCTTGAGCAGAAAATCAACGAGGAGTATGGCTTGGTTGCTCACCGAACAGAAAGGGATCTTGCAAGATTTTGAGAAGTCTGAAATTGAAGTGGTGATGTGTGAACAGGGCGGATTGATAGCTGCTATTACAGCTGAACCGGCAATCTTTGAAGAAATTAAACAGAAGTAGAAAGATGACGAATTCCTCAATAAAGTGATTAATGAATTTGAGACAAGTCCGAAAGCGGAGTTTGGCATTGAGAATGAAATATTGAGATTTCGGAACAGAATGTATGCCCCAGACATTCCGGAACTAAAGAAGAGGGTTTTAGATGAAGCCCACAGATCCGTGTTTGCTATACATCCGGGTAATAATAAAATGTATCGGGATTTGAAACAAACCTATTGGTGGCCTAAAATGAAGAAAGAGATTGCAGAATATGTGTCCAAGTGTCTTCAATGTCAGCAAGTCAAAGCTGAACATCAGAAACCAGGCGGTCTACTTCAACCTCTCCCTATTCCTGAATGGAAGTGGGAACATGTGACTATGGATTTCGTTATTGGCCTACCTCGGACTTCTTGAGGTATAGATTCTATTTGGGCTATAGTTGATAGACTGACTAAATCTACACACTTTCTGCCTGTCAAGACTACATTTAATGCTTATAGATTGGCTACTATATATGTTTGCGAGATTGTCCATTTACACGGAGTCCCGGTATTTATTGTGTCGGATCGAGATCCGAAATTTGTATCCAGATTATGGAAGAGTTTGCAGGAAGCTAAGGGAATAGAACTAAGGTTCAGTACGACGGTCTACCCACAGACAGATGGGCAATCAGAACAAACAATACAAACTTTGGAAGATATGCTTCGAATGTGCACTTTGGATTTTTAGGGGAGTTGGGAAGATTATTTGCCACTTGCAGAATTCGCTTATAATAATAGTTTCCACTCCAGCATCGGTATGGCACCATACGAGGCTTTGTATAGTAGAAGGTGTAGATCATCGAGTTGTTGGACAGAGGTCGGGGATAGAGCTTTACTTGGGCCAGAAATTGTGCAAGACACTTCTGAGAAAATCAAGATTATTCGACAAAGGCTTAAAATAGCTCAGGACCGACAAAAGAATTATGCAGATGTTTGGAGAAGACCTCTTGAGTATGAGGTTGGTGACCATGTATAGGCCAAGTTAGGTTTGGAAAGAATAGCAAGTTGTCGCCCCGTTACATTGGACCGTTTCAGATTTTGGAAATGCTTGGTCCAGTTGCTTATAGAGTTGCTTTGCCATTGGGATTCGAACAAATCCATAACGTGTTTCATGTGTCGATGTTGAGGGGTTACCTCTGAGACCCATTTCGTGTGATTGATTATCACCGGGTAGCTATTGATGAGAATATGGAATACGCCGAATGGTCGGAATGAATTGTTGATTGACAAGTGAAACAATTGAGAAGCAAGTCCATCCCAATGGTGAAAGTGGAATGGAAAGAACACTATGAGACAGATGCTACATGGGAAAAAGAGGAGGAAATGCGACTACGCTATTCACATTTGTTTCTCGACGAAGGTAAATTAAGTTTGGAGGACCAAACTTTCTAAAGGGGGGAAGACTGTAATACCCCTGTCCTGTAAAATGTTAAATGGTCCTTAATATGCGCATGATTTTGTGTTTAATGCAATTTTGTGTGCCATTATGTGAAATATGTGGTTTTCAATTTCTATCTGTTCACCGTAGGAATATCTGTTTGATTATTTGCTTAAGAAATTAAATTGAGAGCCTTATCGGCCACAGAACCCGAAATTGACTACGCCATTGTAATCAGTATAATTTTTAGAGCCTACGGTGAAGTTTAATTGAAAATTGATTCGGGTCGGATTAAATTGATTAAATTGATGATTTAGTGCTCAATTATTTAATATTATTAAATAATGGTTAGTGAGGTCTTATGTGTGAGACCATATACACTCTCATGATCTCTTTTGAACTCAAGATCTGATTTTGGTGCCTTGAGAGAGAGAGAGAGAGAGAGAGAGAGAGAGAGAGCCGGCCATAGAGATAGAAGGGAGAGACTTGTGCAATTTTGACTCAAGCTTGGATAATTGAAGCTTAGTTCAAGAATTAACCATAGATTGGGCTTCTAAGTAAGCAATTGATTCTTGAATTCATGAGTTTAATGTGTACTCTTGTGTGTTCAAGGTTTGTTTGTAACCAAGAGCATGAGTTGAGTTGGTTTTGTTGGAATTAAAGTTTGATATGTGCATGCATGTAAAGAATACCTATGGAATCACAAAATCTAGCATGTAAATTGTAAATTATGAAAGATTGGAAGTGTAATCCCACATGCAAGCATGTTTTTGTTGAGTTTCATGGGAATGAGCACTAATTGCATCATTAGAAGTGGAAATGAAAGTCAAAATGGGCATGCATGTTGTTTATTAAAAATGGAAACCTTGAATGCATGAGTTTGAGTTAATTTGGGGCATGCATGTGATCAATTTGGGAAATTGAGCTCCATGTTGATGTATTTTAGTGTTGGTACCATGTTAGAACAAGTATATGTGAAATTGGAGCCATAATATGCAAGAAATGTGGTTGAAATGTCGAATTTGAGCTAAAGAACACAATCAGGGAAAACCCAGAAATTTGATGTCCGCTCGAGCGGGGGAAACCGCCGCTCGAGCGTGAATTTCGTGCTCTCAGTATTTTTCTGTAGACCATGATGTCCGCTCGAGCGGGGAGCTTTGTAGGATGAACTTCCGCTCGAGCATCCGAGTTAATGCTCGAGCGTAAAAATGATGCATCCGGTACTTTTTGCAGACATGGTGTCCGCTCGAGCGAGGGAAGTTCACGCTCGAGCGGGGAGCCATGTACAGAGGCCTTCCGCTCGAGCGCCAGAATGAACGTGTGAGCATAAATTTCACCTATCCAGTACTTTTGCAGGCCTCAAGGGTCCTCTCGAGCGGGTAAGTCCACGCTCGAGCGGGGACCCTGTTTTTTGAAATTTTGAAAATGTATTCTGTTTTTTGTTTTCTATTCTCTTTCACTTCTAAGTACTCTTAGGCATGCATTGAGCATTGTAATTGAGTTAAAGAGATAAGAATAAAGCCTAAAGAAGAAAATGTGAATTTGGGAACGGATTGAATAGTTGTTGACCCTTTTGTGTTCATGGATTGTGTAGGGTCGAGCTCTAGGGCAAACCAACCAACCGATCACTATGAGTAATATCGATATTTGAAACTTATCAGTTGTCCAATTGCTATTTCCTCATAAGCCTTATGAGTTTGCCAGTTTGAATTATGGACAAATGTTTGATACGAACGAACGAATGGACCGAAGGCCGTTTTGACATAAATAAATGGGCCGAAGGCCGTTTTGACATGAATGAATGGGCCAAAGACCATTTTGACTTGAATGACTGGGCCGAAGGCCGTTTTGACATGAATGAATGGGCCAAAGGCCATTTTGACATGAATGACTAGGCCGAAGGCCGTTTTGACACAAATGAATGGGCCGAAGGCTGTTTTGACATGGATGGATGGGCCATAGGCCATTTTGACGAGAATGGGTGGACCAGAGGCCGTTTTGACATAAATGAGTGGGCCAGGGGCCGTTTTGATAGGAATGAAAAATAATTGTTAAACAAAAATGTGAATTAGGCCCAAGGCCGTTCGGAGTATGTTGTTCTACACTTCATTTGTGTCTTCTTATTTGATATTATTCACTGGGCTATCGCTCATGCTCATTCATGTGTTTGTAGGTGAGCCAAGAGAGGTCCAGACCCAGCTCCAGTGAAGTCTGTGTGGAACAACCGAGTTTTGGAGAGTCAACCCTAGTGTTTCACGCACGAGACTTGTCTTCGCCTTTTTGCTATGCTATGTTATTTTTGTCATGTAGGCGAGGACTTTGCATATGTCTGTATATAGTTCTCATGGGTTGACTTAGCTCTTGGATGATCCTGTTTGTACGGAACTGATGCTACTATATTTCTATTGTCAGTTATTAATGTATATATGTTTGGTTGTTTGGATGTGCCATGTAAGCACAGCTCTATGGACAAAATTTTGAACTACTTTCGTTTGGCCCCTATTAACTCTATTAAGAATACATCTGTTTTGATTTGAGGTCGTAGGTAATCTCATGATTATTGGCCGGTTATGTCCTTAACCCACGGGGGCGGGTGCGGGTCATGACAACCGCCCTACCTCATCTTCATTGAATTCGATGAGCTCTCTCACCACTAATCAAACCTTCACCGCCGAAGCTGCTTAGCCGTAAGATCTAGATCCACTACCACCATTGGCCGTGAGATCTGAAATTTTAAAGATCTGATCTAAAGTTTCAATGATGATCTCTCTCTCTCTCTCTCTCTCTCTCTCTCTGATCTGTGAGAACAACTCAATTTTTTTTTTTTGTTAAGGTTTGCTTAATTTTTTTGTTGTTAGGTTTTTCTTAGATCTGATAGATACAAATATATATATATATATATATATGTGTGTGTGTGTGTGTGTGTCTATGTAATGAACAAATCTTTAGTTGTTAATGAACAGATCAACCACTGATTTACACATATATATGTGTGCATAACAATTTCAGATCTTTTTTTTTTTTTTTTTAAAAAGTTGTTGATGATTGTTGTTAATGATGATGATGATGAAACATACAATAAATTTATTTGTTGTTCTTGTGTTGAACAAAATTCAAAAAAAAAAAAAAAGATCGGGGATTTTTCAGGATCGTGGAAACTCGATCCCTATTAGGGGGTAGGGGCGAGAGCATGGGGGTGATGGGTTCCCTGCCGGGGATCGAGGACGTGGATGGGAATTTTTTAACCTTCGGGGATCGGGGACAGGAAATGTAATCCCCGACCCCGCCCCGGCCCGTTGCCATTCCTAACCCTAAGTCCAAGGTAATGAAAAATTAATGCTTGAAACAAGTAAATTATCAATAGGTCTTAATAGTCTGACTTAATTCTTATTAAAAATAAGTCCTAATAAAATCGTCGTTAAAAATAATTTTGTTGTGATGATTTTTTTTAATATCTCGCTAAAAATTAACAATTATTGACTTTTTTAATTACGGTTTTTATAAATTGTCATTAAAATTTACAATTAGTAACATTTTTTCTGTAATGAATTTTGCAAACTATCGTTGAAAGTTAAAAATTAGTGACTTTTTTTGTAACGATTTTTTTAAACTGTCGTTAAAACTTATAGTTAGTGACATTTTTTGTGAAATTTTTTTAAAATTATCGTTGAAAATTAACAAACTTTTTTTTAATAGTGTTTGATAAAAATATGCCATTAATTATCATATAACCTATTGGATAATAAGTTCACCTATTAAGTCATACACGTAAATCTTCCTAATTGAAAGCCAATTTTATTTTCAATCGTAACATTGCTTTCGTTTTTGAAAAAAAAGAATTGAAAAACAAAAGAAAAACGATGAAATCAAAACAAACTAATCTTTCACATTTTATGTTTAAAAGAGCCACCATATTTTAGCTATGGATTATCTCTTCCCATGTTCTAATTATTTACAATTGTTAGATCATATATTAACATTTTTGTATTTTAAAATTTTTATCATGAATGGTTGTGAATGAATTAAGTATAAGGGATCAGAGATATTTGAGATATATAGGGTGTGTTTGATTTGTGTTTTGAGATAAATTTTTTTAAAAAAATATTTTGGAGAGAGTTTAGAAATTTTTTTAATTTGTTTTGTTGTATATTTTGAAAGCAAAATATTTTGTAGCTCGAAAGTTTGGGCTCGAATGGCCCGAATACGTGAGACTCACGTGTCTATATATAAATATCAATATCTCCTCATCTCTGTCTCTCAGACCCAAATATTGTTCTCTCTCCTCTTTGGGAACCCTATTGCTCTCTCATTCTCTCCGATGCAAACGACAGGCATTCAACACATCTTAGACATGGACATTTGACTCGACATATCTGAC
Source organism: Camellia lanceoleosa (assembly GCA_025200525.1). NCBI lineage: Eukaryota > Viridiplantae > Streptophyta > Magnoliopsida > Ericales > Theaceae > Camellia > Camellia lanceoleosa. The sequence continues at coordinate 102,951,534 of CM045763.1, read as the reverse complement.
TCCTCTTCAACTCTTCTTAACCGAAAACTCCTCTCATCCGACTCTTCTTACCTCTCAGAGATAATGAAATTCATTCATTCAGTAATTTTTTATGGCAGGTCTTCTTCATGGTACTAATTTCTTTTACTTTATAATGAAATGTCAATTTGTAAGTATAGGATGTGGTCTTGGCACCTTTTTTTTTTCTTTTTTTTTTTCATTCCTTTTTTCCTTTCCCTTCTCTTCTTCCTCTTCTTTCTTTCATCTCTCTTTTTCCTTCATCTTCTTCTTCTGTTCTTTCATAATCTTCATCTTATTTTTCTTCTTTCTCTAATTTTTCATCCGGTTGGCCATAAAACCATTTAGCTGGCCAAATAAAATACCGGCTGGCCATCTTTTTTTCTTTTGACAATTTGAAAAATTAGAGAAAAAAAAAGAAGAGATTACATAGACACATGTTTTTACAATTACAATTTTCAAAACTATATTCAATAGTAGTTTAACAAAAAAATCAAACAAGAATCAAAACCAAATCCACCGAATAGAGTGGATGGCGGTCTCGATGGTTAGTGGCGTTCGTCAGTGAACCCAGGTTGATAGTCGTGGTCGTCGATGAAGATTCCGAATGGAGTGCTCTACTTTGCGCTAGGTCTGGTTCCCCTCTCCGTCCCTCCTCTCCGCTCTGTTCTCTCTTGTTTTTTGTTTTATTTGTTTAACAAGCACGTGGGTTTCACGGAAATAGACAATTTCGAGCCATTCGAAGTAGCAAGTTTCGAGCTACTTAGTGCGATTGATTTTGAAAATAGTTTTGGAGTTTGGGAGTTTCGGATAATTTGATATTTTGTTATAATTAGTAGATATGTATGAGAGAAAAAGTGATTGAGAAGAAGAGAAGAGAGAGAAAAAGTGATTGATTGATGTGTAATAGAGAGAGAAGTAATTTTGAAATTTTTTTGAAAAAATTTGTAACCAAACATGTTTTTGAAAATTTTCTTCTAAAAACATATTTCAAAATACAAACCAAACACCCATAAAATTTATAACATGTGTTTATAGAGTACTCAGTTGGCATAATGGCTATGTTTGTCTCACAACTTGAGTGGCCAGATTGGACTACCATAGCTATGCGTCCCACCCACAGCATGTTTGGGAGTGAAATGAGAGGGCAGATTGATAGTCTAAGGTTACGTTTGTTTCGCAGTGTAGGAGACCGAATTAGACTAGCAACGTTGTGGGTCCCACCCATAGCGCGTTTGGTGATGGTTGGGTAAGCGGCTTCATACTCCAAGCGGCTTGCTAATCCCCCTGAATTTTGGGTGGGATTAGGAAAATAGTGAGAGGATTGAGTCTATTTTATATAAAAAATTTATTTTTTTATATTTGTTTTTTTTACCAAGTGCACTTGTTTATTTTAATATTTGTTTTAGTTTTTTTTAATATAGAATTAATTTATTTATTTATTTATTTTATATAAAAATAATTTAACAATCACATCACTAACCATCTCCCACACTATTATCAAAACAAACACACTTTTACTTAATTCTCTCACTAATAATCTCTACATTAACAATCTCTTCACTAACAATCCCATCCAACCTAATTTGCCAAACAAACGTGGCCTAAGGGGCTTAGTAATCCTTCTCAGTAGGGGATTAACTTGGCTGGATTTTGGGTCAGATTAGAAAAATATTGAGGGGATTGAGTCTATTTTATATAAAAAAATTTATTTTATTTTACCAAGTACACCTGTTTGTTTTAATATTTGTTTTAGTTTTTTTTATCATAAAAATAATTTAACAATCCCATCACTAATCATCTCCAATACTATCATCAAAACAAACACACTTTAACTTAATTCTCTCACTAACAATCCCTACATTAACAATCTCTTTACTAACCATCATCTCACTAACAATCTCATTCAACTTAATTCGCCAAACAAACATGGCTAATAGGTTGGGATGGGTTGGGACTAAAATAGGTACAAAAAGATAAAATAGATTTTTTAGCCCAATAAGACAAAATGTCATATCCAAACAAAAATCATTTCATTTTTTCTCTCATAAAAATCAAAAAAATCCATTCCAAACAAGATTTTTTAATCCCAAACTAAAATAACCAAAAAACCAAGCCATAATTCAAACAAACCCAGAATACGAAAGAGTGGCGCAAAAAACAATAATGATAAAGACCCCCACAAAACACAATCTCCATAACCTCCAAAATGATTTAAACCATTCATGTCATTGTCAAATATAACTCTCAAAAAAAATTCAAACAATATACCAATGGGAGTCATAAGGGCCCTCTTCTGTGGGGGTCCCAAATATTTTCCCTCTAATAATTGGCAATTGTATAGGATACTTTCAACTTTGGGCAAAAAGTTGTTGCCTGGGCTCATGAAGTCACAAAATTGGAACTAGTCAAGTAATTGTCTAGAAGGTTAGAACATTCAAATGAGTGTGATCATTATCCTCTCGACTACCTTTCATAGTTGTAATGACAAATCTTTAATGATTATAAAATAGGTATATAAATTTATTATTATTTTAAATTTTAAAAAAAAAATCGGTATACTTATTAAGCTTCTTTTTTCATAACTATTAAATGATATAATAAAAATTATAAGGACTTTTCTTGAGTGTGCAACTTACACCTTACACTTACGCTTTTTCTGTTTGTCGTCCTGTTTGATGTTTATACCTTACACTTATACCTTTTGTGTTGATTGCATATGGTGTGCAACCTTAAAGGGTTGCACACCATAACAGGACCCAAATTATAATGGATAAAATCTCAATCCATTTTTTATTTTTATTTTTGAACAAAGGAAGCACTACACCAAGAAACAAAATAGAGAGCACCACAGCCCAAAAGAAAGTTCACAGAGCAAACAGAGAAGACTGTAGCTAATTAACTCTAAGCAGCAAAGCAAGCACTGTTGGAGGGTTGGCAACCCAATCAGGAGGAAGGCGGCCATGGAGAGAAGCTTAGGCCACCCAATGACCAGCCCTGTTAGCGATTCTAAGCCTCCAACTGAAAGAGAGGCGCCCCTGAGCAGCCATCCTCTTAATATTAGGAAAAAATGTACCATACTCCCAATCCATTTAGTAACCAATAGCAACTAGTATATCATAAAAAAAATGTATAGCGTATTCTCTAAAATTTCAACTAGGTAGACAATCCACGTACGGTATATAAAAAGAACCGTAAACCATTGAATTAAAGGCCTAAAACGGTAAGGTTATTTGATAATTATAAAATTCAATTTGCTTTTTTGTTTTGTTTTTTTTTTTTTTTTTGTTTTTTTAGGTGATTTTAAAATTGTTTGTTAAGGTGTGGTAAGGATTCCATGGTCTTGTGCCAAAGTAGCATGCTTTTAACTCTTGCCCGGTTTGTTTTCAAAGGTAGTGGCTTGAGATTGGACTACTAGTCAATTAAGGTCATGTTTGTTTGGTCTGACTGAATTAGGTTGGATTAACATTCCTATGACTAATAATCCTAGAACAACGAATTTCTTTGGATTGTATATCATATCCTATGTTTGAATTGAGTTAGGATTATAAGGAGGGACTAATAGTCCAGACTTCGGCTTAGTCCTCCAATTTATATCTCACCCCCCTCTATGGGATTGAATAGTCCATCATATTTGAGATATCATATCCGGATGGATTGTTAGTCCGTGCTTCAATTGTTTAACTAAACATTAGATTAATAATTTTATTGGATTATTAGTCCAATCCCAAGCTCATATCTACTCAGACAAACATGGCCTAAAAGTGCTAAAATCATGTTTGTTGATAAAGTGGAACTTGGAATTGGTAGTCCCTTGGGACTAATATGAGCCTTGGAATAGGGGATTAACAAAGGGTTCCAAGAGTTGAATTTCAAAACTAATGAGGAGATTAACTTAGAAAATTACTATGTTGTCCATGTTATGTGTTTGTTTGTGTGTGGTTTTTTTTTTTTTTTTTACGTCATTTTATATATATAAATATCAAAATAATATAGTACCAAAAAATATTTATAAAATATAATATTTAATATTAAAATATATCAAAAACACTAAAAGGTATTTATGGTATTTCATATAATTAATCTCTTCACTAAAATATATCATAAACAAACACAATTTTTCTTAGTACTCTCACTAATAATTTCCATATTAAAAATTAAATCCAATTTAATTTTGAAAACAAATCCTCATAGTAGAAACTGTCGGTTAAGATCTCTACACTAGTAATTCCATCTAATCTAACTTTGAAAACAAACGGACTCCTATTTGTTGATTAAAAATTTTCCAATAATAAAAAAAAATTTAATATTTTCTATAAGTATCAGCATTTTTAACAATAATTTTATCCTTAAAAAAGAAAAAGTAAAAAGTAAAAAAAAAATTGCTAAAAAAAGTAATTGACAAAGCGGCTAGTACTGGAATAAAGTTGCGGTAGATGTTTCATATAAAAAAAGAAAAAAAAAAAAAAAAAAAATGATCAGTATCTCAGGTTTTCATAAGATGTTTATGTTGTTGCAGTCAACCCAAAAATATACATATATCACAAGTTACCCTAACTTTCTATGTATTTTTGGCAAGTCTATTTTGTAACTGAAAAGTTAAAAGTCATTAAAAATAATTAAAAATTTAAAAAGTATATAAAAAAATTAAAAATTTTATTTTCTCTATATTTATTGTTCGATATTTTTATTTATTTATTTATTTATTTATTTATTTATTTTTGGCAAAAAGTACAAAAAATCATTCAAAATGTACTAGTTTTTTAAACTTTCTGTTTTAGTTAAAATGTTAAAAAGTTAATAAAATGGAAAAGACTACTGTATGCACCTCCTTAAAATGTGTGTATCATATGCACCTTATAACTAAAAAAAAAAAGACAAAACATTATACTTTTTGAGTTAATATTAAAAATAAATATAAAAAAAAGTCATAACCAAATACTAAATGAGGTATAATCAAATATATCAAAATAATATCATAACAAGAAAGAAAATTTATTATAATTAAAAAAAAAATGACATAATTAAAAATACTTATAGTAAAAAATGTGTATTGTAAAATTCTTCTCCAATGCTTGAGGTTGAGGTAAGATAGGCATACTTGGCTTGATTGGGGGAAAATTATTTTCTAATATATGCCTTAATTTGATTTTTATTGATTGAAATAGACAGATTTACTATTTTTTTATTTTTTTTTTTGACTTTTTTTAAGAGATAATTAAACAAGTATTTCTCAATAAATAATATGATGCAATATTTTAAGACCATCAAATAACTATTCCTTCATTTAGACCGTGAAACTTTCAAATTGGCGACATGTCGCAATCTAGTTGACTGAACTGTGTCATCTTACTTCTGGGCTGGGGACAACGAGAAATTATTTGGTGGCCCCAAGAGTCTCTTGCCATGAATCTGTTGGTGAAAGGGGTAAAATTTATATGATTTTATAATGTAGATAATGTAAATAGTCTCTGACGTGTATAAGTTTACAAAGGCCATGAACTACTATAAACAACTTAAGCTCATCAATCGGAGCCCAATACATAACCCAGCTGGTAAAGTTCAGAACAGCTGGAATCCAACATGACATAAAGAGCAAATGGCATTCAGACACATTGCAGGTGAAGAACGAACCATATCAGCAGACAAAGATCTGCAAAGTTATTGCCACTGCACATCATCATTAATGCAGCCCATCACAGCATTTATTACGACAACACCTCCCCGTCGGAACAGGACCCCTTTACCCTGAACAAGGTAAGCTACAGCATAGACTTTCGGCGATGAGTGCAGATCGGAAGAGACAGCGAAATGATGACCAAAGGATATAAGCAAACGTTGAAGACAAGAAGAAGGTTAAGCTTTTCTATCTCCAATCTCTCTCTCTCCACATTCTATTCCTCTTTCTAACTTGCTCGTCGGAGGGTTCACTGGGGGACTACCCCGTTCCCCGTTGAACTTGTTTACAGGTGACTCGGTGGGCTAGACCATTTCTACGTGGGCTTGAGGAGCTTGGACGAGTCCGATCCATCCACTGGGACAAACTGTATTATCAGTTGGCGCCGTCTGTGGGAAACTTGATTTATCTGTGCGCTAGTTGCGTTCATTGTTGCCGGAGACCCTGCCCCAGTAACCTTTTCCTCTCACCCATCAAAGTGTATGGTCACGACTAGATCTATGGCTTCTCACCATAATGCTGTCGATCATCAAACCCACCCTCCCAATCCAAACAACCCACCACAGTATTTCATCGAACTTACCAACAGCATTAACCGCATAGCCGAGTAAAACCAGGCCCTGATCAATGCTTTACTCCAAAGAAACCTCTCCATGCCACCTCCATCACCTCCAGATATTCCACCCAACCAAGAACGGACCCCGGGCGATACTGTCCCGCAACCCTATCCACCCAACTTGGAAGGTTTGCAACCTCCTCCCCCACATATAAATCCACTTCCTCCACCCCCATATCCGTGGGTCATAGCACCAGCCCCTGAAGGGGAAGCCAGCAGCATCCAGCCCTTATTTCCCTCCGGGGGTGACAACATTCCCCTCTGGGACGCTGAACTTGGAGCCATGAAGCTCCAACTCCAAGGGGTCATGCAAAACATCTAGCATAAACCCTCTACCATGGCAAACTCACCATTTGTTGCTTCCATCCGAGACAAACCTCTGCCCGCCAAGTTCAAGATGCCCACCATTGATTCTTTTGACGGTACGACGGATCCAGTCGACCATCTGGAGACCTACCGGACCCTCATGATCCTCCATGCTTTCCCTGACGAGATCATGTGTCGAGCTTTCCCCGTGACACTGAAGGGGTCGGCTCGACTGTGGTTCAGCCAGTTACCCGCCGACTCCGTCTCCACTTTTCAGCACCTCAGTGACTCTTTCCTGAGCCATTTTATTGGTGCCCAGCGCCAGCGACGCCCGGCCACCCAACTCCTCAACATTTGTCAGACTAAGGGGGAATCGCTACGCAGCTTCGTTACCCGCTTCAACAGCGAAGCCCTGCAAGTAGCGGAAAACGACGACAAGGTCATCCTCACGGCTTTCATGGCCGGTCTGCGGTCATCCGATTTCCTTGTCTCCCTCTCTAAAAATCCCCCGACCTCCATGGCAGCCCTACTCTCCAAAGCCCAAAAATACATGAATGCTGAAGATTCACTGGCCACTCAGCAGGATCCAGTAACTAAAAACCCGACCCCTAGAGACAAGAGAAAAGACTCAGAACCCAGAAACGCCTAGTATAATAGCCAAACACCCCACTATACAGACCCATCGTGCCCGGTCGGCGCCGATTCGAGCGGTACACCCCCCTCAATTCTCCCATGGAACAAGTACTCAACCAGATCCAATGGGACTACCCTCTCAAATGGCCCCTACCTTCGTGGACCCCTTCTAATCGGAAAGATCAGTCCAAATATTGCCGTTTCCACTAGGACCATGGCCATAACACTGATGACTACATCAACCTCAAGGATTAGGTCGAGGCCTTAATACGTCAGGGGCGTCTCAGCCGCTTCACGGACACCCACCCACAGCGAAGGCACAAAACCGAACCCCCCAGAAACAACCGCCGGCGCACCCCACCCAGATAGCCAGCTCAACCTAACCAAGGCCATGATCGCCCTCCACAACAACCTCGCCCGCCAGGTAATCCCGCTCCACCAGTTGGAGAGATCAGAGTTATTTTCAGGTGGCCTTGCTTATGGTGGACCATCTCACTCAGCTCAGAAGGCAGAACTCAGAAAAATAAGGCAGGGCTCAGACAAAGCAGTGGCAATGGTGAACCGACCCTCTAAACAGCCGAAACAGTAGATCAAACCTATCACATTCACGGACGCCGACTGTACAGGCATCCGTTACCCACATGATGACCCCCTTGTTATCTCTGCCATCCTCTCCAACTACAAGGTCAGACGAGTTCTCATCGACAACGGCAGCTCTTCAAATATCATCTTCCTCAATTGCTTCCGCCAGCTCAAGATTGGGAAAAAAAGTTTGTCTCCTCTCCAAACCCCTCTGGTCGGCTTCACTGGCGATCGTGTGACCTCCATCGATTTCATCGATCTCCCTATCACGATCGGCGAATACCTACGGCAGACCACGAAGTTGCTCACCTTCCTTGTGGTCGACTGCCCATCCGCCTACAACATCATCCTTGGCAGCACTGCCCTAAATGCCTTCCAAGCCATCACATCCACCTATTACCTTGCCATCAAGTTTTCCACCAATCTCGAGATCGGAACAGTCAGAGGAGAGCAGACCGTGGCTAGGGAGTGTTATATTGCCTCACTCAAAGAAGTCAAGCTGAAGGAGGCAATGATCATTGAAGGACTTGACGTTCGAGATGAGGACGAGTTGGTCAGAGAAGAACCTGTGGAGGAGCTCGTTGAGGTTCCCATTGACCTCACCAGCCAACCAAAACTGCCAAGATCGGCAGCCAACTATCCCCCCAAGCCAAAGCCGACCTCACTGCCCTCCTGACCGAGCACAATGATGTATTTGCCTGGACTCACTCAGACATGTCAAGCATTGACCCCTCTTTCATAACTCACCGCCTCAGCATTGAACCTCATTTTCGACCTTACCGCCAAAAGCAACGTATTTTTCATCCGGAGCGCAATACTCTTATAGCCGCAGAAGTTGACAAACTCCTTGAGGCTCAATTCATCAAAAACGTGGACTACTCTAAATGGTTGTCAAACGTGGTCCTAGTCCGCAAGAACAATGGCAAATGGTGACTCTGTGTCGATTACTCTGACCTGAACCGAGCCTGCCCCAAAGACAGCTATCCTCTTCCCCGCATAGATTTGCTAGTCGACGCCACGGCCGATCATCAGATGCTCAGCTTCATGGATGCTTTCTCTGGCTACAACCAAATCCTGATGCACCGGTCCGATCGGGAACATACATCCTTTATTACTGACCGAAGTACCTACCACTACCGTGTGATGCCGTTCGGTTTGAAGAACGCCGGGGCCACCTACCAACGGTTGGTCAATGCCGTTTTCCATCACCAGATAGGTCGGAATATGGAAGTATATGTCGACAACATACTGGTCAAGAGCAAACTCTCCACTGATCATCAGACCGACCTGCGAGAAACCTTCGCCACCCTCCGCAAGTACCAAATGAAGCTTAACCCAGAGAAGTGCACCTTCGGCGTAGGATTTGGGAAGTTTTTGGGTTTTATGGTCAGCTAGCGCGGCATTGAAGCGAACCCCGAAAAGATCAAGGCCTTGATTAAGATGCAGTCACCCAGAACAGTTAAGGAGGTTCAAAGGCTCACTGGCCGAGTTGCAGCCCTCAACTGCTTCATTTCCCGCGCAACAAACAAGTGCCTACCATTCTTCAAAGTCCTTCGGCAAACTTTTGAATGGACAACTGAATCCGAAGAGGCATTTCAGCAGTTGAAGCAGTGCATGGCCAATCCCCCTCTCCTTTCTCAGGCAATCACGGGCGAGCCCCTTTTTCCTCTATTTAGCCGTGTCAAGCACCGCAATCAGTGCGGCTCTTATCAGGGAAGACGATTCTGTCCAACGGCCGGTCTACTACATCAGTCGAGCTCTTAGGGGAGCGGAGTAGAATTATCCACTGTTAGAAAAATTGTCCTTGGCATTGGTCACCGCCTCCAGACGGCTCTGTCCTTACTTCCAAGCCCATTCCATAGTAGTTCTCACTAACCAACCCTTGAAGAAGGTCATGCAGCAACCAGAACTCTCCGACAGACTCATGCAGTAGTTAGTGGAACTCAGCCAGTTTGACATCACCTACCAACCGCGAACAGCAATTAAGGGACAGGCTGTCGCAGATTTCATCCTGGAATTCACTTACCCTATCCCAACCACTGCCCCTCCACCCCCACCAGCTCCCATCGAACCAGAAGACCCTCATTCTTGGACTCTCAACGTCAATGGATCATCCCGCAGGGAAGGTAGTGGGGCTGGCCTCATCCTCACCGCCCCTGAGGGCGGTTATTTCAAATGCGCTCTCTGTTTTCTGTTTGAGGCCAATAACAATGAGGCCGAATATGAGGCATTGATTGCAGGTCTTCGCCTAGCCAGGGATATTGGTATCAGCCATATCCGAGTGTTCAGCGACTCCCAGCTCATCGTCGGACAGATCACGAGAGAATTCGATGCCAAGGAGGACACAATGTGGGCTTACAGGGATATTGCACTTCCCCTTGTTTGCCTCTTCAATTCCTTCCACATCAAGCACATTCCTCGGGCAGAAAACTCTAAGGCAAATGAGATGGTTCAGTTATCTTCCACAGACCAGTCCAACCTCAGCTGTGGTGTCCGCCTAGAATACCTATCCCACCCCGCCATCTGTCCCGACCAGCACGAAATACAATTCCTCCAAAATGAGCCCATCCCTTGGGCATCGGACATTCTTCTATTTTTGACAACAGGGGAACTCCCAGACGACCAACAGCAAGCCGCCAAAGTCAGGGCCCGGTCGTCCAATTACATCCTCGTCAGCGATATTTTGTACAAACGCGGTTTCTCACGCCCCTATCTGCAGTGCCTCAATCCGACTCAAGCAACTTATGTGATGCAAGAAATTCATGAGGGTATCTGCGGCAATCACTCAGGCGGTAGGTCCCTGGCCCACAAAATACTTCGCACTGGATATTTCTGGCCTAATCTCAACCAAGATGCGGCTGACTTCATGCTCAAATGTGATAAGTGTCAGCGTTTCTCCAATATCCCCCATGCTCCTCCCACTAAATTGATCACACTTTGCAGGCCGTACCCGTTCGCCAAATAGGAGATCGATCTGTAGACAAGCCCGCGGGGCGGGGCCTCGCTACAGTTTGGACTCGATTTGTCACGGTTCTTAATTTAAACCAAAGAGTCCGAATCCGGCAAATCGTTTTAAGAAAACAGATTTTTGAAAGAAGTGCCAAACGTGGACTGCTTTGCCAGATACAGACGCGCCACCTAAATATTTCATTTTGGGAAATTTAGGAAACCCTAACTCGTTGCCTAAGGCCACGTGTCCGTCATCACCAAAGTTGCCTCGGCTCGGGAACTTGGGTACGATTGGGGAAGGTCACTTCGTGAGCACCCCCGCTCGCCCGATCAAAGATCGGCCTCTACTAACCATGATATTTAGTTTTGAAAACATTGTGTGCTCTTATTCCGGTTATTAGCCTAGATTTACTATGCGATGCGCACAGCATACAAATATAGACTGGGTCGCCTGAATTGGAACAAAACATTTCATGTTTGTTTATTTGAAAGATGGTTTGATGGTGCTACTCGCAAGTAGGCTAAGACGTGGATTTTCCACCCTCAGGTGGGCTTAGAAAACATGATTTTGCCACTATCTAGTGGGCTTAAAACACACATTTGATGAATTGTTCCAATTCAAATAACCCAACCTTCACCCACAGGCATTCAGGCAGTTATATCACATAAGCACATAGCCTCATGGTAAGCATGCTATTCATGGCAGTCACTCACACGCATGCAAGGATGCTTAAAGCATAAAAACTTACCGAGTACTCCAAGCCAAAACAGAAACTGATTAGAAATCCATGCATGATCTTAAATATACAGAAATGCCTAATGCAACACATGCAAAAATGCAACTATAGCAGGCTCGGCTATTCTAAACATGGCATATGAGATGCAACAGCTATCATGTATTCAACTTGGAATTGAAATACAAATGCAGTTAGTATGATGCGCCGAGCCCGGTGCATGCAAGACAGATGAATGAATGCAAACATGCTATCATACTGTATGCTAATTGAAACATGCCCTAATCTAACCATCATAAGCTGGTAAATAAAAGGGAAGAAAGACGTGGGGTTGGAAGACATACATCACACTCACGCACACTTATTACAACATTGCCCTTGCGCAGAGGGTCCGAAAGAATAATATACAGTCCCGAATAGTACAGTCCAAATGAATAATACAGTCCAAAATATGTACAAATTCCTAATTAATTAACAAATTAACTAAGAAAATAATAAACTAGCATGCCAGCCAGGGATTGACTTGACTCTTCTTCAGATGATGAATGATGCATATCCGGGTTGCCTTTGTGCGGAAATCCACAGTGATGCCCCAATTAGCCTCTGTTTTGCAATGGTTTTTGGAAAGCGCACCAAGCCCGAAGATGGCTGATTCTTGATTTCTTTGCGCAACAGAGAAGCGAGAAGGGCATGGCAATGTATTTTCACAAATGTATGCATCCATCAATCCTCGTGCCACCAATCACGCATCTCGATGCATGATGGCCGAGGAGTCGAATTGCACAATTCAATATGGAATGAATGCACATGAAAACTCAACAAGACCTAACTCCATCATGGATGATCCAGAGTGTCGGTGATCGAAATTGAGGTTCGCTCACTCGAGTCTGAAACGTACCTCGTTTCCCGTGCTCGGGCTAACTCCTATCCCGAACACAATGCAATATGCATGACATGCATGAAATGCAACTAAGATACAACCTAACATGCAAAATGCTATGAAATGACATACACGATGCACAAGGTAACATGGCATACACAATGCGCTAACATACAACCTAGCATACACAATGCCATGAGATGAAATGGCATACACAACGCATAATGGACTTACGCTAACATAAGTGGACCTCAGCCACACTCACATGAGAGGCCATTAGATGAAAATGAGACACTCGAGATGTGTGCACGTGTGCACACAAACCGAGGACCGACCCTAAGGCACGAAATGCCACTCTAACACGACATGGAAAAACATGGAATATGACATACTAGCATGCAAATTTCAGTAGCAAAAATTGATGCAAAACAGCCCCGAAACATGGCAAAAGTGCACCCGATGCATGAAATGAAACCCGAAATCCAAAATTAGGCACATGGAATGACTTATAGCTATACAAAGCATGCATTATTTGAACATGAAGCATGAAGACAGAAGCAAGGCAGTCCCAAAAAATGCATATTAACAATTTTAAGCAAGGCCAAACAGTGAACACAAATGGGGCTAAGCTAGCATACAAAAATGGCCCTAAAATTGAGATAATGAAGCAAGTAGCAGCTGCTGGACCCAAATGGCTGAGAGCCCTGCAACAAAGTTGAAGAGGGGCTCAAAACATGGCATTTTACAGTTAGCGACCAAACCCAAAACAGTGCACAAGCAAGCCTAAAATACTATGCAAGATAAGGCCAAAAAGAGGGCTTCAACACAAAGTATACAAAGGATGTCTCAACCAGAAAAAGACCCTAGTGAAACATGAAGAGGGGGTCAAAATAATGCTATTTACAGTTTGGACCAGAGCCCAAAAACCGAAGCACAAGGGGCTAACAAATCATGCAAAAATAAGGCCAAAAGAGGGATACAAAGGCAAGTGGAAAATGGAAGCCTCAAACAGTGAGGAGCCCTTCAACAATGTTGAAGAAGGGCTCAAAATAAGCCACTTTACAGTTTACAATATGCCTCAAAACAGTTTATACATAGGCCTAAAATACTATACAAGGAAATGGCATAAAAGAAAGGTAAAGAAGCAAGTGCCACAAGGAAGCCTCAAACAGTGAGAGGCCCTTAAATAAACATGAAATAGAGCCCAAAAAAATGCTGTTTTTAGTTAGGGTCGGAGCTCAAAAAAGTAAGCACAAGGAGCTAGAATATGAACCAAGAAAAGGGTCAAAAAGGGGAGAAGAGGACTTACCCTTGAGGACTAATCCTTGACAGCCTTTTGGACCAAAATGCAGCACTCCTAGGCTTTGAAAAACAACCTCAAGCTGCTGGAATGGAGGATGGAAGGGTGGGGCTATGGGTTGGTGAAGAACCAAGGGGGTTTTTAAGGCTTAGAGCAGAGAGAGAGAGAGAGAGGTTTAATGTGAGAGCTCCAAACCAAAATTTTCTAACCCCTAAAACCAGAGCTGGAGAGGTGTTTATATAGGCAAAAAAGTGGGGGAAAAGGGGGGGTGGGGGAAATTGAAATTCAAATTTCCCCCCAAAAAGGCCAAAAGGTGAGATAAAGAGGCAAGTGGTAGCTGCTGGCCTCAAACCAAAGAGAGCCCTTCAACAAAGTTGAAGAGGGGCTCAAAAAAAAACATTTTGTAGTTTATGACCAAGTCCAAAACAGCTCACAAGTAAGCCTAAAATATCATGCAAAAATAGGCCTAAAAGAGAGTTAAAGAGGCAAGTGAGAATAGGAGACCTCAAACAGCAAAAGGTCCTTAATCAAACATGAAAAGGAGCTCAAAATATGACTATTTATAGTTTGGGTCGGAGCCCAACAATGGTTGCAAGAAGGGCTCGAGGGCCAAAACGCGCAGCCCGGGGCCCCAAAAACTGACTGTTAGGCACTGGAAGTGGTGTTCGACCACGAAGTCGGTCTCTCGGACAACAGTGTCCCTCAAAAGGGGGGAAATAAGGTATGTGCCAAAAACCGGAGCAAACGAAGGTGGTTAAGCGGTCCCGAACCGAGGCACACAAATCATCCGAAAAAAAACCGGCTCCAAATGGGAAAAATGGCCTCGACCACGAAACGTAGCCTCTGACTCTTGAGAGATGATCTCTGAGACCTCTCCTTCCCTTTGGGAAGAAAAACAGAGAAAACGGACTGGTTATGGCCGAGGCAAAGCACAAAGAGTCCGGAAGTCCGGAGGCAAGGCTCATGGCAGGGACTCATAACCTCGAAACGAGCACAATATGCAACATCGCCAAGCGCTCAATCGGTGACGTCGAGTCTTAAGGTCGGTCAAAAATGGGGTGTCTCTGATTGCCCTCTTTGACAGAACTCGAAAGTCATAAGAATGACGGGAGTGAATGTCAAAGCCCAGAGACGACCCATTTTTGACAAGGCCGAAGACTTAGACAAAGCAGACAAGATAGACAAAGATGTGCCCGCAGGCATGCCTGCAAGCAGGGGCAAAATGCAAATGATAATGCAAGAAACCGAACATAACTTATGATCATGCAAAGAAACATAGGGACGTATCCCGGTGTTTCGGAAAGGTATAAGCATTGGAACGTATTCCAGATGCTCTTAACCAAAGATGGAGAAACATGGGGACGTATCCTGGTGTTTAGAGACGTATCCCAAGGTTTAGGGACGTATCCCAAGGTTTAAGGACGTATCCCGGTGTTTAGGGATGTATCCCAAGGTTTAGGAACGTATCCCAAAGGTTAGGGACGTATCCCAGAGGTTAGGGACGTATCCCAGAGGTTAGGGACTTATCCCAAAGATTAGGGACGTATCCCAGTGGTTAGAAAAGAAGTAGAAACATAGGGACGTATCCCGGTGTTTCAGGAGGAAGGAGAAACATAAGGACGTATCCCGGTGTTCTGCAAGGAATGTGAAACATAGGGACGTATCCCGGTATTCCGCAAGGAATGAGAAACATAGGGACGTATCCCGGTGTTCCGCAAGGAATGTGAAACATAGGGACGTATCCCAGTGTTTCGAAAAGAGGGAGAAACTTAGGGACGTATCCCGGTGTTTCGGAATGATGTAAGCATTGGAACGTATTCCGAACGCTTTTAACCGAAGGGGGAGAAACATAGGGGCGTATCCCAGTGTTTCAAAATGGTGTTAGCATTGGAATGTATTCCGAACGCTTTTAACCGAATGGGGAGAAACATAGGGACGTATCCCGGTGTTTCATAATGGTGTTAGCATTGGAACGTATTCCGAACGCTTTTAACCGAAGG
Organism: Camellia lanceoleosa; assembly: GCA_025200525.1. Classification (NCBI taxonomy): domain Eukaryota; kingdom Viridiplantae; phylum Streptophyta; class Magnoliopsida; order Ericales; family Theaceae; genus Camellia; species Camellia lanceoleosa. The sequence continues at coordinate 102,935,860 of CM045763.1, read as the reverse complement.
GGGAGAAACATAGGGACGTATCCCGGTGTTTCAAAATGGTGTTAGCATTAGAACGTATTCCGAACGCTTTTAACCGAAGGGGGAGAAACATAGGGACGTATCCCGGTGTTTCAGAATGGTGTTGGCATTGGAACGTATTCCGAATGCTTTTAACTGAAGGGGGAGAAACATAGGGACGTATCCCGGTGTTTCAGAATGGAGGGAGAAACATGGGGACGTATCCCGGTGTTTCAGAATGGTGTTAGCATTGGAACATATTCTGAACGCTTTTAACCGAAGGGGAAGAAACATAGGGACGTATCCCGGTGTTTCAGAATGGAGGGAGAAACATGGGGACGTATCTCGGTGTTCTGCAAGAAATGAGAAACATAGGGACGTATCCCGGTGTTTCGGAAAGAGAGAGAAACGTAAAGACGTATCCCAGTGTTTCGAAAAAAGATGTGGGCATTGGAACGTGTTCCAAATGCTCTAAACCAAAGGAGGTCTAACCCGTCGCACGCGCGAGGAGAAAGAATGATAATTGCAAATGAAAAGGTGCGTAACAATGCAAGTAATGAGCATAACAATGCTAGATAGATGTGCATAATCAATGCAATTGGAACGTGCAACACAATGCAAGTGAAATGGGTGCATAACAATGCAGGTGAAAGTGCATCGCAATGCAAATGGAACGTGCGTGACAACGCATATTTGAAACAAAATGCCAAATAAGGGAATACAAGCCTTAATGAGACCAAATTCAACCGCGACCTCCGATTTACCTTTCGGAGGGGTTTGTAACACACTCAGCTCAAAAACGGGCACACCCTGTTCATACCAGAGAGAGATAACATCTGCTGCTGCTTTAATTGCCATCCTGACTTGGAGTAGGCTTAAGCTTGGGGTCGAGGTACACTCATACTCCAAAGAAACGACGAGGCCTGAAAAGGTATATCTATAATACAATCACGGAATTTTCTGAAGTTAAAGCACACTCAGATGCTTCCATTTTCCCTCTTTTCTTTTGCTTTGCAGTCCGGAACCCACATAGTTTCAGATAGGTCCTTATTTCACTGTTCTCACATGACCTGGGTTAAACCCTGCAGTTTTCGAAAGAACAAATTCCTTTTTTGCACAAATGTGGAGAATGGCACAACACTCTGAGCACACAACAAATCATTTTTGAAATTGAGAAAATGAGTTCTCGACCGGGTATTGAGCCTACAACTGAACACAGCAAAGACGACCCAACAACGAAAAATAAAGGTAAACAACCTAAACACACCGAGACACACTCGGAATGACTCAAAGCAAGAATCGAGAAAAAAAACAAAAGACACGACACACAGACATGTTACAAAGACAAGAGACCTCTCAGTGCACGAGGAGCCAGTTTCTCTGGGTATTATTTCCCATCCTTTCTCATTTGTGATTCTCACATCACTTGGCCCTCAAGCTCTGTTTTTCTGGAAAAAAAAAAAAAAAAAAAAAAAAAAAAAAAAAAAAAGCCCTTTTTCTCACTTTTTCTCTCAGCGCACATCTCTCTATTCTTCAATCTCTCATTTTAAATCCCTCCCATGGGTGGTTGATGGATAAACAGCAAGTTGTGGGCTCGTGCCCCTAGCATTCTGCTAGATTCTTCTTCTTTTCTTGACTAGTGAGTTTCTCCCACAGAGGGGCTGTGCTACAACTGGGTGTGTAGCAAATCTGCAGCTGACCTCAGTTGACGATGCTCTGCCGGGGAGTTTGGACGTGATCAGATATGTCCAGATGAGGAAGTGGAATATCTTGCCCTATTCCAGTTCGTGCTTCGCACGTGGCTTGATACCTCGTTGCTTGGAGGGTGAGAGAGCTTTTAGCCCTTTGTTATTAGCTTCAGTTGTGCCCTTTTCTGGCAGGTAGAGTGCCCTTCTTGAAAAGCACGTTGGCAATGAGGGAAAGATAGAACACCTGACTCAACTCTGCCCCTAGTTCATCATTTTGACCATTTTTTGTTTTTGCCTTCTACTAAAACAATTTGACCAATATGAGAGTTAGATTAACACACTTGTTCAACTTTTTGATTTAAAATCATGCAAGTCAGGTTATGAGCACTGAAAATTTTCCTTTTTGGGGTCCAAGAAAATGGTCTAGTTTTGAAAAATGGAATACTTTTCGAGAAATAGTTAACCTCAGTAAAAATTCTCAAAAATTGTTTTTGCAAACGGCCACTGCTCAACGAGCACGGAACCTACTCTTGAGATGCACAACCTCAGATTTGAAGGAAAGTTGCCCCTTGCTTGAGGGGAGCTGCATGGCAACGGAAAGTTACCCCTTGTTTGAACGGCACTGCAGCGTATGGAATGGCAACGGAAAGTTGCCCTTTGTTTGAATGGCATCGCAGCGCGCTGTACGGCAACGGAAAGTTACCCCTTGTTTGAATGGCATCGCAGCGTGCTGTACAGCAACGGAAAGTTTCCCTTTGTTTGAACGGCACCGCAGCGCATTGTAGTCAGTCCTCAGAGCGACGAACACAATCAGACTCTCGGATATAGAGAAGGAAAAGATTATCAAAAACCATTACATAGACACAGTCGAATTTTGAAGTGTTTTACGGCTGGACTTCAGAATGAAGTTGCCTACGTATCCCAAACATGGGAATAAAGCCTTACGTAGTTCGGGGTTAAGGTACACTCGGGTATTTATCCTCTCCTTTTTAGGCTCTAACTTTTGCCAAGGCGCCCGTTGCAGGTTTTCAACCTTGCGAGCTTTGTTTTTCTTTTCTTTTCATTTTCATTTCTTTTCTTCTTTTTCCCTTTTTTCTTTTTCTTCATTTCTCTTTTTTTTTTTTTCATTCTTCTCTTTTCTTCTTTCTTCTTTTTTGCTTTTTGTATATATTTTTCTTGCTCTAACTTTTGCCTGGGTCGCCCTTCCGGATTTTCAGCCCAGCGAAAAAGTGTAGCTTGGTCCATGCCAAAATGGTTGTAAGGTTTTGAGGCCATCCGTATCCAGGAGAGTGGCTGTTGATTTGCAAGAGGACTCATCTTCGGCTCTTCGAGCACATCTGACATCTTTGCCCCTAGTTCGAAGGGTACTTCTGTTCTAGCTTTGCAAGCTTCTTCTGATCTTCTGATCTTCTTGATCCGACTTTCCTGGCCTCTTGTTCGAGGGCTGCTTCAAATCTGGCCACACATTGTAGTTGACCGTTGAACATTCTGAATCCCAGTTCAAGGTTTGAAAGTGAGGGGTCGAGTCTCGAGGCTGAGAGCGATCCTAAGCTGTAAAATCTCAAGAGCGATTCTACACAGGTCTTCGCAGGACTGCGCAAAACATTTTTTGAAAGTTTTTAAGAAAGCGACAAATCGCTCGCGCTGAAGACAGTGTAGAACCAATCTGGATCAAGCCAGGATCCTTCCCAGTACTCACACTAACAAGCATGATTTCATTCATTAAGGGCTTAGCACGCCTCTCTTTCTCTCAATTGATCAAAATTTTGCAAAACCCGAGGAATTCCTTCCTCTTCGTTTTCACCGCAGTGTTCAAAAAGCTTTTGGAAAACTTAGGTCGATGCAATGAATTCAAGGCACAGAAAAGACACAGCTTCTAGTCAAATACTGCCATCTCATTTGGAATTTCTGGTACAACTGGCACACGGTAGAAGCGAACACAAAAGCATGAAAAACCACTGATGTTCATTTAAATCTGTTGGCGTTACTGGCTCCAAGACAGAAATAGACTCAAAACAAAATGAAAAGACAAACACAAAAACAAAATGGTGACGCCCGAGGTAACACCCCCCTCCCCCGAATCACCCAACTCCTATACAACAGGACTGACTCGATACAGCAAGACATACCCAAAACAAAAGAGACTGACTCAAAACAAAAAGACAGGCTCAAAACAAAACAATAAGACTGACTTAATACCTAAGTCAGAATATACAAAAACTAGCATTCACAAATGCTCAAAACAGTGCGTGCCATACACCATATCTGAAATAAACTGAACGCCGCCCGCAAGTGGTTCATCCCTCGATCATATCACATTATCTCCCACAAGTTCACTGATCAAATGCCGATAGACTTTGCAGGACTTGGTGCGGGGATGTCCCCGTTGTCAATCAAATTTTGTATCTCGTGGCGAAGACGGACACAACTGTCGGTGTCATGACCGGTTTGTTGATGGAAAATACAGTACTTAGTCGGGTCATGCTTTGGAAGGAGAGGATCGGGTAGAGGTCGTTGCTCTAACGGTTTCAGATGTCCTTTCCTGAGTAGTACCCCCAGGGCTTTAGACAAAGACATATAGAGTGGGGTGAAAACCCTCTTGCCTCGGGGTAGATAGTCTAAAGTTCGGGGGTTTGAAGTGGATACACCAACAAAGGGGGTGGCTACTCTTGGTGTGGTGGTGGCGACCATGCCCACTTCGGAAGATCTTGCAGTTGCGTCACCGCTGGTGGTCGCATTCGAACTACGGGAAAATGCCCTCCTGGGCTACTCCTTCTCCTGGTCAATGAGGCCCTGCTTCATAGCATCCTCGATCTGTACTCCCATCTCATGCAAGTCTGAAAAGGTAGGGAAAAGGAGTACGATCATTTTCTGCATTAGTTTGGGCTGGAGGTTGCGCACAACCATCCGTATCTGATCCTTATCCGTTGGCCTAATGGTCATCATTGAGGCCTTGGCCCTCCAGCGGGCCACGAATTCTGAGAAGCTCTCCTTAGGCTCCTGCCTCGTCGTCTCAAGATCACGGGTCGTAATCTCGATTTGGGTATTGTATGAATATTGTGCGACGAAGGCCTCGGCCATCACCTCCAACCGTTTCCTTGAATCCTCCAATTTGGTGTACGGATGGCGCAACACCCTGTGGTCTGCCAAAAGGAGAGCTTGTAATCTTGTCAAGCCCATCGGGCGCAGAACATCTGAAAACAAACTCAAGTGGACCATGGGATCTCCTGACCCGTCAAAACGGTCGATGTGAGGCATCTTGAACCTGTCCGGCAGTGTCACAACTGCGTCGGTGTACCCGTCCTCAATGTCCGGGATGGATTTTACCCCCTGGGATTTCTTGAACAACTTCTCAAGCTTGCTCAATTTCAACGCTGTAGGGTCGACCTCAGTCTCGAAGGGTGAGTCCAGTAGATTGGTAGGTGTTTTGGACAGCTGGGGTAAGATCGGAGGCCTTGTGGAATGTCTGCACCCTCAGGTATTCTAAACATTCGCTGCGTTTCCCGGGTCTGAGGAGCTCTATGGAGGAGGAACTTGTTGGGAAGCAGAGCCGCCACTTCTTTGTTGCAACCTGGTGATGAGCTTCTTTCTTTGAGCCATGATTGCGACTTCTTTGGAAGAAAATTTTGTTTGGCGGACAGCGTCTTCTTTGCAGTTTCATACTTTCTTGCATCGGCGCATCATTGCCTCCATCCACGGCGTGTTTTCTTGATCCATCTAACTAACTGGTATTTATCCTGCGGAAATGGCGAGACCTTAGCTTGACTGTTCCTTTGGCGGGGTGGATAAGGGCTACTAATCGTAATCGTGATCATGCTTGATCGCCCTTTTACCTGCCTCGGCAAAGGAACACGATGGCCCTTGAATGAATCTCGACGACAAAGTCTATCAGCACAAGTTCGATGAACCTCGGGGGATATCGGAGCCTTCTGAAGCTATGGTTCCAGGACTACCTAGCAAAAGAGAAAACAGACAGCACCTCAGTTCAACTTCACCAAAACAGATACGAGCATAGTAGGATGACTGTGCCCTCTACTGAATTCTGCCCCCAAAATTTTGCCTCAAATCTGATACCCTCGGGTAAAACTGAACCCCAAAATATTGAACTGGTGCCCGTAAGCCTGATGCCCAAACCTGCAAACTGATACATGCATTCCTGTAGAGACGCACTCTAAAAGCACATAACAAGCAAGTGAGAGCCAAAACACCCCTATGGAGAGGTGGGGTTTCCTTGTCCTATTTTGTCAGGAGCTAGGGTTTCACTACGCACGCAGCGGTTTCAAACAACCTATATCGGGTAAGCAACCTGTCCTAGTTTGGAATGGTCACTACGGATCTGAATATGCACTAGGTCGAATGGTTAAAAGGGTGCCCCGGTAAAACCGGGGTTTGTGTTCCCATATTGGCAGAGCCCACAGTCGGTCAGCCTTATGGTCATGCCTTGACAAGACAAGCCTCCGGCAAACCGTTCAGGAATAGCAGATAGCAAACACGGTGTCCTAGGCGCACCAATACAAATGCAATGCAAAGAAACACACAAGTGTAGTCAAAACTAGATATCATGAGTTCGAGTCAAGTTCTCTAAATCCCCAGCAAAGTCGCCAGAAACTGTAGACAAGCCCGCGGGGCGGGGCCTCGCTATAGTTCGGACTTGATTTGTCACGGTTCTTAATCTAAACCAAAGAGTCCGAATCTGGCAAATCGTTTTGAAAAAACAGATTTTTGAAAGAAGTTTCAAACGTGGACTGCTTTGCCAGATACAGAGTCGCCACCTAAATATTTTATTTTGACAAATTTAGGAAACCCTGACTCGTTGCCTAACGCCACGTGTCCGTCATCACCAAAGTTGCCTCGGCTCGAAAACTTGGGTACGATTGGGGAAGGTCACTTCGTGAGCACCCCCGCTCGCCCGATCAAAGATCGGCCTCTACTAACCATGATATCTAGTTTTGAAAACATTGTGTGCTCTTATTCCAGTTATTAGCCTAGATTTACTATGGGATGCACACAGCATACAAATATAGACTAGGTCGCCTGAATTGGAACAAAACATTTCATGTTTGTTTATTTGAAAGATGGTTTGATGGTGCTACTCGCAAGTAGGCTAAGACGTGGATTTTCCACCCTCAGGTGGGCTTAGAAAACATGATTTTGCCACTATCTAGTGGGCTTAAAACACACATTTGATGAATTGTTCCAATTCAAATAACCCAACCTTCACCCACAGGCATTCAGGCAGTTATATCACATAAGCACATAGCCTCATGGTAAGCATGCTATTCATGGCGATCACCACACGCATGCAAGGATGCTTAAAGCATAAAACTTACCGAGTACTCCAAGCCAAAACCGATTAGAAATCCATGCATGATCCTAAATATCTGAAATGCCTAATGCAACACATGCAAAAATGCAACTATAGAGCTCGGCTATTCTAAACATGGCATATGAGATGCAACACTATCATGTATTCAACTTGGAATTGAAATACAAATGCAGTTAGTATGATGCGCCGAGTCTTGCATGCAAGAGATGAATGAATGCAAACATGCTATCATCTCAGATGCTAATTGAAACATGCCCTAATCTAACCATCATAAGCTGGTAAATAAAAGGGAAGAAAGACGTGGGGTTGGAAGACATACATCACACTCACGCACACTTATTACAACATTGCCCTTGCGCAGAGGGTCCGAAAGAATAATATACAGTCCCGAATAGTACAGTCCAAATGAATAATACAGTCCAAAATATGTACAAATTCCTAATTAATTAACAAATTAACTAAGAAAACAATAAACTGGCATGCAAGCCAGGGACTGACTTGACTCTTCTTCAAATGATGAATGATGCATATTCGAGTTACCTTTGCGTGGAAATCCACTATGATGCTCCAATTAGCCTCTGTTTTGCAATGGTTTTTGGAAAGGCGCCAAGCCCCGAAAGACTGCTGATTCCTGATTTGCTGCAACAAAGAGCAGGAAAGGGGCATGGCAATGTATTTTCACAAATATATGCATGCTTCGATCCTCGTGCCACCAATCACCGAGGAGTCAAATTACACAATTTAATATGGAATGAATGCACATGAAAACTCAACAAGACCTAACTCTATCATGGATGATTCGGAGTGTCAGTGACTGGGAAATTGAGGCACGTTCCGTCACTCAGAGTACGAAACGTACCTCGTTTCCCGTGCTCGGGCTAACTCCTATCCCGAACACAATGCAATATGCATGACATGCATGAAATGCAACTAAGATGCAACCTAATATGCAAAATGCTATGAAATGGCATACACGATGCACGAGGTAACATGGCATACACAATGCACTAACATACAACCTAGCATACACAATGCCATGAGATGAAATGGCATACACAATGCATAATGGACTTACACTAACATAAGTGGACCTCAACCACACTCACATGAGAGGCCATTAGATGAAAATGAGACACTCGAGATACGTGCACGCGTGCACGCAAACCGAGGACCGACCCTAAGGCACGAAATGCCACTCTAACACGACATGGCAAAACATGGAATATGACATACTAGCATGCAAATTTCAGTAGCAAAAATTGATGCAAAACAGCCCCAAAACATGGCAAAAGTGCACCCAATGCATGAAATGAAACCCGAAATCCAAAATTAGGCACATGGAATGACTTATAGCTATACAAAGCATGCATTATTTGAACATGAAGCATGAAGACAGAAGAAAGCAGTCCCAAAAAATGCATATTTACAATTTTAAGCAAGGCCAAGCAGTGAACACAAATGGGGCTAAGCTAGCATACAAAAATGGCCCTAAAATTGAGATAATGAAGCAAGTAGCAGCTTCTGGCCCCAAATGGATGAGATCCCTTCAACAAAGTTGAAGAGGGGCTCAAAAAATGGTATTTTACAGTTAGTGACAAAACCCAAAACAGTGCACAAGCAAGCCTAAAATACTATGCAAGATAAGGCCAAAAAGAGGGCTTCAACACAAAGTATACAAAGGATGCCTCAAACAGCAAAAGACCCTTAATGAAACATGAATAGGGGGTCAAAATAAGGCTATTTACAGTTCATACCAGAGCCCAAAAACAGAAGCACAAGGGGCTAAAAAATCATGCAAAAATAAGGCCAAAAGAGGGATACAAAGGCAAGTGGCAAATGGAAGCCTCAAACAGTGAGGATCCCTTCAACAATGTTGAATCAGGGCTCAAAATAATCCACTTTACAGTTTACAATATGCCTCAAAACAGTTTATAAATAGGCCTAAAATACTATACAAGGAAATGGCATAAAAGAAAGGTAAAGAAGCAAGTGCCACAAGGAAGCCTCAAACAGTGAGAGGTCCTTAAACAAACATAAAATAGAGCTCAAAAAAATGCTATTTTTAGTTAGGGTCGGAGCTCAAAAAAGTAAGAACAAGGAGCTAGAATATAAACCAAGAAAAGGGTCAAAAAGGGGAGAAGAGGACTTACCCTTGAAAACTAATCTTTGACAGCCTTTTGGACCAAAATACAGCACTCCTAGGCTCTAAAGAACAACCTCAAGCTGTTGGAATGGAGGATGGAAGGGTGGGGCTATGGGTTGGTGAAGAACCAAGGGGGTTTTTAAGGCTTAGAGTAGAGAGAGAGAGATTTAATGTGAGAGCTCCAAACCAAAATTTTCTAACCCCTAAAACCAGAGCTGGGGAGGTGTTTATATAGGCAAAAGAGTGGGGGAAAAGGGGGGGGAATTGAAACTCAAATTTCCCCCCAAAAAGGCCAAAAGGTGAGATAAAGAGGCAAGTGGTAGCTGCTGGCCTCAAACCGAAGAGAGCCCTTGAACAAAGTTAAAAAGGGGCTTAAAATAAGACATTTTGTAGTTTATGACCAAGTCCAAAACGGCTCACAAGTAAGCCTAAAACACCATGCAAAAATAGGCCTAAAAGAGAGTTAAAGAGGCAAGTGAGAATAGGAGACCTCAAACAGCAAAAGGTCCTTAATCAAACATGAAAAGGAGCTCAAAATATGACTATTTATAGTTTGGGTCGGAGCCCAAAAATGGTTGCAAGCAGGGCTCGGGGGCCAAAACGCGCAGCCCGGGGCCCCGAAAACTGACTGTTAGGCACTGGAAGTGGTGTTCGACCACGAAGTCGGTCTCTCGGACAACAGTGTCCCTCAAAATGGAGGAAATAAGGTATGTGCAAAAAACCGGAGCAAACGAAGGTGGTTAAGCGGTCCCGAACCGAGGCACACGGCCGTCGGCTCTGAAAAATCGAAAATCGGGCTCCAAACGGAAAAAATGGCCTACGACCATGAAACATAGCCTACGGCCACTGAGAGATAATCTACGAGACCTCTCCCTCCCTTCAGGAAGAGAAAACAGAGAAAACGGAGCTTGGTTCGCAAACCGAGGCAAAGCACAAAAGAGTCTGGAAGTCCGGAGGCAAGGCTCGCAGCCGGGACTCCGCAACCTCAGAACGAGCACAATATGCAACATCACCAAGCGCTCAATCGGTGACGTCTGAGTCTTAAGGTCGGTCAAAAATGGAGTGTCTACACGATCTAGTTGGCCCTTTACCCACCGGCCGAGGCCAGACCAAATTTGCCATTGTTGCCATTGATTATTTTACTAAGTAGGTAGAGGCAGAACCCCTTGCCACCATTACTGAGCGAAATACAACCAAGTTCATCTGGCAGTCAATCGTTTGCATATTTGGCATTCCTCAGGCCATTGTTTCCGACAACGGTAAACAATTCGACAATGCCAAGTACAGGAAGTTCTGTGCAGACCTCCAAATTCAACCATGTTTTTCTTCCCCCGGCCATCCCCAAGCCAATGGCCAAGTTGAGGTCACCAACCGTTCTTTTCTGAAGATCATCAAAACCAAGCTAGAAGTTACTAAGGGGCTTTGGGCTGAGGAACTACCAAATGTACTCTGAGCTTACCGAACTACAGCTCGGACTCCTACTGGGGAAACTCCTTTCCGCTTAACATACGGCGCTGAGGCGGTTATTCCGGTGGAAGTCGGTCTGCCTACCCCTAGAGTTTTACATCCGGATCTAGCACTAACGGAAGAGCTCCGTCGGGCAGACCGGGACCTAATTGAAGAACTCAGAGAAACCACTGCTGTCAGACTGGTCTCATACCAACAGAAAATGAGAATACACTACAACCGCAAAGTCTGACCGAGAGAGTTCGCTATAGGGGACCTTGTCATGAGAGAAGCAACCCTTGCCACCAAAAATCCGACTGAGGATAAACTAGCAATCAAATGGGAGGGACCTTACGTTGTGAAAGCCCGCCCATGTCCAGGCACTTACCGACTTCAGGACATGGAAGGTCGAGATCTTCTCCATCCTTGGAACGCCGAGCACCTAAAGCGCTACTTTCAATAAGTTCCTACTGTTATATTGCTCGGTTGTTGTATTTTCTTTTTGTTACATAATGTAAAACTTGGATCGATTGGATTACACTGTCCATGACAACAATTCTATACTTTAGCTATCTGTGTGTTCTTTCAATAACATTCTCATTTGCAGCACTTATTACAAAAGCCTCAGCCAGACTGAGCACTACAAGTGCCTCAGCCAGACTGAGTGTTAAGAGCCTCAGCCAGATTGAGCACTAAAAGCCTCAACCAGACTGAGCACTACAAGAGCCTCAGCCTGACTGAGCACTACAAGAGCCTCAGCCTGACTGAGGATTAAGAGCCTCAGGCAGACTGAGCACTAAAAGCCTCAGCCAGACTGAGCGCTAAGAGCCTCAACCAGACTGAGCACTAAAAGCCTTCGCCAGACCGAGTACTAAGAGCCTCTGCCTGACCGAGCATGAAGCACTCGGCTTGCCTAACAAGTCTTAGCCAGACTGAGCACCACAGTTTCAGGGTCAGACACAGGTTATTTTCTTCTCAATCAAACTCTCACAAGTTAGCCCTCTCCTCCTCACAAACCAAGCCTCACTCCGTAAACCACTAACTTACTTGAGCAGTGTGGCGAACACAAACTTGTAATTTTACTACATTTTAAATTTCACTTTGCCTCTTGAGGAGTTCCTAACTTTACTCTGCATTGAGTTTTTTATTACAAGTTTAACTTTACTCTGCATTGAGTTTTTATTACAAGTTTACCTTTACTCTGCATTGAGTTTTTATTACATGTCCAATTTCACTCTGCATTAAGGAGTCCTTAACTTTACTTCCACTCAGTTCTTATTACAATTTTAATCCCACTCTGTCTTGAGGAATTCCTAAATTTCGTTTTTATCACAAGTTTTCATCCATTTCAGACACACAAGCAACAATAGTCAATAGCAAAACATAACTGAAATTTTATTTATTCACAACTTTGTACATAAGTTCATTACAGCAATTCAAACAAAAACAAAAAAAAAAAAAAAAAAAAAAAAAAAAAAGAAGAAAACAAACAAAACAAAAACAATGTCTGTGCACAGTCTCCTTCTCCTTCTTCTCCAGTTACTCCTCCTCGCTGGAAACGAGGTCTTCCTCTTCTATACCCTCATCCAAGGGGGTTTGGGCCACATCATCATCACCAATTGTTACACTACTAAGATCTAAGTCTGGGAATAGTTCTTCAGCTCTACGTTTAAACATTTTCTAGCCACTGTCCCAAAACTTAGCCATTTCGTGTTTATAAAAATCTGACAGCTGGAAGCTCTCAATCACTTCAGCTTCAGTTCTGCCTCTAGCAGTCGTCCTTGATGGGCCTGCCCCTCCAGATTCTTGCCTAGCTAAGCTGCGGGCGACGGCGGCATTAACTGCCATCTGAAACTCAGCAGACCCTTTGAATTGCTCCACTACTACGACGCACAGATCGGGATAAGCTGCTCTCTCAGAGGCTGCTTTCGCCCTCTCTTCGTCCAGCTCCTTCTGCAGGGCCACCCTTTCAAACGCAATATTTTCTCTTTCCTCCTCCAATTCCTTCTTGAGGCTCTCCTTCTCCGCCGTCGCTTTCGCTCTCTCTGCCTCCAACTCCTTCTGCAGCCTCCCCCTTTCCTCCGCTGCCTTTGCCCGCTCGCCCTCCAGTTCCTTCTACAGATCGCCAATCTTGACATCTGCCTTATCTTTTTGCATGACCAGCTCTTCATTGCTGCTCATTGCTTCTTCATGGCGCTCGATCGCGACTGCGCAGGTTTTTTGGGCCTCATCCACCCTCTTCCACTCGCCAGCTAGTTGGAACTCAAGCAACACAACTTGGCAACATATGTTCTCCAGCTCCACCTTGACTACTTGCAGATCAGTGTGGGCAATCTCCCAGCTCGCACTCTCATTCTTCAACTTGGGCAACTGAGCCTTGGCCTCATCAGCTTTGAGTTTGGCAGCCCCCGCTTTCCTTAGCAGAGCCCCTGCTAAAGTGGTTACCTCCATTTGGGTGGAGCATAACCCCCTCAGCAGTTCAGCTTCATTAAATCTGGATGTCGAGCGCAAGGCTGCCTCTTCTACAATTCCCACCAAGCGGTCTGCCTCTACTCTAGCTGGGCCTTCTTCTCCCTCCAACCGCCTCACCACCGCCCGAGTGTGGTAGATCACTGTGGACAGACTGATTCCCCCTCTTTGGGGTGCAGGTCCCCCCTAGGGTTGTTCTTCTCTCCTTGGCCTTGGGCCAGTTGCCCCCTCTTCTGCTCACATTTCAGTGGCGGCCCTCGCGACCCCTGCGGTGATCGCCGCCACTACTGGCACCACCTCCATGCCCTCTGAGGCGATGTCCACCACTTCTGGGGCAGTTATTTTTCCTGGGGCCTTTTCCACTTCCCCCCCCTCTCTGCCTCCTTAGCCACACTGCCTCCTTCGCCAAGTGGATCTACCCTGACATTCGTAGTTCCTTCTTGGGCCATTTCTAAAGTATGTCTGCGAATCGCTTCGGCAGCAGGTGCAAGAAAATTGAAGAAGTGTTGCAGATGTGTGTCGTGAGCAAGAAAGGAATTCACACTTGGAATATTTTGATTTTTCGCAAACAAGTAGGTGAATCGAATAATGCCAAAAGCCCACAGTTTACCCGTATTCCAAGGATCCCAATTAATTTTCTCCAGCTTGAAAACTTTTCAAATTATCCGCCAAAACTGTCTTTTCAACACCCACAGTGACCTAACGTTTCATTTTTTATCCAACGCCTAATCTTCCCCCATCATGGGATATTGCCACGTGTACGACCATGATCCACTGTCTCCTGCCCTTACCCTGTCTTTTTCACTTCGACTCACCATGTGACACGCCGCCTCTTGAGCCCCACGCCTCTCCACCTCACCTCTCATGCCGGTCCTCATGGCTTCACTTGGCCCTCCCTGCTGACCAACTCTCACAGTCGCCCGCTTCACAGTCGGCCCTCCCGCTCGGCCAACCCTTACGGTCGGCCCTCCCGCTCAGCCAACCCTCATGGTCGCCCCTCCTCGTGGTCGACCTTCCCACTCGGACAACATTCGCGGTCGACCATCCTCGCAGTCGGACCTTCCACTCGGTCACCTTGAATGGTCGGACCACCTCCCGATTGGTCCACCCGCTCGGTCACTCCCGCCGGCCGACCTCCCTCTATATTAACATGTCCTGACACCCTTACCCTCTTCATTACTATTCTCTTCGTTGGACTAAAGCTGCACTCGGGAATGGAGGACTACTGACGTGTACAAGCCCACAAAGGCCATGAACCACTATAAACAACCCAAGCCCATCAATCGGAGCCCAATGTATAATCCAGCTGGTGAAGTCCAGAACAGCTGGAATCCAACATGGCATAAAGAGCCAATGGCATTCAAACACATGGCAGGTGAAGGACGAGCCACATCAGCAGACAAAGATCTGCAAAGTTATTGCCACTGCACATTACCATTAATGCAGTCCATCACAGTATTTATTACGACAACACCTCCCCGTCGGAATAGGACCCCCCTTATCCTGAACAAGGTAAGTTACAGTATAGACTTTCGGCGAGAAGGGCAGGTCGAAAGAGACAGCGAAATGATGACCAAAGGATATAAGCAAACGTTGAAAACAAGAAGAAGGTTAAGCTTTTCTATCTCTAATCTCTCTCTCTCCACATTCTACTCCTCTTTCTAACTTGCTCGTCGGAGGGTTCACTGGAGGACTACCCCGTTCTCCATTGAACTTGTTTGCAGGTGACTCGGTGGGCTAAACCATTTCTATGTGGGCTTGAGGAGCTTGGACGAGTCCGATCCATCCACTGGGACAAACTGCATTATCAGTCTCTATAATTTATATGATGTATCAATTTAATTCATATTATTTTAATTTATTCGATTTTTTCACTTAATTTTACAGATTTTATCGTATTAGTTTAATAAATAACAACTGTTAGATTTGATAGACGAAAATTTAAATGATATATCAATTTAGTCTTTAATAGTTTACATAATGTGTCAATTTAATCCTTATTAAAATTGAGCAAATTAAAATAATAGAGATCAAATTGACACATTTGGTAAACTATAAGGACCAAATTGACACATCGTTTAAATACGTGACAACTTTCTGTCCACCAAACCTAATAGCCATTATTTATTAGACCAATATAACATAATCTGTTAAATTATGGAGCAAAATTGAACAAATTAAAATAATATGGATCAAATTAATACATCGTATAAACTATTAGGACAATTTGCAAAATTTGTCCAACTTTATATTGAGTTATGGAGACTAGCAAAAGACATGATATTTAGGCTTATTTTGAGAAATAGAGTTTTTTTTTTTTTTTTTGACTTTTTAAAAATATATATATACAAAAAAATATAGAGATCATATGACTCAAATAAGTTAATAAATTAATTTTTTTTAATTGTCAAAATAGGCCTTAATGATAGGTGTAATGCATTGTCAACTGACCTAGTTTAAAATAGACTATTTTATTAGGAGAATTTTCAAATAAACTCCCCTTATTATATATATTTTTAATTATGTTATTTTTTTTTAATTATAATAATTATTTTTTTTAATTATGATATTATTTTAACAATTTTCTTGAAATTCTTTAATTATGGCCATTTTCTTCTGACGCATATCCATCTTCTTTATCCTCACAGCCGCGTCATCGCCAACTCACCACTCACACTCGATCATCACGTGGACTCACTAAAAAATTGACTGTAACCATAATTTTAAAAATAAATAATTTATTTATTTTAAATATTAAAATTATAGGATTATAATTATTAAATTAAGTTTATTTATTTATTTATTTTATTATTGATGATTTATGCACCCAATTTTAAAATTTAATAGATCATGAAAGTCTTATAAACTAAACTAATCATCAAATTCACAGAAAAATTACACTATATAGGATTAAAATTCTTATCATATAATTGTTAGTTCTAAAATTATCAATATTTTGAAGTTTTATATATTATTTCATATTTAGAATGACTCACAATTATAAAAATGGATTAATAAAATGTCATCAAATTTGTAATTTAACTAATTATTCCCAACCTTTTCTTAATTTTTTATTTTGTATCCTCTCTCTCTCTACATTGATATTCACTAGTCCCTTACATGGTGGATATTAAACCAATGAGGATAGAAGGGATTGTTTGAGCTCGTGAAATTTATTACGGATTTCGTTTCAATAATCCAAATCGTTCATTTTATTAGATACTTCATATATTTCATTCATAAAAGAAATTAGATCGATCCAATAATGGTAACTCGTTTAATTTACCAAGTTTTTCATTAAAAAAAAGTCAACAATTATATTTTTAAAAATAAATTATACATTTTTTATAATAAAATAATAAATTATAATTATTAAATTAATTTAATTTTTTAAGTAAAATATAAAAATATTTGATAAAATAAATAATTTAAATTAGAAATCTAAGGCCAAGTTTGGCATCTCAATATAAGTGTACTTATTTCATCTTTTTATCTTTTTTTGGTCACATCAATCAATATCTTCTCTCTACTTTTTCTATACATAATACAAAAAAAATCAAAAAATACACTTATTCTAAACTTCCCAAACTTGACCTTACAGCCTAACCAGTCCGTTCCTTCCTAACCAGCCTTTCCCTCTCAACATCTCGCGAGGAGTTGTCTATTTATTGGGTAAGATGTATTTGTCAACCACTTGACTTTGGGTCGCACAATTTCCTAAGACGTAGGCCTATTTTGGAAAGGTTATAAAAATCAATTTTTTTTTATTTTTAACCAAAATTTTTTAGAATAATTTAAAAAGTTAGTAAAAAGTTTTTTTTTTTTTTAAGATTAATATTTATTTATAGTGTCATATCACACGACTAAAATACCTTCACTCAATTTAAAAAATTATATTTTAACTATTTATACAAAATATAAAATCTAAAAATAATTACGTAATTTTTTAACCTAATTTTAACACTCCTCAAATAAATAAAAAAACACAACCATTGATCATGCTCCAAAACGCCAACCTGGCGTTTTCCTCTCTTCCAAAAGCAGCCGTAGTTGTTAAACAGACTTGGAAAGCATTCAGTGTGTTTGGTTTGAGTTTTCTGGATTAAGTTTTTTGAAAACTGAGTTTTTTGGTTTTCGTATTCTTTTGTTTTTAGTGAATATTTTTAAAATTTTAAACATTTTTTTTACTTTTTTAGATGCACCTTAGTTAGAGGTATCTAAAAAGTAAAAAATTTGTGAAAAAATATTTTAAAAAATTAATAAATACATAGAAATACAAAAAATATACTGAATTCTTGTATTTTTTTTGTAGTTTTGATATTTAGTGAATTTTTAAAAGATTTTTTTTACAATTTTTTTACTTTTTAGGTGTATTTATGTTAGGTGTGTTTAAAAAGTAAAAAAATTACTTAAAATATTAAAAAAATTCAGTAAAAACAAAAAAATACGGAAAATAAGAAAGTAGAATTTTCTGAAAAGTGTTTTGGAAAACTGGTAACCAAGCACAGTGATTGATTTTATTGACCATTTCCATTATCGTAAACAAGTGCATGGAAAAGACTTTGGGTCAACACTGAGATAATTATTGACTGAAGTTCGGAATTTTAAATAACTTATTATTTTTTTTCTCACATCTCTCACATAAATTTGGAATTCACACACACTCATATAAAATATTTAATAAAAAAATTAATAAATTATTTAAAATTCATAATATTTTTTATAATTATTTCCTCACGATCAATTTTATATGACAAAAGTAGTGACGTGACTACTTGGTTTACTCTGTTCACCATTTAATCATCATCTTCGTTCCTTTTCGTGAAGTGCCAAAAAATAAAAAAATTAGAAAGAGAGAACACCATGAAGAAATCAATGGAAGGTTTCACCAAACCTCTTTTTTTCCTCTACTCTTTATTTTCCATCATAACAACCTCCAAAGCACTTGATACCATAACCAAAACTCACTTCATCACATATAACAACACCATAGTTTCACCCAGCGAAAGCTTCGAAATGGGCTTTTTCACCCCAGGCAATTCCAAGAACTGGTACATCGCAATATGGTACAAGAAGATAGCCTCAGGAACCATTGTTTGGGTTGCCAACAGAGATAACCCACTTCCCAATTCCTCTGGTGTCTTGAAACTCATCGACCCAGGAATCCTCGTCCTTTTCAATTCCACCAACAACACCGTATGGTCCACCAACACCTCTCGATCCACACGCAACCCAGTTGCCAGACTTCTCGATTCGGGAAATCTTATCATCCAAGACCCAAACGATCACAACCCAGAAAATTTTCTCTGGCAGAGCTTCGATTACCCTTGTGATACTCTGTTACCAGGCATGAAGGTTGGGAAGAACTTGGTTACAGGTCGAGAATGGCACATGTCTTCGTGGAAGAGTAAAGATGACCCAGCTCATGGTGATTACACTTACTGGTTAGATCTTCGTGGATACCCACAAATGTTCTTCAGCAAAGGCTCTGTTGTGTTGTTCCGACCCGGACCATGGAATGGTCTCCAGTTCACCGGCACTGCGACGATACTAACCAAGAATCCAATTTTTAAATTTGGAATGCATTTTGAAAAGGATGAGATTTACTACAGGTATGATCTTCTTAACAGCTCTGTTGCTTCTCGGTTTATCTTGACTCCCAATGGTTTTCTACAGAGATGGACATGGATTAATCAAAACGAAGGTTGGGTGCTTTATGTGAATCTACCAACAACTGTTAATTGCAATAGTTATAATTTGTGTGGTGCTTATGGTAGCTGTGATGTCGATAAGTCTCCTGTTTGCCAGTGTTTGAGTAAATTTGTGCCTAAAAACCAGAAAGATTGGAACACGACGAATTGGTCGGGAGGGTGTGTACGGAGGACGGCGTTGGATTGCAAGAATGGAGATGGGTTTTTGAAGTATTCGGGGGTGAAATTGCCAGATACGTGGAGTTCGCGGTATAATTGGACGATGACGCTTGGGGAATGCAGAGAGGTGTGCTTGAAGAACTGTTCTTGTGTGGCTTATTCTAGTTTGGACATAAGAGGAGGTGGAAGTGGGTGTTTGCTTTGGTTTGATGACTTGGTTGATATTAGACTGTTCAATGAAGGTGGCGGGCAAGACATTTACATAAGGATGGCTTCCTCTGAGTTGGGTACATATTCACACAAACCCTAAACACAAATGAGTTGTTTTTCCATTATAGTTGAAATTTGATTGCATTTGTTACTTAATTACTTACTATTTAATGAAATTTATAGCAACTGATAGTTTATTAATGCAAGAAAATATGGGTAATTAATTAGTGTACAGAATATCATACTTGCTCAAGAAATTCCTCAGTTTCTATTATGTTTATCTAATTACAGATTGACAAAAAGAGAGTTCAAGGGTTTGGAGTAGAATAGTCTATAGTAGTACTTGAGGCATAGCATATAATCTTTCAAATTTGTGCTTTCATGGTTGTAGACTGGACAGTCCAACAAGCCGGCTTCAATGGAAAGAAAAGAGAGATAGTCATAGTGTCCTTGACATTATTCACTGGAATGCTTCTACTGGGTCTGATCATAATGTTGTATATCCGGAAGAATAAGAAGAAGAAAAAGGATTCACAGTTGAAGATAGAAGGTAATACAAATGAGTATCTATTTGCTCTCTCGTCTTTGTTTTGTGATCCATTTTGTGAATGGATTCTGTGTCTTTTTGTTTACTTGAATCACAAAAAGACAAAAAAATAAAACTCATAAAATGTATAGCTTTGTTAGTTGTCTCATTTAAACTCAAATCAACTACTTTGCAGGAAGGCCAGTACACAATTCCAAACAAGGTTCCACTGAAAAAAACCAGAAGGAAGATATGGAGTTAGCTTTGTTTGAATTTGCTACGATAGCTAGTTCTACAAATAACTTCTCAATTGACAATAAGCTTGGAGAGGGTGGATACGGGCCTGTTTACAAGGTTGCAATTTAAATACCCTCATTTAGTTAGAATGTAGGTGTTGCCCAATCCATGAGTTTCAAGAATATTTTTTAATTATCAAATGAGAAAAGTTAGGGATCATGAAAAATTTTTCATAAAAATGATCATGAAAGATTTATGATCCTTGGATTACCTTGATTACTGTGTGATACTTTATTCTAAGTGTAATTCAAATGTCACAAAACTTTCATGATTATTTTTATGAAAAGTTTTCCATGATACCTGGCATTGATGTTATCAAATTGGTAATTTTCAGGGTAGGTTGGAAGGAGGACAAGAAATAGCAGTTAAGCGGCTCTCAAAATATTCCAATCAAGGACTTGATGAGTTCAAGAACGAAGTCATCTTTATTGTCAAACTTCAACATCGAAATCTAGTGAAGCTTCTGGGTTGTTGCATACAAAGAGAAGAAAAGATGTTAATCTATGAATTCATGCCTAACAAAAGCCTAGACTTGCTTATTTTTGGTTTGGCTCTCAAAAATTTTTTGAATTTTTGTTATGGAACCTTTTCTTGTTAAATTTGTTTCGCCTGAGCATGGACTGACTCATATGAAACTTTGCATAGATGAAGGCGGAAGAACATTAATGGGCTGGCCTGAGCGTTTCCACATTATTAATGGAATTGCGCGTGGACTTCTATATCTTCATCAAGATTCTAGATTGAGAATCATTCATAGAGATCTTAAAGCTAGCAATATTTTGCTAGATACCGACATGAACCCAAAAATATCAGATTTCGGCATGGCTAGAATTTTTGGAGGAAATGAGACAGAAGGAAATACGAGTAGAGTGGTTGGCACACAGTAAGAATATCTCTTAACATGTCCTAAATAATAATTCATTAATTGTCCTAAAATATGTTTCATAACTCAATGCTTTGTTGTAGTGGCTACATGTCTCCAGAATACGCGGTGGATGGGCTTTTTTCAATAAAATCAGATGTTTTTAGTTTTGGTGTCATAGTGTTGGAGATTGTGAGCGGGAAGCGAAACAGAGGTATCATTCATCCAGATCACCATTTTAACCTCCTCGGGCATGTGAGTATCAAGTATGGAAATATTTGCTCATGTGTTAAAAACTACAAGTGTTAATACCAATTGTTATAAATTGTTCAGGCATGGAGACTGTATGAAGAAGGCAAGTCAATGGAACTAGTTGATGGGTTTGTAAGGGACTCATGTTGACTATCTGAAGTGTTGCGATCAATTCACATGGGTCTATTGTGTGTGCAACAACATCCAGAAGATAGGCCAACCATGTCGTCTGTGGTTATGATGTTGGGAAGTAAAGGTGAATTGCCATGGCCTAACCAGCCTGGTTTTTTTACTGAATCTACTGGCTCATCCAGCAAGTATACACCATGTTCAGCCAATGAACTTACCATTACAACAATGCAACCTCGATAGTCGTATTCTCTAGGAATTGATTGTAGTATAATTGTGTGGTAAAGAGAGAATTTGAGACAAGAGAGAAGGGACAGGGCCAAGAACCCTTGTATTACATGATATAGTTGCATTTCACTGAAAGCCAGAGGAATGTGGACTATTCTATTATCTTGGGCTAACTGTATTGGATTATTTTCTCATGATCCATGTCCTCTATAAACATTTTGACTCAGCCCTTTGGTTGTTCCTATAAACTATGCACTGGTTGTCTCATGTCCTCTGTTCTTTGTTTTGCTTTCTCTTTGAAATTCTCTTTTTTCTTAAATGGTGATCTTTTAGTCAAACATTAAATACTTGATGATCAATTCAACAAAATACCAATCCAACCAAGCAAGGCAACAAATCAAAAACTAGATCTAAATAACTAATGGAGACACACACAAGTTTGACGATTCAAAACACCGTGGATCATCTGCAATCTGTTAAATCACATCAGCTCTAAGTCGCTGCTTAAGTCCATGAGAGGGATTCACACACACAAGAACATGACATGAACTGTGTTAAATATGATTTCAAATAGAAACATGATTAACACTGAAAAAAATGATGGGATTGCCAAAACTAAGTCTCAACATTATTTCTTCCACTATTGGCGGCCCATGCCAAAAAAATAAAGTAAAATTTTAAATTAAAAAACTAGAGACCCGTAAACAATACCAATGGCTTCTGTACCAAGGAGTCTTTAACATACAATACATCAGAATAAAACAATTCCATAAAGATATACATACATATTTATGCCATCGAGGCTCTAGTATTGTAATGGTGAATTTATTGGTTGAAGTAGGTGCCTTTTTGCCAGAAGAATTATCAGCTTCAGTTAGATTCATTTCAGTAAAAAAACCCAGGCTGTTTGGGACAAGGCAATGCACCTTCACTTCCCAACATTAGAACAACAGATGACATGGTTGGCCTATCTTTTGGACTTTGTTGCACACATAACAGACCCACATGAATTGATTTCAACACTTAAGATACATGACAAGAGTCCTTTACAGCTTCATCAAGCAGATCCAAGGACTTGCCATCTTTATACACCATCTATGCCTAAATAATAAGCAAACAAATTAGGACTACTGCTTTTAATTTAATGTAGATATCAAAATAGTATTACCAGCCTCAATTTTTACATGTCTAAGAAGGTTGAGGTTATGATCCGGATAAAAGAATCCTTTGTTTCTCTTTCCGCTCATAATCTCCAGAACTAAAACACCAAAGTTAAATACATCTGATTTTACTGAGAGATGCCCATCAATCGCATATTCTGGAGACATGTAGCCACTACAATAAGACATTGAACAAATTGAGAAATTTAGGACCATTATAAGTGCATTACAGATTACATAGATCAAGTTACAGTAGAGATTCGTACTATGTTTTGACCACTCTATTTGTGTTTGCTTCTGTCTCATCTCCTTTGAAACTTCTAGCCATGCCGAAGTTTGATATCTTTGGGTTCATGACAATATCTAACAAAACATTGCTAACTTTGAGATCCCTATGGATGATTCTTAGTCTTGAATCTTGATGAAGATAAAGAAGTCCCTGAGCAATTCCATTGATAATGTAGAAGTGCTTTGGCCAATAAAGTATGGTGCATTGGATTGGATTTGCATATCTTTGACTAAGTTAATTGTGCTTATATATTTGAGTGTAAAAAAGTATTTTTAACTTTGAATACACGAACATTCGATTGACAGCAAATTCACATAGGCGGCCACTTGAATTACTTTTTTTTTTTTTAAATAATAATAATAATTGCAAGATGGTAGATACTTCATTTCTCTGCTCATATAGACAGCCATTTGAACTTGGTCCAACCAAATTCTAGAGGGCTATGTGCCAAAGCACCACACCAGTAGAGGGAATACTTGAAAAATATAGTACACTTTTTGATCTAAAAATTACAATGGTTTAACAAAGCCGGACCAAGCTTTTGTTAGGCATGTATTCATAGATCAACATCTTCTCTTCTCCTTGAATGCAACACCGTAGAAACTTTATAAGATTCTGATGCTGAAGTTTGACAATACATATAACTTCATTCTTGAACTCATCAATTCCTTGTCTAGACTTTCTCAAAAGCCTCTTCACAACTGTGTGGTTTCTCTCTTCCAACGTACCCTGAAGATTGGTAATTGTTATAAACAAAATATCCAACCCTTGGAAAAAGGCACTTTTGTTCTTACTTTCCTCACCTCTTTTCTTTTCTTTTCTTTTTTTATTAATTACTCCCTATCAGCATTAAAAAAATTACCACCTTTGCCAATAAGTACATAGAGTTTATCTAAATGCTTACCTTGTAGACAGTGCCAAAACCACCCTCTAAATCTTTCTTTTGGCTTTCATTGTTGCCACCTTGTTTAAAGATATCTCTCATTGTTCCTGCACAATAACAGATAGAGTGAATTTGAACGAAAGAACCTGTTAAACTAGGTAGAGATATGCAGTGATACTTTTTTTAGAAACACACAAGCTTGCGTGCACACGCACAAATGTTGCCACAGAATGTGTCATTTGAGTTATTTTTCTCTTTATCTGCTGCTACTGCTGCTTCTTTCTCTAAACATAAAAGATGAGACAAAAGATTAACAAGCCAATTTCCATTGATAATGCCAACCTGATCCCGATTTTCTCTCCTTTCTTCCCCTCAGATCTAGCTTTGGAAATTGTCGAGTATACTATCCAATTGAAGAGATTAATTCATCTCAAAGGTACAATCGTATAAGTGCAAATTTATAAGGATTGCTTTTGCCACATAGTGAAAATATTCTGTTTAGTACTAAAAGATACAATTACTTGCAATTTATGATGTTAGTTACTTCATAAAAGTTAAAGGACAACAATACAAGTAACAAAATATTATTGTGACAACAATATATATGCTGCTTAATTGTCTGATTACCTCTTTCTACAAGCTGACTCATATGAGAGTTGGAAATGGAAAGATTGCAAGTCTGCTACACTTTTCAATAACTTATTGGAGACAAATATAACATAATATTTTTGCACCAGAAAGGAAAAACTAGTAATATATAATGTCATACCTAATTCAGAAGAGGGCATCTTTATGTAGAGGTCTTGCCCATTTTCAGTGAAATCTTTTTTAATGTTAATTAGGTCACCAAACCAAAGCAAGCTGCCACTTCCTTCTCCACTATCACAAGGGTAATCGAAGCTCTGCCAGAGAAAATTTTCTGGGTAGTGATCGTTTGGGTCTTGGATGATAAGGTTTCCCGAATCGAGAAGTCTCGCAATTGGGTTGCGTGTCGATCGAGAGGTTTTGGTGGACCATACGGTGTTGTTGGTGGAATTGAGAAGGACGAGGATTCCTGGGTCGATGAGTTTCAAGGCACCAAAGGAATTAGGAAGTGGGTTTTCTCTGTTGGCAACCCATACCACAGTTCCAGTGGAAATTTTCTTGTACCATATTCCCAAATAGCGATTGTTAGAATTGTCAGGGCTGAAAAAACCCCATTTCAAAGCTTTCACTTGGTGAAACTATGGTCGCGTTACTATCAACTGTAATGAACTGAGTTTTGGTAATAGTGTCAAGTGCTTTGGAGGTTGTTAAGATGGAAAATAAAGAGTAGAAGAAAAGAGGTATGGTATGAAATTCCATTGATGTATCTGGGTTTAGAAGTTCAAAAAAAAAAAAAAAAAAAAAAAAAAAAAAAAAAAAAAAACACAAGAAATCAACAAGAGAGCACTTTGGAGAGATGTCTCAATCTCAATCTCAGAGGATCCAAGAAAAGTCCCTGTTCCACTCCCAGGCACACCAATTCTCTCTCTCCTCTGCACATATATTGAAGTGAGTTTTCATATTTGTTGGAAATTTGGTGAATTTGTCTTTCAAAACTACAGTGGTTATGGAATGGGAATTGCAGACGAAAAGCACCTGGAGTTTGAGAAGGACCACACCCTTATTTTTTTTTTTTTAAGACCCGGGAACCTCAAGCTGGGCCGATTTGATCTTATAAGTTAACTCGAGAGGATGTCGATGAACTTAATCCCTCGTCTCCTAATTTTGGTCGAGTCAAGAGTTATAAGAAAGTTGATATACGGTTCAAACCCAAGACCTTAATCACGTAGGCTCTTGGTCATGTAGGTTGCTATCTTTAACTTTAGGAGAAATTATTCATTTGTCTAAGACACAACCATGTGATACTACAGTTATATTCTAATTGGTGAAAAAAATAAGATTCATAATTATATATTAAGTGATTAAAAAAATATAAATAATATAAAAATTTATAATTAATCTGAGACATTATCACATGATACTAGAACTAACCAAAAAAATTTCCAACCTTAGACCCTGAACTTTTTCCTTTATTTAAACCTAGGTTTACCCTAAATTGAGTCCGGTCTAATTTATAGCCAACCTTAACGCAAACTAAAATTTATTGGGAAAATTGCACTTGTAGGTTTTTATTAAAAAAATTATGAATTAGTGTCAAATTTTATCAAATTTATAAATATATATATATAAATTTTTAAATATTTAATGTAAAAATTACTGATTTGCAATTTTCTTAAATTTATTAGCACGGATTGAAAGTGTGAAACTCCGGTCATTACAACATTTGGGTTATCTTTAGTTTTGTTTTAAAAATCATTTTATTAAAATATTAAAAATTAATTTAGTAAAAAAAATTTTAAATATATTTATTATTTTTATATATTTTATTTTTTAGGAGGGTTGAAATAATTTTTTTAATTTAAAAAATATCTTTATAATTTGTCAAATTAATTTATATTTTTTTTAAAAAAATTATCAAAATAATTATGAAAAAAATCAAATCAAATCAAACCAGAATCTTGAGATTTAGATTTATGGAGAGGCTTTTCTCCAATCCACTAGACTAGAGCGTACTGTTGGGTTTTTGGGTCTCACTACGGATCCTGTTTTAATAATCCGAAACGTTCAATGTGTATAGCTCGTTGAGTATTTCATGCTTGTAAAAATTCATGTTGATCGGATATCGGGTTCCGTTTCGATCAAGGGGCCACCGATATACGATTAACATGATTTTTCATAAGTATAAACCATTCGACGAGCTCTACATATTAAATAATTTGGATTATCAAAATAGAACATGTGGTGGATTTCACGAACCCAACAATATGCTCCAGTAAGCCTCTCTCTAGATTTATTATGAAACCACACTCCATCAAGTGGCGTTCCGTTTGTTTTTGACCTTTATTTTTAGAAGAATATTTTACAGTAAATTTTTTTTTGTTTTTATATGTAGTTGCAATCTTAAAATTAATATGTTAAGTCATTTCTAATCTTTCATTAAATATTTTATCAAATTTAAATTTAATGAAAAATTAGTTAAAACAGTATTTTAACTATTTCATTAAATCGATATTAAATGAAGAGATAGTTCAAATTTTCACTAAATTAAGGGAGTTTTTGTAGATGGTCATGGGCCCATACGTCCTCTCGAACAATCAGATTTGTAACAAAATTTGATAAAATATTAAATTTACTGTTGGAATGCATTATATCATATCAAACTTTTCAACAAATTTTTATTCAAATTTGATAAAAAAATTCATGAAGGATTGGAGATGCTTTTAGTGATTGTATTAATAATAGTGGTGGCACTGTTACACTCTGTTTGGATCGTGAGGTGAGGTGAGAAAAGAAATTATTGTGATTTCTCATCTAGGTGAGAAAAGAAAATAAATGATTAAGGTTTATTACCATTATGTTTGGATGAATAAAACAGAAGAAAATATTTCTCACCTATCTTGTTTAGATAGAGTAATAAGAGAAAAGAAAGGAAAGTGTTTTATTTCATTTTACCAAAATAATCTTCTCTATTAATAAGCTATGTTTTTTCATAAGGATAATTTTAGTATTTTAGAAAACTTTCATTAACTTCAATTCTTTTCTCACCAAATCTCACCACTTTTGGTTAGAAACTTAAATATAAATTTGTGACAATCCTTTTCTCACTATCTCCCATCATTTCTCACCTATTTAGTTATCCAAACAAGTGAAGGGATTTTTTGTTCTCATAATTTATTTTCTTTTCTGATCAAATCCTTCCATCCAAACAAAGGATTAATAGTACTGGTAGGGTAGTGGAGATGATGGCGGTATTGATAAGATTTTAGGCCTCTTTTTTTTTTTTTTTTACTTTTTGAAAATAGAATATATGTTTTGTTCAAATATTTTTTTTTTCATCATTCCAAACAGTAAAAATGTAATTAATTGAACATTTAATTTCATTTTTTGAGAAAACAACAAATTTTTAATTATTTGTTAAATTCTCCAAAAATGGTTATCACAAAAAAAAAAAAAAAAAAAAAAAAGGCGTGTATCAATCTTCACGTCATTTTCATTTATGAAAAAAAAATGAAAAATCAAAGAAAATTTTCAAAAGACGAGATACCCATGTCCAAGGTAATGAAAAATTGATGCTTTGTAAGATATAAGGTAAATTATTAAAAGGTTTTAATAATTAGATTTAATTCTTATTAAATTTTATTGAAAATAAGTTTTAATAAAATCGTCACTAAAAATAATTTTTTGTGACGATTTTTTGAATATTTCAGTAAAAATTGACAATTAGTGAATTTTTTTTGCCACAATTTTTATAAATTGTCTCTAAAATTTGTAACTAGCAATGTTTTTCTATGATGAATTTTTTAAACTGTCGTTGAAAGTTAAAAATTAGTGATTTTTTTGTAACGATTTTTTTAAACTGTCGCTAAAACTTATAATTAGTGATATTTTTGTGACAATTTTTAAAATGTTACTGAAAATTAACAATTAGTGACTTTTTTAACAGTGTTTAATAAAAAACGTCATTAATTATTATATAACCTATTGAACAATAAGTCTACCTATTATGACTTACACATAAGTCGCCTTAATTGAAAACCAATTGTATTTTCAATTGTAACATTGCTTTCATTTTCAGGAAAAAAAAAAAGAAAAAGAAAAAAGAAAAAGAAAAACTATGAAATCAAAACAAACTAATCTTTCACATTTTATGTCTAAAAGAGCTACCATATTTTAGCTAAGGATTATCTCCACGCATGTTCTAATTATTTACAATTGTTAGATCATATATTAAGATTCTCATATTTTAAAATTCTTATATTGAATGGTTGTGAATGAATTAAGTATAAGGGATCAGAGATATTTGAGATATAAAATTTAGGGTAAACTATTAATATATCCTAATAGTTTGACTTAATTTTTATCAATTCTATTAAAAATAAGTCTTAATAAAATCGTCACTAAAAATAATTTTTTGTAACGATTTTTTGTATATGTTGCTAAAAATTGACAATTAGTGGCTTCTTTTTTGTCACAGTTTTTATAAATTGTCTCTAAAACTTACAATTAATGATTTTTTTTCTGTGACGAAGTTTTCAAACTGTCTCTGAAAGTTGAAACTTAATGACTTTTTTTGTGACAATCTTTTAAACTGTTGCTATAATTAGTGATATTTTTATGACAAATTTTCAAACTATCACTAAAAATTAATAATTAATAACTTTTTTTTTTAATAATATTTGATAAAAACACGATAAAACCTATAGTCTTCTTAATAAAACCTTTACGTAAGTCCCCTAAAATCTATAACAAGTGTTTATAGAATATAAAAGAGTGGCGCAAATAATATTCAATTTTTTAGGATACATTCAACTTTGGACAAAAAGTTGTTGTCATGAAGTCATAAAATTGCAACTAGTCAAGTAATTGTCTAGAAGGTTAGAACATTCAAATGAGTGAGATCATGATCCTCTCGATTACCTTTCATAGTTATAAATGACAAATCTTTATTGATTATAAAACAGATATACACATTTGTTATTATTTTAAATTTAAAAAAATTATTACACTTATTAAAATTCTTTTTTCATAACTGTTAAATGATGTAATCAAAATCTTAATGGGTAAAATCTCAATCCATTTGGTAACCAATAGCTATTAGTATATGTGGGAGCCGAATATTCCGGGGGCAATAAGGCCGAATACAGGTATGAAGACATCCAAGGACGGAATTTGTATTTGGCACTGATCCTAGTTGACCACAGAGCTAAATAGGATAATCTGCATTCCAACCAACCAAACAAAGGCTGAATAAATAAACGTGCAATAGATCAAGGGTGGGCCCTAACCTAAGGCTCAAGGAGAAGAATATAAATAGAGGAGTATCAGCCAAAGAAAGGTATGTGAGAAAAAGTCTAACTTGAGATATAAGCAACCAAGAGAGTATACACTGACTTATCCGTCAGAGTGCTAATCTCGGAACCCCCGACTGGAGTGTTCATTCCTTTTCAAGTGACTAGCTGAGGATCACGAGCGTCCTACAGGATCAAAAGAGTAATTCCCAAACCACTTCCCCACAATTGGCGTCATCTGTGGGAATACTCTAGCACATTCATGACGGGCGTGACAAAAGATCCTCCGGTAGTCGTTGATGACCTTACGCCACGAGTTGATACCCCTCCAAGCAACATGCTTGGGCCAGAGAACATTGCCGCGCAACGGACCTTGAATTTCAACTCAGTCGTCCAGACTTCACCCTCGACATCAGCACTTGAGACAATGCAAGCGATTATGGATTAGGCGAAGCAAAATGAACAGAGGTTGGAAAACATGTTGGCTGAGAACGAGCGCCTTCGATAGGATTTGGCCTTGGTATTGGCAAAATCCCAACAAGCCGCGCACCAAGATCTGGGACAACCTCTAAGAAATGATGGTCGACAACCTCGAGTTCGGAGACAAGATAGTGGCAATGATTCTGATTCATCATCTCTAGAATCCAAAAAGAAGGGGCGAGTCGAAGTCTCCAGTTCTTCCAAAGGGAGTCCACATGCACGGAATAAGAGAAGAAGAAATGATTCAGACGAAGAGGACCAACATGCCCCCTTTGTGTGACGGATCGCAAGGGCAGTACTACTCAGAAAGTTCAAAGCTCCATTGTTCACCCTATACAACGGAAAATCAGATCCCACTGATTACATACGCCATTATAAGCAAGCCATGACGCTACATGCAGACAACGAGGCTCTCATATGCCGAATATTTCTGAGCAATTTGGGACCATTGGCTGTTAAATGGTACTATAAATTGGAACCAGCACCAATTAAGAGCTTCCATCAACTCCAGAAATCCTTCAGGGCAAGGTTTATCACCAATGAGGTCCAGCCGAAGCAAGCCGATTCTCTCTAGGCAATGCAAATCCAACCAACGGAAACCTTACGTGCGTATTCGGCACACTATTGGGAATGCTTTAATCTTGTCGATGATGCCTGCAATAACTTCATGACTATCACCACCTTTAAAATGGGGTTACATCCTGATAATGCCCTCCGCAGTTTCTTGACCAGAAGGCCCCCCAAAACAGTCTGGTCCTTAATGATGAAAGTCAGGAAATACTGCAAAGTGGAAGATGAAGCCCTGCGGGTCAAAGCCGGGCACAAGGCCATCAAAACAGCCCCATCTGAAATCGTTCAGCCGATAAATTTTGTACCATCACGGAATCCTGAACCACAGAATCGGGCTAAACGAGACAAAAGAAGAGATTCGCGCTAATCAAATGAAAAATGTTCCCACCAGGCTAATGAACAACTTTAAGTGGATAACAGACGCACAAGGCGCTAGGACAAGAAATATACGAAGTTGTCGGAGCCGATCAGCACGGTTCAGCACCTTCCGTTCTTCAAATGGCCACCCAAAATGATGGGACCCCCCGACACAAGGAGATAGGATAGGCAGTGTGAATATCACAAGGACTACGGTCATGATACTAACAGTTGCTATGTATTGAAAGATCACCTTGAGGAGTTGGTGCAAGACGGTCGGCTTCAACAACATGTCCAAAAGAACAACCCAACCAAAACAGTTGCTTTACGGCAGGATTCACCTTCACTCGGCATAATCCACATGATATACAGCTTGCCGACGGCATCCGCGGCAAATACAATTCAATCGCATCCTAACCCCCAAAAGAAAATCACACCGACGAAACGGCCCCATGAAGCTGCGAGTATTTCTTTGGATGATTCTGATTTGGTCGGCGTAACGCTCCCGCACATTGATCCATTAGTCATCGAAATACGCGTAAATCGATTCACCATTAAACGTGTTCTCATTGACCAGGGGAGTACTTCGGAAGTTATGTATTACAAGACCTTCATAAAACTCGGCTTCACTGAATCGGACCTGTCTCCAGCTCATTACCTGTTATTCGACTTCAACGCTAATCCGGAATACCCGTTGGGCAAAATCACACTACCAGTTCGAGCGGGCTCCCGATCAGTGAATGTGAAATTTTTGATTGTCAAGCTTCCTTCGCTGTATAATCTCATCATGGGACGAACTTGGCTGCATACCATGCAAGCCATGCGAAGCACCTATCATCAACTGCTCCGCTTCCCGACTGAATGTGACATTGAACAAATCCGTGGTTCCCAGAAATCGGCACAAGCCTGTTATCTTCTTGCTGTAAAGACACCAAGAGAGCTAGAAGTGAATTCTATTGAGGTGCTGGATCGAGAGAGCCTCGACGATGTTGAGCAGCTCCTAAGGGAAAAGGCTACAGAAGCCTTGGATCGAGTTGAAATTGACGGGAATCCTGATAGGTCCTTCATGGTCGGCGCCTTCCTGAATAAAGTCGACAAGTAGCAGCTAATTACCTTCTTACTCAGTAACCTTGATGTATTTACATGGACACCATATGAGATGCCGGGGATGGATCCATCTGTTTCTCAACACCGTTTAAATGTTGACCCCAAAATGTAAGCCGATTATTCAGAAAAGCTGGCAGTCAGCCACAGAACACACTGCTGCCGTTGTTGAAGAAGTTAACCGGTTGCTTGATGCCGAGGCAATCCGGGAAGTGACCTATCCTACATGGCTGTCGAACACTGTGGTTGTAAAGAAGAAAAACGGGACTTGGCGTGTTTGTGTGGATTTCACAGACTTAAACAAAGCCTGTCCCAAGGATTGCTTTCCCCTCCCCAGAATAGACCAACTCGTAGATGCCATGGCACGTCATCAACGTATAAGCTTCTAGAGAACCAAGACAAAACTGCATTCCTCACTTCAAGAGGAATCTATTGCTATAAGCTTATGCCTTTCGGGCTGAAGAATGTGGGGGTAACTTACCAAAGATTAGTCATTGCTATGTTCAAGGAGCAACTCGGCCATACTATGGAAGTATACATTGACGATATGGTAGTCAAGTCCAAAGAAGAACAAACTTACCTAGCCAATCTAGAAGAGACATTCGGCATTCTACGCAAGTACAAAATGAAGCTGAACGTTTCCAAATGTGCATTTGGGATCGGATCCGCCAAATTTCTTGGCTACATTGTTAACCCTTGCAGAATCGAAGCCAACCCAAGGCAAATCACAGCAATCTTAGAACTCAACTCTCCTCAGTCGGTCAAGGAGGTTCAAAAGCTGATGGGGATGGCTGCCGCACTCAACAGGTTCATCAGTCGCTCCACAGATCACTACCGACAATTTTTTCATACTCTTCGGTAGGGTAAAGCTTTTGAATGGACCTCCGAGTGCAAAGCCGCTTTCAACGGTTTGAAGACTTATCTCCAATTAGTTCCACTCTTGACAACACCTTCGACAGATGATCCGCTCATTTTATATCTGGCAGTTTCCGACCGGGTTGCCAGCACCGTACTATTAAAGGAAGAGTTTGGAGAGCAGCGGCCAGTGTATTATGTGAGCAAAGCAATGGTTGACGCCAAAACATGTTACCTTCCGTTGGAAAAACTCATCCTTGTTCTCGTCATGGCTGCAAGAAAACTGATGCATTACTTTCAGAGGCATACCATCGGGGTACTAACGGACTACCCTCTCCGGTCAATACTTTGTAGTGCAGAAGCATCAGGGCGCGTTTCAAAGTGGGCTCTCGAACTCAGCCAATACGATGTTCAGTTTCTGCCTAGAACCTCAATCAAGGAGCAAGTGCTCGCCGACTTTGTGGCCGAATTCACTGGAGGCCTCGCCGACTTTAAGTCTGATCAATTCAACTTAAGCCGAACTAGAGAATTTATGTTGGGGACATCTGGCAGTTGTACTGTGATAGATCGTCCAATCAACACGGCACTGGGGCGGGTGTAGTGATCATGGCTCCCGACAGGGCAATAATCGAGCAGGTTGTCAAACTGGGCTTCGAAGCATTGAACAATGAGGCTGAATACGAAGCACTGGTAACCGGCTTACGGAATACACTTCTCCTTAGTGCTCGACGACTGCTTATCTTCTGCGACTCAAAGCTAGTCATCAACCAATTGAAAGGGGAATATGTAGTCAAAAATGACAGTATGGCAGCTTACATAAAAACGGTGAATTCTTTGCTGGCAAAATTCGATCATTATGAACTAAATCAAATAACCTAGGATCAGAACACGCACGCCAACGCCCTGGCTTGCCTAGCCTCCGCCATCAACTCAGAAATTAAATGGACAATTGAAGTAGGATTCATCCTTGAGCCAAGCATTGCCCCCGCAGAGTCAAGTCAAATTAATATCATAGAATCAGGTCCTCATTGGATGGACCCTATCATTGCATTTTTATCTTCCTAACAGCTCCCAACGGACAAGAAAGAAGCCCACAAACTGCGAAACAAAGCCCTGTGTTATTATCTAGATCTGTAGAAAAAGCTCTACAAGAAATCCCTTTCTGATCTATACCTAGAATGCGTTCATCCGGATAAAGTCAAAGAACTCTTGACTGAAATACACGAAGGTAGTTGTGGTGCCCATTCTGGTGGGCGTTCTTTGGCTCATCGAGCTGTAACACAGGGGTACTATTAGCTGACCATGAGAGCTGATGCCGAGTGTTATGTTAAGAAATGCGAACAGTGCCAGAAGTTTTTGCCTTTAACTTATTTGTCTGCTGAGGAGTTGAGCTCAATCACCAGCCCTTGGCCATTTGCTCAATGGGGGCTTGATATCATCAGGCCATTGCTACGGGCCCCAGAGAACAAGCGATTCTTGATACTCGCAATAGATTACTTCACAAAATGGGTCAAAGCAGAGGCACTAACACACGTTCGAGATACTGATGTTAGGCATTTTGTATGGAAGAATATCATAACGCGATTTGGCATTCCAAGAGCACTCATTTCAGACAACGGCACCCAGTTTGATTATGGAGTCTACTAAGAATTATGCAACACGTATGGTATTCGACCCTATTTCTCCACCCCGGTTTATCCACAGAGCAATGGTCAAGCTAAAGCCTTCAACAAAACCATCCTGGACAGCATTAAGAAGAGGTTGGAGAAAGCTAAAGGTAAATGGGTTGAAGAATTGTCGAGTGTATTGTGGGCTCATCGTACCACTCCGAGGCAATCCACTAGGGAAACGCAGTTTACCTTATGCTTCGAAACCCAGGCAATCATCCCCTTGGAGATCAGTCTCCCAATCTTGAAATCGAAAGTTTTTGATATGGGCCAAAATGACATGATGTTGGCCTTGGATTTGACTCTGATTAAAGAACGACGAGACCGTACCCTCGCACCCATGGCACAATGCCAGTAACAGCTTGCCAAGTCATATAATCAACGTGTTCATCTACGCCGTTATACCCCAGGAGAATTGGTCCTTAAGAAAGTACTATCAGCTACTAGGAATCTGGCTGACAGAATACTGGGTCCTAACTGGAACGACCCCTATTAGATAGATTCAATTGCGGGAATAGGGGCATATCGACTTAAAGACATGTTTGGGAGAAGTCTGCCACATCCTTGGAATTCCACACATTTGCGTAAATTCTATCATTAACCCAACCTGTGGGGCATGATAACTTGTTTTGAATGTTCACCATGTACAAACTTTCACTGTTATAATGCAAGAATACTTATCTCACTAGATAAAGTTTTAGTTTGATGTTAAAAGCCTCCGAATTTGAAGCCCCATCAGTGAATGACACTTTTGGGCCAAGTAAGCCTCCAGATTCGGAGCGCCCTTCGTGGAATTCACGATTGGCCAAGTTAAAAGCCTCCAAATTCGGAGCCCTATCAGTGAATGACAATTTTGGGTCGAGT
The DNA here is from genome assembly GCA_025200525.1 of Camellia lanceoleosa. NCBI lineage: Eukaryota > Viridiplantae > Streptophyta > Magnoliopsida > Ericales > Theaceae > Camellia > Camellia lanceoleosa. The sequence continues at coordinate 102,900,315 of CM045763.1, read as the reverse complement.
AAGCCTCCGGATTCGGAGCGCCCTTCATGATTCACGATTGGCCAAGTTAAAAGCCTCCAAATTCGGAGCCCCATCAGTGAATGACACTTTTGGGCCGAGTAAGCCTCCAAATTCGGAGTGCCGTTCATGGAATTCACGATTAGCCAAGTTAAAAGCCTCTAAATTTGGAGCCCCATCAATGAATAACACTTTTGGGCCAAGTAAGCCTCTAGATTCGGAACGCCCTTCGTGATTCACGATTGGCCAAGTTAAAAGCCTCTGAATTCGAAGCCCCATCAGTGAATGACACTTTTTGACCAAGTAAGCCTCCGGATTCGGAGCGCCCTTCGTGGAATTCACGATTGGCCATGTTTAAAGCCTCCGAATTCGGAGCCCCATTCGTGTAAGACACGTTTGGGCCGAGTAAGCCTCTAGATTTGAAGCTCCTTCCGGGGCACCCTTCACCAAAAACCACGTTTGGTCGAGGCAAAACGCCTCCTAATTCGGCACGCTTTTCATGAATATTATGAATAACAAGCATAAGTGTAGTTGACAAAAAATGCAGGAAGATCTATAATATGTTTTATCTTCAATTTTATTCGGCGTTATTGCCCACAAATTATACTAGAAACTGAACAAGCATACAAATTATGCAAGAGAGAAAAATCATTCTGATTAAATTCAATCATTCCGGTACAATTATGAATTCAAAAAACCCACCCTCTCATACATGAATTTATTAAATTACACATGAGCTTAAAATCAGGGGATCATACATGCAACAGTAGCTAGCAGCATGTAATTTAAGAATATGTTTGGCACACCAAATATATGAATTGAGAAAAATTGAAACAACATGCAAACATTCAAAATAATATGTTTTATTGAATTAATCGATAATACATAATTCGCTCTCAATCTACGTTAGAGCGGTGCAATATGTTTTATCTTCAGTTTTATTCGGCATCCCCGTCATCATCGCTCTTCTCGACTTCAAAAGCTGCAAAGGAAAAATAATGACTCTGATATAACAACAACGCCGAATCCACGCCTGCTGCCCGAAGAGCCTCTGCAGCCTGGAGAGCCTTGACCCACCCCATGCTTAAATCTACGGTTCTCACATCGGTAGACCTCTTCGGCGAGCTTTTCCTTAGTCCTCTGTATCCCGACTTTCCGGCCATCGTGGAAGCCTTGTTCATAAGACTTGGTCTTTGCGACCTCTATTGCAAACATGCTTGCCGTATCACGATCGGCAATCGCATGACTTATAAGCCGTTGGGTCACCCTTTTTTCCACGATCGGGTTAGCTTGTCTCGCCGATTGTGTCTTGGTGGTTTTGACCTTTCTTAGTTCGCGCTTAGCCTTCTCTGCGTGAGCTTCTAAGCTTTGAATGCGTTCATTCTTCTGCTCTATCTCCCGCCGCGCGGCACAAAGACGCATGCCGATTTCATAGGCAGTATACAGCCCTTTCACAACTCCATGAATGCCCTCCTGAAACACTTCGAAATCAGGTCGACCGACCAGTGACTGCTGGACTTCTGGTGGAAAAATTTGTCGAGCAAACTCTACTGCCACATTTGGGTCGTGCACAATTGAATCCGCTTCCATCATTGGTTTGTTCCCCACAAAAACTGCAAAACTCAACGGGCGCAGAGTCGCACTGGTTTCTCCTCTCGAACGGGGTTGAGGGAAGTTGCCCTGTTGTTGTTTTTCCCTTCTGGGTGGCCTACTTCGACGACGTGGGGATTGGCGTTTTTCACATTCCCTCGACGTCCTACTCCCCATGCGCGTTGGCTCGCCACCTCGATTTATCTCTGCGTCCAACTCCGCGAATGTCCTTCATTCTCTTCTGCTGTTAAAGAATAGTCTTCTTGCTATCCACAACAGTCGTCCAGCTTAGTTCGACACAATGCTTTTTCCCTCTCACAATTAATTGGATTTGAACGCAAAAATGGCATCTACACGCACGCAGCCCCCACTCCATTTATTAATTACGGGTGTAGCATCCCCGAGGCGACCTCATCAATGCTAAATTTCAAAATTTGGTATCGATAATCTCAAGTGCCCTAGCCCCGCCATGACCTAATGTCATTCGACGTCCCAGTTCATGCACCAGTTGGGGTAAGGGCAGATTCATTAATCTAATCGACAAATGTCCAGACCTGGTGCCAATAATCTCATGTGCCCCAGCCGCTCCATGAGCTAATGTCGTTCGGCGTCCCAGTTCATGCACCAGCTGGGGCAAGTGCAGATTCATTAATTTAATCGGCAAATTCATGTGCCCCAGCCGCTCCATGAGCTAGTGTCATTTGACTGGTGCCGATCACCTCATGTGCCCCAGCTGATCCATGAGCTAATGTCATTCGGCGTCCCAGTTCATGCACCAGCTGGGGCAAGGGGAGATTCATTAATCTAATCGGCAAATTCATGTACCCCAGCCGCTCCATGAGCTAATGTTATTTGGTCTTCTAATTCATGCACCAGCTGGGGCAAGGGTAGATTCATTAATCTAATCGGCAAATTCATGTGCCCCAGCCACTCCATGAGCTAATATCATTCGGCCTTCCAGTTTATGCACTAGCTGGGGCAAGGGTAGATTTATTAATCTAATCGACAAATGTATAGACCTGGTGTCAATCATCTCATGTGCCCCAGCCGATCAATAAGCTAATATCATTCGGCCTTCCAGTTCATGCAACTGGGGCATGGGCAGATTTATTAAGCTAATCTGCCACACGTCGGGGCCTTGACCCATTTTACTTGTTAGTTTATCGAATATTCATGCCTTTCCAAGTTGTTAACTGCCGATTATTTTAGTTATTCGACTAAATAGCAAAGAGGCAAAGGACGCTTAACAGATTCAATTAATTTATTGGATGTTTAATTTATTCATGTAGCAAACAAAAAAGCATAAGGAATTGTCATTAATAAATTAAAGACAGATGACAAATAGTATATGCAATAAACTAGAAAGCACAGAAAATTTTCATTAATAAATTGTGCACAAACAGCAGTCATTTTACACATGAAAATTAGCTTACATTTAAAGAAATGAAAATCTACTAACAAAAACCTACAAAAACTATGCATCTAAGATGCCTACCAAAAAGAAAAATATCCCCTAATCAATCTTCAAGGTCAAATGCTAGCGGCTCAATGTCCACCTGCTCGTATGGAATCGACTATGCCAATATCACATTTGCAACAACGAGGGCTTTGAGCCAGCCGTGTTTGAAGCCCCGATTCTCGAACTTAGGGACTTCTTCCACATAGTTGTCCAAGGCGGCGTCCTTCCCAGCTTGGAACGCTTTGGAAATCTTGGAGTCAGCTACTTCATTTGCCTTCCTCGATTCTTCCAAGTCGGCTTCCAACTTGGCGATCACCTCCTTGGCTAACTTTAGCGCATCTTCGCTCGCTTTTGCCCTCTCTTCGGCGGCAAGCCTTAGTTAGTCGGAATTCCTCACTAGCTCAGCCTCGGAGTCGGCTCTCGTACGTTCCTTTGCCGCTTGCGATGCCTTGGAATTGGCCCTTTGAGAGGCTACCACAGCCTTGTTCTTTTCATTGTCAATTTCGTTTTTTAAGAAGTCGATTTGTTCAATGGCGTCATGTTGATGGCAGCCGATTTCAATTATCCTGTCCATCGTCTGCAAAACAAGGAAATAGAGTTGCAACAAACAAATAATAAGAAAATATATATATGTGTGTGTGTGTGTGTGTGTGTGTGTGTGTGTGTGTTTAGTCGGCAAACCGCAGATAAGGCAAGTAATGTACCAATAAGGCCGATTGAGCGGCTAAAGCAATAAGCATTAGGACTGGCTCCGCCCGAAATGCGGCTCTGTCAATCGGCAGAGATATTGAGGAGGCCATACTCAAGACCACAGCTGGGTCCTTCAAAGCCGACGCATTAGAGGCAATCAGCATATTTCTTATCTTTGGTTAAACAGTGAATAGAACAACCAAGTCCGATTCCTCAATGCGCGGGCGTTTGTCACATTGGTCCTCATCATGGACCGCTTCTTGCTCGGCGGGGCGCTTTTCCCCCTATGCTCAGCCTCCTTATCCTCTCGTTCTGCCTGCTCCGTCGCGGTCGTTTCGGTCTAAGTCGTTTCTTCCGCAATAACAGACGAGGAGCATTCAGCGACCGCAGCAGGTGGAGCTTCCGATCGGGCAGTCATCCTTTCAGCGTTTTTTCTCCTGGTAAGTTGCGTGAGTGACTCCCCAGCCATATTCTCAGGATAGGCACCAGGAAGGTCTCCTACGTCTATAAAAATGTCTTCGAATGAGACATCCCCTCTGCCTAATGTGGACGGAGGGTCGGACAAATTGAGTTTAGCTTCCTTAAAGGCCGAGTTAAGAGCCTCATCGACCTCAGCTTGCAACTGGTTCAGGTCCTTGGCGACCTCTTCGGTTGCTTGTTCTTCCACGTGCTCCAAATCGGAGTCTTCCAAACCAATCTACCTTTAGGTTTTTGAAGTTGGGAAAGATAAGGGTCATAAGATGCTCTTTGCCTCTGGGAATTTGAATGTGGTCTACCGCCGAAAACGTTGTGTAAGTCGGCTCGTACCGTAGGAGAATATGGGCCGTCCTCTCTTGTTTCTGAAGGCTTGAACGGCCAACGAACTATAGTGCGATTTTAATTTCCGCAAGCACAGCTGTAGACACCCCATTTTGACCGGCCCTAAGACTTGAGCACTTTATTTTGACCACCCTCACCAGAAAAAAGCAAATTGAAATTTTAATCCCAAACCTCACCCATTTTTGGTCAAATTAAAATATTTTTACATGAATTTGTAATCTTTTATAATTTTATATAATTTTGAGTGTTTGTACAAACTTTTTAAGTGTGTTTATATAAATCGGCATGTGATATTTGATAAAAAAAAAATAATAAAAAAATAGAAAAAATAGAAAAAAAAAAAAGAAGAAAATATGGTCAAAATGTTGTGGGTGAAATGATAATAATAATAAAAAAATGATGGGCGATGGTACATAATATTTTAGTAGGGTCATGTGATTGTTTGGAGGAGGGAATTAAAAATCAAACATATATGGCCACAATCTTCCTCTCTTTCGGTGGAGTGGGTGAAATAAAAAAAAAAAAAAGAAAAAGAAAAAAAAGAGAAGAATAGAGGGAAGAGGCACGGGCTCTCTCTCTCTCTCTCTCTAAAAGAGGAGACCCAAACACTACTCAAGAAGGCACACTGCCATTTCCCTCCCTCTCGGCACCTCACTGAAACACACACTCAAGCACATCATACACATGCACCACTGCCATCCTCACCCACGGATACTCACTCAGATTCACAACACACACACCCTCCACACATGGGCACCCACTTCTGTTGATCTCCCCCCAAACCAAGGACCAAACCCAGCTCTCACACTCAAGGACTCACTAGCTCTCTCTCTTCTCTCTCTAAAATGAACACACACGGGTAGAGAGAGAGAGGAGACCACTGATCACTCACACACACAGATGCACACACGGGTTTAGGGGAGAGGGAGAAGACACCATTAAGAGGCACCCATGCACACCTACACACGGAGACAGCAGCACCACTACACACCCACTAACTTCACTCTCTCACTCACGGCATACACACACACACTCAACACATGCAAACACACACCTATCATAGACCATACACACGGCCATACCCTTCACAGACCATGGATACACCACACACAGCTATCACAGACTGATGACTCTCACACACACATGCACACACACACACACAGCACACAACACACCCACACACAGATTGACATACTGCACACTCAACACATCTCTCTCCATGCACGATATATCTCTCAACCTGACCTCTTACTCCCTCAATCTTTCAATCAAATCCTCCATGAACAAACCCAGATATCCACACTCAGACACATACACACAGAACACCCACTGAATAGCTCTCCCTCTCGGAAGACATTCACGGACTCTCTCTCTCTCTCTCTCTCTCTCTCTCTCTCTCTCTCTCTACAATTGATATAAGCATACACATGATATATGTATGGAGGATAACTAATCTAGCAAATTGACCATGATGGATTCACTCACCAAAACTCTAAAGCTCTCTCTCTTTGAAGCAGATTCGACTAGATTTCATGTATGTACACGGTGGAGGAGAAGTGTCCAGTGGAGGAGATGGCACTGGTGGTGCCAGAAACTGACGATCCAGCAACGCATGGTTTCTGGGTTTCAAAGACAGTGTTGATTTGAAGCGCATTGGAGGTCAGGGTGAAGCGTTCGTGCCGTGGCCTGGACTGCCATGTGTGATGGTTGCTAGAGTTTCATGTTGTTGCAGCATGTTCATGTGTATGGGTTGTATGGGTAAGAAAAATGAAAACAAATGTTCAGAGAGAGAGAAAAGGTGGTGAGACGGAATGAGTGTAATTAGAATTTTATAATTAAATTAATTAGTGTAATTAATTAGTTTAGTTAATTAGTTAGTTTAAATTAATTAGAATTTGATAATTAATTCATTAGTTTAGTTAATGAGTTAGCGTATTAGCATAATTAATTTGTGTAATTAATTAGTTTAGTTTATTAGAAATTTAGAATTAATTAATTAGTGTTGTTAATTAATTAATGTCGTAGAGTTTTAGAATCAATTAATTCGTGTAGTCAATTAGTTAATTCATTAGAATTTTATAATCGATTAATTAATTAGAACTTTAGAATTAATTAATTAGTGTAGTTAATTAATTAATTTCATTTTAATTTTATATATTAATTAAGTAATTAGTTAGTTTAATTGGAATTTTAGAATTCATTCATTAGTGTAATTAAATAGTTAGTTCCAATTTGTAATAATTAGTTAGAATAGTTAATTAAATGTGATGTTGTAGCTATCATAGTTGATTGATTTATTTTGTAATAATTAGTTAAGTAATTTAGTTAACTAGTTCGGACCCTCCTGCGTGAGGGTGCATTAATTCATTCGGACCTTCCTGCGCGAGGGCAAACAAACTTGTAATAAGTGTGCGTATATGTGTGCATGTCTTCCAACCCCACGTCTTTCTCCCTTTTATTTATCAGCGTATGATGGTTAGTTTAGAGGCATCATGTTTAATTTAGCATACTCATGTTTGCATCCACTTAAATTGCATGCACCGGGGCTCGGTTCATCATTTCAATTCGCATTGTCGTTTCAATACTTCTTTGAATACATGATTAGACCACATGCAATCAAATCATCTCATATGCCATATTAGTAGCCAAGCCTAGTAATTGCATATCACAATGTATTGTATAGTTAGGAATCATGCATATTTTTCTAACTTTGTTTTGTAGCTCGCGGGACGTCGGTAAATATGTGAGTTCTTATGCTTTAGTATCCCGCTTGTACATAATTTTGTTATTATGTTTAGCATTCTATCATGAGGCTAATTGCTTAAATGATAAACTGTTTGAATGCCTGTAGATGAAGGCTTGTTGCTTGAATTAGAATGATTTAACAAATGTACGTTTTGAGCTCACTTTGCAGTGACAAATTCACAAATTTTAAGCCCACTTTGTCAAGTGTCAAATTCAAACCCTTTTCGAAAAACAAACATGAAATTGAATTGTTCCAATTTGAGCAAACTAGTCTATACTTGTATGCTTCACATAGTAAATATTAGGATTTACTAAATAATCAGAACATGAACATATAAAGAAAATAAAAGTCATATCATGGTTTAGTAAAGGCCGATCTTTTGATCGGGTGAACGGGGGTGCTCATTATTGACCTTCCCTTCTCATACCTAAGGTTCCGAGCCAAGCATCCTTGGTTACGACAAACAGTGGCCTTGGCACCGAGTCATGGGTTTCCTAATTTCCCAAAATATTAAGTGGCGACTCTGAGATCTGATGACGCAGTCCATTTTTGACAAAATTGCAATAAAATGGATTTTCAATAAAAGTTGTCAAATCTAGACTCTCATCTACGTTACACATTGCACTCGTGAAACTTGAGATCGAAGAGATCTCGGGAATCCGAACTGTTTAACGCGCACGAGTACCCCTCGGGCATGTTACAACAGCGTCGTCAGCTAAAACTAACACTTTTTTCAAATCGTTGCCTGCATAAGCAAAATGGTTAGTACATGGAAGAAAAGCCAAATACATATATGATAATAAAAAACAAAAAAATAATGAAAATGAGCTATACGGCCACCTAGTTCGCCTTTCCTCCTTGGCACAGGATCTAGGCGATCTTCACCCTCGCCGAATTCCCAATTGCCTCGGACAACGACCATTACATCGTCAACACGCTTGCCAGGGGTGGCAAGCATAGTCACTAAGTGATGATCGGTATCCTTGGTCCTGAGAAAATAGCGTCCCAGCCGGCCAGTAGACTTGGCTAAGGCATAACAATGCCAAATAGCAGGTATACCTAGGTTAATCCTAAGGCGTCGATTCAACTTTATAATCCCCATTATGATTCGAAAAAAATTTACGTTAGGGTGGGAAGGGATTAAACCCCAGTGTCGAAGGACGGCCCTTAAAAATGGGTGAAGGGGAAAACGAACTCCGCCCTCAGCAATCGATAGGAGAGGAAAGATGATTATACTCTCATCAGTCCTCTTCATATCAACGGTGCTATCAACCACGAGTGACAGATGGACATCGTCGGAGATGGAATAATGGCGTCGAAAGCTGGAAATTCGGTCCGCAGAAAGGAGTTCTTTCAAATGTTTTGCCATCCTAGCTAGCCTAAGGATTATACGAAGCTAAAAATAAACGAGGAAATGGGATTCGAAGTGAAGGAGAAGAAAACTTACAAGAGGCAGAAGAGACAATGAGAGACAGGAGGAAGTTGCAGAGGTCGCGAAATGGAGGTATATCGAAAGGCAAACCAGAAGCTCTGAGTATTCAAAAAGAACTTACACACGAAGGGACAACATAGTTTCAAATTGCATTAAATAAAGAAAGCGTACGAAGAGGCGGGAAAATGTAACAATGCCTAAAAAGCGTGTGCTCTGACATATGTTGGGATGAGATTAGCCGCCGTTCTTTCTTTGACTTTTCAAATTCGAAACCAAACATGCTGAATAACTAGAGTTAATAAGATGTTTGGGGGGCAATTGTGGGAGTCGAATATTCCGGGGGCAATAAGGCCGAATACAAGTATGAGGACAGCCAAGGACAGAATTTGTATTCGGTACTGATCCTAATCAACCACAGAGCCGAATAGGATAATCAACATTCCAACCAGCCAAACAAAGGCCGAATAAATAAACGTGCAATGGATCAAAGGTGGGCCCGAACCTAAGGCCCAAGGAGAAGAATATAAATAGAGGAGCATCAGCTAAAGAAAGGTATGTGAGAAAAAGTCTAACTTGAGATATAAGCAACCAAAAAAGTATACACTAATTTATCCATCGGAGTGCTAATCCCGGCACCCCTGACCGGAGTATTTATTTATTTTTAGGTGACTGTCTGAGGATCACAAGCATCCTACAAGATCAAAAGAGTATTTCCCAAACCATTTCCCCACAGTATACCATAAAAAAAAGTAGTGTAATTCTCTAAAATTTAAACTAGGTGGACCATTCATTAAAAGAGGTACAGTATATAAAAAGAACCATAAACCATTGAATTGGGGCCTAAAATGGTACGGTTATTTATTTTTATTTTTATTTTTATTTTTATTTTTAAAGGGGAAAAACTCAAAGAGAAATTACAAAGTTTCAGAAATGATCAAAGAAAATAACTCCAAATGAACCTCTTCAATGTAGATTGATATTCCAGAAGTCTTAGCAGCCATCTGGGATAGACCATGAGCAACTTGATTGCCAGACGGTAACATTATTTGATAATTATAAAATTCAATATGTTTTTTTTTATAGTGATTTTAAAATTATTTATTAAGGTGTGGTTAGGATTCCATGGCCTTGTGCCAAAGTAGCATTTTCTTTTAACTCTTATCATGTTTGTTTTCAGAGGTAGTAGCTTGGGATTTGATAATTAGCCTTTGAGTAGAATTGGTTTTTTTAGCTGGCTTTTTGTGTTCGAACTTTTTTAGTCTCGTTTGGCTTGACTTTTTTGACTTTTGTGAAAGAAAAAATGTAATGATTATGGATAAAAAAGTAGTATTTTATCTTATTGACTTATATAACCTATTTTGTCTTTTTGTGCTTTTTTAGCCAAAAATCCTCATCCAAACCACCCCTTAGCTAGTTGAGAGTGCTAAAATCATATTTATTTGTAAAGTGGAGCTTGGAATTAGTAGTCCCTTGAGACTATCATGGGCCTTGGAGGAGGGGATTAGTAAAGGCCTTCAAAGATTGGGTTTCAAAACTAGTGAAGGGAGTAGTTTAAAAAAGGGCAAATTACAAACACCCCCCTCGAGGTTTGGTGAAAATACAGATTCCCCCCTGAGGTTTGAAAAATTACATCCCGCCCCCTAAGGTTTATATTTTCATAACAAATTGCCCCTTAGGGTTTTTATTTTCATACAGATTCCCCCCTAATTTTTCCTAATTTATTATGAAAATTTGACCCTCAGGGGGGAATTTGTAATTTCTCAAACCTCAGGGGGAAATCTGTATTTTTACTAAATCTCGAGGGGGTGTTTGTAATTTACCCTTTAAAAAATGACTATTTTGTCCATGTTATGTGTTTGTTTTTGTTTGTGTGTGTGTTTTTTTTATTTTGGTATTACGTCATTTTATATATATAAATATTAAAGTAATATAGCACAAAAAATATTTATAAAATATAATTTTTAATATTAAAATATATCAAAAACAATAAAGAGTATTTATGATATTTCATATAATTAATCCCCTCGCTAAAATATATCACAAACAAATATTACCTTTCTTAATACTTTTACTAACAATTTCTACCCTGTCAATCTTTTCCCTAATAGTTCTATCCCACTTAATTTTGAAAACAAACGGATCCCTGATGAGATGTTAAATGTTGTTGCAGTCAACTCAAGAGAATACATACATCATTCAGTTATCATAGCTTTCTATGTTTTTGGCCATGACTTGGCCTCGTTTGGCAAATCTATTTTGTAACTTAAAAATTAAAAAATTACTAAATAAATTAAAAATAAAAAATTAAAGATTTTATTTTTTCTATATTTTTTTGTACTTTTTTTTCATTAAAAGTAAAAAAATATTCAAAGCATAATTTTTTTACCTTTTATTTTAGCTAAAAAGTTTAAAAAGTTAATAAAATGGAAAAGACTAAAGAGTGTGTACTATATACACTATATAACTAAAAAAGAAAATAACATAACTTTATACTTTTTAAGTCATAATTATAAAAAAAATAAAAAGTCATAACTAAATATAGTGGCGAAACTAAAAAATTAAATTAGAAGAAACACTTATTAATTACAACATTAAAAATTTTATAAAAATATTTCACATAAATTTTTGCGATTGACTTCAAGAAATATATATATATATATTATTTGTAACTAGTATATCATGGATAATATAATAAAAAAAAGTCATGGATATAAGTTTTAAAATAAATTATATAATGATAAAGTATTTTTTTATACAAAATTTCAGTAAAAAATCAATATAATAGTCACACTACGTCATCATTGACATATGATATCACCAATCAATAGTAAAGAAACAAATAGAAGATGAATCTCACATATCAAATGTAACTAACAATTCAATAAATTCTATATCTTTATTGAGTTTAATTATAATTGCATGTTAATAATGATGGGCATCACCATTGTATTGAAATTTTCATAGACAATAACATGACTTATCGCAATATCACTATTTTCAATTAAAAAAAAACAACATTATTATTTTCATAATTTAAAAATGTCATTGATATTTCAACCTAAATAGTATTTTATAATTTTTTTATTTAAAATTTGTTCTTTCTATTTGCAAAAAAAAAAAAAAAAAAAATCAAAACCAGGGGGGACGTGACCCACCAGACCAGGTGTGGCTCCACCATTGACTAAACATATCAAAATAATATCATAACTGAATAAAAAAATTGATCATATAAGAGAATTACATAACTAAATATATGTATAATAAAGAGTTTGTATTGTAACATTCTCCTATGCTTGAGGTTGAGGTAAATGACTTGTTTGTACTTTTCAAAAAATACTTTTAAAAAAATTATACTTTCTTATTTTTTGTGTTTTTTTTTGTTTTTATTGAATTTTTTTTAATATTTCAAGTAATTTTTTTAATTTTTAGACACACCTAACATAAATACATCTAAAAAAGTAAAAAAATGTAAAAAAAAATCTTTTAAAAATTCACTAAATACCAAAAATATAAAAATACAAAAATATAAGAATTCAGTACATTTTTTTTAATTTTTATGTGTTTATTAATTTTTTAAAATATTTTTTCACAAATTTTTACTTTTTAGATACATCTAAGTAAGGTACATCTAAAAAAGTAAAAAAAAAGTTTAAAATTTAAAAAATATTCACTAAAAACAAAAAAATACAAAAATCAAAAAAGTCAATTTTCAAAAAACTTAATTCAGAAAACTCAAACCAAACATACTGTTTGTTTTCCAGTAGGCATACTTGGCTTGATTTGAGGAAAATTATTTTTTTTGTGTTCTTTAATTTGATTTTTATTAATTGAAATAATGAGATTTGCTCTTTTTCTATTTTTTTAATAAGACAATTAGATAAGTATTTTTTAATAAATAATGGGAAATAATATTTTAAAATCATTAAATAACTTCTCACGGGAAATTGTCAAATTGATGACATGTCGCAATATAGTTGGCGGTCTCCAAGAGTGCTATGAATTTAATTGGTGAAATTGGTGAAAAGACTAGTCATGCATATAATTTTATGTTGAATTATGGAGAATAATAAAAAGCATGATATTTGGTGGAATGCATTATTAAGTGACTTCATTTAGAATAGACTATTTTATTAGTGAACTTTTATATTATAATTCTCTTATTATATATAATTTTAATTATGTTATTTTTTTTTAATAATAATAATAATTTTTTAATTATAGTATTATTTTAACAATTTTCTTGACACATTCTTTAGTTATGTCTATTTTCCTCTCAAGCATATGCATCTTTTTTAACCTCACAGCCACGTCATCGCCGACTCATCACTCACACTCGACCATAATGTGACTAATTGAAAAAATTGACTGTAACCATAGTTTTAAAAATATTTTATTTATTTATTTTAAATATTAAAATAACAAAATTATATAATTATAATTATTAAATTAAATTTTCATTTATTTATTTTGTTATTGATGATTTATGCACCCAACTTTCAAATTTTACTAAAATAGATCATTGAAAGTCTAATAAATCAAACTAAACCATCAAATTCATAGATAGATTACAATTATAGGATAAATTACTAATAAATATTAATAATTAAATTTAATTCTCATCAAACCCTAATAAAATCATCATTAAAAATAAAATTTTGAGACTTTTTTTTTTTTTTTACATATGCAGCTAAAATTTGACAATTAGTGACTTTTTTTGTTACGATTTTTATAAATTGTCACTAAAATTCATAGTTAGTGACTTTTTCTGTGACAGTTTTCAAACTGTCACTGAAAGCTAAAAATTAGTAATTTTTTTATGACGATTTTTTTTTAAACTGTCATTTAAATTTGTAATTAGCGATATTTTTTGTGATAATTTTTTTAAACAATCCTAAAAATTAATAATTAATGACTTTTTTTAATAGAGTTTGATAAAAAATCACATTAATTATCATAAGACCTATTGGATAATAAGTTTATCTATTAGGATCTACATGTAAGTTTCCCTACATTATATAAGATTAAAATTCCTTTCATATAATTATTAGTTCTAAAATTATCAATTTTTTAAAATTTTATATCTTATTCCATATTTAGAATGACTCACACTTATAAAAACGGGTTGACAAAATATTATTAATTTTGTAATTTAATTAATTATTTTCAACATTTTCTTAATTTTTTATTTTGTATCTTCTCTGTCAATCTCGACGGATCGATATTCACTAGTCCCTTATATGGTGGATATTAAATTAAGGAGAAGGATTCTCTCTAGTCTAAAATTTAGATTAGAAGGCATTGTTTGGATTCATGGGACCTATTATGGGTTCCATTTCAATAATCCGAGCCGTTCATTTTGTTAGGCATTTCGTGTATTTTATTTATAAAAAAAATTAGGTCGATTCAATAACTGTAATTTGTTGAATTTACCGAGTTTTTTATTAAAAAAATGGACAATAATTGTATTTTTAAAAAATGAATCATATATTTTTTTGATGAAAAAAAATTGAATATATTACAATTATCAAATTAATTTAATTTTTTTATAAATAAAATATATAAAATATCTGATAAAATAAACTTTTTAAATCATTAAAACAAAATATGTGATAAACTCCATGAACCAAACGGCCCCTCCCGTCCAGATGTGGACGGAATCCTCCTCCATTAACTAACCCCGTATTGTCCAATCTAAAGTGATATTAGCCTGGGAGTCCCTCTCTCTTAATATTGGGTGATTATTTAGTATTTTTAAAATATGAAAACGTGATATTTTATAAGGTTTTAATTGATAGAAAGAGGTATAGGTTCATAATTTATGTTAGGAATGAAGGAATAACACGAGGAGCTAAGTAATTAGTAATTGACTTGAAGTATAATCACGTGGTGTTTCGGAATTATTAAATAACTAAGACTAACATAATTAGTCGTCTGTATAAATAAATAATCAAAAATTAATTTTTAAAATTAAATAATAATCTAAAAAATTTATCTACAGTATTTAGCAAAAATAATTTGGAAACAATTAAATTTTATTTATTTTTATCACAGTTACATATAAGAGAATTTTTTTTTTAATTCTTATGTCATTAATTATGTGCTCTAAGTTCTTAATAACAAATATATGTCATAATTTAAGTGGTAAAAATTAAAAAATAAATCACAAAAATTATATTTATGATAAAATATAAATACATTTCGTCTTATGAGTTTCATAAATTTAATTTATCATATGATAGTGGTAAATTACATTTGTCAATATAGTAATGTTTTCATGTTTTGTGAAGCCTAAAAATTATAATTTGTCTTATATTATAAGATTTACGTAAAAATGAATTAGGATTCACTTGTGATATTAAATTTGGGCTTTTATCTAATCATTAAAAACTGTCTTATTCTATTCCCAACTTATATGAATCATATGACCTATCTATTTATTAAATTAGTAAATAAATATTTGTAAATATTTTTTTTATAATAAAATAAGAAATATGGACTTATTTTATACATACTTATTAAAAAGTTTGAACTATAGTTTTAAATATATATATATATATATATTTATATTTAATACAATTAAATGAATAATTATATATATATATTTATATAAAAAAATTATTTCAGATAAAAAGCCACCCTAAATTGTAGGTCATATTCTAGTCCTAATAAATTTAAATTTTATATTTAAATTATATCATAGTTTATCAGTTCGTGACTGATATAAGCAAATTTGAGAGTTCTAATATTGGATTAAATATTAAAAAGTAGCTAAGAAAATTTAGTTTAAGTCGATTTTTTTTGCCAATAATTCTTGATTTAAGCCTAATCCTTAGAGAATCGTCTAGTTCATGTCTAATCCATAAGTTAGTAAACCTACCTATTTATTTAATTTTTAATTAGAAAATATATTTTTTAAAAAAATTTATAACAAAAATAGGAAATATGTACATATTTGTTTGGTATATTTATTAACAATTTCAAAATTAATTAAGAAATTATGTACTTATTCTTAAAATGATAAATCACATTGGTAATCCCTATATTTTAACTCTTGTGTTATTTTTATCCTTGCAATTTTAATTTGCTCAATTTTGACCCTAAATTTATAATTTTGTCTCAATTTGGTCAAATTGTTATAATTGCTAGTGTGTTTTTTTTTTTTTAAATTTTTTTTATTAGAAATACACACATGAGTAGCATTTGTTATACTTTTATAGATAAATTTATAAACTTGTTTAACTCAATAAGTGTTTGTTTGGGAAGTGAGTCGTCTTTTTGATTTTTTTGGCTATTGAGAATGATTTTTTTGATTTTTTTGACTTTTTGTGAGAAAAAGTATATAATGATTATGAATTAGATGTGATATTTTGTGTTATTAGGCTAAAAGGTCTATTTTGTCTTTTTGTGGTTAAAATAGCCTCAACACTGCTTCCCAAATGAAGCCTAAGTTAATATCAACAAACTCAGTATTTATTTTCTTTCAAAAATCTTAACCAACATTACCAATTGGACCAAATTAATACAAAATCTAAAATTAGGAGTAAAAATCAAACTAACTGAAATTACAGAGACTAATTTGACATAAGAGACAAAATGCAGGGACTATCGATATAGTTTATCCTTCTTAAAATATGTCTAATATTGATTGTATCAATATTAAGATATATTTATATCTGAAAAATAATTTAAGACCAGATCATCTTAGAACCTGAATAAAAAATTAATGGCTTATTAGAACTATTTAATAACTATAAATTCAAATTTGATCAATTTTTCATTTAAATTTTTCCATAGAATTAGGTTGTTTGATAATTTTAATTTATAGTTCTAATTTTTTCTTGTATTTTTTAAAAAATATTTTAAAATTATATATAATTATAATTTCTTTTAAAATTTCCTTTTCAATCTCAAATTAGTTATAATTTGAATTTTGTTAAAATTTATTTTTGACTTCTTATTTACAAAAACTAACAATAAACATAAATTAATTTTTTGAACATTGTAAAAAGGTAAATAAAGAAATATATTAATAATAATAATAATAACAAAACATATTTTTATTTATCATGTAATGTCTCATCACTGCATTGATAATAGATATTAATAATAAAATTCATTATGATAATACAACAATAATATATCAAATAATAAGTAACATGTGATCACAATAATTTTTGATGATTATACAAAAGTATCCAAAATTATGTATAAAAAATAATATATGATCCATATTCAATTTTTATATGATAAAATTCACACTTAATATGAACCACACATTAGTTTTTTAAATCAATTCATCACTTAAACTATCTACTATTATTTTAATATTCACATTTTCAAAATCTACCAAAACAATGCTCTGGTCGAGCTCATCATTATCTTTATTATTGCCATGCTCACCACCTCCGGTCTACTTTTTTTTTTTTTATATATATCTTTGTAAATATAAAAAGACAATATTGTAAAAATAAAAATGTAACGTTATAGTTTTAAAGAGTTAAAAATGAAAAATAAAAAATTGTGATTTTAGGTTTTTTTATTCCATATATGGGTTTTTTTTTTTTTAAATACATAAATTATGGAATAGTATTCATTATTTAAAATTTTATTTTTTTGATGGGAAAATCAATTAAAGAAAATTTTGTTTAAGAAATTTAAAAAATAGCCAAATCACAAAGAACAATATAAGACGCCTTATTCTATATATATTAAAAAAAAAAACTCATAACTATATTATCAATTCATATATATCAAAAGAAATAATAACAACAATATAAAAAATACACAAACATCCACAAATAAATAAATAAATAAATAAAACTTCAAATCAACTCTCAAAACAAAGATAATTAACAGATATATATTTATTATCAATTTAGTTGAAAAAGAAATACATTGGAAAAAAAAAAGTCACATAGAGAAAAAAAAAATACTCATATTGACAAAGAGAGAGAATAACCATTGTATCATTACATTTGAGGAGGAGTTGGCTGGGTTAAAAAAAAGATAAAATATTAAGTATTTTAAAGAGATAATTGCATGGAATTTTTAATTTGATTGAGTTTTTAAAATTTTAGATTTATATTATTTTTAGAAAATGTGAGAGTGGAATGAAGGTGACTTACTATATTATTAGAATTTTGAAATTCAAAATCATAGATAATTAGTGTCTTTATTTTTTTTATTTGAATTATTTTGATCAATATTATTTTTGAAAAGAGTGAGAGTGACTTATCATATTGTTTTGAATTTTAAAATTTACAATTGTAGATAATTAGAACTTTTTTTATTTTTGGACTTTTGACTTAAAGAATTAACCAATAATTTTTTTTTAATTTCTTTAAAAATTAATAAATTAAAAAAATTAGAACTTCCACTATCATTATTCTAAAAAATATCATTCTTCATATATATATATATACAATAATGTTTGAGGGCTCGAAAGACGTTGGCTCTAATTGGCTCGAAACCCAAACGACGTCGTTTTGGGTTTCTTTTTTTTTTTTTTTTTTTTTTTTTTTTCTTCTTCTTCCTTTTCTTGACCCA
Source organism: Camellia lanceoleosa (assembly GCA_025200525.1). Lineage (NCBI taxonomy): Eukaryota > Viridiplantae > Streptophyta > Magnoliopsida > Ericales > Theaceae > Camellia > Camellia lanceoleosa. The sequence continues at coordinate 102,882,036 of CM045763.1, read as the reverse complement.
TGCCTCATTCCTCTCGCCTCTCTGGATCTGGACTTATCCCTCTCGCCTATTGCTATCTCTTCAGTCTCGCCTCTCTCACTTGTCTACTGAAGCAGTAAGAAGGACGACTGAGGTAAACCCCAAATCGGGCCATGTTAGGGTTTAGTTGTAGAAATTGGTCGATTTTTTTTTTATAGAAATTAGCCATGTTAGGACGTAGAAATTAGTGGATTTTTTTATAGAAATTAGCCATGTCAGGGTTTAGTAGAAATTAGGGTTTATAATAATGTTTGGACGACTGAGGACGACTAATTTTTTGTGGAAATTAGTCGAGGATGTTAGGTGTTTTGCATTTTAATCTGTTATCCTCTGTATACATTTGATTGGTTTTGCTTGAAATACACATCTGTGATGACCTATGTTCGAAAAATATTGATTGGTTATCCTCCGTATAAATTTGAGATTAGCATTGCTTTATGGTTTGGGTTGGCTTTGTCATCTCTGTATTGAAAACATAATATATTGGTTGCATTTTGAACCCACTTTAAATGAAATTTTTCGTTGTCTGAAATTTTTTTGTTGCTTGGCTTTGTGCTACTCTGTTGTCTGAAATTCAATGGCCTTCAATGGGATGAAGGCCTGGGAGAAAGAAAAAAAAAGGATGTTTGGTTATGTACATGTTATCCTCAGCTGTTCAGATTTATAATAATGGCTCTATTAGTAAAAAAACCAGTAATGTTTTGTTGAACAAGTAGGAATTTGTTAGCATTGCTTGAAATTGCTTGAATTTGTTAGCATTGCTTGAAATTGCTTGAATCTGTTAGCAATTGCTGAAAAACATGACTGCTTCAATTTGTTTTGTTGAACAGCAGCTCTCTTTCAACTAATTGAATCTGTTAGCATTGCTTGAAATTAGCATTGAATCTGTTAGCATTGCTTGAAGAGAGTTGTCAAGATTCTGTGCTAATAAGAGTACAATATCCCCAAAGCATTTGGTAAGTCAGCAGGGAATCAACTTTTTTAATTAGTTTTGTCGAACAAGTTGGAATTTTACCAAATGGAGTCTGAGACCTTAATTGTTACAATTTCAATAGAAAAAATTCTAGGCTCAATACAGGAGTCTGAGACCTTTGACCACTTGTAGGCTGAAAAATTCTAGGCTGAATACAGGTAAGTCAGCAGGAAATCAACTCCACAACTTTTGAAAGACTTTAAAGTGTAGTTATTGACCTTAAATTTTGAAAATTGTAGAATATAGAAGTCTGAGACCTTTGACCAGTTTTATGCTACACTCAATGGCATAGTTTATTCATTTTTTAGCCTAGGTGAGACCATACCTGAAGCAGAATTGTATGTGAAGTCCTTAGATCTGTTTCTCAATGTTATAGACCAAAAGTGACTGCAATAGAAGAGAGTAATAGAATAAGGGACATACAGATAGATGAATTGGTAGGCTTTTTGCAGACTTATGAGTTGACCCTTTCTAAGCACCAAATTCATAAGTAAGTAACAAATTCATAAAACTTAACAAAACCCGAAACAGATTCATAAGTAACAGATTGAAAGAGACTTATCATCTGTTTTAGATGGATACCTTTGAAAGATCATTCTATGTGTCAACATTGATTTTATGCATTCACTTTGTTGTCAACATTGAATTTATGCATTCAACATTCATAAGCATTCAACATTCATAGGAATTTAAAGTGGCTTTGTTATCAAGATTGAGGCAGTTGAATCTATTGGTATTTTTTATGCAGATTACAACATGGCTTCATCTTCTACTAATCCTATGAGATTAAGATTAAAGCCAAGATTCTGTTATTGTGGAAGAATAGCATCCATACACATTGTACGAACCAATGAGAATGGAAATAAAGGTCGTGTGTTTTTTGTTTGCCCAGACAAATATGTAAGTATTTGTTATATAAATTAATGTTTCACTTTTTACAAATTTCATTTGTCTGATTTCATTAACCGATTCTTGTGCATTGTAGAGTGTGAACGATCACTGTAATTACTTCAGCTTCGCAGATGATGATGATAGGGATGTTATCTCTACAGATATAAGAACTGAAGAAATTAATGAGCTAAGGAGAAGGGTTAGTGAGCATGATAGAAGGCTCGAAAGGATGGAGAAGATTTTCAAGGCTACGACTTATGCCATTGTAATTTGTGTATTTTTTTACTTTATCATGTAAATGAATGTAATGGACATATTTTGGGAAGTGTTTGAATGGATGTAATGGACATATTTTGTAATGGATATATTTTGTAATGGACATATTTTGTAATGGACGTATTCTATTATGTAATTTCAATGTAGTGTTTGAATAGATCTGTTTTATTATGGATTGAACAACCATAACAGATTCAATGGATGAATTTAGTGTTTGAACAACCATAACCTGGACCATTTTATTAATAAAACTTTAACAGATTGAACAACTATAACCTGGAGCATTTTATGATAAATCTGTTTGAATGGATCTGGAGCATAACAGATTGAGCATTCAGGCAAATGCACAGATTGAGCATTCAAGCAGATTGAATGGATCTGTTAAAAATCTGGAGCATAACAGATTGAGCATTCAGGCAGATTCACAAAATGGATCTGTTTGAATGGAGCATTTAAGCATTCAGATTCAAGCACTTCTTTCATTCAAATTCACAGACATACAAAATCTGTTATGCTTGAATGCTCATTCAATATACATTCAAAACCTGTTATGCTTGAATACATTCAACATACATACAAATTCAGCAGATTCATACATTCAACATACAGATGCTGTTATGCTTGATTCAGCAAATTCATACATTCAACAGATTCAGCAAATTCAACATACATATTCTGTTCTACAGATTCAACATACATTCAAAACCTGGAATATTACCATAAAATATAACCTGGAGCATAACAGATATATATATTTCAGCATTCAAAATCTGGTTTATTTAGTCATATTCATAGACATAATCTGAACCATAACCTGGAGCATTCAAGCAGATTCATAGACATACAAATTGAGCATTTAAAATCTGGCCCATTCAACATCCATTTGCCATCATTGAACATAAAATATTACCATTAAAGTGAAAGGTTTCATCTCCAAATAGATGATTTACAACAGGATTTTTTTAGTTTTCATTGAGCATTTTTTTACAACAGGATTTTTGTAGTTCTCATTGACCATTTACAATAGGTTTATCTGCATCACCAATCATATTCACCATTTAGCACCAACAATCAGATTCACCCATGTTCAGGAAATGCACCAGCAATCAAATTCAGCATTCTGCATCTTTTTCATCACGGAGCAAAGACAGCAGTTCCTCTTCCTGAAAAAATTGACATCTTTATTTAAATACTTTAATATCTCCATATAGCTCCTAATTAAAAGCAGTGATAAAATATTACCATTAAAGCGATTGTCGAACTTTGAGTATGAGATGTGCCTCCAATATTGTCCACCGTTTGCATTTGACTAAACTATGCCTATTCAATAAACAAGTACACTTTACAAATATTGTCCATTCAACATATATAGCAATTAAAACAATAACCAACATTTTAGTTTAAACATTGACCACATACCGGTACATACATACTCTGTTCTGTGCCATCCATGTAAGGGAAAAGTAAGGTGCAGTTTGCGTCGCCTTATGATCATAGTAACATAATTTCATTATACATAAAAGACATTAAAATAAAAAATAACCAGCAACATAAAAAATCAAATAGATACCGGGCCATGATAAGTATTGTATTGTATATCATCGGTACCAAGAAAATTTAACTTCCGAGGCTGACATTGACAAATCGGGCCATGTGCTTTTGGAGGCTTTTTACTCTTTCCCTTCAACCGATTCACTATTGCATCCATTTTGCTAACCTTCCGTTTGGTACATGGACGTTCTCTTCGGCGAGCAACCATTGGACTAAGTATGTTGCGAGACATGCTTGCTTTTGTAGTACTACGAGCAGACGGACTTCTCAATGAACTATGAGAATGTGGTACATTACTAGTAGAAGGTGGCACGTCACTAGTAGAAGGTGGTGCATGACTCGCATTACCCGATTGATCTTTTCTCACTCTATCCTTAATTTTTATCAACCCAAGATCAAGCACTTCGTGTTTACCATTATCGTTGGCAGTAATTTCTATGATTTTGTCAAACATCTTGTGGTATTTGTCATGCAACTTTGCATTAAGAACAGCCCCGGCTTTAGTGTATGTGGTTGGAATGCATGTGTACCCTCTTTTGATATCTTTTCTCCATCTTGATACAATATATTTATCTGGCACCTGATATATACACCTCTCAAGTAGCACAGTAATTCCATAGGCACACATAATGCCCCTAAACTCAAACCACCGACACATACAATGTAATTCACATTCAGTTGCATTAAAGTACACAACAAATTCCACAATCTTCATTTTCTCACCCACAAGAACAGCCTTCTTCACATGATAAGTACAAATTGCTCCCTCTTCTTTGACAAGATTCGCACGACAATGCAATAGTCGTTTCAATTCTACTTGCACTTTTTTAAATTTTGCATTTGTGTAGGCTGCACGAAATTGCTTCTCAAACTCATATACCGTTATGCAATCATACAATTTGTTTCAAGATTTGAAGTCTGCTTTCATCTCTTTCTCAACCTTACTTCTCAAGGCATTATCATACTGTTCAACGAATTGCTTTAAAATTGTCTTTGAGTTCACATATCCATAAAAAAATGCGTTCATGCTCTCACTTCATTGTGTAGTCGACATGCCAGCCCAAAAAACATCCTTTACATACACAGGAATCCACCTGTGTCGCTCACTGTATAATACCCCCAACCAGTCATTATCATCTAGGTTGAACTTCCCAATCATCGCTTGCCATTCTTTATCAAATTCATGTTTTGTAAAACAATCATAAACTGCATTTTGCAAAGCAAGCTTGATGGATTCATATTGGGCATATCCTCTTAATTTTTCAAGAATTTTCTTCATAATATGCCATAAGCACCAACGATGTCGAGCTTCTGGAAAGACAACTTCAATGGCATTTTGCATAGCTCTGCACTGGTCTGTTATTATAGCTTTTGGAGGAACGTCCGACATGCAACTTATAACCATTCTATGAAGAGTCACACAAATGTTTCATTGTTCTCATTAGATAAATAGCCCACAACCAAGCAAAATTGACTGCCCATGGTGATTAACTCCTACAAACGGAGCAAATGGCATATCATATTTGTTTGTCAGGTAAGTTGTGTCAAATGAAACCACATCCCCAAATGCTTTATAAGTTGCCCTACTCCTTGCATCTGCCCAAAACAAGTTTCGCATGCGACCATCTTCATCGAGGTCAATTGCATAATAGAAGTTCGAATTTTGTTGCATACTATGAAAATAAAGTGCAACTGATTCAGCATCTCCAACCCCAAGCCTCAATCTTCTCATACTCTGAATATGATTCCTTGCATCTTGTTCATCAAATGTTAAGGCCTCATACCCCCTACCTCAACAACTATAGAATGAAAATTCCTAGCCACCCGTATTCCTGCTTTATTGCTTATTTCTAGTCTTCTCTTCACAGGGATAAGAATTCTCTTATTCATTGCAAAATGTCGTGAGTCACTAGGAATCAAGTCATACGTATGTTCAAGGACAACTATTGTCAACTTAAATCTTCCATCCTTTTGTAGAGTTGCTCTAACCTTTGCTTTACACTCATTGAATAATGACAAAGATGGTTCCAGATGGTGTACTTCTGATCGTTTTGTTCTCTTGCGTTCCCTAGTATATTCAACTCCAAAGTATTTTACTTCCTCATCTTGTCCAATGTTCTATGTTCTATAAGCTACATCAAATCCGACGTGCTTCTCATATTTTGCATAAAACGAATATACTTCTTGCTTTGAGCTAAAACACATGCCCTTCTTAGGTTCTTCAACTTCACCAATCTCATTTCATGACGGATTGTTTTCTGCCTCTTCAACTTCCTCACTCCCATTCAATGGAGGATTAGTTGAATCAATGTCCATTGAAACGTGTAGTTCGTGTAGCTTCAAACCAAATAGAAACTAAACTGTAAGTGCATGTATGTGCATTTCAATTTTTCAAACTGAGCTGAAATTCAACACTGATATTAATTCAACACACTGAGATTAGAAGATGGTGCATGGCTCGAGCAGGTTGATTGATTTTAACAGCATCAGAAGAAAAAGTTCACCCCTGATTCCACGATCTTTCTTGCTCATAAACATATGGTCAAAAAACTAAAACTTTCACAAGGAAATTTATGTTGCGGTGGTACTGAATATTGATGCAAAATTCTGACTAGGGTGGGGAGTTCAGAAACAAACTGAAAATCTATGGTTCAATTAAGTTGATTACACAGTGAGGGAAGTCCTGATTTTTCATGTGAACTCAACCAACACATAAAAAATCAGGGCAATTTCTCTATGCGAACTTTCATCAAACAATTGGCATGCATCATTACCATGGAAATGTTTAACAGATGGCATGCTTCCAGAATAACCAAATTTTTTTTTTTTTTAAAACATACACAGATCAATAACGAGATGTTCAATCAATAACATACACAGATCAATAACGAGATGGTATAGAGGTGCAATGGAGACTGAGTGGAGAAATTTTTTTAACATACACAGATCAATAACGACATGTCTTACGAAATGTTGACCACAGCTCAATGTTAGCAAAATAAAAATGCACAGATAAATTATTCACCACTCTATCTCCGTATTAATATAAAAATAAAAAAAAAATTTGTATTAGATACACATAAATGAAACAGATTCACAGAAACAAAATAGGTGCAGTGGAGACAGATCAATTTTTTGTATTAGATAGATAGGTGCAGTGGAGACAGAGTGGAGAAATTTTAATTTTTTTCACATACATCTCAAATTACTTACCTACAGATACAAAATGGAGATTCCGAACATCGGTGGACGGTGGTCAGCGACGCCCATCAGTGAACACCAGGTCGGTCATCGTCGTCGTCGTCTCTCTCGCCGTCGTGGTCGTCTCCCTCTCTCTCCCTTATGTCCTCTTTGGTTTATGCTCTTTTGTTTCATTTTTCTTCATCACTTTGTGTAGAACACGTGAGCTCCACGTGCATCAAAATTTCGCGCGGGAAACCATTCGAGCCATTCGAGCTGTTGCTCTTTCGGGCCCTCTAATGGGATTGATATATATATATATATAAGCTCTGTTTGGGAAGATGGTTTATGGGTTTTTTTTGGCTATTTTAACTACAAAAGACAAAATAGGTTATTTTAGTCACAATAAACAAAATATCACATTCAATCCATAATTATTACATTCTTCTCTCAGAAAAAAAAAAAAAAAACTAAAAAAATCAAAAAAAAATTTCCCAAATTAAACTTTTAGTCCAAATTAAAATAATTAAAAAAGTCAAAAAATTAGAAAATTGACCCAGTTCCTAAACGAAACCTGATAGATAGATTTCCTGCTACATCTCGTGAGGAGTAGCCTTTTTATTAGGTAAGGTAGGTGGGATGTAGTTATTGTTAACCAGACTTGCACAGCATTGATTGCGCTGATCATTTTCATTGGAGGAAGGCTAGAGATCTAAACTTTTTATCAAATATTTTATATAAATGTAAAATTTTATATAAAATATATAATATAATTATTTGTAGAATTTTTAATAAAATTTTTAGAGATTTGTAATATTTATGTTTCGGTTATCGTAAACAAGTGCATGGATTAGACTTTGGGTCAACACTGAGATAATTAATTCCTGACAATCAATTTTAAACGACAAAAGTGGTGACGTGATGACTTGGTTTACTCTGTTCACCATTTTGTCATCATCTTTGCTCCTCCCTGTGAAATGCCAAAAAATAAAAAAATTAGAAACAGCGAGCACCGTGAAGAAATCAATGGAAGGTTTCACCATACCTCTTTTTTTCCTCTACTCTTTATTTTCCATTGTAACAACCTCCAAAGCACTTGACACCATAACCAAAACTCACTTCATCACATATAACAACACCATAGTTTCACCCAGCGAAAGTTTCGAAATAAGGTTTTTCACTCCAGGCAATTCCAAGAACTGGTACATCGCAATATGGTACAAGAAGATAGCCTCAGGGACCATTGTATGGGTTGCCAACAGAGATAACCCACTTCCCAATTCCACTGGTGTCTTGAAACTCATCGACCCAGCAATCCTCGTCCTTCTCAATTCTGCCAACAACACCGTATGGTCCACCAACACCTCTCGATCCACACGCAACCCAGTTGCCAGACTTCTCGATTCAGGAAATCTTATCATCCAAGACCCAAACGATCACAACCCAGAAAATTTTCTCTGGCAGAGCTTCGATTACCCTTGTGATACTCTGTTACTGGGCATGAAGGTTAGGAAGAACTTGGTTACAGGTCAAGAATGGCACATGTCTTCGTGGAAGAGTAAAGATGACCCAGCCCACGGTGATTACACTTACTGGTTAGATCTTCGTGGATACCCACAAATGTTCTTCAGCAAAGGCTTTGTTGTGTTGTTCCGAGCTGGACCATGGAATGGTCTCCGATTCACCGGCACTGTGACGATACTAATCAAGAATCCAATTTTCAAATTTGGAATGCATTTTGAAAAGGATGAGATTTACTACAAGTATGATCTCCTTAACAGCTCTGTTGCTTCCCGGTTTATCTTGACTCCCAATGGTTTTCTACAGAGATGGACATGGATTAATCAAAACAAAGGTTGGGTGCTTTATGTGAATCAACCAACAACTGTTAATTGTAATAGTTATAATTTGGGTGATGCTTATGGTAGCTGTGATGTCGATAAGTCTCCTGTTTGCTAGTGTTTGAGTAAATTTGTCCCTAAAAACCCGAAAGATTGGAACACGACGAATTGGTCGGGAGGGTGTGTTCGGAGGACGGCGTTGGATTGCAAGAATGGAGATGGGTTTTTGAAGTATTCGGGGGTGAAATTGCCGGATACGCGGAGTTTGCAGTATAATTGGACAATGACGCTTGGGAAATGCAGAGAGGTGTGCTTGAAGAACTGTTCTTGTGTGGCTTATTCTAGTTTGGACATAAGAGGAGGTGGAAGTGGGTGTTTGCTTTGGTTTGATGACTTGGTTGATATTAGACTGTTCAATGAAGGTGGCGGGTAAGACATTTACATAAGGATGGCTGCCTTTAAGTTGGGTATGTATTCACACAAACCCTAAACACAAATGAGTTGTTTTTACATTATAGTTGAAATTTGATTGCATTTGTTACTTAATTGCTTACTATTTAATGAAATTTATAGCAACTGATAGTTTATTAATGCAAGAAAATATGGGCAATTAGTGTACAAAATATCATACTTGCTCAAGAAAGTCCTCAGTTTCTATAATGTTTGTCTAATTACATATTGACAAAAAGAGAGTTCAAGGGTTTTTGGAGTCTAATAGTCTATAGTAGTATTTGAGGCATTAGCAATTAATCTTTCAAATTTATGCTTTCATGGTTGTGGACTGGATAGTCCAACAAGCTGGCTTCAATGGAAAGAAAAGAGAGATAGTCATAGTGACCTTAACATTATTCACTGGAATGCTTCTGTTGGGTCTAAGCATAATGTTGTATATCCAGAAGAAGAAGAATAAGAAGAAGGATTCACAGTTGAAGATAGAAGGTAATCCAAATGAGTGTCTATTTACTTTTTTGTCTTTGTTCTGTGATCCATTTTGTGAACGGATTCTGTCTTTTTGTTAACTTGAATCACAAAAAAGACAACCAAAAAAAAAAAAACTCATAAAATGTATAGCTTTGTTAGTTGTCTCATTTAAACTCAAATCACCTACTTTGTAGGAAGGCCAGTACACAAGTCCCAACAAGGTTACATTGAAAAAAACTAGAACGAAGATATGGAGTTACTGTTGTTTGACTTTGCTATGATAGCTAGTTCTACAAATAACTTCTCAATTGACAATAAGCTTGGAGAGGGTGGATACAAACCTGTTTACAAGGTTGCAATTTAAATACCCTCATTTAGTTAGAATGTAGGTGCTGCCCAATCCATGAGTTTCAAGAATATTTTTTAATTATCAAATTGGTAATTTTCAGGGTAGGTTGGAAGGAGGACAAGAAATAGCAGTTAAGCGGCTCTCAAAATATTCCAATCAAGGACTCGATGAGTTCAAGAACGAAGTCATCTGTATTGCCAAACTTCAACACCGAAATCTCGTGAAGCTTCTGGGTTGTTGCATACAAAGAGAAGAAAAGATGTTAATCTATGAATTCATGCCTAACAAGAGCCTAGACTTGTTTATTTTTGGTTTGGTTCTCAAAATTCTTTTGAATTTTTGTTAGGGAACCTTTTCTTGTTAAATTCATTTCACCCGAGCATTGACTGACTCATATGAAACTTTGCGTAGATGAAGGCAGAAGAACATTAATGGACTGGCCTAAGCGTTTTCACATTATTAATGGAATTGCGCGTGGACTTCTGTATCTTCATCAAGATTCCAGATTGAGAATCATTTATAGAGATCTTAAAGCTTTGCTAGATATCGACATGAACCCAAAAATATCAGATTTTGGCATGGCTAGAATTTTTGAAGGAAATGAGATAGAAGGAAATACGAATAGAGTGGTTGGCACATAGTAAGGATATCTCTTAACATGTCCTAAATAATAATTCACCTATATTAATTGTCCTAAAATATGTTTCATAACTCAATGCTTTGTTATAGTGGCTACAAGTCTCCAAAATACGTGGTGGACGGGATTTTTTCAATAAAATCAGATGTTTTTAGTTTTGATGTTATAGTGTTGGAGATTGTGAGCGAGATGCGAAACACAAGTATCATTAATCCAGATCACTATTTCAACCTCCTCGAGCATGTGAGTATCAAGTATGGAAATATTTGCTCATGTGTTAAAAACTAAAGGTGTTAATACCAATCGTTCTGAATTGTTCAGGCATGGAGACTGTATGAAGAAGGCAAGTCAATGGAACTGGTTGATGGGTTTGTAAGAGACTCATGTTGTCTGTGTGAAGTGTTGCGATCAATCCATGTGGGTCTATTGTGTGTGCAACAACATCCAGAAGACAGGCCAACCATGTCATCTGTGGTTATGATGTTGGGAAGTGAAGGTGAATTGCCATGGCCTAAACAAACTGGCTTTTTTACTGAATTTGATAGTTCATCCAGCAAGTATGCCCAATGTTCAGCCAATGAACTTACCATTACAACAATGCAACCTCGATAGTCGTATTCTCTAGGAATTGATTGTAATATAATCGTGTGATAGAGAGAGAATTTCAGACAAGAGAGAAGGGACAGGGCCAAGAATCCTTGTATTACACGATGTAGTTGCATTTCTCTGAAAGCCATAGGAATGTGGACTATAATATTACCTTTGGCTAACTGTATTTGGATTATCTTCTCATGATCCGTATCCTTTGTAAACATTCTGACTCAGCCTTTGATTGTTCCTATAAATTGTGTACTGGTTGTCTCATGTCCTCTATTCTTTCTTTTGCTTTCTCTTTGAAATTCTTTTTTTTTCTAAAATGGTGATCTTTTAGTCAAAACATTAAATACTTGATGATCAATTCAACCAAATACCAATCCAACCAAGCAAGGCAAAAAATCGAAACTATATCTAAATAACTAATGGAGACCCACGCGAGTTTAACGATTTAAAACACCGTGGATCATGTTCAGCCCGTTAAATCACATCAGCTCTAAGTCGCAGCTTAAGTCCATGAGAGGGATTCACACACACAAGAACATGACATGAACTATGTTAAATACGATTTCAAATAGAAACATGATTAACACTGAAATAAATTATGGGATTGCCAAAACTAAGTCTTAACACTATTTCTTCCAATGCCGGAGGCCCATGCCAAAAACATAAAGTAGAATTTTAAATTAAAAAACTAGAGCCCCGTAAACAATACCAATGGCTTCTATACCAAGGAGTCTCCAACATACAATACATCAGAATCAAACAGTTCCGTAAAGATATACATACATATTTATGTCATTGAGGCTCTAGTATTGTAATGGTGGATTCATTGGTAAAGTAGGTGCATTTCTGCCAGAAGAATTATCAGCTTCAGTTAGATTCCTTTCAGTAAAAAAACCAAGTTGTTTGGGACAAGACAATGCACCTTCACTTCTCAACATTAGAACCACAGATGGCATGGTTGGCCTATCTTTTGGACCTTGTTGCACACATAATAGACCCACATGAATTGATCTCAACACTTCAAATACATAACAAAAGTCCCTTACAGCTTCATCAAGCAGATCCAAGGACTTGCCCAATTTATGCGCCTTTTATGCCTAAACAAATTGCAAACAAATTAGTATTACTGCTTTTAATTTAATATAGATATCAAAATAGTATTACCAGCCTTGATTTTTACATGTCCAAGAAGGTTGATGTTATGATAGGGATGAAAGAGTTCTCTGTTTCTCTTCCTGTTCACAATCTCCAGAACCAAAACACCAAAGCTGACTATATTTGATTTTACTGAGAAATGCCCATCAACCACATATTCTGGAGACATGTAACCACTGCAATAAGACATCGAACAAATTGAGAAATTTAGGACCATTATAAGTGCATTACAGATTACATAGATCAAGTTATAGTAGAGATTCGTACTATGTTCTGACCACTTTATTTATGTTTGCTTCTGTCTCATCTCCTTTGAAACTATGTCGAAGTCTAGTATCTTTGGGTTCATGAAAATATCTAAGAAAACATTGCTATCTTTGAGATCCCTGTGGATAATTCTCAGTCTTAAATTTTGATGAAGATAAAGAAGTCCCTGAGCAATTCCATTGATAATGTGGCAGCGCTTTAGCCAATCAAGTATGGTGCTTCAGATTGTATCTACATATCTTTGACTAAGTTAATTGTGCTTATATATTTGAGTGTAAAAAAGTATCTTTAACTTTGAATACACGGATATTTGATTAACAACAAATGCACATAGGCAGCCACTTGAATTACTTTTTATTTAAAAAAATAATAATAATAATTGCAAGATGATTTCTGTACTTACATAGGCAACCATTTGAACTTGGTTTAACCAAATTCTAGAGGAACTCTATGCCAAAGCACCACACCAGTAGAGGGAATACTTGAAAAATATAGTGCACTTTTTGATCTAAAAATTACTATGGTTTTGACAAAGCCGGACCAAAAATAAAGGTGTCCAAGCTTTTGTTAAGCATATGTATTCATAGATCAACATCTTCTCTTCTCCTTGAATGCAGCACCCTAGAAGCTTTACAAGATTCCGATGCTGAAGTTTGGCAATACATATAACTTCATTCTTGAACTCATCAATTCCTTGTCTAGAGTCTTTTGAAAGCCTCTTCACAGCTATTTGTTGTCCTTCTTCTAGCGTGCCCTGAAGATTGGCAATTGTTATAAACAAAATATCGAGCGCTTGGAAAAAAGGCACTTTTGTTCTTGTTTTCTTCTTTTTTATTAATTACTCCCTATTAGCATTAAAAAAATTACCACCTTTGACAATAACTATATAGAGTTTATATCAATGCTTACCTTGTAGACAGTGCCAAAACCACCCTCTCCAAGCTTATTGCTTGTTGAAAAGTTACTGGTATCATTCATTATTGTAGCTAAATCAAAATAGCTCTAAATCTTTCTTCTGGCTTTCATTATTGCCACCTTGTTTAAAGATATCTCTCAGTGTTCTTGTACAATAGCAAATAGAGTGAATTTGAATGAAAGATCCTGTTTAACTAGGTAGAGATATGTAGTGACACTTTTTTTAGAAACACACAAGCAAGCATGCATACACACAAAGTTTGCCACAAAATGTGTCATTTGAGTTAACTTTTCTCTTTATCTGTTGCTACTGCTTCTTTCTCCAAACATAAAAGTTGAGACAAAAGATTAGCAGGCCAAGTCTTATTGATAATGCTAAGTTGATCCCGATTTTCTCTTATTTTTTCCCCTCAGAGCTAGCTTTGGAAATTGTCGAGTATGCTATCCAATTGAAGAGATTAATTCATCTTTAAGGTACAATCATATAAGTTCAAATTTAGCAGGATTGCTTTTGTTTAGTACTAAAAGATACAATGTCTTGCAATTTATGATGTTAGCTGCTTCATAAAAGTTAAAGGACAACAATACAAGTAACAAAATATTATTGTAATAGCAATATATATGCTGCTTAATTGTCTGATTACCTTTTCCTACAAGCTGACTCATAGAAGAGTTGGAAATGGAAAGATTGCAAGTCTGCTATACTTTTCAACAACTTACTGGAGACAAATATAACATAAGTTTTTTGCGCTAGAAAGGAAAAACTAGTAATATATAATGTCATACCTAACTCAGAGGAGGCCATCCTTATATAGAGGTCTTGCCCATTTTTAGTGAAATCTTCTTTAATGTCAATCAGGTCACCAAACCAAAGCAAGCAGCCACTTCCTTCTCCACTACTTATATTCAATGCTTCATGTGCCATACAAGTGCAATTGTGCAAGCACGCAATTTGGCATTCTTTAAGGGTCATGCTCTCATTAAACCAAGAATACTGTGTGTCTAGCAACTTAATCCCCAAATACTTGAGAAAACCATCGCTATTTTGGCAATCCAAGGCCTTCCTCCTAACACAACCGCTCGATGAAATTCCCATTGCCTATTCTGTTGGGAGGCTTGGCAAATTTTTTTTCCAAGCACCCACATATTGGTGAGTTGCCAATGTTGCAATTGGCATATGTGCCACACAAGGCATAACTGTCATAGGTATTTGTTGGTCGGTTATGTAAAACACACAACCTCTTCCATCCATCCATGTCCAGTGCTGCACGTGTCATGACCCAAACCCCCCCTATAGGTTTAGAGTCGTAACCGGTCAGTAATTCATAGATTATCAAAGGCCTCTATACAAAATAACAAATAATTAAGGGGCTAGTGGAAGCAATTATACAAAATACAACGTCCATTGAGCTGTGCAGTCATACATGTGACAGAAATTTCAAAGACTACTTTATATACATAGACGTGATGTCATAAGTGTAATAGTCTTATTTCACATAACCAAAAAGGGGAACTTAGCCCAAAGTATACATAACCAAAACGAAGTAAAAACATCCTTGTACATGCATCACAAACATTTGACTTCCACAAACAGGAACCTCTCTGGGAGGCACAAGGGCTAGCTGACAAAACCCACGCTCCAGGTCATCAACTCTGGGCATGGTCATGTGCCTGGTCACCTACATATATAATACAAATAGAGTAAGCATAAGCCTGGTGAATATTAACAGAGTAAAGGGTTTAATGAATGTTGTCCATAACAGTTATAGAAAACGGAATTTAGGAGTTAATAAAAATGGATTCATAACTATGTTTAGAAATCAGATTTCATATCATAAACAGATTCAGAATCATACTCATAATCAGAATTTTTAATTAATCATACGTGGTACATCCATTACCACTAGCAGAAACAGTTGATCCATAAGGGATGCCATAAAGGCATACAGTTGACTCACGTGCACGGAAACGATACAGTTGGCTCATGAGACGTACAGTTGGCCCATAAATGGGACGTATCCAGAAGGATCCATAACGGTTGGCTCATGAGATGTACGGTTGGCCCATAATTAGGACATAACAAAACAGATAATAAATGTCATTTGAAACCGAGGATACCAATACCATGAATACATTTAAAAAACTTGGACAATCACTCATTCATACGAAGCATAGCATTTCAGAAAACTGATCATTTCATATCATTAGAAAATAATTAAAATTAAACATAGTTTTACTAAGTTATTACTCACTGATAGCTCCGATTGTAGAACATATGAAGTAGACAGATCAAATAGCTTACGGTGTTTGACCTACAAACAACACATAACATGTACACATCGAAACATACATTCGGGATTCATTACAGTCATTGTGTCCCGTTCTTAGTATGTTTCTAAGTCTTATCCTCATTATTGTGTCTTAATCATGGCCTAGGAATGCCTAGGATGCGATAAGGATGCCAAAATGTACTTTGAAACACTTAGTCAAATATGCTGAAAATAGGGGCCTCGCTCGAGCGCAACTTTCTTCACTCGAACGGTGGGTCAAAAATGTGAGGGGCCGCTTAAGCACAACATTCTTCGCTCGAGCAGTCTATAAACTCTAAAAAAGTACTGGTTACTTGATTTTTCCGCTCGACGCATGCTCGATGGTCGCTTGAGCGTGATACTGAGATCTTCGCTCGAGTGCAACTTTTGTCGCTCGAGCGGTCTGCAAAATGTGTCAACTTCTAGGAGCATGCAATTTACGCTCGAGCCAAATTTTGGTCGCTCGAGCGAGAGTGCAAAATACAAAGTGGTCGCTCGAGCACAGGTTTTGTCGCTCGAGCGAAGAGACAGAATTCTAGAATTTTCAGATTGTTTCCAAGCTTCAAAATCCAATTCCAAACCAACAAAACACATTCTCTTGGGCCCAAAACTTGAGGAAACTTGTGTAATCTTGGAAAACATCATGAATTCAAAACCATTTCGTAAAATCAAGGCCCAAGAGTAAGTCAATTGTGCAAACTCAAGCTTGAAATGTTAAAAACATAACATGCATGCAATTCTTGACTTCAAAGCTATCAAAACATGATCAAATAAGGTAAAATGGTACGAGACTCAAAGAATTTCCAAAACCAAGCTATAATCAATGCATGAATGTGGGAATTCTTTGTAATTACACTCAAAACTCCATGAATTATGCATGTAATGCATGAATTGTTCTCAATTCATGTTCTTAAGCTCAACTCTTGTTCTTAATCTCTAATGTGGTGATGTGGTTTGGAAATACTCTTCTGATCCTGGGAAACGCTCGTGATTCTCTTCTGGTCACTTGAAAAGGAATAAACACTCCGGTCTGGGGTGCCAGAATTAGCACTCCGACGGGCAAGTTAGTATCCACACTCGAGGATGCTTGTATTCTAAGTTAAACACAACCATTCTCACATACCTCTTTCTGGCTGATGTCTCTCATACTTATATCTTTTCTTCTTTGGGCCTCAGGATTAGATCCATTTCCCACCTCGTATTCGGCATATTTTATAATTAACCGATCTTCACTCGGCCCCTCGCTTAGTCGGTTATTTTGCCGAACAAGGTTGGATTTGAGCTTTCGAGCCAATTTGCCGAGTACTTCAAATCTCGACTCTCCCATATTCGACTATTTGGAATCTCTACGACTCCTAATAATCGGCCCCCCATCTAACTTCTCTTGAATTCAAGTATGAGTGAGTCAAACACAATGCTCAGAGATTGAAATTCTTACCTAAAGTTCTTAATTCCTTGAATCCTAGTGAGTTCTTGCTCAATTCCTCCAATTCCCATTAACCTTCTAGCAAATTTATTTCAATCTCAAAATTTGATATCAAACTCTCTTAGTCTCTTTCTTCCTCTCTCACATTTTGTGTAGGGTCAAAGTGATGAACAAGAGGTGACGCAAAGTGGTATATAAGCCTTTTATAGGCTTGATTAAGAAACTTAATTAATTAAACTTACCACTAAACAAATTAGCTTTAATTATTTTAATTATTTCGTTCCGAATCAAATTTTAATTAAAGCTACCATAAAATTATAAAAATTCTAACTAACACAGAAATCAAGTCAATTTCGTAATCGGACATCGATAAGACCTTCAATTCGCAGTACAGAATAGAAACAGAAATAGATATTCCTATGCAAAACAGATAGAATCTCATATGGCATATCACACATGCAATTAATGCAAAATTTCACCTTAATTACTTATTAGGCATCCTTAATCATGGTTTATCAGTTAATCATGGATCGGGTTTATTACAGGACAGAACCATTCTTGTTAATCAAAAGCCTTGACACAATTGAACTATTAAATAGCTCATAAATATAGTATGTTTCCTGTTTACTAAAAACAAAATTGAAATTGTAAATGTTGTTCTGCTTCAAACTGGGATTCCCAGTAAAACGCAGATCATTCTACGGTCCAGGCCTATTGTGAGCTATTTAACTGAGCTATTGTGTAGACACCCCATTTTTTACTGCCCTTACGACTTGGACGTCCTCGCATGCATACCCGATGATGAGTTTATATGCTTGCCAAGTGTTCGAAGTCCTCAGCGGAATGCCACAGCCTTGAACCTTCCAAACCCTGTACCCTTGTTGCCTCATTTTTGGACCAAGCCTTAGTCCTTCAAGCCTGCAGCTTTTGGTGGCCTGCCAGCCACTTTTAGAGGCTGCCGACCATCACTTTTAGGCTGCCGGCCACTAATGTGGCTTGTCGGCTACCAGTGTATTTTCAAGATATTTTATACCAGCTATACTAGCTGTTTGCACAGATGCATGCATTTATCCCCATGTGTAGGGCTGGATCTGCTTGAAGGAATTTCATGTTTTCTATATATAGAAGGCCCCTCTCTCATGTTTTAAGGTTAGAAAATTTTGAGAAAAAAATTTCCCTCTCTCTCCACTAAATCTCTTCACTTTTGCCTACAAATCTTCAACCTTTGCCTATACACCCTTAGCCAAATCTCACCATCTTTGAGCTGAGGTACTTTTAAGCTTGGTTTGAGCTCTAGAATGTGTGTTTACTTGGTTTTGTTGCTTGGAATTGCTTCTTTTCTTCAAGAGGTATAAGGCTTTACCTATTTTCTTACTTTCTCTACTATTTTTCTAGTATTTTTTTTCCTTGTTTTGGGCTGTCAAAACTCTGTGTTTTTTGGGCTGAAACTTGGGTTTAAGGCCATTAAAGGTAGATGGGTGGTTCACCCTTCTTTGTACCTTATTTTGGAGGCCTTTGCCCTTGTGTTTCCCACCCTTTTACTATTTTTTTTTTTTGAACTTTTAAATACTGATTTTCAGAGCTTTTTAAGTGGCCAAAATCATGTTTTAAAGTTCAAATTTGGAGGGGTTAGCCTTCCCTTCTTGTGTCTTGCTTACTAGCCTAGTTGGTGCCATGTTTTAGCATTTTAATCTAGCTATTTTTAGTTTAATGCCAGCATGTTTTAGGACTTGTTTTAAACTTTTTTAGCACTATTTTGAGCTTTTGTTTGCATTTGAGCTTTGTTTTGCATGCTTGTAGTGTAATAGTCCTCATGAGTTTGGTGTTCTGGGCCTTAGACACTATCTTGTTTTAGTTGCTAGCATTTATTTATGCTTTTCTCACTTATTTTCAACTCTTAATCATCTCTGCAACCTCTCTCCTTTCTTAGCTTTTGTTTTACTTTGAAAGTAGTTTAAACTATTTGTTTGTTTAAAGAATGAGATTGAGGTGTCATGCTTAATGGTTTAATCCCTTAGAGGGTTCATTACCAACGGTATGATATCTCTTTCATGCCTAAGACAACTTTTAGTTTGAGCCTTCTTTCCATTTAGAGAACTTAAACTGACCATTGGACTTAATTGAATTAAAGGATGGTTGGTAAACTAAAATGAGTAACTAAAACTTGGAATTAAAAGTGAACAAGATAATAATTTGGTTGTATTCAATCGAACGTTAATTGAACACATGGAAACTTGAACCATTTCATACTCATTAGTGATGAAATGATTCAAGGTTCCAAGGTCATCACTTCCCTTGATCATTCATGAAATGGAGGAGGTTTGTGTCATGTTTTGCATTTATTGAAATTGCACACTTTGATTCACAAGCCATCATGCAATGAAATTACTTGAGTTGGTGGTTTGTGGATTAAACTTACTACTCCTTTGATTTGCTTATGAAAAGGAGGGGTGAGTTGTGCAAACAAACCCTTGAAATATCCTGTATATGCTTTGTTTGTCCTCTGTTGCAGCAAGATGAACATGTCTGTGATGGCAGTGGTGGCAATGAGACCACCTTTGATGGCCTAAGCTATCCTGGTGGCGAAAGTCCTCATCAATGGACCCGACCTTGGCGCAAAATGCAGCAATGAGTTTGTAAGGCAAAGCAGAGTGAGCAATAGTGTTGGTGTTCTACTATGCAACAGAGGCATTCAAAAGCAAAACAGTGGTCTTTTCGAGTAAAAATCGAGCACGTGCATGCACATCCCTTGTTTCCTGAGGCATAGTAGTTGGTTGTTTAGTTTAATTACTTATTTTAAATTACACTTGCGTTGTAATTATTTGATTAGTTAGTTAACAAGAATAGTTAATTAATTCAATTTGTAATAATTAGTTAAGTAGCTTAGCTAGTTTATTCATTTCGATTTGTAATAGTTAACTTAATTAGCTTAGCTTAGTTAGCTAGTTTATTCATTCGGACTCTCCTTCGTGAGAGCGCAATGTTATAATAATGTGTATGTCTTCTAACCCCACGTCTTTCTCCCTTTTTATTTACTAGCTTATGATGGTTAGTTTAGGGACATCATGTTTCTTTTAGGATTCTTCATATTTGCATCCATTCGTATTGCATGCACCAAGGCTCGGTTCATCATTCTAACTGCATTGTTATTTCAATACTTCTTTGAATACATGCTTAGACCGCATGCTATTTTATTGATTCATATGCTATATTAGTAGCTGAGCCTATTTAATTGCATATCGCATGTGTTGCATTAGTCATATTGCATAGTTAAGATCATGCATTTTTCTAACTTATGTTTATTTTTGGCTTGGAGTACTAGGTGAGCTGTTACTTGTTTTAGCATATTGCATGAGGTTAATTGCTTAAAAACTATAGCTGTTTGAATGCTTGTGGATGAAGGCTTATTGCTTGAATTGAAATAATTTGAGTAATGTTCATGTGCGATCACTTTTTCAAGTGGTACATATTTCGAAACAATTTTCTAAACAAACATGACTCGAAATGTTCCAATTCTTGCAAGTTAGTTTATACTTGTGTGTGCGCATCACATAATAATACTAGCCTAATAAACTGGAACAAGAGCATATAATGTACATAAAAATCATATCATGATTAGTAGAGGTCGATCTTTGATCGGGCGAGCGGGGGTGCTCAAATGTATTCATGACTTTCCTTTTTCGTACCTAAGTTCCCGAGACGAGACAATCTTGGTGATGATGGACACGTGGCCTTTGGCATGAGTCATGGGTTTCCTAAATTTTTCCAAAATAAAATATTTAGGTGGTGACTCTATATCTGGCAAAGCAGTCTATTTTTGGCAATTTGAATCAAAATTTCAAAAAATTTGCCAGATTTAGACTCTCTGGTTTTTATCAATTTCGTATTGCACTTGTGAGATTAGATTCAGAACTGCGGGAGTCCAAACTGTAGGGCTTATTTCGAACTTCCAAAAGGGGGGCGCGAAAAGGTCGGGCTACACATTCCCTATAGCGATCCAGGTTTTACCCCAATCTTTGTTGTGTTTTGGACTCGAGTTCCGTGGTTGTTTGTTGTTGTCTATATCTTGTTTCTATCCTTTAATTCCTTGTATTTGAGTTTTAGGATGTGTTGGGTGAGTTTAGAACAGGTTGTTATGAGTTGGAACAAATAGTTACTGCCCAGGATTTGGTTTCTTCACTCGAGCGAGGCTTTTTGTGCTCGAGCGAGCCTTGGGTATTTGCTTCCTCGCTCAAGCGAGCACTCTTGCGCTCGAGCGTGTGTCTGCATCTCTGTGAAGATCTGTAGGTTGGTATTCTTCGCTCGAGGGAGCCTTTTTGTGCTCGAGCAAGCCCTGTGTTTTGTGTTCCTTTGCGTGAGCGAGAACTCTTGCGCTCGAGCGTGCATCTGCGTGAGTAGCAGACCTGAAGCTTCGCATTGTTCACTCAAGTGACGCTTCTTGTGCTCGAGTGAGGTCTTTGTCGTGTCTGGTCGCTCGAACGATAAGTCCTTCGCTCGAGTGAACCCCGTATATATCAGATCGTAGAAGCGTGATTTTGCATTACTTTTTCATCTCCTTTTCACTCCAAACCCTAATTCTGGCTTTCTCTCTCTACTCTCTCACTCTCTTTACAGATACACCTTGTTTTTGAGGCTTTCTACCCTTTTCCCTTTATTAAAAGGGTAGAGCATTGTGTGGGCTTCATTTTGATTTGAAAAAGTGTAGATTTGGAGCATCTTAAGTTTTCCTCTTCTTCTCCTTTGAGTTTCTTCTTTTGAGGTGGGGATAATCTACTCCTTAATATGAGTTTTGACATAAATGTTAGTCATTTTGTATAAATGGTGGGATTTGAGAATTTTAGGTAAAGTTAGGGTTTGAGTTTGAATGTTTAAAAGAGGGGTTTTTCTTATTTGGGCTTCATATGTGTATGTGAGATCTTAACAATGGGTTAATTATGTATAGTGGGTGAAATTTGGCCTTAGACGCAATATTTGAGAAATGGGGGAAAATGTTCTAATTTGAAATAAATGACTATTTTGTATAAATAGTGAAATAAGTGTGAAAATATGAAATTGGTTTGAGAATCATGAAATTAGAAGAAATTGTGATTAGATGGTGTAGTTGGATCAATGAATCACTCACCTATGGAAAATGTGATAATTTATTTGTTTGATAAATTTAATCATCTGTTTAGAAATATTTGTTTTGGGTTATCGGTGGAGCATAGCCATGATTGTTATAAAAACTGTATGATAATTAGGTGAATTGAAACTAATCAATTGGAATATGTCATTGAATATGACAGTTGGATATTAACATTGAATATATGACTTAACTGGTCATTGTATATGACGACGTGTTAAATACATTGCATATGTATATTGTTTGGGAGGAGATAGGGGATGTACTCCATTGTTTGAGAGGAGATAGGGGATGGACTCCATTGAGAATTAAGTTGGTTGGAGTGTCCAGGGTGAAAGTCCCGAAAATATATATATATATTTGGGTGCTGGTTCCCTTGGATGTAGTTCTGTAAAATGGCAAGGAAATGAAATGTTGAATGATGTTTGTTATTGAAGTGTTGATGTATGAGTCGTACTCTCATTTTTAAACTGTTTAGATAATATTGAGCTATATCAATGAAGATTGAATGGAATATGATGTAAGTGTTGATTGGTTATGGAAATGGTATAAGTTGGTTTATAAGTGTTAACCATTTATCGAATTCTAATGTTTTAGTTACTTCTCATATTTGGTTTAGCATATCTCTACTAGGCTTTGGCTCACCCTACTTGGGACACCATTTTTCAAGTACATGTGAGATGCCACCTCTAAGATCTTAGCTTGGGAGGTTTAGGAGTTGAAGACTCCATTTTGATGATTGGCTTTTGATGTTAAATGTAAACTTAAGCCGAGGGCTTTATATGTAAAAGAGTTAGAACTCTTTTTTTGCTGTAACCAAGTGATAGCTTGGAAAAGATGTAAGCCCTTAGGGCATTTACTTTGTTATTTGGAGTTAGAATTACATGCTATAGTTTCAGGATAAACATCAATGAAAATGTAATGCATGTGATATCTTTTGTAAAGAAAACTCTGATAAATGAAATGTAACTTTTCTATTATGTTTATGGATCTTATGCATGATTGTCATATGCTTTAATTTGAGGGCATTACATTCCCCCCCCCCCCCAACTCCCCAAAAAAAAAAAAATTGTGGATATCCACGAAGATCCAACCAATATGTATAGAATCCTCGTACAAGATCATCATTGCTCTTCCAGGAAGATAGGTACCAATCACGACCAATTACCAAGTTCTTTCCAAGCTTCATGACTAGAAAAAGATTATCACACAGATAATCAAAACTTTGCCACAAAAAGTTACCTGGGTTATCATCATTTACATCTTTGACAACAAGATTTCCAGATTCCAAGAGTTGTGCAGCTGGGTTCTGTACAGATCTTGAGGTGTTGGTGGACCATATGATTTTGCCAGTGATTTTATTGAGAAGTACAAGAATTCTTGGTTTGACGATCTTTATAACACCTAAGGGATTCGTGATTGGAATTTCTTTGTTAGTAACCCATACCACTGTCCAAGTTGTTATTTTCTTGTACCATATTCCCAAGTACCAATTATTGGAGCTTCAGGGGTTGACAAATCCCATTTCAAAGCTTCCACCGGAAAAACTTATGGTTTGGTTGTCTGTAATGAGTTGTGTTGTTGTTATGGTGTTTGATCCTTGGCAGATTATTGAAATTGAAAATAAAAATGATAGGAATAGAAGCATGGTAATGAAGGCTTCAGTTGATGTGTTCATGCTTCTTGTGATGATCATGCTTGTATTATGTTTTCCAATTTATTCATTCATTAATCCATATACTCAACTCAACAACACCTCCTGAATTTGACTGCCACCTGTAGACGTCCTCGAACGTCCCGGAAGGGAATCCCGTTTTGTTCATTGGGCTCACTACAGTTCAGGACTCAATGTCACAGTCCTGTATCTAATCTCGTAGAGTGCAATGCAAGACCGATGAATCATCAAAGAGTCCAAATCCAGCAAATTGTTTTGAAAAATAGATTTTTAGAAAGAAGTGCCAAACATGACTGCTTTGCCAGATACAGAGTCGCCACTTAAATATTTTATTTTGGAAAACTTAGGAAACCCTGACTCATGCCTAAGGCCACGTGTCCGTCATCACCAAAGTTGCCTCGGCTCGGGAACTTGGGTACGATTGGGGAAGGTCACTTCGTGAGCACCCCCGCTCGCCCGATCAAAGATCAGTCTCTACTAACCATGATATCGAGCTTTGAAAACATTATGTGCTCTTATTCCGGTTTATTTAGCCTAGAATTACTATGTGATGCACACAACATACAAGTATAGACTGGGTCGCCTAAATTGGAACAAAACATTTCATGTTTGTTTATTTGAAAGATGGTTTGATGGTGCTACTCGTAAGTAGGCTAAGATGTGGATTTTCCATCCTCAAGTGGGCTTAGAAAACATGATTTTGCCACTCTCAAGTGGGCGTAAAACTCTCATTCAATGCATTGTTCCAATTCAAATAACCCAACCTCCATCCACAGGAATTCAGGCAGTTATATCACATAAGCAAATAGCCTCATGGTAAGCATGCTATCGTGGCAGTCACTCACACGCATGCAAGGATGCTAAAGCATAAACACTCACTGAGTGCTCCAAGCCAAAACAGAAACTAGTTAGTAATCAATGCATGATCCTAGTTCATGTTAAGATGGCTAATGCAACACATGCAAAATGCAACTAAGATAGGCTCAGCTATTCTAAACATGGTATATGAAATGCAACAGATAACATGTATTCAACTTGGAATTGAAATACAAAGCAGTTAGTATGATGTGTCGAGCCCGATGCATGCAAGACAGATGAATGGATGCAAACATGCGAGCATAAGTATGCTAATTGAAACGTGCCCTAAACTAACCATCATAAGCTAGTAAATAAAAGGGAGAAAGACGTGGGGTTGGAAGACATACTTCACACACACGCACACTTATTACATCATTGCCCTTGCTCGGAGGGTCCAAATAAATAATACAAACTGAATAAATAATTAACTACTCTAGCTAATTAAATATTACAAAACCCTAATTAATTAACAAATTAACTAAGAAACGCAAATAAACTAATATGCAGATCTATGAACCGCCTCAGCTCTGTTCCGAATGATGAAAGATGCATGCATGCTCGAGTCGCCTTGTCGGTAAATTCCTCGCGATGCCTTGATTCGCCTCTGTTTGCGACTGGTCCCGGAATATTGTACAAAGCTCCAGAAGACTGCTTGACCAGTTTTTGCTGCTAGTTTCCAGTTTGTTGCAACAGAGAGCAAGAAAGGGGCATGGCAAAGTATCTTCAACATATGTATGCATGACCACTCTCCCCATCATTGCACAAGCTCTAGGGAGTGTAGTCATCGATCCTCGTGCCATCAATCACGTATTTCGATGCATGATGGCCGAGGAGTCGGGTTGTACGACTCGATGTAAAATGAATGCACATATACACACAACAAGGCCTAAACTCCATCATGGGTAATCCGGAGTGTCGGCGACCGGAAACTGAGACACGTTTCGCCACTTTGAGTACGAAACGCCCCTCGTTTCTGGTGTTTGGACTAACCCTACTCCAAACACAATGCAATGAGATGGCATACACAATGCGACTAACATGCAACCCTAAATGCAATGCAATCTAATCATGCTGGCATGCGAGGGATGATATGCACACATGCAACCTAGCATACGCAATGCTATGGACTAAAATGGCATACACAATGCACATGGGCTATATGGCATACACAATGCAAGGTGGCTTAAACCAATATGAGTGGACCTCAGCCACACTTAAATCAGTGGCCATATGATGAAAACGAGACAACCGAGATACATGCAAACATGCACGAATGCAAAGGACCGTTCCTAAGGCACAACATGCAACTCTAACAAAGCATGGCAAAGGACGAAATATAGAATAGAATGGCACATGATCCAGCTCTGAAATGGCATAAAGATGGTCTCGAAACATGCAAACACCTCACATAATGCATGCTAGATGACCCGGATACCAAAACTAGTGGAATGGATTACACTATAAGTATACAAAGCGATGCACAAATGGCCAAACCACCCACAAATAGACCTTAGGCAGGTCCAAGACAGTTGGAAAGTAGTCTAAAAAGATGGCTCGAAATGCATTCAAATGAAGCTCATGCAATGGTCGGTAAATGAGACATACAAGTACAACTCTCAAATGCACTTAGAGAGTGAAAATCATGGGAATATGGCATGCATATAAGCTCTGAAATATGATGTGCAATGGCCCCAAAACATGAAAACACCTCAGTATATGCACGCGATAGACCTCAAAACTCAAAGTTAAACATGGATATTGAACTACAGAGCTAAGGCATCATTCGACCATGAGACCCAAAAACAGAGTTAAGGCAGTCCAAAATATACACAAAATCAGTTTAAGGCAAGGCCAAAATATACTAGGAAAGGTGGCCAAAACATCATGCAAAACAAGCTAGTGAACCATGACTTACTCTACAACTATATGAAGCATGTGAAGGACTACCAAACCAGCCAAAAACAAAAACATAGCATGCCAAAATATAACCAAAAACCCACTGGAACTCAGTCAACACATGCTAGAATGAGGTGCTCCTTTGAAAGGCAATGCAAGGGGTTACTCTACACATACAAGATAGACATCAAAAATGGAAAAACCACCTCTAGAAAGAGGTTATGAGGGCCCTAAAACTCATCAAAAAGGGCCTAAAAGGGGACTAGGAAGCATGTAAGTGAAGGCTTCTTTGAAAGGCCATGAAGAGGGTTACTCTACACATGCAAGATGGACACTTAATATGGCAAAACCACCTCTAGAAAGAGGTCATGCAGGTCATAAAACTCACAAATAATAGCCTAAAACATGGCTTGAAAACATGCAAATAGGGGCTCCTTTGAAAGGCCAAGAAAGCTAGTAAACAAGACAAGGGGTGAGAGGATCACCCCTCTCTGATTTTGATGCTTAAAAACACATAATAACCACTAAAAATCTGCTGGATTTCAATGGTCAAAAGGGCCAACAAATCTCAACACAAAAGCCCTAATGCATGGCTCAAAACAAAGAGAAATGAAGCATGCAAAGGGGGTAGATGACCCCCAACAGAAAAGAGGTATTAAACAAACATGTTAAGAAGATTAAAACAAGACTTTTTTCAGTTTATGATAAAGCCCAAATATGCTTGCAAATGGAGCTAAGATGTGAAGCAAAATAATGCTTAAAAGAGGAAAATGAGTGTTACCCTTGCACAGAAGACCTCCAACAGCTTCTGGACCAAAGTAGCAAACCTTCAACCTCTAAAAACTAGCTCCAAGGTGCTTGGATGGATGGTGGAAGGGTTAAGCTAAGGGTTGGTGTGCAAAGGGTCAAGAACTATGGAGTATTTGAGCACAAAAGAGAGATATAGAGAGGTGTATATTGTATGCCCTAGAAGCAAAAGTCTCAACCCTTGCAATGGAAGAGGACCTCTTCCTTTATAGAATAGAGGGGCTAAAGCTTCCTTAAGAAGCTTAAAACCAAGATTAAAGATCCTCTATACACGTGTATGAAGGATCAATTCTGAGGCTTCCAGTTGGCACAGCTAGCTAACACTCAGTGAGACAAAAAAGGAGGAAGCTAGCCGACCAGTTCAGGTGGTCAGCCGACCCCTTGCCCTGGTCAGCCGACCAGGTTCAAAAGGGTCAATCATCAAAAGCTGGTCGGCAGCCCTGATTGGTGGTCTCCCAGGTGAAAGCAACTCAGTGGTGATATGGAAGACCATAAAATATGGCTCAAAAGTGAGGGAGACCACTTACATGTCAAGAAAATTGGACAACCAGGGAAAGGTGGTCTCCAAGAAGAAAAGGTGGTCTCCCACCCCTATACCATCTTCCAAACAATGAAAATAGGGTCCATGCCAAAAATGAACCAAGACGGATGCAAAACGAAGGTTCGGGGGCTAAAACGCGCGGCTGGAGGCCCCGAAAACAGGCTGTTAAGCATCGAATGTGGTGTGCGATCACGAAGGTGGTCTCCCGGGCTACAATGTCCCTCTAGAGAGAGGAAACAAGGTGTGTGCCAAAAACCGAAGCAAACGGAGAAAGTTAAGCAGTCCGAACCGAGGCGCACGGCCGACGGCTCTTTCATGATTTCACTGTTCAAAGCCATTGGATTTGCGGCACCGAATATTGATGTAGACCGAAAGGTACCACATTGAGGCCACTTAAGTTACATTTTTAGTCTTTCAATTTTGTTTATTTGGTGAAGATGATGTGTTTCGTACACTTGTACAGATTTGGCAGGAAATACGCAAATTCAATCAAAAAGGGCACGAACGCAGATCCTTCGTGCAAGAAGCGAAAAATCTGAGCCAGCCAGCCAGACCACCGCACGTGCGGCCAATCTTCATCGCACCGCTCGAGCGGCCCACATGGGCACTCGAACGGCCTAGCTAGGGATGTATGAGCAAAATTTTGGGTTTGTTCTGCTGAGAATAAAATGAAGAAAAATAAGCTAACCTAGGGTTCAAAAATTATTCTAAGGAAAGAGAGGCTAGGGTTTTGAAAAGGTGATTTTTCCTCAAGCTTCAAGGAAAACTTTCATGGGGACTTTTTCCTCTTCCATCTCTTCCACCTCTTCCACTTCTTCTCACTCCTCTATAAGTGGCTGGGCTCTTCTTTTCTAGGGTTTTGATGAAACCCTAGCCATGTAATGGGATTTTTCATAAGCATTGATTGTGAAATGGTTTGAACAAATGTATGGACATTTTAGAAGTTTATAATAATTGTTCTTTTCATCTCTTTAAGTATTTTATTCTCTGTGATTGTTTAATACTTTCCATACATTAGTTTTCTTTGTGTTTGTGTTCAAAGTACGAGACAAGTCATGCTACGAGAGACAGGTCGTGTTGCTACCATAGTTTAGAGAAAACGCCTTGTGCTACTTGGGATGATTCATGCCAATACGTTGAATGCGACAACTCTCTTGATCAAAATTTCAAACTTGTAGTTGTGAAATATTGGGTATTTCAAACCGGATTGCAATTGATGGCCGATGTTAAATCTCATTTATGTGGTTAGTGGTGAATTCTTTACCCTAGGATTTTTTCCAAAAATTAATATTTCAAACCCTAATTCTAATTGTCAATTTAAATATTCAATTTCATTTAATTCTTGTTTAGTCATAATATTCATCAATATTTTTAATCAAAATTAATTTAGGAATCTAGCAATTAAATTAGTTTAATTTCTTATTTGTCCCTGTGGATCGATACTTGGACTTGCCATTATTCTAAAAGAATTTTGTATGGTTTAGTATTTATTTTTGGTGTGTGTAACAGCAAGTGAAGGCCGAGCATCAGAGGCCAGCGGGTTTGTTGCAACCCTTGCCTATAGCCGAGTGGAAGTGGGAGCATGTCACGATGGATTTTGTTGTGGGCCTTCTAAGCACTCAACGAGGTAGTGATGCCATTTGGGTAGTAGTTGACCGGTTGACCAAGTCTGTGCACTTCATACCTATGCGCGTAAGTGATTCAATAAACCATCTTGCCGACTTGTATATCAGGGACATAGTGAGGTTGCACGAGATCCCTGTGACGATTGTTTCATATAGAGATTCGCGTTTTATAGCCTGGTTGTGGCAGAGCTTGCAGAGTGCCTTTGGCACCAGATTGACCTTTAGCACCGCGTATCACCCTCAGACTGACGGGCAGTCCGAGTGTACTATTCAGATCCTTGAGGATATGCTTCGAGGTTGTGTTCTTGATTTTAAAGGGTCGTGGGAGAGGCACTTGCCCTTAGTGGAGTTTTCCTATAATAATAGCTTCCAATCGAGTATTGGCATGGCACCATTTGAGGCCTTATATGGCCGACCGTGTAGATTTCCGGTGTGTTGGGCAGAGGTGCGTGATACACCTTTGTTGGGTCCAGAATTGGTTCAAAAAATGATAGAGAAAGTGGCACTTATTCGTAAGCAGTTAGTTACGGCTCAGAGTCGTCAGAAAAGTTATACCAACCGTAGGAGGAGACCCTTGTGTTTTGAGGTGGGGGATCATGTGTTCTTGAAAATATCACCTAGACGGGGTTTGATGAGATTTGGAAAGAGTAGGAAGTTCTTCCTTCGATTCATTGGGCCTTTTGAGATCCTTGAGCTAGTCGAAGAGGTTGCTTACCGTTTGGCATTGCCACCACAGCTTTCCGGGATTTCATGACGTGTTTCACATTAGTATGCTCCGGAAGTATAAGCCGGATCCATCATATGTGTTGGATTGGACCGACTTAGAGGTGGAGGAGGATGCCTCGTATGAGGAGAGACCGGTGAGAGTCTTGGATGGACGGGACCAAGTCTTGCGAGCCCAGACAATTTCTTTAGTAAAGGTATTATGGAAACATCACGGAGTCGATGAAGCAACTTGAGAGCGTGAATTGGAAGTCCGAGAGAAATATCTGGACTTGTTTGTTGGTGCCTGAGCATGCATTGAGATTTTAATTACGTTAATGAAATGTGATAACATTGTATATGTTATAGGAGTTTGGGAGCATGAATTCAATATAAACATTATATATGTTTTAAGAATATGAGATATTGTAGGTGTTGTATGACTTTTGGAAGCATTGTATGTGCTATGTAAATTTTTGAAAACTTGGATTTTGATTAAACATTGTAAATGCTTTGGGAAATTATAGATTGCACTTTCAAAATGGGACTTGTGTATCGAGTCAATGAGAATGGATGACTGGAGAGTGGGTCATGGTGTTGAATTTGTTAGATGAGCATTGTTGTGAATGGTTTAATTATGATTTTCAGACTTGATTTGTAATTTCGGGAACAAAATTTCTTAAGGGGGAGAGGTTATAGCGATTCCAGTTTTGACTCGTCACTTGTGTTTCGGACTTGGGTTTGTATGGTTTTGAATGGTTATTCATATCTTGTTTCCTTTGTCTTCCCTCTCTTTTGGTTGAACAGGTTGGTTACTTGTTTTTCCAAACTTTTGTTGCCCAGATTTTTGCTCCTCCACTCAAGCGGCCTTTCTTGCTTGGCGGCGGCTGCAATTTTGTTCCTCCTCGGCGGCACTTCTGCTTTCGGCGAGATTTGCAAAATCTCAGTACTTTGCACGTCTGCAAAAGTACTAGAGGGGTGTTTTCTACGCTCGAGCAACGTTTCCTATGCTCAAGCGAGTGGGCACTCGAGCGGCATTTCTTTCGCTCGAGCAGTTTGTCTGTCATTTGCAAAAGTACTGGATGGGTGTATTCTGCGCTCGAGCGGGTTAACTCTTGCGTTGAAGCAGAACAACTTATTGTGTCTGACGCTCGAGAGTCAATTCTTCTGCTTAAGCAGACTGTATTATATCAGATCGCGAAAATGACATTTTATATCACTTTTTTCATTCTTCTCTCTCTGTAAAACTTTCCAAAAACCTAGATCTTAACTCTCTCTCTCTCTCTCTACATTTTGGCCTAGATCCTTTGAGTTCTCTACCTTAGTGTCTTTGAGAAAAAGTTAGAACACTTCATTTTGATCCGATTAGAATTTGGTCTCGGCGTTGTTGAGGAATCTACTTTTCTTTGCTTGGTTTTCTCTTCTTGAGGTAGGGATTTTCTACACATTGATATGGTTTTTAACTTAGTTATTTGTCGTTGTGTAACAATGGTGGGATTTGGGGGTAATGTGGACAAACCTAGGGTTTGGGTGTAAAATGGAAAGAGGGATTTTTTGGTAAATGAGAAATAAATGATTGTGGGGTTTGAAATGATGTTGTATGGGGTTAAAATTATTGATTTTGGTACTTGGTTGATATTTGCGAAAATAAGAGGGTTTGCCCTAAAATGATTGTGATATTTATTTTGTATAAATAAATGAAATTGGTGTTGTAAACATGAAATTGAATGAGTATTGAAATAAATGATGGAATTGAGTAGATGATACATCTCATCTTCGGAAGTTTCGAATAAGTTATCTGTCTTGGGACTATATATCTGTTTAGAAATACCTGTATTGGGCTATCGGTGGAGGATAGTTTTGATTGTTGTAGAGATTGCATGAGGATTAGGTAAATTAAAACTAATCCATGGTTGGTTATCATTGAATATGATCATGTTTTAAATATATTGTATATGTATGATTGTTTGGGAGGAGAAAAGGGAATGTACTCCATTGTTTGGGAGGAGAAAGGAGATGTACTCCATTATAATTAAGTTGGCCGGAGTATCCTAGGTGAAAGTCCCAAAATTTATACATGGGTGTCGCTCCCGCGGACAAAATTTTTGTAAAATGGAATATTGAAGTGTTTGTGTGTTAATGGTGTGATTGTGGAACCACTGAGTTATAGTCTCATTTGGGTTATTAAAAGAATAATGAAATTGACTCATGTATTGCAATGAATTGAAGGAAAATGAAATGAAACATGGATTTAGCATTCTATGGTTATATAAAATGTGAATGTTTTATCCCTGGTATTGTATATGCACATTGCACTTATACCTTCGTTAAATCTCATATATTATGTTAGATTATTCCTACTGGGCTGTGGCTCACCCTATTTGGGAAAATCATTTTCAGGTAATGATGGCATGCCTCCACCAAGACAATAGCATTTGAGGGACTTTTGAGAAGCAAAAGCTTCTTTGTTTTGTTTCATTTCTTGTATAGCCTATGGCTTTAATTGTATAAGCTAGTCTCACTTTTGTTGTAACCAGGTCAAGACTTGGAATGGCCTATAGGGCATTTATTTATGCTAAACTCTTTTGTACTATTAACATTATGAACTGAAAGAACTTTACACTCTGACTTATGCAATTATTCATATATTTGGGTTGAACTTATGGTTGTATTTTGGGGGCGTTACAATATCTTTATTGAAAATTATTTATTTGTTTAGAGATATCTATTTGGGGCTATCGGTGAAGGATAGGTATGATTGTTGTAGAAATTGTATGAGAATTACATGAATTGAAACTAATTTTTCATCCATTTACATTGAGCATGGTAACATATTTAACACATTGAAAATGTTTAATGTTTTGAGAAAAAATGGGGTGAATACCTTAGTGAATCTGGGTAGGGAGTGTAGTTGTGGTATTAAGTTGGCCTGTGTGTCCTTAGTGAAAGTTCAGAAACTTGCACAGATAAGTGTCGAGCCTTCCGGTTATTACCGGTAAAAATGACAATTAACAGTGCTTATAGCCTACTTGCAAACACATCCTAGAGATTCCCAGTGTTGTATCCACTGTCATATTTTCTATTGTAAAGCAAAAAATTTCATGAACTATGATATAAACTTAGTATTGCATGGTGTTTAGAAAGAAATGTAAAATGTTTTGACATGAGTATTGCATATGCATTCACCGTATAGCTTTGTTAAGATTCATACATTGTGATAGAGTTTTTCTACTGGGCTTTGGCTCACCCTATGTGGAAAACCATTTTCAGGTGCTAATGATATGCCTCTACCAAGGCCGTAGCCTGAGATGACTTGGAGCCAAGAACTTCTTTTGATATTATTGTAAAAGCCAAGGGCTTTATTTGTATTGAGTTTCATACTCATTTTTGTTGTAACCAAGTATCGACTTGGAAAGTTGTAGCCATTAAGACATTCATTTATCTGTTTAACTCTTATTTCATATCTTTTGCTTATGACACATGTTATAGATTCAGAGTTAAGACTTATGAATGTATAGTTGTATATGTCATCTTTTGTACAACTGGATCATAAGGATGTAAAGATATTATATTCTAAAATATATTGTTAATTAGTAAATATTGTGAGATGGTTTTGTTGTTATATTTTAGGGGGCGTTATAGATTTTTATAATCATTTCATTTAATACTTAATTGTAAATAATTTTATTTAGTTAGTTGTAAAGTGTTGTATAAAAAAATGTCTTTAAAAAAAAATCATTAGCTCAAAAATAATTTTTGTTTGTGGCACAATTTTTTTTTTATAATCATTTCATTTAATACTTAATTGTAAATAATTTTATTTAGTTAGTTGTAAAGTGTTGTCTAAAAAAATGTCTTTTAAAAAAAAAATCATTAGCTCAAAAATAATTTTTTGTTTATGGCACAATTTTTTTTTTAATTATAATCATTTCATTTAATATTTTTTATTTAGTTAGTTCAAGTATTGGTCAAAAATAATTTTATAGACATTTAAAATCAATCATTCTTAAAATCATTAACTATTGAAATAAAATATAAAATGTTCCTTTTATAGTGATTTAAAAAAATAAAATATATTAGATTATACTTAAAAACTAACAAAAATTGATCAAAATTTATTTTAAACCCTAATAAATGTGACTTTGAAAAAATATATATATAGGTATCGGTAAGTTTTTTTCAAATTGTGCGAAGAATTAAAAAATTTACGGTTCTAGTTACTGCAACCGTTACAGTACGGCCTTTACACTCCGCACAACCATTATGGCAACCGCAACTTTTTTTCAAAAAACAACTTGTGAATCATACCAAGATATCAACATAGTAACTATGTACTGTAAAAGGATCTCCAATCCTTCACTTTTTCTTTCATCAAATTTAAATTTGATAAAAAAATGTTAAAAAATCATCTTTAATCCTTTCATCAAATGTTAATTAAATCAAGTAAGAGTCATTTTTTTAATCAAATTGAGAACTTATTACATCCTTCATCAAATTTGAATTTCATAAAAATTTTAAAAAATGAATGATTGGAGATCGTCTAATAGTATAATACTAAAATTACAATTCAAGTAAGCTATGGTTGTTGACTAAGACTGCAAAAACAAATAATCATAATCATAAAATAAAGAAGAAATATCATTTTACCTCCCAAACTTTCACTCGTTTTTCAATTTGACACCTAGATTTCGATTAATATCAATTTTACACCAAAACTTTTGAAATTTTGATCAATTTGGCCCCTGCTGTCACATTCCGTCTACAATTGGACAGAATGTGCTGACGTGGCACCGAAGTTCATTAGAAATTTCATTTTAC
This sequence comes from Camellia lanceoleosa, assembly GCA_025200525.1. NCBI lineage: Eukaryota > Viridiplantae > Streptophyta > Magnoliopsida > Ericales > Theaceae > Camellia > Camellia lanceoleosa. The sequence goes on along the minus strand of CM045763.1, from coordinate 102,846,683 downwards.
TAGCCAAACTATACCTTAAAGATCAATTGTCCCCCCAAATTAAAAATGAATTTGCCCCCCCAAACTATACCTTAAAAATCAATTTATCTCCCATGTCAACACATTCCGTCCAATTATAGACGGAATGTGACGGCAGGGACCAAATTGATTAAAATTTTGAAAGTTTAGGTGTAAAATTGATATTAATCTAAGTCTAGGGGTCAAATTGAAAACACGTGAAAGTTTGGGGGGCGAAATGATATTTTCTCCAAAATAAATGAACAAAAAAATTGAGAATTGGGTTGTGAATCATACCAAGATATCAAGCCTTCCAAATTTAGACTTGATAAAATCAGCAAGGGAAGCAATACTAGATGGGTCCATAACATCAAGCTGAAAGAACACCACATGATCAAAGAGGCCATCACTTTTGAATTTCTCAAGAGCTTCAAGACCCTTCTTCTCATCTCTAGCAGTCTACACCACCATGATTCCCTTAGAAGCTAATTGCCTACATATTTCAGATCCTAATCCTTTATTTGCCCTACAACCACTGCATATCTACACACTGACAATAACGCAAACAGTTGCTGGGTGTGAAAGTTGAAGAAGCTAAACGCTACAAAAAGAAGCAAAAATTACCTCTTTGTTGTACTTATTTTCTCTGCCATTGCTTCGCAATATGGGATGTTTCAGAGAAGTGTGAGCTTCAGTCTCAACCTTTGGTTTTTTAAAGCCAAACCAAACAAATGTCTCAACCCTAGAAAGTCCCATATAATCTTTTTTGAAAAATGATTGGAAACACTAATAAAGGAGCTCTAATGATCTCTAATGGGATTGGACCATACTGTGATGTGATGTTTTGACCTTGATTTTATTTTATTTTATTCCCTGCCACATCATTAGAGCTCCAAAATTAGAGGGATGTATCATTGCTCATCTGTTAAGTTATATTAGTGGAGAGTTTCTTTTTGTGTGGTCTTATTTATTTTTATTTTTTTTTTTTGGTAGTGTTTTGGTAGACAACTATATCCTTTTATTAATGTGACACGTATGATGTAATACTCTAATGTGGTGGGTATAAATATGATACTCCAACAATGTGACACTCCAAAAAAATTAAAAACTTCTTAGTGTACTTTTCCTAAATGTGACAACGTGGTAGGTATGATGTGAAACTTCAAAACTTTTACTAAAAAAAAATTAAAAAAAAAAATCCTTAGTGTATTTTTTCTAAATGTGACAACGTGGTGAGTATGATGTGACACTTCAAAAAAAATAAAAACTCCTTAATATACTTTTTTCAAACGTGACAACATGGCGGATATGATATAAAACTCTAAAAAAATTAAAAAAACTCCTTAGTGTATTTCTCCCAAACGTGACACTCTAACGTGGCGAGTATGATGTGCCACTAAAAAACTATTTAGTGTACTATTTTCAAATGTGACACTCTAATGTGGCGGACAAATGAGTCATTACACATCCAAAAAGACTAAATGGATCACAAGAAAAAATATGGGACTATATAGATTACAAGTTCAAAACATAGGACTTATTGATCAATCTCCCATTTTTAATATATATTATCTATAAAAAAAAATTAATTGATCCAATAATTATAATATTTTTATTTTATTGTGTATGTCTTTAAAAAAAATATATAGTCTATTTTTGAAAATATTTTTTCATTCATTTTTTCATAAATAAATATGAAAAATGAAAATATTATGATTATCAGATCAAATTAATTTTTTTCATGAATAATAAAACAATTCAAATCATCAAAATTAAATTTATATTGATCCTACAAACCTCTTAAATTCTCTCATATTAAATATTAACATGAGAGAAATTTAACCTTCCTAAATAACTATTTCATACCAAAAGACAAATTGATTTGTATCATACATATTTCATACCATAAAACAAATTGATTTGTATTGTACATTTTATCTACTCATATTAATAGATATTTTAAATTAATTTGTGTCATAATCACATCACTATCACATGTGTTCTTTAGAATTATTTCATTTTTGGGATCAGAATATTTTTAGAATATCGACATCTTTTTTATAATAGGAAAATGATTGATCCACCGAATATAGGATGTCCGATTCTGCCTCAAATATGTGGCATTCCTAGGCTGGACGACCTCTCGAACGGCTGTTTGGATGACCAGCATCACCCTTGTCAACTACGATTGTCACCTTTGACCGGTCGGACGACCTCGCGAATGACTGGTATCACCCTTATCAACCGTAGTTGTCATCCTTGAATGGCCAGATGACCACCTGGATGACCGTGCAAGAAGCCCACACAACTTTGGGGCAACTGGAGCAAACATATTTGGACAATTCGGATAAGCCCAAATTCGTTGGATATAGTATTACTATTTATTATATTTTAGACTATACATGTATTGTTAAATATTAACATTTTTGTATTTTTTTTTAATAAATATTAAAGACAATTATAAAAAATAAAAATAAAAAAACCTTCAAGCTTTAAGTCTTATAATAAAATAAACGATAAATTTAAAATTTTATCAATTTAAATTTTAATCCTTCAATTTATTTTCAATTTAAATCATCCGTCTATTTTTGCTAAGTAAAATCAATAGATTAAGAGTATTTTAGTCATTATACATTAAAGGGTCTTGTTAACAAGTGAGCACTAGTTAACAAAACCCTACATTAAATGTTTAAAATGCTAATTTGCTTGAATTTAATAACTAAAATAGCTCCTTTTCTATCAAATTTACTTAATATAAATAGAGAAGTTATTTAAATTGAAAACAAATCAAAAGTTTAAGATTTTAAATTGATGACATTAAAAATTTGTTTTCAAATCCTGAAATTTTTTAACTTTCCCCTAAATATTAATATAAGATTGTGTAATTTATAATATTTATCAAAAAAGATATTTAAAAAGTAGATTGATTTCGTTATTCATCAAGTCTGTACAAGGTTAGGGTAATGACAAATAATCGTCGTCGCTTACATAGAAGTAATCTGAAAAATCCCAAAATACTCCCAAAATGAACTCACTAATGCTTGAAAATTTAAACCTGTTTTAAAAAATGTATTTTGTTAGAACGTAGTGAATCATATCAACACATTTGATTTTTTTTTTTTTTGGTCGACTTAAATAAGTTGAAACCAAACAATAAAAATATTGTGAAGAAATTATAAAATAAAATAAAAAATTAGGATTTGGCATTTGTAACAAAATAAATTTTTAATTTTCTCAATTTAAACATTAATTTTTTGATTTGTTTTCAATCTAAATTATTCACTTGTTTTTGTTAAGTAATATTAACCCCCTCCCCCCCTCCCTCCAAAAAAAAAAATCTTAGTCATTAAACTCAATATAAGTGTGCATAAAATATCTAAAATATCATTTCTATCTACTATAACAGTGAAGGTGGTAGAAATAATTTAATGCATCATTAACAAGTGTCCTTAAGGAATTGGTTAACAAAATCCTACAATAAATGTTTAAAATGCCATTTAGGTTGAATTTAATGACTAAAATAGCTCTTTTTCTATCAAATTTACTTAATATAATGTCACGACCCAAACCCGGCCCTATGGGTTTAGCATGTAACGATGTCAAGATTACCGAAGGTCTACTTGATAATATAGTAAAAGCGAGTTCGAGAACTGGCGGAAATATCTGATAAATAAATAATGTCCAATGAGTCATGATCGTATGCCAAAAAGATTTTTCATGCATATAAACATTGATGCAAACGATTATGCACATCATTTACAATCCTTCAATACGAGGACTTAATCACTCAACAATCTGATAAACATTGATCTATACAATCCATTGATTATTACAAAGCGATGCAATGTGCAAAAGGAAATACTAAAACACCCTAAGCCTTAGCATGATAGGCTCGGAACCTCGCAGTGAGGCACATTAGTTGGCTTGACAAAACTGGAGTTTACTCCGACGCCTCTAGCTTTGATCCAGTGCCTGTCCACCTACGTATATATATGAGCAGTGAGCTAAAGCCCAGTGAATAACATAAAGCGTAAAGGGGTTTAGAATGAATGTCCTTACAGTAATGAAAACAATTCAATTCAATTAGTATATCAGTTGCTCGATCTGATGCTTGTCATATGTGGTACATCCATTAGCATATCGATATGATGGGTCTTAAAAGACCGAGCGATAATGATGGCCATCGATCGATGCGATGAGTGGTTCCACAAGGGAACCGACATAGATGTCTATAACACAAACAGTGAACAGTAGGTGCTAAGGATGCCACAGTACAGTTCAGAAATAAAGGACATACATTCATTCAATAACAATATCGATTCGATGCAGTTTTAGTTCAAGATTGAAGATAATCATTTTGAACATATCTTTACACAATTGTTACTCACAGAGTGCAGGCTCTGATGAGGCTAGAGCGTCTCCTTGAAATGCCAACCCTATACAGTTAACAGATTGAACACACTCTACGTTACACAATTGGGAAAGATAATAACTTAATCCCTAAACTTGCCTTGGTGTGTTCTACATCTATATCCTCTTTAAGATGCCTTAAATATGCCCTACGAATACCTAGGATGGAAAGAGGATGCAAAGATGCACTTAGAAAATATTTTCAAAAATTTCAGTGAAACAGAGTCCCGCCGGCAGTTTCCCCTCGAAAGCGAACAAGCTAAACAAAGGTACCGCTTCGGCGTCAACTTCCCCTTCGGCGTGTCACTCAATACTCGCTCGGGGTGATGAAACGATGCAAATCTTGGATGCTCGATTTCCGCTTCGGCGTTACTTCTCCGACTCGGACTGCACCACAGTGAAAAGTACTGGGAGCTTGATTTTCCCACTTGAACGGAAGGCAAAAATGTGGGAAAATCCAGGTTTGTGTTCTAAGTTCAAAACTCAAATTTGATGCTCCCAATTCGATCCTCTTGGGCCCATTTCCTGGAAAATTCTTTTAAACACATAGAATAACATGTTTCAAAACTCAATTTAAGAAATCAAAGCCCAAGGGTGTTTAATTCAAACCCAATTTCCAACCATTCTTCAAGAACAACATTCAAACATGTCATGCATGAGTTTTAAACCAAATTAAAGCTCCAAAGCTTGTTCAAATGAGCTCATTCCTTCAAGAACATGGTGAAATCATGCACTTAAGCTTAAACATGAGCATGCATGTACAATTTGTCATGAACTCAACTCAAAATTCACCAATTCAAACATGCATGCATGATTTCTAGTATAACTCACCATGTATGAGCTACAACATGACTTAATTCTAAAATGAAGCATAAATCATGCAAGAATTAGCTTAAACTCACAATTAGAGGGTTGAATTCTCATACCTAAGTCTTCAATTACAAGTGTAGAAGTTCAATTTGTCAACTTATGCTTCAATTTCCTCAAGATCATCAAATTATAGCCAAAATTCCTCTCAATTCTCTCCCTTCTCTCTCTAATGTCGGTTGAACACTCAAAATGGCTGAAGGGAATGTTTTGATTAGGTGTTTAAGGCTCAAGTAATAAGAATAAACTAAGGCCCACTCAATGGCAATTCCGTAAATAAGGCGACTCTATTGATTTGGCTTAATTTAATCTAGTTTAATCATTCCTAATCACACTTTAGATAAATATACCATTAAATCACATAAAATCTAAGAATCACAGAACACCAATCAATTTTAGATTTGGCCGCCGACAAGACCTTCAATTAGCAGTTTAAACATAAAACACGAATAGATAAATAATCAATCAAACAGATAGAATATGCAATACAATAGATATACTCAATCAATTCAGGTCCAATTTCAGTCAATCGATTCGATATTTTATTGATCCGGTTATCGGTCATTATCGAGACTTCGATTAACGATGTCGGTGGTTATCGGTAAGCAGTGATGAGGGTTGTTACATATAAACAGAGAAATTGTTTAAATTAAAATTTTATGTTGAAATCCTAAAATTTTTTTAATTTTTTTTATTACTTTCCCCTAAATACTAGTATAAGATTGTGTAATTTATAATATTTATCAAAAAAAAATATTTAAAAAGGAGATTGATTCTGTTCTTCATCAAGTCTGTACAAGGTTAGGGAAAATAATCGTCATCGCTTACGTAGAAGTAATCTGAAAAATCCCAAGATACTCACAAAATGAACTCACTAATGCTGAAAATTTAAACCTTTTAAAAAAAAAATGTGTTTTGCTAGAATGTAGTGAATCATATTAAAACATTTGATATTTTATTGCTGTTGTTGGTGTCGTCAATTGTGATTTAAATAAGTTGAACCCAACAATTAAAATATTGAAGAGAAATTATAAATAAATAAAAAATTGAATTTGACACTTATAATAAAATAAATTTTTAATTTTTAATTTTCTCAATTTAAATATTAATTTTTTGATTTGTTTTCAATTTAAACTATTCACTTGTTTTTATTATATAATATTAACCTGAAAAAAATAAAAAAAAAGGTATTTTAGTCATTAAACTCAATGTAAATGTACATAAAATATCTAAAATATTGTTTTTAATTCAGTTTAATGACTAAAATATTATATTTCTTTAGCTTTACTTAACAAAAATAGACAGATTATTTAAATTAAAAATAAATCAAAAGATTATGATTTAAATTAATAAAATTAAAAACTCGGCATTTATTTTATTACAAATGTCAACCTTGAGTTCTTTTGTAATTTTTCCAATATTTTTCCCTTAAATTGCAAAAATTACTTCAGTTTTTTTTAAATTTTTTTTTATTGTCCCTTTATTTTATTTTTTTTAATTTTCATCAAATTCAATTTTCATGAATTATCAATTTGATGGGAAAAAAAAAAACTATATTCCTTTCTTGATTTGATAAACATTGTGATAAAAAAATAAAAATAAATTTTAATTATTTTTTATCAAATTTAAATTTAATTAACTAAAAAAAAAAAAAAACCATCAAGGATCGGTGATATTCCAATCACCACCATCAAGAAAGCTTAAATTCTTGTTATCTTTTTCAGTCCTTGAATCCCTTATTATGTACTGATTAACACCATTAGAAGCACAAATTGACTATCTCTCTCCACGATAGATATTTTTTGCGAACTCTGTCTCTCGATGTTCTCTGATCATTCATATGTTCATGGTTAATTATTATTATGTTAGAGTAATTTTCTGAGCCTAGAACAATAACGACCGAAATGGCAGATATAACACCCTTAGAAAAAAAACACAAATACTCCATTCATAAGATCTATCGATTTAATGAAAATAATATACTTTCATTCATCAGAGTTTATATTACAAAAAGGTATTACATGCATTATACTTTCATAAATGTTCATTCTGAAACTACAGCATGTAACACTAATTGATTACAACAAAATAAACGCCCTACGAGCTTACATCTTTCCAAGATATCACTTGGTTACAACAAACGAGTCCTAAGCTCTATACATGTAAAACCCTTGGCTTGAATTAACATTTAAACACAAAAGTAACAAAACAAAGCCTCCAACTCCTAAGTCCTCCCAAGCTACACCCTTGGAGAAGGCACGTCACCTGTACCTGAAAATGGTTTCCCAAGTAGGGTGAGCCAAAACCCAGTAGAGATAAACTAACACAATATATAAGATTTAACTAAGATACAAATGTCAGATAAAAGGTCCAATACAAAAGGCCAACTTACATTCTCCCCATTACCATTCAATATTGATAACCACATCTTAATCCATTTCCATTCGTTCATTTCAAATCAATGCATAAGTATAGTTCCTTATTATCTAAATAATCCCAAATGAGACTACAACTCATTCATTCACAATTCAATAACATTCATTATTCAAACACTTCAATCTTTTTGCCATTTTACGGATTCTCGTCCAAGGGAATCGACACCCAAATATACACATATAAGGTTTCGGGACTTTCACCCTAGACACTCTGGCCATCTTAATTCAAAATGGAGTCCATTCCCTATCTCCTCCCAAACAATGGAGCACATCCCCTATTTCCTCCAAAACATTGATGCATATACAATGTATTTAAAAGTGTTGTTATATATAATGACTATCCAAATCACATATTCAATGGTTTAATCAAATCGTCATATTCAATGGCATAATTCAAATGACCAGTTTCAATTCACCTAGTCCTCATACAGTTTCTACAACAATCATAATTATCCTCTATCGATAGCCCAAAACAGATATTTCAAAATAGATATACAATTCATCAAACAGATAATTTATCAAATTTTTCATAGGTGAGTGATTTATCAAATCCAACTACATCATCCATTCACACATCCTCCCAATTTCATATTTCCCATATCAATTTCATTATTTATACAAAATAATTATTTAACACAAATTAGGGTAATTTTTTCCTTTTTCTAAAAATCAATCCCAAGTCCAAATTTCATCATTTTAACCCATATAACCACATATTCAATACCCCATATATTTTCATGGAACCCAATATAAAAATCACTCTTTTAATTTTGGAGCCAAAACCCTAACTTCACCCAAATCTTTCCAAATTCCACCAGTTATAAAAAATGACAAATACCTAGGTTAAAAACCATATCAAGGTGTAGAATGTCCTTACCTCAAGTGTAGAAGCTCAAAGGAGATGAAGAAGAACCTCAAAAGTGTCCAAACTCGATTTTGCTCGGATCAAGAGGAAGCCCACAAGATGCTCTAACTCTTTATCAAAGGGAGTAGGGTAGAGAGACCCTTAGATCATGGAGTATTTGTAGAGAGAGAGTGTGTGTCGGATTAAGGTTTTTAGGAGAACGGGAATCAAAAAGTGATGTAAAATCACCCTACTGCGAACTGATATATGCGACCTTCGCTCGAGTAAAAGAGTTGTCGCTCGAGCGACCAGACGCAACAAGTGACCTCGCTCGAGCACAAAATGCAAAGCTTCAGAAGTTTTACAGATGCATACGCTCGCTCGAGCGAAGAACTTCACCTTTCCAAAAATTCAGTGTCTGGGAGCGCAAGAAACCTCGCTCGAGCGAAGAAGCAAATTACACAAGGCTCGCTCGAGTGCAAGAAGCCTCGCTCGAGTGAAGGGGCCAAAATTTGGGCAACAACAATCAAGACCAAATAACAACCAACCTGTCTCAAACACGCCCAAGCCAATCTAATACTCAAACCCAAAGACAAAAGAGGGAAATAAGACATGGATAACAATATTAAACCACGGAACCCGAGTCTGCAATATAATAAGGTCGGGTCAATAAATTTGGTATTTCCTCACAAGCAGGAAGCACACTAGTAGCATGTGTTGTGTGATTGTATTGTATTTTGACAGATAGTTATCTTTTTGGACAAATTGTATCTTTTTGGTCTAAAGATATTAGAGGTCTAATTAAGGGTTCATGAGTATGTTTTACAAGGCAACTAAGTGTTTGTTTGGTAATTTGACTTTTTTAGTAATTTGGTTTTTTAGTTTTTTAGTAAGTGAAAAAAATTAGTATTTGGAATACTTTTTAGGGTTGTTTTGGTAATAGGTTAAGACAGTTAAAAAATTAAAAAATCACTACAAAAAAAGTTAACAATTTTTTATTAGTCTTTCCACAAAAAATTTAAAAGTCAACTAAAATAGTCATTTGCATAAATAATGGTAAGAGAAAAAGTGATTTAGAGAATGTTCGTCCTTGGAATGTGGTTGTGATTATTAGGGATATCAGATTCATGGCCTCCCGTAGGCAATTCTTTTCTTCGAGCCCTAGGTCTTCATATATGGTTGCACATCGGGTGGCAAAATCTGCTCTTAGTGGATATTTAGGACTCAACTGGGCCTCTTCTTCTCCTTTTCCCTTAGTAGAGCTTATTACTTGGGACTATTCCTTTCCTATAGCGATCCCAGTTCTCCCTTCATTGTTTAGTGTATTCCGAACTCGGTTCCGTGGATGATTGTTGTTGTCTTTATTGCGTTTCCGTCCTTTAACTCTTTGTATTTGAGTTTTGGGTTATGTTGGGCAGGTTTAAAATAGGTTGGTTGTGTTTAGAAACAATTGGTTTATGCCCAGATTTTGGTCTTCACGCTCGGGCGGGACTTTTGACGCTTGAGCGGGCCCTTTGCATTTGCTCGTACGCTCGAACGGGTAGTTTGACGCTCGAGCGGGATTCTTCAGTCTTCAGTACTTTTCCCTGCAGGTCATCGAACGCTCGAGCATCAACTTTCACGCTCGAACGGGGACCTTCGTCTATAGAACTTCTGGAAGTGTGCATTCTACACTCGAGCGGCGCTTTTGACGCTCGAGTGGGAGTCTATGTCTGACGTTCGAGCAGGGCGTTCCACGCTCGAGCGAACTGTGATGTATATCAATCTGAGAGAAGCCATTTTTGAATCACTTTTTCGACCCACTCTCTCTTTAACTTTCCAAAACCCTCATTTGAGAGCTCCTCTCTCTAGAATACATCTTCTCTCTATGAAATCATCTAGCTCTGGTGATCTTCCACCCTAGTCCCTTTGTAAAAGTGTGGAGCTTGCGTGGCCTTCATTTTGATCCGAAAAAGTTGGTGATTGGAGCATCTTGAGTTTTGTCCTTCATCTCCTTTGAGCTTCGAAATTTGAGGTAGGGATAACCTACTCCTTACTATGAGTTTTGACATAGATATTATGTATTTTGTATAGATGGTGTTGTTTGGGTAACTTGGGAAAGTGAGGGTTTTGAAATTTAAACTATAAAAGAGGGGTTTTCTATTTGTGGGGTTCCAAGTGCATGAGTGGTCCCTAAAATGAAGTTATGGTGTTTGATTGATGAAATTTGGCCTTAGGAGCAATATTTGAAAAAAGGGGGGAAAAGCCCTAATCTATTATGATTGATTAATCTGTATAATTAATTTGGGAAAAGTTATGGAAATATGAGTTTGAGTTGAAAACCATGAAATTGGGAAATTATGAGATGGAACGGTGTAGTTGGATTGATTAACCACTCACCTTTGAAATTGTAGATAATTTATTTGTTTGATAATTTATTATCTGTTTAGAAATAACTGCTTTGGGTTATCGGTGGAGGATAGTCTTGATTGTTTTAGATACTGCATGATGATTAGGTAAATTAAAACTAATCAATTGAGTATGTCATTGAATATGACGAATGGAATAACACATTGAATATGTCCTTTGCTTGATCATTGTATATGATAAGTGTTTAAATACATTGCATATATATGTTGTTTGGGAGGAGATAGGAGATATACTCCAAGGTTTGAGAGGAGATAGGGGATGTACTCTCAAACCGGTTTGGGAGGAGATAGGGGATGAACTCCATTGATAATTAAGTTGTCCGGAGTGTCCAGGGTGAAAGTCCTGAAATCTTGATTACGTTTGCATAACGTAGATGAATTGAAGTGTTGAAGTATTATTGATATGAGTTGTAGTCTCATTTTGAATTGAAGTATGGAAATGTTAAAGATGTGAGTTGTAGTCTCATATTAAGTGATTATGATTGAAGTATTGTTAACATGAGTTGTAGTCTCGTTATAAACTGTCTAGATGAATTGAGAACCATATCTATGAATTAGTTTGGTTAATGAAACGGAAAAGGATTGATATATATATATATATCTGTAAACACAGATTTATTAAGAAAGAGTTGTATGTTTGTTTATATGAGTTAACATTTATCAAATACTAATGTTTTAGTATTGCTCATATTTGGTTTAGTATAACTCTGCTGGGCTTTGGCTCACCCTTTATTGGACATCATTTTCAGGTTCAGGTGATATGCCACCTCCAAGGACGTAACTTGGGAGGCTGAAAGATCTTTTGTTATTATCATTTTTGGTATTACATGTAAATTCAAGCCAATGGCTTATTTTGTACAAAGAGTTAGACTCTTCTTTTGTTGTAACCAAGTGTTGACTTGGAAAGTTGTAAGCCCGTAGGGCATTTACTTTTGATGTCAAAATGTAATACTTTTGTACTTAATACTCTGATAAATGGAAATATGTTTTATTCTCTTATGTCTATACATGTCAAGAATGTGGAGTTTATATGTATTATTTTGAGGGCGTTACATTTCCTCGTGTAAAAAATAAAAAAAAGTTGATTGGTTAGTGTGTATAATGTGAAAAAATAATTGATTAGTGTGTATAATATGATATTTTGACTTTTAAATTTTTGGATAAATTACAAATACACTCTTTGAGATTTGTTTAAAATATAAATTGTCTCTTTATGGTTTTAGAAATTACATTTCATCTCTTAAAATTTCTAATTTCATAACAAATGATTTTTTTTATTAATAAATCATCAAGTTAATTAATAAATTTTTAATGATTTTAGAAATTTATTTTAATTATCAATTTATGTAATTTTATCATTGTATAAAATACAATTAGGAATTTTATATTTTTTGTTAATTCTATTAAATAAAAAATTTCTACAAGTTCATGTAATTTTTCAAAGATATATTTCTAATTTACTCTTTTTTTTTATTTTTTTATTTTTGATTATTTTAGTAAAAAAATTAATTGTGAAACTGGGCACAAAGTATAATTTATCCATTATATGTCATATGTGGCTGCCACCTGGTCATTAGAAGAAAAATGACATTTTTTTTTCAAAATTAAATAGACGTTTGTTTTAAAATAATTGGAAAAATTATTACAAACATTTGAGGTTAGAGTGAGAGAATTATTTTAAGGATCAAAGTGTAATTTATCAAAAAAAAATCTCAAAATCTAAAAGCTTGTGATAGTGTTATATGTACGAATTAGTATTCTAATTAGTGTACCAACACTAGTTATAACATTATTATTAACCCTACTCATTAAACAAATTATAAATACTAAAAATCTCTTAAATTATGTCACATAATCAATTAGTAATTTATAATATTTATCAAAAAAATATTTTAAAAGGAGATTGATTCTATTATTCATCAAGTCTGTACAAGGTTAGGGTAATGACAAATAATCGTCATCGCTTACACATAAGTAATTTGAAAAATCCCAAGATACTGTCAAAATGAACTCACTAATGTTGAAAATTTAAACCTTTAAAAAAAAATGTATTTTGTTAGAATGTAGTGAGTCATATTAAAACATTTGATTTTTTATTGTTGTTGTCAGTGTCATCAATTGTGATTTAAATAAGTTGAACCCAACAATTAAAATATTGAAGAGAAATTATAAATAAATAAAAAATTAAATTTGACACTTATAATAAAATAAATTTTCAATTGTTAATGTGGGGACATAATTTTTGAGTAACAACACGCGGCCGATGTGTCACCAAAGTGCCAGCCGGAGTGCTACGTGTCCTGGTCATAACGCCGAGGTGATCTCGGCTAGGTCGAGGTTATCTGCGAGAATACTCGAATCTGGGATAAGCAGATAAGGGACAAGAGTTCTAGAATGGGAGAGGACTTCAGTTTGGATAAAGATAAGATTCTTAGAGAGTTTATCCCAATCGTACTGGAAGTCCAAGATTAGCAGTAATCCTAAGTCCATTGAAGTTAGGCTTCTATTGGGACTAAGATTGTGTTGGCTATAAAAGAGAGGCACCCACATGGGTCTAAGGTACGCTTCTTGTATTTTGAATAAGTGAATTAAGCACTTTTACTATCTTTGAGAGATAACTGACTTGACCATTGGAGTGCCCCCGGGTGGACAAACGACCGCCAGAATCTCTTCTTTCTGTTGCAGGTCGTTCGGGCTTAATCTATTCTGCCGGTGCTCTCTAGCTAAGTACTAGTTTGGCAGTGTGGTCGGAAATTGACACACACAATTTGGCGCCGTCTGTGGGAAAGAAAGGAGAATATATGGCCAACGATGGACAAAAAGAGAAGATTGGGGATGGCACTCCTATTGGGAGTGGGAAACCTATTGACCTTGACATCGAAGAAGACAACTGCAAAGAAGAGACTCGTGATCAGAATCACAGAGGAAATGACATTGGCTAGGAAGGCGACGTACCAAAGAAAACGGACCAAAGCGGGTATTACAACGAGGACGACCTTCAGGTATGAAAGGATAGATGCCTACGGAGGGACGATGAGGTAAAGGGAATGGCGAACAAATTGGCGGACCTACAAACGGTCGTCAATTTCATGATGCAGAACAACGTCATGCAGCCACCGTTCCCGTTACAAGATACACCGATTCCAGCGGCCAAGAAAGATGCCCGACAAGATGGGCAGAAAATAATCCTTACAGTCCCCCAGCACACCAGGAGTGAAAAACACTCTCACCGACCTTCAAGAGAGGTCGGGCGAGGAGAGTCGAGAAGGGAAGAATCTCGAAGGACACATCGCACCAAGGAAGCAGACCCCAAAGAATATCAGCATGTTCAAAGGCAAGAGTTGTGCTTCGACGCAACTAAGAGAGAAAGGTCGAAGAGGGCTCACAATGAAGCTGGGAGTAGTGCACCTAAAAGGCTGAAGTCAGGAGATAGCTGAGCTCCTAGTCGGACCAAGGAGGACCTAAGGGATTACCTACAGAAGAGGCAACAAGATGCCGAGGTAACCTCTCCGGTCAAGCCGAGAACGTTATTCTCGATAGAATTGGACAAATTCGAAGCCCCGAAGAGGTTTAGCATGCCGAGATTCCAGATCTACAACGGGAAGTCGGACCCCAACTTTCACGTCGATTTGTACCTAAACTCAATGGCGTTATACATTAGGAACGAGCCGTTACTTTGCAAGGTGTTCCCCTCATCCTTCGGAGAAATTGCATCAGACTGGTTTCACAACTTGCCGAAAAGAACTGTGAAAACCTGGGAAGGCCTAGCCGAGATGTTTGTGGCCAGGTTCAGTGACGAACAAACTACAGCCATTAAAGGTAGATGCCCTGATGGCCCTGAAAATTGGCGAGGACGAAAGCCTGAGGGCCTATGTATAATAACCCTCACCACTGTTTACCGACAAACTGCTGATTACTGTTGAACCGAGACTGATTATGATTGATAATAAATGTCGAAATAATGAATATCGATTGAAATCAAACCCGATTGATTGACTGTATTTGTTTAAATGCATTTTCTATCTGTTGATTGTTAATTGATATGTTCATGTTTTGTGCTTAAATTGATAATTGAAGGCCTTATCAGCGGCCGAACCGGAAATTGATTGATGATTTAGGACCATTAGAATTTATATGATTTTATGGTGTATTTAATTAAAATGTGATTGGTACGATTAAATTAGATTAAAATAAGTTAAATTGCAATAGTTGGCTAATTACAACCTTGCCATCCCTAGTGGGCCACTTACGTAACACACTTAGAGGCTTGTATACATGTAAAAAAAATATTTCATCAACCATTTCTTGTGTTCAAACCGACCTAGAGAGAGAGGGTAAAAGATTAGAGTGAGTTCATCTTGTAATGCTTGGAAATTGAGAGGATTGGAAGAGTTCTTGATCAATTGAGCTTTTATTCTTGTGTTTGGAGACTTAAGGTAGAATCTACATCTTCTTATTCATGGATTCAAGTTAGTTTGTGCATGGGTCATGGTAGATAAGAACTCTAGATCATGAATTAGTCTAATAATGTTGAATTAGAGCTCAATTGTTGCATGCATGTGCATATTGTCAAGTTTTGAGGTTGTAAATTCATCATTCCTCACATGCATGATAATGATATTGTTGTAATTCATGTTTTCATAATGTTTTTGAAAGATTTGAGCTCATTTGAGCTAGCATTGAAGGTTGAAAATTGTTTAAAGTTCATGCATGTCATGTTTGGAGCATGTTCATGGAATTGGTTTGAAATTTGGATTTAATTGACTCACCCTTGGGCTTTAAATTCACAAATTGAGCTTTGAAACTTGTTGTATATTGAGTTTAGTTGTGTCTTCCAGAATTTGGGCCCAAGAGGTCGAGTTTTGAGCTTAGGAATGCTTGGTTTGAGCTTGGGAGGCAAATCTAAAAATTCTAGAATTTGGCTTCTACGCTCGAGCGAAGGATTCTACGCTCGAGCGACCACCATTTACTCTGAGCTACACTCGAGCGACGGAATGGTGGCTCGAGCGTAAATTGTAAGCTCTCAGAGTCTTGGTGCGCACAGGCGTACGCTCGAGCGAGGAGCTGTGTCTCACGCTCAAGCGAGCATCGAGCGTAAATCTTGAGCATCCAGTATTTTTACTGTAGCACACAGTCCGCTCGAACGACGGAATTCACGCTCGAGTGGAGCTCCTTTGTCTGCATGTCCGCTCGAGCGAAGGAATCCTCGCTCGAGCAAGACCCCTGTTTTCAGCAAATTTTGTAAATTGTTCAAAAGTGCATCTTTACATCCTCTTTCCATCCTAGGCATTCCTAGGGCATATTTAAGGCATCTTAAAGTGGATATAGAAGTAGAACACACCGAGGCAAATTAGGGATTAAATTATTATCTCTCCCAACTGTGAAACTTAGTGTGTGTTCAATCTATTAACTGTATAGGGTTGGCATTCCGAAAAGACGCTCTAGCTTACTGTAGCCCAGAACTCTGTGAGTAACAATTGTGTAAAGCTATGTTCAAAATGATTATCTTGAATCGAATCAACTTCATCGAATCGATATTGTTTACTAAATGAATGTATGTCATATATTACGAATGCATGTGCCATCCTTAGCACCTATCGCTTTATTCTTTATTCTGAGATATATTTGTCGGTTCCCTCGTGAAACCACTACTGTTTACTGATTGATGGCCATCATTACTGTTCGGTCTTTAAGACCTACTGCTTACTGTACTGTTATGCTAATGGATGTACCACATATGACTGATTGTACTTAACAACTGAAATACTGATTGAAATGAATTGTTTTCACTACTGTAAGGACATCCATTCTAAACCCCTTTACGCTTTATGTTATTCACTAGGTTTTAGCTCACTGCTCATATATATATGTAGGTGTATAGGCACCGGACCAATGCTAGAAGCGTCAAGGTATTTCCAGTTTTGTCAAGCCAACCTATGTGCCTAACGGCGAGGTTCCAAGCCTGCCAAGCTAAGGCTAGGGGTGTTTAGTGTTCCCCCCTCTTGTACTGTTTTGTTTATTGTATAGACTGTATAGATTGCACTATACTGGTTAATAGGGACTTGATCCCTGTTCTGAATGTTTGTAAATGTTTTGTATACTATTCTGTACAAATGTATGAAAAATCTTTTTGGCACCACATATGAAAAATCTATTTGGTGCTTGTTACAGGTGTGGCAAGGTGGGCCACATGGTTAAAGACTACCCCTCTGCTCTGCAAACCAAGAGAAAAGCTGCACCAAGCACAGCAGCATCAACTGTCGCACCAAAATTGAACCCCAAAGCTACCGGGAAAGAGCCTATGAGGCAGGGCCGAGTGTTCGCCCTAGTACCGGGAGACGTGCAAAATACTGAGACCGTTGTGTCAGGTATCCTCTCTATTTGTACTCAAAATGCATATGTACTGATTGATTCGGGGTCTACACATTCTTATGTATCGCATGCTTTTTCACGGAAATTGAATAGACCCTTAGAACCTATGAACTATCTGCTAGCTGTATCATCACCCGTAGGAGGATCCATGACATGTGCTTATATGTACCCTGCATGTGAAATCATTGTTGGGGATATGCATCTGTTTATTGATTTACTGTCATTGAACATTGATCACTTTGATGTAATATTGGGGATAGACTGGTTACAAAAATATCATGCTACTATTGACTGTATAACAAAACAAATTGTTTTTCGTCCACCTAGTCTGCCTGAATTTGTATTTAATAGGGTTGGAGTAGTACCTCCTCCGTATTTGATTTCTTCTGTGAAAGCCGTTAAATTGATAGAAAATGGTGTAAAGGATATATGTGTTCTGTACTGACTGTATTTGTTTAAATGCATTTTCTATCTGTTGATTGTTAATTGATCTGTTCATGTTTTGTGCTTAAATTGATAATTGAAGGCCTTATCGGCGGCCGAACCGGAAATTGATTGATGATTTAGGACCATTAGAATTTATATGGTTTTATGGTGTATTTAATTAAAATGTGATTTGGTACGATTAAATTAGATTAAAATAAGTTAAATTGCAATAGTTGGCTTAATTACAACCTTGCCATCCCTAGTGGGCCACTTAGGCAACACACTTAGAGGCTTATATACATGTAAACAAAATATTTCATCAGCCATTTCTTGTGTTCAAACCGACCTAGAGAGAGAGGGTAAAAGACTAGAGTGAGTTCATCTTGTAATGCTTGGAAATTGAGAGGATTGGAAGAGTTCTTGATCAATTAAGCTTCTATTCTTGTGTTTGGAGACTTATGGTAGAATCTACATCTTCTTATTCATGGATTCAAGTTAGTTTGTGCATGGGTCATGGTAGATAAGAACTCTAGATCATGAATTAGTCCAATAATGTTGAATTAGAGCTCAATTATTGCATGCATGTGCATATTGTCAAGTTTTGAGGTTGTAAATTCATCATTCCTCACATGCATGTTCATGATATTGTTGTAATTCATGTTGTCATCATGTTTTTGAAAGATTTGAGCTCATTTGAGCTAGCATTGAAGGTTGAAAATTGTTTAAAGTTCATGCATGTCATGTTTGGAGCATGTTTATGGAATTGGTTTGAAATTTGGATTTAATTGACTCACCCTTGGGCTTTAAATTCACAAATTGAGCTTTGAAACTTGTTGCATATTGAGTTTAGTTGTGTTTTCCAGAATTTGGGCCCAAGAGGTCGAGTTTTGAGCTTAGGAATGCTTGGTTTGAGCTTGGGAGGCAAATCTTGAAATTCCAGAATTTGGCTTCTACGCTCGAGCGACCATCATTTACTCTGAGCTACGCTCGACCGACGGAATGATGGCTCAAGCGTAAATTGCAAGCTCTTAGAATCTTGGTGCGCGCAGGCGTACGCTCGAACGAAGGGACCTACGCTCGAGCGAGGAGCTGTGTGTCACGCTCGAGCGAGCATCGAGCGTAAATCTTGAGCATCCAGTATTTTTACAGTCTATACAGTAAACAAAACAGTACAGGAGGGGGGAACACTAAACACCCCTAGCCTTAGCTTGGCAGGCTCGGAACCTCGCCGTGAGGCACATAAGTTGGCTTGACAAAACTGGAAATACCCCGACGCTTCTAGCATTGGTCCGGTGCCTGTACACCTATATATATATATGAGCAGTGAGTTAAAGCCCAGTGAATAACATAAAGCGTAAAGGGGTTTAGAATGAATGTCCTTACAGTAGTGAAAACAATTCATTTCAATTAGTATTTCAGTTGTTCAGTACAAACAGTCATATGTGGTACATCCATTAGTATAACAATATAGTAAGCAGTAGGTCTTAAAGACCGAACAGTAATGATGATCATCAATCAGTAAACAGTAATGGTTCCACGAGGGAACCGACAGAGATCTCTGTAACAGTAACAGTAAACAGTAGGTGCTAAGGATGCCACAGTACAATTCAAAATAACGGACATACCACGAGTTATACCGCACACACGTGTCCAAATGAGCTATAGGATGTCCTAGAAAGGTGATTAGGGCATTGCATGAACATAAAAGGTGTGTGGTTATGACATGACTGAATATGTGCTAATGTGTTAAACTGTTTAAGTACGCCACTGTTTATGTTTATAATTGCTATAATTGCTTATAGTGAGATGGATAATGCAAATGAATCTGGGTCCTCATCCACTGAGGCAAGAATGGCATGAATGGAAAGAATGATGGAACTGATAACTGCAAGATTAGAGCAACAACAGAACCAACAGCCTCCATCTCCTCCTCCGGCTATACCGGAACAGAATGTGAATGTATAGAATGTGAATGTTGATGATGGGGATATAATTGCTCTTACCCAGAAGTTCAGCAAACTGAAACCGCCATCCTTTCCGGGCGGCCTTGAACCGTTAAAAGCAAAGGCATGGGTTTTGGAGACTGAAAAATTGTTTGAAGTGTTTCCGTGCTCGGAGGCACACAAAGTACTATTAGCTACCTTCACCCTACAAGAAGAAGCCAGAAGGTGGTGGATGCTAGTCTGTGACACCAACACCGTTCTGACATGGGCTCAATTCAAGGGAGCCTTCTTTGAAAAGTACTTTCCTCAGTGTGTTAGGGACAGAAAAGTGACTGAATTTGAGCAGCTGAGACAGGGTACAATGTCCGTTGCTGAATATGAGACAAAATTTACTGAACTTGCTAGATATGCACCACACATGGTGGACGTCGACTATAAGAAGGCCAGGAGGTTTGAAGGCGGCCTTAATGTTGCTATACTGGACCGAATTAGTGTTTTGAAGCTATCGAGCTATGTGAATGTTCTTGACCGAGCTTTGATGGCTGAGTCGAACATCGAAGTAGTGAAACAATCTGAAACACTGGTGTCTGAATGGCGTGGTAAAAGACAGAATTTTAAATTCAAGAAAGGCAAGCATAACCCATCAAATAAGAAACAGAATACGGGTTCAACAATTAGCCCCAGCCAAGAGAGTGGTTCCAAACCACCATGTTCCGAATGTGGTAAGAATCATAAGGGAGTTTGTTATAAACTATCTGGTGCTTGTTATAGGTGTGGCAAGGTGGGCCACATGGTTAAAGACTGTCCCTCTGCTCCGCAGACCAATAGAAAAGCTGCACCAAGCGCAGCAGCATCAACTGTCTCACCAAAACTAAACCCCAAAGCTACCGGGAGAGAGCCTATGAGGCAGGGCCGAGTGTTCGCCCTAGTACCGGGAGACGTGCAAAATACTGAGACCGTTGTGTCAGGTATCCTCTCTATTTGTACTCAAAATGCATATGTACTGATTGATTCGGGGTCTACATATTCTTATGTATCGCATGTTTTTCTACGAAAATTGAATAGACCCTTAAAACCTATGAACTATCTGCTAGCTGTATCATCACCCGTAGGAGGATCCATGACATGTGCTTATATGTACCCTGCATGTGAAATCATTGTTGGGGATATGCATCTGTTTATTGATTTACTGCCATTGAACATTGATCACTTTGATGTAATATTGGGGATGGACTGGTTACAGAAATATCATGCTACCATTGACTGTGTAACAAAGCAAGTTGTTTTCCGTCCACCTGGTCTGCCTGAATTTGTA
This sequence comes from Camellia lanceoleosa, assembly GCA_025200525.1. Classification (NCBI taxonomy): domain Eukaryota; kingdom Viridiplantae; phylum Streptophyta; class Magnoliopsida; order Ericales; family Theaceae; genus Camellia; species Camellia lanceoleosa. The sequence continues at coordinate 102,825,666 of CM045763.1, read as the reverse complement.
TTTAATGGGGTTGGAGTAGTACCTCCTCCGTATTTGATTTCTTCTGTGAAAGCCGTTAAATTGATTAGAAAATGGTGTAAAGGATATCTGTGTTCTGTACTGGCTGTATCTACTGATGATAATGTTAAAACTGATATGAACTGTATTCCTATAGTCAGAGAATTCCCAGATGTATTTCCAGAGGATCTGCCAGGGGATTTGATTGACAGGGAGATTGAGTTCACCGTTGATGTGATTCCAGGAACACAGCCAATATCAAAGGCTCCTTATCGAATGGCTCCAACTGAATTGAAGGAATTGAAAGTACAATTGCAAGAATTGTTAGACAAGAAGTTTATCAGGCCCAGTACTTCACCGTGGGGCGCATCGGTTTTGTTTGTAAAGAAGAAAGACGGCTCATTGAGACTGTGCATTGATTACCGTGAACTGAACAAGGTAACTGTGAAAAATAAATACCCATTGCCGCGTATTGATGATTTATTTGATCAGTTACAGGGTGCTCAAGTGTTTTCCAAGATTGATCTTAGATCGGGGTACCATCAACTGAAAGTTAAACCAGAAGACACTGATAAAACTGCTTTTAGAACGAGGTATGGACATTATGAATTTTTAGTTATGCCTTTTGGAGTTACCAATGCACCTGCAGCATTTATGGATCTCATGAATAGAATCTTTAAACCGTACCTTGATGACTTTATTGTGGTATTCATTGATGACATATTGATTTACTCCAAAAGTATAGAAGAACATGAACATCATCTGAGACTTGCCCTGTAGACCCTAAGAGAACAGAAACTGTATGCTAAACTGTCTAAATGTGAATTTTGGCTTGATTATGTTATGTTTTTGGGGCATGTTGTTAGCAAAGATGGAATTTCTGTTGATCCGCAGAAAATTGAAGCTGTAGTGAACTGGCCTAGACCAACAAATGTGACAGAAATCCGAAGCTTTTTGGGATTGGCTGGATATTACAGAAGATTTGTCAAAGATTTCTCCAAAATTTCCTTACCATTGACTCAACGACGAGAAAGGATATCATTTGACCGTGGGTGACCAAAGGGAATCAGCGTTCCAAGAGTTGAAAACTCGATTGGTGACTGCATCGGTTCTTACCTTACCTTCAGGTACGGATGGTTATACTGTTTTTAGTGATGCTTCTCATAAGGGTTTGGGATGTGTTTTAATGCAGAATAGGAGAGTTATTGCTTATGCTTCCCGACAACTGAGACCACATGAAAAGAACTACCCAACCCATGATCTGGAACTTGCTGCAGTAGTGTTTGCACTGAAAATCTGGCGTCACTACCTGTATGGGGCAACATGTGAAGTGTATACAAACCACAAGAGTCTGAAATATTTCTTCACCCAGAAAGAACTGAACATGAGACAGCGGAGATGGCTAGAATTGATTAAAGATTATGACCTACAGATTCTGTATCACCCAGGAAAAGCCAATACCGTTGCCGATGCACTGAGCCGGAAGTCGATTGCAAATTTAGCTTGTTTGCTCACTGGACAGAAAGAGTTGCTTTGTGACCTTGAAAAATCTGAAATTGAAATTGTTTTGAGAGAACAAGGTGGCACAATGGCTGCTATTTTTGCTCAACCGGCATTGATTGAGGAAATTAAAGAGAAATAGCAACAGGATGACTTCTTGAAGAAGATCATCGAAGAAAGGGAACCTAAACCGAAACTGGGATTCAAATTTGAAAATAATGTACTGAAATTTCAAGAAAGATTGTGTGTACCGAATGATACTGAACTGAAAAGAAGAGTTCTGCAAGAGGGCCACAATTCAAAATTTTCTATTCACCTGGGGAACACGAAGATGTATCAAGATTTGAAACTGAATTTCTGGTGGCCGGGAATGAAGAAAGAAATTGCCGAGTTTGTATCAAAATGTCTTCATTGGCAACAAGTCAAAGCTCAACATCAGCGACCCGCAGGCTTACTGCAACCTTTACCCATACCGGAGTGGAAATGGGAGCATATCACGATGGATTTTATCGTTGGATTGCCTCGCTCTAGAAAAGGTATGGATTTAATTTGGGTTATTGTTGATAGACTAACCAAATCTGCTCACTTCTTACCTGTCAAGACAATTTATAATGCAGACAAGTTGGCTGTAATTTATATTGATGAAATTGTTAGACTGCATGGAGTGCCTGTATCTATTGTTTCTGATAGGGATTCGAAGTTTACATCGAGATTTTGGCAAAGCCTACAGACTGCATTGGGTACTGAATTGAGACTGAGTAGTGCTTATCATCCTCAGACAAATGGACAGTCAGAACGGACCATCCAGACTCTGGAGGATTTATTGAGAATATGTGTCCTTGATTTTCAGGGAAATTAGGAAAGCCATTTGCCGTTGGCTGAATTCGCCTACAACAACAGCTATCATTCAAGCATCAGTATGGCGCCTTTCGAGGCATTATATGGCAGAAAATGTAGATCTCCAATTTGCTGGGCAGAAGTTAGAGATGGGCCTTTGCTTGGGCCCGAGATTGTTTATGAAACGACTGAGAAAGTAAAACGATCTGACCTTGGTAAGCGAAAAGTTATGCAGATGTCAGAAGACGAGACAGAGAGTATGAAGTGGGAGATCACGTTTTTGTGAAAGTGACACCAATGAAAGGCCAGACTCATTTTGGAGTCAAAGGCAAGTTAGCGCCGAGATATGTCGGACCGTATGAGATTATTAAGAAAATCAATCCGGGGGCGTATCAAGTTGCGCTTCCTCCTGAAATGGAGCATATGCACAATGTCTTCCACATCTCTATGTTGAGAGATTATCTCCGGGATCCTTTCCATGTGATTGAGCCTACTCGTGTAGTGTTGAGTGATGACTACACTTACGAGGAACGGCCTATACAGATTGTAAACAGACGGATCAAGAAACTGAGAAACAAAGAAATTCCATTAGTGAAAGTCGACTGGCAAAATCATGGTGGCATATATGCCACTTGGGAAAGGGAAGATGATATGGCTAAGAGATATCCTGAATTGTTTCCACTAAATCCTGTTTTCTTCCAGAATGAAGGTAACTCGAGTTTAGAGGACTAAACTCTTTTTAAGATGGGGAGACTGTAATAACCCTCACCATTTGTTCTTGACAAGCTAGCGATTCTTGTAACCGAGATCGATTATGATTGATAATCAAATGTCGAAATAATGGTATTGATGAAATCGAGTGATTCATTGACTGTATTTGTTTAAATGCATTTTCTATCTGTTGATTGTTAATTGATCTGTTCATGTTTTATGCTTAAATTGATAATTGAAGGCCTTATCGGCGGCCGAACCGGAAATTGATTGATGATTTAGGACCATTAGAATTTATATGATTTATGGTGTATTTAATTAAAATGTGATTTGGTACGATTAAATTAGATTAAAATAAGTTAAATTGCAATAGTTGGCTAATTACAACCTTGCCATCCCTAGTGGGCCACTTAGGCAACACACTTAGGGGCTTGTATACATGTAAACAAAATATTTCATCAGCCATTTCTTGTGTTCAAACCGACCTAGAGAGAGAGGGTAAAAGACTAGAATGAGTTCATCTTGTAATGCTTGGAAATTGAGAGGATTGGAAGAGTTATTGATCAATTGAGCTTCTATTCTTGTGTTTGGAGACTTAAGGTAGAATCTACATCTTCTTATCCATGGATTCAAGTTAGTTTGTGCATGGGTCATGGTAGATAAGAACTCTAGATCATGAATTAGTCCAATAATGTTGAATTAGAGCTCAATTGTTGCATGCATGTGCATATTGTCAAGTTTTGAGGTTGTAAATTCATCATTCCTCACATGCATGTTCATGATATTGTTGTAATTCATGTTGTCATCATGTTTTTGAAAGATTTGAGCTCATTTGAGCTAGCATTGAAGGTTGAAAATTGTTTAAAGTTCATGCATGTCATGTTTGGAGCATGTTCATGGAATTGGTTTGAAATTTGGATTTAATTGACTCACCCTTGGGCTTTAAATTCACAAATTGAGCTTTGAAACTTGTTGTATATTGAGTTTAGTTGTGTCTTCCAGAATTTGGGCCCAAGAGGTCGAGTTTTGAGCTTAGGAATGCTTGGTTTGAGCTTGGGAGGCAAATCTGGAAATTTCAGAATTTGGCTTCTACGCTCGAGCGACCACCATTTACTCTAAGCTACGCTCGAGCGACGGAATGGTGGCTCGAGCATAAATTGCAAGCTCTCAGAATCTTGGTGCGCGCAGGTGTACGCTCGAGCGAAGGGACCTACGCTCAAGCGAGGAGCTGTGTCTCACGCTCGAGCGAGCATCGAATGTAAATCTTGAGCATCCAGTATTTTTACTGTAGCACACAGTCCGCTCGAGCGACGGAATTCAAGCTCGAGCGGAGCTCCTTTGTCTGCATGTCCGCTCGAGCGAAGGAATCCTCGGTCGAGCAAGACCCCTGTTTTTCGCCGGTTACGGTGCTAAACCCATAGGGGTGGGTTTGGGTCGTGACACTATGCGAAAAGGTACTATGAGGTATTCAACCGAATACCAGAATGCAACCAAGAGGTGGCGGTCGTATCATTTAAGAATGGCCTAAAAGATAATTGTCTGCTCCAAAAATCATTGGCAAAAACACTGCTAAAAAGTATGAAGGAATTAATGGCCAGAATAGAGAAGTATGCCAGGGCTGAGGAGGATACATTGAGAACCAAGGCGCCGAAACCAGAGAAGAAAAATGGCTTGTCGAAGTGAGGCTGAGGTGATAGTGGCTACAACAAACCGTAAATCAGATTAAGCCAGTGATACAATCAGATTCAATTCCGGTTTACAAAGTCTTAGAGAAAATCCGTAATCAGCCCTACTACAAAGCACCAGCAAGGGTACCAGGCGAGTTTATGGAAAAAAAACCTTAATAAGCACTGTGCTTACCATAATGAAGTTAGACATCTGACTCAGGGGTACAGAGCCCTGAAGACACATCTGGAAGACCTGATAAGACAGGGCCATTTAAGGGACATGGTAGATGAAGCCAAAACAAGGGAAGGGCATGCAAGACTACCCCAGACACCAACAGCACCATCCCCACCCCCACCAGCACCACAACCACAGGCAGGTAGACCTCGAGTGATCAATGTGATCCACTCAAAGGTAAATGAGAATGAGATAAGGGGGGAAACCCAAAAGGTAAAACACCTGCAACATGTATATCCGGTCGGGAAAAAGAGACCTAGGGCAGGCGAGAGCCAAGGACCAGTGGTGTCCTTTACTGAGGAAGACCTAGAGATGGTGCATCATCCACACAACGATGCCTTGGTAATATCCCTCCAGATTAGAGAGTGCCAAGTGAAGCGCATCTTAGTCGACCAAGGCAGCTCTTGTGACATCGTATATGTCAGGTGTTACAAGGAGCTTGGCCTTCACCAAGATGACTTGGAACAGTCCAACGGCCCAATGGTTGGGTTCAATGGAACGCCGACATGGCCCTGGGAGCAACAAGCTTAGAGGTGCAGGCTGGCACCAAGAGGGTGAAGACAGAGTTCACCATAGTTGACACCCCCTCCCCTTACAATGCAATTCTGGGAAGACCATGGCTGCATGCAATGGGGGCTGTTCCCTCAACATTGCACCACCTACTGCAATTCCCAACAGAGCATGGGATAGAGGAGGTTAGAGGGGATCAAGTGCAGGCAAAGAATTGCTCCATGGCAGCAATGAAATATACATGCAGCATTTGGGAAGCAAAACCAACAGAGTTTGAGGATGAAGACATGGAAGTCCTGGAGGACGTCGGCAAAGACCCAGCCGAGAAGAGTGAGGAAGCCCTGAAGAAAGCCCTTGTCCAGCAAGGGGACGAAGAACGATTCTTCCTTCTCGGCTCGGGCTTGACCGAGGAAGATGAGAAAGAACTGGAGGCGTTCTTGAGAACAAACATTGAGGTGTTTGCCTGGATGCCTTACGAGATGCCTGGCATTAACCCCGTGGTCACTTGCTACAGACTGAATGTGGACAGGTCAGGCAAACCTATAATCCAAAGAGCTAGAAGGCCGACGTTGACGCACATTGAGGCAGTAGAAGAAGAAATGGATAGACTTCTAGAGGCCAGAGCCATTCAAGAGGTAAGTTACCCGACATAGCTATCAAATACGGTTGTTGTGAAGAAAAAGAATGGAAAGTGGAGGGCCTGGTAAGTTCTTAGGATATTTGGTAACCAGAAGGGGCATTGAGGCAAACCCAGATCAGATCAAGACTATCTTAGAACTGAAGAGCCCAACATCGACAAAACAAGTGCAGATATTGATTGGAAAGGCTGCAGCCCTGAACAGATTCATAAGCAGAAGTTCTGCTAAATGTAAGCCTTTCTTCAGCTTAGTAAAGAAAGCCACAAACTTCTTATGGACCGACGAATGCGAAGTCGCCTTGACCGACTTAAGGAAGTATTTGACCACAGCTCCAGTTCTCTCAAATCCAGTACTTGGAAAGGAGCTGTTCTTATACTTGGCAGTTTCAGAACATGCAGTAAGTGCAGTGGTAATCCGAGAAGAAAAGGGAGAACAAAGGGTTGTTTACTACGTAAGTAAAACCTTTGCAGATGCAAAGACCAGATATCTACCCTTGGAGAAGTTAACACTGGCTTTAGTAATGGCTTCCAAGAAACTGAATCATTACTTTCAAGCCCACAAAATTGTAGTATTAACTGAACACCCCTTGAAGTCCCTGTTGCAGCAAGGAGATCTGATAGGTTGAATAGCCAAATGGGCAGTGGCCTTGGGCCAATATGACTTGGAATTCAAACCCAGAACAGCAATCAAAGGCCAAGTTTTGGCCGACTTCGTGGCCGAGTTCACACCAGGTTCCATCACACATCGGGCTCCGTTGAGCCAAGGTGTGCGATGTCCAGGTGAGCAAGAAAAAGCCCAGCAGGGGATAACAGAGCAAAGGAACAAAGAGAAACTCAGGCCCTGCAGTATTTACATCAGCGACTCCTTCCGGTTGTTTGTGGATGGGAGTTCAAACCAACAAGGAGCGGGGGCAGGAGTAGTACTAGTATCGCCAGATGGGCAGATACTGGAATAATCCATTTGTTTGGGGTTTAAGGCCTCAAACAATGAAGCAGAGTATGAAACGCTGATCACAAGACTAAAGCTAGCAGCAGCCATGAAAGCCGACAACGTAACAGTCTTTTGTGACTCCTAGCTTATAGTCAATCAGGCAACAAGAGAATTTGCAACCCGAGATAAACGGATGTCAGCCTACACAAAGGAAGTAGGCAGACTGATAGCCTTATTTCAAAATTGCCGACTACAGTAGGTAAGCCGAGATAACAATAGCCATGCCGATACTCTGGCCAACCTGGCTAGTGCAATGAAGCTTGGTGAGGTAAGAACAATAATGGTTGACTACTTGTCAGGTCCAAGCATAGAACCACTGAGCACAAAGCGTGAAGCAATGTGTGTGGAGATGGGACCAAGTTGGATGGATACAATAGTAGCATTCCTTAAAGAAGGAAAATTGCCAAACGATCGTAAAGAAGCGCACAAGATTAGACTGAAGTTAGCAAGATTCAGTTTGACAGCAGAAGGCCATGCATCCTGCATAGGTTGAAGACTTTCTGTATGAAATACATGAAGGAGTATGTGGAAGCCACGCCGGGGGCAGGTCACTTGCTCAGAGGGTCATTACACAGGGGTATTGGTGGCCCTACATGTAGAAAGATACTGAAACCTATGTCAAGAAGTGTGAGAAGTGCCAAAGGTTTGCACCCTTGATACACCAACCAGCAGCAAACTTGAACCCAGTGTCCAGCCCTTGGCCATTTGCCCAATGGGGCATGGATCTTGTTGGAAAACTGCCTCAAGCAACTGGATAAAGGAAGTACCTGCTGGTAGCAACAGATTACTTCACCAAGTGGATAGAGGCTGAACCCCTTGCTAAGATTCGGGACGTTGATGTGAAGAACTTCATATGAAAGAACATCATCACCAGGTTTGGAATCCCAAGAGCAATAATAGCTGACAATGGCACACAGTTTGATAGTAAGCTAATCAAGAGCTTCTGTGCAAAGTTCAAAATCAAGAATTATTTTTCCACCCCAAGTTTTCCTCAAAGCAATGGACAAGCAGAAGCATCTGACAAAGTCATCTTGGATGGGATTAAGAAGAGGCTGCAAGCAGCAAATGGAAAGTGGGTGGATGAACTACCAAGTGTACTCTGGGCATATCGGACTACGCCGAGAAGATCAACTGGGGAATCCCCATTTGCCATGGCTTATGGCACAGAAGCAGTCATTCCTCCGGAGGTCAGCATCCCAAGGATCAAAACCTAGGGAGTAGAGAATGAAACTAATGATGTATTTATAGCCCGAGATCTGGATCTGCTAGAAGAGAGAATGGAGAAAGCAACAATTCAGTTGTGGGCACACCAGCAGTAGCTTGCCAGGGCTTATAATAAGAAGGTGAACCCGCTAGAGTTCCAAGTTGGTGACCTCATCCTGAGAAAGGTCGTCGGCAACAAGAAGGATCCCAGAGAAGGCAAGCTTGGTCCGAATTGGGAGAGACCCTATAGAATCATCTCGGTCTTGGGCAATGGGGCATATCAGCTTGAGGACTGTGAAGGCAAAGAATTGCCAAGACCCTGGAATACTTGCAATCTGAAGTTTTTTTATCACTAGATTTTCTTGTTTTCTAAGTTTTCTTTTTTTTGTTATTAGCAGAAGTAATAAAGTTTTAGCTTGATCTTTAAACCTGTGTGATGTGATTGATCGGATACTTGACGATGTTTCTAAGCAAAACATGACGAATAACTTAGACTTATTATATGGCAGAGTAGACCTTTTACTTGCATATAATAGAGTTGAACTAAGTTAGCGATGTTTATAAACGAAACATGACGAATAACTTAGACTTATTATATGGCAGAGTAGAACTTTTACTTGCATATAATAGAGTTGAACTAAGTTAGCGATGTTTCTAAGTGAAATATGACGAATAACTTAGACTTATTATATGATAGAGTAGAACTTTTACTTGCATATAATAGAGTTGAACTAAGTTGGGATAACCTGGACTCAAGGACATATCAGTCAGATTAATAAAGAGGCCGAGGTTGGTTACCTTGGCCAGTCTTTGTTTCAACATAACCTCTGCAACAAGGTCAAAGCCCCAGGTTTAAATGAGAACCCAAGTGGAATTTAGATTCACATTAGGGGGCAGATGGCTAGAAAATAATGCTTGGAAGATTGGTTTAACACTTGTTAAAATTTAAGAAAAATTTACAAGTTAAAGTTAAATCGAGATCATATTTAACACTTGTTGAAATTTAAGAAAAATTTACAAGTTAAAGTTAAATCAAGGTCATGTTTAACACTTGTTGAAATTTGAGAAAAAATTATAAGTTGAAGTTAAACCGAGGTCATGGTTAAACACTTGTTGAAATTTTTTTTTAAAAAAATTTACAAGTTAAGTCAAGGTTGTTACAAAAAAAAAAAAAGTACTTGCGTACTTGCCGAGATAAAAGCGTTGGTTTGTTTAACCAAGGTATATCACCCCAAGAAGATTGCACAGTTAAGGTGTATGAAGAAGAACATACAAGCATCCAAAAGAAAGGAAGTTGTATTTACATTCGAAAGAAGGCATGTCGGCTAGCTAAAAGCTTTACATAATCAAAATACAAGGAACAGAAGAAAAGAGGGAAACATCAAAGCTAAGACTCTTCGGCATCTCTGGCTGGTTGGGTTTGGAGTTCAGAAGACAGTTGTGAAGACATCTCGGCAGCCCTCTCAGCCGCAAGCTCGGCATTGATTTCTTGAAGAGTTTGGTTGAGGCTCTTGTCGGCAATAGGTGCGTTTGAGGTTAACTTCTTAGGAGGAGCGTCTTTGGAGACCTCACATTCCTTATCCTAAGTCAAGTCCAAGACTTGCTCATTCAGAGTAGGGGATTTGGCCCCAGCAGCTTCCTTCGTCTTCCTGACTAAAGCTTCCTCCTCAAACTCAAAATCGTCTTCGGATTGGCTTGGAGTAGGGGGGAATGGCAAGGGGAGGTTGCCGGCATTCTTGAGGGAGGAGTCCTCAGGGACATCTATCTTTTTGAGGACAGCCATCCAACCAAGGGTGAAACCCGTGTTGCATGGCTGCCTCACTTGCTTCTTACAGTCCTCCTTAACGTCGGCCACCCCCTCAGCGTACGCCTTTTCATCAGCAGCCTTGATCTCGGCCTCTTTGGTGGCCAAGGCAACCTGAAGCTCCTTTTGGGCCTCGACCATCTTTTCTTCGGCCTCGATCTTTTGGGCCGTAAGGACCTTGGCAATGGCCTCGGCAGCATCAGCCTTTTCCTCGGCCTGATCCTTAGCTTTAATGGCCGTCGCGGCCTAGTCGGATAAAGTTTTTATCTTGGCCTTAGTCTTTTTGATGGTCTTTTGTAAACCAGAGACCTCCCTAATCTTGTCAGCCAACTCCTTCCTCATTTCAAAAGCTTGCATTGAGAAGCAATGGGCGTGTTAGATCGCCTGAAAGAAAATGGACAGAACAAAAGTTAGTAGAAGTTCTAAAAGTATGAAAGAATAAAGAAAGAAAAATACCAAGTGTAAGAGACTTACTTGAACAGAATGCTGGAGCATCAGAGCGAAGTTTTCATACTCGCTCATCTCGGCGTTTCGGTTAAGATCGTTTGGAAGGAGCAAAGCCGTAGAAAGAGCGACGCCGACTTCGAGATCAGTCGCACTATTGCCAGCTCTGACCGGCTTGTCATCGATGGTGATCGGAGGGGCCCAAGGGGCATCTGGCTTCATTGGCCCCGAGGTTGTGGCCGACTCAGACCTTGGCCTTTTTGACCGAGTGGATCGGGATGGTTCGGCCTCGGCGGGCCTCTTCTCGGCGGCGGAAGTGGTCGGTGTCCTCAGTATCAATCTGAGTCACTGTTGCCTTTGGCTGAGCCTTCTTCAGTCTTTTTTGTTTCGACTTTGGTTGAGGCTGAGATGGTGTTGGTTGAGCGTCAACGGTGGTAGGGATGTCGGCCAAAAGATCCTCTGCGATTGCTTTTTTGTGGCCCATCTCAACGGCGATTGCAGTTCAGCGTCTTCGTCGGCGTTGAGATGGAGGGATCAGATATGGAGCCGAAGTTGATGGTAGCTCAACTGGATCAGAGGTTGATCCCTGATCTGGCCGAGATGATAAAGTTGTCGGAGGTGTAGTAGCGGACGAAGGAGACTTGCTCTTCTTCTTCTTCGGAATGTCGGGAAGAACTAACTTGTAAGTCGGGATGAAGTTAAGCAGTAGGGGGGCTCTCCGCTTGTGAACTGGCAAGTCTAACAACTTTTTCAAGCCTTTGTTCGGGAAAAAGGACTTGCGGAAATCCTTTGCCAGCTGGGGAAGAGCTGCAAGGAAAACAAACGTTAGAACGAATAAAAAAACGAAGTATTGAAGACTTTGAAAACAAGTATAAGCACATGGCTCTTACCATTACTGTAATAACTTAACCCTCGTATACGATTCTAATATATTTCCAGTCCCTATTCTGTGTTTTTAAATGCTTGCTGTGAAATTCTATGAGAAATTAAGGTTATTCAAGCGAATCCTATGACTATGAATGCATATCTATTTAATAAGAAAAATATCTATCACAATTGGAATGTTTGAATCAGAAATTGGAAGCCTTAGAGGCTTAATTATCTGAAATTGATTTTACATTTGAAGTCAGCATGATTTTTAGTTCTTAAAAAGATTTTATGTGAAATTTTGATTAGGAATGATTAAACTGATTGATTTTCGTCTTATTCACTTTATATATGTAAATATCCATGCTCTTTAACCATTGACTTGGGAATTCATCTCATAAAATATCCTGAGAGAGAGGGAAGGGAAGAATTGGAGAGGAGGAGTCCTTCAAGCTAGGAATTGGGGAAATCTAGAAGATTGTAAGGTTGAGAGCTCCAGGTATGTGACTTTTATTTGAATCAATTGATGATCATGCAACCTAGGGTGTGTGTTGGTTAAATTAAAAGATGTGTTATCATGGAATTGATTTGGTGTTAAGTTAGGTTATAGGGAGTAGAAGTTTATTCTATCTTTTATCATTGTATTCCTTATCATTCTATTCCTTACCTTCACATATTTGAACTCATTTGTGGCTTTGAAGGATTGTGTATGTATTTGGTAATTATATAGAAGGGATTCAAAGTGTCCAACTTGTGTTTATGAATTGTGAGGAATTGAAGAATCAATTCATGTTGAAATTGATACATGCTTGAAATGTCTTTGTACATAAATTTTGAACTATGTTACATCAATTAAGAGGCTTATTTTAAGCCTTAGAAAAGCTTACCATAAGATGGGTTTTATGGGAATTTTGGACTGGAAAATGAGGCAAATCGCCACACGTACGGGAGTCATTGCTGCACGTGCAGGAACCCTTGCCGCACGTGCGGGGGTCATGGCCTCACGTGCGGAGAATGGTGAAAATCTGGGGCTTGGCTACTGCTTAAAAAGCACGTGCGGGGCATCACTGCCGCACGTGCAGGGCTCACAGCCACACGTGCGGCCTATGCTAAAATAGATGGATTGCTCCGTTTTACGTGCTGGACCCTCTAATATTGTTGAAATCTGTATTTGATATTTTTATTATGGTTGTAAATTCATTCGAAGCAAGGCGAGTCCGAAACTAATTCAACAAAGAAAGGAACTAATTTGTGAGTTACATGTGTGTGCAGGACACACTCCGGGAGGAACCAATGCCCCGCCACAACACTGTGAGTAGTAGTACCATCATAGTACGCTTTACTTACAGCTAATGATTACCATTAGCATTCGGTTATCACATGTCAATTATGTAATTTATATGAATGATTGAAAGGATTTGAATGAATGATGGAAATGATGAAAATACTTTCATATGACTCTGGAATTCTGTAAGACTCTGAAATTAGTCTGCTCTGATGATATCTGGGCCTATGGACAATCTGTAAACTCTGTTAGGCCTATGGCCATTCGGTATAATCTGTTATGGAATGAAACAAAGTGCTGTACAGAACTAAGTGCTGCAATGTGAGCCACCTCTAGAATTCGTGCAAGATACCTCTTGAGTTCATACATACAAGACAGGGCTTAATGCCACTCTGTTGAAGGGCTTAATGCCACTCTGTTTAAGGGCTCAATGCCACTCTTTTCAAGGGCTTAAAGCCATTCTATTTAAAGACTAGGCCTAAGGCCGTTTTGAAATTAGTACAAAATCATATTAACCACAAGATTTCTGCATTTGCATACGCATTGATATGTATTATAATTTAAGTTGAGCATCGAATTGTTTAGGTACTATTATTCACTGAGCCTGGCTCATTCTATGTTATGTCTGCTTCGGTAGGTAACCAACCGGGAGGTCAGTCCTAACCCAAGACGCCCGTTCTCTTTTGTCAACCTCTGTGTGTCCAGGCCCCAGATGAAGCCACTTACATTTTTGTGAAGTTTTGTTAAGATGTTGGCTCATACTTTAATTTTTTTGTCTAAGGTTGAATGTACATAACTTCTTTAACTCCAACGTTTTTGTTACGCCCAATCATAGGGATGGGTCTGTATATGTGTATGTACGTCACCAATGCTCAGGTGCATGTTTCTGTATATTATTTACTTGTTATGATGTTGTGATCCTGGCATAATAGTGGTAGCTCAATAGAGATTGTTTCTAATATTTTATGGTATTTAATGCTTCCATTCAGGCACCGTATGTTATGTATATCGGGTTAAATGTCCGTTTCTGAATAGGTCATGCCCAAACTTTTAGGGGCGAGTTTGGGGCGTGACAATTACCCTCTATGAAAACTGTTCGGCTAAGAGGGTAGAGGTGGAGGTCCTCATCTAGAGCGAACTCCTAGTTCCCCGAGACAATGAAGTAATCATCCCCAGCTCCCTTGTTGGAGTCTGGGAGGTCGACAACAATTTTGTACTCTGTGGACCTCGGTTTGAGGTAGTAAATGTAGTCTTTCTCTAACTTAAGGCCACACATGGTATGGATATCGGCTAAAGTTGCATTAGCATTCTTTTGTTTGGCTAAGGCTATTATACCGTTGATAACTCTGTAAGAGTTGATGGCAAGCTGCATTGGGTTCAATTTATAGTAATGAAGGATTTCTCAGAAAAGGATGTCGAGTGGAAGCCTAAGTCCACACTCTATGAAAGCTACAACGGGGAAAGGCATAGAATCGATTGTAGGCATGATGGAGTCATCCTCCCCAGCCAACCTCAGATGGACGTCAACTGGGATGGAAAACTCTTGCCTTAAATATTCCAACTTGGTTGGGGTGTTTACCCTATGCTTCCACATATCCATGATATCGGCTTAGGGAGGAGAGTATTGGATTTTGGAAGGAAGTGTTTTATAGGGGTCTGAAATACCTCGGCTAAAACCTAAATATATACTATGGTAAGAATTTGTATGGATCTAAGGGGAATTTGCGTCAGTTCTTCCTAAGGTTCGTAAGTTCTATAGACAAATTCCAAACCTAGGTCTAGGCAAACAAGGATTGAAGGTAAGAATCTGGAAAAAAAAAAAAAAAAAAAAACACAGAAAAAAAAGACATGAATGTGATTTAGAGTCAAGAATAGTGATGAATCATCAAGAACACAGTAGTAAAGCTTGTGCAAGTATGTGAGTATTTAAGAAAGGATTGGGCAAAAAAACAGAATCACAAAGCAAACATGCTCAAACACATGGTGGAAATCGAGGTATAGATTAAACGATCAAAAACATGAGCAAGTTCGCAAATATGACAGAGTTCGATGAAAATCAAAGACTAAAAACCAAGAGGAACAGTGGCTTACGGAGAGTGAGGCGGTGTGAGGATCGCCAAGTCGAGCAGCGGTTGCAAAAGTGATGGAGCGGTAAAAATCTCGCCGGAGAAGGTGAACGGAGCAAGTTGTAGAGCTCGAACGCTTGAATCAGTGGCAGATTTGGGAGAGCAGAGAGAGAGAGAGCTTACACGGGAATGAGGATGCAAAGGTGAAACGACGAAGAGAGGGGAAGGAAGTTTTGTTGAAACACAAAATGGCAGCAAAAAGGCAATTAATGTGCCTAAAACAACGTGCGTGTCAGACGGCGCACGCGAGAGCAATACGACTTAGTGGCGCGTGTCAGGTACGGCCCAAAGAGAGAGAGAGACGCATGGCAAGAACGGTTGAGTAGTCATGCGTGACCGCTCATATGCATGTTGAAGCTCTTAGAATTCTCGATTTAACGGAGTAGAACCTCGGCTTGGAGGATGATCTCAGCTGAGAAACTTGAACAAACTTGGTTAATGATTTTGAGGCATTGGTGAAAGTAGGCTGTAAGTTTTTGGTCATATTGAGCCGATGTATTATGACCTCGGTAATGAACGAATAGAGTGAGCTTAGCCAACGTGCTAAATGGAAGAAACGATATAGGTTCTATCACCTCAGGATGCCGAGGTAATAGAACCTAGGGGCAGTTGTGGGGATATAATTTTTAAGTGACAACACGTGGTTGAGGTGTCACCGAAGTGCCAGCTGGGGTGCCATATGTCCTGGTCATAACGCCGAGGTAATCTCGGCTAGGCCGAGGTTATCTGTGAGAATACCAGAATCCGGGATAAGCGGATAAGGGACAAGAGTCCTAGAATGGGAGAGGACTTTAGTTTGGATAAAGATAAGACTCTTAGAGAGTTTATCCCAATCCTACTGGGAGTCCAAGATTAGCAGTAATCCTAAGTCCATTGAAACTAGGCTTCTATTGGGACTAGGATTGTGTTGGCTATAAAAGAGAGGCACTCCCATGAGTCTAACGTACGCTTCTTGTATTCTGAATAAGTGAATTAAGCACTTTTGTTATCTTTGAGAGATAACTGACTTGACCATCGGAGTGCCCCCGGGTGGACGAACCGCCGCCGGAATCTTTTCTTTCTGTTGCAAGTCATTCGGGCTTAATCTATTCTGCCAGTGCTCTCCAACTAAATACTGGTTTGGCAGTGTGGTCGAAAATTGACACACACAGTTAATTTTCTCAATTTAAATATTAATTTTTTAATTTGTTTTCAAGTTAAATTATTCACATGTTTTTATTAAGTAATATTAATCCCGAAAAAAAAAGTATTCTAGTCATTAAACTCAATGTAAGTATACATAAAATATCTAAAATATTATTTTTAATTCAATTTAATGACTAAAATATTATATTTCTTCAGTTTTACTTAACAAAAATAGACAGATTATTTAAATTAAAAATAAATCAAAAGATTATGATTTAAATTAATAAAATTAAAAACTCGGCATTTATTTTATTACAAATGTCAACCTTGAGTTCTTTTGTAATTTTTTCAAATAATTTTTCCTTAAATTGCAAAAATTACCTCAGTTTTTTTTTTTTTAATTTTACTGTCCCTTTATTTTATTTTTTAAAAAAATTTTCATCAAATTCAATTTTCTTGAATTATCAATTTGATGGAAAAAAAAAATATTCCTTTCTTGATTTGATAAACATTGTGATAAAAAAAATTAAAATAAATTTTAATTATTTTTTTATCAAATTTAAATTTAATTAACTAAAAAAAAAAAAAAAAAAAACCATCAAGGACCAGAGATATTCCAATAACCACCATCAAGAAAGCTTATATTCTTATTATCTTTTTCGGTCCTTGAATCCCTTATTATGTACTGATTAACACCATTAGGAGCACAAATTGACTATCTCTCTCCGCAACATATATTTTTTTTCCAGACTCTGTCTCGATGTTCTACAGCCATTCATATGTTCATTGTTAATTATTATTATGTTAGTGTAATTTTTCGAGCCTAGAACAGTAACGACTGAAATGGAAAAACTAGAGAAAGGAGGTCAAGAGTGAAGAATGACTGCCATGCAGTTCTTTGTAAAGCCCTTTTGGCTAAGTAAGATTCTGGTCATGGATTGTTAATCTTATTGCATTTTTTAAGTTTTTTCAAAATACTGTAATTTGATAAGTCATTGATGATTTCAACCTCATTTATTGGAACTTGCTGAAAAAGAATGGTATTGAAGGCCTAGGTGGAATAGGAGGAGGAAGGGGATAAAAGGGGGTTTGGGTTATTGGCTGGGAGCCAACTTTGTCAAATGTGAATTATATGTTTTTACATTTGGTATTTCCTCACAAGCAGGAAGCACACCAGTAGGATGTGTTGTGTGATTGTATTGTATTTTAACAGATAGTTTTTTTTTTTTTGGATAAATTGTGTCCTTTTGGTCTAAAGAGATTAGAGGTCTAATTAAGAGTTCATGAGTATGTTTTACGAGGCAACTAAGTGTTCGTTTGGTAATTTGACTTTTTTATGAATTTGGTTTTTTTTAGTTTTTTAGTAAGTGAAAAAAATTAGTATTTGGAATACTTTTTTAGGGTTGTTTTGGTAATAGGTTAAGATAGTTAAAAAATTAAAAAATCACTACAAAAAATGTAATGCCCCCAAAATAATATAATAAATATAACCCAAAAGTATATATAAATAACAGCATGAATTAGAATATATTGTTCTTTCATTATATAGAGTTATAGCAAAAGTAAATGCCCTATAGGCTTACACCTTTCCAAGTCTTGGTTTGGTTACAACAAAAGTAAGACTAGCTCATTCAAATAAAGCCCTAGGCTATGCAAAAGAAAATACAACAAAAGAAGCTCGTGCTCCCAAAAGTCCCTCCAAGCTTATCTTGGCGGAGGCATGTCGTCAACACTTTTAAATGGTTTTCCCAAATAGGGTGAGCCGAAGTTCAGTAAGAATAATCTAACACAATATATGATGTTTAGCAAAGATATACGTACAATGTGCATGCACAGTGATAAAACATTCACAAATTTGTATAATCACAAGATACCAAATCGAAATCTTAATCCGTTTTCCTTCATTTCATCTCAATATATGAGTTGATTTCATTATCTTTCAATAACCCAACCGAAACTACAACTCAGTGGTTTTTCAATCACACAATTACACACAAACACTTCAATCTGCCATTTTACGAATATTTTGTCCACAGGATCGACACACATGTATAATTTCGGGACTTTCACCCAGGACACTCTGACCAACTTAATTTCAATGGAGTCCATCTCCTTTCTTCTCCCAAACAATAGAGTACATCCCATTTTTCCTCCCAAACAATCATGCATATACAATGTATTTATAGATATAATCACACATGGAGTACATCCTTTTTCTCCTCCCAAACAATCATACATATACAATATATTTATAACATGATCATATTTAATAACAACCAACAATGAATTAGTTTTAGTTCACCTAATCCTCATGCAATTTCTACAATAATCATAGCTATCATTCACCGATAGCCCAATACAGTTATTTCTAACCAGATATTCAATCTCAAGACATATAGTTTATTCAAAAGTTTCCAAAGGATGTAAGATAACACATAACCAATTCCACTATTCATATCAATAATTAACCAATTTCACGTTTCAATTGTCAATTTCAATTATTTATACAAAATAACAATTTGATCCAATTAGGGCAAAATTCCCTCTTTTTCCGAATATTAACCCAAGTACCAAAATCAATAATTTTGACACACCATGACCTCATATTCAAACCCCAAACCCATTTATTTCACATTCACCAAAAACCCCTCTTTTCAATTCACACCTAAACCCTAGGTTTGTTCAAACTACACCCAAATTCCACCATTGTTACACAACGAGAAATAACTAAGCTAAAAACCATAAGAAAGTGTAGAATAATCCCTACCTCAAGTTAGAAGACCAAGCAAAGCAAAGTGGAATCTTTAACCACGCCGAAACCAAGTTCTAATCCGACTAAAATGAAGCTCTTATAATGCTCTAACTTTTTCCCAATGACACTAGGGTAGAGAATCCAAAGGATCTAGGTCAAAATGTAAAGAGAGAGAGAGAGGGTCAAGATCTAGGTTTTTGAAAAGTTTTAGAGAGAGAGAGTAATGAACAAGTGAATCAAAAAGTCATTTTCACGGACTGTTATACACACAGTCCACTCGAGCATGGAAAGTGACGCTTGAGCATCAAACACAAAATTCCGCTCGAGCATGAAAACAACGCTCGAGCGTAGAAAACATACTTCCAGAAGTTTTGCAGATGAACGACACCACTCGAGCGCAAGACTGGACGCTCGAGCGTCCACCAGCTCGAGTGTAGGAAACGTCGTTCGAGCGTAGAATGCACTCTCCTAATATTTGTAGGTTTGCAAAAATATATATATATATATATATATTGAGAGTTGGCAAATCCCGCTCAAGCACAAGAATGACCGCTTGATCAGAGGAGCAAAATTTGTGAATCCCACTCGAGCGCAAGAATGCCCGCTCGAGCACTATTTTTTATTAGTTTTTTCACAAAAAATTTAAAAGTCAACTAAAATAGCCATTTGCATAAATAATGGTAAGAGAAAAAGTGATTTAGAGAATGTTTCTCCTTGGAATGTGGCTGTGATTATTAGGGATACCAGATTCATGGCCTCCCAATTCTTTTCTTCGAGCCCTAGGTCTTCAAATATGGTTGCGCATCGGGTGGCAAAATCTGCTCTTAGTGGATGTTTAGGACTCAACTGGGCCTCCTCTCCTCCTTTTCCCTTAGTAGAGCTTATTACCTAGGACTATTCCTTTCCTCCTGTGTAAAAAATAAAATAAAATAAGAAAGTTGATTGATTAGTGTGTATAATGTGAAAAAAATAATTGATTAGTGTGTATAATATGATATTTTGACTTTTTAATTTTTGGATAAATTACAAATACACTCTTTAAGGTTTGTTTAAAATATGAATTGTCTCTTTATGGTTTTAGAAATTATATTTCATCTCTTAAAATTTCTAATTTCATAACAAATGACCTTTTTATTAATAAATCATCAAGTTAATTAATAATTTTTAATGATTTTAGAAATTTATTTTAATTATTAATTTATGTAATTTTATTATTGAATAAAATACGATTAGGAATTTTATATTTTTTGTTAATTCTATTAAATAAAAAATTTCTACAAATTCATGTAATTTTTCAAAGGTATATTTCTAATTTACTTTTTTTTTTATTTATGAATTTTTGATTATTTTAGTCAAAAAATTAATTGTGAAACTGGGCACAAAGTATAATTTATCCATTATGGCCATGCTTGTTTGGGTGGGCATGAGCTTAGGATTGGATTAATAGTCGAATAAAATTATTAATTCGATGTTTGGTTAAATAATTGAAGTACGGACTAACAATCTATTCGGATATAGTATCCCACATATGATGGACTATTCAATCTTACATAGAGGGGTGAGATATAAATTGGAGGACAAAGCCAAAGTTTAGACTATTAGTCTATTCTTATAATCCTAACTCAATCCAAACATAAAATATGATACACAATTCAAAGAGATTCATAATTTTAAGATTATTAGTTACAAAAATACTAATCTAACCTAATTCAATCCGTTAAAACAAATATGACCTATATGTCATATGTGGCTGCCACCCGGTCATTAGATGGAAAACGACATTTTTTTTTTTTTTTTTTCAAAGTTAAATAGACGTTTGTTTTAAAATAATTGGAAAAAATTATTACCAACATTTGAGGTTAGAGTGAGAGAATTATTTTAAGGATCAAAGTGTAATTTATCGAAAAAAAATCTCGAAACCTAAAAGTTTGTGGTAGTGCTATATGTACTAATTAGTGTACGGACATTAATTATGACATTATTATTGATCTCACTCATTAAACAAATTATAAATATTAAAAGTCTCTTAAATTATATCACATTATAAATTAACACACTATATAGTATATTAATTGGTGTATATAGTATTATTTATATGTATCAATTAGTGTACTAATTAGTATACCAATTTTAGCGCATTAATTGATGATGTGACATAATTTAAGAGATTTTTAATATTTATAATTTGTTTAATGAATGAGATCAATAATAATATTATAATTAAGATTAATATATTAATTAGTACACTAATTAATACATACAATACCACCGTTATTCAAAAGCTTGTGACATAAGCGACTATTATTATTCGCCTTCGTGGTTGACAAATTTGAATGGAAAAGTCTATGGACTTGGAAAAAAATCCAAAAATTAGTGGTGTAGGATTAAAGTTGTTATTATGAGATACCGGTCCTGTTTGGGCAACTTTTTTTAAGTTAAAAGTTATAATCAGAAAAGCTTGTGACATAAGCGACTATTATTATTCGCCTTCGTGGTTGACAACTTTAAATGGAAAAGTCTATGGACTTGGAAAAAAATCCAAAAAAATATCACACTATATTAAGGTCTCGTTTTGGAACAGATTAATTTAGTAATTTTTTAATTATTTGGCTAAAATATGAACTAAAAAAAACTAGTATGTTTGGGATAGCTTTTTAATTTTTTACGAAAAGATGTGCAAAAAATAAAAAAAAAAAAGAGAATTTTTGACTTTTTGGTATGAGTTATTGACTTTTTGGCTAATTTAGTAACTTTTTGACTTTTTAACTAAAAATGAGGATTCCCAAACGAGGCCTAAATTAGTGGTGTAGGATTAAAGTTGTTATTATGAGATACCGGTCCTGTTTGGGCAACTTTTTTTAAGTTAAAAGTTATAATCAGAAAATAGAAGTTAAAAATATGTCTATTTTAATTTTTAAATAATTAATTTTTTTCAGTTTATGTAAGTTATTTTGCTTAATAAGTTATAAGTAGAAACTGTACCAAATAGTCTGACAGAAACTCCGAAATCAAAATAAGTTATAAACACCTTCCAAAAATTGTAACAAACAGTCGCACCAGCAGTGAATTTTTAACCTTGATTTCAAATTTTGGGTTCTTTGTAGTGTTTTTATATTGAGTTTCTAAAAGTTCTCAATTTGCGTTTCAAACAAAATAGTTAGTTGTTTAAAAAACAAAAAAACAAAATAGTTAGTTACACTTAATATTAATACCCCTATATTTTCATTATTTTGGTTTCTTCACTTTAAAAAAATATAAAAATTGACTATATACAAAAATATATAAAATATATAAATTTACTATATTTTTTTGTATTTTTATATCATTTATTTCTTATTTTAAATTTATTTACAAATATTTTATTTTTTAAGTGTGTAGATTAAGTGTATCTAAAAAAAATGACTAAAATATGAAAAGTTCACTAACGACAATGAAAAACTCAAAATTTGCATTTGAAAATTCAAAATCAAATGAAAATACAATGGTATAAATGATAGGTGAAAATTTTAATTAAAAATGACATAATAAACAAGTTATAAATTAAATTCTAATTATAATGGTATGGATGCAATTTTATTAAATAATTAATTGATTAAAATGTATAGCATAATGTAGTGGCTTGATACGTTCTGTACCATTTAGCACAACATCTATTACACCACTGAAAGTGTGTATTTTATGCTATGCATGCTATTTAACATTACTTCACCAAATACCACACAATTGAAATTACTATTTCTTTTTTTTTAAAAAAACATTCTCCTTTACTTTATAAAAAATAATGAGTTAATTTCGTTTTTATCCCCAAAGCAACGTCATTTTGTCTATTTCATCATTTAACTATTAATTTTATTTATTTAGTTTCCAACATTTTTAATTCAATATAATATGTTCTAATTGGAGATAAATGTCTAAGTCAACAATCGTTAAAATTTAATTTGACAAGTAAAAAAGTTATTTCAAAATTTAAATAATTTAATCTATATAACCAGATAATAATTTTTTTTTAATCACTAATTCAAAATAAAGAATGAAAAAGATTTGTGTGTGGTTATAATATAATGTGAATAATAAGATGGGGTATTTGATTGTATGATTTCGATTGTTCAAATTATATAATTAATTTTTTGTCCATTTAGGTTTCAACAAGTACTAATTTGGACGTATTATTTTTAATTGGACTACATATATAAAATTAATAGTTTAAGAATAAAATTTAAAAAATTAAGAATAATGTAGAAAATAAAAATGAAATGGAGACCTTGTGACGTAATCGATGACGATTACTCGGAGATGAGCCTAAGCGATGCCGATTATTTTCTCCTTTGTACGGACTCAATAAGCCACTTTTCATAATAAATGAAATAATATTAATGGCTATTCCATCATATTAGAGAAGTATTGTTGGGCCCTATGAACTCACTTTTAAGTTAGATTTTGATAATTTAAATTGTTCATATTTTAGAATTAGTTGAGTATATCATTCCGTATAAAAATTAAATCGATCGGATAACGACAATCATGTGTCTGGATCAATTTTGTATGAAAAAAATAAATGGTGAAAAAATAAATAGTTCATATAAAATTGATCAAATATGTGTTTTCTAATATTCGATTGTTTTGATTTTTTGTAAAAATAATGTACTAGACGAACTCTAATGTAAACGGTTTAATTTATTAAAATAAAACCCAAAAATAAATCCATTGGACAGGATTAAACGGTCAAATCCAATTACGGATTGAAAACTGTCCACTCCCAATAATTTATTGATTCTACCACCATAACGAAGCATAATCAAAGAACATTACAAAAATTCAAAACCAACATTAATTTAAGAAGAAGATTAGGAACAGATAAAGCGATCCCACATGAATATAATCCTTTAACATGAGGCGTTTCGTACTTTTTTTGTGAATCTCACACCTATACAAATAGGTTATATTCAATTTCCGTATAAGTAAAAGAACGATTAATTGAAACCATAACTTACATATACACTGCCACATAATTGAAACACCACAAAAATTTATTACAAACACAAATTTAAACCCTAACTTAGCATATACATACACTATAAATAAGGTATTTAGCAAAACTATATTGGTTTATCAATAAAAGATCCAAAGGTTGAGAGGTGAACTAAAGTTAACATTCCTCAGGCACATCCCATCTTGTCAGCAATGGCAGAGGCAATCACTACAACAAAGAGGTGTATTTTTGCTTCTTTTGTAGCATTTGAATTCTCTTTCACTCCTCTCATTCTAGCTTCAACTTTCTCACCCACCAACTGTTTGTGTTATGTTGTCTCTGTGTAGGTATGCAATTGTAACAGGGTCAAATAAAGGAATAGGGTTTGAGATATGTAGGCAATTAGCTTCTAAGGGAATCATAGTGGTGTTGACTGCTAGAGATGAGAAGAAGGGTTTTGAAGCCCTTGAGAAACTCAAAAGTGATGGCCTCTCTGATCATGTGGTGTTCTGTCAACTTGATGTTGTGGACCCATCTAGTGTTGCTTCCCTTGCTGATTTTATCAAGTCCAAATTTGGAAGGCTTGATATCTTGGTATGATTCACAGCCCAATTCTCAAAATTTCTATTTTTATTCATTTAATTTATAATTATCATTAGTTTTTGTGCAGTCTGAGTCAACAACGATAAGCTTACCTCAATTGTAAATTTTATAATTAGAATTACTATTCTGATAAACTTTGGCAATATATGTTTGGTTGTCTTGATAGAATGAAAAGCAATATCGTTATGTTATTCAACAAGAAAATTAGTTGTGTTTTTTGTCATCAGTTGCATGGTCGGTGAAAATATGGAATGAACTATGCATTTACTTATTAGTGAGAGGCAGATATGGCCTTCAATCCAAATTTCTAGAAAGATCTATTACTCATTTCCTTGAACGTTCCAGTGATTTTTTGTGAAGTAATGAAAAAGCTTGAATTCTTGTAGGTGAATAATGCTGGAATTGTAGGAGTCAAGATGGACTGGGATTCTTTGCAGTTATCGGACGGTAGTTGGGTGAGTCTTTATGCATGATTCATGTCATTTTCCCTTAAGTAAATTCAAATTGTTGTGATTTCATTGATGCATACATCTAATGGCCACTGATATTCTATTTTTCTTTCTTTTGTCTCACTAAGTTGCATGATTTTTTCATGAAAAAGTTATGATCTATACCTAATCTTTAAATTTCTTGCAGATCACTATTAACATTGAATGATTCCACATAGAAAAGCAAGAGAGCAAAAGTGCACTTTTTATTAATATATATATATATATTTGGGCAAGGTTTTCCTACAACCTGTGTTAGAGAAACCTTTTGTTGCCTCATGTGTGACAACCTCTAAGATGATTCATGTGCATAATTTACGGGATCAAAAGATCCCAAAAGTCATCATACTCCTTTTCAATAATTCTTTCATGTTTAAAAAAATGAGTCATTATATTTCAGCAGAAAGAAAAAAGTGGTTGAAGAGAGCGGAGAGTGTTCAGAGTATAGTTTATAAACTGGCTCAAAATCATCTCAATTGTCTTCCAATTTCATGCTTTCGCTGTTAATCTAAAAATTAAAACAGGGCATGGATTATGCTTTTTAGGTAATAGGTAATAGAAACCACAAGGATTGTTATTGAATGACATATTAATGCATTAATGCAGGAAGAAGTCGCGAGCTCAATGAAAAAAATAACGACTCAAAGCTACGAGTTGGGTAATGAATGCTTGCAAACAAACTACTACGGCACAAGAGGGATGATCGAAGCACTCATTCCCCTCCTCCAGCTCTCTGATTCACCAAGGATTGTAAATGTCTCTTCTGGGATGGGGAGGCTACAGGTATAGAAGTAACCATACCCTCTTTCATAAGTACAAAATTTGCACTTTAATTAAAACAAACTTACATAGACAACCTTGCTAGCTTTCAGTTTTGGATTAAAGAGCAAAAGTTTTAACTATCTCTTACCAAAAGTAATTATCAATGTTGTGGGTGACATCTCTCAATGATTAGTGGTGTCAGCCAAACCCTGAGAAAACATTTTTTAAAAACAATATATATATATATATATATTTGTTTCTTTGAAAGTTATAATACAATTGTAAAAATCATTTTGAACTCCCATATTTTAAAAATGTGTTCCTTACAGTTTGTTGTTAAGAATGTTCAATTTAGTAGCAAAAGAAATCCCCCAAATGATTTGGCTTCCCACACTTGGGTTTTGGACTCTTATGAAAAAAATTGAGAGTATGTGGGAACTGATCTCGTCATCTATGAAATTTTTTCCGTCTCTCTTGTTTGCAAAGACTCACTTTTTATGTGGTCTCATAATGAAATCAAAGGGAGTTGAGCAAAATGCTGATTTGTATTGTGTGGTCCATACATTTCCTTTCTCATGGATGTGGAGGTTTTGTTTTCATATTTGCAAAAAAAAATTTGCCAATTGTAGTTGATCTTAGTTTTTCTCAATTTTTTGTTTCAGTTAATACCAAGTGAATGGGCAAAAGCAGTGTTGAATGATGTCGAAAGCCTTACAGAGGAGAGAGTAGAAGAGGTACTGAATGAGTTTCTAAAAGATTTCAAAGAAGGTGCGTTAGAAACCAAAGGTTGGCCTACTTTTTCATCTGCATATCTGATTAAGCGACCATAAACGCTGCATACAAATTTCGCCAAGAAGTATCCCACATTCCGCATCAACTGTGTTTGTCCTGGTTGGGTTAAAACAGATATAAACAACAACATCGGCAAAAAAACTACAGAACAAGGTGCTCAATGTCCTGTGAAGCTAGCCCTGCTGCCTGATGATGGGCCTTCCGGCCTCTTCTTTATTAACAATGAACCAGCATCTTTTGTGTGAGAATTGTTTGTTTCAATCTTGCAGATGAAGACATAAATATATATATACACATTATGTGACTTTCTACGCAAATAATACTCATGTTATTTGTACAAGTTTTGTTATGAATAGTTTGAGGCAATAAACTATATGGTGAAACCTAGGTGCATTTTTATTTTTATTTTTATTTTTATATATATGGTTCATGTAATCAAAATTTAATATATATGAAAATTTGTGCCTTTTTATTTTATTTGTTTAGTTATTTTTATGGTTTATGTGATCAAAATTTAATAGTTCTCAAATTTGTGACAATAAACATAAACAGATGCACACACAAAAGTTAAATGCCTCTATGATTTTATTTTATTTTTTTTGGCAGGGATGGGGGTGATAGTGAACACAACCAATGTGATTTTATTTGGAAATTTTTGTATTTGGAATTTGGATTTGGATTTGTGGCGGGAAAAAAAAGGAAAAGGAGAAGAAAAGGAAATGAAGTACACACTTTCTTCTTCTTTTTTATTTATTTATTTATTTTTATATATATGCCCTTCTTTCTTTTCTTTTTTTCACCTTTTTATTCCATAAATCCAAGATTGAAACATTGCCTAAAGGAACATGTTCCTATAATTTCTTGGAAAAATTAAAGGATTAACTTTCTGTTTTATTTATACTTGTCTATGTGGTCCACTTGATCTGATTAAGATACAAGACTTAATTTAATTATTTTGGTTGGTTATATTATTTTTATTTTTATTTTTATTTTCCTTTGGCTCATCTAGATAAAGGACAAAGAAAGAATTTCATCATTTGTGGATGATGGATATCAACATTGTAATTTGCAAAAAGACATATCATATAGCTATAGTAGATTAATCTATATAATAAGACAAAAGGGTTTTTAAAGTTATCCTACACACATTTGTCCTGCTAAGACATTTGAACGGCTGAGATGACTTTTAATAATAACATCTAACGCTAAAAAATGTATGAACCAATCTAAGGATTTTAGATTCCCACCCTATAGACACCCCATTTTTGACCGACCTTAAGACTCAGACATCACCGATTGAGCGCTCGGTAATGATGCATATTGTGCTCGTTCTGAGGTTGTAGAGTCTCGGCTGAGAGCCTTGCCTCCGGACTTCGGGACTCTGTTGTGCTTTGTCTCGGTTTGTGAACCAAGTTCTTTTTTCTCTTCCCGAAGGGAGGGAGAGGTCTCGTAGACCATCTCTCAATGGCTGTAGGCTACGTTTTGTGGTCGTAGGCCATTTTTCCCATTTGGAGACCAGTTTTCGATTTTCGGAGCCGTCGGCTGTGCGCCTCAGATCGGGACTGCTTAACCTTCTGCGTTTGCTCCAGTTTTTGGTACAAACCTTGTTCCCTCTCCCTAGAGGGATACTGTGGCCCGAGAGACCACCTTTGTGGTCATACGCCACCTCCGGTGCTTAATAGTCAGTTTTTGGGGCCTCCGGCTGCGCATTTTGGCCCCCGAACCCTCGTTTTGCATCGGTGTGGGTTCATTTTTGGCATAGACCCTAGTTTCATTGTTAGGAAGGTGGTAGTATGGTGGGAGGCCACCTTTTCTTCTTGGAGACCACCTTTCCCCGATCGGCCGATTTTTCTTGGCAGGTAGGTGGTCTCCCTCACTTTTGAGCCACAATTTTGGGTCTCCCATACCACAACTGAGTTGCATTCACCTAGGAGACCACCAATCTGGGTAGGCCGACTACTTTTCAACTTGAACCTTTTGACCTCTGGTCGGCCGACCACCTTAACTGGTCAGCCAACCTTCTGCTTTTTTGTCTCATTGAGCTGAAGCCAGTTGTGCCAACTAGAAGCCTCAGAATGCATCCTCCATACACGTGTATGTGTATGGAGGATGTTTAAGCTTGGTTTTAAGCTTCTCAAGGAAGCTTTAGCCTCTCTCCTCTATAAAAGGGAAGGGCCCTCTTCCATTGCTAGGGTTCAGAATTTTGTTTAAGGCTTATGCATACACATCTCTTTGTATCTCTCATTTAGCTTCAAAGGTTGAAGTTCTTGGCCCCATTGCCCTACACCTCCAAGCACAACACCTCCACTATCACTCTAAGCACCTTGGAGCTGTTTTTAAGAGGTTTAAAGCTTGTTACATTGGTCCAGAAGCTGCTGGTTCTCTTCTCTACAAGGGTAACACTTCTTTCCCTCTTTTTGTCTTCATTTTGTTTCATCTCTTAGCTCTATTTGCAAGCATATTTAGGCTTTGTCATAAACTGAAAAAAGTCTTGTTTTGATCTTCTAAACATGTTTGTTTAAGACCATTTTTCTGTTGGGGGTCATCTACCCCCTTGCATGCTTCATTTCCTCATGTTTTGAGCTATGCATTAGAGCATTTGTGTTGGCCCTGGTTTGGCCTTTTAGCCACTAAAATCCAGCGGATTTTTAGTGGCTAACATGTGTTTGAGCTTCAAAATCAGAGAGGGGTGACCCTCTCACCCCTTGTTTTGTTTACTAGCTTTCTTGGCCTTACAAATGAGCCCCTATTTGCATGTTTCAAAGCCATGCTCCAGGCCATTTTTGATGAGTTTTGTGACCTGCATGACCTCTGTCCAGAGGTGGTTTTTCCATATTAGATGTCTATTATGCATGTGTAGAGTAATCTTCTTTAAGGCCTTTCAAAGGGGCCTTCACTTGCATGCTTCCTAGACTAATTTCAGGCCCTTTTCAGTGAGTTTTAGGGCCCTCATAATCTCTTTCCAGAGGTGATTTTTCCATTTTGTATGTCTATCTTGCATGTATAGAACAACCCTCTTATTGGCCTTTCAAAGGGACACATCATTCTTGCATGCATTGACTGAGTTTCAGTGGGTTTTTGGGCATTATTTGGCATGGCATACTCCTGTTTTTGGCTGGTTTGGTGAGCTCTCTTGTGCTTCATATAGTTGTAGTGCAAATCATGGTTCATTAGCTTATTTTGCATGCTTTGTCGACCCATGATTTTAACACTTTTTGGCCTTGCCTTAAACTGATTTTGTGCATATTTTGGACTACCCAAGCTCTGTTTTTGGGTCTCATGGTCGAATGATGCTTTTTTTGTATGCTTGTAGTTCAATACACTTGCCTAGCTTTGAGATTTGAGGTCTATTGCATGCATATAATAAGGTGTTTTCATGCTTTGGAGTCATTTTGCATCATATTTCAGAGCCTATGTGAATGCCATATCCTCATGTTTTCTCCTCTTTAAGTGTGCTTGAGAGTTGTGCATGAATGCCTTGTTTTCGGACCATTGAATGAGCTTCATTTCCATGCACTTTGAACCATCATTTTGGGCCATTTTTCCACTATTTCAGACCTGCCTAGGGTCTTTTTGGGGTTAGTTTTGCCATTCGTGCATTGCTTTGTGTACCTCTAGTGTAACACACTTTACTAGTTTCAGTATTCGAGTCATCTAGCATGCATTGGGTAACATATTTTCATGATTCGGGACCATTGTACATCATGTTTCAGAGCTGAAAAATGTATGCTTGTATGCCATATTTCATCCTTTTCCATGCTTAGTTAGAGTTGCATGTTATGCCTTAGGATCGGTCCTTTGCATCCGTGCATGTTTGCATGTATTTCGGTTGTCTCATTTCCATCATATGGCCACTGATGTGAGTGTGGCTAAGGTCCACTCATATTGGTGTAAATCCATCTTGCATTTGTATATGCCATTTAGTTCATGTGCACATGATAGTCTTCGTAAGTGCATTGTGTATGTCATGTTATGTCACGTGCATTATGTATGCCATTTTAGACCATAGCATTGCGTATGCTAGGTTGCATGTTAGTCACATTGTGTATGCCATCTCATCGCTTTGTGTTTGGAGTAGGGTTAGTCCAAACACGGGAAACGAGGGACGTTTCATACTCCAAGTGACAAAACGTGTCTCAATTCCCAGTCGCCGACACTCCGGATTACCCATGATGGGGTTTAGGCCTTGTTATGCTTATATGTGCATTCATTTCACATTGAGTCATGCAACTCGACTCCTCGGCCATCATGCATCGAGATGCGTGATTGGTGGTACGAGGATCGAGGTCTACACTCCCTAGAGCTTGTGCAATGACGGGAAGAGTGGTCATGCACACATGTGTTGAAAATACTTTGCCATACCTCTTTCTTGCTCTCTGTTGCAGCAAACCGGAAACCGATAGCAAAAACTGGTCAACAACCTTCTGGAGTTTTGTACAGCATTCCGAGATCAATTGCAAAACAGAGGCAAGTCGGGGCATCGCAAGGAATTTCCCGACAAAGCAACCCGAGCACGCATGCATCTTTCATCATTCGGAACAAGAGCTGAAGTAGTCCATTTTTAGCTTGCATGCTAGTTTATTTGCTTTCCTAGTTAATTTGTTAATTAATTAGGGTTTTGTAATATTTAATTAGCTAGTGTAGTTAATTATTTATTCGGATCCTCCAAGCAAGGGCAATTGTGTAATAAGTGTGTGTATGTGTGATGTATGTCTTCTAACCCCACGTCTTTCTCCCTTTTATTTACCAGCTTATGATGGTTAGTTTAGGGCATGTTTCAATTAACATACTTATACTCGCATGTTTACATCCATTCATCTGTCTTGCATGCACCGAGCTCGGCGCATCATGCTAACTGCATTGTATTTTAATTTCAAGTTGAATATGTGTTAGCTGTAGCATCATCATATGCCATCTTAGAATAGCCGAACCTATCTTAGTTGCATTTTGCATATGTTGCATTAGCCATCTTAACATGAACTAAGATCATGCATTGATTACTAACTAGTTTCTGTTTTGGCTTGAAGTGCTCGGTGAGCGCTTATGCTTTAGCATCCTTGCATGTGTGTGAGTGACTACCATGATAGCATGCTTACCATGAGGCTATGTGTTTATATGATATAACTGCCTGAATGCCTGTGGGTGAAGGTTGGGTTATTTGAATCGGAACAATTCACCAATTGAGAGTGGCAAAATCATGTTTTCTAAGCCCACCTGAGGGTGGCAAATCCACATTTTAGCCTACTTGCGAGTAGCAAACCGCTTTCAAAAACAAACATGAAATGTTTTGTTCCAACTCAGGCGATCCAGTCTATACTTGTATACTGCGCGCATCACATAGTAATTCTAGGCTAATAAACCGGAATAAGAGCACATAATGTATTTAAAATTCGATATCATGGTTAGTAGAGGCCAATCTTTGATCGGGCGAGCCGGGGTGCTCACGAAGTGACCTTCCCCAATCGTACCCAAGTTCTCAAGCCAAGGCAACTTTGGTGATGACGAACACATGGCCTTAGGCAACGAGTCAGGGTTTCCTAAATTTCCCCAAAATAAATATTTAGGTAGCGACTCTGTATTTGGCGAAGCAGTCTATGTTTGGCACTTCTTTCAAAAAAATCTATTTTCAAAAACGATTTGCCGGATTTAGACTCTTTGATGATTCATCGATCTTGCATTGCACTCTGCGAGATTAGATACAGGACCGTGACATTGAGTCCTAAACTGTAGTGAGCCCAATGAACAAAACGGGGGATTCCCTTCCGGGACGTTCGGGGACGTCTACACACCCATAAACATCTTCCCCATGTCCACGTGTTAACCCACGTCCAGGCTCTCTCTCTCAAAGCCATCTCTCTCTCTCTCTCTCTTCTTTACTTTTCACCACTCTGCCTTTTTCTTCTCCTCTTGGCTTGCCGGCCACCACCTCTCCTCTCGACATCGTCGCTCTTAGCCAAGAGCACACCGTTGACAAAACCCTTTCTCTCTCTTCATGTCCTCACGATTGACCTCTGAACATAGTCTATGACTTTCCCTCTCATTTCCTCCGACACAGAGGTGGGTTGAACTTGGCAAATAATCTTCTAGGTGGCTTCCTCTACTTCGTCCCAATGCGCCACCCCAATCAGCGGTGGCGGCGGATGTAACGTCACCACTAGCCTCACCTCTATCACGCCGACGCTTGGTTCTTGGAGATCGCTGCCCATATCTGTGTTTGGATCAAAGCCGTTTGGCTTTTGGGTTTGGTTTTGAAACTCGATCGATGAAGGGTTTGCTTGATGGGTATGAAAAAGGGCTACAGGCAACAAGAAAGGGCTACTATAAGAAGACCTTCCAATCGCACTATCGTTTTCAAGTCTGTGTCTCTCTGTGTAAAGTCTTGATTTTTTTTTTTTTTGAAATTTGTCAAATGATCTTTTTATTGTGTGCAGAGGGTTTGAAGAGAACAATAACAAGATACGAATTAACACTGATTGCCGAACCCACAAGGTTGTTTCTCTTTTTGTTTATTTGTTTTTTGGGTTTTAAGTTTTATTGATTGATTAATAACAGATTTTGTATATAGATGTATAAGCTAATTTTTTTATTTATTAATAGTTAGTATAGAGTATGTGTGTGTTCAAATTGAGAGAAGGGTTTTTATATTTGGTTAAACATCACTGGTTAGAGTTGAATTTTCTATTTTAAAAATATAGATTGATGATCTTAAGCATTGTCCATTTGCTGAGGTAATTTATCTTTATTAATTGAAATTTATCTTTATATTTTGTTAAACATCACAAATTTGGTTGAAATGGTTTTCTGGGTTTGAAGAAAGATTTCTCTCTCTTCATGTCCTTTCCCTCTCCCTCATCTGCCACTGCCGGAAGTAACATTTCTACCACCTATAGCAACTCTTCATCTCTTCTCTCTCTCTCTCTGTCTCTCTCTCTCTCTCAACTCTTAGATCTTCTCTTCGATCTGCTTCAAATAGGTTTCATTTTGAAATATGTTTTGATTTCTGAAAGATTTCATTGTGTTTGGACTGGTGTTTCTAAGATTTGGTTTTGATGTCTTCTCACTCTCCATCGCTCGATGCCTTAGTTGTCCCCTTCGAAGATTATCACTAGGTCCTTTCTCTCTATTTCTCTCTATGATATTTCATGATTTTATCAATGTTTGATTGATTGAAAACTTAGGATTATTCTTTCATTTGTTGAATGTTGTGGCAGAGTATGTATCTGATACAACAAAAAAAGATTTTTACGGCGCGCAATGCACACCGTAAAAACCCTTCTACGACGTACAGGCGCACGTCATATTATGACCAAAGTCATTCACTTTCAATGACATATTTCGTACGCTGTTAAAAACTATTTAACGACAGATTTTGTGCGTCATCGTTACTTTTTCTACGACATGTTTTAGTATGGCGATAAAAACTATTTAACGGTAAATTTTGTGCGTCGTCGTTACTTTTTCTACGACTACTTTTGCACGCCATTAATTGGTGAGACAAACAATAACGCTAATTGCGCGCCATAAAATATAATACGACTTGCTCTGCCTGTCATAGATAAGTAGAACATACAATGACGTACATGAAATGCTGTGGAATATTTCATATAATGACCTAATTTGCTTGCCGTAGAATGTGCAATTTTTTTTTTTTTTTAATTCAGTAGTCTATATTTGACCTGTTTTGTACAATCTAATATTACAAATAAGCTTCACAAAATATTAATCAACCACCAAAATATTATTTCAACCATGAAAAATAAACTATATCTATAAATTATAAACATTCAAAAATTATCAATATATACATTCCAAACATCCAAAAAGACTATCTTTAAGTTCTAAATTATCCAAAAAGTTATAAACCATCCAAAACTGTACATATATAAGTTTGTAAATATTATCCAAAACTATTCAAAAATTATAGCAATCTATTCATCAAAGTCCTCAAAAACTATCCATAGATGGTTTATAACTTTGTTATGCTTGTGTATCAACTTTCGATAGCAATGCTCCAAATCCAAGCCCTCTTACCCTACCATGCCGTTCTGGACCAAATGCATGAACAATTGCATCATCTTTGATAAACGTTGACCCTTATTCTGCAGAAGGCTTGTGAAGCTCTTGAATCTTATTCTGCAATATATAACATTTATGATAAGGAACCCAACTCAGACAATGTAACAACAAAGGTAATACAAACATTAGTTCATGCAGAATAATCAACTCATTCTTCACAAAATGATTAAGAAGTTGACATCTAATTTAAAATATTCCATTTCATTTCGAATGAACTATTTTTCTTTCAATTTCTATCCAAATTTCTTAATCATTGTTATCAATTGAACTAAATAGATCTAATATATAAATAAAAACAATTACAGTCAAAATTGATTGAATTGAAATTATAGAGACCCAATTATCAGAGAGCAAGACCATAGATAAAAAATAAATTAATATCTAGATGGGCCTTTATTAATTATCAGCTAGCCACAAAACAACCTAAGACCTATGTTACATGGACTCAGGTACAGGTGTCGGGTGCGGGTATGTATTTAGAGGTCGGACTCATCAAATCATAAATTTAAAGATACGCGGACTCGGCAAAAAAATGTCATATTTTTATATTTTTAATCTAATATGTGAAATAAAATGGTACCATATTTAACTTAGTGTCAAAATGACATTTATAGCAATTATACAACAATATATACATATAATAATAGTGTTATATACAATTATATAAGAAATATCCGTTGAAAAGTATCCGACACATATCCCATACCCTTGTCCGAGTGTCGGGTGTCCGACACGAGTATTTGATTTATTTTGAAAAGTCCATGTAACATAGCCAAAGACTACCTAATCCAAACATCTATTCACCAGCACAGCATATCATCAAGCATCTGTTCAACATCCATACCAAAACAAAACAGCACAGCAACAGCAGCCCAAACAAGGGATGATCAGAGATGATTGTAGGAATTTAGAGTTAAAGATAGAGTGTTCTGTAAAGCAGTTTAGGGAGAAGAGGTAGTTGAGACCACCATATTGATTTCCGAAGTGGTAAAGCAGTAGCGTATCAGGAATATATGTACAAGAAATCTTAGAGAAAACAAAATGAAATTCTGGCACTCTTTTCTTTTTGCTCACCTAACTCTTTTTTTATGTGATGGATCAAGTTTTACTAACGAATTAAAAAATAAAAAATAAACATAGGCCAAATAAACATAGATGGAAAACAATTGAGAGAATGTCAAAATGTAACAAATATCGGTAGTTATATGTTTGAATTATATTTATATTACAAAAAATGAATAGCTACTTGAAATTATAATTATCGTCTATTTTTTAAAACAAATATGATTTAAACATATAACTACCGATGTTCGATCATCTTAATTTTTTGCATGAATATTTTACTTAATAAGTTCTAAAAAATAAATAATTCAAATCACTAAAGTTGACTTAAAAATAAATTCATCAAGCCCAAAAGTCAACTTGAAACAATCTAATCCCATAAATTTACTCTATTTTGATACAAATAAAGAGTTTTAAATCTTAATCTATATTCATAGCCAAAATAAAATATCACTTGAATTCTATGCATTCAGATTTATCTCTTCTAAAATGTAAAGAAAAAATAAAAAAACAAATATTTTCAAGTACCATTTTATTTCTAGTTCAAAAAAAAAGTACCATTTTATTTGAAATGGATAATCGATTACAAATAATTGATATATATATATAACACTACAAAATACTTAATTGTTTTATAGTTTCCACTCAATCAAAAGATGCCTTCTAGTTCAATGTCAGAGCATGCCAGACCAAAGTACACAAAAGTAAAAGAAGAAGACCACCTCCAACATTACTCAAAACCTGAACAACTCAATCCTATAATGCATATTATCTAACCTGAAAGACAACATCTGTTGCTTCAAATTCAGCATTTCCATGCAGTATGACCTTTAATGCCTCAAACCGCTGTACATCATGCTTCCAGTATGTGTTGTTTCTTGAAGTCCAATCAATTCCTTCATTCAGTACTTTGACATTCTGTAACTTACATCTTCCACACCTACAAAATAGAATTCCATTCAAACTTCAAGTTGGTTGCTACTACTCTTGGAAAAAATAAAGAAAAACAAAATCAGAATCATCTATTACCTGTGCCGATATCTTAGTTTGAGCTCACCATTTTCATCCATCCTAGTCGAGCCCAGGATATTTTCAGCCACAACTATCAAACTTCCATGGAGCTGGAAATAGAGGAACCAGATCAGCTAAGAGAAACAATTTGCATCCCTTCACTTATTTGGGAGAAGAATATTAAAACCTGAACATTTCTCCACGAGAATTCAGCAACCTCTATTTGTAACTCAGAACCCTTGGAAATGGAACCTCCATGAAACTGGGGCAAGAAGACAGAAATGACAGTTACAATTTAATTATGTACAACCGCTTACTGCTTCAATCATTGAACGACAACAAATGCATACACTTCCAATGCAATCAACAAGGTATAATTCAAAACAGCTGCTTGATTGCTACAGGAAACTGCTGAGTCCAATGAACCATGTTAGCTTATTAGTCTTAGTTGATAGGCTGTGTTATGTTTTGTTGTACGGATGAGGGTATTCTTGTCATTTATGTCCTTTATTTGTTTTAACATAAATATGAGGTAAAGGTAAAAGTTAGTTAGATGACCATGAACTTATTCATTTTAAGTCTCTCTTCTTCCTCTCTTCTCCTCTTTCCCTAACCATTATTCTCATCCTATATATTCGAACTAACTATTAAGTCACAAGAAATAACAGTCTGAAAACTCTTTTTGAAAATCAAATATTGATAACTTCCCAGCTCTAATTGGTAAGACCCAGTTTCTCTAATGTTCCAAATATACAGATAAAAATTATAATGTTTTCATGATTTTAACAAAATTAAGAGTTCTGTACATATTAACCAGAATTTTAGGGCAATTCCCATGCAATACAAGCTTAAATATAAAAAGCAAAGTCTGAAAATTGAGTGTACTTTTTGTCTGGTGACTTCCCATAGTGGGCCCAAAGCAGGATGAAGGAAGATGAGATATGGGGGTCCAGAATCAACATATTTGTCATTACCTTCAATCTGTGTAACACAATAAACAAAAGAGAATAACTGAACAAAGTTTCAAAAAATATGTATCTACGTGTACCAGAAAATATAAGCCTGACAAGCATAAGAAAAAATTATCTTAGATAGAATCTTGTGGTGGAGAAAATTAGCAACAGCATTCATCACAAATCCTGGGACGAATGTTCAATATTAAAGTTGCAAATGTAAGAGGATGTACCTTAGGAATTTTTATATCACAGTGAGAAAGAAGATCATAGGCATTGCGTATAATATCCAACAGTGAACCTTCTGGAGTCTGCACATGTTGAACAAACATTGGATCAGCAATCCTCAGGTTCGCTAGGAAGTTCATGCTACCAAATTGCAAGGATTAGACTCTGATTCAAGTGCAAAGGAATTGGATACCATCGTGAAAGTTTAAAACCTAAACAATTGAGCATTGATAACAGTGATTTTTATCATATCAATTGTGGTCTGCGTGAGGTGGCCAAAGAAGTCCGAGTAATTTCTTACAAGCTATCTATTATATACGTTAACACAATCTCATTACACTGAAGAAGAATATGAAAGTTCTTTAATTGACTAATTTAGCTAATACATCATGTGTAGCCTCTGAACTATACTAATTTCATCCTTCATCTTCTTGTTGTCCTGAATTTCTTCACTAATTTCACTCCAATCTTCACGAGTCAAATCCACTTTCAAGTAGGTTGCTTAATGCAAAAGTAGCAGAAGCCCTAACCTGAAACAAGGCATACGGACAGTAAGATGGGGCAAAAGTGAATCAGAGGCTCTGTCTAGATATGGCCAACCTGACCATCTGGTGTATAGCAAGCAGCAGTGACCATCTCATGCAAATCATTCCAATCAACAACTTGACGATCAGGAATGCTCCATATGTGAACCTTAGCATCTAAGGATCCACTGATGAAGTATCTATCATCAACAGGATTAAACTGGATGCAAGTTATTGTGTCAAGGCGAATCCAAACAAAAATCAAATAATTAGCTAATAGATCAACCAGAGCAATGAAAAGAATGTGTTTCTTCTGACTCATAATGTGGACACTGATTCAGTCATTTCAACTACATATAGAGACCTGTGTGCCTGCCTCCATCACTGTCCAAGAGCTGGTTCACAATTTCTGGGCTCCAATGGTTTATACTTTGAACTTAACCTATTGCTAAATTAACTCTACACAACAATGTAAATCACTATATAATTTCCAAACTCTAACATGCTAGGTTTTGAACACATGTAGCTCTCTGCTTAGGATCAATTCTTGACCAGTTTATAATTGGACATTCCTCCTCTAGATGGGGCATCATGACTTGCAGTATCATTTATCTTTGGCTTTCACCCATTTATGTTGCTTTATTGATGCCTTGATGTCACATAATTCCACCTAATTAGGTAATTGAGGTTCCAGCTGCAACCAGCAGGGAAAATTCAATTCCAGCTACTGCCCATTTTTCAGTCATAATATCTAAACATCTTATTTAGAATTAGAAGCCTATAAATTTTGGATTGCTTATAGTTATATATCCCTCTTTTTTTTCTAATTTAAAAAAAAAAAAAATGGAAGTGAAAATCTTGTAGTTGAACTTGAGTAAATCATCACATCCACTTGAGTAATCCTGATGGTATGACATGCATACTTTAGTGAATAATCACAACTTTTGGAGCCAAACTCAGATATATAATCTTAACTGTATCAGACAAATATTTTCACTTAGATAAATAAATAGCTAGAGACAAAAAATAGCAAATGAAGAATCCACCTAAATCATAAATCGACATGGCTATAATTTTTCACCAACTTGTGAAGAATTCTAGATATACAAATCCAAAAGGTCTCTGGAATTTTTCGGCTAAAGATTTAAGCCCATTAACCACTCTCATCAGCATTGCATGTCCCTGCAAAACAATTCTCATAGTTGATCTAATGACAATATTACCAACTGAAATATGTTCGGTTGTGATATTGGTTTTGTTTTATCGTTTTCATGTTTTCAAAATCAAGATAACAAAAAGTTCGAAAACACCTAACGTTTTCATATAACATTTTAATTTTTGCATGAAAATAGTTTTTCAAAAACAACTTTTTTGGGTTTCCTAATTCATGTTTTGGGTTTCTTGCTTCTTTTAAACCACATCAAAAAGATGTTCTATTATCTATAAGTTGTAGAGTTTAACTAAAACATGCACCAGCACACAGACACAACACACACAGGGGGGGAAGGGGAGAGAGAGAGAGAGAGAGAAAAATGGAGGAATTGAGACAAACCTCAGATTCAGATGTATAGCTTGAACCTTCTAATCAAAAATGCTTGCAACTACTTCATCCTTTAGAAAAATATCAGCTACTTTAATTATGTCCCAGACCAGGAAAACACGTACCCTCAAACCCTTATTAGACAATATGAATTTAAAAAGATCTTCGGTGGCAGATACAACAGCACACATATCAAAGGATTTCCATTCCAATGGATTTGATGATTTTTCTTCACCAGTTGACTCCGAAGCCTGTTGAGATATTGCTGCTATCTGAAACAAAATAGAGATGGTGTTTGCACGTTATTTCATTCCTAAATACTATACATGAAGAGAGCATCAAAAGGGAATGCTACCAATACACCCAAAAAAAAAGGTATAACCCTCACTACCCAAAAGAAGAGACCTACACTCTCATATACGCACAAGAAGCCCTATATATTCCTTACCAGTCACACTTAAGGCAACACCAATTTACGATAACATTATCTCCAAATCAAATAACCAATACTCCAGATCTTTTCATGAGTTGCATATCACACAAAGAAAGCAACCTTGGGAGGGAGCCCCAACGGTCCAATTCCCTATCCAATGGAAAGTCACCCTCCTATCTCCAATTAGAGCTCCATGCAAAGATTTCACCCCAAACCTCCCCTTCTTAGATACTACCCAATAAAAAGAATTTTTACCCTATCCAATGCCTCTTTAGCCCATTAAACAAATTGAATAGATTTTATAAGTAAACAGTAAATATTATTAAAAGAAGAGCATCAAGAGATGATAACAAATACACCTGCCACCAATCAAAACCTACTTCTAGAAATATAAAGAATGTATAAAATCTAGACAAAAAAATTAAATTCTGAACCCACTCTATAAGACACAAACTATAAAACAAATTCAACTGTAAAAGCTCATCATGAATCTAACTTCTTTCAATAGATACCCCATAGCTCAAAACTCAAATCAAACAGTCAACAAAGCAATGAACAAGAAACACCACCAAGTTCACAAACTAATTAAATCTAGTAGTCATGTTTTATAATCAAGCAACACACAAGTAGAACTCAAAATTTGCACAATCAATGCAAAAACTCATACACAGCAGTCGATATATAAACAAGAAGTGCAGAGGTCACCAGTATAATCAACGCCACGATAGCATGAATAGTCAATTTGTTGCCGCAAAATAGAGTTCCCAACCAGATCTCAATCACATTCACCATCAAAAGCATCAAGAACAAGCACCCCATCACGGATCAAATAGCTGAAGCCAACATTCCGAATCTGAGAACCTTGAAGTTCACTGAAGTTTACATATATATATATAACTTTGAACATAGATCATGAACCAACAAAAATCGAACACAGATTTGATGGAAACTTTGCTCAGGTTAAAAATAGCATGAACCAAACTAGGCCATATTATTACTGGAATTTTAAGAATTTTTTTTGTTTCACATTAGCTTGCTTTTCATGCGTGGAAAGAGAATAAAAAGCTTTTCAACATCTATACTATTATATAAAAGCAGTCAATTTAGAAGGTTTTAAACTTTGTAACTTTTTTTTCCTTTCAAAATTGTCAATATTGTTAACTATTTCAGAAAATAATTATGAACAATTATCAAATTCAACTCATCTTCTACATCCATCAAATAAACAAAAAATTTAGACATACATTGCAAATGTATTGCGGTTGCAACCACCATTAAGTTATTGAAGCTTACAATCATTTCCCTTACCATCACAAAGGGGAATGTAAAAGAAACTAATGCAAAATTAAATTACTCAAAGCATAACAATCATGAGAGAGAGAGAGAGAGTACCATTGAGAAGAAGTAAACTAAGCAGTGAGCTCCTCTTCCTTGTGTGTCTCAATGACAACATCAGATTGAGGATAAGCAACACAAGTGAGAACCCACCCCCCATCCATCTGATCATCATCAAGAAAACTTCCATCCGACTGATCAACCTTCCCTCCCAGCAGCTTCCCGGCACACGACGAGCAGGAACCAGCCCTGCACGAGTACGGCAAATCAATACCGACCTCCTCGGCATGGTCCAGAATGTACACATCATCAGGGCACTCAAATTCTTGTGGTCCCTCTGGAGTTATGAGCTTCACTTTGTATGTAGCCATGGCTGTTATCCTGGCCCCACGCCCTGTCTTGACTCCAAACAGAGACTGACCCACATTAGGAAGCGACCGGAGGCTGGTCACCGGTCGGTTTTGGAGGAAGGAAGTGCTGATCATGGTGCCTGAGATTGCAGCCGAGGTTGAGAAGAGAGAGAGGGCAGGGAGATCGTCGTCGATGTCCTGAAGCAACAGGCTGAAAAGAGAGAGAGAGGGCGGTAACGGAGGTGATGGCGGCGGTGCGGCAGTCACAGAGGCAGTGGCGTCGGAGGCAGAGGGGAGAGAGAGAGAGAGAGAGAGGAAGTGAAGAGTTTCTGATTTGGATCGAGTGTAGAGGAGTCCGTGAGGTATGATCTGTTGATGATGAAGAGTAGCAGGTTAGGGTTTCTGATTTGGGGGTGGAATTTTTTTTTAAAATTTTTTTTTTTTTTTTTTTTGGCTCTCAAAATTTTTATTTTGGCGTCCATTTTTATTTTGATCATATTATCCACGACAGAAATTGTGTCGTGAAAAGTAAAACATTTTTAACGGCTAATATATGTGCGTCGTGGAAAGTTTATTTTTTAACGGCTTATTTTTTGTGCATCGTAAAAAGTGTAATATTTTTAATAATTGACTTTTTATGTGCCGTGAAATATTCAATATTTTTAATGACTGGTGTATGTGTGTTGTATATAGTTAATGTGTTAACGGCATGCCATATGCACGTCGTAAAAAGTTTTATTATTTACGGCTAATATTGCAAGCCGTAAAAAAATCATCATTATTAGCATTCACGGTCTACGCAATAGACACGTCGTGGTTGGGAAATTATTTACGACATGCAAAAAAAAACAAGTCGTAAAAGTGAGAAACCACGGCTTGTATTTACTGTATGTCGTTAATGTGGAGCCGTAAAAACTCACTTTTTTTGTAGTGGGGATAAAAGGCGTGAATTTGTATTTGACTTCATCAGAAGTGCTGGTTAGTTAACTCCTTCATATATCTTTTTATTGATTATTGTGAGGTTAATGAATTATATTTATTTAATTTGTTATATAATTTTAGGCACCCGAATTTGGTGGTGTTGATCAAATTGAAATATAAAAAATGAATTTTTTAATCTTAAATAATATTTGAAGTGTGTACAAAAAGTTTTCAATGTTGAATTTAATCAAGCTATTTGATATGTATATCAGAAGGTGAGTTTGAAATTTATTTTCTGTATATTTTTTTTTGGTTTACGTGTTGGGTTGGTAGCAACATGGCGGCTGTGGCAATGTGCTGGGTAGACTTAGTGGTGACAATTGTGGTGGCGGAAATGGTGGCAACAGTGGCATGATGGTAGTGGTGATGTCAATGGCATTGGCATGGTATTTGAGGGGCAGCATGGTGACAATGTTGATGTGGTGGTGGTGACGATGGTGATGGCGATTGTGTGGTAGTATGGTGGTGGTGACGGTGGTGATGGCGATTGTGTGGTAGTATGGTAATGGTACGGTAGGGTGATGATAGTAGTGGTAGTGGCGGCGACAATGTAGTGGCAAAAATAGTGGCAGTAGTGTAGAGTGACAATGGTGGTGATGATATACTTTAACGATAATATAAGCATAAATAATTAAAAATTCAGTATTCAACATTAAGTAAGAAATTTTTGGCTTAAAATTTTAGTTTTTTTTAATAGGTTGTTAAAATTTTGAGTGATGTGAATTGTGGTTATCAAACAGACTTAATATATGAAATTGAGTTATCGAACACTCTTTTACTCAATTTGTTTATTAGATTATAACTGTATCTTAAATCCCAACCAAACAATAGCTTAAATTTATTATTATTATTATTATTATTATTATTATTTTTGTGAGAAAACATACCTCGAACTTTATTTTTCTGTAAGAAAACATACCTTGAACTCTATTGTTCATTAGTGCAATACTTGAGGAATTTGCCTCTGTTAAAATGAGGCAATGGTTATCATTGAGAAGTTATGGTCTTGAATTTTAAAGGAATCTTCTTTTGTTGAATGAATAAATGATGACGCCATGATTTTGTTTTTGAGCACTAGCCAGCCACATTATGGGTATATTGAAATGGTGCTTTTATGCTTATCCCACTTTTAGGGGAATCTTCCATTATGTTGGTATTGGAATGTAGTCTATATCTTTTGCTGTGTGAACAATGTAGGTTTTATGTGCTTGCTTTTAGGGGAATCTTCCATTACCTTGGTACTAGACTATATCTTTTGCATGTGATCAATGTTGGTTTTATGTGCCTCTCAGTGGAGTTATCATATATGTTTCTATCGTACAAAACGGTAGCCTTACTTTCCATGTAGCGTATTGATATGTTAATGATTCAAACCTTTGATTAATTAGTTTTAGTTTTGGAAGGTTACTAATGCTAAATTCCATTCAGGTTTGGCACTTATTACAATGAATGAAGCTACTGCTAATGGGAGAGGTATTTTTGCAGCAAAGACAGAGCAAAGTGACTAGTGAAAGCTCATGCGCATGGGAGGAGACCCAACTGTGGATGTCTGGATGGCAGATGTGAGCC
Organism: Camellia lanceoleosa; assembly: GCA_025200525.1. Classification (NCBI taxonomy): domain Eukaryota; kingdom Viridiplantae; phylum Streptophyta; class Magnoliopsida; order Ericales; family Theaceae; genus Camellia; species Camellia lanceoleosa. Next base: position 102,781,299 of record CM045763.1, on the reverse strand, counting down.
ACCTTCCTTTCTAAATTTTTCTATATGGTTATTTATTGAGGTTAATAGCTTTCTAAGCATTTGTTTTATTTTAGATCATGCTTCACCAAGTTAACATAGTTCCAAATAATTATTTGAGATGTTTACAAACCAACGCTTTTTAATGTGTTTTAATGAATTTTCATTAACTGGGTTATAACTCCCATTCGAATCTCAAACTTAAGCAACAATGGAGTACAAATAAGAAGAGAGACACGTAGAGGAAAAAGAAAGACAAAGCTTTCTGCCCAATAAAGAACAAAAGCAAAAAGAAGTAAAAGAAGAAAAGAAAGAGTAGCTTTGGTTAAATAATTGCACATGATTGTTTAAATAATTGTTTTTATATTAATAATTTATTTATTTTATTAAAAAAATAAAAAAATATCAAGTAGCTTTAGTTATTCAGATACTTAACATATATTTATTGAGAAACCTAACGTCATGAAAAAAAAAAAAAAAAAATTGGTTCTATTAAATTTTTAGTAACAAATTAAATAAATTATATTTAATTACATTTTGATTTCATTATTATTTACACCATGCCTTTAGGCACGGGAGGCATACACTAGGGGAAGTTGTTATTTTATTTAAGTTTTGTAGAGCGTGTTGTATAGTAAAATTGTTACAAATTCTTTAAGAAGAATAATATCTTTATCAAAAAATGCTACAGACTCCATAAATTCAAAAACATAATACGTATACATTACAATTATATTCTAATCCTAACATTATTTACACTGTGCATTTAAGTATGGACATACGCTAGTGTATATATATACTAACACACTAAAGAGATAAGGCCTTCAATCCAAATTTCTAGAAAGATCTATTACTCGTTTCCTTGAATGTTTCAGTGATTTTTTGTTAAGTAAATAATAAAAAAGCTCGAATTCTTGTAGGTGAACAATGCTTGGATTCTTAGAACCAAGATGGATTAGGATTCTTTTGCAGTCATCAAAGGTGTGTGAGTGATTTTCTGATCATACTACTCACTTAGTAATCAACTAGAGAGTACCAGCAGAATAGATGGCTTTTAGCTAACCTGCAATAGAAAGAGAAGACTCCGGTGGTGGTTCGCCACCCGAGGGTACTCCGACGATCAAGTCAGTACTCAATATCTCTCAAAAATAATCAATAGTGCTAAACTCACTAGCTTGAGCATAAAAAGCATACCTTAGACCCATGGGGGTGCCTCTCTTTTATAGCCAACATAAATCTAGTCCCAATAGAAGCCTAACTTCTATGGACTCAGGATTATTGCTAATCTTGGACTCCCACTGAGATTAGGATAAACTCTCTAAGAGTCTTATCTTAATACAAACTGAAGTCTTGTCTCATTCTAGGACTTTTGTCCCTCATCCAGGTTGAGTTCCCTTTTCATTCTAGGACTCTTGTCCCTTATCCACTTATCTCGGATTTCGATATCTTCGGAGATAACCTCAACTTTGCCGAGATCACCTCGGCGTCACGACCAGGACACGTGGCACCTCGGCTGACACGTCGGCGTCACCTTGCCACGTATTGGTACTCAGAAAATATATCCCCACAACTGCCCCCTGGGTTCTATTACCTCGGCATTCTAAGGTGATGGAACCTACATTGTTCGTTCATCTGTGCCCCTCTGTCCGAGATCAAACTCGCTGACCTCAAAGTTCCCTAGACTTTACTGTCCATTGGTGTCAAGAATCAAATTTCATGCTTTCCAAGCTGCTTGAAATCGCACCTCCTAGCCGAGGTTCTGGTTCCATTAATTCGTAAACTCCAAGAGCTTTGCAACTGCTCCACTCACACTCTCTAGTGAGTTCTCGATTTCCAGTCATCTATTTGACTCCGGCGATTTTCATATCGGCGTTCATTTCACTTGGTAGGTTCATAAACTCTTTACTTGCTATTAAGCTCAATCTTTCATAACTCTTCTGAATCTGTTTACTTGCCATCTGTTGCCTTCTATTTTCATCTGTCTTTAAGTTTTGAATTGTTTGAATGTCTAGCACTATTCTTGTCATATCCGCTTTCTGTTGCTAGCATTGTGTCTGGGTCATTACTTTCTTGTTCTTCACATACTTACTTAGTGCCTATGCACTTGGCTTTATTCTTGAACTTTGTCATCTTCTTGACTATTTTTCTCTTTTTTCATTCAATCCTCTGGCTTTTTCTCTTTCTAGCTCTTTTGCTTAAATCCGTCATTGTTCCAAGCTTTCAAGCTTCTGCAACTGTCTTCGTTCCTTTCCTCCGGTGAAGCTTACGTCATTCTGTCATTTGTTGTCAGACTTCGGCAATTCTCATTCCGGTTTCCCTCTTTCTGGTAAGCCACTGTTCCTCCTGGTTTTATTTCTTGTTGCTTTTCAAGAAGCTCTGCTTCATTGTTAATCACCATTGCTGTTTTACCCGTTGTTTCCAAATCATCTTCTTGAATACACACTGTTCACACATCTGTTGATTTCTGCCACTGTTCTTGGCTTGACACACCTGTGCAATCTTTTTGTCTTGATTTCCTGATAGCTTCATCACCATTCTTGATTACGAATTACATTCTTGTTTCTGTTTTCTGTGTCTTTTTCCAGATTCTTGCTTTCAATCCTTGCCTTCAAACTCCGAGGTGCCAATCGCCGAGAAGAGCCTTGATCAAACTCTTCGGGAGATCGATGTTGAGCTCGAGGCGGTCACGAGAAGTCTTCCCAACTGTCTTGTATATCCTGCCATTGATGTCGAGTAGTTTTGTTTCCTTCTTTTACTCCTTGTACCTTGTACTTTGTACTTTGTCCGTCTTTGTATGCTTTTAATCTGGCTGACGTGCCATTTTTGTAGTCTGAATAATTTATTTTTCAATATTCAGGTTGAAGTGCCTTCTTTCTTCTTTAAATGCATTTCTCTGATTTCTTCTTTGAATGTATGTCTTCCTTTTTCTGCTCTTGTATGATTCTATACTTAGAATAATTTGCATGTCTTCAAAGTACACCTTGACTATGCAATCTCTTCAGGTAAAATACCTCTGTCACAACTTCTAATCTTGCTAATCTCGGCCTTGTCCTAACACTTGAAAATATTGTAACAAATATTTTCACAAGTGTTGCTTAGGACTTGTCACTTTCTCAATGTCTTCTATCAAGACTTCAGTTTTCTATATTTCAAGTTTTGACAACTTGGTAGTCTCGGCAAGTACGCAGATATTGCTTGAGCTTGACTTTAACTTGTAAATTTTTCTCAAAAATTTTAACAAGTGTTTAACCATCATCCTTTATCATAACCTCGGCTTAACTTCAACTTGTAAATTTTTCTCAAAAATTTCAACAAGTGTTAAATCATCTTCCTTTATCATTACCTCGGTTTTAACTATAACTTGTAAATTCACACAGAATTTCAACAAGTGTTTAAACCATCTTCCTTTATCATAACCTCGGTTTTAACTATAACTTGTAAATTCACATAGAATTTCAACAAGTGTTTAAACCAATCTTCTTCCGATACGACCTCGGTTTAACTTCAACTTGTAAATTCACACAGAATTTCAACAAGTGTTAAACATCATCTCAGTTTAATTTCAACTTGTAAATTCACACATAATTTCAACAAGTGTTAAATATCACATCGGTTTAACTTCAACTTGTAAATTCACACAGAATTTCAACAAGTGTTAAACATCACATCGGTTTAACTTCAACTTGTAAATTCACACAGAATTTCAACAAGTGTTAAATATCACATCGAGTTAACTTCAACTTGTAAATTCACACAGAATTTCAACAAGTGTTAAATATCACATCGGTTTAACTTCAACTTGTAAATTCACACAGAATTTCAACAAGTGTTAAACATCATCTCGGTTTAACCAACTTGTAAATTGCTACAAATTTCAACAAGTGGTAAACATCATATCGGTTTAACCAACTTGTAAATTGCTACAAATTTCAACAAGTGGTAAACATCATATCGGTTTAACCAATTTGTAAATTGCTACAAATTTCAACAAGTGGTAAACATATTCTTCTTCTCTCTGCCCCCTGCATGGCTTCCACATATTCCTTTGCGAACCTTATAAAAGGTCTTCAACCTGGCTAACTGCAGTCCAACCTTGTGTGTTTTCTTTTTTATCTTCTGGGATCTGAGATTTGCTCAATGAGCTCTTCTCTTTTCGGACTTAAGTGCTGAGATCTTGTCTGCTAAAATCTTGGATCTGCTCACTCAGGTTGAGCTCTTCTCTTCTCGGACCTACTCATCTAGGCCGAGATCATGTCTTCTAGGATCTGGGATCTGCTTACTTAGGCTGAGCTCTTGTTTTCTCGAGCCTACTTGTCTAGGCTGAGATCATGTCTTCTCGGATCCGGGATCCAGGATCTGGAATCTGGGATCTGCTCACTTAGGATGAGTTCTTCTATACTAGAATGTTATCTCCTTGGGAGCGCTCATGCGCCTTGTCTTTGCATCCCTTTTGGAAGGGTCTTCGTTCCTCCGCAGGTATCTATCCTTCCATACCTGGAGGTCATTTTCATTGTAGTATCCGCTTCGATCTGTTGTCTTTGGTGCATCACCTTCATGGCCGGCGTCTTTCACTCCGTGACTCTGGTCACAAGTTTCTGTGTTGCGGTTGTCCTCTTCAATGTCGAGGTTGATAGGTCTCCCATTCCCAGCAGGAGTGTTGTTTCCAGTCTGATCCTTCTGTCCGTCATTGGCCATCTATTCTTTTTTCTTTCCCACAGACGGTGCCAAATTGTGTAAGTAATTTTCTGATCACACTGCCTGCTTAGTAATCAACTAGAGAGTACCGGCAGAATAGATGGCTTTTAGCTAACCTGCAACAAAGAGAGAAGACTCTAGTAGTGTTCGCCACCCGGGGGTACTCCGACGATCAAGTCAGTACTCAATACCTCTCAAAGATAATCAATAGTGCTAAACTCACTAACTTGAGCATAAAAAGCATAGCTTAGACCCATGGGGGTGCCTTTCTTTTATAGCCAACATAAACCTAGTCCCAATCGAAGCCTAACTTCTATGTACTCAGGATTACTGCTAATCTTGGACTCCCACTAAGATTAGGATAAACTCTCTAAGAGTCTTATCTTAATACAAACTGAAGTCTTGTCTCATTCTAGGACTCTTGTCCCTCATCCAGGTTGAGTTCCCTTTTCATTCTAGGACTCTTGTCCCTTATCCACTTATCTCGGATTCCGATATCTTCGGAGATAACCTCGGCCTTGTCGAGATCACCTCGGCATCATGATCAGGACACGTGGCACCTCGGCTGACACGTCGGCGTCACCTTGCCACGTGTTAGTATTTAGAAAATATATCCCCACAAAAGGGTAGTTGGGTGAGTCCTTATGCATGGTTGATTTCATTTTCCCTCAAGAAGTGAATTGAAATTGCTGTGATTCCATTAATGCATACCATGTAATGGCCTCTGATATTCTATTTTTCCTTATTTTGTTTCACAAAGTTGCATGTTTTTTATCATGAAAAGGTCATGATCTGTAAACAAAAAAATGACGCAGCGGTAGTGGTCATACCTTTTAGATACAGAGTCTGAATTGAAGGATCTCTGGGTAAATCACGTGCTTCCTTACTCTTGTCAATCAACCCAGCAATGGGGTGATATTACAGTGTTGAATATCACCCACACAATCCACAGTGCAAATGGCTTTGATCGTTGTTTTTGGGAGAGAGCAAGATATGGGAAAAAGATCAAAACATACGTTCTTTTCTTTAGGAGAGAGTCTGTGTATCTCTTAATCTCCTATAACCCATATATCAGATATATAATGTTATTATTATCTATCCATATCAGTTAAGAGAGATAATATCTATACCTGAGTGGTTACCCTAAATAGGTTTGAATTCAAATTCAAAACCCATTTGGTTAAGATTCAAATTCAAATGTTAAATGGTCATGCCACATGGGCGCCCATTTCTAACATCTCCCACTCGCACATGAGTTGGCATGACACTGCCACAACTCTATCTCAATCTCCCCAAAAACAACAATCTCATACTAGCCAATGCCCCGTGCGACCGCTGAGAACACCTGCATGTGGGAGCTCTATACTAGAAACTCAATATGAGTCAGTATAAAGACATCAACCCAAAAAGAACAGAAATAGTGTCTCATGTACCTGCACTAATCTAGCTACATCACCAAAAAACATCTCTAATCCCTCAAAGAGCATGTTTGACTCTCCTAGGTCCCATTATATTCACACCCAATCAAGATCCTTTGAAGAGCGATGTGAGTTGTCGACAGTGAATATAGAGCGAGATGTAGAACTAGATGATCTTCCTTCACCCTCATATCATTCAATTTGAAATTGACCGCTTTCCCAGTAATGTCCCTTAAAGCCGAATCATACATGACCGCAGTAACATACCAAAGTAGCTTAACATCAACTCCTCATCTTATGACATAGTCAAAGGTCACAAAGGCACAAAGTGAAGTCATTTAAGGAAAAATGACTTTTAGGACTCACGGTGAAGAAGCGAGGATCCATTCTTTCACCTCGCTAACGGTCGATAAGCACATGCAAGATTTAATGCATGTTATAGTGGAGTTACTCTTCCAAAGAGTGATGTTAAACTCACACACCATACAGATCTTAGTCTAGTCGCTCTTAAGCGCAAGTCGCTTCCTAGCGTCTAACTCGAATTCTCTATTTGCTCGCCTCTCGGGCATCAAATGAGATCTCGATCTGGCTATCCATAACAGCACATCATGGAAAAGTGGGTACTTTCATATCCATGGTCGGTCTCCAATCAAGACCTCATCTTGGCTCCAACCAACGCGAGATAGCTAGTGGATAATACTAGTCTCATCCTTACTGCTACCTAGCGCTAAGGGCGATTGCTCGTGTGAGTGAGCCAATCTTGCCTGCTAACATCAATTTAATTATTTTGTGTATGCTAATTCACAAACCATTGCAAAAGGTAGTAAACATAAATGTGTAATAGAAACAAATATGAATACTAATGGCATAAATATCCCCAAAAATATAAGAGTTCAACCGAATACACATAAAAAATCACCACCTCGTAGTCCTAAAGCCCCAACATGAGTAAGATAAACATCTCTAGCAATAGGCTTAGTCAAAGGGTCCGCAACCATGCGACTTCGTGAGGATGTGCTCCAGATCACTTCTTTTCTGCGCCAAAATGTCTCGATAAAGTTGAACCTCACATCAATGTGTTTGGTTACGCCGTGGTATTTAGGATCCTTAGCGTAGCGAGTGCAACCATCTTTGTCACAATGGATAGTCACAGTGCGAAGTGTGTGTGACAACATCCAAATGTCAAGGAATCTCTCAACCACACGGCTTCGAACGGCAGATGAACAAGCCACAAACTTCGGCCAAATTTCCATAGTCGATAAAGGCGATAGATTGCTTCATCGCTTCCAAGAAATAGCACCATCGCTAAGCATGAAAGCATATCCTCAAGTAGACTTACGCTCATCTAGGTCTCCTCCCCAACAAGATCACAATAGCCAACTAGATGTAGATCTCAACTCGTAGCAAAGTGTGTAATCTGCAATTCCTCTAAGATATCGTAATATCCTCTTAATCGCTTTCCAATGAGCTGGTCTGGGTTGGATTGGTAACGACTCACCAATCCGATCGCATAACAAATGTCGACGTGTACACATCATAGCATACATCAAGCTTCCAACAAGATTTGCATAGGGAACACGGCCATCTTTTCATTTTCTTCTTGAGTCTTAGGACCCATATCAAGGCTTAGGCTCTCGCCTTTTGCAAATGAGTGTCAATGGGTTTGCAGATCTCGAACCGCTCTAGAATAGTCTTAATGTAAGTCTCTTGAGACAAACCAAGAAGTCTTCTAGAGCGATCCCTAAGGATCTTAACACCGAGCACATAGCTCGCCTCACCCATGTCCTTCATCTCAAATGTAGAGGACAACCACATTTTAGTGGCGACAATCATCTCCTTGTCATTTCCAGCCAATAATATGTCATCTACATATAATGACTATATCAGGAAAATGTCCTTGGGCCGCTTAACGCACACGGTGATCTTCATCAATCATCGTAAACCCATTAGAAACAATGGCTCGATGAAATCTCAGATTCCACTGTCTGGATGATTGCTTTAAGCCATAAATAGATCGTTGAAGCTTGCAAACTTTGCGCTCCTGACCTACTGCCACAAAGCCTTCTGGTTGATCCATATAGATCTCTCATCCAATTCTCCATTGAGAAATGCGCTTTAACGTCCATTTGATACAGCTCTAAGTCCAACTGAGCTACTATGGCCAGGATTAGGCGAATAGAGGCAAACCTTACAACTGGTGAAAAAGTTTCCTCATAGTCCACACCCTCTCGTTGGGTGTAACCTTTCGCCACTAGGCGAGCCTTATACCTTTCTATGGAACCATCCGCCTATGCTTGACTTTGAGAACCCATTTGTTCCCAATAGTCCTGGCATACAGCGGCAAATCAACCAAGTCCTAGACATGGTTTTTCTTCATAGACTCTATTTCTTCATCCATTGCAGTACTCCATTCTTTACTAGCAGGGGATGAGAGAGCCTCTTTGAGATTCTTAGGCTCCATCTCATCACTCGGAGCAATCATGAATGCTTCCCCTTCAATCTCAAAACGACGACGGGGTATAGCTCCACGTTTGCTTCTACGTAGTTGAGAATCCTGAGAATCCTCATCCATTAGATCTAATCCATGGGCAGGTAGATCGCTCCCACTGTCCCTAGGAGCTTGAGGAATTATTTCCTCATTCTCTACTAGGCTACTAGGTGCGCCTTCAAGTAGATCCTCCATCTCATAGAGTTCTACTTCTCTAGTTACCTCACCTCTGCTAGGGAAATCCTCCTCTAGGAAATCCACATCTCGTGACTCAATTTCAGTCACACTTCCATCTGGATTCTCCCTAACAAACGCATAGCCCTTAGAATGCTCACTGTAGCGAATGAAGATACACTTCTCTCCTCTAGGCCCAACTTCCCAAACTTATGAGAAGCGTTGTGTATGTAAGTTGCTGAACCCCAAGGCCGCAAATTGCCCAAATCAGGCTTTTTGCCAGTCCACATCTCATATGGGGTGGAAGGAACTGATTTGGAGGGCACACGATTAAGGACATAGGCAGCAGTCAACAAAGCATCTCCCCAATAAGAAATTGGAAGATTCGCTTGCGCCATCATTGATCTAACCATGTCAAGCAATGTGCGATTCCTTCTCTCCGCTACACCATTTTGTTGCGGAGTCCTAGGAATTGTCAATTGCCTGATAACTCCTTTTTCCTCACAGAGCACTTTAAATTGCTCAGATAGATACTCACGTCCTCGATGTCCTTAGAGCCTTAATGCTCTTGTCTAATTGATTCTCAACCTCATTAACATATCGCCTAAAACAATCCAATGCTTCGACTTGTGAGAAATCAAATAGACATGACCAAAAGCGCGTGCAATCATCTATAAATGTGATGAAATAAGGGGCTCCATGCCTTGCCCTCACATTCATTGGTCCACATATATCAGAATGAATAAGTTGCAATGGGATAGATGCCCTTATGGCTTTCCCAAATGGTTTCCTTGTTGCCTTTCCAACAAGACAGTGCTCACAAGTAGGCAAAGTGACTCTAGCGAGTGGGCCTAAAAGACCTTCTCTAGCCAATCTAGTCATCCTGTCTTGCCCTATGTGGCCTAATCTAGCATGCCATCTCATAGAATCATTATCACAAAAAGATGCAATATTAGAAACAGAGCCATTGGCATTTTTATTAAGACTAGAATCATCCACATCCAAAACTAAAAAACCATCTGAAAGATAACCAAAACCATAAAAAATAGTTCCCAAATAAATGCTAACACCATTATTCTCAAAACAAAAGCTAAAACCAAGGCTCATCATGCTAATAATTGAAACTAAGTTTCGCCGAATATCCGGAGCATAAAGAACATCATGAAGATACAAGGTGCGCCCTCGTCGCATTTCCAGCTTGAATGTGCCAATGCCAAGCACCTCCACACTGGACTCGTTCCCCATGTAAACTTTTCTGCTCCCAGCAGGTACTCGGCGATACTCAACGAACCCTACTCTGTCCCTCGCGATGTGGTGCATTTGCTCGAGTCTACAACCCAAAAATGAGGAGAATGAGCAATTATTGCATGACTAGACACAAAGCATTGAATGCGAGAAATTAAGTAAGGGAGTACCTTCTTCGCTCAGGGCAATCCGGCGAAGTGTCCTTCTTTGTTACAGTTAAAGCATGTCAACTTAGCCTTTGCCTTCTTACCACCTCTCTTGCCCCTACGCTTGAAATTTCTAGCGCCATTAGGCTTAAGCGCAGCTGCTACTTGCTTCTTAGGGGCACCTTTTGCTTTTCCACATTTGAATTGAGAAGTCCTACGTGAGCTTGACTCAACCACCATAGCAGAACCATCAGACTTAGCCTCAAGGCGCCAAACCTCTAGCTCCAAATGACGCGATATGTCTTGAATGTTTTCACACTCTCATTATGCATCATGTTCGCTTCATCTGCTCCCAAGAATTTGGCGAGAGCGTATCACGACTTGTACTAACGCTCTTGAGTCAAATTGTGCCCAGCAGCCGCAAGCTCACGTATCATGGCTAACATGACTCTCAAATGTTGCTTCATCGAGTGATGCGCCCTTTTCTGATATGAGTCAAACTTCATAGTCAGCCCACGGAGCTTTGCCAAAGAGGTAATACCAAACTTTTGCTTGAGAGCTTCCCACATCTCAAATGCAGTCGGGCAATGCTCAAACTCACTAATCAAGTCGTTGTGCATGCTGCTCAACATAGTAAAGCGCGCACACCGATCTTTGTTACGCCAAGTCTGAAAGGCTTCAAGATCACGACAATGTTGAGTCAGACATATTGCCTGCTCTGGCTCAACCATCACTTGTTCAAGTGTGGTCAACACTTCTTGCTCATTGAGGAGGTATTGGATCTTCACCATATATCATAATTGTCGCCATCCAATTTCTCTCCTTAGTTAAGTCTGCCACCATTGTCTTAGACCATTTCTACATACTGAGTAAACAAATGCTAGGATATTAATTATAGCAACACAAAACAAAATATTTTGCAGCAAAAAAAAACTAAATTAAATAATGATAATTTTACACATGTCTCAAGATCGAAAATTTGCTATGCTCGTAATCATCTCTTGCGCCTCTAGTGATAATTATCAAAATTTAATTTAATTCCATGCGCAAAAAACAATCAAACAAACTCCCACTACTTATGGCATATACAAAGCATGATAAAATCCATACAATAGCATCTCATTGTAAATTTACAAACAACTCATGCTATATTTATTTAACAATGGAATTCAAATAAATAAATAAATAAATAACTAATCATGCTTCTCTAATTACAACATATTACAAATTCAAAAAATATGCTGTATTCAATATTCAGATTATGCCATAATTAAAGTCTACATCATTTTGAAATTTTCCGAATTTTACGAAATTTTCTGGAATTTTAAATAACTAATAAACACAAATAAAATTAGAAATAAAAAATCCAGAAATTGATAAACTGAGACAATATTCAGATTATGTCATAATTAAAAATGTACATCATTCTGAAATTTTCTGAAATTTTTTCTGAAATATTCTGGAATTTTAAATAACTAATAAACACACATAAAATTAGAAATAAAAAATCCAGAAACTGATAAACAGAAAAAATATTCCCAGTAAATAGTAAAACATTTCAGAAGTCCACAATAAAAAAATCAACCTCAGAAAATTATTTATGTAATACCAGAATCATTTTAAAGCATAAAAAACGAATTATTAACACAAAAAAATATTTTTTATTTTCGTAAAATTTTCAAAATTTTACAGAACATAGAAAACTTTATTCTGAGTCTAACAGTACAAACCACGCATAAAACAAATAAGTAATGAATTAATTATGACCATTTAACGCAATCTGTAATTAAAAAAACAAACAAAGGTTTTAGGCCTCATCACCAAGCCGCCGAAAACGGCGCTCTCATCACGCTGCTCGGCAAGACGGGCTCAAACGCTCGGCTCGCTGGCCGGCTTCAAAGACGCGGCGCGTGCTGGCGCTGGCGCAGACGGGCGATGAAAGTGGATATGGCGTCAAGCGCGGGCGTCTGGCGATGCAAGGCTAGCGTGGAAGCTGCGGGAACGTCTCTCACTGCGTTGGGTGGCGCGTGCATACCACGCGCCGCCTTCCAGGGTGTTTTTTGGTCCGATTTTTGTACTGCCGGACTCCCTTTTTCAAAATAAAACCATTTAAGGTATTTAAAAAGGCATTAATGAACATAAAAAAAATATTTATGCTCTTAATCTAATAAAATAGATTTTTTTTTTTCTCTACAAACAATCATGTATATAATGTATACATATACAAAAAAAAACTATACACATGATTAATAGGAAAAACACTCTTAATCTAACAAAATAGATTTTTTTTTTTCTCTACAAACAATCATGTATATAATGTATACATATACAAAAAAAAACTATACACATGATTAATAGGAAAAACACGAAAATACCCATGATTGCTCTGATACCAATGTAAACAAAAAAAAATGACGCAGCGGTAGTGGTCATACCTTTCAGATACAGAGTCTGAATTGAAGGATCTCTGGGTAAATCACGTGCTTCCTTACTCTTGTCAATCAACCCAGCAATGGGGTGATATTACAGTGTTGAATATCACCCACACAATCCACAGTGCAAATGGCTTTGATCGTTGTTTTTGGGAGAGAGACAGTATATGGGAAAAAGATCAAAACATACGTTCTTTTCTTTAGGAGAGAGTCTGTGTATCTCTTAATCTCCTATAACCCATATATCAGATATATAATGTTATTATTATCTATCCATATCAGTTAAGAGAGATAATATCTATACCTGAGTGGTTACCCTAAACAGGTTTGAATTCAAATTCAAAACCCATTTGGTTAAGATTCAAATTCAAATGTTAAATGGTCATGCCACATGGGCGCCCATTTCTAACATGATCTATACCTAATCTTTAAATTTCTTGGAGATCACTATTATTATTACACGATTCCGCATAGAAAAGCAAAAGAGCAAAAGTGCACTTTTTGTTATTATTATATATATATATATATATTTGGACAAGGTTTTCCTACAATATGTGATAGGGAACCTTTTGTTGCCTCATATGTGACAGCCTCTAAGATGATTCATGTGCATAATTTACGTGATCAAAAGATCCCAAAAGTGATCATACTCCTTTTCAATAATTCTGTCATTTTTAAAAAAAATGAGTCATTATATTTCAGGAGAAAGAAAAAAGTGGTTGAAGAGAGTGGAGAGTGCTCAGAGTTTAGTTTATAAACTGGGTCAAAATCACATCAATTACCAACTTTCATAATATGAGAAAAGTATATGAGAAGAATGACCAAGAGGTTGGTGTTTCCCTTAGCAGTTTCACTCTAATCCCACTTGCTCATGCCTATCTTAGTAGGTGTCAAATTGGCCCATGCATTAGGGGAATGCTTATCCACTCTTGTTGGTTTGTTAACGATGCTTCCATGGAATAAGGTGGCTCAAGTTAGGTCTTTTATTTTTATTTTTTTGTCATAGAAAGCACACATTCTTTTTGGCTTGGGTGCTCCATCTTCTATTAATGTAGTGATCTTTAAACTACTCAAAATTTCAATTACACAACATAATTATTTTTTTCTTCTTCTTCTTCTTCTTCTTCTTCTTCTTCTTCTTCTTCTTCTTCTTTTCTTTATGAATGAGAATTTTAATTAGCAACGTTTGAACTTAAGTGATTGCATTAAGCCTCCTCCTATCTTTTAACTCAGTTTGCAAATTTTTGGTTGATAGTGATCAAAAACTGGGTGCAATTTCAAATTCTAAATGCTGAAAGAGCTAAAGGCATCTTAATCCATTTTGGGCTTCTCTCAAGTTCCAATCTGATCTTGCGAAAACTTGAGGGGCCTATGGAGCCCACCTTGATTCCCTTTTCAATGATTTCAACAGTTGACCTATGCATCGAGGTGTGGACAGTTAACATATTCTTATTCTTCTGATTATCACATTATGTGCAACAATAATATCGCTAATACAATTCTTTTTGTGCAGCCTTGCTTCATATATTACAGACAAAGAAATTCAGCAGGGTATTTTGTATCCACCTACTAGAAGGTGTTGTTCGTAGTTCCATTAGAACATTAATGATTTCTTATATTTAATACATGAATTCCTCAAAATTTGGAGTCAACTAGACAGTACACATATTTGTAATTTCTAGTGGGTAAAGTTCAACCTATTAGGGTGCTTCTAGATACACTCCCTTCTTTTTTTCTGTATACACCCACCAATTAATGATTTTTTTATTACAAAGAAAAATTACATTTTAAAAGACAAAAAATTACGTATGCCCTCCCAACTCTCCCATTCTCATCCTCACTAAGAAATCACCACCAATCTCATAAAACTTATATACATTTAATTGAGTAATGGGAGAATTCTCGCAACAAAAATGTATTTATTTTTCAACATAATTGGTGATTTTATGACTTTAAAAATAAATAAATAAAACATTTGAACAAACTTGATATGTTGGGACAACTGTGATGAACATTGACACGTTTAAACAAATGTTCGACTGGTTGAATAAATTTGTTATGTTCAAGCTCAGTTATTTTCTGAACAACATAAGGATGTTTGACGAAGTAGGTCTATATAACTTTAATTAGTTTGGCAATTTAGGGCTGAACAGAGCTTCGTCGTCCCTTTTTCTTCTTCTTTTATTTTTTTATTTAAACTGAGCGTGTATGTGGAAGCCCTGCATATTACACAAGTTGTTGACCTCAACCATCTAATAGTAGTGCAAAAAGTCTCTTTGATTAGTAGGTTTTCTGTTTTAGATATAATAATATATAAAAAATAATCAATAATCAGGTGGTTGTAGTTTGCAAAGACTACGTAGCCATGGTAATCTTTGTGTTTGTGAACTCAGAACTATGAAACCTTTTCCATTTATTGTGACTATATGGTTCATACTACAATCAAGTTCTCTATCACTTTATCTAGCAACCAGAACAAAATAGGGCTGTTAAACGAACCAAGCTACTTGAGCTTGATTCGTGTTTGGCTAATTAAAAGATCGTTTGAGATAGACTCGTTATGTAAACAAACTAAACTCGTTAAGTGTTCAGATCAAGCTTAAACAATAACTGCTCAGCTTGATAAGCTTATATGCACTATAAAAAATCAACTCGTGTTTGGCTTGTTAAACGTTTGTTCGAGATCAGTTCATCATGTAAACAAGTTTGAACATAATTTTAAGCTCATTTAATGATCAAACCAAGCTTGAACAATTTACTACCGAGCTTGACTCGGCTCGTTTTCAGCCCATAACTAAATATCGAACCTCTAATCCCCCTGAAGACACCCATAATAAAATTAGAATAACATAGGAAAAAAAACCCCAACTAATTTGTTAATGGTGTGGCTCATCATTGCAGCATTCAACATATAACGGCAGAGGTTGGAGCAGCTATTGTTCAAGCAGCTATTGTTGAAGAACTGGCAGAAGGACACGGTGATGTGGGAGCCTGAGAGCTCATGTAGATGTCAAAAGTATGGATTGATTTCATCTTTCCTTTTTAACATAAAAAATGATTATAGCAAAGTCATAAATATATCAAAAACTCAATCCAACAAGAGTTTGTGTTAGTTTTTGTTATAGGTATTCATCTGTGGCTTTAATATTTTGATTGTAGGAGGAGATTGTGGTATATGTCTCATACAACATGTGGTATCCTGTTTATAGCCCTCTTGTTCATGAGAAATAGAGTTCCCATCATCTCTCTCTCTCACTCTCTCCATGATAGATATTTTTCTGCATACTCTGTCTCAATGTTCTGCAACCATTCATATGTTCATGGTTAGTTATTATTATGTAACTCTAATTTCCCGAGCTTAGAACAATAATGGACGAAATGGTAGAACTAGAGAAAAGAGGTTAGGAGTGAAGAATGACCCCCCTCAGACGAGCTTTGTAGCGCTCAAGAGAACTATCAGAATGAGTCTTGACTTTGTAGACCCATTTGCAACCAACTCCCAAGTACTAGTCTTCTGTAAAGCAGACAACTCATCTTCCATAGCTTGAATCCAATGGGGATCCTGATAGGCCTCCTTGTAAGACTGAGGTTCTGAAAAGAATGAATAGCAGACAAAAAAGTATGATAGGAACTAGAAAAACATATATTAGACTAACTCAACCTATTTGGAGGATGACGCGCTTGAGTAGGATAGCGGTGTGCAGTAGGATCAGAGTCGTCATAAGCAGGAGAATCAACAGTAGGAGCAGAGACAACTGGTGGAGGGAGAGCCTGGCGACGCGAATAAACTAACAACGGATAAGGAGAAGGTGGAGAAGGAGTAGGGAGGGGAGACAGAGGAGAAAATGAAGTAAGGTCATAGGAAACAACAAAGATGTACTCATCATGAGAGACCTCAAAGGGAAATGGATCAATGTGAACCAAATTTTCTTTGGAAATTAGAGCAGTGGTAGGAGGAAGCTGAAACTAATGCAGACGTTCGAGCAAAAAAAAAAAATGACGGGAGACGTAAAGACAACGAGAAATAGGGTCGTAACACTGATAGCCTTTCTGAGTAAGACTATAACCCAAAAAGACACATAGAACAGATCGGGCACTAAGTTTGGTTCGATCTTTACGAGAAAGAAGGACAAAACAAGTAGACCCAAACACATGAAGAAGGGAGTAATTGAGAAGTTGACAGAATAGAGCCTCATAAGGAGACCGACCAGAAGAAAGGGGAGTAGGCATGCGGTTAAGAAGAAAACCAGCAGTAAGAACTGTCTCACCCTAAAATGAAGTTGGAACTGAGGTAGAGAGAATAAGAGACCTAGCTGTCTCAAGGAGATGACGGTGTTCACTCTTGGCTTGACCAATTTGGGCAGGTGTATTAGTATAAGAAGTTTGGTGAATGGTACCCAAATTGGCAAAATACTCACAGAACTCAGTTTTAAAATATTCCCCACCCAAGTAAGATCGTAACAATTTAATGGTAGCCCCAAACTATGTAGTGATCATAGACTGAAATGTATGATATATTTGGTAGAAGTCAGATTTATGAGTTATAAGATAAACCCAAGTATAATGGGTGCAATCATTAACAAAAGACGCATAGTATGCAGAACCCCCTTTAGTGAGAACATGAGAGGGTCCCCAGACATCAGTATGCACAAGAGAAAATAGAGAAACAGAAACTGAAGTACTTTTATTAAAAGGTAAAGCTAACATGTTGGCAAGTTTACACCCTCGACATTCATCAATTTGACTAGGAGAAACTTTACCTAATAATCCTGACTGAGCTAAAGACCGTCAGCGGTCAACAGACAAATGACCTAGGCGAGAATGCCATAAGTAAAACTAACTCGACTAAGAATCTAATTGAAATGAGGAAAAAACAACTGGAGAGGTGGATAGGGGGAGATGCAAGCTTTCTACAACATAGAGATCTCTAACTCTACGGCCGGCCCAATTTACTTTTTGGACACCCGATCCTGCACACAACAAACAGAAGAGGAAAAGATAACATCAAATCCAAAAGTATCAAGTTGACTGATAGATAATAAACTGACAGATAGTTGAGGAATATAAAGAACAGAGGGAACAGTAACAATAGACATGGCAGAGGGTAAGACAGATCCAACAGATAGAACAGGCATACAAGACCTATTAGCAGTATTAACAATAATAGGAGAGGAGGGGATACAGTTTTGAAGTAAGGAAAGATGAGGAGTCATATGATGAGAGGCACCAAAGTCAAAAAGCCAGACAGAAGAGGAGATACCTGAAGAGGACCCAAACAAACCTGAATAAAGAGAGGTAAGAGCAAAGGCATATAAGGATGGCTGAGAAGTGGACATGATATGTTAAAGTTGAGCCATTTGGGCATGCAAGGAAGCCAAGTCAGGATCAGAAGCTAGAGAAGATGCAGTATAAGTAGTAGGAGGTCAAAATTGTATCTGAGGCGACTGAAAAGACTAAGCAGACTGACGTCCCTTCTTGGATAGTTGTAGTTCCAATGGCCTTTCTGATGGCAAAAAACACACTCATTAGAGGCTAGTGGCCCCTTCTTAGGCTTCGCAGTGGCTTGAAGCTGATGATGTGGTGGGGTCGACAATAGAGGAGGTTGGGTAGGAGGCAAGAAAACGAATGGAGATAGAGTCTAATTGGCCGTCTTAAGACGAGTTTCTTCGGAAATGAGCTCATGAACAATAGCATTTACAAAAGGGAGAGGAGACTGATGAAGGATGCCACCACGGATAGCCTCATATTGAGGAGAGAGAGCCATTAAGAACTGCATTAAACAACATTGTTTCCGAAACTCAACATAAGTGTCTAGTGCCTTGAGGCTAAATGGTTCTATGAGAGCCAACTGATCCCAGAGATCTGTCATCTCAATGTAGAAATCTTGAATATATTGATCCCGTTGACGAGCACTCTAAATAGTTATTTCCAACTCATATCACTTGGCGAAGTTGGAATGCTGATACACACCCAATAAATAGTCTCACACCTCTTTAGCAGTATTGTATTTAGAAAACATTATTCCAATACAGTCATCTATAGAATTATGAAACCAGGTCAGAACTTGGGCATTATGACAATCCCAAGTGTCATAGGAAGTCAAATATTCTTCTTGTTTGGGTCCAATAGACGAGGAATATAACCAAAAACATAACCCTATTTTTTCTAACCAAGAAGGAAATTCTTCATAACACTAGCCCAATAAGCATAGTTGGCACCAGTGAGTTTACATTTGATGGCTTGTGTTTTGGTGTCCGTCATTGTAACAAACCAAAGATTTATAGGTTGAAATATAATAAATAATAACAACCAAGTAGGCCAAACTGTAAATAAGAGTTTTTAATCCAAATAAAAGTACTGAGGGTCATAGTTATGAACAGAGAGAGACAGAAAGAGAAAGAACGAGGGCAGATGATACTGATGAAGACGATGAGAGCTGAGAGAGACGCGATGATCGATTGCGATTCGTAGCAGATGGGTCGCGACAAGGAGTCGCACTTGAACTGAGAGGTAGAGAGCTTTGGGTTGACTTCAAATAGTCTTCGAACCAGATGAAGAGAGCTCTGGGTTGACTTTGAAGAGTCTTCAAACCAGACAAAGCCTTTGAGTTAGATGAAGAGCCATACGAAGCAAACCTACTACGGCTGGTAGGGTTTCAAATCTTCAAGCTAAGGTTTCACACCAAGCTCTGATACCATGTAAGTAATTCTGAATGTTCTGTATATTCAACTTGTGTAATACAAAGATTACAACCAATATTTCTAGCAATCCTAAACCTAATCTATAATAGGAAATAACCCTATACAATCAATCGAATATTCACAATCAACCTACCTAATTGATATCTTTCCATAATTACATATTACCATAATTATATAATATTCTCACACTTTGTAAAACCTTTTTGGCTAAGTAAGATTCTCGTCATGGATTGTTAATCTTATTGCATTTTTTAAGTTTTTTCAAAATACTGTAATTTAATCAGTCATTGATGATTTCAGCCTCCTTTATTGGAACTTGCTGAAAATGAATGGTGTTGAAGGCCTGGGTGGAATAAGATTGAGAAGGAGATAAAAGGGGGTTTGGGTTATTGGCTGGGAGCCAACTTTGTGAAATGTGAATTATATGTTTTTACATTTGGTATTCTTTCTTTCCTCACAAGCAGGAAACAGACTAGTAGCATGTGTTGTGTGATTGTATTGTATTTTGACAAATAGTTATCTTTTTGCACAAATTGTATTCTTTTGGTCTAAAGAGATTAGAGCTTAGGTCTAATAGCTCAAAAGATTCAGAAATAGACTTATGACCTAACTGTCCATTAATTAAGGGTTCATGATTATGTTTTACGAGGCAACTAAGTGTATGTTTGGTAATTTGAATTTTTTAATAATTTGGTTTTTTTTAGCTTTTTAGTAAGTGAAAAAAATTAGTATTTGGAATAATTTTTTTAGGGTTGTTTTGGTAATAGGCTAAGATAGTTAAAAAATGAATAAAATCACTACAAAAAAAGTTAACTATTTTTTTCTTAGTCTTTTCACAAAAAATCTAGGGTAAATTACACTGACCTCCCTTGAGGTTTCTAACAATTACAGGGACCTCCCCTGTAGTTTCAATAATTATATAAATCTCTCTTACTTTTTCTGACATTGTCAAGATTCCCCCTCCTATTAATTAAGCCAAACAGTGTTAACTTGGTTGTACAAATGACCATAATATCCTTTATACGTAATACCTTATAATTGTAATTTATCTATATATTAAATTACCATTTTATTTCTCACAAATTTTAAATTTTAAAATTTTTTTTTTTGTATTTCCTTGACTTTGTATTTTATTTTCCACTATAAGTTTCAAACTTTTATAAGTTTTTTTTTTAAAAAAAAATCAACCATTAATGAAATTAAAAAAGAATATTCGTGGTTCTTATTTGAATTAATTTTGAGATTTAATTTAATAAAAATAATTTAAATGAAAGAAACAAAGATGGAGATATAGATTTTAGTTGTAATAAATAACAAATTATTTGAGTATTTTATTATTTTCAAATAATTTATTTCTTCAAGTAAAATTTTATTTTAATTAGATGTAAGAAATGACAAATTTAAATAGTTTATTATTCTCAAATAATTTATTTATCTTTCATTCCTTATCATCTAATTTTAATTTATTGTAATGTGATTAGATATTTTTTACTTTTATATATATATTTAAAAATTTTATTATTAAGGTGAGAAATATTGACTTATTTTTTTTAGTGATAATTAAAATTTGAGAATAATATAGGATTGTGAAAAGTTAAAATGATAATTTTTTTTTATATATATTTATGATGTAACATTTGGTAATTTTTATAAGTCAATTTGTTTATTATAAATATGAAATGTTATTATGTTTATTTTTCCTAAAAAAAAAAATTAATACAGAAATATGTTTACAAAACAAAAGAAAAATTCATGTTTCGTAAGTTGTTATGGTATTGGGTGATGTTAGCTAACATTGATGAAAGAGGAAAAAAAATGATTAAAAAAATTGAGGAAAAAACATATAGAAGAGAACAAATAATAATAATAATAAATTATATAGTGCTACTATTTGCTGTAGTGGCACAATGAAAAAATGAATGAGAAAATAAATAGAAAGAAAAATAAAATAAATAAAATAAAGAAAATGGAAAGAGATGGATAATTTCTCCGAATATTTATTTTTCATATAGAAAAAAAAATCAAATACTTATATGTATTTTAAAATTTTTATTCAAACTCTAATTTCTCAAAATAATTATTTATAAAATTGGTGGTCTTTTTAAAAAATAAAACATCTTTTGTACTTTGTTTGGTAATTTTCAAATAAATGGTTGTATTTAATCTTGTATGAGGTTTAATGGTGATCAATTTATTAGCTCTTTTTTTTTTATTTTATTTTTTTTTTATAGATAAGGTAATGTTTGGTTATTCTACTATATATATATACTTGTCTTAACAATTTAGAATTTTTTTAAATATTGTATAGAATTTAGGGCAAAGCACCATTAAATCCTAAAATTGGAAACGTTCAATGATTTAGTGTCGACATTTTTTTGAAGGACTGATAGGTCCTATTTTAAGTGTAAAGACTATTCTACCTATGTTTTGGGCACGCGTGGTTCAAATAGTGAGGGTAAATATGGGTCGGTGTTAATTTGCAATTTACCAAAAAGTCCAACAATGAACTGGGGCCGTCGAATCCATAACGGTGAAGGCGGTAGGGTTTGGATTTGGATTTTGAAGTTGCAGTGATTTTTGATGCGGATTTGGCAAGATTTTTTATTTTGGTTTTGTAATGTTGATGTTAATTGCCGAAATTAACATTTGATTACGTTTGTAAACCCTAGTTGCCCAAATCAACATTTGATTGCCTCTGTCCTCCATAATATGTCACAGTCATCATGAGCGAGGGTGTGATCAACGTTTTGTTCATTTGTCCAACAATGAAGATGACATCTACACATTATCGTCGACGGAAATCATTTTCGGAGAACATGGCGCCAGGTATGGATTTTTGGGGTTTTTGATGTTGTGCTGGGTTTATCTCCAGTTATGGATTGGGTGAAATGTAGTTGTTACGTTATGTTTCCTTTGCAATTGTTAGTTTTGATTGCGTGTGTACGTTGATGATGTTGTTGTGCGTAGTGTATTGTGTTGTGTGTTAATGTTAATGCAGAGATGGAGTTCTTTTTAATGTTGGTCTGAGTGTGACATTGTAACGGTGTTGTCTAGGGGTAATATAGGTTGGTGTAGTCGTGTGAGTAATCGAAAAGTGCTTGTTTTTTTGTTTTGGTTATAACGTTGTGGTGGGACTGTTGGTTGTTTGATAATGTGGGTGGGGACTCCTGGTTTTAGGCATTTAAAATTGCTGTTGGTTGTTAATGTTTTTGTTTGAACAACAGTTGGTTTATGTGGTAAAATAAATGTGTGTAAGGCGATATTATGTGTGATCTGGACTATGGTTCCCTGTTTGGGTATGGTTTTCAATGAGTTATCTTGTTGTTTTAATAATGTTAATATTACACGTCTAGCTACAGTACGTAACTTGGTTGGCACGTATTTGGAAGACAACCGTTGTTTGTGAGATATAGTGTCATTCAATTGGTATTATTGTTAAATGATCGGTGTGTTTTAGTGTTTTCATGGAGGTAAGATGTGTTTATGGTTTTAAGGTGAGGGGTAGTGTACGTTGTTGTTTGGTAGTTAATGGTGGGTGAATTAGTTTTTCGTATTTGTTTTGAAATGATTATGTAGTTTATGGCGTGTGAATCAATTTTCATTTTTTGTATGGTAATGTGGTAATGTTAAACTCATTACAGGCAATTCAAGCCGGACAAGTGTGAGACACAACACTTAGACAAGAACTCTACGCTCATGTTATATAGTGCAAACGTCTACCCGTTTGGCAACAAAGAGGCAAGCAAAATTGCCATTCAAAAAATCTGGAACAGTGTCAAGGCCTAGTAGAAAAATAATTGTAGACACAGTGAAATTAATGTACCGTTCGAATGTTGCGGGTGTGATCAAAACTGTGTTGGAACTTGAGTTTGGAGATGGTCACGTGAAACAATTGCAGAAGACATCTTTTTGGCTCATGATTGACGCAATCCGAGTACATGAGTTGGATTCGAAAGCATTTAAGAAGTGTGAGGCAACCGTGTGCTATATAATTCAGATGTACGATCCAAGTGATGAGAAGTTTCACATAGGAGGGAGAGGGCTGCCACTACGTAACAGTGATATCCGTTTGCTTTTTGGGATACAGTGTGAGAATGATAAGTTGGATTTGGCGCATGGTGGTAAGGCGCCTTTAGATTTTATCCAATGAAGGTGTCCAAACGTCAGTAGGATTTCTGCCAAGATTATCAAAGACTTACTCGTGGTGGCAATGCGTGGGAGGACAAAACGTGATGAAGAAGACGTTGCAAAATTGATGTGCCTATACATATGTGCAAAGTTATTTTTTGCAATGACGGGCGAGTCCATCAAATGGGCATTCGTGTGGGTGATCGATAAGTTGGAAACGTTGCGCCTGTACAATTGGACAGCAACCATTCACAACGCGCTAATTGGTTCGTCGACCGAAACACACAGTAGGCCGAAAAAAGTTACCGATGTGTTGTAGCGTTACTAGTATGTGTAGTACTTTATGAGTAGTGTAGCATCCATACAGTACAAACCGTAATTTCAAAAACTTCATATTGTTTGTAACATTAGCTATATCTTTATGGTTGGAGTTTCTCTTTTGTGAGCACACAGCCATTGCGGAATTGGACAGGTGCGATGTCTCACCACAGTTTTGCCGGTGGAACCTTAGAAAATTCATAGGGAAATTGAAAGGTGTTGACCTATCGATCGAGGGTTCCATAAAGATATTCTTCACGACTTGTTGCTGACGTGTGTTTCATGTTTGGTTGATGTGTAAATGAAGTCGATTCATTGTTTGTTGTTTTTTTTTTTCTAGGTTAATACTGAGAAACTTAATGGGACGATCATCGAACGGTATTTTATGAAAGTATTAGCAGATGCGACCATAATTGTTGATAAGGGTGTACATGTGTTTAAGGTATAGTTGGTTAGTACGTAGGATGGGGGTGTTGCTAATGTGGTTGGTGAGGCAGTTAATGTTGGAGAACCAAGTTTGGATTGTTGGCAGTCAGATTTGCCACATGGAGGTGAGGTTGAATTGATGTTTGAAACGAAGGAAGAATACATTCCCACGACGCAGACTTGTGGTAGAAAGAAACAGGCCGGGAAAAATGTTGGCAGCTAGAAAAGCATGGCCAATCTTGTTTCCCAACCTGCTAGACCTGTCAAGTACACCACTTGGTAGTGATGGTTAAGACGGCACATTGGATTTAATTGAACAGTTGAATAAAGTGACAAAAAGAATTACTGAGCTAGAGTCTGAAGTTCGAGCAAAAACTACACGTGTGTGTGAGTTAGACAGTAAAGTTGAGGCCATAGAGAGAATAATTGGTGCACAGGCTAGCAATCTATTTATCGGTTTTGATAGTGTAATTGTGGCAAAAGATGCCGAGATTGCTTGCCTGAACGCACTAGTTAGGAAGCTGGAGGAGAGAATAATAACCTTGGAGGACGATGTTGACGACCGTGAGGTACATAAAGTGACACAGTCAGCTGCAGAGGATAATTCTAACCAGCAAACGCCATTAGGAAATTGTTTTCGAAAAAGTAATGGGTCAGAAAATGTGCAGAGTTCTGATAGTGTTCAACGTTCTGCACCCATGGGTGAAAAATTTGTCCAAGCTGTGAAGGGGTCAGAACAATACGTGGAGAAAATGGATTGGGTAGCTAGGTTAGGTGATAAGCGTTTTGATTGTGGGGAAATTGAGCCTGTGACAGTGACTGAGGGTGCTGGAATTTGCAATGTTAGTCGGGAAGCAGACAACGTTATTGTCAACGATGTTGTTGGTTTAGCCGAAATGGGTGATGGCAGAGTTAATAGTCTCGGGCCTTGTTGGTTTAGCCGAAATGGGTGATGGTAGAGTTAATAGTCTCGGGCCGAAGGTGACATCCTGGGTGCGAAGATTGAAGAGCAAGGAACAGCGTGAATTAAGACTTATCGACTACAAGTATCCGAAGATCGTGTGTCATGGCAAGCAAAATTAGAAGATGGGCAACAAGAGGGCAGTGGGTCCAAAAGTAATATACGACGTTGAGGATGTAGGAGCTGAGCACAAAATGTGGCACAGGTTTGGAATGACCACGAAGCATGTCGTGTGGGCCATGCTTGTAGATGACGAAAAAAAAGCTACTAGAGAGAGCTTATAGCTTCAATGGCGACGCGTAACTATTAATTTTGTAATAATCGAATGTATCAGTATTGTGGCATAATAGCAACACCAGTATAGTTTAATAAATTGGTGTGGGCCTGAAATTGGTAATGGTCTAAAATTATGTAGTGGTCACTGTGTATGTATTTGTGCAGTTAGCATCAATGATATAATTTGAAAAGTTGTTTATGGCACGAGGTTTGTAATGATATCCGTTTGCAACAACAATTTGACTATGCTGTCAATGGTGGGTCAATTGGTTCAGTTGCACATTGGTAGTAGTCCACTGCATATGTGTTAGATCGATTAGCTTGCACATTAAAATTTTTACGAAAATGCTTACCCCTATAAATTGATTACAGGTCTGTCATATGGGATGGAGGTGAAAACGAGATACAAGTTTGATTTACAAATATTCGTGACCTAGTTCAGTGGGTGTCGATTCAAGGGAACGTAAGTGATAGTGGGGGATATGTGTCTGATGTGTGCATGTGTATATCATTGTTGTTGTAATTTTTTTTGCTTCTTGTTATTTAGGTTTGACACTAGTAACATTGTTGGTGTGTTGCGTTGGTCATTGATGCATATGTAGCCATGCTCATGGGTTTGAAAAAAAGTGGTGTTTGCAAAGATGAAGATGTAGGCACATCGTATGTTTTTAGTAGCGTATGTGTGGTACGTGGGGTTGGTGGGAAGATTTAAATTATATATGTACATTTATGCATTCAATGTTATGATGTTGTTAATATTTTTTGTTTGGAAAATGACAACAGGATGGGATGCGGAATCCGAGTTCTGTGTCACGGACAAAGTATCTCAACGTGCAAACCAAAGCCGTGAGAGGCAATAGATACACCCATTACCCAGTGTATCATGCCAAACATTGGACTATGATGGTGAACGACGCAGTCAATTGGACATGGAAGCATTATAACTCTTTGAAATTAAGGTGAGGGATGCGGGATGAACATTATAACGAAGCATTGAAAATGGTAAGACCCAGACGCTGAATATACATGTACAAAGTTGCGGTAGTTGTTTTTTTCCACAAGTATTTTTAGTTACTAAACAAAAAAACCCACTACCGTTATGTTGAATGTCTATATTGAATATTAGTTGACGATCATCGTGTTTATATAACGTTTACATGAACCTTGATTTTGCAGAAGCAGTGGGTGGAAGAATATTATTCTAGATTCGTCAAGCCACGGTTGGTATCTGGAAGTGGTAAGACGCTAAATTTTGACGGCTTGCTCGTTTTAGTGATTGACTGCCCACAGCAGAGTCCGGATACGTAAGTTGTGATGTTATTTTTTGTGATGATGTATATATGAAGTATTAAAGTGTGAAGCTGATTGGATTTTTTTTTTTTTGGGGGGGGGGGAGTTACTAGTTATGCATTATTGTTGGAATTTGTTGGAAGCAATACAATGTGTGAAAACTTGGGACAATACATATATGTGAATTACTACATACATGTGTCAATGTTCGACGCAAATCTATACAACTTGTGTGATTTTTTGGAAATATTTGTCATGTGTGCCTATGTGTTGAATAGTACCACCATGTTACGTTGACGGGTTTGAATTTTTTCCTCTAAGGCCCCGTTTGGGGAGTGGCTAAATTAGCCAATTAGCCAAAAAGTTACCTTTTTAGCCAAAAAGCCAACAACCCATACCAAAAAGTCAAAGATTCCCTTTTCTCTCTACTTTTTGCACATCTTTTCGTAATTAGCCAAAAAGTCATCCCAAACATACAAGTTTTTTTTACCAACCTTTTTAGCCAATTAGCCAAAAAGTTACCAAATTAGCCTGTTCCCAAACGAGGCCTTACCTCCTACTTTGGGCTTGATATGCGTGAACCTAATGGTTTTCGATATCTGAAATTATTGGAATGCCGACAAATGTTGTAGTTTGATGTCATAAACTTATAACTAAATTCACTTGTAATGTGAGTTGATTGCTGCTGCTATTGTCAATAAATTCTGGGTGCATTATTTGTGAAACATAGATGAAGATTATTACTGTGTGAAATGGGGGATTGGGTTATAGGTCCTGTAGTGATGTTATTGTGTTTTGTTGGTATTTTTTGTAAGAATTGCTTTATTCTGCAAACATAATGGTGTTGACAAGGTTGCATTGTTGTGACATACCAGGACGAATTGTGCAATTTTCATGTGTTACATCATCAAGCAGTACATGGAGGGTGGCAAAATTGGGAAGATGATGGACGGGGAAACGCCAGTCGAGCTACATGTGTCAATAGTGAAGATGTTTTTGAATGACCCGATTAGAGGACTATGTGTGTTGACACATTGATGACGCTGTTTCGCTACACCTTCCCACCACATTTTAAATTTAAAACGGTTTGGCATTTGAAATTTTTTTTGAACCACAAGTTTCTTGGTAGGCATGCGGAATACACACTTTTTTTGTTTTGTTTTTGACATACCTATTGTGTGTACGCTATTTTTTTGGTCTCAGTATGATGCTGGTTAGATTTGGCGTTCATTATTTTTGACAATTGATTTAAACTAAAAAATATGGCAAAAGTGTTATTATGGCTTTGAACATTTGGTGTGCATGTGCAGATTATATTGTTTGGATTGTCGTATTAAACATGAGAATTGTTTTGAATGTCCATTGGTTGTGCCAAGTTAGTGTACGTTGATGTAATGGCAGTAATGATAATTTATCTTACATATTACTAAGCGTGTGACTACTTTGAAATATGACAAGCATGATTAGCATCACATTATATTTCTTGTAAGATAAATTTGTGATTATAGACATTTACTTGACAAAAGCTGATGTTGAGGTAGTTTTCAATGTTTGCATATGGAAACATTAGAAACTTGTTGTACCACCACGCATGCATGAAGTGTAAAATACAACATTTTGAAAGCGTGATCTCCCATCCGAAGAAGGATGTAAGGAAAGTATGTGACCATCATATTTTTTGAACTACCATTACAGAAATGGTTAGAGTTTGATGCCACTAAACTAGCGAAACAAACAGTACTGGTATGGTACGAACATGGCCGTCGTAAATGGGACAGCATTGTGAATGTTGTATGAAATTTGGCATAACAACCCAAAAAAAGTTATATGGTCTAAATACAATGCAATGAGATTGTGGGAAAAAATGTTCCAGCCAGCCAATGTATTTATTGAACTGAACCGAATGTAATAAATAATTGTAGTACGTTTCATAAACTTCAAGTAATATAGAATCATATGAAGATAAATATTGTGAGGTGACAATGTTGTAAGAAATAATGTAGTGTTCAGTAATTATTTGAGCAATGGGTTGGGGCAAGAAATAAGGGGAAAAAAATGTCTACTACGCTACATTGGTTCTTTGCACGTTTCCCTATTGTGGTGACCCATCTTGCTACAACAGCCACACCGAATATGTTGAACAACTTCACCTTTTGACGAAATTCTTTTTTGCTTAGGCCTACTGGGAGGACGTTTCTAAATTTGTGGCCCAATGAGATAGTCTACTTCACCTTTTGACGAAATTCTTTTTTGCTTAGGCCTACCGGGAGGACGTTTCTAAATTGGTGGCCCAATGAGATAGTCTGAGATAGTGAACTTGGGTTTTTTCACCGTGGGAATTGGGTGGATAGAACCCGCATACGCTGCCCTATACTCCATTACTTGGTAAAATGATTCGATGTAATCGTAAATGTTCTTTCCACTATTTTGAAAAGTAACAACCGCGTGTGAACATGGGAAACCATTCAGTTGTCACTGGAAACAAGAACATGAGCGTTTGCCAATGTCGACTAAAATCGATGTGTGAGAACGAACCTCGAAAACATTGTCATTCGACTGACTCACAATCTACGAACTACTGCCTTCAAATGCATGCACCAAAATTTTTTCCATTTTCGGACAAATCTCGCCAACCCACTCGGTGGATTTGACTTTACGCTTTGACATTTGTTCCATGATCTTCTCCCTAATTGTATCCACCAGCTGAGTAATGGGAAGGTGACGAGCTTCTCGAATCTAGTTGTTGAACGACTCAGCATCGTTAGACCACATCTTGCCGTACCTATGGCTACTGTGGGGACAACAAAAATTAAATTTGTTATGTTCATACTATACACCTATTGATAGCCATTGCGTAGTGTAAATGTAGATTAACCTCGTACCTGAAGTACGTGTTAGTCCAATGTTTAGGATCCAAATCTTTTAGAAAATTCCCAATCACCATTGGGTTATATTGCTTCAAAATATCAATTTTCTGATTGAAAGAATTCACTGTAGGGGTGTAAGTACATTCTCGTAACTTTCGCATGAGGCCGATTTTTTGATCCGCATTAACATATTTCATGCGGTCTCGAAGATTCATTTGCAGATGTAGTAAGCAAAATGCATGGTGTGCCATTGGTAAGACGATTCGCATTGATTGTAACAACCCCGCATTACAGTTGGACACAAAAGTTAAAGTCCTGGAACAATCTAGGATTTTGGACAAATGACGTAAGAACCACTCCCAGTTACATGAGTTTTCAGAATCGACAATAGCAGATGCGATGGGGAATAACCCTGGACAAGATGCATTAATATAATGTATAAATGAACAATAAGTTTGTTAGAAATTGCAAGATAAAAAATATGGACAAACAGGAATGTAATGCACATGTTGTGCTGTGTGACAATAGTGTAGCATATCCATGAAACTGTACAACAAAAACTTCAATAAAATGTGCATCGTACCTTGGTTCTCATATTTAGCGGTAGCCGCAAACAACGTCCCCTTGAACCTACCTGTCAGAAATGTACCATCCAAAAATAAAAGTGGCCGGTAATTGTTGAACCCATCGATGCATGCACGGAAAGATATAAAATACCTCACGAACCATCCAATTTGTTGATCAAAATCCAAATTTATATAACTATGTGGGTTGTTATGCATAACAACATCACTATACCACCTGAGTTGGTTGAACGACGTAACCAGATCACCAAATACTTCACTCCTCGCTTTTGCCACCCCCAACCAAGCAACCCGGTAACTAATATCTAACTTATACCTGTATTTCATGTCAAACACCACGTCTGTTGAGAGGGTGAGCAATTGTTCACGCACACAAGATGCGATAACATCGGACAACAAATCTGACCCAGTTCGTGGGTTCCTGAACATCTGTATAGCAGCCCTACAAGAATGCACGCTATTGAACCTTTTCAAACTCAAAATACCGTTCGAAGCAGACACCCTTGCGTGAACTAACCACACACATCCAATTGACGTTGCGAACTTACATATAGGAGTGATGCGTAAGGAGTCATTTTTTTACGTACTTAAACTAAAAACTGTATTCGACAGCATACTTGCAAAGTACCGTCCGGAATTCATGCGCACCCCCAAAAAAGATTGACCAACATTAGTAATACCCAACGAACAAGAATGTCTTTTTTTTATGAGGACAGTATGACGACAACAAATCAGTTCGGTCTTCTATATCGGACATTCGCCAATCCATGGTCTCACACCCCACATCATCGGGTGACACTGTTAAACCACATAGAATGCCCGACGCATTACTCCGCATTTGAATTAGCATATCAATATGATCAAGACCGAATGACTTTGCAAGTGACAACATGTTTTGCATATCATCATCGCAATCAACCTTAAACTTATTATGTCCAGGTATGGTGAACAAGAAATAAACCAAACCCCACTCGAAGATATCAAACTTGTCATCACAAACACAGTCAACCAATTGAGCAAATTATGATGTTTGGTTAATACGGAACACTGTGTTCGTCTGCTCGAACATACAACAATAGCACTGTGAACTCCATGCTTACGAGAAAAAACACAATTCAATCTAAACCCATGTTGGTCAACGCCCCCTCCCAAAATGTTGTATTCTCAGTAAATTATCACAAATGATATACAGGAAGATGAATAAAAGAGCATACCAATAAGAAACCCAAACATTGGCATTGACTTGTAGTCCATTGACAAATTACAAACATCGGAACACTACCACGACTACGATATAAACAAACATCAAAATTGAAAAAAAAAAACCCAGAAAGCTCATGCACACATACCAACCCACCCCTAATAGACCGACATACACATCACCAAACACCAAATCACCCATAGAAGAACAACATTTAAAAACAAAAATAAAAAAACCATCTTAACATTGGGCACCACATTCCGGGAGAAAAAATATGTAAGCCAACCTAGAAAACTCATCAGAACCAAAATCAAAAAACTAAAATAAAAACCAACTAAATGGACCTCGCAAAGCACATCAATCGTATACCCCACGAAGAATGAAACAAAGAACACCCGAAACCAACATTAGAAGTTAAACACCAAAATGGGAAACACCATAAGCTACCAATGCTGACCACGAACACCTTTCCTACAAAAAAGGAATGTTACAACCTACCTTACCCATAAACAGCAAGAAAAATCAAAAAGAAATCACAATATGGACAAATTAGTAAATTATATACAATACAACAAACAAATATACCATACTAAAAAAATAAAGGACTAAATGGTTTACGAAAAAAGACTTAGGACTAGTTAGAGCAACATTTGCCCACATAAGATTTAATTTTTCCTAGAATTTAATAATTTTGTTTAACATTATTAAATAATGTACGAGTCTTTATTAATTTTTTGTAAAACCTCAGGAGCGGTGAGTGAAATTTACTATTTGAATATATAAGGGCAATTTTGAAATTTTTTACTTATAATATATGACGTCATCATATTATGTTAAATAAATTAACAAAAGATTAACGGTGGAGGAATCTTAATAATAGCTTCACAAGTAAGGGAGGTTTTGGTGTAATTATTAAAACTTCACAAGTAAGGTAGGTTTCGGTGTAATTATTAAAACTACAGGGGAGATTCTTGTAATTGTCAGAAACCTCAGGAGAGGTGAGAGTAATTTACCCAAAAATTTAAAAATCTACTAAAATAGTCATTTCTCAAAACAACCTTAGCTGCATAAATAATTATGAGAGAAAAAGTGATTTAGAGAATGTTCCTCATTGCAATGTGGCTGTGATTATTAGAGAAAAGAATTTTACATAGTTTTACTTTTAGTAGGTAGAAATACTTTTTTAAAATTCAAAAATATTTGTTTGACATTTATTTTTGTCAAATTAGTTTATATTTTATCAAATTGATAATTTTACTCTTGAAAAATCTAATTATATATTCAATTGTCCTTATTTCGAACAAGATTTAAAATTCAGGGTCAAATGTGTCAAAATTGAAAAGTCAGGGACCAAAGTGACACAAGCCTCAAACTATAGGGACTATTTGTGTAATTAATTTAGTATATTTTTATATTTTGATGTCATTTTTTTTTTTTTTAAATTTATCTACAAATATTTTATTTTTTAAATGTGTAGATTAAGTGTATCTAAAAAAATTGACTAAAAAAAGTTATAAATTAAATTCTAATTATAATGGTACAGATGCAATTTTATTAAATTATTAATTGTACAGCATAATGTAGTGGCTTGATACATTCTGTACCATTTAGCACAACATCTATTTGCACCACCGAAGTGAGTATTTTATGCTATACATGCTATTTTAACATTACTGCACCAAATACTACACAATTGAAATTACTATTTCTTTTAAAAAAAAAAAAATTCTCCTTTACTTTATAAAATAATGAGTTAATTTCATTTTTATCTCCAAAGTAACGTCATTTTGTCT
This sequence comes from Camellia lanceoleosa, assembly GCA_025200525.1. NCBI lineage: Eukaryota > Viridiplantae > Streptophyta > Magnoliopsida > Ericales > Theaceae > Camellia > Camellia lanceoleosa. Next base: position 102,748,159 of record CM045763.1, on the reverse strand, counting down.
ATTTCATCGTTTAACTATTAATTTTATTTGTTTATTCTCCAACATTTTTAATTCAAGATAATATGTTTGTAATTGGAAATGAATGTCTAAGCCAGCAATTGTTAAACTTTAATTTGACAAGTAAAGATGTTATTTCTAAATTTAAATAATTTAATCTATGCAACTAAACAACAATTTTTTTAATAACTAATTCAAAATAAAGAATGACGAAGCTCTGTGTGTGGTTGTAATATAATGTAAATAGTAAGATGGGGTATTTGATTGTATGATTTAGATTGTTCAAATTCTATAATTAATTTTTTTGTCCATTTAGGTTTCAACAATTACTAATTTGGACATATTATTTTTAATTGGACTAAATATATAAAATTAATAGTTTAAGAATAAAATTAAAAAAATTAAGAATAATTTAGAAAATAAAAATGAAACCGAGACCTTGTGACATAATCGATGACAATTACTCGGACCCAAAGAGTATTGTTGGGTTTTGTGGACTCACTTTTAGGTCATGTGTTGATAATTTAAATCGTTCATATTTTAAGATTTGTTAAATACAATATTCTTTATAAAAAATTAAGTCGATGTGATAACGACAATCATGCGTTTGGATCAATTTTGTATGAAAAATAATAAACGATGAGAAAATAAATGGTTCATACAAAATTGATCCAACACGTGTTTTCTGTTATTCAATTGATTTGATTTTTTGCAGGAATAATATACTCGATGAATTCTAAACGATTTATAAATTTGAACAGTACAATCCAATTACAGATTGGAAACAGTCTAATCCCAGTGGTAATTACCAATTGAAACAAAAATTCTCCTAAACTGGTGAATTAGCTCAAATTCTCCCAAACTGGTGAATTAGCTCAAACTGGTGAAGACATTCAAAATTTTTAATTATTTAATTATTTTAAGTGTTTTGAGAGGGAAAAATAAAAATAATTGATAATAGAGAATCTTTAACTACTAACATAGGGGTGTTCTGAGAAGTTGATAAAAAGTTAATTTTTTGATAGTTTTTTTGTGACTTTTTTTGGGAGAATTTAGTAAAAGGCTAAAAAGTTGATTTTTTACCAAGTTCTCAAATTGCTCCATATTCTCAAAAAATTGTATAACATTATAGGCATCATTACTTTTAATAGTTAAATCTGAAAATAAAAATATTAGAGCTATTGATTGTTATATTATGTCATAACTAGTACTACTTGTCCATTAAATATATATATATATATATATTAGTTTTATTGAATATCATTTTAATTATAATTAATTGACCGTAATAAACGATATCACCCTAAATATAATCAAACATAATAATAAGACATACTAATTTTGATTTGATAATTTATTGATTCTACCACCATAACGAAGCAAAATCAAAGAACATTACAAAAATGCACAACCAACATTAATTTAAGAAGAAGATTAAAAACAAATAAACTGATCCCACATGAATCTTTTCACACGAGGCGTTTTGGCTGACCAATTAGGCAAGACCAAAAACTCATTTTTTGTAAATCACACACCCATACAAATGGGTTATATCCAATTTCATATAAGTAGAAGACCAATTAATTTAAACCATAACTTACACATATACCGCCACATAATTGAAACACCACAAAAATTTATAATAAACACTAATTTAAACCCTAACTTGGCATATACATACACTATAAATAAAGGTATTTAGCAAAACTATCTTGGTTGATCAATAAAAGAACCAAAGGCACCTCCCATCTTGTCAGCAATGGCAGAGGCAATCACTACAAGAAGGAGGTGTATTTTTGCTTCTTATGTAAGCATTTGAATTAAAGACGACGTTTTGATCTCAGTTGAACGGCGTCGTATTGGGTGTATATATTGACACCCTCTCTCACTTTCTCTGTGTCTCTTCCACAGCCCAGCCTCTTCATCGATCTGTCGCTGGAGGGCTTTGATCAGTCTCTTCATCGAACTCGAACTCAAACTCGATCTGTTCTTCATCAAATCGCAGATCCAAAATCGATATCATTCTCGAACCAGATCGATCTCTGTTGCTCTTATCTCAGGTACATTTTTCATTCTCTTAATCGGTGTTCGAGTTTGAACCAGATCGATCTCTGTTGCTCTACTTTCTCATTATCAAATCTACTGATTAACTCTCTAATTTTTTCATTCTTAGATTAGATCAGATCAAATCGTTGAACCAGATCGATCAAATCTGCTGGTAGTTTTGTTTGTTTTTCATTACTTTCTTTGTTTTTCAAATCAATTAATTCTCTAATTTGTAAGACAGTTTAGGATTAGATAGCTCATACTATAGATGGTCTCATGATCTCAGAATGACAATGTATGAGAGTATTTGGATGTTTGCAATTGATTATCTGTTTGGCAAGTGTGCTTGGTCTATATTTTTTGTGCTTATAATTTTCATGACAATCTTCGTTAGAGAATCTTTATCTTTGATGGATTAGCATGAAACATTGTTCATTAAAGTTTGGGTTATTTTCGTGTTTAGTGAATTTTTTTTTGAAATCTTTTTAATTTTTCAGTCAATCTAGTCTAGACAGGCTTAAAAAGTAGAGCTTTTTGACATAATTTTTAAAAAGTTGAAAATAAGCCCAAAGATAAAAAAAAAAAAAAGGAAGAGTTTATGAGGTCATTGAATAATAAAAAATTCAAGAAATGGGAATTAAATGATGTCGTAACTTATTGTATAGCTAAAAAAAGTAATTATATGTGAAGCAAAATTCTTGATGATATCTATCAGCATTCATACGTTTGTTCTTTTAAAATATTCAATAATGTAATTTGTAATGTGGTTGGTGACAAGGTCTGTGTACTGGGTCTGTGATTTTGCATACAAGTGGGGGAAGAAGCTCACATGTTTTAGTCTTAAGTGAAGATCTTTTCTTTATATATCTTCTTCCACCCATTATATTCAATGCCGGGTAAATTCTGTTCCTTTCAAACTTTGCTGTTTACTGAGATCTTTGTAATAGTTTATATACCTGTAACCTGATTATAGATTATTGAGTGTGCTTCTCATTATGCTTGTAAGTTGTACCTAGTTAGAAGTGTGTTTCTACTTCTGGTCTTGTGGTTGTCATTGATTTAAATTTCTCACTCACATTGCCTCTTTCATCATTTAGCGCTGTTATGTTTACCATTACATTGGCTTAAAAGAGTTTCATTTTTTATTTTTTTGATGTTTTATTACATCTTATCCAGTAATATTTTGCTTTTTAGATCATAATTAATTTAATTTTTTGTATTACAAAATATTCTATTTGAGGTGCGATAATTGATATACTACTTTCACAGATAATTTCCTATGAAAGTTCTTAACTAAGCTTTTATTGTTATTCCATGGCCCAAATTCTTGTTTATCTATTTAATTCAAGTATATGATTAATAAATGTGGTGCATCTTTTTATGTAACCAAGTACAATGTTGATGGTATTGTGGTACCCAGGTTTTCTAGACTCTTGTTATTGACTCAAAATATCCATCCATGTGTTGGCATTTAGCCTACTAAGAAAACTACATTTTCTCCCTCTTGAGTGGATCACCATCTCAGAGTTAAATTGTTGACTGTTTTTGTTTATACAATGATTTTAATATGCCTTTTGTTTCTGGTTGTCTAATGTTTCTAATGATGTCCTGATGATGATCACATATTATCAATTATCCAAAAAATTTCTTCACCAATCCTCTAAGCATGATTTTTAATGATTGTGTTATGTAATAGGTTTCAGGTGAAAAAGAAGCAATTTTTCATTCTCAGATTAGATCAAATCAGATCGTTGAACCAGATCGATCTCTCTTGCTCTTCATCTCAGGTACATTTTTCAAAGCAATTAATTCTTTGGTAGTTTTGTTTGTTTTTCATTACTTTTGCTATTTTTGAAATCAATTAACTCTCTAATTTAAGATTTTGTAGATTTGTTTGTTTCTCATTACTTTGGAGAGGGGGTGGTAATTGATTTGCAAGACAGTTTGGGATTAAATAGCTCATACTATAGATGGTCTCATGATCTCATAGTGACAATGTATGAGAGTATTTGGATGTTTGCAATTAATTATCTGTTTGGCAAGTGTGCTTGGTCTATATTTTTTGTGCTTATAATTTTCATTAGAGAATTTTCATCTTTGATGGATTAGCATGAAACATTGTTCATTATGGAATATTTAAGAGCAGATTTGGGCATCCCCATTTCATCATTCTGATTGAGCATACTTTGTTCAAAAATTTTAATTTTTTAATTATTTAATTATTTTAAGTGTTTTGAGACAGAAAAATAAAAATAATTGATAACAGAGAATCTTTAACTACTTATATCTGAAAAAAATAATTATTTAACTAATAAATTTTAAAAAATAATCTTTAACTATTTAACTAAGAAATTTAAAAAATAATTTCCGTAACTTACATATATACCACCACATAATTGAAACACCACAAAAATTTATAACAAACACTAATTTAAACCCGAACTTAGCATATACATACACTATAAATAAGGTATTTAGCAAAACTATCTTGGTTTATCAATAAAATAACCAAAGGTTGAGAGGTGAACTAAAGCTAACATTTCTCAGGCACATCCCATCTTGTCAGCAATGGCAGAGGCAATCACTACAACAAAGAGGTGTATTTTTGCTTCTTATGTAGCATTTGAATTTTCTTTCAGTCACTCTCATTCTAGCTTCAACTTTCACACCCACCAACTGTTTGTGTTATATTGTCTCTGTGTAGGTATGCAGTTGTAACAGGGTCAAATAAAGGAATAGGGTTTGAGATATGTAGGCAATTAGCTTCTAAGGGAATCATAGTGGTGTTGACTGCTAGAGATGAGAAGAAGGGTTTTGAAGCCCTTGAGAAATTCAAAAGTGATGGCCTCTCTGATCATGTGGTGTTCTGTCAACTTGATGTTGTGGACCCATCTAGTGTTGCTTCCCTTGCTGATTTTATCAAGTCCAAATTTGGAAGGCTTGATATCTTGGTATGATTCGCAGCCCAATTCTTATTTTCTATTTTTGTTCATTTAATTTATAATTATCATTAGTTTTTGTGCAGTCTCAGTCAACAGCGATAAGCTTGACTCAATTGTAAATTTTATAATTAGAATTCCTATTCTGATAAACTTTGGCAATACATATTTGGTTGTCTTTATAGAATGGAAGGAAGCAGTATGATTATGTTATTCAACAAGAAAGTTAGTTGTGTTTATGGAATGGACTATGCATTTACTTATTAGTGAGAGCCATATATATATATAAAGCAGTAAGGCCTTCAATCGAAATTTCTAGAAAGATCTATTACTTGTTTCCTTGAATGTTTCAGTATTTTTTAGTGAAGTAAATAATGAAAAAGCTGGAATTCTTGTAGGTGAACAATGCTGGGATTCATGGAGCCAAGATGGATTGGGATTCTTTGCAATCATCAGAGGGTAGTGTGGTGAGTCTTTATGCATGATCCATTTCATTTTCCCTCAAGTAAATTCAAATTGGTGTGATTGCATTGATGCATACATCTAATGGCCACTGATATGCTATTTTTCTTTCTTTTGTTTCACTAAAAGTTGCATGATTTTTTCATAAAAAGTTATGATCTGTACCTAATCTTTAAATTTTCTTGCAGATCACAATTAATATTGAATGATTCCACATAGAAAAGCAAGAGAGCAAAAGTGCACTTTTTATTAAAATATATATATTTGGACAAGGTTTTCCTACAATCCGTGTTAGAGAAACCTTTTGTTGCCTCATGTGTGAGAACCTCTAAGATGATTCATGTGCATAATTTACGTGATCAAAAGATCCCAAAAGTCATCATGCTCTGTTTCAATAATTCTTTCATGTTGTTTTGAAAAAATCAGTCATTATATTTCAGGAGAAAGAAAAAAGTGGTTGAAGAGAGTGGAGAGTGCTCAGAGTTTAGTTTATAAACTCGGTCAAAATCACCTTAATTGGCTTCGAATTTCATGCTTTGGTAGTTAAACCTAAAAATTAAAACAGGGTTGGAATTATGCTTTTTAGGTAATAGGTAATAGAAACCACGAGGATTATAACTGAATGATCTAATTAATGCAGGAAGAGGTTTTAAGCTCATGGAAAAAAATAATGACTCAAAGCTACGAGTTGGGTAATGAATGCTTGCAAACAAACTACTATGGCACAAAAAGGATGATTGAAGCACTCAATCCCCTCCTCCAGCTCTCTGATTCACCAAGGATTGTAAATGTCTCTTCTGTCGCGGGGAAGCTAAAGGTATAGAAGTAACCATAATCTCTTTCATAAGTACAAAATTTGCACTCTAATTAAAACAAACTTACACAGACATCCTTACTAGCTTTCAATTTTGGATTAAAATTCAGTTGTTGATCTGAAAGCAAAAATTTAACTATCTCTTACCAAAAGTAATTATCAATGTTGTATTGTTGTTAGGTTAGGATGGTTCTGTCTAGTCAAGACACATGGGTGACGCCACTCAATGATTAGTGGTGTCAGTTGAACCCCCTTGAGAAAACATTTTTTGAAACCATATATATATATATATATATTTGTTTCTTTCAAAGTTATAATACAATTGTGTCACTAGAAAAATCATTTTGAGCTCCCATATAACTTTTAATAATGTGTTCCTTGTAGTTTGTTGTTAGGAATGTTCAATTTAGTAGCAAAAAAATCCCCCAAATCATTTGACTTCCCACACTTTAGTTTTGGGCTCTATGCAAAAATTGAGAATATATGGGAACTGATCTCAACATCTATGAAGTTTTTTCCTTCTCTCTTATTTGCTAATACTCGATTTTTACATGGTCTCATAATGAAATGAAAGGGAGTTGAGCATAGTGGAGATTTGTATTGTGTGGTCCATATGTTACCTTTCTCATGGATGTGGAGGTTTTGTTTCATATTTTCAAATTTAATGTTGCCAACTGTAGCTGATCTTGGTTTTTCTCAATTTTTGTTTCAGTTAATGCCTAGTGAATGGGCTAAAGGAGTGTTGAATGATGTCGAAAGCCTTACAGAAGAGAGAATAGAAGAGGTACTGAATGAGTTTCTAAAAGATTTCAAAGAAGGTGTGTTAGAAACCAAAGGCTGGCCTACTTTTTGGTCTGCATATGCAGTGTCGAAAGCAGCCATAAACGCGTACACAAGAATTCTGGCCAAGAAGCATCCCACATTCCGCATCAACTGTGTTTGCCCTGGTTGGGTTAAAACAGATATAAATAACCACATCGGCAAACTAACTACAGAACAAGGTGCTCAATGTCCTGTGAAGCTAGCTTTGTTGCCTGATGATGGGCCTTCCGGCCTCTTCTTTACTAACAATGAACCATCATCTTTTGTGTGAGAATTGTTTGTTTTATGCGACTTTCTACCCAAATAATTCTCATGTTATTTGCACGAGTTTTATTATGAATATCTTGATGCAATAAAACTATATGGTGTAACCTAGGTGAATTTTTATTTTTATTTTATATGGTTCATGTAATCAAAATTTAAAATATATGAAAATTTTTGCCTTTTCATTTTATTTATTTATTTTTATAGTTTATGCAATTAAAATTTAATAGTTCTCAAATTTGTGACAGCAAACATAGATAGATGCACCTACAAAAGTTAAATACTTTTATGATGGTTTTTTTATTTTTTTTTTTATTTATCAATGTAATGGGACTTAAGGCTTAGTTTGGTCTGGTATAGTGAACAAGTACAATTTTTCTTTTTCTTCTTCTTCTTCTTCAATTTTTATTTTTTTATTTTTTTTTCTCTCACCTTTTTATTCCATAAATCTAAGATTGAAACATTGCCTAAAGGAACATGTTCCTATAATTTCTTGGAAAAATTAAAGGATTAATTTTTTGTTTTATTTATACTTGTCTGTGTGGTTCCGTTGATTTGATTAAGATACAAGACTAAATTTAATTATTTTGGTATACGTCTCTATGATTTTTTTTTTCCTGCTCATCTAGATTAAAGGCAAAGAAAAAATTTCATCGTTTGTGGATCCCTGTAATTTGCAAAAAGACATATCTATCTATATATCATATGAGGAAAATGATATTTCTGACCCACAAGTATTGTGGAAGTTTCAATATTCTAATCTTAGTTTTCTAATTTTTTAATTTTTTTTTATTTAAAAAACTCAGTATTTATTAATTTTTCCTAACCCACAAGTCTTTTGGGAGATTTAATTAAAACCTCCTCATAATAAAACTTCAATGCATTAAGGATAAGCATAAAAAAATTTCTTTGAAAAGTCCACACATATCATTATTATCAAAATATTAAATTATAAAATAATATAACTTTTGATGTACATGTCGATTTTTAATAAAATTAGTATTTTTGAAATTCTCTCATCAATATCTATCAAATAAGATCCATATTGATTCTGAAATTCTTAAAAAAATAAAAAATTATTATTGTTGAAATTGATGTAAACAGTAACAGTACACGTGTTACTTTGTTTGACAGTAACATGTTACTCCGTTTGACAGTTATTCTGTTTGACAGTAACATGTTATTCTATCTCACAGTAACATGTTACTTTGTCTGATAGTAACATGTTACTCTAGCAATATTGTCCAAGAAAAAAAAAGAAGATATTTTACTTTGTCCTTACTCAATTATGTGTTTTCTCCTTAGGGGGTTTATGAAGCAAAATAAATTGAGCTGTCATTTTCATAAAACAAGGTCCAATGGAGGGGTTTTGGCTAAATTTTCCAAGCCTTTTTTACTTCTCCCATACCTACTTTCGCACCATTTTCAACTTATCTCATACACTACGGTTAGTGATGAGATTATTAAATTATTTTTATAAAAAATCTAAAAAAATAATTTGTATATTAAAAAAAATCTAAAACAAATATAAATTCTTACTAAAAAAATAACATGTTACAATTGCGAAAAAAAGTACACTGTGCATTTCATTAATAATGCTCAAAAAATATGCCAAGTGTTTGTGTAAAGACTTGACACATGTCTACTCTCAAATTATCAAGTCAATATGGATGAAATCAAAGAACTCAGTTTTAATAGTTAACAAATATTAAAAGCCCGACCATTGAAGCCTAATAACTATTAATTAATAGAATTTAGCAATTGAAAGGTCTCAAATCACATCTCTTTGTCTTCTCAAATGTTTTTTTTTTTTGGTTCATGCATTCATTTTAATATTTTTAGAGAATTAAGAGTGAGAGACATTAAAATTATATATTGAGTAATGTAATTGTTGTGATGAAAAATAAATATTGTCTTTCCCTTATATGGCAATTTATCTAGTTATACCTCCAATTAAAACGTCAACTGTGTTTCTGCATCATCATTGAACATTACTTTTATTCTTTTTAGATACTTTGTCTCACAATTGTTTGTGTTTTGTGTCATAAAATTTTGTTACATCTGTGTTTGTAAAGCTACTAGATGGATCTAATGCAAGAAGTGTAGACTATTTCAATGTCATTCTCGGGGATTAGAAGTACAAAAAACATACACAAAAAGTATATGAATAGATAAGATTTTACAAAATTTATTTGTAAGTCTCACTTCTTGAAAATCTTATAATTCATTTATTTTTTGTATTATATTTTATGTTTGGTTCCTGTACTTTTTTTTATATAGTTTTTTTTTTGGGTTTTCTTTAAAAGTTTATTTTTTAAAATTAATAAATAAATAAGTAAATAAATAAGTAAATCGTTTTCTATTTCAAACAATTTCATTTTTGTTGGCTTTTTTGGCTTTCAAATGTTAAAAATGTAATTTGAGCGTGCCAGTAAGGATCAATAATTCTTTACAGAAATATTAAATGCCAACCAATTAACAGACGATTACTTTGAAATTCTTTTAACCTCACTGAAGAGGACTTTTACTGGTGGCTTATTTTTAGGAGAAAATCCATAAGACTAATCACAAAATACAAGGAATAGGGAGAAATGGTGTCAAAAATCAAAAGTAAATGAAAGTTTACAACCTTTGCACTTTTACAGCTTTGAAGGAGATTACAACAACAAATTAACTTAGAACTACTCCTAGGAATTTGAAGTGCAGAACAAGAAAGTAAAAGACTGGAAATGTAAGGGATAGGAAAATATAAAGTAAAATAAACTGGTTTTTGGATCTAGTCTTGGGTCCTTTCACTATCAGCTTTCTCCTCTATTTATAGGCCCTGGTAGTAACTGTCGAAGTGGACGATAACTGTCAAAGTAACCTCTATGATCATGGGACATGACTCCAAGCATTTTGCCTCCACTATGCCATTTCTTGCAGTTAGACTTCCCTCCTGAATTTGAATTTAAATCTTCAAGAATAGTTTAGCCACGTCACCTTGCTCCTTTCGATTGTTCCAGTATTTCGCAGTTCCATTGCCATTGATACGATTTGCAACGTGTCCTTTGATAATGGGAGACCTTTATTAATTCCATAAGTTACCCCTAATGGACCACATGTCAAGTTGTGATTGGCTGATACAAAATATATGGTCAACATTACCCCCTACACTAATATAACCAATATTTGGTAATATTAGTGGATTGATGCACTACTGCCCACGTTCCAAGATGTGCATGGTAATTAATTGTTCTAGAAATATAACCGTCTTCAAGCAATGTTTAAAACACTGAACTTAATCTTGTGCTTGTACCTTACTTTCACTACCTGTGCAAACGAAGGGACAGATACATCCTTGATGGCCGATCAAACCTTTTCCTTCATTGATCAAGAATACAAAAAGGTTTTCGACAATGAGGGCCAACCTCGAAAGACCTCTTACGCATTTATTAGCCATATTTACCCTCCTCCATTTATACAAGTTATGGAGGCCTTTGCAAAATATGCACAATTAGAACAAAAACTTACTCAAATGGATCTCGAAGGCACTTCATCTGCTCCAAAGATCTCTGCGTGGGATGAAGCTGCCTCATCTTCTACCAAAACTATTGGTTGGAATGCTTGGCCAAAACCAACCCAACCTCAGACATGGCAGCGAATTCACCATAGACTTGTTGAATTCGATGACCCTATTTCGGTTCCTCTTTCGTCTTACAACTTCGTGGTATACCCCTTATGTACCATTTGACCGCCTTCACTACCTCAAAGACAATTTGCTTTCGGCATGGTATATCTGTACCTTGCCGACCAAAATAGTATGGATGACCCCTCATTTAATCAAGGCTCTGGGGCTGAGCCCCTTACACTTAGTTAAGAAGGCAAAACTTTGCTCTTCTGATTGGCTAGAGTGTGTGAATGAGCCCCAGTTTCCACCTTCCTTTGGAGAGGACCCTACTGCTCTTCCCCTTTCCTCCTAATCCTAACTGGATTGAGGAATTGAAGCTCACTCTTCTTGAGGACCGACACTTCATTTCCTATGAGGCCTTAGCTCTCCCTACTACCTACCAGCAGTATAAGGCCCAAACTTTGCTTGATGCCTTCTTCCACCTATCCTTCGAAGTGCTTTGATATGACACCCCCCATAAAAACCTTTTATAGGCTTATGACATATTCTCCCAAGCTACATCCTTAATTCATTGGTCCAGACAGAACTCTATACCTTCCTGGAACAACTCTCTATTTTGCTTAACCGGTATAAGAATGCCTTGTCCACCAGCGAATCTTTGGATGAGATCTCTGCCACTCATATTCAAACCCAATACGAAGCAGAGAATCTCCTTGAAGAATATGAAGACTTCAAGAACAATGACCCAGCATATGGAGAGGATACCAGCATGAATGAGGTGGATGAAGTGGAGAAGGCATTGAAGCAAACAAAATTTGAAATGAGGGCCCAACAACTTTTCTACCAAATAAGGGCACGCAAGTTAGAGAATCCCCACTTAGATAGGATAGAGGAAAGGTTAGAAAATGAACATGTATTTATTGAATTTTGCTGGACTAAGTTCCATGATCTTATAACCCTTTCCATTCCTTACTTTTACGAAATTGAGAATGTAGCCAAATAGGCCCTCCTAATGTAAATGTTTATGTTAATAAGATATGGGTTTCTTTGTTCCCATTGCATGGTTTTATGGTTTTATATTTGCTTAATATGTATGCCTTTACTTTGAAGACTCACATTTAACAAATACTAGCTTCGAGGTAACCCATTCCTTTCGAAACCAAATCAAGCATTTCGAAGCACACTTTTCTCCTCTAAAGATAGTACAATGCTCTTCGAAGTAAATTTTCTTGGTCAGAAAGTCCAAAAATGTACCTCCAATACCTTCAAAATGTTGAATGGATCTTGAATTCCACATGGGTCGAATAAAACCCGAATAACTTGGAACCACTTGACCCGTCGGATTAAATGGGCAACTGGACAAGAAGGTAAAAAATCGCTTCACTTGTATATTTTGAACTCTTGCCCCCATTCTTACTCACTTCTACCTACTTCCACTCTTACTTCAGTTCTCACTCTTCCCTCCCTTACTTTCATTTTTCTCACATTTCTTTCAATTCCTCTATAGCGATCCCGGTTTTACCCCGACTTTTATTGTGTTCTGGACTCGGGTTCCGTGATTGTATGTTGTTGTCTACGTCTTGTTTCCTCCCTTTAATTCTTTTAATTTGAGTTTTGGGAATTGTTGGGCGAGTTTGGAACAAGTTGGTTGTCTATTGGTGCAAATGGTTGCTGCCCAGGTTTTGGTTTCCTCGCTCAAGCGAGGCTTTTTGCGCTCAAGCGAGCCTTGGGTATTTGCTTCTTCACTCGAGCGAGCTTCACTGTGCTCGAGTGTGTGTTTGCATTGGTGGCAGACCTGAAGCTTGGCATTGTGCGCTCGAGTGACGCTTCTTGCGCTCGAGCGAGGCCACTTGTTGTGTCTGGTCGCTCGAACGACAACTCCTTCGCTCGAGCGAGCCTCGCATATATTAGTTCATTGCAGCGTGATTTTATATCACTTTTTGATCTCTTCTTCACTCAAAACCCTAGATCGACTGTCTCTCTCTCTAAAACACACTCTCTCTCTCTCTACAAATAGCCTCTACCCTACTTCCTTTGTAAAAAGTGTAGAGTATCGCGTGGGCTTCCTTTTGATCCAAAAAAGTTCAAGTTTGGAGCATGTTCAAGTTTCTCTTTCTTCCTCTTTGAGCTTCTCCATTTAAGGTAGGGATGATCTACTCTTTAATATGAGTTTTGACCTAGACATTTGTTATTTTTGCATAAATGGTGGAGTTGGGAAGCTTGGGTGAAGTTAGGGTTTGGGTTTGAATTTGTGAAAGAGGGGTTTTCTATTTTAGACTCCATATGTGTATGTGAGGTCTTGAAAATGGGGTTATTTGTGTATAATGGGTGAAATTTAGCCTTGGGTGTAATATTTGGGAAAGGGGGAAAAATGCCCTAGTTTGAATTAAATAAACTATTTTGTATAAATAATGAAATCGATGTGGAAATATGAAATTAGTTTGGGAACTATGAAATTGGGGGGAAATGTGATTAAATGGTGTAGTTGGATCGATAAATCACTCACATATGGAAAATTTGATAAATTATTTGTTGATAGATTTATTTATCTGTTTAGAAAAATCTGTTTTGGGCTATCGGTGGAGGATAGCTATGATTGTTGTAGAAAATGCATAAGGATTAGAAAAATTGAAACTAATTAATTGAATTATATCATTGAATATGACGGTTTGAGTAAACCATTGAATATGTGAATTGATAAGTCATTGTATATGACAATGTGTTTAAATACATTGTATATGTATCATTGTATGGGAGGAGATAGGGGATGGACTCCATTCATAATTAAGTTGGCCGGAGTGTCTAGGGTGAAAGTCCCAAAATCTTATTTATTTATGGGTGTTAGTTCCCTCGGACGTAGTTTCGTAAAATGGCAAGAAATAGAAGTGTTGGATTGATGAATGTATTGAATTGTGAACCATTGAGTTGAAATCTCATTTTGGTTGTTTGATAACTATGAACTTGGTAAATAGATTTACCCGAAATGGACGATTGGAAATGAATTGAGTTACGGTTATGTATATTGAATGGTCACGGAAATAATATGTGTCGGTTAAGAAATATCCTACATTTATCTGATGCTTATGCCTTAGTTATTTCTCATATATTGTGTAACATATCTCTACTGGGTTTTGACTCACCCTACTTGGGACACCACTTGCAGGTACTGGTGACATGCCACCTCCAAGGGCATAGCTTGGGAGGATTAAGGGTTGGAGGCTCTATTTTGTTATATTTTTTGTGTATTCAAATGTAAATTCAAGCCGAGGGCTTTATATGTAAAAGAGTTAGAACTCTTCTTTTGTTGTAACCAAGTAACAACTTGGAAAAATGTAAGCCCGTAGGGCACTTATTCTGTTGTTAACATTTAGAAATTACATTTAATATCTTTTGTAATATAAACTCTGATAAATGAAATATAACATCTCTATTATCTTTTATGGGTTTTATGAATGGTTGGTTTATGTCATTTTTTGAGGGTGTTACAACTTGGTATCAGAGCGTACCGGGTTTGAATACTTTGGGTACGTGGAAGTGGTTAGTACCACAATGGGTTTGTCTCGCTTGTTAGAGACTTATGTATGATGTTATGTGCTTATATGGCAACATGCTTATGTGACTATGTGGGTATGGGATTTAGTTTCTAGGATGTTGATCGGGTCTATGGGTTTCAGGGAGTCCTGTAGGAAAGGCACTTGATCATTGCCGTTTCTGACTGGAACTCTAGCAACGCCACGGGACGGTCATTATCCGGAAACGAAATTCGTATGTGTTTATGTGATTATGTGCTTACGTGGAGTGAATTATTGTTGTCCATTGAATTAGGACATGAGTGAGATAGCTTCGGCACATTTGCAAATGTGCTAATTTCTTCTGTTACCTTTATTAGGATGTCAGGACGAGGTCATGGTGGTAGGCGCGGTAGGCCTAGGAGGCAGGAGATGCCTATACTGGATAAAATTACGGCACATGAGGAAGGGGTTGGTCAGGCCAATGTGGCCGAACCGGTTGGTCAGCAGACCATGGGTGCTTTAGCCTATGAGATGGCAGGAGCATTGAGAGAATCTATGGACATTCTCAGGGCTGAGAATCAAGTCCAGTCCCAAGTAGCTGAGGTAGGGCTGTCATTTCTGAAGAGGGAGTTCTTCTCGTCGAATCCGGATGAATATTTGGGTGATCCTAAGGAGCCACTGAAGGCTGATGAGTGGCTTGAGCAGATGATGAAGACGTTTGAGATGCTCAGCATCGAAGACGGAGGTTTGAGGGTGACCTTGGCATCCTTCCAGCTGAAGGGAGACGCGGGTCAGTGGTGGAAGTATACGCGAGGGTTCATTGGAGGGACTTGGGAGGCCTTTGTTGAAGTTTTCCAAGACAAGTACCTGCCTGCTACAGTGAGAGAGAAGTTGCCGGATCAATTCTCCAAGTTGGTGCAGTTGAATACACCAGTGGCAGAGTTTGAGGCCACATTTACTAGCTTATCTAGGTTTGCGCTAGAGTTAGTGGCGACCGAGAAGCGCCGATGTTTGGAGTTCGAGAAGAGATTGAGGATCGGACTCATGTTTAGAGTTGCCGGGTCCATGATTAGGGAGTATAGACGCCTTGTGGAGGCTGCAGCCCATCTTGAGACTATTATGCATGCGGATGAGAAGAGGATGAGGGGCTCCAGGAGGAGTTAGGAAGTCATGGGGACAGTAAGAGGCAGAGGGGTTCTAACCCTCAGCAGTCTCAGGGAGCACATTTGAGGTCTACCTTTCCAGTATCGAGTTCGGGTTTAGGGAGAGGCGGTTAGGGAGACATCACCTGTTACAAATGTGGTTAGTTGGGCCACAAGTCTCCAGCTTGCCCATAGAGAGGAGGAGGGTAGTGTGCAGCATCATCTTCGGCTCGTCCTCAGGGCCAGAGTTAGGGTAGAGGCCAGTCGTTCACTTGTTATTAGTGTGGGCAGGCGGGCACCTGAAGAGGTTTTGCCCACAGTTGGGTGGCACATCTGGTGCGTCTGGTTCGAGGCAATCATAGAGTCATTAGCCAGCACAGTAGTTCAGGCCTCGAGGGCCAATCAGGGAGCCTTTTTGGCTCAGTTGTCTGTGATCTTATGCTCGAGAGGTGGCAGGTAGATCGAGGCCTACTGAGACGCGTGTATCTTTATTCTGATGTCGGATCTTGTACCGGCTCCATCTGTTGTGAGAGGTACCTTTTTGTTTTGCAACTCGGTTGCTAATGTGTAGATTGATACGGGTGCATCCCATTCATTTATTTCGTTTGCATTTGCATCTGTTTTGGGGTTGGAGTTGGCATAGTTAGCGTCTTTTATTTGTGTTGTGTCACCTATTGGGGGTGAGATGGTTTTGAAGCAGGGGTGTCAGGGTTGTGATATGGAGGCCGCCTATCGTCGGCTTTCCTTTTCTTTTGTGTTGATGGATATGTCTGGTTTTGATGTCATTTTGGGTATGGACTAGTTATCGTCATACTGGGTTGCTATAGATTGTTACTGCCAGAGGGTTATTGTATGTACCTTGAGCGGCGAGTGTTTTTATTTCTTGGGAGATCGGGTTGGTAGAGTCTTATCATCGGTATATGATCCGCGAGGGCGGAGTGAACTTAGTTGTCTTTTCGCTAGCTTTATGAGTAGTGAGTGTGATGAGGCCCAGGTTGAGTTGCCAAAAGTGGTCTGTGAGTACTCGGACATTTTTCCCGAGGATTTGGTTAGTTTACTACCTTACTGAGAGATTGAGTTCTCTATTGATCTAGTACCTGGCACGACACCGATTTCTATGGCACCGCACCGATTTCTATGGCACCATACCGTTTTGCACCAGCTGAGTTGAGCGAGTTGAAGGTTCAGCTCCAGAAATTGTTAGATAAGAGTTTTATACGCTTTAGTACTTCGCCTTGGGAAGCACTGGCTCTCTTTACTAAAAAGAAAGATGGGGCCTTGAGACTTTGCATTGATTACCGAAAGTTAAATCGGGTTACGGTTAAGAACAAGTACACTATGCCTCGCATAGATGACCTGTTTGATCAGTTGAAAGGATCCCATTATTTCTCTAAGATAGACTTGAGATCGGGTTACCATCAGTTGAGGGTAAAGGAGGAGGATATCTCGAAGATGGCATTCCGTACGTGGTATGGCCATTATGAGTTTCTAGTGATGCCTTTTGGACTTACCAATGCACCGGCTGTGTTCATAGACTTGATGAATCGGATTTACCGGGAGTTCTTGGATCGCTTTGTAGTCGTCTTTGTGGAGACATTCTGATTTATTCACCCTCTGAGGAGGAGCACGAGGAATACTTGTGAGTGGTGCTGGAGTTGCTTAGAGCCTATAAGCTGTATGCAAAGTTTGGGAAATGTGAATTCTGGCTAAGAGAGGTTAAGTTCTTAGGCCATGTAGTATTCGAGGAAGGGGTGACTGTGGATTTATCCAAGATAGAGGCGGTGTAGGATTGGGCAGAACCTAAGAATGTTTTCGAGATCTGTAGTTTCTTTGGGTTGGCCGAGTATTACAATCGGTTTGTAAAAGATTTCTCTAGACTAGCTTCGCCTTTGACTAGATTGACGCGGAAATGGGTCAAATTTGTGTGGAGTGAGACTTGTGAAAAGTCATTCTAAGAGCTTAAGGTTAGACTTACCACCGCTCCAGTCTTGATTATTCCGGAGAGGGGTTTGGGCTATTCGATTTATAGTGATGCCTTATGAGAGGGTCTGGGTTGTGTATTGATGCAAGAAGGGAAAGTAGTAGCCTATGGCTTGTGGCAGTTGAAAACACACGAGAGAAACAACCCTACTCACGGCCTAGAGTTAGCAGCTGTAATTTTTGCCTTGAAGATTTGGAGGCATTATCTGTATGGTGAGAGATTTGAGATGTTTTCTGATCATAAAAGTCTGAAATATCTGTTTACATAGAAATACTTAAATTTGAGTCACAGAAGGTGGATGGAGTTCATAGAGGATTATGACTTTGAGTTACATTATCATCCAGGAAAGGCCAATGTTGTGGCCGATGTTGTGGCCGATGCCCTAAGTAGGAAATCCATCGGTAGTGTAGCTTGTATCGCTATCCGGGAATGGGAGATGTTGGGTGCCCTTGGTGAATTTGACTTGCATCTGGGCGAGTCTGTTGAGTCCGTAGCCTTGTTTTTTGTAGTTGCACAACCTATACTTGTGAACTGAGTGTTAGAAGCACAGAACGGTGACTTTGAGATAGAATCCCTCCGGGAGAAGATCTCCAGTGGGAAGGTAGAGAAGGGTTTGTCTGTGTACCCCGACCTGAGTGTGAGATACCGAGATCGCTTGTTTGTGCTGGAGTCTTGCCGAGAGGAATTACTCCGAGAGTTTCACCATTCACGCCTTACGGTGCATTCGAGAGGTACCAAGATGTATCATGATCTGAGTCACCAGTTTTGGTGGAGGGGTATGAAGAAGGATGTGGCAGCATTTGTATCGAGGTGCCTTACTTGTCAGCAAGTGAAGGCTGAACACCAGAGGCTAGCGGGTTTGTTGCAATCCTTGCCTATAGCTGGGTGGAAGTGGGAGCATGTTACGATGGACTTTGTTGTGGGTCTTCCGAGGACTCAACGGGGTGGTGATGCCATTTGAGTGGTAGTTGACAGGTTGACCAAGTCAGCGCATTTTATCCCTATACGTGTAAGAGATTTGGTATATTACCTTGCTGACTTGTACATTCGGGACATAGTGAAATTGCACAGGGTCCTAGTAACGATTGTCTTAGATAGAGATCCGTGTTTAACTGCCTGGTTGTGGTAGAGCTTGCAGAGTGCCTTGGGCACTAGATTGACTTTTAGCACGGCTTACCATCCTTAGACTGATGGGCAGTCTGAGCGCACTATTCAGATACTTGAGGATATGCTCCGAGGCTGTGTTCTCGACTTTAAGGGGTCGTTGGAGAGATACCTACCTTTAGTGGAGTTTGTTTACAATAATAGTTTCCAATCGAGTATTGGCATGGCATCGTTTGAGGCCTTATATGGCTGACCATGTGGATCTTTAGTGTGTTGGGCCAAGGTGGGTGATGCACCTTTGTTAGGTCTAGAGTTGGTTCGGGAAACGACAGAGAAGGTGGCACTTATCCGGAAAAGGTTGGTTACAGCCTGGAGTCGCCAAAAGAGTAATGCCGACCGTAGGAGGAGACCTTTGTCATTTGAGGTGGGTGATCACGTCTTTTTGAAAATATCATCTAGACGGGGTTTGATGAGGTTTGGGAATAGTGGGAAGTTGTCCCATCGGTTTATTGGCCCTTTTGAGATCCTTGAGCGGATTGGGGAGGTTGCCTATCGTTTAGCGTTGCCGCCACAACTTTCCAGAGTGCATGATGTGTTTCATGTTAGTACGCTTCGGAAGTATGAGTCGGATCCATCACATGTGTTAGATTAGACCGACTTAGAAGTAGATGAGGATGCCTCGTATGAGGAGAGACCGGTGTGAGTCTTGGATAGACGGGACCAAGTCTTGTGAGGCAAGACGATTCCCTTGGTCAAAACATCACAGGGTTGAAGAAGCAACTTGGGAGCGCGAGTTGGAGATCTGAGAGAAATATCCAGACTTAGTTGTTGATGTTTGAGTATACATTGAAATTTTAGTTTTTTTTAAGAACTATAAGAGCATCGTATATGTTTTGAGATTATGAACACATTGTGAATGTTGAGTATGTTTTGGAAACACAAGTTAAATTTGAACATTGCATATGTTATTTAAGTTTTGGAAATGTAAACTTGTTATAAACATTGAATATGTTTTGGAAACATGAGATGTATGTGTTGAAATTTGTTAAATTTCGGAATATGCATATTGGTAATATATGTTGAGCTATATATATTGTGAATTTGTTCTCTTGTGAAAAGATGAAATGACTGGTGGACGGGTCGTGATGGTGAGTGTTGAATTGTAATCACGTTGGGAATTGAATAATCATGATTTTGAAACTTGTATAAAATTTCGGGGATGGAAATTTTTTAAAGGGGGGAGGTTATAGCAATCTCGGTTTTACCCCGACCTTTATTGTGTTCCGGACTCAGGTTTCGTGATTGTATGTTGTTGTCTATGTCTTGTTTCCTCTCTTTAATTCTTTTAATTTGAGTTTTGGGACTTGTTGGACGAGTTTGGAACAGGTTGGTTGTTTATTGGTGCAAATGGTTGGTGCCCAGGTTTTGGCTTCCTCGCTCGAGCGAGGCTTTTTGCGCTTGAGTGAGCCTTGGGTATTTGCTTCTTTGCTCAAGCGAGCTTTATTGCGCTCGAGCGTGCGTCTGTGTTGGTGGCAGACCTGAAGCTTGGCATTGTGCGCTAGAGCGACGCTTCTTGTGCTCGAGTGAGGCCACTTGTTGTGTCTGGCTGCTCGAGCGACAACTCCTTCACTCGAGCGAGCCTCACATCTATCAATTTGCAATAGCGTGATTTTATATCACTTTTTGATCTTTTCTTCACTCAAAACCCTAGATCGACTGTCTTTCTCTCTAAAACACACTCTCTCTCTACAAATACCCCTTGATCTAGAGTCCTTCTACCTAACTTCCTTTGTAAAAAGGGTAGAGTATCGCGTGGGCTTCCTTTTGATCCGAAAAAGTTCAAGTTTGGAGCATGTTCAAGTTTCTCCTTCTTCCTCTTTGAGATTCTCCATTTAAGGTAGGGATAATCTACTCTGTAACATAAGTTTTGACCTAGACATTTGTCATTTTTGCATAAATGGTGGAGTTGGGAAGCTTGAGTGAAGTTAGGGTTTGGGTTTGAATTTGTGAAAGAAGAGTTTTCTATTTTGGACTCCATATGTGTATGTGAGGTCTTGAAAATGGGGTTATTTGTGTATAATGGGTGAAATTTAGCCTTGGGTGTAATATTTGGGAAATGGGGAAAAATGCCCTAGTTTGAATTAAATAAACTATTTTGTATAAATAATGAAATCAATGTGGAAATATGAAATTAGTTTGGGAACTATGAAATTGGGGGGAAATGTGATTAAATGTTGTAGTTGGATCGATAAATCACTCACTTATGGAAAATTTGATATATTATCTATTGATAGATTTATTTATCTGTTTAGAAAAATCTGTTTTGGGCTATCAGTGGAGGATAGCTATGATTGTTGTAGAAAATGCATGAGGATTAGGAAAATTAAAACTAATCAATTGAATTATGTCATTGAATATGACGGTTTGAGTGAACCATTGAAGATGTGAATTGATGAGTCATTGTATATGACAACGTATTTAAATACATTGTATATGTATCATCATATGGGAGGAGATAGGGGATGTACTTCATTATTTGGAAGGAGATAGGGGATGGACTCCATTTAGAATTAAGTTGGCCGGAGTGTCCAGGGTGAAAGTTCCGAAATCTTATTTATTTATGGGTGCTGGTTCCCTCGGATGTAGTTCCGTAAAATGGCAAGAAACAGAAGTGTTGGATTGATGAATGCATTGAATTGTGAACCATTGAGTTGAAATCTCATTTTGGTTGTTTAATAACTATGAACTTGGTAAATAGATTTACCTGAAATGGACGATTGGAAATGAATTGAGTTATGGTTATGTATATTGAATGGTCATGGAAATAATATGTGTCGGTTAAGAAATATTCCACATTTATCTGATGCTTATACCTTAGTTATTTCTCATATATTGTGTAGCATATCTCTACTGGGCTTTGGCTTACCCTACTTGGAACACCACTTTCAGGTATTAGTGACATGCCACCTCCAAGGGCATAGCTTGGGAGGATTAAGGGTAGGAGGCTCCGTTTTGTTATAGTTTTTGTGTATTCAAATGTAAATTCAAGCTGAGGGCTTTATATGTAAAAGAGTTAGGACTCTTTTTTTGTTGTAACCAAGTAACAACTTGGAAAGATGTAAGCTTGTAGGGCACTTATTCTGTTGTTAACATTTAGAAATTACATGTAATATCTTTTGTAATATAAACTCTGATAAATGAAATATAACATCTCTATTATCTTTTATGGGTCTTATGAATGGTTGGTTTACGTTATTTTTTGAGGGCATTACATCCTCACCAATGGTTGCTTTTTTTTTCCACAAATCTGCCAGTTGTTGAACGTTTACGTCCCTCAGTGGCTTTGAGGAGATGTATAAATGACGAAATAGCTAAGTACAGAACACCAGAGGGTCACAGTGCAATTGATGGAAGGATCTTCGTCCCTTGCCACCACGCACAATGAGAATATGTTCTGGGCCCCGTTTTTAAGGAGGCTCTTGCTGCACTTCCTCCCTTGTACCCACGCTTGGAGGATCACTACCTCCTTCATGAAGGAAAGCTCAACTGGAGGGGTTGGAAAGCCACTCGACCTCATCACTGCTGGCCAACATTGAAGATAGAATGGAAGGAATGGTATGACAGAGTCATGGAGGCTAGGGAACAAGACCTAGAAGACCTCTGCATCCTTGACGCCTTCCGACTTTCCAGGTTCATAATTCATGAGGACCCCTATCTTATACTTGCTGCTATTTGTTTTTGGAATTCTGCTTTTAACTTCTTTGAATTCCGGTGTGGTATGATGGCCACCCACCATTTTTGATATGTGCCATGTTTTAGGGCTCTCACCCATTGGTGACTCCTTCGGTCCTGATTAACCAGACCTTAAGGTCTCTTTTTCTGTTCCTTCTTCGAATTCTTCTTATAGTGACTTTGTAGTAGCTGAGAACAAGAGGGAAGGTCCTATGACCGACCGAGAGTTCTTTTCTTTGATCCTTTATTGGCTTTGCAATTTATTTATTTATTTATTTTTTGTACCTTCTCTTAAAGGATAATGCTCGAATTTGTCCCCCTTGCCAAGGCTCTGGCTTCGAAGAAGAGGATCAGTGACACAACCTGTCACGCCCCTAAACTCGCCCCTAAAAGTTTGGGCATGACCACTTCAGAAACAGACATAAGATCCGATATGTATAACCTATGGGGCCTGAACGGAAGCATTAAACAACACAAAATAACATCCATTGAGCTAACACTAACATGCCAGGATCAAACACTTGATGTCGGCTAATGCATCATATAATAAACACACACCTAGCTATATATATATATATATATGAACAAATATACAGACCCATCCTCGAGTCTGGGGATGTAACAAAATTGCGTTAGGAGAAGTTAATTATGTTTTACAATATCCGACAGAAGGTTCAGTATAGGAAGCCAAAAGCACTGCAAGGATTCCACAAAATGAATGAGCTTCGTCTAGGGTTTGGTTGTGGTGTAATGGCAAAAGACAAGTGGTTTAGGTTGGACTAGGACTGACCTCCAGACTGAGTACCTACAGAACAGACAGAACACAGAGTGAGCGAAGCTCAATGAATAATAGTACGTAAACAATCTAATGATTAACTTGAATTACAATGTATATAAATGCAAAGGGCTTCTGGTTAATCTTCTCCTGTAATTGTTCCAGAACGGCCTTAGGCCCAATCTTTAAACAGAGTGGCTTTAAGCCCAGTAATATACAGAACGGCCTTAGGCCTAACAGAGTTTACAGATTGGCCATATGCCTAACAGATTTTACAGATTGGCCATAGGCCTAATAGATTTTACAGAATGGCCTCTGGCCCAGATATCAACAGAGCAGAGTAATTCCAGAGTGATACAGATGTACACAGATTCTTTCAACTTTTACATACATTCACACCGATTCCCAATCAACATACATGTTAACGTAATTACTTGCGAAGAACAGAACATTAATAACAATAATTATTAACGGTAAATAAATGTACATCTATAGTACTATTACTCACTGTGTTGTGGCGGAGCGTTAGTCCCTCCCGGAGTGTGTCCTGCACACATACATAACTCGTAAATTAGTTCCTTTTTCTTTGTTGAATCATTTCCTGACTCACTTCGCTTCGAAT
Source organism: Camellia lanceoleosa (assembly GCA_025200525.1). Taxonomy (NCBI): domain Eukaryota; kingdom Viridiplantae; phylum Streptophyta; class Magnoliopsida; order Ericales; family Theaceae; genus Camellia; species Camellia lanceoleosa. Next base: position 102,724,337 of record CM045763.1, on the reverse strand, counting down.
GAATTTTAGAAAAATCAGAAGGCATCAAATACAGATTTTAAAAATATCAGAGGGTCGAGTACGTAAAACAGAGCAGATAATATTTTGCAGCATGGGCTGCGTCAGTATAAGCCCCGCGTCGTGGCGATTGGTCTCAGACGTCTTGGTGGGAAGCCTGACGTGCCTTTTTAGCGATAAACCCAAAAATTCTCTATTTTTTGCATGTGCAGCCATGACTCCCGTACGTGCGGCAGTGCTCCCGCACATGCGGCCATGACCCCCGCACGTGTGGCGATTTCCCTGTTTGTGCAGTCCGAAATCAAGCAAAAACCCAACTTTGGTAGGTATTTATAAGGCTCAAAATAAGTCCATAAATTGCTAGACTATGGTCCAAAAATCACGTGAATAGGAATTACAAACACATATCAATCTAGATATGAACTAGATCTTTAATCCTTAAACCCATAAACATAACTCAATTTCATGAGATTTCTAACTTCACACACACATAGACATATACATACATGGCTATGTCCACACAACTGAGTTCAAGCATGTCAATTGAAGAAATAGAATGTAACTTCTCATAGATAATTCAAGTTGAGTCAAAACAATCAAGGGCACACATACAAGATCACAATTATAAACCTTAAGCCACATGATTATGAGGAAATCTCACTCAATTTCAAAATAAGAATTGTAGGAGATGAATAAATTTACCTTAAGCTTAGGCCCCTCAAATTCCCTTCAAGTTTTCCAACCTTCTTTCTTGCTAAACACCTCATTCTCCTCTCTAACTCTCTTCTCCTCTAAACCCTCTCTCAGGAAATATCTTCTAAGTCAAATGTTTAAGAGAACATGGATATGCATATAAATGTTGGGTAAGGACGAAAATCAATCAGTTTAATCATTCCAAATTGAAATTTCACAGAAAATCATATTATAACTTAAAAATTATGCCGATCTCAAATATAAAATCAATTTCAGGTAATTAAGCCTCTAAGGCTTCCAATTTCTGATTCAAACATTATAATTGTGACAGATTTTTCTCTTATTAGACAGATATGCATCCATAATCATAGGATTCACTTAATTAAACTTAATTTCACATAAAATTTCACAATAAGCATTTAAAAGTACAGAATAAGGGACTGAAAATATACCAGAATCATGTACGAGGGTTGGGTTATTACACAACCTTCATCCACTGGCATTCATACAGTTATATCAAGTAAGCAAGTAGCCACATGGTAGGATGCTCAAACATAATAAGAAAAACACACACAAACGGGATGCTAAAGTATAACAACTTACGTATTTACCGACGTCTCGCGAACAGCTACAAAACAAAGTTAGTAAAATATGCACAATCTTATATACAAAGTCCTAATGCAATTCACTCATGAGATGTAACTAAAAATTCAGCTTCTAAGATATGACATGTGAATCATCTCAAAAACATGAGGTAGCACACATAATCACATAGGAATTGATTAAATTCACAAATACAAACTTAGCCGAATTAAGATGCATGAAACATGGATGCAAAGCATGGATATAATGAAAATAAACTATGATGCATATTCACAAATAAAGAAAGCAAGTAAAAGAACGGTATAGAAAGAAGTAGGGCTGATAATTATTACAACATTTTAAATATTACAAATATGAGGGAGATGAATAATATTACAATACAATATAAAAAAAAAATCCTCACAAGCACTCAAAATAAATTAAACATAACAAAATAGCAACTTCAAGCACCTCAAAGACCATCGAAGGTTGATCTTTTCCATGTCGGAAGACTGCCTAGTTTTGCCTAGAGGTCGCCGGTACGGTCATCAGGGTCACGTGTGTGATAGTGTACTTTTAGTTGGCTACCTGACCAACTAACGAGGTCAGGTAGGGTCAGGTAGCCTGGTAGGCTCAGCCAAACTCTGTTTTCTTAGATTTCTACAACAAAAACAGAACTAAAACAATATATATCTCACCACTTTCAATTAGATTACAACAATATATAATATAACAAGAAATCAAAGCAAAAGAGAGAAATAAGTAAGAACTGCAATGGGTTCAATAAGACGTCCGATTGAACACAACTCAATTTTATTATCTTGTGCCTCTTTTAATCTAATTTTATTAGCCTTTTTTATTACCTTTCCATTCTTTAATCATTTTGTCCGAAAGTGATAATTACATCCACTAATGAAGAGAAGCGTCGAACAAGAAGTTTGTTCTTGGCGTGAGAGAGAGAGATCTAATGCCCTGGTAATGAATCTCCGAAGAGATTAAATCATTTAGCGTGGAAGGTCTCCTTCTTATGTTAAAAAAAAAAACTAAAAACAATATATATGGGACTCTCAACTCACCACTTTCAATTAGATTACAACAATATATAATATAACAAGAAATCAAACCAAAAGAGCAGAATAAGTAAGAAATGGAAGAAAATGAAATAAATTGAAAATTCACTGCTTCAAGAAAGGATAAACTTCATGATTTCCAAACTTCCTTTTGATCACCCTCAAGTGTATGAATTATGTTCTCAATCCTCAATTTGAAAGCTTGGAATTCTTGCTAGAATGGTGGCTTGAAGGTGTATGTGGTGAAAAGTAATTATCTCTCTTGTTTTTGTTCACTTTTACCAACACCCACCCTTCCTCTTGATCAAAGCTACTGAAATTCAAGTATTTCAAAATTTTTGGAGGAGTTTTGGGTATAGAAAAGATGAAATTTCTGGTTGTATGAAAGGTATAGGGTGTATATGGAAGATGGATGTGTTTTTAGCTCAAAAACTCCACCTTCCTCTCTATTTTCACTCTTTTCTCTAGCTCAAGTGTTCTCTCTTTAATCTATCCTCTTGATCCTCTCAATAATCTGATGTATACATATAGGCTAAGCAAGTAGAGAAAATAGTGGAAGACAAAAGGAAGATAATGGAGCTAATGGAGCACTAATGGTGCTAATGGGAGACACAAGTGGAGCCTTTATCTCTAATGGATCAAGCACTAGATCATGGAGGTTGAATGTATATGCATTTGGTGATGAATATATGTCACGACCCCAAACCCGACCCTATGGGTTTGCAGAATCGCGATGTCCGAGATTACCGAAGGCCTCTTGAATAATGTCTGATTAAGCAGTACGGGCTGGCGGAAGCCAATACAGTAAATAACTAGTGTCCATGAGCTGTGACAATCTGTATGCCAAAAGATTTTTGTCCACATATGCATAGACAGTACAGTACAGAACAGTACATGTGGACATATATACATATCCTTCAGTCAGTGAAACAGGGACCTAAGCCCTATATACAGTACAGTACCGTGCAAACATTCCATCAATACAGTATGGCAAAACAGTACAGTAGGGGAAACACACTACGCCCCTAGCCTTAACTTGGCAGGTTTGGAACCTCGCAGCGAGGCACGGTGGTTGGCTTGACAAAATTGGGATTAACCCTGACGCCTCTAGCTTTGATCTGGTGCTTGATCACCTACATATACAGATGAGCAGTGAGCTAAAGCCCAGTGAATAACATAATGCACAAAGAGTTAAGAATGAATGCCCTTTCAGTCTTGAAAACGATCATTTCAATTTGCTCATCAATCATTCATTTTGTGACTCTCACTTGAGGCCATAACATTCATTCATTAGCATAACAGTACAGTAGTGGTTCCAACATGGAAACCGTACATAATTCCACCCGTTCATAGACCGTCGGTGGGGGCTATCCGTTCATAGACCGTCGATAGCACGCTTGACAAATCCACCCGTTCATAGACCGTCGATAGCACGCTTGGCAAATCCACCCGTTCATAGACCGTCGGTGGGGGCTATCCGTTCATAGACCGTCGATAGCGAGGAAATGTCTCCTCAGTGGCAGTAACAGTGTACAATAGTTGCTAAGGATGCCACATTATCATTCATGATATCAGATATGCATTCATTGATAAGAGAAGCGATTCAATAAGCGATTCAATGATAGCTCATGATATCGATATACATTCATTCAAGAACAGAACAGTTCAATAAACGATTCAAATGATAGCTCAATCAAGTAGACAGTTCAAGAGATAGTCATTTTTGAAACATATCTTTATGCAATTGTTACTCACAGTGGTTCCGTAGATGGTCAAGCACTTCTCGGACGTTGACCTACAATCACAAAATACATAGAACCAACGAATCTTATCATTACTTATTCATGTGGCCATTAAGGCTTAGCTTTCATTACGTTGGTTCATGTTCATTCTTAACACATGGCTTAGAACACACACACACCTTTGCAATCTCTTTGTGTGATTCATTCTTATTACAATGCTCAAGTCACATACATACTTGCCATTCTTTATCTTGTTACATTCTTTTCTTAGTGTGTGTTTCTAGCCCATAACCTCATTACTATAGCTTAATTAAGGCTTAGGAATGCCTAAGATGCAATGAGGATGTCAAAACATGCCTTGGAACACTTAGGCAAAATTTCAGAATTTCAAGTCCTCGCTCGAGCGAAGCTTTCCTCGCTCGAGCGAGCATGCAGAAATGACACTCCGCTCGAGCGTAGACTTCCGCGCTCGAGCGGACATGCAAAGATGTGAGTGGTCGCTCGAGCGCACAACCCTTCGCTCGAGCGATCTGTAAACTCTGCAAAACTTTTGGGAGCATGAAATTTACGCTCGAGCGAGCCCTTGGTCACTCGAGCGGAGAGCACGACTTCAGAGTGGTCACTCGAGCGAGCTCTCCTTCGCTCGAGCGAGACTGCAAAATCTGGAATTTCCAGATTGCATCCTCAAGCTCAAACTCGACATTCAACCTTTCAAAACTCATTTTTTTGGGCCCAAAATGAAGGAAACATATGAAGACTTATAAAATAACATGTTTTAAGAATTAAAACAAGAAATCATGGCCCAAAAACTTGTCATTTCATCAAAATCCAACTCAAATCTCAATTTGACCCATGAAACCAACATGCAAGAACTTCTTCCAATTCAAACCTTCCAAAACATGATCAAACTTGGTAATTTGATGAAAAATAAGTTGAATGTCCAAAATGTAAGAGAAATTAACACATGCATGGAAGAAACCTTTGATTTCAACCTCAAAACATGGAGATTTATGCATGCATGCATGATTTTATCCTTCTACCTTCTTATTTAGTTCAAATCTTGCTTAGCTCAACAAAATCTCCATGAATTCAACAATTAAACACCTTATCTACATGAATCAAAGCTTAGGTTCTTACCTAAAGTCTTGGTCTTGTTATGAACTTGCACAATCTATAATGAATTCAACACAAGGCCTTCAATCTCCTCAATTTCCACACTCTCTCTTACTAAAGATGAACTCTCTCTCTCTCTCCAACATGTTTTCTCAGATTTTTCCACTCACCCAAGGCTGATGAAGTGAGCTCAAAATGAGCTAAAGGGGCTCAAATGTGTTTGTATGGATTTGGCCACTAGGTGGCAAAACGGTAAATAAGTCCAACTCTTTAATTAGCTTATTTAATCTAATTTAATCATACCAAATCACATTTTAATTAAATATGACATAATGTTCCAAAAATTCCAAATAACACCATGGTATAATCAATCCCGGGTTTGGACGCCGATAAGGCTTTCAATTTCATTTTAAAGTGGGATTCTAAGCAGATATTTTTATAGGTGACAGTTAGATGGCCAATTACGATGCAAATTACGTATTAATCCCGTAATAAATCTTATTCACTTAATTAGCATCCTTAAATACCGATTAATAGCTAATCACGGGTCAGGGTTATTACAATATATCAGAAAATGGGTCAATGAGGTGACCCAACCGAACCAAAACCCAAAAAAAAGGGGTCTGCCGCTGTTTTGGGTCGAGTCAATAAAATCTGCTATTAAGCCTAACTTCAAACGAGCATATCTCCTTTATTTGGACTCAGATTTAGGTGATTTTTGGGTCTAAATTGAAGCCCCAGAAGTTTAGTTTCCAATGGAGGTATCCTCACATCTAAATTCCAAGTGTAAAAATAGATATTCCTAATTTAGTAAAGGCTATTCATTTCCTCGGGCCTGGTCAACAAAATCTGCTCTTAAGCCCATCTTCAAATGGGCATATCTCCCTTATTCGAACTGGTTTTTAGCTAATTCTTGGATCTAAATTGAAGCCCCATAAGTCTACTTTCCAATGGTGGTGGCCTCACATCTAAATTCCTAGTGTAAAAAGAGATGCCTAATTTAGTGAAGGCTGTTTATTTCTTTGTTAACGATTTGATGCTCATCCTTTTCCTAAACCAGTTTTCTTCCATCCCCTCCTATTTTCTTCAACTCTAAACCTATAAAGAATATTTTTTAAAATATTTTTCAAAGAGTTAACCTCCCTTCCATTTATTTCTACTTTGTCCTTACTCGGTTTATTGAAAAGTGTAATATTTTAATTGAAATAGGAGCCTCGGAACATCGTAGAAATATTTGAAAAAATATTTTGAAAAGAGGGTTTTAAGGTCTAAAATAGTTTAGGCAAAGATGTGTGAAGGTTGAGATTAAAGCTCAAATTTCATTTTTCTTGTTGAGGATTCTGTGAGAAACACATTCTGATTGTCATCATCGGGTAATCAATAGAAAGCGCCCAAGTCTTAGGGCTGGTTAAAATAGGGTGTCTACACTCCTTACGTTTTGGGCCATGTATATAGGGTTTGTTCTTAATTTTGTGAGAGGCCACTAGAGCCTAATCAAGGAAGTCCAATTTAGGTACTCCAACTCTGGCTTTTTTCCTACTTTACTGACTTGTACTTTCGTTGCCTAAAATTCTTGGTGCACGAGCCCACCATTTATGGGGAAAAGTATGCCAGAGTCTCATTATACTCTTCTAGTTTTGCCTACTATTTTTCTTACTTCCATCAACTTCCTGCTTCCATTCGCCCCTCATTTTCTCGTCCCTTCGAGGCTAATATCGGGCCAACATGGTTGAAGGCCCTTTTGACGAATACCACATGATCCAGGCCTATTCGTAAGGAAATGTGGGCCCTAGTTTTGGTTCCAAAGGATCTCTTTATTGGCACTCTAACCCCCAAAGCCTACAAATGCATTTCTGAGGTATACTGCCCCTCCTAATTTGCAAGGTAGTTTGGGCTTACTCAGGGGATCCCTGTCCTTCTTTGTAGCTTCTCCAATTTTGACCTTGAGACCAGAAATTTGAAAGTGCCAAAATCCAGGTTGGATGAGGCCGTAATCAAAGTTGTTCATGATTTCTCCAACTTTGAATTCGTGCCTTTCACCAATCATAGTGGGGTTATGAAAAGATTCCAAGACTGGTGGACAACAAATATGGAGGTGCATTTTGCCACTCCCACTTTAGACTTCCTGAAAGAGCTAAATGTGCCATTCCAAGGTGGGAAAACCACAACCAACGAGACTAGCATCACCATAGCTTCCACTCCTGCTACCTCCACCCCTGCTGCTTCAACCTCCTCACCTAGAATTACCAAGGCTTCTCTTAAGAAAGGTACAGGCTTTGTCCTTTTTTTTTTTTTTTTTTTCTTTCCTTTTCCCTCTTCTATATTGTTATTTTACTCAGTGTTTTTTTACTAGTAGAGGAGCTTCACGGGAGTCTTTTCCTTAGAAAGCACATGCCCTGGAAACGCTGAAGGGTAAATAACAGGTTTTAAAGAAAAGAAAAGCCCAACTCAAGCTGGAGCTTGTGGAAGAAGCACCTGAGGTTCCCTTAGAGGCAGAGGAGAAAGAAAAAAAAAGGATCTTCTTTGAAAAGGAGGAAGAGGCCAGCCTTCCTAACTACCAAACTTATTATGGATTTTTCTTATGAAGCAGCTGCCAAGGCAGTAAAGAGGGAGCAGGCCAAATAAATGATAATCTTTCAAAGGTCAGAGAAGTAAAAGCAACAAAAGATCTCAAAAGAGGAGGCTATTGGTGCTGAGGCAGCACAAAAGGAGGCTGCAAGGAAAAGTAGAGCCGTTGAACATCATACCCTTCATAGGCCTCCAACTATCACTACTACAATCGTTGGTGCTAGTAATTATCTTTAGCATTTTATAATGCCTTATGTTTTCCAAATCCTTTGTGCTAATATTGCCTTAACATTTCTTTTGGTTTCAAAATGCAACAACAACTAGCCTGCCTCTCTCTTCCTCAATACTAGCCCCTTCTTCCCTAACTAGAACTGAAAGGCCACTTTTGAGCCCCTTTGAGCTAAAAGAAGCCCTAAAGGGAAAAGGAAAAGAAGAGCTTAACCTGCCAATGAGTGTAGAGCCATTGCAAGCCATATTTCCAATCCTTGCCTCTACACTCTTCATAACTTCTTCCTTGATTCCTTCGAGGCTTGATATGTCAATCATCCTATCTTCCCCAACTCCTACTCCTGCTAAGTTGCATAGTTTGTCCTTGGTTTCCATTGCCTCACCCCTGCATACTCCCTTATCCTCTAGATTCTTGGTCACCTTTTTACTTTATGAGAGTACACTTGTTGCCACTCCTACTTCAGTGGCAACTGGTACTTCTAGGGGTGACACTGGTGGTACACCAATTCTTCCTCTACTACCCAGCTCTAGTCCCTCTTCCCTAGACTTGCTGGTAGCCAGGACAATGGACGCTGTTGAGAAATCCTCCTCTTCTTCTCCTATACCAATGCTTCCAGCCTTGTTTTTCACAAGTGACGCTCTAGGAGATGGACATCTTTGAAGCTCAGATGGCAAGCTTATTTGACATGTCTACACCAGCCCTATTAACTGGCAATGAGATTGAGCCATTAGTCTTGGCTGACTCTTTATTGGAGATAATCAAAAGCTCATCTGCTGTTGAGACCATCTCTCTTCCTCAAATAGACATGGGCACTTGCTTGGAGCTACTGAGAACCTTTTCAAGGATTCCATTCAAAGCTTTGCAAATGCTAATCATTAAGAATGGATTCCTTAAATGCTGTCAAGTACTCAATCAATCCCATGTTACCTTCAGAAGCCATTTAACCCAGTCAGCAGCAACCATTGACTTTTATGTCAATATCTGCCAAATGGCTACAATTGAAGAAAAGAAGCTGCTAAAAGATAAGGAATTTGTCTCCCACATTCACTCTGAAGTGTCATTACTGAAGGGGTAACACTTCTCTGCCTCTTAACTTCAAGCTCAACTCTTACATAGGAAGACAGAATTGGAGAAGAAGTTAGCAGTAGTCAACCTGGCTTTGGAGCAAAATGTAAAGAGGCTACATACTACTCACTAGGGCCTGTCCAATCTCAAGCATGAGATGAACACATCTATACAATTGATCCCATCACTTAAGAGTAGTGAGATTATAGTAAGGGAAGACAATTGAAACATTGTAATGAATTTTGGGCCAATTTATGGCACAACATACTTAAATTTTTATAAAATAAAACATTATTGTTTACAGAAGTGCTTCTTGTTTCTTCTTGATGTTTCCATATAGTGTCTCTAAACTTCTTGTGTCTCCATTTGTGGAGGGGAAAAAAAAAGGAAGAAGAAGAAAAGGAAATGAAGTACAAACTTTTCCCTTTTTTTTTCATCTGCCCTTCTTTTCTTTTCTTTTTTTCACCTTTTTATTCCATAAATCCAAGATTGAAACATTGCCTAAAGGAACATGTTCCTATAATTTCTTGGAAAAATTAAAGGATTAACTTTTTGTTTTATTTATACTTGCATGTGTTGTCCACTTGATCTGATTAAGATACAAGACTTAATTTAATTATTTTGGTTGGCTATATTATATTATATTATATTATTATTATTATTATTATTATTATTATTTCCTCCCCTCCCCCCCCCTCGGCTCATCTAGATAAAGGCCAAACAAAGCCATTTATGGATGATTGATATCAACACTGTAATTCGCAAAAAGACATATTGTATAGTTATAGTAGATTAATACATGTACAAGAGATAAGTGTATCTTAATGATAAAATATTGTATATTTAATATGAATTTTCTTTATATGATTTTGAACAAAATCACAAAATAAGTAGATTGAAGTCGAGAAACTATCAATTAAATTTTTTTTATTTTTTATTTTCTCATCTATCTTGTAAATTTATATCAAATTTTGGCACCATGATCTAAATTTACCATAAGGAAATCAATTTTTGCATATTTTTTGATAAAAAACTTAATATAAAAGAAAACAAAACAAAACAAATACATATATGGAGTTACTTACCTGAAAATTCTATTTACAAATGCTATAGTAGCTCAAATGCTATCTAAGATTTTTTGAACCAATAAGTCATATTTAGTAAAGCTGAGAATGTTATTAATTTTTCCCAATTTTTAAAACCAAGAACATTATTAATTTTGAATAGTAATATTGTAGATAATTATTTCACTAACTGATGAAAAAAATACAAAACATGAGATTAAACGTTTTTACCCTTCTACTTATTGGTTTAATTCAACTATCCAATAAAACTGAGAATATTATCAGTTTTTTCAGTTTTAAAAACGAAAATATTATTAGTTTTTTCATTTTTAAAGTTGTTGTTGTTGTTGTCGTTTTTTTTTTTTTTTTTTTTTTTTTTGCACATTAATGTTCTATCGTCATGATCCTTTATAGACACAAATTTTTTAAATTTTGTACAAAAAAATAATTTATTTAAAAAAAAAAAAACATAATTTCTAGTTTTTTCAATTTGAAAGTTGATGTTTTAAAGTTTGGAAAATCAAAATAAATGTCAAATTATCATATTTCTTTATAGATAATCATAAATGATGAACAATCATTGTTTGAAGAGCAATTCCAACAATTAAAAATTTAATGGAACTTAAAGGTTCAAAAAATTGTAATTAGAATTTAATGAAGTATAAATTTATAAATTAGGACTTGTGTTTAAATGTCCCAAAAATGTATTACGGTCAATTTGTGCCCCTAATAGTGTTAATTGCTAATCAGTACATAATAAGGGATTCAAGGACTGAAAAAGACAACAAGAACATAAGCTTTCTTGATGCTGGTAGTTGGAGTATCTCCATCCTTGGTTTTTTTTTTTTTTAAAATCTAAATTTGATGAAAAAATGAATAAAATTTATTTTAATTTTTTTTATCGCATGTTTATCAAATCAAGAAAGGAATTTTTTTCCCCATCAAATTGATGATTCATCAAAATTGAATTTGGTGAAATTTTTAAAAAAAAATAATAAAGGGACAATCACAAAAAAAAAAAAAACCAAAGTAATTTTTGCAATTTAAGTAAAAATTATTTGGAAAAATTACAAAAAAACTCAAGGCTTGACATTTGTAATTAAATAAATGCCGAGTTTTTAATTTTATTAATTTAAATCATAATCTTTTGATTTATTTTCTATCTAAGTAATCTGTGAATTTTTAAAGTTGAAGAAAAATAATATTTTAATCATTAAACTGAATTGAAAATGATATTTTAGATATTTTATGTATACTTGTATTGAATTTAATGACTAATTTTTTTTTCCAGTTAATATTATTTAACAATGCACAAATGTAGTAAATACAACGCATATGAAAAAAAAAAAAAATTACAATAAAAAATATTTATCCTAAAAAATTGAAATTAAGAAAATTTTTAAATATTTTTTAAAAAATAAACCCAAACAATTTCAAAATATAACTCAAAACTCAAATATCTTTTTTAAAACTCTTTTCACAACTCTTAACCAAATAAGTTTTCTCTTTTCAAAACTCATTTCAAAAACTTATTTTTCAAAATATAGCTTTACATTTAAATTATGATTATAAAACTAAACCAAACAGTGGCTAAGAATAATTTAGAAAATAAAAATGAAATCCAGTAGACCTTGTGACATAATGATGATTACTTAGAGAAGAGCCTAAGGCCACGTTTGTTTTAGGAGATGGAGGAGGGATTGGATTGAGATGAAGGTGAGACTTACTAATGTTGTGTTTGTTTTAGGAGATGGAGAGGGGATTGAGATGGGCCTCTGGATTAGGATGGGCCATGGAGAGGGGATTGAGATGGAGGTGGGAGAGTTGGTATTAGAAGTTAGTCCTGACTTAGTATTTTTTTTTTTTAATTTTTTACTTTTATATGTTGGGCATTTTTTTTTTTTGGAACATTAATGTTCAATGTTTTTGCATTTTTTGTTGAAATCATAATTTTACTTGTTTTAATATTTTATATTCCTTTCATAGGGTAACAATTTAACAATCCCCACACTAACAACTATTATCGAAACAAACACAATTTTACTTAATCCATTTACAATCAATCCCCTCACTAACTATTCCCTCCATAGCGATGACGATTATTTTCTCCTTGTACGGATTTGAATACCTCGATAAACCACTTTTCATAATAAATGAAATAATATAAATGGCTATTCCATCAGACAAAAGGTATTGTAGGGCTTTGTGCGCTTACTTTTGGGTCATGTTTTGATAATTTAAATCATTCACATTTTAAAATTTATTGAGTATATTATTCTTTATAAAAAAAATCAAATAGATCGGATAACGACAATCATATGTTTGGATTAGTTTTGTATGAAAAAAAAAAAGAACAGTGAGGAAATATGCGGTTCATATAAAATTGATCTAAACACATATTTTATGTTATCTGATCAATTTGATTTTTTGCAAAGATAATATAGTTGACAAATCTTAAAATATGAACGATTCGATTTATTGAAACTGGGCCTAAAAATAAATCCACCGAACTAGTCCAGTTCGATCACGGACTAGAGATAGTCCCCAATCCCAATATTAATTACCAATTGAAACAAAAATTCTCCCAAACTTGTTAATTAGCTCAATCTACCCAAAAAATAAATTAAAAAACGTCTGTCTTTAAATCTTTTTGCTCCTATGTTTGAAGACATTCAAAAATTTTAATTATTTAATTATTTTAAGTGTTTTGAGATAGAAAAATAAAAATAATTGATAACAGAGAATCTTTAACTACTTACATATTCTCAAAAAATTGTATATATTATAGGCATCATTACTTTTAATAGATAAATCTGAAAATAAAAATATTAGAGTTATTGATCATTAGTTATAGTAAGTCATAAGTAATACTACTTGTCCCATAAAAAGAAAAAAAAAAAAATTATTAGTGTAATTGAATATCATTTTAGTTATAATTAATTGATCGCAATGAGTTATAAACGACATCACCTTAAATATAATCAAACATGATAATAAGACGTACTAATTTTGATTTGATAATTTATTGATTCTACCACCATAATGAAGCATAATCAAAGAACATCCCAAAAATTCACAACCAACATTAATTTAAGAAGAAGATTAGGAACAAATAAACCGATCCCACATGAATATAATCCTTACACATGAGACGTTTTGTACTTTTGTTTTTGTGTGAATCCCACACTCATATAAACGGGTTATACCCAATTTTTATAAGTAAATGAACGGTTAATTTAAACCATAACTTACATATATACCGCCACGAAACACCACAAAAATTTATAACCAACACTAATTTAAATCCTAACTTGGCATAAACATAGACTATAGATAAGGTATTTAGGAAAACTATCTTGGTTTAAAAGAACCAGAGGTTGAGAGGTGAACTAAAGCTAACATTCCTCAGGCACATCCTATCTTGTCAACAATGGCAGAGGCAATCACTAAAACAAAGAGGTGTATTTTTCCTTGTTTTGTAGCATTTGAATTCTCTTTCAGTCACTCTCATTCTAGCTTCAACTTTCACACCCACCAACTGTTTGTGTTAATTGTCTGTGTGTAGTAGGTATGCAGTTGTAACAGGGTCAAATAAAGGAATAGGGTTTGAGATATGTAGGCAATTAGCTTCTAAGGGAATCATAGTGGTGTTGACTCCCAGAGATGAGAAGAAGGGTTTTGAAGTCCTTGAGAAACTCAAAAGTGATGGCCTCTCTGATCCTATGGTGTTTTGTCAACTTGATGTTGTGGACCCATCTAGTGTTGCTTCCCTTGCTGATTTTATCAAGTCCAAATTTGGAAGGCTTGATATCATGGTATCATTCACAACCCAATTCTCGATTTTTTCTATTTTTATTCATTTAATTTATAATTATCAGTACTTTTTGTGCAGCCTCAGTCATCAGCGATAAGCTTACCTCAATTGTAAATTTTATAATTAGAATTACTATTTTGATGAACTTTGGCAATACATGTTTGGTTGTCTTGATAGAATGGAAATAGTATGATTATATTATTCAACAAGCACTACAAGAATTCACACTTTTGACGATTAAATTTTTAGTCGCCAAAACTATTTAGTGACTAAATTTTTTGGTTGCAAGAGTAGTCGCTGAAGGATTGTCCGGAAATGTATTTGGTGACTAAAATTATTTTAGTCGCCAAATGTACTAAAATGTCGACAAATTTTTTAGTGCCAAAAGTATTGAAAAAAAAAATTAAATATCACACTTTTAGCGATTAAAATTATTTTGTCGTGAAAAACCTTACTTATATCTAAAGATTTAGTCACCAAAATTATTTTGGTTCTTCCTATTATTTTTTTAGCTACTAAATATATTAGCCACCTAAAGTGTGATTGTGTTTTAGCTACTAAAAGTTTAGTCGCCTAAAGTCTCACATTTTTCGCTACTAAACTTTTAGTCGGCAATAGTGTTGTTGTTTTTGTTCATCAAAAATTTTTTGGCCACAAAATTGTCATGCCCCGAAATAAATGTCATAAACCGATTCCCAACATTATATACATAATGACATAACAAAATAGTAATATTTCATTAATTAGAGTTGGTATACAAGAGGTGACACATGCATTATACATTCATAAATGATTCATTCTGAATTTACAACCTGTGTTACAAGTAGTAATAAGAAATAAAAGTTAAACAGATATTTCTTATGCCTTACAGGCTTACAGCTTTCCAAGATTATACTTGGTTACAACAAAATGAGTCAGAAGCTCAACGCAAATAAAGGCCTAGGCTTGTACAAAAGTTATACACAAAATAAACGAAAATGAGCCTTCAGCTCCACAGTCCTCCCAAGCTAAGTCCTTGGTGGAGGCATATCACCAACACCTGAAAATGGTTTTTTCTTAAGTAGGGTGAGCCAAAGCCTAATAGAAACAATCTAACACAACGTATGAATCTTAACAAAGATATAAGCATGATGTGCATGTACAATGCCTGTGATAAAATCATTTATAATTTACAAGGTCATAATATGCCTAGTTTTATATCTCATTTCATTGTTCATATCCATTTCATTCAATCAACCAATATTGAGGATACAACTCATTGGGTCTCAAATTGATATAGTTATCATACAAACTCATTAAAATGCTATTTTACGGAAATTTCGTTTCTGGGATCGGCACCCATGTATACAAAAGGTTTTCAGGACTTTCACCCTGGATACACAGGCCAACTTAATTTACTGGAGTCCATCTCCTTTCTCCTCCCAAAAATGGAATACATCCAATTTTTCCTCCCAAACATCATACATATACAATGTATTAAAACACAATCATGTTCAATGACAATCAATAAGCGATTAGTTTCAATTCACCTAATCCTCATATAATTTCTACATCATAGCTATCCTTCACCGATAGCCCGAAATAGATATTTCTAAATAGATATACAATCTTTAAAATAGATAAATTATCCAAATTTTCATAGCTGAGAAGTAATACGTATCCAACTCCACCATTTATAAAAGCATTCGTCCACCTTCATATTTCTAATACCAATTTTATTTAATTATACAAAATAATCGTTTGAGACATTTTAGGGCAAAACTCCATTTTCATCCAAAACACAACCCAGGTGCCAAAATCAACAAATTTAGCACAACACATCCTCATATCTACACTCATAATCATTTTCAACATCATCATTTGAAAACAACTCTTTTGATTTTAAACCAAAACCCTAGGTTTGTCTAAAATCCTACAAATCCCAACATTATTTACACAACAACAAATAACTAAGTTAAAAATCATAGGAGAGTGTAGAAAGTCTCTACCTTAAAGTTAGAAGATGCGCAAAGCAAGGAGAAAACTTCAAAGACGCCGAAACTGACTTTTGTTCGGATCAAAATGGAGCTCTTAAGATGCTCTACGTTTTTCCCAAAGACACTAGGGTAGAGAGACTAACGAATCTAGGTGAAAATGTAGAGAGAATGTGAGTTTTAGAAAGAGAGGCTCTAGATCTAGGATTTTGGAATAAAAAGAGAGGAAAAAGTGATGCAAAAGGAGGCTGCTGCGAACTGATATACGCACAGTCCGTTTGAGTGCAAGAAGTGACGCTTAAGCGTCAGACACAATAAGTGGTTTCGTTCGAGCACAAGAAATGACGCCCGAGCATAGAATGCACACTCCCAGTAGTTTTGCAGACAACAAAACTACGCTTGAGTGCAGAAAGCGTCGTTCGAGCGTAGAAAGAACCGCTCGAGCGTAGAATACACTCTCCTAATAGTTTTACAGACCTGCAAAAGTACTTGAAGTTTGCAAAACTCGGCTCGAGTGCAAGAAGTGCCGCTCGAGCAGAGGAGAAAATTCTGGATAACAAGAGGTTTGAAAACTAAGTAACCAACCTGTTCCAAACACAACCGAGACACTGCAATACTCAAACTCAATGAGAAATAAAGGGAAAAAGACAAAAACAACAATATAAAATCATGAAACCTGAGTCCAGAATACAAGATAGGTTAGGTCCAAACCAGAATCGCTATAATCTCCCCCCTTAAAGAATTTCGTCCCCGAAATTTCAATCAAGTTTTAAAACTGAGCTAAAACCAATTACAATAATGATTATCATTCAATTCCATCATCATGACCCATTCTCCGGTCATTCAATCCTATCAGCATGATAAACAAATTGTCAATACTTAATACACAATTCATATTTCCAAAACATAAACAATGTTTATATTAAACCCGTGTTTCCAAAACATATACAACATATACAATGTTTTCATATTCTCAAAACATATACAATGCTTTCATATTTCATTAACATAATCAAAATTCCAATATGTGTTCAAACATAAACAAATAAGTACGGATATTTCTCACAGACTTCCAACTCATGTTCCGAAGTTGCTTTCTTAACCCCGTGATGTTTCCATAATACTTTAACCAAGAGAATTGTCTTGCTTCACAAGACTTGGTCCCGGGTATCCAAGACTATCACCAGTTTCTCTTTATACGAGGCATCCACATCTGCGTCTAAGTCGGTCCAATCCAACACATGTGATGGATCCAGCTCAGACTTCCAAAGCATGCTAATATGAAACACATCATGAACTCCGGAAAGCTATGGCGGCAAGGTCAAACGATAAGCAACCTCTCCGATCCACTCAAGGATCTCAAAAGGTCCAATAAATCTAGGGGATAACTTCCCACTCTTTCCAAACCTCATCAAACCCCTTCTAGGTGATATCTTCAAGAATACATGGTCTCTCATCTCAAAAGACAACGGTCTCTTCCTACGGTCGGCATAACTTTTCTGGCAACTCTAGGTAGTAACCAACCTCTTACGGATAAGTGCAACTTTCTCCGTCATTTCTTGAACTAACTCTAGACCCAACATAGGTGCATCACCCACCTCGGCCCAACACATAGGGGATCTACACGGTCAGCCATACAAGGGCTCAAACGGTGCCATGCCAATACTTGACAGAAAGCTATTGTTATAGGCAAACTCCACTAAGGGCAAGTGCCTCTCCCACGAACCCTTAAAGTCAAGGACACAACCCCAAAGCATATCCTCTAAAATTTGAACGATGTGCTCAGATTGCCCGTCAGTCTGAGGATGATACGTGGTACTAAAGGGCAATCTTGTGCCCAAGGCACTCTACAGGCTCTGCTACAATCGAGCCGTGAGACGTGGATCTTTATCCGAAACAATCGTCATAGGGACCTCGTACAACCTCACTATGTCCTTAATATAAAGGTAAGATGATCTACCGAGTCACTCATACGGATAGGTATAAAGTGCGCCGACTTGGTCAACCGGTCAACTACCACCCAAATTACATCACTACCTCGTTGAGTCCTCGGAAGGGCCATAACAAAATCTATTATGACATGTTCCCATTTTCACTCGGCTATAGGCAAGGGTTGCAATAGACTCACTGGTCTTTGATGCTCAGCCTTCACTTGTTGACAAGTAAGGCATTTTGATACAAACATGGCTACATCCTTTTTCATAACCCTCCACCAAAACTGGCGACTAAAATCGTGATACATCTTTGTGCCTCCCAGATGCACTGCAAGGCGTGAATGATGAAGCTCTCAGAGTACTTCCTCTCGGCAAGACTTCGGCATGAACAAACGGTCACGGTATCTCACATTCAGGTTGAAATGCACATTCAAGCCTCTTTCTACCTTCCCATTGGAGATCTTCTCCCAGAGGGATTCCATCACAAGGTCACCCCTCTGTGCTTCGATCACTTGGTTCACAAGTATAGGTTGTGCAACTACTGAAAACAAGGTTGCAACCTCAACGGACTCGCTAAGATGCAAGCCAAACTCCCCAATAGCACCCAATATCTCCCATTCCCGGATAATAACACTAGCCACACTACCAATGGATTTCCTACTCAACGTATCGGCCACAACATTGGCCTTTCTCGGATGATAATGTAACTCAAAATCATAATCTTCTATAAACTCCGTCCATCTCATCTGTCTCAAATTCAAGTCTTTTTGTGTAAATAGATATTTCAGACTCTTATAATCAGAAAACACTTCAAACTTCTCACCATACAGGTAATGTCTCCAAATCTTCAAGGCAAAGATCACTGCCGCTAACTCTAGGTCATGAGTAGGGTAGTTTCTCTCGTGTGTTTTCAACTATCGTGAGCCATAAGCTACCACCTTCCCCTCTTGCATCAACACACAACCCAAACCTTTCCGTGAGGCATCACAATACACTAAATAACCCAAACCTCTCTCCGGAATAATCAATACTGGAGCAGTCGTAAGTCTAACCTTAAGTTCCTGAAAAGACTTCTCACAAGTCTCATTCCACACAAACTTAACTCCCTTCCTCGTCAGTCTAGTTAACGGTGCAGCCAATCTAGAGATGTCTTTCACAAACCGACAGTAATACCTGGCCAACCCCATGAAACTACAAATTTCAAAAGCATTCTTAGGTTGCTTCCAATCTTGCACTGCCTCTATGTTGGATAAATCTACAGTCACCCTTTGCCTAGTTACTATATGGCCTAAGAACTTAACTTCTTTCAGCTAGAATTCACATTTCCCAAACTTAGCATACAGTTTGTGCACTCTAAGCAACTCAAGCACCACTCGCAAGTGTTCCTCGTGCTCCTCCTCAGAGGGTGAGTAAATTAAGATATCATCCACAAAGACGACCACAAAACGGTTTAGGAACTCATGAAAGATCCGATTCATCAAATCCATAAACACAGCTGGTGCATTGGTTAGCCTAAAGGGCATCACTAGAAACTCATAATGGCTATACCACGTACGAAATCCCGTCTTCAAGATATCCTTCTCCCTTACTCTTAACTGGTGATAACCCGATCTCAGGTCTATCTTAGAGAAGCAACAAGACCGCTTCAACTGATCAAACAAATCATCTATACGAGGCGTTGGGTACTTGTTCTGAACAGTTACTTGGTTCAGTTTCTGGTAATCTATACAAAATCGCAATACACCATCTTTTTTTTTTTTGGCAAAAAGAGCCGGTGCTCCCTACAGTGAAGTACTAGGGTAGATAAAATCCTTATCTAACAATTCCTGGAGTTGAATCTTCAACTCACTCAATTCGGTAAGTGCAAATCTATATGGTGCCATAGAGATTGGTGCCGTGCCAGGCACTAAATCAATAGAGAACTTGATCTCTCAGTGAGGTGGTAAGCCAGTAAGATCCTTCAAAAAAACATTCGAGTATTCACAAACTACCATTGGAAACTCAACTCGGACTTTATCACACTCAGTACTCAAGAAGTTGGCAAGAAGGTGACTAAGCTCACTCTGCCCACGCGGATCATACACCGGTGATAAAATCCTATCAACCTAGTCCCCTAAGAAATAAAAACAATCATTGCTCAAGGTACATACAATAACCCTCTACCTGTAGCAATCTATAACAGCTCAATATGATGACAACCAGTCTATACCAAAAATAACATCAATGCTAGACATGTCAATCAACACTAATGCAAAAGGGAGTCGGCGACCGACAACCTCTATGTCACAACCCCGACACCACTATTTCAAAACAATCTCACCACCAATAGGTGACTCTACACAGAGAGGAGATGCTAACTGAGCCAACTCTAACCCCAAAATTGATGCAAATGCAGACGAGATAAATGAATGAGATGCACCTATATCAATCAATACATTAGCGACTGAATTGCAAAACAAGAAGGTACCTCTCACTACCAAAGGAGCTGGTACAAGATCTGGCACGGCAATAGCATACACACACCTTGTAGGTCTTTGCTTAACTTGCTCACCCCTCAGAGCATAAGCCTGATGCACTAACTGAGCCGAAGAGGCTCCATGATTGGCCCTCCAGGCTTGTGTTGACTGTGTTGGCTAGTGGCTCTGTGTCTGCCTTGAACCAGATGCACCAAATGTGCCGCCCAACTGAGGGCAAAATCTCTTCATGTGTCCCACCTGCCCACACTGATAACAAGTGACCGGCTGGCCTCTCCCCTGACTCTGGCCCTGAGAACGAGCCGACGACACTGCAGACCATTGCCCTCCTCCTCTCTGCGGGCAAGCTGGAGACTTGTGGCCCAATTGACCACACTTGTAACAAGTGAAATCTCCCCGACCACCCCTCCTAGAACCCGAATTCGGCACTAGAAAGGTAGACCTTGACTGTGCTTCCTGGGACTGCTGAGGATTAGAACTGCTCTGCCTCTTACTGGCCCCCTGAACATCTTGACTCCTTTTGGAGCCTCTCATTCTCTCCTCCTCCATCTACATTATGGTCTCCAGATGAGCAGCCGCTTCCACAAGGCATCTGTAATTTCTAATCATTGACTTGACCACCTTGAACATAAGCTCAGTTCTCAAGCTCTTCTTAAACTCTAAGCAGCGGCACTCCTCAATTGCCACGAGTTCTGGTGCAAATCTCGACAAGCTGGTAAATGTGGCCTCAAACTCAGCCACCGGAGTATTCAACTGCATAAGCTTGGAGAATTAATCTCTTAACTTCTCTCTAACTGTGGGAGGCAAAAACTTATCCCGGAAGGCACTAACAAAAGCCTCCCAAGTCACGCCAATGTGCCCACACGCATATTTCCACCACTGACTCGCATCCCACTTCAATTGGAAAGATGCCAAGGTCACTCGCAACTGGTCGTCCTCAATGCCAGACATCTCGAATGTTTTCACTATTTGCTCTAGCCATTTATCTGCCTTCAATGGCTCTTTAGGATCACCCACAAACTCATTCGGATTTGATCAGAAAAACACTCGCTTCAAGAAAGATGGCCCTACCTCAACTATTTGGGACTGGACTTGATTCTCTGCCCTGAGAATGTCCATGGATTCCCACAGCGCTCTAGCCATCTCATGGGCATGGCCTGTTAACCAACTAGTTCAGCCACATTGGCCTGACCAACCCCTTTGTCCTGTGCCAGAATATCATCCGGTATAGGCACCTCATGCCTTCTAGGCCTACCACGCTTACCACCATCATGTCCACATCTTGACATCCTAATGAAGGTAATAGAAAAGATTAGAACATTCACAAATGTGCCGAAACTAACTCACTCGCGTCCTAATGTGCTGGACAACAATAATTCACTACATATAAACACATAGTCACATAAACACATACGAATTTCATTTCCGGATAATAATTGTCCCACGGCGTTGCCAGAGTTCTAATTAGAAATAACAGTGATCAAGTGCTCTTTTTATAGGACTTCTACAAACCCGTAGACCCAATCAATATCCTAGAAATTAAATCTCATACCCATGTAACCCCATAATCATGTTATCACGTAAGCATATCATATATGCTAATGTCTTTATCAAACGAGACAAATCCATTGTGATAGTAACCACTTCCCACGTACCCAAAGTATTCAAACTTGGTACGCTCTGATACTGTGGGCTCGACTTTTTCGCGCCCCTTTTGGAGAGCTCGAATTGGTCCTACAGTTCGGACTCCTGTCATGGTTCTGAATCTAATCTCACAAAGTGCAATGTGAAACTGATAAACACCAAAGAGTCCAATCCGGCAAATCTTTTTGGAAAATCGATTTTAAATCAAATAATGCCAAAGCTGGATTGCTTTGCCAGATTATAGAGTTGTCACCTAAATATTTTGTTTTGGCAAATCTAGGAAACCCTGACTCGTGCCAAAGGCCACGTGTCCGTCATTTTCCACTGGGATGTCCGTATTTTCCTGGACATTGGCTGTGGGAGCAGGAGCTCTGGATACTGGAATGTTTGCAGGAGGTGGATGGGATGCAGAAGCTATTGCTTGCTGTGGTTATTGTTGCTGTTGAAGCCTAGCGATCAACTCAACCTGCTGGGCAGCAATTTTCGCTTGGTGGGTGGTGACTTCTGCTTGGCGAGCAACGTCTAGCTACATTGCCTCAATGGTCTGTTAAAGTTGATGCAGCATATCTTCCATGTTGACTGAGGGGTGCTGATCTATCAGAATCGGGGTGTAATCTCTTTCTGATGTGGAAGCAGAAAACTGGACTTCACTGAAGGAAGGTGGTTGTTGAACCGGTGAATTATGCCTAACTCTCCTCCGTCTCGTAACCGGGGGTAGCGAAGCAAACACTGGTTGTCCTCTCACAAGATCCTCAAATCGATAAAGTCACCTTACTTTGGTCCAGAGTGCTTGGGGGGTAACTGCCTCGTCGAAAGCAATTGTGAAATACTACCTTGCAAAAAGAAAAATAAAGCAAAAGAAACAAAAATCAAAAAATGCACAACACCTCAGCTCAGACAGAAAAAACACACAGTTGAAATCATAAGCTGGATGATTGTACTCAAACATTGATTTTTGCCTCACAACTGATACCCTCAAATTGATACGCAGACTTGCAACTGATACATACATTCCTGCAGAGTTACACTCTAAAAGCACATACCAAGCAAGTGAGAGCCAAAACACCCCTATGATGGGGTAGGGTTACCCTGTCCTAATCTCATCAAGAGCTAGGGATTCACAACACAAACAAGCGGTTTCATACAATCCTGCATTCGGGTGAGTAACCTGTCCTAGTTTGGAACAGTCTCTACGGCTTCCGATATGCAACTAGCTCGATTGGTCAAAAAGGCTACCTCAACAAGACTACCTAATATACCTCTCGCTCCTAACATCGAGAAGTGAAAGGAGGATCAAACGCTACAGCGGTAGTCCAGATCCAAGTCTTGTGTTTCCATCGTGGCAGAGTCCGCAACCGGTCAGCCTTTTGGCAAGCTTTTCCAAGCAAGCCTCCGGCAAACCCTTCAGGAATAGCAAATGGCAAACACCGTGACTTAGGCGCACCGATGCAAATGCAAATGCAAAGAAACACATAAGTGTAGATAAAACAACATATCATGAGTTCGAGTCAAGTTCTCTAAATCCCCAGCGGAGTCGCCAGAAATTGTGGGCTCGACTTTTTCGTGCCCCTTTTCAGAGAGCTCGAATTGGTCCTACAGTTCAGACTCTTGTCACAGTTCTGAATCTAATCTCACAAAGTGTAATGTGAAACTGATAAACACTAAAGAGTCCAATCCAAAAAATCTTTTTGGAAAATCGATTTTAAATCAAATAATGCCAAAACTGGACTGCTTTGCCAGATTACAGAGTCGCCACCTAAATATTTTGTTTTGGGAAATCTAGGAAACCCTGACTCGTGCCAAAGGCCACGTGTCCGTCATCACCAAAGTTGCCTCGGCTCGGGAACTTGGGTATGAGAGGAGAAGGTCCTGAAATGAGCAACCCCGCTTGCCCAATCAAAGATCAGCCTCTACTAACATGATATGTTGTTTTCTAAACCTTATGTGTTCTTATTCGGTTATTAGCTAACTTTACTTTGTGACTCACACACAAGCAAGTATAGACTAAAATCGCGAGAATTGGAACATTTCAACTCATGTTTGCTTTTGAAAATGGTTTGAAGTTGCCACCCTCAAGTAGGCTAAAACGCGGAATTTGCCATCAAACATGATGGGCTTAAAACATGATTTGTCACTTCGCAAAGTGGGCTTAAAACTCACATTCGTTGAACTGTTCCAATTCAAACAATCAAGCCTTCATCCACAGGCATTCATGTAGTTAATCATTTAAGCAAATAGCCTCATGGCAAGCATGCTATCATGGCAGCATGGCAATCGCCCTTATGCATGCATGTTAAAGCATAAAACTCACCGAGTACTCTAAGCCAAAACAAAAACTAGTTAGAAAGAATGCATGATCCTAACTATACAAGATGCCTAATGCAACGCATGCAATATGCAATTAATAGGCTCGGCTACCTAATCATGGTATTTGCAACACTTTGATAGCATGCTTTGAAACACGTATTCAAAGAAGAATTGAAACAACAATGCAGTTTGAATGATGCGCCGAGCCTCGGTGCATGTAAGACAAATGAATGGATGCAAACATGCGAGCATAAGGTATGCTAATCAAAACATGACCCTAAACTAACCATCGAAAGTGGTTAAATAAAAGGGAGAAAGATGTGGGGTTGGAAGACATGCACACATGCACGCACACTTATTACAACATTATGCCCTCGCGAAGGAGGGTCCGAATAACCTAACTAGCTACGCTAATTAAGCTAACTATTATAACACGAAACTAATTAACTATTCTAGCTAATTAATTATTACAAACTGAATTGAATAACTAGCTATGCTAGGCTAATTAAAGCAATTAAACTAATTAACTATCTAAGCTAATTAAATAATTACAGCATTTGTATTAACTAGCTATTCTAAGCTAACTAAAACAATTAAATGGCCTTGAGGGCGAGGGTCGCATGCATGATCGGTTGCTCCACCCGAAAATGCCACTGCCTTGCCATCGGATGCTTCTGTTTGCACTCGTTTGATCACTGAAAATTGTGCCAACTCCCAGAATGCCTCTGCTCTAACTCAGGAGCACATTTATGCAAAAATTCATTGGTGGCCGGTCCGCTACAAAAAGTGGCTGTTGGCTACCTCAACTGGCTGGTCGGCCACTAAAACTGGTCGGTCGGCCACTACATCCCTGGACTTCTCCTTTTGTTGCAACAGAGAGCAAACAGAGGCAAAGCAATGTATTTTCAAGGAATGTGTGCACTACTACCCTCCTTATCATCGCACAAACTCAAAGGAGGGTAACTCTTGGCCTTCAAACCATCAATCAAGCATTTTCAATGCATGATAGCTAGAGAGCCAAGTTTGTACAAGCTTAATGAGTGCACAAACAAGACAAAAACAACCACCACCCTATCATCCATGATCAAGGGTGACGGTGACCAAGAAAAGTGGCACGTTTCATCACTTTGAGTATGAAATGTCCTATTTTTCTCGTGTTCGAATTAACGTCCAATCCGAACACATGCAATGCAACACAAAGATGCTTAATCTTGCCTCTTTTACTTTGTTCATTTTGTTTACTCATTTTAAGTTACAAAACCATTCTTTAGTCAATTTAGTCCAAGGTGAGTGTCCTCTAATGAGAGAGGAGTCAACTAAGGGATGATTTAAGATATGAGAGAGATCATGCCGTTGGTTAGTAGAAACCCTCAAAAGAGGATTAAAATCATTAAGCACAAATCTCAATCTCAAGCTTAAACACAACCCTAAGGTCAACCACCCCTCAAAGCAAATGAAAAAGGTGATGAAATGAGGGAGGTTGCAGATATTTTAGTGCTGGAATTATATGCAAAATGACACTACAACATGTGAGGAACTCATGCAAATCATGTTTAAAAGCTAAAAACACCAAACTAGTGAAGATCACTACACAATACGCATGCAATACAAAGCTCAAAAGGGACAAACAGTCCAAAACAGTCTTAAAATAGCCAAAAAGGAGTCCTAAAACATGCTTGAGGTAAGCTAAAAATAGCTAGAATAGTTGGCCAAAACATAGCACAAACTAGACTATCAAGCACAATTGCACTATAGGCATACAAAGCAAGCCTCAAGTGACCAAACTAGCCCAAAACAGAGCTAAAACATGCCAAAACAGAGCCTAAAACATGCTTGAATAAAGCTAAGTTAAGCTAGAAAATCAAGGTAACATGTGAAGCAACCTAGGCATGGAAGCAAAGACACAAGGAGGGGAGGCTAATGGCTCCTATTTTGGACTTCAAAACATGCTTTCCACCACTGAAATAACTCTGAATTTCAATGGTTTAAAGGCCCAAAAAGTTTGATTTAAATATGCTAAAAGATGGTGCAAAAGCTCACACAAATAAGTAGCAAAAAGGGTGGACTACCCCTTAACACAAAATGACCTCAAACTATCATGTTAAGCCTAAAAGATTAGAGTTTTTTGTAGTTGAAAACTAGGCCAAAAATAGTATAAAAGGATGGCAAAACAAGTAATTAAAACCAAGCCTACAAGGTAAGTCCTATACCTCTTGAAGCACAGCACAAAACAACCACACTTTTAGGCTCAAACCTCCTTCCAAAAGCTCAAATTAGGCTCCAAGGGACCTCAGCTCCAAGGTGGTCAAATTTGGTTAAGGGTTAGTGTACAAAGGTGTAGAGAAAATCAACTATCAAGCACAAAGCAAGAAGAGAGAGAGAGAATTCTACAGATAGAGAGAAAATTTTGTTCTAAATTGTCTAACCTCTCCAAATGGGGGAGAGACCCCCCCATATATAGAAACTCAAGCTTAGAGCTTGTATTCATCCCTCCATACACGTGTATAGTGATTCCCTTCAGTGAACAATAGCTGGCATAACTGGCAAATAAATATCTGAAAAAGGAGGCAAGTGGCCGTCGGCCACTCTAAGTAGCCGACCGACCACTTCAAGTGGTCGACAGGAACACAAAGTGGCCGACAAGTCCCCTCCCCCTTCCAGGTAAGAGGCAACAAGGTTTGGCCCAAAAACAAGCACAAAACAAAATGGGTTTAGAGGCTCAAAGACAAGGCGTTCCGCCGAGAACTTCAGGCGCTCAAAACAAGCACAAACAAGCACAATCATTGAGTACACAAACGATGACATCCAAGTCTTGAGGTCAGTTAAAAATGCGGTGTCTACAGATACCAAGTTGTCATGCTCCGAAATAAATGCTATGAATCGATTCCCAACATTATATACATAATGACATAACAAAATAGTAATCTTTCATCAATCAGAGTTGGTATACAAGAGGTGACACATACATAATACATTCATAAATGATTCATCCTGAATCTACAGCATGTGTTACAAGTAGTAATAAGAAATAAAAGTAAAATAGATATTTCATATGCCTTACAGGCTTACATCTTTCCAAGACTGCACTTGGTTTCAATAAAATGAGTCAGGAGCTCAATGCAAATAAAGCCCTAGGCTTGTACAAAAGTTATACACAAAATAAATGAAAATGAGCCTTCAGCTCCACAGTCCTTCCAAGCTAAGTCCTTGGCGGAGGCATATCACTAGCACTTGAAAATGGTTTTTCCTAATAAGGGTGACCCAAAGCCTAGTAGAAATAATCTAACACAACATATGAATCTTAACAAAGATATAAACATGATGTGCATGTACAATGATTGTGATAAAATCATTTATAATTTACAAGGTCATAATATGCCTAGTTTTATATCTCATTTCATTCAATCAACCAATACTGAGGATACAACTCATTGGGTCTCAAATCAATATAGTTATCATACAAACTCATTCATTTTCCATTTTACAGAAATTTCGTCCACGGGATCGGCACTCATGTATATAAATGATTTTCGGGACTTTCACCTTGGACACACAGGCCAACTTAATTTACTGGAGTACATCTCATTTCTCATCTCAAACATCATTTATATACAATGTATTAAAACACAATCATGTTTAATGACAATCAATAAGTGATTAGTTTCAATTCACTTAATCCTCATGCAATTTCTATAACAATCATAGCCATCCTCCACTGATAGCCTAAAACAGATATTTCTAAACAGATATACAATCTCTAAAACAGATAAATTATCCAAATTTCGATAGGTGAGAAGTAATAAATATCTAACTCCACCATTTATATAAGCATTCGTCCACCTTCATATTTCTAATACCAATTTCATTTAATTATACAAAATAACCATTTGAGACATTTTACGGCAAAACCCCATTTTTGTCCAAAACCCAACCCAGGTGCCAAAATCAACAAATTCAACACAACACATCCTCATTTGAAAACCCCTCTTTTGATCTTAAACCAAAACCCTATGTTTGTCTAAAATCCTTCAAATCCTAACATTATTTACACAACAACTAATAACTAAGTTAAAAATTATAGGAGAGTGTAGAAAGTCCCTATCTCAAAGTTAGAAGATATGCAAAGCAAGGAGAAAACTTCAAAGACGCCGAAACTGACTTTTGTTTGGATCAAAATGGAGCTCTTGAGATGCTCCGCCTTTTTCCCGACGACACTAGGGTAGAGAAACCAACGGATCTAGGTGAAAATGTAGAGAGCATGTGAGTTTTAGAGAGAGAGAGGCTTTAAATCTAGGGTTTTAGATTGAAAAGAGAGAAAAAAGTGATGTAGAATGAGGCTGCTGTGAACTGATATACACACAATCCGCTCGAGCACAAGAAATGATGCTCGAGTGTAGAATGCACACTCCCAATAGTTTTGCAGACAATAGACCAACACTCGAGTGCAAAAAGAGTTGCCCGGGCTGAGCCCACTCAAGCACAGAAAGAACCACTCGAGCATAGAATACACTATTCTACTAGTTTTGCCGACCTGCAAAAGTATTGAGAGTTTGCAAAGCCCGCTCGAGCACAAGAAGTACCGCTTGAGCGGAGGAGCAAAATTTTGGGCAACAAGAGGTTTGAAAACCAAGTAACCAACTTGTTCCAAACACATCCGAGACACTCCAATACTCAAACTCAATGAAAAATTAGGCGAAAAAGACAAAAACAATAATACAAAATTATGAAACCTGAGTCCAGAATACAAGATGGGTCGAGTCCAAAGTAGAATTGCTACAAAATATTCTAGTCGCTAAATGTCGAATTATTTTTGGCTACTAAGATTTTAGTTGCCTAAAGTGTGGTTTTCTTTTTGGCTACTAATTTTTAGCCACTAAAAGTTTGAATTTTTTTGGCTACTAAGCTTTTAGTAGGCAAATATTTTGTATTTTTCCTACTAAACATTTAGTCGGCAAAAGTCTTAGATTTTTCGCTACTAAACTTGTAGTTGGCAAATGTGTTTTGTTTTTTGGTTACAAAATATTTTAGTCGCCAAATGTATGATTTTTTTTTTTAGTCGCTTAATGTCTACTTTTTGTTGGCACTAAGCTTTGTAGTTTCCATAATTGCTTTCCAAAATTTTTTATTTGGTTTTAGCTACTAACATTTTAGTCACTGAAATATGTACTTCCTTTTTTACTACAAATTGTTTGGTCGCCAAAAAAATGCTCTTATGTTTTATCACAAAATTCTAATTTCTCCACAACCTGTTTGTATTTTGTGCAACCTGTAGTATGTATATAAACAAAACAATACATATTTTATCAATCATTCCACAACATAAAATTATCAATCATTCCAAAATCCATATTACTTCCAACCATCCAAAAATGAAAAACTTTAAATGTATATATTCCATACAAACCAACTAGTGTCCAAACTAAAATTATATTTCCATACAAAAATCCAACCCTCCATAAACAAAAAAAATATATTTATTACCTTGCGATATGGCCATTTGGCATGGTACAAATTACCATCGTAATCTGTACTACGACAAAAGGTGATCTATATGCCACGCCAACAACTATTAGTTGGATTACAAAAGTTATTTGTATCATCGGCACTAATCTACTCAAAAGCAGAGCACGACATAGTTAGCAAGATTATACAAAAGTGTCGAGTGTCCTCCATAAATAAAAATGTAGACTATCCACAAGTCCATGCCAAAAGCCATCGACAAAAAATAAAAAAACAATTGCACCCATTACAAAATATCAATTCATTTAGACATAGGAAAAAGGTTGTAATAATATGCATTTAAGGTAGAATAGTCTATAAAAACCTTTTTTCGAAATACAATCATATGAATGTATCATGAAAGATTTATTCCAAACTAGATTTCAATTTACAAAAAATACAATTTTTAGGAGCATACCTCTTCATAAAATAAGTGCTTATTGGTAGAATGTTTTGGTTGTAAATTTATTTGTAACTCTTCTTCATTCCCATTTTCCTACTCAAAATAAAATGAATGAGTAATTTACACATGCTAACTGCCAACAATTACATTCTGTCTGTTGTCACAAGTCGTATTTGTCATGGGGATGGTGGCCATGACATTCGTACGGTGGTTCGGGAGCTGATTCGCATTTTCGTCCCCTTAACGCCCTTTTTCGGTTAAGTTGAAAGCGTTTTCGGCACTAACTCCCAAACTACATGTGCTAATGACATTCTGTCTATTGTCACAAGTCTTATATGTCACGAGTAACCTGGCCGTGACATCCATACGGTGGTTTAGGGGTTGTTTTGCATTTTCACCCCCTTAATGCCCTTTTTCAATTAAGTTAATGTGTTTTCGGCTCTAACTCCCAACCTACACGTGCTAATTACATTCTATCTATTTTCACAGGTCCTATTTGTTATAAGGAAGTTGGTCGTGACATCCGTACGGTGGTTCGAGGGTTGTTATTTTTGCCCCCTCAGCGCCCTTTTTCGGTTAAGTTAAATGCGTTTTTGGCTCTAACTCCTAACTTACACGTGCTAATTATATTCCGTCTATTGTCATAGGTCCTATTTGTCATGGGGAAGGTGGCCTTGACATCCGTATGGTGGTTCGGGGGCTGTTTCACATTTTTTCCCCTTTAACGCCCTTATTCGTTTAAGTTTAAGGCGTTTTCGGCTCTAACTCCCAACCTACACAGGCTAATTACATTTCATCTATTTTCATAGGTCCTATTTGTCATGGGGAAGGTGGCCTTGACATCCGTACAGTGGTTCAGAGGTTGTTTTGCATTTTCTCCCCCTTAATGCCCTTTTTCGGTTAAGTTTAAGGTGTTTTTGGCTCTAACTCCCAACCTCCATGTCCTAATTATATTTCGTTTGTTGTCACAGGTCCTATTTGTCACAAGGGCCGCTAATTAAGGTGTTTTGCCATAGGTCCTATGTCTTTTTTTTTTTTTAGGTTTATCATTTAACGAAATTCCATCGTTGTGATAACATATTGCATCATTAAATATTCTATTCGCTCCTCTTTTTTTTTTACATAATTAATGACTTTGTTAACAAATTAATGTCACATTTCTTTTCTCCTCTTATTTGTATAATGTCAAACAATTCCAAGTTCTCCAAAGCAATATTGTCAATATATGAAATATTTTTGTAGAATTTTTACTGTCATATGAATGAAATTCCTCTTACCAAATAAGATGATGACCATCTGAACCTTGCAACAGAGTTTTTTTTATGGAACTTTTACTATAATATGAATGAATTTTAAAACCAACAATCAACTGAAGAGCATGATTTTCAAAAGGTCAAATAAGGTAGCAAATTTCAATTTGCAAGCCAAATTTAATATTTACACAAGAAGAATGATGGCTTGATTGCAAACCTTAAAGGTTCCAATCGTATATTTACACTAACTTGGACTTGTAATTAATATAAGTAGATGTAGAATTTATGCTCTAATCATTCAGATATTTACCACACTTCATTACTCTCACAAATTTACACACTCAAAAAATATCAATTCAACTTTGCCCAACCAACAGAATTTTAGTCCCACCCACTATAACATGATAAGTTTTTGGATTTTTAGTTTTGAGCTTGAATCTGGGATTATGTCTAGAAATCAAACCCTATAGCAAGTGTGAGAAATCAACACAAAACAGTAGAGCAAGTGTGATGAATCAACACAAAATGAACACAAAATTTGGGATTTTGAGTTAAAAAATCAACCCTTAATTTCATTCTCTGCTTTTTTATGCTGGTAGAGTAAGGACCCAAACCCTGCATAAATCATAACAATAAAGCCAATTTAATAGACACCCAACAACATACTAAGAACAACAGAAGGAAAAGAACAAGCTACAAGCAGTTGGTAATGCTCAATGAGCATTATTTCCATATATTTCCCTACTTAATTTCATACATTTCTTACTTTTAAACCAGTTGACAACATAAGGGGAAACAAACAAGCCCTACTATTGAAGGAAAATCATATAAAGATCTGAAGGCCTATTATTGAATAACAAACAGACAACAACATAACACAAACATGTACCAAAAATTGAAATATTAATCATTGTGAAACAAATCGCATCAAAATCTGTTGATTTTGTATATTTCAAATGGCAACATTAGGGCAAATAGAAAGCCCCACTATTGATGGAAAAGCATATGAAGATTTGAATAATGAAGAAATACTACACAAAAATCTACAAAAAATCTGAATAATAATCACTCTTAAATAATAGGTACGATTTCTTATGTATATTTCAATACTTGAGAACAAATCCAAATAAAGCAATGAGATCAAAATACAGATTCCATTCTCTCAATTCAATTTTCTATGTAACCAAACAAATGATAAAAAAATAACAAACATCGAGATATGAAGTGAAATCAGGGTTTTAAAAGGGAAGAGACTGTACATAAGTTTTGAGAACAGTGATGTTGTCTTTATCAAGATGATGAGGGAAGACGAGAGGACGATATAAGTTTTTAGATCCAAATGCAGATTTTGAGTTAAGAAATCAACACACAATTAAACAAAAAAAATCATATAAAACCCTAGAGCAAGTGTGAGAAATAGGGAAATAGAGGAAGGGTGGGAGAGAGAGAGAGAGAGAGAGAGAGAGAGAGAGAGAGAGAGAAATACATGTGATTCAGTGGCGGTGGTGATTTGCAACAATGCCGGTGGCAAAGTGCAACGGTGACGAGCGCCGGTGACCAGCGACGGTGGTGAGCGGGGGTGAGGTTTGGTAGTGGCAATAGAGAGCCAAAAGTGTTTGATACAGAAGAGAGTGTATATCGTGTGTGTGTGGAAGAGACATAACAGAGCCAAAAGTGTG
The DNA here is from genome assembly GCA_025200525.1 of Camellia lanceoleosa. Taxonomy (NCBI): domain Eukaryota; kingdom Viridiplantae; phylum Streptophyta; class Magnoliopsida; order Ericales; family Theaceae; genus Camellia; species Camellia lanceoleosa. Next base: position 102,691,234 of record CM045763.1, on the reverse strand, counting down.
TGTGAACAGAGTGTATATCGGGCGCCAAAGTTAATTCGTTTCCCTCTAAAAAAAATATTCAATCTTTAGCAACTAAACTTTTGTTTTGTCCCCAAATCATAATGAAAATGACTAAATATTTTGTAACAAAAGATTGAGTGATAGCGACTAATATATTGGTAGCCAAAAGTATCATTTGGCTACTATTTATTTTATTTTATTTTTTTGTAGGCAAAAATTTAGTATACGCCGACTAAATTTTTTTAGTCACCAAAAGGTCTACAAATGTCCCTATTATTTGTTGACTAAACTATCTTTTTGTCGGTAAATAACTGTATATGGCGACTAAACCTAGAATTAGTAGCCTAAAATATAGACTTTTGGCGACTAATATTATTTTAGTAGCCTATTATTATATATTTAGTGACTAATTTTTTTTTTCAGTCTCCAAAAAGCAATATATCTCGACTAAAATAACATGGTAGCTAAACCGTGAACCTATGGCTACTAAAAAAAAATTAGTCACGAAAAGGTATATTTTTGGTGACTAAATTTGTTTTGGTCGCCAAATGTGTATTTTGTTGTAGTGAAGAAAACTAGTTGTGTTTCTTTCTTGTCATCGATTGCATGATTGGTGAAAATATGGAATGAACTATGCATTACTTATTGGTGAGAAGCATATATATATATATACTCACACACTAAAGAGATAAGGCCTTCAATGCAATTTCTAGAAAGATCTATTACTCGTTTCCTTGAATGTTTCAGTGATTTTTTGTGAAGTAAATAATGAAAAAGCTTGAATTCTTGTAGGTGAACAATGTTGGGATTCTTGGAACCAAGATGGATTGGGATTCTTTGCAGTCATCAGAGGGTAGTTGGGTGAGTCTTTATGCATGATTCATTTCATTTTCCCTCAAGTAAATTCAAATTGCTGTGATTCCATTAATGCATACCATGTAATGGCCTTTGATATTCTATTTTTCCTTCTTTTGTTTCACAAAGTTGCACTTTTTTTATGAAAAGGTCATGATCTATACCTAATCTTTAAATTTCATGGAGATCACTATTACTATTACACGATTCCATATAGAAAAGCAAAAGAGCAAAAGTGCACTTTTTATTAAATGTATATATATATTTATATATTTGGACAACGTTTTCCTACAATCCGTGATAGGGAAACCTTTTGTTGCCTCATATGTGACAACCTCTAAGATGATTCATGTGCATAATTACGTGATCAAAAGATCCCAAAAGTCATCATACTCCTTTTCAATAATTCTTTCATGTTGTTAAAAAAAAAAAAAGCGATTCATTATATTTTAGGAGAAAGAAAAAAGTGGTTGAAGAGAGTGGAGAGTGCTCAGAGTTTAGTTTATAAATTGGGTCAAAATCACCTCAATTGGCTTCTAATTTCATGCTTTGGTAGTTAAACCTAAAAATTAAAACATGCTTTTTAGGTAATGGGTAATAGAAACCACAAGGATTATAACTGAATGATTTCATTAATGCAGGAAGAAGTTGTAAGCTCATGGAAAAAGGTAATGACTCAAAGCTACGAGTTGGGTAACGAATGCTTGCAAATGAACTACTACGGCACAAAAAGGATGATTGAAGCACTCATTCCCCTCCTCCAGCTCTCTGACTCACCAAGGATTGTAAGTGTCTCTTCAGCCTTAGGGAAGCTAGAGGTATAAAAGTAACCATACCCTTCTTCACAAGTACAAAACTTGCACTCTAATTAAAACAAACTTACACAGCCTTACTAGCATTCAATTTTGGATTAAAATTCAGTTGTTGAACTGAAAGCAAAAGTTTAACTATCTCTTACCAAAAGTAATTATCAACGTTGTATTGTTGTTAGGTTAGGGCGGTTTTGTCTAGTCAAGACACATGGGTGACGCCACTCAATGATTAGTGGTGTCCGCTGAACCCCCTTAAATAAATATTTTTTGAAACCATATATATATATTTGTTTCTTTCAAAGTTATAATACAATTGTCACCACTAGAAAAATCGTTTTGAACTCGCATATAACTTTTAAAAATGTGTTCCTTTACTTTAAAAAATGTCTCGGCATCTATGAAATTTTTTCTCTCTCTTGTTTGCAAAATACTCGATTTTTATATGGTCTCATGATGAAATTGAAGGGAGTTGAGCATAGTGGAGATTTGTATTGTGTAGTCCATACATTTCCTTTCTCATGGATGTGGAGGTTCTGTTTTCATATTTTCAAATTTATTGTTGCCAATTGTAGCTAATCTTAGTTTTTGTAACGCTCCAAAAATATATACATCCGATAAACCCAATTTAACTCAAGATGATCTAATTCTCAATTATTCCATCATTAACATGAGAGAGAGAGAATGATAAATATTACATTCATTAATGTAAGGACCAAAACCCCTTTCTTTTCTATTCATGACTTTCTAGCAAGAATCATAAAAGAAACCACATGCAATCATACATTCACTATTTCTAAAATATAAATCTATGGCATGTGATGATAGAAATTTAAAGCAAGCTAAGTACAAAATAATACCCTATTGGCTATAAGTTCTAAGGCCTCCCTCAGTTACACAATAATGGTGTTCATACCCAAACACGAATAGCCCTTGGCTTACAAAAAGAAAACAAATAAAAACCAAGCTTCGTGCTCTAAAAGTTCCTTCTTGCCTTCACTTTGACAAAGGCACATTGCAATCACCAAAAAATGGTTTCCACTAAGGGATGAGCATAAAGCTCAGCAGAGCTAATCTAAATAAAGTGCACGCAATTTAACAATATCATGAGGTGCAATGCGTATGAGATGCCAATGCCAAAAATCATAGGTTTTCTCATTTTGAAACTCTAATGCCATGCACTTATTCAACAGCATAACCAATTCAATTACCCATTTCATAGAACAAAGGGTGGTAAATATGACACTGGAAATCCCTAGACTGGTGTCTACAAGTAGGCATAACTAGCACTACCAATCTCTACTTTACCGACTACTAACCGGAAGGCACGTGGTACCTACTCCGTGCATGTTTTTGGCCTTTCACCCCAGACACTGAGGCCAACTTAAACAATACCAATCTACATCCCCTATCCGGATTTACCAAATGTATTTACACTACAAGAAATTAGTCATTTACAGACTAAATTTTAGGGACCAATTCAATTTGGTCCCTAAAAACAATCTTTTAGAGACGAAAACATAACTTGTGATATTCTTTAATTATGAGCTCAAACACTTCTTTGCCCTAATTTTGCAGTTTTCTCTCTCTCTCTCTCTCTCTCTCTCTCTCTCTCTCTCTCTCTTTCTCCTGCTCTCTTTCTCTCTCTCATTTGAAGCTTGATGTGAGAAAATGGATCATGAAAATTGATTTATCATTACTCGTTAACGGTAGATCTATCGAACATATGAGATGTTAAGCTTCAATCAGGTAGATCTATCATTTTTCACACACATACACACACAGATCATGAAGTCTATGGGTTTGATTCTTCATCTTTTTCATCTTTTTCATATTTTTTATTTTTATTTTTTTTTGATGATTTGAGATTTGAAGCTTCGTTCACAACAGATCCATCATTTCTTTCAATTTTTTTTGTGTGTGTGTAGATGTGGTGCATCTCTCACTCTTTCTACCTCATATGTATGTGTATCTATAGATCTATGAAGAAAACAGTGATTTGTTCTCATTTTTGTTCGAATTATCAATTTTATTTGAAAGACAGGGTTGGTTTTCTGTTTTTGGTTGTTTTGTTTCTAGATTTGAATACGACTTCATTACTTTTCTGAGGTTTGTTTTTGTGTTCTTACTCTTGTTTTTTTACATCGATTACCGATTCGAATTTAGACTCAACAAAGTTCTACTTCTCTCAAAGATCACTTCTTGATTTTTTTACTAATTTTAAGTGTTTCGAATTGATCTTATTGTTTCATCGTCTTGTCTAATTCAGATGGCTTCGATGATGCTCTCTCTTGCCTCTGCATCTGCGCAGCTTCAGCAAGCTAATTGCAAGGTACCATTAACATCAATCCACTGGTTAATTTTACAAAATTTTCAATTTGTGTGATTTTCTTTTCATTTTCCCTGTGTTGGATGTTGAAAATGAAGTATAAAAAAAAAATCTATGAATTTAATTTTGTATTAGCTTTACTTCAGTGGAGTCCTTTTGTTCTATTGGATCACAATTGTGAAGCTTATCTAAAATTTTTAAGCATCACTTTTTTTTCTTTCCTTAGCAACTAAACTAGAACATTAAGGCTATGTTTGGGAACATGCTAAATTAGCCAAAAAGGAAATCCACTCCCTCTAATTTTTTTGCACATCTTTCCATAAAAAATCAGAAAAAAAGTTAATTTCCAAATGAATCCTAGGATGTATAGTAAAAAATCAGGAAAAAAAAGTCAATTTCCAAAAAGGTAATCCACTCCCCCTAATGGTTTTTTATTTTCCTGCTATTAACTTGTAGAGATGAGTTGTACTCCTGGTATATCTTGAACTAAGAAGTATAATGCACTAACACTATAGGTTGTTGGTGTGGGCTCTTTCTCCGGAACTACTGTTGCTTCTGCTATTGCCATCAGGTATTTTAAATTTTCTTGGCTGTATAGTTTCTTTTGTGTTCCCTTTGAATGTTCCCTTGCAATTTATTCTTTATATAGGGAAATTGAAGAGAAAGCATGTGGTTTGACCCTAAACTTATATGAAGAAAAGATCTTGATGAGTTATATTCCTTGTTCCAATTGTCACATGCACATATGATGTATATTTAGAAGGAAAGGGAGCTACTTTGTTAATCTTCAAAAGTAGTCTGAAATTGGATTCAAGCATTGGTTATTTCATGTTTTATGCAGATGGGTATCAAAGGATGGCATTGGTGTTGTTGGGTGCTTATTCATTGTTCTAGCAATTGTCAATTAAGCTAAGGGAAAAAAACAGGTATGGCGAATGTTTCTAGTAACCATGACTATCTTTTTGAGTTGGGCGATTTGGCAATCTTTTTGATGATGACCCAAAACAGTGGCGCATGTATGCAGACTTTGTTGGCAGTGTAGGAAGGTTGCTCTAATAAGCTTTTGGTTTGAATGAACAAAGTTATTTGAATTGTTATTAATTAAAGCCATTAAATTTGTCAATTTATTATGCAGCATCTTTGACCTAAGTATCCTGCATATTTCCTACCACTGGCATCTCTACGAAATCTTACCAAAGTATTTATTATAAGAATTTTTTGGCAGTACCTCCATTCATCATTTCTAATTTAAGCATTTATTAGTTTAAGATGCTCCATATATGTATCATTTTACCCATACTACCTACCTTCTTTCTCATTTTGCTTAAATGGATTGATTGGAGGTGTGTGCGCTACATATCCATTTATGCCTCTCTTTTTTTCTCTTTCTTTTTTTTGCTTGTGTGTGATGGGAATAGAACATTTTCTTCTTCTTTTACAAATTACTATTTGACTAGAATTTAGTATAGGTTTGTAGCTTTTTTTTTTGAGAGAGAGAGAGAGAGAGAGAAAGAGAGAGGAAGTTTGCTTTATATGGTGGCTACAATTGAAAAGTGAGTTTAATGTGGGTGGGTTTGCTTTATGGGTTTAAAAGTTAGAGAGAAAAGTGGGTTTAATTAGAGAAGTGGGTTGTTTTGAAAACTGGAAGAGATTTGGTTAGGTTGGTCTTCATAAGTCAAACCTATCTTGTATTCTTTGCACTTTAAAAGATCACAATCACTGTTGCATCTCAATACCTCATGACAATTGGCTTTTGTGTTTCTCTTTGATGAGGTGTATGTGATGATAACAAATAGGTAACATGGATCCCTATGTCATCCTGACTAGTCGTACTCGGGAGCAAAAAAGCAATGTTGCATCAGGTTTGCTTTGCTTTATATTGCTTTACATTAGCCTAAATTTTTGTTTCTAGACTTACTTAGATTACCATATCAATTTCAATTTTTATACTACATGAAACTGTTGGTGACTATAGATAGTGATAAGCTTTTGTGGTCGTGGAATAACTAATTGTTTAGGGCATGCTACTCTTGTAACTGAACTTGTGAAGAGGTGGTGCAAGAGAAAGAGAAAGTTGAAGTCGTCATAGAGTTCTAACTCATACAATGTTGAACTACTTTGATCTTGTTTTGGGATTTAACTCATATAATGAACTATGTTGAAGTGAATTTGGATACTTAGAGTTTTGATTTTTGTATATATAGGAATAGATTTGATCTTGTGTGTAAGATTTGATCCCTTTTTCTTTTCTCTCTCTTTTTTTTTTTTTTTTTTTTTTTTTTTTTTTTTTTTCTATATACAGGAATATATTTGGGTTTTGGATGTCAATTTGTGGCTATGAAATTGAATGTTTTCAAAATGTTATTTCTAACCTTTAGCGACCAAATATAATTGTTGTTAAAAAGGTCACTATTTTACTTTTTGCGACCAAATGGAGACATTTTGTGACGAAGTACTAGCGATGAAATATTTTAGTTTTGCAAAATCAAACATTTTGTGGCGATAGAAAATTTGTCGCTAATTGTCATTTTTAGGGACACTTTCAAAATTCGTCACTAAAAGTCAATTTTGACTTTCCTGGATAGACTTTTAGCGACTTTTTTGGTGACGAAATTAGTTTTGTCACAAAAAGCATTTAGGGACCAAAATAATTTATCGCCAAAAGTCTTATATATTGTAGTGTTACCCCATAACTCAACCCATTTCAAATATTCTCATTGAATAAATTTGAAAATCAATTTCTCAAATCCAATGCAAGAATTAAATCATGAGATTATGCAATGTTTAATGCCATGCATGAATTTGCAAATATTTCAATTTACCTATTTCACATGCAATTTTTTACAATAACCAATACAACCCTCCACAGTTGCTCAAACAATTATCTCTATACAAAATATATCAAGAGACAAATATAACTCATAATCTCATATTTTCAATCATTTCGACATAGGAGTAACAATCACATGTTCAATCTCCTCTTTTCCAACTCAATCAAGAATCATAATATTCTTCTAGAAATTACATCAATTTTTCCTTTTTATTCAAACTCAACATATATTTCTTTCGACTTTTTCAACATGATAAATATTTTCATTTTTCTCAAAAGTTCAATATTTTCAAATTAAACAATTTTCAAAAGAAACCTCAATGGTTTTCAATGTTCCCAACATCAATCTTATCCCTTTAAACATCCACTTTCAAATTCTCATTTGTTCAAATAAACATACAATTTTAACCCTTATAAACTTTTCACAAACATCTTAATCTTAGCATTTAAATTTCTAAGGTTTCACTAAAATTTGGGAATTTCTCATGAAAAAACCACATTACTCAAAATCCATGAGTCATACAAAATCTCACTCAACCAACAAGAGATTTAAAAAAAAAAATAAATAAATAAAATAAATAAATAAATAAAATTGAGAAGCTTCCCTATTTTCATGCATTTAATATACCATTAATAAAACATTAATCTTTTCAAATATCACACTTTCAAAATAACACATAATAAAGCTAAAACACATACACGGTGTTTAGAAAATCCCTACCTCAAAAGCTAGAAAAGGAAACAAGCAAGACATTCATACAAACTGAGACATGGTACATCAATCTCATACACAAAAAGAACATGAACCAAACCACATTTCATGCAGAAAGGATGCAAGAAAATTATGCAAACTTAACTACGTATCACGTAGGAAAGGCAAAAAATAACACAACCGTCGGGCGCACTCGAGGTGTCAAACAAGATCCCAACGCGTCGCATGCGAAGGAGAGAAGGAATGGTATGAACACTGGGACGTACCCGACTATTCTTAACCAAAGGGAACGGTGATAAACATCGGAACACATTCAAGTGTTTATAACCAAAATAAGGAGTGGTGATAAACATCAGAACACGTCTAAATGTTTGTAACCAAAACAGGGAGTGGTGGTGAACATTGGAACACATCCAAATGCTTTTAACCAAAATAGGGAGTGGTGGTGAACATTGGAACACATCCAAATGCTTTTAACCAAAACAGGGAGTGGTGGTGAACATCGGAACACGTCCAAATGATTTTAATCAAAATAGGGTAAAACAAAGGACATAAATGATCTCACCTAGAACCCCTCTGAATGAACCATACATACAATATCGTGCCTACATAAGAAAGAAACTTAACAAGCAAAACATAGTAAGAGTGCATGTTCTATGCAAGACGAATAACTATGACAAAATGTTAGAGACATGTTTTATGCAAAACATGAGAGAAACAAAACGGAAGCACATTCTATGCAACACGAACCAGAGCATGTTCTATGCAACATCAGAAGGCATATTCAATGTAACAGTACAAAATGCATGTTCTATGCATGATCAATAGCACAAAATGCATATTCTATGCAAGATTAGGAAATGCAAGTTCTATGCAACATAATTGGAATAAAAATGCATATTCAATGCAAATATTAGCAAATGCATGCTCTATGCACGATACTATGCATGATAATTGGAAGCATGTTCTATGCGAAAATGAAGAAATGCATATTCTATGCAACAATAGATGAATGCACATTCTATGCAATAATGGATTGAATAGCAACTTCCGATTTACCTCTCGGAAGAGTTGCAACAAATTAAAAAGGATACACCTTATTGATGTTGATCAGTGATGAATCATCATGCACCGAAGACATGGTTTTGAGTTTCTGCAGAGGCATTCTGAACCAAACACTGAGCATTCCCTTCACTTATTGAAATCCAAGAACACAAAATAGAACCAAGGACACGTAGGAGACTCTTGGACACCTGTCGCTGGCCACTGGTGTGCCTTGCCAGCCATCGATGGTGCCTTGCCAGCCATCGATGGCAGGCCGAGGGCAAAAAGGGTTTTTTGGCTTGGGTCTTTAAAAATAGGGCATGGCACTTCATTTCTACACAAACCCATATCTAAAATTCTTCCCTCTTTCTCTCTAGGTGCTCCTTCTTTCTAGATCCATGCTTTCTACGCATTTTCCAACACCCCACACAAACTTTATTCGCTAAATCCTCTTAGTTCTCTTCACTTAGAACCAATTGAAATTTGATTTCGACACTTCTTTCCTCATTTACACCATTCTAGGTTTATTCCCTTCAAGTTTCTCTCGAGTTTTGTGCACTTTTCCGGGCTTTGACTTTTTCTTCCATTTTTTCTCTCTTAGGGTTGACTTTTTCAAAGTTTCACCCTTTTTCTTCACTTTTCTTCACTTTCCACCTATCTCGCACCTTTTCAAATGGTGGATGATCTTCCTCATGATGGGGTTCCCCTAGAGCTTCCTTCAGTAGATTTCAAGGCGGACTTCGAGGCTGAGCCCGAGGCCGAGCCAGAGCCAGAGCCATTATTGTTGAGTATACGACCTTTTGATCCAGCGAGGTACCATCCTCAAACACACATATTGCCCACTGTAGGAGGCATCAAATGTTTCACTGACTTCATTGAGGACAAGCCAGAGGACCTCCTGTTGAGGGAGCCAGCGTCTCATTTATCGGCCATTGCCATTGAGGTATGAAAACTATTTTTATGCATTACTGCCCTTAACTAGTTGCATTCCTTGCACTACCTTCACCTAACTGTATCTCATACATTGTCTTGATCTGACTGCATTTCATGCATTGCATTGGCCTGATTGCACTTCATACATTGCCACAAGGCGAGTCTCGTGCCTTCAGGGGCTATGGTACGACGACTGCTCGAGATTGGTATGGCGAGCTTCTAGTTGGAGTTTGTGACATCATTGATGAGACAGGTTTCGGCCTCTTCGGCTCCAGTTTGACTCGGGTTATAGCGAGCCGTCCTCTCTTAGGAGCACTGGTGGAGAGGTGGTGGGACACCACCAACTCCTTCCACTTTTCCACCACGGGAGAGATGACGATGACTTCTTGCAACTTTGCCATGATCATTGGCTTAGGCGTAGGGGGTGATCCGATCCCTCTGGATCCTGATATGGGGCCATGGAGGTAGCATGACTCGAGCTGCTTGGGGCACATCCACCAATATACTAGGTGGGCATAGTGCGATACAGCTGGTTTGAGGAGTGGTTCAAAGGGACTGGGCCTGAGACGATTGAGGAGATAGAGCAGTATGCCAAAGGCTTCCTCATATTCATCTTCGGTACCACTTTGTTTTCAAACAGGTGGAACACTGTGGGTCTATATTTGTTGAGTGCCTTGGTGGTGCTTCCTCGAGTTCAGTTTTATGATTACGGCGAGCCAGCCTTACTACATTGTACGGATATATGAGCTCTTCCTCCCATCTGCGAGGGACTTTGGTTGGAGGCCACTAGTGAGCTTGAGAGGTACACATCTCAATTCCCTCTTTACACTTTACATTTTCTGTTCAGCATTTCATACTTTGTATCTGTTCTACATATGTGCTTTCTGCTTTGCACTCTCTGTATTTGTTCATACTGTGTTGATAATATACCTCCGCATTCTTCCTGCAGTTATGGGTATACGCATACTTCCTGGCTCTTGCCCCAAAGCCTGTGGATGAGGTTCCATTGACAGTCTCCTTTTCTCGAGAATACGACGGCCAGCTCCACCGTAGGACCCGCGAGTCCTTCATGTTCTTTGGCCAGTGTTTCGACATGGTAGCAGCGCATAAGGTAACCCAAAACAAAGTCATTTTTTTCTTTACAATTGTTTTGATCCACACATTAGCAACTGACAACGACTGATAATCTGTTCACTTTTTATTTCAGATCACATGGCAGCCCTGGGCTATGATACAGACAGAGCTTCGAGCCTAGTACAATGCAGCTTGGATCGTTACCCGCCATCACATTCTTCTTGAGGGCCCGATTTGTCGAGCCTGGTTCTTAGGCGAGCGTTTTGTGCATCAGACTTTGGGCTTGCCTGCTCCATTTATACTGATGACATCTCTAGCGTCCATGAGAGCGACAAATAGCTTGTTTACCGACAAGGTGATCCAGTTTATGGTAGGGCTAGAGGCAGAGTATTTTCGTATAGAGGGCGATTATGCAGTCTTTATCCAGACACATTTGATGCCACCTCTGACCGACGTTTGTGGGGGTGAAGGAGTGGGAGCTCCTTCCGTGACGGTGAGACGCAGAGCGACTAGGGCGAGCAGAGCCTGTGGCAGAGGGACTTCCCAGGTGAGGCAGGGGACCACGTGGCTAGAGCTGCCTACTGCGCTTACCTGCTGGTGGTATACTGGGAAGGCATATCAGATCCCCGTCAAGCCCGTGACAGTTGGGCATAGATACACCAAAGCCCAGGACGTACCTCCGGTATGTATAACACTTTTAGTTTTCGTATTTCTTTTGGATATTTGTTTGTTCTGGATATTAACCATTCCCAATGCATTTGCAGGCACCCCCAGGATACATTGAGGATCTACTGGAGCTACTAGCCTCCTTCGAGGGCATGATATTGAGGAGGGAGGCACTGCTCGGCTTCCACGGTATCCAGGTAATTTCTTTAGTTTTCTTACATTCCAGTCATCAAATTTCCACTGACATACTGGAACTGACACTTCAACTGAACACTTCCCACATTGTACTGGTATACTACATCTGAACCACACTGCACTGATACACTCCATCTGAATTCTACATTTTCACACTGTATTCATACTCTGTATCTCACCTCTACATGTACTTATTCTGTACACCATACTTGCATCTGATACACATACTATGCCTGACATATACCAACTGCCTTTTCAAGTCCCTTCTTGTCGACAAAGACTGGTGGCAGATGGGACTGACCATCGACCTCTTCCAAAGAAGAAGAAGAGAGAGATAGGTTCTAGCGTATGTCCAGGGCCAAGCTAGGAGCGCCTGAGTTGATAGTGGCCCTTCAGAGCCTATTCTGAGTGAGGATGGTATGAAGACCAGTGAGGCCGAGGAGACAGCGAGTCAGCATGCTGATTCATCTGAGAGTGCAGATGATGACGTTGGCTCGGATTCTGCTAGTGGTGAGGCTGTTAAGGCTGAGGAGGACTCCGAGGCGGAGAGCAGAGATGGCTCCGATTCAGACTCTAATTTAGATTCAGACAGTGGTGCCGATGGAGACAGTGCCGCAGAGTTCGCTCCGCCGAGGAAGAGGACGAAGAGGGCCTCTTGAGCCTGAGACAACTGGCGTTGATCTATCTGTATTTTTGCTTAGTTTCTTTTTACTAGTAGTGTTAGCACTTTGTACAGTTTGAAACAGGTTTTATTTCTCTAAAAACTTGTACTGCACTTTTGTAAAAAAGTGACCATGATAGGAATGAAAACCAGCTTTTTGATGAAAAAGTGTTGTATTTTGCATTCTGAGCACCGCATAACATTGCATAGCATAAAAACGAGATTGATTTCGACATTGAAAACTAAATATTCGTATTGCCACGACAGTCTGAATCAAGTAACGAATCAACCAACAGCTGAAATAATCAAAGTAATACAACTCAATAATTAAAATAACTACAACTCGATAAAGAAAACAATCCGATATACAACAAAATGATTCAATAAACAACTCGATTACCAAAACAACTTGATAAACAAAACAATTTGATAGACAAACAACTTAAACACAACTCGACAAACTTACTAAAGTTAAAAGGACTGAAAACAAGACCTTGAAACACACAAAGAACATAATAAACTTCTGCATCCAACTAATTCCTGACAAAAGAAGACAAGAGGCATAAGACGAAGGCCTGCCGGCCATAAAGGGTGGCTTGCTAGCCATCTATTGCTCCTGTCGGCCATAAATAGGTCTCTGCCGGCCATCAATGAACTGAACCTCCAAGATGTTGACACCTGGCCTCCACTCACTGTCTTATCTTCTACAAAAGCTCCAGCTTCATGATTTTTTCATTTCAGCTGCTATTTAGCCACAAATGGAGCCATTTTTCATCGAAAAACTCACATATTGGATTGCAACTTTAGATGGCTCTGAAAAAGTGAATTTCCAGGGTTTTGGGATAAATGCACTATTCCCGCTAAGTCGTTCTCCACTTTGTTTTCTGTTCCTACATGCTGGAGCTAGATGTTGGAACCTGATTACGCACGTTTTCAGCTTTGGAGGGCAAGAGATATGCCCTACAATTGAAGAATTCTAAGTTTTGGTGGAATCCCGGCGTGACGAGAAAATCTTGCCCCAATCCCGCTTTGGTCACATCCAAGCTTTAGGCAGGACATGTGGGCTCACTTTACACGATGCTCAATCCTTAGTTCACAATGGAAAGCTAGACATTCCCAACTTCATTCATAGATTTTCTGACGCCGGTGACTGCGATGACCGTCTTTGGCAGAGTTTTCGGCAGCATGCCCTTTGTTTGTGCATGTTGGCATTTTCTACTTGCCCCGGGTTTTGGAGGGTCTCGCATTCGCCTGATTGAAGTGTCCCAAGGCTTGAAAGAGGGCAAGAGCTGCATTGGCCGAGACTTTGATGGGCTTGGATGCCTTCTATCGGCGAGAGACAAACAAGTTTGCGAGAAGTCCACTACTTTTGCAGGTGATGTTTTCCACCCTATCTGATATATGCTTCTTACATTACTCGGCACTCATGCTCTATTTTTCTCTCAAAACCATTTCTTACTTTTCTCTCCACATACACCTCTCTATTCTTTAATCTTTCTTATTTTTCATCCCTCTCTAGATATGGCTCATGGACAGGTTGAAAGTAGTAGACTCTTGCCCTGAATACTTAGCACGAGGCTATTCTTTTGCCAACGGCTAGTTGATTTCCCAAATAAAGGGTGGTGGTGCCATTGGATGTGCAACAGGTTTGCTGCTGACATTGCCTGGCGTTGCCCTTGGTTTGATCTGCGCGAGATGAGCTACAGCATGTCTTGGCAACCCAGTATTCAGTTGATTGGCCAGACACACTGCGTCTTCTATTTTCTGTTTCGGTTCAGGTGTCAATTCAGACACGACCAGAATTGCCCAGAAGAGCGGGTAGAGTACCCGGCTTCATTCTTTGTCTGAGGCTCATAATTAGCTCGATATCCCACTACATGGAGGACAAGAGAAGTTCTGGTTCTCGCTCCCAATTTCAATTGCGCCCTTTCTGGCAAATGCTTGGCTTGGCTTGAAGATGAGGCACAAACCGGGCCTACTTTAGCATCTGAAGCTTCCACAAATTCTGGGAGGGGACGCAAGAACACCTAATTTATCTATACCCCGAGTTTATTGCTTTGATCTGTACTTTCAAGTTTTCCTTTTGAATGTAATAAAAAACAACTTTGATTTGCATCGAGAGATAGAGAACTTTGTATTGAAATCAATGAATTTGAAGTTGTGAACACTAAAAATTTTCCTTTTGGTCCAAAAATGGTCTAAGTTGTAAAAAGATTAATTTGAACAAAATCAACGTTTATTAAAACTTTTCAAAACCATTTTCGATAAGGATCATAACTTGACACACATGGAATCTATCCTTGAGATGCACAACCTTGAATCCAGCAAATGGAAAGTTGCCCCTTGTCTAAATAGCACTGCACTGTACTGTAACTAGCTCTTATAGTGAAAATCACAACCGAACTCTTGGATACAAAAAAGACAAAGATGACCTAAACAATCTCATGGACAGGACAGTTGAGTTTGAAGTGTTTACGACAGAACTTCAGAATGAAGTTGCATACGTATCCCAAAGATAGGAATCAAGTCTTATGTAGTTCAGTTCGGGTTCACTCAGGTATTAACATTCTCCTTTTGTGCTCTAACTTTTGCCAATGCCGCCCTTTCTAGGTTTTCAACCTTGCGAGCTCAGTTTTTCTTATTTCAAAATTTTTGTGCTCTAACTTTTGCCTAGGTCGCCCTTCCGGGTTTTTGGCCTAGTGAGCCACTCAAGGATAATATTTCTTCAACTTGTCCATGTTGATTGGTTGGGAGAATTCCAGGCCATCTAGGTCCATAAGAATGACAGCTCCACCCGACCAAATAGTATTGATGATGTAAGGACCAGTCCAATTGGGTCTGAACTTGCCCCTAGGGTCATGGATGGGAGCCTAGTTGTCTTCTAGCACCAAATCCCCCTCCTTAAGATTCTTGGACTTAACTTTCTTGTTGAAAGCCCTAGCGATCCTACGTAGATAACCTTGGACATGGTAGAGTTCTTTCAGCCTTCTTTCATCAAACAGCATTAGTTCTTCGAACCTGCTTTGTTGCCAATCTGCTTCTGTTATCTGGCACTTAGCCATAACCCGCAGCGATAGAACCTTTATTTCAATCGGTAGAACAACTTCCATCCCATAAACCAGAGAATACAGAGTTGCCCCAGTAAATGTAAGAATTGAAGTCCTATAGCCCCAGAGAGCAAATGGCAATTTGTCTGGCCAGTCTCTGTAAATCTCAACCATTTTCTGCAAAATGTGCTTGATGTTCTTGTTGGCGGCCTCAACAGCTCCGTTGGTTTGTGGCTGATATGTGGATGACTTACGAAAAACCACGTTGTATTTCTCCAACAAGTCAATTACTTCTTTCTTAAACTGGGAGCCATTGTCTGAAATGATCTCATTCAGGACCCTATAATGAAAAATAATATTATTCCTGATGAACTTAGCTACATGCGACGCTTTCAGCACTGCATAGGATTGGGCCTCGACCCACTTTGTAAAGTAATCTATTGCCAAAAGGATATACTCATGCCCATTTGACCCTTTCGCATAACTACCCTAATAACATCAATTCCCCAAACTAAAAAAGGCCATGGTGAAGTCATATTGTACAGCTTCGACGGCGGGATATTTATGCGATTTGCATGAATTTGGCATTTGTGGCATCGCTGAACAAAACCGATACAATCCTCCTCCATGGTTGACCAGTAATAACCCTGCCTGAGAATCTTCTGAGCTAGCATTACTCCACTCATGTGTGCTCCATACTTCCCTCCATGAATGGCCTCCATTAGGCACTTCGACTCTTCCCCATCAACACACAGCTTGTGCATTCCCAAATGGCCTCTTTTGTACAACTTGTCCTCACAGAGGATAAACTGAGCAGCCATTTGCCGTATTGCCCTCTTATCTTTGGCATTTGCCCTTGGTGGATAAGCCTCCTTTTCCAAGAAGTTCCAGATATCATAATACTAGGGGTTCTGATCTTATACTTCATCTATTGCGGCGATCAACTCGTAGGCCGGCGTATATCTCTGTTCAATAATGATCGAACGCATCCGGACTCCCAACGGGATGTCTATCATGGAAAATAGAGTTGATAAGGGGTCAACGAACCTGTTGTTCTCTCTTAGAAGATGAGTGTAGGTTAGCTTCTTAAACCTAGGAATTAGGACATCCAGGGTTTGGTGATAGATTTTTATCCTCTCTTCTTTGACTTTCCAGTCTCCTTTTGCTTGAGAAACAACCAGGTTTGAGTCCCCAATGACGTCCAACCTTTTTGCCCCTAGTTCCAGGGCGGCTTCCAATCCAGCGATTTATGCCTCGTATTCTATTTTATTGTTAGATACCTTGAACCGGAGTTTGAAGGCTAAAGGTATATGGGAATTGTCAGGTGCTATTAGCAACACCCCTATCCCATAACCGTACTGATTAGACGCTCCATCAAAGTACATGGTCCAAAGCTCTTCTTTGACTTGCAGAATAGCGTCATCTGAGAATAGGTATTCTATCGCTTCGTCCCCTTCCACTGGGTGATCTGTAAAAAATTCCACTACAGCTCTCCCCTTAACTGACTTGTGCGTGACATACTTCAAATCAAATTCGAAGAGAAGAGGCAGCCAACGAGTTAGCCTACCCGTAAGCGCTGGTTTCACGAAGAGATATTTTATGGGATCTAATCTCAAAACCAGAATTATAGAGTGAGCTAACAGGTAGTGCCTCAACTTCCTGGTAGCCCATACCAAGGCTAAGCAAGCTTTTTTCCAGCAGGGTGTAATGGGTCTCATATTCCAGCATCTTCTTGCTTAGGTAATAGATGGCTTTCTCCACTCTATCCTCAAATTCCTGTGCAAACATGCAGCCCATAGTTGTGTCGGTAACTGACAGGTACAGAATCAATGGCTTCTCCGGCTCTGACGGTGACAACACGGGTGGGTTCTGGAGGTACTACTTGATCTGCTCAAAAGCAAACTGGCATCGGTCATCCCATTGGAATTTCTTTCCTTTCTTCAGGAGACCAAATACTAGTTCACAAGTGAAGGTTAATTTTAAAATAAACCGTCTTATGAATTGCACTTTACCCAGAAAACCTTGCACTTCCTTTTCAGTCCTTGGTGGTGGCATTTCTAGTATGGCCTTGATTTTGGAAGTATCAACCTCGATGCCCCTCTATGTGATGAAGAAACCCATCATTTTTCCTACTATGACACCAAAAGTGCACTTCTGTGGATTTAGCCTCAATCGATATTCTCTGATCCGTTGGAAGAATTTCTTTAAGGTAGTGTAGTGGCTCTCTCTTTCCTTGGACTTGACAATCATGTCATCCACGTACACCTCAACCTCTTTGTGGATCCTATCATGCAAGATAGTGGTTGCAGCTCGTTGATAGGTAGCCTCAACATTCTTCAGACCGAACGGCATTACCCTGTAGTAGTGGGTTCCCCACGGCATGGTGAAGGCAATCTTCTACCTGTCCTCGGGTGCCATAAAGATCTGGTTATACCCGAAAAACGTATCCATGAAGGAAGTAATGCATGGCCTGCGGTGAAGTCCACCAACTCATCGATGTGAGGTAGAGGAAAGTCATCATTCGAACTGGCTTTGTTCAGATTTCTAAAATCCACACATATCCGAATTCTGCCATCTTTCTTCAACACCGGAATAATGTTGGCCAACCAAGTTGGATACTCAGATACTAGCAAAAACCCTGCATCTATCTGTTTGGTAACCTCTTCCTTGATTTTCAAAGTCCAATCCGGGCATATTCTTTGAAGCTTCTACTTTACGGGTCGGGCCTTAGGGTCAACAGGGATCCGATGCTGTATAATCTCAGGATCGATTCCAAGCATGTCTTCGTTGGACCACGCGAAAACATCTTTGAAATCTTTTAATAAAATGACTAAGTGCTCGCGTTCCTCCAAAGACAACGTAGACCCGATCTGGACCAGATGCGGATCCTTCTCAATACCCACATTAATTGTAATGATTTCATCAACAAGGGGTTTTACAAACCTCTCCTCCTCTCGATCAATCAAATGTTTCAAAACCAGAGAAATTCTTTCCTCATCATTTTTATAAAATTTTTGAAAGTCATGATCAATGCAATATATAAGTGGCACAGAGAAGTACTCAGAAACTGCAGTGGTATTCACATTCAAAATTTCCAACTCATCCAATTCCTCGGTTACAATTGACTCAAAAGAAAAGAAAAAAGATGACCTAGACAAAACTACGGCATTCGGGTTATCAACCCCAGGAATACCGGACTCCGACTCAGACGAACTGGAATCAGATTTCGACTCCACAGACTCTGTGGAATCAGATTCCGGCTCACTACTTGATTCAGAATTGCTAGATAGAAAACCCTCCTCTAATTGCCAAATGAGAGAGAGTGCATTAGATACATCTAGAATACCATTGGAAAGGTCCACACCTGATTGGTCTCCGATCATGGAAATGGTTAGGTCATCCCCCAAGCTTTCCAGTTTGATCTGAGGATCTGAAAGGAGACACGCCAGCATTACTCCTATCTCAAGTTCATTGCTGTTGGACTCATCCTCTGTACTCTGCTTAGCCTCAGCAGTTAATTCAATCTGCTCCTCTGTGGCTTCACCATCTTGCAGCTGTAGGTTGAAGAAAATCTCAAAGCTGGGCAGACGTCGCTTTTCAGAGTTCAACTATGGTTCAGGAAAGCCGCAAAATGGGAAGTTTCCCCCTCCTGGACAAAGCGACCGTTTAGAGTTCCCTGAATTGGCCTATGCACAAGCTCATAGTGCTTCCCACTTTGTTTAGCTTTGGCTCTTCTTACCATTTTCTTCACTTTGGTAGGCGTGTAGCCAAGGCCAAAGGCATGAGGGTAATGTGGCACTTCGGCCAGTGCAGTAATGCCCTTCTGGCTGCTCTTTCCTAATCCCATCCCGGGTATATGTTGTAGCTTGTTCATGAGGTAGACTGATTGACCACCGACGTACAACCCTTTATCAATAGCCAGGATATCTTGCACCATCCGGGCCTCAGCCAAGGTAAACCCAGATAGGAAAACATCCTTATCACCGTGTACAATCTCTAGTACTGGTGTAGTGACCTCAGGTAGAGGACGTATAGATGAATTTCCAAACACAATGGTTACCCCCTTTCCATGGGGGTACTTCAGTATCTGATGAAGAGTGGAAGAAACAGTTTCACTTGGTGTAGCCACGGCCGTCCAAGGAGTAAGTTAAAAGTGGCCGGAACATCCAGGACGTGAAACTCAATATCCTGTTGTGCTAACTTGTACTCTGACTTGCATTGTTCCCATCACTTCTCTACTCGTGTTGTCGTACGCCCGAATCACCTGGGTCCTAGGTACAAAGTCCGCTGGCTTCAAGCCAATAGCATAGGCCCTACGCAACGGACAAACATTGATTGCAGACCCAGTGTTAACCAATACAACTGGCACCCACTTCTCTCTGCATTCAACTGAGATGTATAAGGGTTTGTTATGCGCAGAGCCCTCGGGCGGCAATTCCTTATCTGAGAAGGTCAAAGTCGCGAAGGACCTCTCGGGAAGACAAGTCCTACTAATTGTTCTGGAGTTTTGTCGATAGATAGCTTGGCCTTATCCATTGTTGACAAGACAGCTTGCCGGTGCACGCGCGATGCCATGAGCAACCCCCAAATAGATATGTCTGCTTGGATCTTCTTTGTTTGGTAACGTTTACGTTTTGAGTTTATATTTACAAAAATTTTATAAACTGATTTTTGTTTATTTTTTGTTTATTTTTAGAAAAACAAAAACTACAAACGCGTTTGGTAATTAACAAAATGTTTAAAAAAATTTAAAAATATAAAAAAGAGTGAGAAATGACAAGTGGTGGCAAGTGGCGGCGGAAGACGGTGGTGGAAAGTGGTGACGGTGGGTGGTAGGTAGCTGGTGCTAGGTGGGTGGTGGTGTGTGGGTGGGTGGGTGGTGGTGGTGGGTAGCAGTGGGTGGTAGTGGTGGTGGTGGTGGTAGGTGGGTGGCGAATGGCGAGTGGGTGAGTAAGTGGCAGTGGTGGGTGGTGAGTGGGTGGTGGTGGTGGTGGCGGGGGGTGGTGGGTGTTGGTGGCAGGTGGGTGGCGGATGGCGGGTGGTGGTGGTAGGTGGGGATGGGTGAGTAGTGGTGGCGGGTGGTGGTGGGTGGTGGGTGGGTGGGTGGGTGGTGGTGTGGTGGTGGGTGGCGAAGGCGGGTGGTGGTGGGTGTGATTGCGGGTGGTGGGTGGTAGCAGTGGGTGGTGGTGGTAGTGGTGGTGTGGTGGTGGGTGGTGGGTGGTGGGTGGTGGTGGTGGTGGTGGATAGGCGGCGTGGTGGTGGTGGTGGTGGGTGAGTGGGTGACGGTGGCGGGTGGTAGGTGTTAGCGAGTGGGTGGTGGTGGTTGTGGGTAGTGGTGGCAGGTGGGTGGTAGGTGGGTGGTGGGTGATGGTGGTGGTGGTAGTGGTGGCGGGTGGTGGTGGCAGGTGGGTGGCAGGTGGCTGGTAGTGGTGGGTGGCTGGTGGTGGCAAGTGGTGGATGGTGGTGGCAGGTGGGTGGTGAGTGGTGGTGGCAAGTAGGTGGCGGGTGGTGGTGGCGGGCGGTGGATGGTAGTGGCGGGTGGTGGGTGGTGGCGGGTGGATGGTAGGTGGGTGGTGGGTGGTAGTGGTGGCGAGTGGGTGGCAGGTGGGTGGTGGTGGTGGTGGCGCGTGGTGGTGGTGGTGGTGGTGGTGGGTGGTGGGTGGTGGTGGTGGCGGAAGACGGTGGTGGAAAATGGTGGCGGGTGGTGGCTAGTGTTGGGTGGTAAAAAAAAAAAAAATTGAAAACTCAAAATGGAAACACATTTTTTGTGTTTTCATTTTTTGGCTAAATTTATAAACTGAGACTACTGATTTATAAATTAAAAATTTTACCAAACAAGTTTTTATTTGAGTTTTTTAAAATTTTATAAATATAAACAGAAAACTGAAGACGTAAGTGTTACCAAACAACACCTAATTGTTTCAGTATAGCCTTTTCTTCTTACAGTTTTTCCCTTAGTTTTTCAGCCTGCTTGTCCTTTTCAGATGCTTCAGGTTGGTGTAGGTGTGGGGGCTTGAAGTACTGCCCACTTCTAGTTATATGATCCATCTCCTCAGAGTACCAAGTGTCGTCTAGCAAGTCTTGACCCCAATCCTCATCAGTGTGGGCAAGATGCAGATCAATATCACAATACCACCGCAATTATCCGGTTCCATCCTAATTACTCCCACATCAATATCACAATCATTCCCCGTAGGGTCTTGAGCTTTTCTAGCCTTCTGATCATTCTCATCCCTTTCTTGTTCAAACCGCTTCAGTACGGCTTCTTGCTCTGTATCAGCAGTACTAATAATGCTCAATTCCTAAGCCACTTATTTCAGACCGACATCTTCTGGAAGCTTACCCTTTCTATCAGCTATTCCAACCTTTCCAGCGATTCCCACTTCCTGCTTGTCCAGCTTTGGTTGAAGTTTCTCATCTATATCAGGTTCATCACTGAGCCACCTTGAATTGTTTGTCGATCTGTTCAGATCAAACCAGTCAATCTATACATTCCCTAGATCTTGTTCATCGTAGAACTACAGATTGTCTAGGTCTTCTCCCAATTCTGCTAAATCATGTAGGCCTTGGCTCGGGACATCCTCCCGGACTACACTGACCTCCATTTCTGTTGGCCACTCTATATCTGGTCTGGCCTGATTGATTGGCACAATGTAGCGGCACGGGTTATATTCCTCCTCAGATAAGTCCACGGAGCCCTCAGGCACTGGACTAGTATTCCCATTCTCCACTGAGGCTAGCCTGCCTTTATCCACCGCAGTCACCACCATAGGTTCGGGTGTGGTTGCGTTCATCATGCACAAATCTGTGCTCTCTGGGATGAACAACGTCAGCTTAGGTAGGTGGACAGGGATGATGTATATACTGGGGTCGTAAGGGACGACTAGTGTACAGATGAGGTTTATTTGCCGAGGTGGAGGGACCTGGTTATGTAGTGGGAGGGGATTTGTAGTGACATTAGGCTTTTGAGGAGGCACTATCACCTTATTGTCAATGAGAGCTTGAATCTCATGACGCAATCTAAAGCATAGGTCAGTGTCGTGACCAAGTTGTTGTTGAAAAGTGCAGTATTTGGCCGGGTTGTGTTTCGGGGAAAGTGGATCGGGTAGGGGGCGAGGCTCTAGTGGCTTAAGGTGCCCCTTTTCGATCAGGACCTCTAAGGCTTTGGATAAGGGCATGTATAGAGGGGTGAAGACCCTTTGGCCTCGTAGTTGGTGCTTCGAGGTTTGTGAGGTTGTGTTGGATGTACCGGTTAAGAGGTTGGCAATTTTTGGTGTGGTGGTGACCATACCCACATCGGAAGGCCTTGTAGGTGCACTACCACTTGTAGTTGCATTGGAGCTGCGTGTGAAAGACCTCTTGGGCTACTGTTTCTTGTGGTCTATCAGACCCTATTTCATTGCATCCTCAATTTGCACCCCTATTTCATAGAGGTCAGCAAAAGTAGACAGAGGTAAGACTATTATCTTCTGTAACAGTCTTTGTTGTAGATTACGGACCACCATTCTGATATGGTCCTTTTCAGCCGGTCGGACAGTCATTATAGAGGCCTTGGCCCTCCACCGGGTGATAAAATCCGAGAAGCCCTCCTTCGCTTCCTGGCTGCTTCTAGATCACTAGTTATGACCTTAATTTGAGTGTTATAGGAGTACTGCGCTATGAAGGCCTCAGTCATCTCTTCCCAGTTTGTGACAACCCTCACCTCTGATTAGCGTTAAATTGTGATTAAGCATGATAAGTAACTGATTAAGATGAAATCCTAACTTGATTACATGAGTGTGTTGTTTAATTGCATTTTTATCTGTTTGTTACAAAATGATCTGTTCGTGATTTTAATTTCGTATTGCGAATTGAAAGCCTTATCGGTGACCGATTCAGAAATTGATTAGTGTTATATGCCAATTAGGATTTATAGAATTTTATGGTAGGTTTAATTAAAATTTGATTTGGAATGATTAAATTAGGATAAATAATGCTAGATTAATTGAATATAGGTTATTTACGTTTTTGCCATTGAGTGGGCCACCTTTAGAGACATTGTTTGGGGCTTAATTCTCATATTTGATGCATCATCTTTTCATCCATCTTCTAGACCAAAACCATGAGAGAGAGGGAAATAGGAGAAAATTGATTCATCTAGAGATTGGGTTGGAAAATTAGAGGAATTGAAGGAGAATTGCAAAATTGGGCTACCACACTTGGAATTCAAGACTTAAGGTAGGAAATTCACCCTCTTAATCATGAATTTAAGTTGTTACATGCATGGTTCATGGAAAATTGGTGATTAGAGTCAAGAATTAGCTTAAAGTGTTGTTTTGAGAGTGAATTCATGCATGCATGATCATATCATGAAGTTTTGAAGTTGTTTTGCATGAAATTCTTCCATGTATGTCTAGATTATGGTTGTAATCTTAGAATCCACCATGTTTTTGAGCTCAATCTTTCATTTGGTCAACCTTTGGAGCATTAGAGTTCATAGGAACTCATGCATGTGATGTTCTTGTTATGTTCATAAAGTTTTAGTTGAGATTGTGTTCAATTGGCATACTTTTGGGCTTTGATTTTGTAAAATGATCTTCAAAACATGTTGTATTATGAGTTTCAAAGTGTTTTCCAGAAAATTGGCCCAAAAGTTTTGATATGTTTAATGCTTGGTTTGAGCTTTGGGCACCAGAGAAACCACTTGGGGCCTCTTGCTCGCCGAAAGATTCAACAAGCGACCACCTTTGTTTTCAGACTCTCGCTCGAGCGACGGAATGCTGGCTCGAGCGTAAATTGAAAGCTCTCAGGTTTTTTCATGTGCAGACGCACGCTCGAGCGACGAGACCTATGCTCGAGCGAAGAATTATGTCTTACGCTCGAGCGAGCATTGAGCAGCGAATTTCAGTAACCATTTTTTTTCACATTTTTGCAGACCGCTCAAGTGAAGGAGTTTACGCTTGAGCGACCTCTCTGTTTTGGTAAGCTCGCTTGAGCGAAGAAAGCCATGCTCGAGCGAGACCCCTGTTTTCAGTAAATTTTGAAAAGTGTTTCAAAGCACATTTTTGCATCCTCATTCCATCCTAGACATTCTCAGGCCATGTTTAAGGCATCTTAATGAGGATAATGTTATAGAACCACACCAAGTCAAGATAGGGGCTAAGTTATTAATCCCAAGTGTGTAACCTAGTGTGTGTTCGTTCTGCAACTGTGTAGGGTTGGCACCCGAGGACGTTGATTAGCCTGCCTGTTGCCCAGTAAACTGTGAGTAACAATGTTGTAAAGATATGTTCAATTATAATCATTTTCTGAACGATTGACTGTACTGCTTTTTGAAATGACATTGTTTACTGAATGAATGTTTGTCCTATTTGTAAACTGCACTCGTGGCATCCATAGCAACTTACTATTACTGTACTGTTACTGTTACAGAGATCTCTGTCAGTTCCAATGTTTGGAACTACTACTGTTTACTATTTGATGGCCCTCAATTGACTGTTCGGTCTATTAAGACCTACTGCACTATTTTGCTATTGGATGTACCACGTATGACTGTTATGATTTCTAATTGACTGATATGGCATGAAATATGAGCCACTGATTGAATAACTGATCTACTGATGCAAATGACTATTTTAATTACTGAAAGGACATTCATTCTTAACCCCTTTACACAGTTGTTATTCATTGGGCTTTAGCTCACTTTTTATATATGTATGTAGGTGGCCAGGCACCGGACCGAAGCTAGGAGCGTCAAGTTAAGCTCATGTTTTGTCAAGCCAACCATTGTGCCTCACTTCGAGGTTCCGAGTTTTCTCAAGCCAAGGCTGTTTTGGGGTGTTTCAAATTCACCCTTTTGTCTCTGTTTTGTATTAACTGAATAAGACTTTGACTATACAGTTATGGTGTAGGGGTTGAATCCCTAACCTGCATAATATGTGTCTCTAATATGTATATATATATGAATGTGTTCATAAAAGTTTTTTTCCATTCAGATTTTCACAGCTCATTGGACATCTTTTATTTACTGTTTGGCTTGTGCCAGCCCCTTTTATACTATACTACTGTTATTACTATTAAGCAGGCCTTTAGTGATCACGGATTACTGGCCAGTTACGATGCTAAACCCTTTGGGGCGGGTTTGGGTCGTGACACAGTTTCTCTTAACAGAATCTTCAAGTTTGGTATACCAAATGGCCGCTATACCCGACGGGGTCCGGCTAAGGAGCGACAGCTTCTGTAGCCTAGTGAGACCCATAGGTCGTAGGATGTTAGAAAATAGCCGTAGATGGACCATAGGATCCCTTGCACCATCAAACTGGTCTATATGTGGCATTTTGAATCTGTTTGGCAATGTCACCGTCGCCTCAGTATAGCCATCCTCTATATCAGGGATCGAGTTTACACCCTGTGCCCATTTAAAGAGCTTCTCCAGGTTGCTCACTTTTAGTGCAGTAGGGTCGACCTCGAATTCAAACGGTGCCTTTGTTGGGTAAACCGGTGCCTTGGAAGTCTGGGATGGAATCGGATCCATTGGGATGCCAGCATTTTCCTAGACATTAATTGTGACCTTGGGTGTCTGGATTCCCACTGGGGGTGCATGGGATTCTGAGGCTACTGCAGGTTATGGCTGTTGTTGTTGAAGCCTCTCTACATCCTCATCTTGGTGAGCTATGGTCTCAGTTTGTCGAGCAGCATCTAGCTGCATGTTCTCAATAGTTTGCTGGAGTTGACGAAGCATGTCTTCCATGTTGACTGGAGGACTTTAAACTACCGGAACCGGTGAATACTCTTTGTCTAGAGTAGAAGTAGATGATCGGGCCTGACTGGGCACAGGCAAGGTAAATGGTGACTGCTGAATTGGCGAATTCTGCCAAACCCTCCTCCGTCTAGTAACTAGCAGGAGTGACACAAACACTAGCTGTCACCTGACTAGATCCCTAGATCTACAAATCCTTCTAACTCGGGTCTAGAATGCTTGGGGGGTAACAGAATCGTCTGAAGCAATGGTGAAAGATGACCTTGAAAAAAGAAAGTAAAGCAAAAAGAAACAAAAATCACAAACCGCACAACACCTCGGCTCAGACAGAAACAACACACAGTTGCAATCATAAGCTGGATAACTATACTTAAACACTGATTGCTGCCCTAAATTTTTGCCCCAAAATTGATACCCAGACTTGCAACTGATACATACATTCCTGCAAAGTTTCACTCTAATGCACGTATCTAGCTAGTGAGAGCCAAAACACCCCTATGATGGGGTAGGGTTACCCTGTCCTAGTTTCGTCAGGAGCTAGGGGTTCATTACGCAAACAAGCGGTTTGATACAATCTTGCATTCAGGTGAGCAACCTGTCCTAGTTTGGAATAGTCTCTATGGCTTCCGATATGCAACTAGGTCGATTGGTCAAAAGGGGTACCTTGGCAAGACCACCTAATATACCTCTCACACCTAACACCGAGAAGGGAAAGGAGGATCAAATGGTACAGCGGTGATCTAGATCCAAGGGTTGTGTTCCCATCGTGCAGAGCCCGGAACTGGTCAGCATTTTGGCAAGCTTTTCCAAGCAAGCCTCCGGCAAACCACTCAGGAATAGTAGACGGCAAACACTGTGACTTAGGCGCACCGATGCAAATGCAAAGGCAAAGGCAAAGAAACACATAAGTGTAGATAAAATAACATATCACGAGTTTGAGTTAAGTTCTCTAATTTCCCAGCAGAGTCGCCAGAAACTGTGGACTCGCCTTTTTCTGCGCTTCGCTTTTTGGAAAGGGTTTGAAAAGAAGGCCTCACAGTTCGAACTCCCGCAGTTCTGAATCTAGTCTTACAAGTGCAATGTGAAACTGATAAACACCAAAGAGTCCAAATCTAGCAAATCTTTTTGGAAAGTCGATTTTAAATCAAATAATGCCAAAATTGGACTGCTTTGCCAGATATAGAGTCGCCACCTAAATATTTTATTTTTGGAAAAATTTAGGAAACCCTGACTCGTGCCAAAAGCCACGTGTTTGTCATCACCAAAGTTGCCTCGACTTGGGAACTTGGGTACGAGAGGGGAAGGTCCTGAAATGAGCACCCTCGCTCACCTGATCAAAGATTAGCCTCTACTAATCATGATATGCTATTTTATAAACATTATGTGTTCTTTTTTCGGTTATTAGCTAACTTTACTATGTGATGCACACAAGCAAGTATAGACTAAAATTGCAAGAATTGGAACAACTTAACTCATGTCTGTTTTCGAAAATGGTTTGAATTTGCCACCTCAAGTGGGCTTAAAAATGTGGATTTGCCACTAAACATAGTGGGCTTAAAAGAGGATTTGCCACTCAACAAAGTGGGCTTAAAATGAACATTCGTTGAACTGTTCCAATTCAAACAACAAGCCTTCATCCATAGGCATTCATGTAGTTTATCAAGTAAGCACATAGCCTCATGGCAAGCATGCAAAACATGGCAATATGGCAATCACACTCATGCAAGTATGCTAAAGCATAAAACTTACCGAGTACTCCAAGCCAAAACAAAAACTAGTTAGAAAAATGCATGATCTTAACTATGTAAGATTTCTAATACAACACATGTAATAATGCAATTAAGAGGCTCGGCTACTAATATGACATACGAATCAATTTGAACAACATGCGATAAAACACGTATTCAAAGAAGATATTGAATTTGCAATGCAGTTTGAATGATGCGCCGAGCCTCAGAGCATGCAAGACAAATGAATGTATGCAGGCATGCGATATGCTAATTGAAATATGATCCCTAATCTAACCATCGAAAGTGGGTAAATAAAAGGGAGAAAGACGCGGGGTTCGAAGATATGCACAAACACACGCACACTTATTACAACATTACGCCCTCACGAAGGAGGGTTTGAATGAATAAGAGCTAACTCACTAGCTATGCTACTTAAACTAATCTAATTAACTTAACTAGACTAACTATTACAAATCAAATGAATAACTAGCAAACTAATTACTAATTATTATAACACTTAACTAACTAGCAAACTAATCATGCAAGGCATGCTGCCACTGCTCCGCCTCGGGAAGTGGAAGATGCATGTGTTCGATTTTCACCCCGAAAAGCCCTTCATTATGCTCTTGAGAGGCTTTGTCTGCAGGGTTGAGCACCTTCCAAGATATTTATGCTCCAACTTACCAAATATTCTCTGAGGCTTGCACCAGTGGCTTGCCAACCATCTACCGGCCAAAAAGGTGCCTTGCTAGCTAGAAATGAAATCTTGCCGGCCATTGATGAGGCACTGCCTGCCACTGATGCTCTGATTCACCATACTGTAACAGAGCACAAACAAAGCAAAATGAAGGTTTTTCCAAGGGTATGTTTGTACTGTACCCCTCCTTATCATCTCAAATCCTCAAAGGAGTGACACACTTGGATCTAAAACCACCAATCAAGTAATTTCATTGCATGATGGCCAAAGATCCAAGTTGTACAATTTCAATAGATGCACAAATATGACTCGAATAACCACCACTCTATCATGCATGATCAAGGGCAATGGAGACCTAGGAAAATGATACATTTCATCACTATTGAGTATGAAATGTCCCATTTGCCTTGTGTTCAAATTAACATTCAATTTGAACACATACAATGTAACACAAAGAATGCTTATCTTGCTTCTTTTACTTGCCAATTTTTGTTTACTCATTTTAGTTATCGATTCATTCTTTAATCGATTAAGTCCAAAAGTGAGTGTCTTCTAATGGAAAGATGGCTCAAACCACAAGGTGCTTTGGGCATGAAAGAGGCATTACACTGTTGGTAATGAACCCCCTAAGGGATTAAACCATTAGGTTCAACACCTCAATTCCACACTTAGGCAACACAAGTGGTTTGAAACCACTTTCAAAGCAAACAAAAGAGTGAAGAATGGAGGGAAGTTGCAGAGATTAAAGTGCTGAAATGGAGTGCAAAACAACACTAAAACATGCTTTGAACTCAAAACAATGATGATTAAAGCATTAAAACATCAAGCTAGTGAAGGAATTAACCCTACAACTATGCAATACAAGCCTCAACTGAATTAAACAGCCCAAAATAGAGCCAAAATAGGTCAAAACAGAGACAAAAACATGCTGGACTTAAGCTAAATTAAGCTAGAAAAACATGCTAACTCATGAAGCTAACTAGGCATGTAAACAAGACACAAGGAGGGGAGGCTAATCCCTCCAATTTTGGACTTCAAAATAAGGTTTTTACCACTGAAAAACCTCTAAGATTTAGTGGTTAAAAGGCCCAAAACAATTATTTTGAAAGTGGTGAAAAGATGGCACAAAAGCTTAACAAGCTAAGAAGCAAAAGGGGTAGACAACCCCCTAACTCAAAAAGGCTTAAACCACCACTTTTAGGTTTCAAAAATAGAACTTTTTACATGCCAAAACTAGCCCCAAAATAGTTGAAAAAGATGGCAAAGCAAGTATTGAAAGCAAGCTTAAATAACAAGTGTTATACCTCTTGAAGCAAAGGCACAAAATAGGCAACAATCCAAGCCCAAACCACTTGCTAGAGCTCAAACCAAGTCTCAATGAACCTCAACTCAAAGAGAAGTAACTTCTATCAAGGAAGTGTATGCAAAAGTGTAGGGAAAACAAGCTTCAAGGCACAAAATTGTAAGAGAGAGAGAAATCTAGAGAGAGAGTTTTTTTGTCTTCAAATTTTTCTAACCCCCTTACATGCAAGAGAGGGCTCCTATATATAGAAAATATAAAATCCTCTCACAAAGATCTAGCCACACATGTGTTGGAAGATGCATGAACCTGTGCAAACAACTGGCACAAAATATCACAAAATATTTGCAGAAAAGACTGATGGCTGGCAAGGCTTCATTGATGGTCGACAAGGCACATCAATGGCCCGCAGGCCAAAAGGCATGGCCGACAGCCTTCAAGGATGGCCGGCAGGCCATCAAAAATTTCACCCTCAAAAGACCCAAGCATGGTCCAAAGATGAGGCAAAATGGATGCTGGGTTTAGAAAACTCAAACCTGTGGCATTTTGCCGCGGACTTCGAGCGTTCGGTGGGAAATCAAACTCATTATCGGATGTACTTGCAAGAACATCCAAGTCTTAAAGGGGCCGTCAAAAATGGGGTGTCTATAGTTACTTTGTTTGACAGTAACATGTTATTCTAGCAATATTATCCAAGAAAAAAAAAGAAGATATTTTACTTTGTCTTTGCTCAATTATGTGTTTTCTCCCTAGGGGGTTTATGAAGCAAAATAAATTGAGCTGTCCTTTTCACCAAACAAGGGTCCAATGGAGGGGTTTTGGCTAAATTTTCCAAGCCTTTTTGACTTCTCCCATACTTACTGCTGTACTATTTTCAACTTCTCCCATAAACTACAGTTAGTGATGAGATTGTTAAATTATTTTTATAAAAAATCTACAAAAATAATTTGTATATTAAAAAAATATCTAAAATAAATATAAATTCTTATTAAAAAAAAAAAGGTTGCAAATGCGAAAAAAAAGTACATTATGTATTTCATTAATAATGCTCAAAAAATGTGCCACGTGTTTGTGTGAAGGCTTGACACATGTCTACTCTCAAATTATCAAGTCAATATAGATGAAATCAAATAACTCAGCTTCAATGGCTAACAAATATTAGAAGCTCGACCATTGAAGTATAATAACTATTAATTAATATAATTTAGCAATTGAAAGGTCTCAAACAACATCTTTTTGTCTTCTCAAATGTTTCTTTTTTTTGGTTCATGCATTCATTTTAATATTGATAGAGAATTGGATGTGTGGAAGAGTGAGAAACATTATATATTGAGTTATGTAATTGTTGTGATGAAAAATAAATGTTGTCTTTCCCTTTTATGGCAATTTATTTGGTTATACCTCCAATTAAAACGTCAAGTGTTCTTCTACATCATCATTGAACGTTACTTTTATTTTTTTTAGATACTTTGTCTCACAATTGTTTGTGTTTTATGTTATAAAATTTTGTTACATCTGTGTTTGTAAAGCTACTAGATGGACCTAATGCAAGAAGTGTAGACTATTTTAATGTCATTCTCAGGATTAGAAGTACAAAAAACATACACAAAAAGTATATGAATAGACAAGATTTTACAAAATTTATTTGTGAGTCTCACTTCTTGAAAATCCTATAATTCATTTATTTTTTTTTATTATATTTTATGTTTGGTTCCTGTACTTTTTTTTTAAAATATAGTTTTCTTTGTTTTCTTTAAATGTTTATTTTTTAAAATTAATAAATAAATAAGTAAATCGTCTTTTATTTTAAACAATTTCATTTTTATTTTTTATTTTTGTTGGCTTTTTTGGCTTTCGAATGTTAAAAATGTAATTTGAGCGTGCCAGCAAGGATAAAAAAGTCCTTACAGAAATATTAAATGCTAACCAATTACCAGACAATTACTTCAAAATTCTTTTAGCCTCACTGAAGAGGACTTTTACTGGTGGCTTGTTTTTAGGAGAAAATTCAGACGACTAATCACAAAATACAAGAAATAGGGAGAAAGATTGTCAAAAATCAAATTTCATTAAGTAAAACGAAAGTTTACAAATGTACCTTTGCACTTTTACAGCTTTGAAGGAGATTACAACCACAAACTAACTTAGAACTACTCCTAGAAATTTGAAGTGTAGAACATGAAAGAAAAAGACTGGAAAATAAAGGACGGGAAATATAAAGGATAGGAAAATATAAAGTAAAATAAATTGGTTTTTGGACCTGGTCTTGGGTCTTTCCACTATCAGCTTTCTCCTCTATTTATAAGCCTTGGTAGTAACTGTCAAAGTGGACGATAACTGTCAAAGTAACCTCCATGATCATGGGACATGACTCTAAGCATTTTGCCTCCACTAAGCCATTTCTTACAGTTGGGCTTCCCTCCTGAATTTGAATTTAAATCTTCAAAAACCGTTTAGCCATGTCACCTTGTTCCTTTCGATTGTTCTAGTACTTCGCAGACCTATTGCCATTGATATGATTTTCCACTTATCCTCTAATAATGCGAGACCTTTACTAATTCCACAAGTTACCCCTGATGGACCACATGTCAACTTGTGATTGGCTGATACAAAATATATGGCCAACATTACCCCCTGCACTAATATAACCAATATTTGGTAATATTAGTGGATCGATACACTATTGCCTACGTTCCAGGATGTGCATGGTAATTAATTGTTCTAGAAATATAACCATCTTCAAGAAATGTTTAAAACACTGAACTTAATCTTATGCTTGTACCTTACTTCCACTACCAGTGCAAACGAAGGGACTGTATAGCGATCCCGGTTTTGCCCCAACCTTCATTGTATTCCAGACTTGGGTTTCATGGCTTAGTATTGTATCCATGTCTTGTTTTCCCCTTTGACCCTTTGTATTTGAGTTTTGGAAATTGTTGGGCGAGTTTGGAACATGTTGGTTGTTAGTTTGTTTAGATTATTGGCCTCTTCGCTCGAGCGAGACATCTTACGCTCGATCGAGGATTTTTTAATTTGATTCTTTGCTTAAGCAAGGTTTCTTACGCTAGAGTGAAAGTTGAGAGTCCTCAGGTTTCTTTCCCAGACGCAAAATTTCTGGGAAGGTGAAGTGCTTTGCTCGAGCGAGGATTCTTGCACTCGAGTGAGCGTCTGAGTCTATAAAACTTCTGAAGCTTTGCATTTTACGCTCGAGCAACGCTTCTTGCGCTCGAGCGAGGTCACTTGTTGTGTCTGGTCGCTTGAGCGATAACTCCTTCGCTCGAGTGAAGGTCGCGTATATCAGTTCACAGCAGGGTGATTTTATATCACTTTTGATCTTCTTTTTTCCTAAGAACACTAACCCGACTCTCTCTCTCTCTCTCTCTCTCTCTCTCTCTCTAAAACTCTATCTCTCTCTTTATAAATACACCGTTGATTTGGGGGTCTCTCAACCCTAGTTCCTTTGTTAAAAAGGTAGAGCACCTTGAGGGCTCCATGTTGATCTGAATAGATTATGGTGTCGGCTTGTTTGAAGTGTCTCCATCTTCTCCTTTGCTCTCCTAACGTTGAGGTAGGGATATTCTACTCTTTGATATGGTTTTTAACCTAGGTATTGGTCATTTTGTATAAATGGTGGAGTTGGGAGGTTTTGGGGGAAGCTAGGGTTTGGATTTGAATTTTCAAAGAGGGGTTTTCTATATTTGGCTCCATATATGTAGGTGAGGACTTGATTATGATGTTATATGAAAATAAACGGTAAGATTGGGCCTTGGGGCTGATATTGGGAAAAGGGAAAGGTTTTGCCCTAATTTGTGTTAAAGAACTATTTTGAATAAATAATGAAATTGATGTGGGAAAGATGAAATTAGAAGGGTGTGTAATTGAATGGTGTAGTTGGATTTGTTAAATCACTCACCTATGAAAAGTTGATAAATTATCTATATGATGGGTTGTATATCTGTTTAGAAATATCTATTTTGGGCTATCGGTGGAGGATAGCTACGATTGTTGTAGAAACTGCATGAGGATTAGGTGAATTGAAATTAATCATTTGAATTATGTCATTGACGGTTTGATTAAACTATTGAATATGTGACTTGGTTAGTCATTGTATATGACAACGCTTTTAAATACATTGTATATGTATCATTGTTTCGGAGGAAACATGGGATGGACTTCATTAAAAACTAAGTTGGCCGGAGTATCCAGGGTGAAAGTCCCGAAATCTTATATATATACAGGTGTCGATTCCCTCGGATGTGAAATCCGTAAAATGGCAAGAAAATAAATGTGTTGGATTGATGAATGTATTGAATTGCGAACCATTGGGTCTAATCTCATTTTGGTTGATTGGATAATAATGAATTTGGTTAATAAATTAACTCGAAATGAATGAATGGAAATGGATTGAGAAATGGTTATCTATTTTGAATGGTCTTGGAAAGGATTTGTGTTGGTTATGATTATTGATCATTTATCTGATGCTCATATCTTAGTTAAATCTCACATATTGTTTTAGCATATCTCCACTGGGCTTTGGCTCACCCTACTTAGGAAACCATTTTCAGATACAGGTGACATGCCACCTCCAA
This sequence comes from Camellia lanceoleosa, assembly GCA_025200525.1. Lineage (NCBI taxonomy): Eukaryota > Viridiplantae > Streptophyta > Magnoliopsida > Ericales > Theaceae > Camellia > Camellia lanceoleosa. Next base: position 102,657,025 of record CM045763.1, on the reverse strand, counting down.
GAACATAACTTGGGAGGATTTGGAGCTGAAGGCTCCATTTTGGTTATTTTGCTTTGTGTTAAATGTTTATTCAAGCCAAGGGCTTTATATGTGCAGAGCTTAGGACTCTTTTGTTGTAACCAAGTAATATCTTGGAAGGATGTAAGCCCGTAGGGCGTTTATTTTGTTATAATTAATTAGTGTTACATGCTGTAATTTCAGAATGAATATTTATGAAAGTATAATGCGTGTAATCTTTTTGTAATATATGCTCTAATGAATGAAAGTAATACTTTTCCTATTATGTTTATGGATCTCTCGGGTTGGATTATTCTCTTTATTTTGAGGTTACAACTTGGTATTAGAGCATGCCGGGTTTGAATACTTTGGGTACGTGGGAAGTGGTTAGTAGCATGGTGGGTTTGTCTCGTTTGTTAGAGACTCAAGTATGATGTTATGTACTTATATGATAATATGCTTATGTGATTATATGGGTATGAAATTTAATTTCTAGGATGTTGATCGGGTCCATGGGGTTTTGGGACTCCTTTTGGAAAGGCACTTGATCATTGCCATTTCTAACTAGAACTCTAGCAACGCCACGAGAAGGTCATTATCTGGAAATGAAGTTCGTATGTGCTTATGTGATTATATGCTTATGTGGAATGAATTACAGTTGTCCATCAAATTAGGACGCGAGTGAGATAGCTTCAACACATTTGTAAATGTGCTAATCTCTTTTGTTACCTTTATTAGGATGTCAGAACGAGGTCGTAGTGGTAGGCGTGGTAGGCCTAGGAGGCACAAGATGCCTATACCGGATGAGATTTTGGCACTGAAGGAAGGGGTTGGTTAGGCCAATGTGGCCGAGCCAGTAGGTCAACAGGCCATGGGCGCCTTAGCCCGTGAAATGGCAGGAGTATCGAGGGAATCCATGGACATTCTCAGGGCTGAAATCAAGTCCAGGCCCATATAGCTGAAACAGGGCCATCTCTTAAAGAGGGAGTTCTTCCGGTCGAATCTAGACGAGTTTTTGGGTGATCCCAAAGAGCCATTGAAGGTTGATGAGTGGTTGGAGCAGATAACGAAGACGTTTGAGATGCTCGGCATCGAAGATGGAGGTTGAGAGTGACCTTGGCATCCTTCCAGCTGAAGGGAGACGTGAGTCTGTGGTGGAAGTATGCACAGGGGCGCATTGGTGGGACTTGGGAGGCCTTTGTTGATTCTTTCCAGAACAAGTACTTACCTACTACAGTGAGGGATAAGTTGAGGGATCAATTCTCCAAGTTGGTGCAGTTGAATACACCAGTGGCTAAGTTTGAGGCCACCTTTACTAGCTTGTCTAGGTTTGCACCGAAGTTAGTGGCAACTGAGGAACGCCGTTGTCTGGAGTTCAAAAAGATATTGAGGGGGCTCATGTTTAGAGTTGCCAGGTCCATGATTAGGGATTATGGGCGCCTTGTGGAGGCTGGAGCCCATCTTGAGACTATCATGTATGCGAAGGAGGAGAGGATGAGGGGCTCGAGGAGGAGTTAGAATGGCCAGGGGGACAGTAAGAGGCAGAGGGGTTTTCACCCACAACAGTCCCATGGAGCGCACTCGAGGTCTACCTTTCTAGTACTGAGTTCGGGTTCTGAGAGAGGTGGTTAGGGAGACATTACCTGTTTTAAATATGGTCAGTTGGGTCACAAGTCTCCAGTTTGTTTGCAGAGAGGAGGAGGGCAGTGAGCAGCTTCATCTTCGGCTCGTTCTTAGGGCCAAAGTCAGGGCAGAGGCCAGCTGCTCACTTGTTATCAGTGTGGGCAGGTGGGCACTTGAAGAGGTTTTGCCCACAGTTGGGTGGCACACCTGGTGCGTTCGAGGCAGACACAGAGTCACCAACCAGCGCAGTCAGTACAGGCCTTGAGGGCCAATTAAGGAGCCTCTTTGGCTCAGTTAATGCAACAGTCTTATGCCTTGAGGGGTAAGCAGGTAGATCAGAGAACTACGGGGTGCGTGTATGCTGTTACTGCGCCAGATCTTGTATCGGCTCCATCTGTTGTGAGAGGTACCTTTTTGTTTTGCAACTCGGTTGCTAGTGTGTTAATTGATACAGGTGCATCCCACTCCTTTATATCTTCTGCACTCGCATTAGTTTTGGGGTTAGAGTTGGCATAGTTAGCATCTCCTATTTGTGTTGTGTCACCTGTTGGGGGTGAGATGGTTTTGAAACAGGGTTGTTGGGGCTGTGATATAGAGGTCACAAATCATTGGCTTCCTTTTTCTTTTGTATTGATGGACATGTCTGGTTTTGACGTTATTTTGGGTATGGACTGGTTATTGTCATACCAGGTTGTTATAGATTGTTACCGTTAGAGGGTTACTGTATGTACCTTGAGTGGTGATTGCCTTTATTTCTTGGGAGACCGGGTGGATAGAGTCTTATCACCGGTATATGATCCGCATGGGCAGAGCGAGCTTAGTTGTCTTCTTGCTAGCTTTATGAGCAGTGAGCGTAATAAAGTTCGAGTTGAGTTGCCAAGAGTGGTTTGCGAGTTCTCGGATGTCTTTCCCGAGGATCTTATTAATTTACCACCTCACCGAGAGATCGAGTTCTCTATTGATCTAGTGCCTGGAACGACACCGATTTCCATGGCACCATATCGCTTTGCACTAGCTGAGTTGAGCGAGTTGAAGATTCAACTCCAAGAACTACTAGATAAGGGCTTTGTTCACCATAGTACTTTGCCTTGGGGAGCAGAGGCCCTTTTTGCTAAAAAGAAAGATGGGGCCTTGCGACTTTATATTGATTACCTAAAGTTGAACCGGGTTACGGTTAAAAACAAATATCCTATGCCTCGTATATATGACTTGTTTGATCAGTTGAAAGGGTCACGTTGTTTTTCTAAGATGGACCTAAGATCGGGCTACCATCAGTTGAGGGTTAGAGAGGAAGACATCCCGAAGACGGCATTCCGTATGTAGTATGGCCACTATGAGTTTCTTGTTATGCTTTTGGGCTAACCAATGCCCCAACTATGTTTATGGACTTGATGAACCGAATCTTCCGAGAGTTCTTAGATCGCTTTGTAGTCGTCTTTGTGGATGACATTTTGATTTACTCACCCTCTAAGGAGGATTACGAGGAACACTTGTGAGTAATGCTTGAGTTGCTTAGAGCCCATAAGTTGTATGCTAAGTTTGGGAAGTGTGAGCTTTTGCTAAAAGAAGTTAAGTTTTTAGGTCATGTGGTATCCGGGGAAGGGGTGACTGTAGATTCATCCAAAATTAAGGCAGTACAGGATTGGGCACAACCTAAGAATATTTTTGAGATTCGTACTTTCTTGGGGTTGGCCGGGTATTACCGTCGGTTTGTGAAGGATTTCTCCAAATTAGCTTCGCCTTTGACTAGATTAACAAGGAAAGGGGCTAAATTTCTGTGGAGTGAGGCCTGTGAAAAGTTGTTCCAAGAGCTTAAAGTTAGGTTAACCACTGCTCCAGTCTTGATTATTCCAGAGAGGGGTTTGCGCTATTCAGTGTATTGTGATGCCTCACAAGAGGGTTTGGGTTGTGTATTGATGCAAGGGGGGAAAGTAATGGCCTATGGCTTATGATAGTTGAAAACACACGAGAGGAACTACTCTATTCACGATTTAGAGTTAGCAGCTGTGATTTTTACCTTGAAGATTTGGAGGCACTATCTGTATGGTGAGAAATTTGAGGTATTTTCTGATTATAAGAGTCTGAAGTATCTGTGTACACAGAAGGACTTGAATTTGAGGCAGAGAAGGTGGATGGAGTTCATAGAAGATTATGACTTCGAGTTACATTACCATCCCCAGGAAGGCCAATGTTATGGCCGATGCCCTAAGTAGGAAATCCATCAGTAGTGTAGCTTGTATTGCTATCCGGGAATGGGAGATGTTGGGTGCCCTTGGTGAATTTAACTTGCAGCTGGGCAACTCTGTTGAGTCTACAGCCTTGTTTTCTGTAGTTGCACGACCTACACTTGTGAACCCGGTGTTAGAAGCAGAGAAGGGTGACTTTGAGGTATAATCCCTCCCAGAGAAGATCTCTAGTGGAAAGGTAGAGAAGGGTCTAACTGTGTATCCCGACCTGAGTGTGAGATACCATGACCACTTGTTTGTGTCAGAGTCTTGCCAAGAGGAGGTACTCCGAGAGTTTCATCATTCACGCCTTGCGGTGCATCCAGGAGGCACAAAGATGTATCATGATCTGAGTCGCCAGTTTTGGTGAAGGGGTATGAAGAAGGATGTGGCAGTGTTTGTATCAAAGTGCCTTACTTGCCAGCAAGTGAAGGCCGAACATCAGAGGCCAGCGGGTTTGTTGCAAAAGCAAAGTGGAAATGAGAGCATGTCATGATGGATTTTGTTGTGGGCTTTCCAAGGACTCAACGGGGCAGCGACACCATTTGGGTGGTAGTTGACTGGTTGACCAAGTCGGCCCATTTTATTCCTATACGTGTAAGAGATTCGGTAGATTACCTTGCTGACTTGTACATTCGGGATATAGTCAGGTTCCATGGGGTCCCTATGATGATTGTCTAGGGTAAAGACCCGCGTTTCACTGCTCGGTTGTGGCAGAGCTTACAGAGTGCCTTGGGCTCTAGATTGACTTTTTGCACGGCTTACCATCCTCAGACTGACAGGCAGTTCGAGTGTACTATTCAGATCCTTGAGGATATGCTTCAAGGCTGTGTCCTTGACTTTAAGGGGTCATGGGAGAGACACTTACCCTTAGTGGAGTTTGCCTACAATAACAGTTTCCAATTGAGTATTGGCATGGCACCGTTTGAGGCCTTGTATGGCCAACCGTGTAGATCTTCAGTGTGTTGGGCCAAGGCGGGTGATGCACCTTTGTTAGGTCCACAGTTGGTTCAGGAAATGATGGAGAAAGTGGCACTTATCCGTAAAAGGTTGGTTACAGCCCAGAGTCGTCAAAAGAGTTATGCTGACCATAGAAGGAGACCTTTGTCATTCGAGGTGGGTGATCATGTCTTTTTGAAGATATCACCTAGGCGGGGTTTGATGAGATTTGGGAAGTGCGGGAAGTTATCCCCTCGGTTTATTGGCCCTTTTGAGATCCTTGAGTGGATTGGAGAGATTGCCTATCGTTTAGTGTTGCCGCCACAACTTTCCGGAGTGCATGACGTGTTTCATATTAGTATGCTTCGGAAATATGAGCCAGATCCATCACGTGTGTTGGATTAAACCAACTTAGAGGTAGATGAGGATGCCTTATATGAGGAGAGACTGGTAAGAGTCTTGGATAGACGGGACCAAGTCTTGTGAGGCAAGACAATTTCCTTGGTCAAAGTATTGTGGAAACATCAAGGGGTTGAGGAAGCAACTTGGGAGCGTGAATTGGAAGTTCGAGAGAAATATCCAGACTTATTTGTTGATGTTTGAGTGTATGTTGAGATTTTAGTTTTACTTATGAACTATGAGAACATTATATATGTTTTGAATTATGAAAGCATTGTATATGTTGAATATAGTTCGGGAATGCAAGTTGATTTGGACATCGTATATACTATTTCGGTTGAAAATGCAAATATATCATAACCACGGAATATGTTTTGGAGATATGGAATATACGTATTGAAATTTGTTAAATTTCAGAAAATGTACATTGGTAAAATATGTTGGGCTATATACATTGTGGAATTATCCTCTTGTGAAGGGATTGAATGGCTGGTGGGTGGGTCATGATGATGAGAGTTGAATTGTAATCATTTTGAAAATTAGATAATCTTCGTTTTGAAACTTGTACTAAAATTTCAGGGACGAAATTCTTTAAGGGGGGGGGGGGAGGTTATAGCGATCCTGGTTTTGCCCCGACCTTCATTGTATTCCGGACTCAGGTTTCGTGGCTTAGTATTGCATCCATGTCTTGTTTTCCCCTTTGACCCTTCGTATTTGAGTTTTGAAACTCGTTAGGCGAGTTTGAAATAAGTTGGTTGTTAGTTTGTTTAGATTATTGGCCTCTTCACTCGAGCAAGGCTTCTTGCGCTTGAGCGAGATTTTTTTAATTTGCTTCTTCGCTCTAGCGAGGTTTCTTGCGCTGGAGCGAGAATTGAGAGTCCTCAGGTTTCTTTCCCAGACGTAGAATTTCTGGAAAGGTGAAGTGCTTTGCTCGAGCGAGGATTCTTGTGCTCGAGTGAGCGTGTGTGTCTGTAAAACTTATGAAGCTTTGCATTTTACGCTTGAGTGACACTTCTTGCGCTTGAGCGAGGTCACTTGTTGTGTCTGGTCACTCGAGCGATAACTCCTTCGCTCGAGTGAAGGTAGCGTATATCAGTTCGCAGCAGGGTGATTTTATATCACTTTTGATTTTCTTTTTCCCTAAGAACCCTAACCCAACTCTCTCTTTCTCTCTCTCTCTCTCTCTCTATAAATACGCCTTGATTTGGTGGTCTCTCAACCCTAATTCCTTTGTTAAAAAGGTAGAACACCTTGAGGGCTCTGTGTTGATCCGAATAGATCGTGGTGTCGGCTTGTTTGAAGTGTCTCCATTTTCTCCTTTTCTCTCCTAACGTTGAGGTAGGGATATTCTACTCTTTGATATGGTTTTCAACCTAGGTATTGGTCATTTTGTATAAATGGTGGAGTTGGAAGGTTTTAGGGAAAGCTAGGGTTTGGGGTTTGAATTTTGAAAGAGCGGTTTTCTATATTTGGCTCTATATATGTAGGTGAGAACTTGATTATGATGTTATATGAAAATAAATGGTGATATTGGGAAAAGGGGAAGGTTTTGCCCTAATTTGTGTTAAAGAACTATTTTGAATAAATAATGAAATTGATGTGGGAAATATGAAATTGGAAGGGTGTATAATTGAATGGTGTAATTGGATTTGCTAAATCACTCACCTATGGAAATTTGATAAATTATTTGTTTGATGGAATGTATATCTGTTTAGAAATATCTATTTTGGGCTATCGGTGGAGAATAGCTATAATTGTTGTAGAAACTGCATGAGGATTAGGTGAATTGAACTAATCATTTGAATTATGTCATTGAATATGACGGTTTGATTAAACTGTTGAATATGTAACTTGGTTAGTCATTGTATATGACAACGCTTTTAAATACATTGTATATGTATCATTGTTTGGGAGGAGATAGGGGATGTACTCCATTGTTTCGGATGAGATAGGGGATGGACTCCATTGAAAACTAACTTGGCCGGAGTGTCCACGGTGAAAAGTCCCGAAATCTTATATATATATATATATACGGGTGTCGATTTCCTTAGATATGATTTCCGTAAAATGGCAAGAAAATAGAAGTGTCGGATTGATGAATGTGTTGAATTGCGAACCATTGGGTGTAATCTCATTTTTGTTGATTGGATAATAATGAATTTGGTTAATAAATTAACCCGAAATGGATGAATGGAAATGGATTGAGGTATGGTTATCTATTTTGAATGGTCTTGGAAAGGATTTGTGCTGGTTATGATTATTGATCATTCATCTAATGATCATATCTTAGTTAAATCTCATATATTGTTTTAGCATATCTCTACTGGGCTTTGGCTCAACCTACTTGGGAAACCATTTTCAGGTACAGGTGACATGCCATCTCCAAGAACATAACTTGGGAGGATTTGGGGCAGAAAGCTCCATTTTTGTTATTTTGCCTTGTGTTAAATGTTTATTCAAGCCGAGGACTTTATATGTATAGAGCTTAGGACTCTTTTGTTGTAACCAAGTAACATCTTGGAAAGATGTAAGCCCGTAGGGCGTTTATTTTGTTGTAATTAATTAGTGTTATATGCTGTAGTTTCAGAATGAATATTTATGAAAGTATAATGCATGTAATATTTTTGTAATATAAGCTCTAATGAATGAAAGTAATACTTTTCCTATTATGTTTATGGATCTCTCGGGTTGGATTATCCTCTTTATTTTGAGGGCGTTACAAACTACTACATCCTTGATGGCCAATCAAACCTTTTCCTTTACTGATCAAGTATACAAAGAGGTTTTTGGTAATGATGGCCAACCTCGAAAGAACTCTCATGCATTTATTAGCCATATTTATCTTCCTCCATTGATACAAGTCATGGAGGCTTATGCAAAATATGCACCTTTAGAACAAAAACTTGCTCAAATGGATCTCAAAGGCTTTTTATCTACTTCAAAGATCTCTGCGTGGGATGAGGCTGCCTCCTCTTCTACCAAACTACTGGTTGGAATGCCTGGCCAAAACCAACCCAAACTCAGACATGGGAGCGAATTTACTGTAGACTTGTTAAATTTGATGACCCTATTTCGGTTCCTCTTTCGTCTCACAGCTCCGTGGTATACCCCTATGTACTATTTGATCGCCTTCGCTGCCTCAAAGACAATTTGCTTTCGACATGGTATACCTCTACCTTGCCATCCAAAATTGTGCGAAAGACCCCTCATCCAATTGAGGCTTTGAGACTAAGCCTCTCACAATTAGCCAAGAAGGCAAAACTTTGCTCTTCTGACTGGCTAGAGTGTGTGAATGAGCCCCTGTTTCCACCTTCCTTTGAAGAGGACCTAACTGCTCTTCGCCTTTCTCCTAATCCTAACTGGATTGAGGAATTGATGCCCATTCTTCTTGAGGATCGACACTTCACCCCTTATTAGGCCTCAGCTCCCCCAACTGTTTACTAGCAGTATAAGGCTCAAACTTTGCTTGCTACCTTCTCCCACCTATCCTTCGAAGTGCTTCGAAATGACACCCTCCACAAAAACCTTCTATGGGCTTGTGACATATTCTCCCGAAGCCACATCCTTAATTCAGTGGCCCAGGTAGAACTCTATACCTTCTTGGACTAACTCTATCTTTTGCATAACTAGCATAAGAATGCCTTGTACACCAATGAATCTTTGGATGAGATCTTTGCCACTCATATTCAAACCTAATACGAAGCATAAAATCTCCTTGAAGAATATGAACACTTTAAGAACAATGACCCAGCATACGGAGAAGATACCATCATGAATGAGGTGGATGAAGTGGAGAAGGCACTGAAGCAAACAAAATTTGAAATGAGGGCCCAACAGGTTTTCCACCAAATAAGGGCACACCAGTTAGAGAAGCCCCATTTAGATAGGATAGAGGAAAGGTTAGAACAGGAACATGTATGTATTGAATTTTGCTGGACTAAGTTCCATGATCTTATAACCCTTTCCATTACTTACTTTTACGAAATTGAGAATGTAGCCAAATAGACCCTCCCAATGTAAATGTTTATGTTAATAAGATATGGGTTTCATTGTTCCAATTGCATGGTTTTATGGTTTTATATTTGCTTAATATGTATGCCTTTAATTTCAAGACTCACATTTAACAAATACTAGCTCCGAAGTAACCCATTCCTTTCAAAACCAAATCAAGCATTTCGAAGCACACTTTTCCCCTCTAAAGATAGCAGAATGCTCTTCGAAGTAAATTTTCTTGGTCAAAAAGTCCAAAAATGTACCTCCAATACCTTCAAAATTTTGAATGGATCTTGAATTCCACATGGGTCGAATAAAACCAATAACTTGGAACTACTTGATCCGTCAGACTAAATGGGCAACTTGGACAAGAAGGCAAAAATGCCCTTCACTTGTCTATTTCGAACTCTTGCCCCCATTCTTACTCACTTCTACCTACTTCCACTCTTACTTTAGTTCTCACTTTAGCTCTCACTCTTCCCTCCTTTACTTTCATTTTTCTCACTTTTATTTCAATTCCTCACCGATGGCTGCTTCTTCTTCCGCAAATCTGCCAGTTGTTAAACATTTATATCCCTCAGTGGCTTTGAGGAGATGTATAAATGATGAAATAACTAAGTATGGAACACCAGAGGGCCCCAGTGCAATTGATGGAAGGATCTTCGTCCCTTGCCACCACACACAAGGGGAATATGTTCTTGGCCCCATTTTTAAGGAGGCTCTTTCTGCACTTCCTCCCTTATACCTATGCTTGGAGGATCACTACCTCCTTTATGAAGGAAAGCTCAACTGGGGGGGTTAGAAAGCCACTCGACCTCATTGCTACTGGTTAACATTGAAAATAGAATGGGAGGAATGGTATGACAGAGTCATGGAGGCTAGGGAACAAGACCTAGAAGACCCACTACAACAAATAAGAGTTTTAGAGACCCAATATTGTAGTCTCTAAAAGTGAAAATTTTGTTGCAAAAGACATTTAGGGACCAATTTCTATCGTCATGAGGATAGTCGCTAAAAGGTCGTCTTGAAAAGTCCAAAACAAGGCTTTTAGTGACAATTTTGAAAATGCCACTAATAAATAGACTTTTAGGGACAAAATAATTTGGTCTCAAAATGGTTTAATTTTTGAGACAAAAAATTTGGTCCTAAAAAGATAATAATTCATCACTAATGTCTAATTTTTGTTGCTAAAAATATAATAACGGCACTTTTCGCAACAAACATATTTGGTCCCTAAAAAATAATTTTGTCCCTAAATTTTGGTCTCTAAAATCTTAATTTTTTGTAGTGACCTCTGTATCCTTGATGCCTTCCAACTTTCCAGGTTCATAATTCTTGAGGACCCCTATCTTATACTTGCTGCTCTTTGTTTTTAGAATTCTGCTTTTAACTTCTTTCAATTCCGATGTGGTATGATGGCCCCCACCATTTTTGATATGTGCCATCTTTTAGGGCTCTCACTCGTTGGTGAACCCTTCGATCCTGATTACCCAGACCTTAAGGTCTCCTTTTCTGTTCCTTCTTCGAATTCTTCCTATAGTGACTTTGTAGTACCTGATAACAAAAGGGAAGATCCTATGATTGATCGAGAGTTCTTTTCTTTTATCCTTTATTGGCTTTGCAAATTTCTTTTTTGTACCTCCTCTTAAAGAATAATGCTCGAATTTGTCCCCCTTGCCAATGCTCTGGCTTTAAAGAAGAAGATAGCCCTGGACCCTTACGTTCTAGGCCATGTATATAGGGTTTGTTCTTAATTTTGTGAGAGGCCTCTAGAGCCTAATCAAGGAAGTCCAATTTAGGTACTCCAACTCTAACCTTTTTCTTACTTTGCTGACTTGCATTTCCGTTGCCTAAAATTCCTAGTGTAAGAGCCCGCCACTTATGGAGAAAAGTATGCCAGAGTCTCATTATACTCTTCTAGTTTTGCCTACTATTTTTCTTACTTCCATCAACTTCTAGTTTCTATTCGTCCCTCATTCTTTTGTCCCTTTTGAGGCTAATATTGGGGCAGCATAGTTAAGGCCCTTTTGACGAATACCATATGCTCCAAGCCTATTCATAAGAAAATGTGGGCCCCAATTTTGGTTCCAAAGGATCTCTTTATTGGCACTTTAACCCCCAAAGCCTACAAATGCATTTCTGAGGTATACTGCCCCTCCCAATTTACAAAGCAGTTTGGGCTTACTTAGGGGATCCCTGTCCTCCTCTGTAGCCTTTCCAATTCTAACCCTGAGACCAGAAATTTGAAAGTGCCAAAATCTAGGTTGGATGAGGCCGTAATCAAAATTGTTCATGATTTCTCCAACTTTGAATTCGTGCCTTTTACCAATCACAATGGGGTCATGAAAAGATTCCAAGACTGGTGGACAACCAATATGGAGGTGCATCTTGCCACTCCCACTTTGGACTTCCTGAAGGAGCTAAATATACCATCCTAAGGTGGGAAAACCACAACTAAAGAGAGTAGCATCACCATAGCTTCCACCCCCTGCTACCTCAACCCCTACTGCTTCAACTTCCTCACCCAGAATTACCAAGGCTTCTCTTAAGAAAGGTATATGCTTTGTCGCTTCTTTTGTCTTTCCTTTTCCCTCTTCTATATTGTTCTTTTACTGAGTGTTTCTTTTACTAGTATAAGAGCTTCACAAGAGTCTTTGTCTCAGAGAGCACAAGCCCTGGAAACACTGAAGGGAAAATAGTAGGTTTTAAAGAAAAGAAAAGCCCAACTCAAGCTTGAGCTTGTGGAAGAAGCACCTGAGGTTCCCTCAGAGGCAGAGGAGGAAGAAAAAGAAGAATCTTCTCTAAAAATGATGAAGGGGCTAGCCTTCCCAACTACCAAACTCATTATGGATTTTGCTCATGAAGCAGTTGCCAAGGCAGTAGAGAGGGAGAAGGCCAAAGAGATGATAATCTTCCAAAGGTCAGAGAAGTAAAAGCAGCAAAAGATCTCAAAAAAGGAGGTGGCTAATGCTGAGGCAGCACAAAAGGAGACTACAAGAAAAAATAGAGCTGCTAAACATCATACCTTTCATAGCTCTCCAACTATCACTACTACAACTGTTGGTGCTAGTAATTATCTTTAGCATTTTATAATGCCTTATGTTTTCGAAATCCTTTGTGCTAATATTGCCTTATCATTTTTTTTTGGGTTTCGAAATGCAACAGCAACTAGCCTGCCTCTCTCTTTTTCAATATCAGCCCCTTCTTCCCTGGCTAGAACTGAAAGGCCACTTTTAAGCCCCTCTGAGCTGAAAGAAGCCCTAAAGGGAAAAGTAAAAGTAGAGCCTAACCTGCCAATGAGTGTAGAGCCCTTTCAAAGCCATATTTCCAATCTTTGCCTCTACACTTTTCATAACTTCTTCCTTGATTCCTTCGAGGCTTGATATGTCAATCATCCTATCTTTCCCAACTCCTAGTCCTCCTAAGTTGCATAGTTTTTGTCATACCCCGAACCCGCCCCCATGGGTTAAGGACATAATCGGCCAGTAATCACGAGATTACCTACGGCCTTAAACCAAGTCAGATATGTTTTAACAGAGTTAAGGGGGGGCCAAACGGAAGCAATTTCAAACTTTTGTCCATAGAGCTGTGCTTACATGGCACGTCATAACATTTCTCAAACATACATTAATAACTCACATCAAGGAAAGTTAACATATAAGCTTTATATAACAGGATCATTCAAGTCATGGTCAGCTAATCAAAACTAAATACAACCGTAATCCAAAGTTCTCGCCAACATGACAAAATATAACAAAATAGCAAAAGGGCGAAAACAAGTCTCGTGCGTGAGACGTTGGGGCTAACTCTTCAAAATCTTGACTGTTTCACACAAACATTACTGAGGCTGGGTTTGGACCTCCCTTGGCTTACCTATAGACACATGAATGAGCGTGAGCGAAAGCCCAGTGAATAATATCAAATAAAGAAGATATACGAACGGTATTTAGAACAACATACATTAGATGACCTTAGACCCAATTCATATTTCTATCTAGTATATATATACACATATAGGTGAAGTGACTGTGGTTCCAAACACGTCAAACGGCCTCGGGCCCAATTCATTCATATCCAACGGCCTTTCGCCCAATCGTTTCTGTCTGATGGCCTTTGGCCCAATCATTCACGTCAAACGGCCTTTGGCCCATTCATTCGGGTCATATGGCCTTTGGCCCATTCATTCGCGTCATATGGCCTTTGGCCCATTCATTCATGTCATACGGCCTTTGGCCCATTCACTCATATCATACGGCCTTTGGCCCATTCGTTCATGTCATACGACCTTTTGCCCATTCATTCATGTCATAGCAAACATTTGTCCACAATTCAAATTAACAAACTTATAAGACTTATAGGGGAATAAGCAATTGGACAAATAACACACTTCAAAATATCTTTACTAAGATATTACTCGCAGTGATCTGCCGGTTGATTTGCCCTGGAGCTCGACCCTACACATTACATAACACATATGGGTCATAATTGATTCAATCCGCTCTTAATTCATACATCCCTCTTAGGCTTCTTTTTTATTCTTTTAATTCGTTTATGATGCTCAATGCATGCCTAAGAGTGCTCAGAAATGAAAGAGAACGAAAGATGAAACACATAACACTTTTACAAAATTTCTGAAACAGGGGTCCCTGCTCGAGTGTGGGTTCCGCCGCTCGAGCGGACCCTCATAGTCTGCAAAAGTACTAGTTACCTCATTTTTATGCTTGAGCGTGAATTCGGATGCTCGATCTGAAGGTCACACTACATGGCTCCCCGCTCGAGCGTGAATCTCCTCGCACGAGCAGACATCCATGTCTACAAAAAGTTCTGGGAGCTCGTATTTTCCTGCTCGAGTGGCGCTTTCCCCACTCGAGCGGACATGCCAAATTCTAGGTTTTCCAGAATTGTTCTTGAAGTTCAATTTTGATGTTCAAAGGTTCCAAACTCATGATTTCGGTTAAAAAACATGTAAACACATTATATTACATGAGAATATAAGAGTATGACACCAAATTGTTCAAAATCATCATCTAATTCTCAAATAACCCTCATTTCTTTTGTATGATCAAAACCCATGCATTCAAACTTCATACCAAATTCATATCTCTTTCAATTCAACATGCATGTTAGTCTTTGACCCCAATTCTATTTCAAATAGCACCAATGATGCTTATAACCATGAAACTCAACAAAACCATGCTTGCATGTATGCTTCAATGCTCAATCTTTCATAATTCACATATTACATGCTAGATTATGTAATTTCATAGCAATTCTCTTCATGCATGAACACATGCACTTCAATCTCAACTTAATCAATTCAATTCATGATCTAACTTACCATTGAATCTTCAATTCACAAAAATCACAACTCAAACTCATGAATTTAGCGTTGATTACTCACCTAGGAGCTTCAAACACTCAAGTGCTTTGAGTTCAACTTCCAATTCTCAAGCCTTGAGCCAAAATTGCACAATTCTCCCCCTCTCTCTCTCTAGAGCCAACCCTCTCCCTCTCTAGAATGTAAAATCTGATTTTGAGCTCAAAACTAAAGGAATGTGGGTATATAATGGCCCTTTTATAGCCCATCTTAATCAAATTCGATTAACACTAATTAATTGAGCACTATTTCATCAATTTAATCTATTTAATTTGATTCGAATCAAGTTTCAATTAAATATCACCATAGGCTCTAAAAATTACGCCAATCACAATGGCGTAGTCAATTTCGATTTCTGTGGCCGATAGGGCCTTCAATTTAAATTCTAAAACAGATAATCAAACAGATTTTCCAACGGTGAACAAATAGAAATTCAAAATTGCATATATTCATGTAAACGACACTCAAAATCATATCAAACACATAATCACATTCGTAATTAAGATTAATTAGCATAATACGAAGCAGGGTTATCACAGTTTGTCCTTGGTATCCATTGCCTTACCCCTTCATACTCCTTTATCCTCTAGATTCTTGGCTACTTTTTTACTTTTTGAGAGTACACCTATTGCTACTCCTACTTCAGTGGCAGCTGGTACTTCTAGGGGTGACACTGGTGGTACACCAATTCTTTCTTTACTAGACTTGCTGGTAGCCAGGACAATGGATGTTGCTGAGAAATCCTTCTCTTCTTCTCCTATACCAATGCTTCCAGCCTTCTCTTCCACAAGTGACCCTCTTGTGATACCACTTTTTGAAGAGGAGATGGACATCTTCGAAGCTCAGCTAGCAAGCTTATTTGACATATCTACACCAGCCCTACTAACTGGTAGTGAGATTGAGCCACTAGTTGTGGCTAACTCTTTATTGGAGATAATCAAAAGCTCATTTGCTGTTGAGATCATCTCTTTTCCTCAAACAAACATGGGCACTTGCTTAGAGCTATTGAGAACCTTTTCAAGGGTTCCATTTGAAGCTTTGCAAAAGCCAATCATTAAGAATGGATTCCTCAAATGCTGTCAAGTACTCAATCAATCCCATGTTACCTTTAGAAGCCATTTAACCCAGTGTAGACAGTCCATTTTTTATCACCCTTAAGACTTGGGTGCCTCAGGTTGATCACTCAATATTGAAATGTTACGCTTTGTATGCTCAAGTTTCTCAGCAAGAGCTCTGATTTTCCAAACTTCAGAACCTAGAATTGTGCATGTACCTGATTAGACCAGCCTAGGTTTCCAAAAACCTGTCTGTTTCATTCCTAAAAATGCTTGACTATCCAGAGGCCTGTAGGCCAACAGATGGCTGGCAAAATTTAGTGGTCGGCCGTCCACTTCACGGCCGACTGACCATGTTTTCCAGTTGGCAGATATTTTGTTGTTAGCTGTTGCCAGCTATCTCCCTTTATGCATGCACCACACCAGCTGTCTCTATATGGATATTTTCGATTGAGGTTCATGTTTCCCTATATAGACATGACCACCTCTCTTGGAAATAAGGTTAGAAAAAAATTCAAAAGGCCAAAGACTTGCATAGTACACTCTCTCTCTATCTTGCAACTTACACACTCTCTCTCTTTACACTTCCTAAACCAAAGATTTAGCTCTTCTTGCTGAGATTCTTGAGCTAAAATCTTAGCCCTTGAGAGTGAGAACTTGTTGGTTTGTAAACAAAGGAGTTACCTCTCTTCAAGAGGTATAATTTTCAGCATCCCTACACTACTTATCTCCTATATTTTCTTGTTGATTTTGAACTATTTTTATACTATCTTTTTACGGGCTAAAACTTGTGGCTTAAAGTTATCTAAGGTGGAGGGGTTAACCACCCTTCTTTAAACCTTGTTTTCCAAGCTTTTGCCTTGGTGTTTTCTATCGCTTCCTCAACTTTTTTCCAGCTTTTCACCACTGATTTTCAGAGGTTTTTAGAGGCTAAAATATTGGTTTTGAAGTCCCAAATGGAGGGGTTAGCCATCCCTCATTTGGCTTGTTTGCTAGCTTAACTTCTCCATTATTTTAGCTTACTCTTTTAGGATTTTCTACCACAATTCCAACACTGTTTTAGCTTAATTTAGGACTGTTTTTGTGTGTTAGTTTCATTTATGCTTTGTATAAGCATGCATGTAGTGTAATGGTCCTCATAGGTTTGGTGTTTTAGGCCTTAGCCACCAACCTATTTGAGTTGATAGCATTTATTTTACGCTTTTCCTATTTGTGTTCACCTCTAATCACCTTTGCAATCTCCCTTCTTTCTTGGTTTTTTTTTTTATTTATTTGTTTGAGAATCGTTTCAACCGAGTGTTGTTTAAGCTTGAGGAAGAGGTCACTCCATGCTTAATGGTTTAATCTCTTTGGAGGTTCATTACCAAAGGCATGACCTCTCTCTCATGCCCAAAACAACTTCTTGTTTGACACTTCTCTTCATTAGTGGACCTAATCCTTTTTTTTTTTGTTTTGTTTTTTGGACTCAATTGATTAATGAATGGAAAGGTAAGTAAAAGAGGCAATAAATTGAACTAAGAGGTAACAAGATAATAAAATGGTTTGGGGTTCAATCGGACATTAATTGAACCCGTTGAGTCTTAGGCCATTTCATACTTGTTAGTGATGATAATGGTTTGAGAATCAATGTCAACCACTTCTCTTGATCAATATCATGATAGGGAGAGGTTTTTGTTGGCCGTTTAGCTTCATTTATTAAGCTTTTGTCCCTTTCTTGGTAGACCATCATGCAAATGAGTTTGCATCGATTGATGGTTTGTGAACCAAGCCTATCCCTTCTTTGATCTGTTTGATGATAATGAGAGGTAGGGTGGAGAAACACCTCTTGAAGACACTCTATTTTTACCCTGTCTCTTTTCTATTGTAGTAGGGTAGACTCTTAAAACAGTGGTCGGCCAGCCATCAACCAATCAGCCGACCACCTTCTCTTGGCCGGCCGACCACTTATTTCAGACCAGTAGTGTCCTCTTTTGGCAGAACAGAGTAGAGGTTTGGGGGCCAAAATAGATATTTTCTTTTGACTACAAAATAGAATGGTTCCAGCAGCAAAACAGAGAGGTTTTTTGGGTGAAAATCCTCTCTGTTTCATGCACATGCATTCCATCGGTTGTATATACACTTGGTTAAATTGCTTTAGTAGCAATATGTCATCATTTAATTACCTTCCTTTAAATTCATTGTACTTAGGTGATCTAGCTCCTTAGTTAGATTTGTAATAATTGGTTAGGTAGGATTGGCTAATTGATGTTGTAATAATTAGTATTAGGATGTCTATTTGGATCCTCTTGCATGAGGGCAAAATTGTAATAAGTGTGTATGTCTTCCAACCTCCATTTCTTTCTTCTTTTTATTTCTCTGCTTATGATCGTAGCATAAGGCATCATGTTTTCTTAGGATTTTCCATGATTTGCATCTACTTGTCTTGCATGCATAAAAACTCGGCTTATTATTCTAACCAAGCATTGTTATTGTTTAAGTTTAGACCGCATGCTATCAAATTGATTCAAATACCATATTAGTAGCCGAGCCCATTAATTGCATAATTGTATGTGTTGCATTAGTCATATTGCATTAGTTAGGATCACGCATTTTTTCTAAGTCTTTTATCTTTTTGGATTGCCTCGGAGTACTAGTTGAGCATTCAATCGCTTTAGCATACCGCATGCGTGTGATTGTTTACTTGTCATCAAAGCATGATTCCATGAGGCTAAGTGCTTAAGTGATATATCTGTTTGAATGTCGGTGGATGAAGGCTAATTGCTTGAATTGGAATAAATTTATTAATGTACAATACAAATTCACTATTTTAAGTGACGCGTATTCAAAACACTTTTTTCAAAACAAACATGAAATCAAATGTTCCAACTTTTGCAAATTAGTCTATACTTGCGTGCATCACATAGTAAAATTAGCAATAATAAATCGGAACAAGAGCATATACTGTACATAAGAATCACATCATGATTAGCAGAGGCCAATCTTTGATCGGGCGAGTGGGGTGCTCAATTCATGATCTTCTCCTCTCGTACCTAAGTTCCTGAGCCAAGATACTTTGGTGATGACGGATAAGTGGCCTTTGGCACCAGTCTTGGGTTTTCTAAATTTCCCAAAAATATTTAGGTGGTGACTTTGTAATCTGGCAGAGCAGTCCATTTATGGCATTTTGATTCAAAATCGATTTTCCAAATGATTTGCCAGATTTGGACTCTTTTGTGTTTATCTATTTCACATTGCACTTATGAGATCAGATTCAGAATCATGAGAGTTTGAATTGTTGGGCTAGTCATATTCGAAAGGAGCACGAAAAGCAAGCTACAGTTTCTGGCAACTCTACTGGGGAATTAGAGAACTTGACTTGAAACTCGTGATGTGAAATTTTATCTACATGTACATGTTCTTTACATAGCATTTGCATTGTTACTGTAAAGTCACTGTGTTCTTTATCTATTATTCCTGGACAGCTTGCCAGAGGCTTTCCTCAAAAGCTTGGCAAAAGGCTGGCTGGCCATGGGCTCTACCATGTTGGAAACACAACCCTTGGATCTGGATTACCGCTGTACTGCTGGATCCTCTTTTCACTTCTCGGTGTTAGGTGTGAGAGGTATATTAGGTAATCTTGCCGAGGTACCCTTTTGGACCAATCGGCCTAGTTGCATATAGTAAAGCTATAGTGACTATTCCAACCTAGGATAGGATGCTCACCTATGTGTAGGATGTGATGAAACTCTTTGTTTGAAATAGTGCAACCTAGACCATGTCGAAAATCTAGGACAGGGTAACCCTACCGTCCTCATAGGGGTGTTTTGGTTCTCTTTTTTCCTGGTTTATGATTTTATAGTGAAACTGTACAGGATGGTTCATATCAGTGGTACAAGTGAGTATTAGTTTAAGAACAAAGTTCAGTGGGGATTGTGGTTCTTCAACTGTGTTTTTATCTACTGTGAATTGGGCCGAATTGCTGTCCGATTTTGATCGATGGTTTTTCTTTTCTGTCTTTTGCTAGGTAGTTTACCATCATAGCTTCAAAAAGACCCAATATTCCCTAAGTTGTGTGGACTCGTTCTGGTAGGCTTTGCAAAACTCAAGACCTTGTTGGTGGTCAGCCAGTGTTAGTCTCACTTTCACCAGTTGTTCGACGAAGATGGAACAAACAGTCAGTAGCATACGTACAAAGCATTCAGTAAACACCTATCCGTTCTCACTCAAGTAGTTCACCAGCATCTAACTCACCTAGCCTAGTATGGCACAGAATGTAGAAGAATATGCTGCCATGATGGCAACCTTGCAGAGAACTATGGATACCGTGAACCAAAGGATGGCTGCACAGGATGAAATCATCGCTGATCTACGATGCACATCTAGGGCATCTGTGTCAACTGTACATCCAATCCTAACTGTTCAGTTGAACCCGAATCTACCTCCACTAGTGGAAAATCCCCAAATCCCAGATCCTTAGGAAATGTTTCCCCCAGCCCCAGCTTATATGCCTCTGGCTCAACCCCCTGTGAAAATCCTTCCCTTTGATATCAATGAAAATGATCCAGCCCTGATCAAGATTGCCAGGCTAGAGAAAGCGTTGGAAAAATCCCAAGGCTACAACTCCATTTCGGATATTGAAGACACGTATGCTGAGGCTTCGGTCAGATTACCGGAGAAATTTAAAATGCCCCACATCGACAAATTTAATGGAAGTGGGGATCCGATTGTACATGTTTGCCTGTTTTCAGATGTGCTAAGACCGATAGGTCTGTCTTGGGCTCAAAAACTATCATTGTTTAGGAGAACTCTGTCTGATGTAGCGTCTATTTGGTACGCAAAGCTGGAGGATTCTACGAAGTGGAATTGGGAAGAGCTATCTGAGGCGTTTGTTAACCAGTACTCCTATAACACGCAGATAGAGGTAACCATCAGTGAGCTGGAGGCTACTACCCAAAACCCCAAAGAATCATTCATTGACTTTGTTGGCAAATGGAGGGCAAAAGCATCAAGAATGACAAATAGACCTTCTGAAAGAGAGTAAGTTCGGCTGGTGGTCCAGAATCTTGAACCAGATATGTTACAGAGAATGATAGTGGCACCATTATCCACCTTTGCTTCCCCACACGAGTTGGGGGTCCAGATTGAGAGTGCATTCAAGAAAGGCATTATTCACAAAACAAGCGAACCTGTAAGAAGGCCATTCTCTCGGGGTACCAATGCTAGCAATAACACTATTCCGTGGCCTGTAGATGTCAGTACAGTAGTTACAGCGGCCAAAATGGCCGATTCCTTTGCCGCTGCAACCTCGCAACCTTCACAGATCATCGGGCCACCCTGAAACTGAAGAACCTTTACCCCCTCCATATGAACCCAGCCCACGCCCTCAAATTATTAATGGAAAAGGGGCATCTTAAGCCCCTCGATCCTTGACCACTTCTTGATCCATTACTACCCAGATATGACCCTATCTAGTATTGCATCTTCCACCAACAACATGGTCATCCTATAGACTTGTGCTACTGCCTACGTCATGAGATCCAGGATCTCATTGATAACAAAGTCATCGCCCTACCCTCCAAACCAAACGTAACTACCAACCCACTTCTTATACATAACCAAGTTCCCCCCACCCAGAAACACTAACCAAATCCATACACTACCTCCTAACTTCGGCCCTAGTATATATATCACCCCATCCCATCTATCCAAGCTAGAGGTGATTATTCCAGAAGGTACGGACATGTGCATGATGAACTTAACACCATAAACCCAACCCAAGCCCATGGTGACAGAGGCAGAGAAGAAAGAGAGTGCACTAGAGAAGGGTTTGCTTGATATCCATGTCATACAGAAGGGAGCCTCACATGCAGAGGAATATGACCCCAGCTTATACATTGTGGCCATCGATCAGCCAAAGCTAGTAGTTATACTGCTGGACTTCCTCAGTATCAATGCTATCGGGGAGGATAAACTAGGGCAACCGTGATAACCCTGTCCCGCGTTATGCTAATTGATTTTAATTATGATTGTGATTATATGCTTAATATGATTGTGAGTGATAATTACATGATTATATGTGTTTTTTAATTTCTATTTATTCACCGTAGGAAAATCTGTTTGATTTCCTGCTTTAGAATTTTAATTGAAGGCCGTAGAGACGTCAGAAACTGAAATTGACTACACCATTGTGATTAATGTAATTTTTAGAGCCTGCGGTGAAATTTAATTGAAAACTGATTTAGATCAAAGTCATTGAATTCAGAATGATTAAATTAGAGCACCATTACTTAGTCTTAATCAAATTGATTAGCCAAGTCTATAAATAGGCCTATATACACTCAATTCCTTCCTTTGAGCTCATCTTAGCTAAAATTACACTCTAGAGAGAGAGAGAGAGAGAGAGAGAGAGAGAGAGAGAGAGGGTAAGAGCTTGGGAATTTGGAGGCTAGGCTCAAGAACTAGCTAGAATTTGGGAGACTAGAGCTCCTAGGAGAGTAATTGAGCATAGATTCATAAGTTTGAGTTTGTAATTTTGTGAATTCAAGGTTAGATGGTAATCAAGAACATAAATTGAGTTGAATTTGATAAATTTGAAGCTTGTATGTACATGCATGTAAAGGATTATCATAAACTTGCCTAATTGAGTACAAACATGTATTATATGAAGAATTGAAGGCTATTTAGCACATGCAAACATGATAATGTTGAGTTTGATGAAGATGAGCATCATTTGTGTTATTTAAGTTGAAAATGAAGCCTATATTTCACATGCATGTAAAATTCAAAGTGATATGGAAATTAATTTGCATGAGTTTTGAAGATATGAAGTTGGTATGGGTTGTCAAGAAAAATGGGAAATAATTTGGGAATTGAATTGTGATTTTGGACAAATTAGACTCAATTTTCTTATGTCCTCATATTGTATAAAGATTTCCATGATTTTGTATCAAGAACATGAGCTTTAGACCCTTTGAATACTAAGTTTGAGCTTCAAATGCAGTTCTGGAAATTTTAGAATTCGGTATGTCCACTCGAGCGGGGAAAGCGCCGCTCGAGCGTAAAATGTTAGCTCCCTAAAGTTTTGCAGACATTGATACCTGCTTGAGCAGGGAGAGTTACGCTCGAACGCCAAGTCACATGTTTTGGCTCTCAGCTCGAGCTTTCGAAATCACGCTCGAGCGCAAAAATGAGGTAACTAGCACCTTCTTGAGACCATTTTAAAGTGCTCGCGGACAACAAAATCGCGCTCGAGTGAGAGGAACTGTTGAGAAATTTTAAAAAAGTTGTTTTGTGTTTCATTTTCCGTTCTCTTCCATTTCTAGGCACTCTTAGGCATGCATTAAGTTTGTATATGACCTAAAAGGTAAAGAAAGAAGCCTAAGAGAAATAAATAGATTAAAGAACGGATTGAATTGTTTGTGACCCAATATGTGTTATGAATTGTGTAGGGTCGAGCACAAGGATGAATCCATCGGCAGAACACTGTGAGTAATATCTTAGTAAAGATATTTTGAAGTATGCTATTTGTCCGATTGCTTACTCCTATTTGAGTTTCATGAGTTTGATAATTTGAATTGTGGACAAATATTTGTTATGACATATGGTTGGATAAGGCCGTTGGATTACAATTATGATTTTGATATGATTATGATCTTAAGTATGAATACGCATTTCATAAATGATTGGGCCAAAGGCCATTTGACATGAATGATTTGGCCAAAGGCCGTTTGACATGAATGAATGGGCTAAAGGCCGTTTGACATGAATGAATGGGCCAAAGGCCGTTTGACATGAATGATTGGGCCAAAGGCCGTTTGATGGGAATGATTGGGCCAAAGGCTATTAGACAAGAGTGAATTGGGCCCGAGGCCATTTGACATGAATGAATTGGGCCTGAGGTCATCTGTTAGGAAAAAAGTGGGCTAGAGGCCATTTGGTATGTTTGGGCTTGAAGCTGTTAATGTATTAGATAGAAACATGAATAGGCCCAAGGCCGTTTGATACGTTCGTTTAAAATTTCATTCATGTACCTTCTTTATTTGATATTATTCACTAGGCTTTCACTCACTGTAGACACCCCATTTTTGACCATCCTCAAGACTTGGATGTTCTTGCAGGTACATCCAGTGACAAGTTTGATTATTCGTCGAGTACTCGAATTTCGTGGCGGAACGTCACAAGTTTGAGCTTTCCAAACCCTGTTTCCTTTCTGCCCCATTTTTAGACCATGCTTTGGTCCTTCGAGGATGCTTTTCTTGGTGCACTGCCGGCCATGAAATGGGGCTGCTGGCCATGCACTTTGGTCTACCGGCCATTGATTAGGCCTGCCAGCCATCATTGATGGCTGGCCGACCACCAATGTTTCAGTAGATATTTTTGTAGATATTTTGATAGATGTTTGCACAGATTGGCCCATCTGGATGCACGTAGATGATTGGATTTGTTTGAAGGCTTGTTGTATCTTCTATATACAGAGCACATCTATATGCATGAAAAGGATTACAAAGTTTGAGGTGAGCAAGAATTCTCTCTCTCTCTCTCTCTCTCTCTCTCTCTAGAATCCTTTTTCTCTATATTTTGTGCTTGAAAGTGAACTTTCTCTACATATTTACACTAGCATCCTTAGCCAAACACCTTCACCTTAGAGTTGAGGTTCTTGGTGGCCTTGTTTGAGCTCCTTAGAGTGGTTTTGGCTCAGAAGTTTGGCTATTTTCTTGCTGTTTTAGTGCTGTGCTTCAAGGGTAAGAATTTCAGTCTTTTAAGCTTTGTTTTAGTTCATTGGTTTGGCCACCCTTGCATGCTGTTTTTGGCCTAGTTGTCAACTACAAAAACCTCTATTTTTAAGTGTTGAAAATGGTAGCTTGAGGCCCTTTTGGGGTTAGGGGTGTTCCCTCCTCTTTTGAGGTTTATTTGCTAAGCTTTGTGCCATCTTTTAAAGCCTTTAAAATAATTCTCTTTTGGCTCTTTAACCACTGAATCTCAGAGGAAGTTCAGTGGTAGAAACTTGGTTTTAAGGTCAAAAATAGGAGGGGGTGGCCTCTCCTCCTTGTGTTTTGTTTGCATGTGTTGATAGCCTTATTGTTGAGCATGTGTTTCTACCTTTTTGTGGCTTTGTTCAAGCATGTTTTTGGCCTTATTTCAACATGTTATAACTCTGTTTTTGGTTGGTTGAGTCACCTCTTGTTTGCTTCTTACACTTGTAGTGTAATCTTGCTCACTAGCCTTACATACTTGATGTTTTAACCTATTATTCTAGCATGTGTTGGCTCCATTCCAGCATGTTTCTGGCCTTTCTTTGACATGCTTAAACTCTGTTTTGAGTGGTCTTGGTCCTTTGGGACTTGCTTTGTATAGCTATAATGTAGTTAGCTTCACTAGCCTTCTATTTTGAGGCCCTTAGCATGCTTTATTTGAGTTATTTGCATGATATGGCATCATTTAGCTTGTGATTTTAGAGCATATTCCTCTTTCAAGATCTCACATATTCCACTCTTTCATTGTGTTTGAGAGTTACGCCTTATGCCTTGCTTGTGAGCAAATTTGTGTGCATGATTTTCTTACCTTTTAAGCTTCAATCTCAGCATGATTTAGCCTTTTTTTTTGGGCATGTTTGAGGTTTGTCTGGGGTTGGTTTAGCCATTTGAACATTGTATTGCATGGGTCTAGTGTAAAGCTCTTCACTAGTTTTAACGCTTAAGTCTTCGAACATGTGGTACATGAGTTGTTTGGATGTTAGAGTCTTGTGTTTCATGCCATTTTAGCACTGAAATTCTGCCACCTCCCTCATTTCTTCATTTTTTTATTTGTTTTGAGGCTTGGTTGGTGTTAAGTTGTGTTTAAGCTTGAGATTGAGGCTTATGCTTAAATGGCTTTAACTCTCTTTTGAGGATTTCTACTAGTCAAAGGCATGGTTTCTCTCATGTCTTAAGTCATCTTTTGATTGACCTCTCTCTCGTTAGAGGACTCTCATCTTGGACTTAATCAATAAAGAATGGTTGGGTAACTTAAAATGTGTAAACAAAAATTGAATCAAGTAAAACATGCCAAGATAAGCATGCTATGTGTGCATTGCATTGTGTTCAAATGGACGTTATATTGAACACAAAGTAGATTGGCCCATTTCATACTCAAAGTGATGAAAATGAGCCAATCTCCTTTGTCTCCATTGCCTTTGATCTCTCATGATGAGGTAATGGACTTATGTCTTTGTTTTGTGCATTTGTTGAATGTGTACAAGTTGGATTCTTGGCCATCATGCATTGAAAATGCTTGATTGGTGGCTTTAGACCCAATGGTGTCACTCCTTTGATGTTTTAAGATGATAAGGAGTGGCATAGTACAAACATGTCCCTGGAAAACCTTCTTTTTTTCTCTGTTTTGTGCTCTGTTGCAGTTTGGTGTTATAGCACACCAATGGCCGGCAGTTCTTCATTGTTGGATGGTACCCTTTCATTGTTGGCCGGCAGAGGCACACTCTTGGCCGGCATATGGCTGGCAGCCACCATTCATGGCCGACAGGCCATTGGTGCACTCCCCAGCATTGTTTTGGTAAGGTTCAGCAGAAAGTTCTTGAAGACACCCTGCAAACAGAGCCTCTAAAAAGCAAACCGGAGAGCTTTTCGGGATGGAAATCGAGGCATGCATGTTCAACTTCTTAAAATAGAACTGAGGCAGTATAAGTTTAGAGCTTTACTTGTTAGTTAGCATTTGAATTTGTAATTTGATTAATTAGTGTGCTAATTAGTTAAGTGTTGTAATAATTAGTAAGTAGTTTACTAGTTATTCAATTTGGTTTGTAATAATTAGTCTATTTAGTTTAATTAGATTAGTTTGCTTTGCTTAGCTTAGCTTAGCTTATTCATTCAGACCCTCTGTCGAGGGCGTAATGTTGTAATAAGGGTGCGTGCATGTGTGCATGTCTTCCAACCCCACTTCTTTCTTCATTTTATTTATCCGCTTTCGATGGTTAGATTAGGGCATGTTTTGATTAGCATACCTTATGTGTGCATGTTTGCATCATTCATTTGTCTTGCATGCACTGGGCTCGGCACATCATTTAAACTGCATCGTATCTTAATACTTATTTGAATACATGTATCAAATCGTTGCATTTATATGCTATTTTAGTAGCCGAGCCTACTTAGTTGCATTATTGCATGTGTTGCATTAGGCATTTCTTGTTTAGTTAGGATCATGCATATTTCTAACTAGCTTTTGTTCTAGCTTGGAGTACACTGTAAGTGTTTACGCTTTAGCATACTTGTATGAGTGTGAGTGATGCCATGATAGCATGCTTGCCATGAGGCTATTTGCTTATGTGATTAACTGCATGAATGCCTGTGGGTGGAGGCTTTGTTGCTTGAATTGGAACAACTCGATGATTGTGAGTTTTAAGCCTACTTTGCAAAGTGGAAAGACATCATGTTTTAAGCCCACTTGAGGGTGGCAAATCCGTGCTTTAGCCCAATTGAGAGTGGCACTTTCAAACCATTTTCGAAAACAAACATGAGTTGTTTTGTTCCAATTCTCGCGACTTAGTCTATACTTGTATGCTGTGCGCATCACATAGTAAAGTTAGCTAATAATCAGAACAAGAACACATGTGTTTATAAAACAATATATCATGCTTAGTAGAGGCCGATCTTTGATTGGGTGAGCTGGGGTGCTCATTTCAAGACCTTCTCCTCTCGTAATCAAGTTCCCGAGCCGAGGCAACTTTGGTGATGACGGACACGTGGCCTTTGGCACGAGTTAGGGTTTCCTAAATTTCCCCAAAATAAAATATTTAGGTGGCGACTCTGTAATCTAGCAAAGCAGTCCAGTTTTGACAATATTTGATTTAAAATCTGATTTTCCGAAATGACTTGCTAGATTGGACTCTTTGGTGTTTTTCAGTCTCACATTGCACTTTGTGAGATTAAATTCAGAACCGTAACAGGAGTCCCAACTATAGAGGACCAATTCGCGCCTTCTCCGAAAAGGGAGCACGCGAAGAAAGTCGGGTGCCACAGTTTCTGGCGACTCTGCTGGGGATTTAGAAAACTTGACTCGAACATCATGATATGTTGTTTTGTTTACACTTATGTGTTTCTTTGCATTGCATTTACATCGGTGCGCCTAAGTCACAGTGTTTGCCATCTGCTATTCAGGAGCGGTTTGCCGGAGGCTTGCTTGGAAAAGCATACCATAAGGCTGACCGGTTACAGGCTCTGCAACGATGGGAACACAAACCATGGATCTGGATCACCGCTGTACCGTTTGATCCACCTTTCACTTCTCGGTGTTAGGTGCGAGAGGTATGTTAGCTGGTCTTGCTGAGGCACCTTGTAACACGTCCGCGGGGGACCTCGGCTACAGTTCAGACTCGATTTGTGTCGCGGTTCTAAATCTGAACCAAAGAGTCCAAATTCGGCAAATCGTTTTGAAGGAAAACTGATTTTTTTTGAAAGAAGTGCCAAACATGGACTGCTTTGCCAGATAACAGAGTCGCCACCTAAATATTTTAAAATGGGAAATTTAGGAAACCCTGACTCGGTGCCGAAGGCCACGTGTCCGTCATCACCAAAGTGGTCTTGGCTCGGGAGCTTGGGTACGATCGGGGAAGGTCAGCTATGAGCACCCCCTTTCGCCCGGTCCGAAGACCGGCCTCTACTAACCGTGATATCCGACTTTGAAAACATTACATGCTCTTATTCCGGTTATTAACCTAGAATTACTATGTTGTGTGCACAACAGACAAGTATAGACTAGATCGCCTAATTTGGAAACAAGCATTGCATATCCGTTTGTTTTGAAAAACGTGTTGGTTTTTTTGCTATTCGCAAGTAGGCTAAAATACGGATTTCAATGAGTTGTTCCAACTCACGCAATCCAACCTCCACCCACAGGCATTCAAACAGTTAATCATGTAAGCATTTAGCCGCATGGCAAGCATACTGTCATGGAAACATTCACACGCATGTGGTATGCTAAAGCGTAAAATACTTACATCGTACTCCGTGCCAAAACAACAAACTAGTTAGCAAACATGCATGGCCTAGTTCATGTTAAGTGACTAATGTAACACAGGCAATGCAATCTAGAGTAGGCTCGGCTAACCCTAAACATGGCATGTGAAATGTTTCATGTAGCATGTATCCAATTCGGAAATCGAAAGTACGATGCAGTTTGTATGATGTACCGAGCCCGGTGCATGTAAACAAATGCATGAATGCACACATGCATTGCATACGGTATGCTGATTTAAATGTGCCCTAATCTACCAACATAAGCGGGTAAATAAAAGGGAGAAAGAAATGGGGGTTGGAAGACATACACCCACTCACACACACTTATTACAACTTTGCCCTCGCTCGGAGGGACCAAAAGAATAATACAAATTAATTTAACTACGCAAGCTAATTAATTATTACAAATTAACTAAATTAATTAAATAAATAAATAATCTAATTGAACAATAAATGCCTCGGGAAGAGGGCTCAAATGCGTCGCTACTTGGGACTCGCTTCGAATCGCCTTTGTCATGCAAGTGTGCCTCTGTTTTCCCTGCTACCCTCCTCTGAAGGCTGCCAAAGTCTCAGAAACACTTCCTTGGGCACTGGAAATAATCGCCGGCTGGGGTAGAACACCACCGGCCAAAGGATGTGGCCAAACCGAATGAAGTTATCGGCTTCCAATTTGCTGCCGGTCGGCACTAAACAGTGCCGGTCGGCACAAAATTCCTGTAAAACCTGCAACTCACAGCAGCAGAAGGCAACAACTTGCATAGCAATGTAATTCAAAGCATGTATGCACCAAACACACTCCTTATCATGTTGGTGACTCAAAGGAAGGTGTGCCTTGGTTCCCGGACCACCAATCGCGCATTTCCATGCATGATGGCCCAAGGACCAAGAATGCAACTTTGATTTCAAATGCATGCAATGCAAACAAGCAAACAAGGGTGCTCAAACCTCTATCAAACTCACTTCAAGAGGCTTGGCATGCATGTCAATGAGATGAAGCTCTAAGCATGTCAACTAGGCATGCAACATGGACAATGTGATGCACTTATGCAAACAAGCAAACAAGCATATAAGGCAAGCATACAAACCAATGAAATGATGGACTTAGACATGAATTAGGCAACTCAAAAAAAGCCTAAAATCAGTAGCCAAAATACCTAAAATTGGGGACTAAACACACACACACACACACATGCACATGTTTAGGTACCAAACCCAAGGCATAAACAAGCAATATTCAAGCACACTTAAAGAGGCCAAACATGGACTAATAGCATGCATTAAAAGCTCTGAAATTCATATTAAACATGATGCCAAATCATGCAATGAAGCATGCCAAACAAAGCATGCAAATGGTCTTAGGCTTAAGGCGAGCCAATAGGGGCATTGAACTACACCTATGCAAGGCAATTATGGCATGCACTTAACAACTCAAAACAGATTTTTAGCATGTCAAAATAGACCTAAAAGACCACTTAGATGGCATCTAAGGGACATGGAATCTAAGGCATGCAACATGACCAAAACATGGAGCATTTAACACAAGCTTAAGAAGCCACAAAGAAGCATGCAATGTAAACATACAAGCACCTCTAGGGGACCGAAATAGCACTAGGTGGTTCCAAACCATCAAAACAATGCAAACAAAGGCATGCTACACATCCAAACTCTTAAGGCCAACAAGCCAAATGCAAAGGGGCTATATTAAACATGCCAAGATTGACCAAAACACTTATGGACAGACCTAAAACATGGTAATATGAGCACAAAATCTTCACAAACACAAGTCTAAAACATGCTAGAAATGAAGGCTAACAAGCTAGTCATGTTAAGACATAAAGGCATTACAAGGCAACTATACTAAGCATGCATAGGAGACCAAAACCAACTTGAAAACATGTTATATCATGGCAATATAATCATGGAAGACAACCAAGGCATGCTCAACACACACTCAAACATGGTGCTCCTTTGGGAGCCAAAACTTCGCCTTTTCAAGGACATCAAGGAGAGGAGGTGGCCCTCCCCTTTCTAGGTCTTTATGGCACCATCTCCACCACTGAAATCCTCAAGATTTGTGATGGAGAGGCCCAAACACACAAGTCCCGGATCTCTCCAAAATAGCACAAAAAGGGACCCTTTTCAAGGTCTAAAGGGGGTCAAACCTCCCCAAACCACAAAACACTCTTAATGCACAACCAAGAGGCTTAAAAAACAGAACTTTTATGTGCCAAACACTAAGCTCAAAAACTGTTATAAAGCAAGCAAAAGGAAGGTACAAGAATGGGGTAAAAAAGAGCAAGTTTCTTACCCTTGAAGCCTCTTCAACAAAGATGATGTGTTGGCTTTCTTGAGTACCAAACCAGCTCCAAAGCTTGAAAACAAACTCGTTGAAACTCAGTAGCCAGCCTAAGGTGAAACACTAGGTGCTTGTGTGCAAAAGTGTGAACTAAAGCACCTAGTGTACTAAATAAGCAAGGAAAAGAGAGATAGAATAGATATATGATCTAACCTAAAACCAGAGCTTGGTTTCTCTCTAAAATGGCTGAAACCTCTCAAGAATTTCAACCTTGAGCCAAGAGAAGAGTCTTCTCTCTTATAGAACTTGTAAGACTTACAAGCTAAGCAACCAAGGGCTCATCCCTCCATACACGTGTATGGAGGGGAAACAAGAGCTAAACAGCTGTCTAAAAATATCTCATAAAGCAGCTGTAAAGCAGTCGGCAGGGCAAAATGGTCATTTTGCCAAAAAGAGTGCCGACCGGCACAAAATAGTGCCGACCGGCAGAAAATAGTGCCGGTGGCAACACCCGACCCGGTGGCCTCTAGCCACAACCGGTGGTATGTGGGGATGCCTCGAAGGCATTCCTGCCCCTCAAGGGCAAAACACAAGTGTTTGGTGTAAACCAAACACAAAAGCGATCAAGTTCGGAGGTCTGAGGCAAAGGCGCTTGGCCGAGAACTCAGGAACTCAAACAAACACAAACATGGATAATCACCGAGTGTTCCAGCGGTGACATCCAAGTCTTGAGGGCGGTCAAAAATGGGGTGTCTCTGATTTGCCCCTCTTTGTGAGAACTTCGAAAGTCATAACAATGATGGGAGTGAATGTCAAAGCCGAGGCGACCCATTTTGACAAGGCGAAGACTTGGACAAACATGCAAGACAAAACAAGGTATCTTGCAAGGCGAGGGGCAAAATGCAACTGAAAATGCAAGAAGCCGGGCATAACTTATGATTATGCAAAGAAAGCTGTAATGAAGCACACATGCAACAGTTATAAGCCAGAATACGCCGATCTACACTACAATGCAGAAAGCATGTAAGAGAATTATGCAATTCTCAAAACGTCTCACGCGGAGGATACAATACCTGTGCGGCTCGTCCGGTCGTGCCGGCCTCAAATGAGCCGTACATATAATATCGTGCCTGCAAAGAAAGTAAACTTAACAGGTACAATATTGTCAGCCATCTGCATGGCAATGCGAAATGCAAAATGATATGCAATATATAAAAAATGATGTATGAATGCAAATGATAATGCAATGCAAACGAAACTATGCAAACTATATGCAAAGCAATTGAATCATGATTCAAACCGGAGCGGTTCGAATCCACACTAATGTCAGATAGATTGATGGAAGTAACAAGTCCATCTACCATAGAAAAGGTGTCGAAGCCCTCAAGGCGCGAGCGCACACAGAACTATGAGTAATGTAGACAGACACAAGAACAAGTATTGGGTGGATTGACATAAGTGGGGAAATGACCCGCTGAGGAAAGAATAATGATCCTAATGCCGAATGCAACAATTACACTACAATGCAATAGAAATGGATTATGGCGCACGGGCCAAACCGTATCTCGCCTAGGAAAGGCATGGACACATACAAGCCATGTCTAACACAGAAAAGGGTGCCGCAACCTCAAACCAACATACCAACGTGGAGTAGGCGCGATACACATGCAGAACTGTGCTTTAACATGAGAAATAAGGGCACATACCAGACCAAGCTCAACAAGGAAAGGCACAAGCCATAGATGGGAGATGATGCAGTGGATGCATGCAAGCTACAATGCAATGGAAATGGATATTTACAGGAAATGCATGACATATGCACTATACTACAATGGAATGCATGACATATGCATGTTTTTTTTGTGTTTTTTTTGAAATGCGCATGATGCTGTATTTACCAATGATGCATGAAATGCATGGTTTTTTTTTTTTTTTTTTAAAAATGCGCATGACGCTGTATTTACCAATGATGCATGACAATGCACTATGATGCAATGACTGCGATTGCAGTTTTCCCTATTCTCCCAACGGGGCGGTACACTAGGTTGGTTCAGTATCCAGAATTGAGGCGTAAACACGCCGCCTCAACCTATGGGGCTTCCATACAGATTTCAAGCCGAGGGTACACCCCCTGGGTATTTAAACCAGACTTTAGTCTCGGAAATTCCGAACCTTTGCGTTCTAGGCATAAGCCGTTCAAACTCTAGTTTTCACCTTCCCCCTTGGTCTCCTAGGAACTCACCAAAACAGACGGTGGCTTTACGGACCACGAAAGTCGTTGAACACGACAAACACCGAAGGAATTGCATCTTTAGAGGATTTAAGGTCTCCTAGCCCGGGATGCAAATGCATGCAGGGTTTTTACCCTCCAAGTGATTTAAGGTCTCCTAGGCAGGTGCGTGTTTAAGGTCTCCTAGACCGTGCGTGTTTAAGGTCTCGCCCGGGGCAGAACAGCGCTACACAACACTTTAAGTGCATCTGATGCAAATGAGACATGCACACGGATGCAAATGGGGCGAATGAGGCGGCGTGTCTCAAAAGATGGAAAATGGAGTGCAATGAGGGTGCGCTAAGCGGTAGCGATGAAATGCATGCCAAATGCAATGAGGGCAACTTAACACACGAAGGTCTCGCACCTCGAGGATTTAAGGTCTCCTAGACCGGGATGGTTTCAAAAATGGTGAAGGTTTTGCACCTTGAAGGGTTTAAGGTCTCCTAGACCATACGTGTTTAAGGTCTCGCCCGGACCGGATGGGAACAGCGATACAAAGCATAAATGCATGATGATGCTTGTAATAAACGCGTGACAATGCGATCAAAGCGGGTTTAAGGTCTCGCCAGACCGCGCGTGTTTTTGGTCCCGCCGGACCTTGCGTGTTTTTGGTCCCGCCGGACCTTGTTCGTAAGATGAAATGCTCATGAGGCATGCATACCTCGTTTGGTGGAAAATGAAATGCAAAACGAGGCACAAGTACCTCGTAATGTAATGAAAATGCGAAATGAGGCAAGCATACCTCATTGAATGGAACATGAAATGCAAAACGAGGCACACGTACCTCGAGATGGAAGATGAAATGCAAAATGGGGCACGCATACCTCGTTTGATGGAAATGCGAAATCAAACACGTGAAGAAGTACACCTCACGTGAATCGAAATGAGATGCAAGATGGTCGAGATGTATGACACGCATGTCACACGACAGTGCAAAACGGTGCAAGTCGCAAGGGACGTGCAGGATGGCGCGCTACAATGCGCCGGACAATGTGATGGATGCGCAGCGCTGCAGGGAATTTTGAATCTTTATAAGCGATAAAGGATACAAAAGGATATAGTCTTTGCTTGAATTTGAGTGCCATACGGTGAACCTGATCCGAAGTCAAAACGGAGGCCGGTTGAGCATCGGAGATGCACTTTCTTGCACTTTCTTGAGCTATGAAGACCCGAAAACTCCTCATTTTGCCTAAAAAAGGCCTTGGGAACACCACCGGCTGGGTGGGAAGGCTACTCACTGCCATTTGCCTAAACTCATTCAGGCACAATAATGTGCCGGCAAGCACAAAATAGTGCCGACCGGCCAAAGATCTTGATCGAGGCGGTTTGCCATTTCGACTTGGGTCTTTTAAAATAGGGTTTTAACCCCTATTTCCTTACTCCTCCACCGCTGAAAAACTTCTCCCTCTCTCTCTAGAGTCTCTTCTCCTCCTCCTTCGGTCATTTCTTTGAGTTTTCGCGCCATTTTCATCGTCAGGTCGCTTGAAGTTCACCGCGTTTCGGACATTTCCATCCGATTGAAATCTCGTTTCGGGGTCTCTTTTGCTATTTTCACCTTTTTGGGACTTGTTCCCCTTGATTTTCTCTTCATTTCCGTGCCTTTTCACTTTCCGGCTTTTCCGGCCATTTCCGACCCGCTCGGGGTTGACTTTTTTGGTTGACCTTTCATATTCCGACCCGGTTTCCCTTTTCCGGCTATTTTCTCGCTACCACTATCATGGCGCAGCGTTCCTCATGTCGGGACTCCCGGATCATGAGATGGATCCGGTGGAGCTCCTCGTGAAGCGGCGACCATTCGACGGCGACCTCTGCCCGACCATCCGTGCTACCAGAGCGGACTTCGCCATTTCGCGGTTTTAGCGGGCTCTGGACGGAGCTTGCTCTGTGAGCCGACCTCGCACCTCTCATTCGGTAACCAGGGGTAACCCTTTTCTCTACTTTACTTTACGCAATGTAGAACTATAAGCATCAGCGCCATAGTGATTACAACGTTTAATTGCTTAGCTTTAATACAACTTTGTCTTGTAGTTGATCGTGAACAACTTCTGGCGATATCTGCTTAGGGCCGAGACACATGCACACACTTTGCACCGGCCTCAATCACCCAAACCACGGCTGCAAGTATTTCACTTTGCAAACTCACCGATGCAGGTATTTGTTTGAATCTGAAAACTGCACACATGCTAGATTTATCTTGAATCGAACCACTCGAACTGTGGCGTATTACATCTTTGTAGTTCACCGTGGAAGCTTCTTGTGACCCGTTATCTGCTTGAATCGAAAAATGTGCACACATGCACCATATCGTATCTTGTTCCTCACAAACATCTTGACACATCACAGTCGTAGTCCACCGTAGTACATTGAAACGACATTGGCTTGCATCGAAAGCGTGCACCGTGCACCATGTTTAGCACCACTCAAAAACCGACGCATCACATATTGTAGTTCTTGTAGGCATAGGCACCGGTTTACATTTGAATGAAAAGCGTGCACGCATGCTAGATTTGTATTGACTTTAACATGTTTCCTCAGAACTGTGTATTTCATATTGCTTTTCAACCATTTGTTTATGTGAGGAGATTCCCATACCATCCGGGTATGGGAATGTTTGACTTCGAGATTGGTACTCGAGCTTCAGGGCGGTCCGACACATTGTGGGCGGCGGGCCGGCTCTTCTGCGAAGTGCGACTTCTTGCTGCGAGCCTCTCCTCGACCTTGGCGGAGAGGTGGTGGGACACCACTGATTCATTCCACCTATCGGCGACCCGGGACATGACGATGACCCCTTATGACTTCTCGGTGCTCACCGGCATCTGGGGTGGGGGGGATCCGATCCCCTTTGTCACTGATATGGACGAGTGGTGCCGCCGATTCATTTACTCGGCGGCTCCGCCTTGCACGTCGAGCTTTGTCGCTATTCTTGGTTCGAGGTGCGATTCGAGTGCGACCTCTTCTCGTTAGCGGCTCCGATGGCCGAGGTGGCCGTGGAAGCGATATGCCTGCGGCTTCTTGATGTTCT
Source organism: Camellia lanceoleosa (assembly GCA_025200525.1). Taxonomy (NCBI): domain Eukaryota; kingdom Viridiplantae; phylum Streptophyta; class Magnoliopsida; order Ericales; family Theaceae; genus Camellia; species Camellia lanceoleosa. The sequence goes on along the minus strand of CM045763.1, from coordinate 102,620,841 downwards.
TGTTGGGGACCACCCTATTCGCCGAAGGCGAACCGTGCCTCTTTGCCTACTCGGCGCCGGTGGGCGTCAGGATGTCTTAACGCTTCGGCCCGGGGTGGTGTAGCTCTGGCCACCCTCTATGGCTATCTGAGCTCAGTCTCCCGTGGCAGCGGGCAGTTGCTCGCAGGCTACTGGCGAGCTTGGGATGTATATCTTCTTCTCTGCTTTTCATTTACATTACGTACTTTACGTACTCTGTACCTGCACACCTTGTTATGCCTTTACACTTCTGTATCTTTGTACACAGCACACACATATACGCTTTATCTTGTTGTATCTTGTTCACTTGTACACTACTCTGCTCAATACCTTTGCACAACCTGCGGCTCCGCTATTTACGCTTTATTGCATGTTACGCTTTTACGATAAATGTTCGACATTTGTCTTGCGATTGTGGGTCTATACCTACTTTCGAGCTAGAACGATCTGGGAACGGAGAACTCCTCTGGTCATCCCTTTTCACGCCGCTTCTGACGGAGGTGCACCGGAGGCTCGGGGAGACTTTCGGCTTCTTCGCGCTACTTTGACACCATCACCCGCCGGTATGTTTTACTTACATTTCATTTAAGCCGCTTTTCCTGTATATTTGCAATATCGGTAGGCGATAGCGTATTTCAATTTGAGATCACTGGCGACCATGGGCTCCTCTGCGGCGATAGTTCGGGATCGGTTTCTTGCGCGATCGAGACCTCGCGTTCTTGGATTTTCTTTGGAGGCGATGCATCGGGCTTGGTACTGGTGGCGCTTCTTGCGTCGGACCTCGGGGTTACTGGCGAATAGTCGAGCACCCTCCGAGCATATGAGGACACGGCGTTTCACCGTGGCGGATGGCGGACTACACCATCGGTTGGGAAGCGCGGCCAGGCGAGGCGATTACTCAATGCGTCCGGACCTTCATCATGCGGCTTGAGTGGTGGTCGCCGTGAGCGAAGACCAGCGGCGCCCGGCTAGAGGCGAAGGTGGGAGGAGGCGGGACCGTCCTGAAGCTCGAGCTTCGTGGCGGGAGGAGTCTGAGAGGGGCGAGGGCGGCTGGCCGCTCTGCCTACTTTACTATCTTCGAGGGTCGGATGGGGCGACCTATCAGATCCCCTTTGCTCCTCCCCCGGCTGGTCATGAGTTTGTTGGTATCCCCGACTTACCTCCGGTATGTATTACTGCATTTCTGTACAGTCATTTTATTTCAGTTCAGTTCATTTGATATTCCACAGAATATTGATGCATCTAATACTTTTGCAGGCTTCCTCTGAGTACACCCGGCAGTCATTGGAGCTGAATGCCTCCATGGCGGGGATGCTGCAGCGGACCTTCGAGTTCCTAGCCTTCTATGGCCTTCCGGTATGTTTTCATCGACATAGTTCCAAACTATATACAAAGCGCTTTGCATAATCGATGCATAACACAACATCGATAAAGCTGTTCACGATGCTTGGCACCTTGTATTTATCCTTGCATTACGCAGCGATAAAGCGCTCACGGCATTCACCTGCGTACTCGCCTGCTGCATTACGATCCGATAAAGCGCTCACGGCATTCACACCTGTACTCATACATTGCATTACGATCGATAGCGCTCACGGCATTCACCTGCTTTACTCTCTGTATTGATAAATTGCTTTATGTATCTTGATGCATTTGCTTTTGTACTTTTGACCTCCTTCGAGTCCTTCCGTAGGTGGCGGCGCTCCATCTGGACCTCCCATTTCTACCCGGGATGGCAGGATATTCCCCGCACTGAGGAGGGCGGCCATGTGGGGAGCGACTCACGGGCTCGATTGCGAGGATGGCGAGTCGGGCGGAGGCCTCACGAGGAGGCCGAGGCGGCTTCGGGCTCGGGCTCCGGCAGCGACACCGGCGATGCTCTGTGCTTACGCCCGGGAAGAGGCGAGACGGATCCCCGGTGAGGCCATTGATGATGATGATGACCAGGACTTTTCTATTTTTCTTTCAATTTCTTTTCTTGTACTTTTCTCTTTTTGGTAGATAGAGTACTATGTCTTGCCCTTGACGAGTTTTCTTTTCTCAAACGTATTTGGAAAAGATGGTATGAAATGAAACAAACTTTTGGTCTAAGAAAAAAGTGTTACATTTGTATATTTCATATCTGCCTTGCATTGCATCATATTACACCTCAAATGTAGCGATATTGATCTATTGTCGACAATTGAATACTTACCTTTGTAATAATCGGATAACCAACCAACTAAGACAAAAAGCATTTCATACAAACCCTTTGCTCAAAAGCGGGTTCACAACCCATACTCCGCTAGGGACTAATCTGCTTGGGGATTGATTTGCATATGACCCATAACCGACATTTGATTCATTACGCACCTGACAAACCACGAACAAATAGCCCCAATCGACAAGGCGGATCACAAAAGCGTCACGGTTGCGGTTGAAACACTCGGAAGTCCCAAATTTTCCCTTTCCTTCTCTTGCTTTGCACGGATGTAGAGAATGGCAAAGCATTACGAGCCTGGCGATTACCTTTTGGAAGAAGACGGGTTTTCAGCCGGGGTGTCGAGCCTACCACAGAACACGGCGAGACAGACACAAACAAAGAAACAAAAGGCACACGATCTAACACAACGAGACATACTTGGAAAAGACTCAAAGCCAAAATTGAGACCGACAAATCAAAAGACACGACACCTGCGGGCGTGTTTAAAAGAAAGACCTCAAATTTCGAGGCAGTTCCTCCGGGTATACCTCCACCCTTTCGATTTGTGATACTCGCATCGCTCGGCCCTCGGGCTCGGTTTTCTCTCAAAACCCTTTTCTCACTTTTCTCTCAACTTACTCCTCTCTATTCTTTATTCTCTCATTTTGCATCCCTCCCGGGGTGAATGATAGATGAATAGGAAGTCATGAGTTCACACCCAATTTGTTAGCTCACGACTATTCCTTCTGGCGGATAGAGCGCCGTGTTGGAAAGCATATTAACGGGGGGAAGACAGAGGGCCCGACTCAAGCGTGCCCTTAGTTCGTCATTTCGGCCATTTTGTTTTCTTCCTAAAAGCAGTTTTGACCAAAATGAGAGTTGGATTAACACACTTATTCGATTTTTGATTTGAAAATCATGCGAATCATTTGTGAGCACTAAAAATTCTCCTTTTGGGTCCAAACATGGTCCAATTTTGAAAAGCAAGCAGTTTTTCGAGAAAATAAGTCAACCTCAGTAAAAATTTTCAAAAACTATTTTTGCAGACAATCAATGCTCAACGAGCGCGGAACTTACCCCCGAGATATGCAAATTCGGATCGGAGGCAATGGAAAATTACCCCTGGCTTAAAAGAGGGGGGGGGAGGCAACAGAAAGTTGCCCCTGGTTTGAACGGTAACTCAGGGCAACTTATGGCAATGGATGGCAACGGAAAGTTGCCCCTTGTTTGGATGATGCCGCGGCATGTTGTAAGCCAGTCTTTGTCGATGACGATCGGACCCTCGGACGCGGAGAAGTCGAAGATGGCTTGAATCAATATATGGACACAGTCATCAGGAAGGTGTTAGCGATTTGGCTTCAAGATGAAGTTGGTCACGTAATTAGGGTTCTTTGCAATCAAGATATCGGATTCGGAGAAGGCAAAAGTGATCAAAACCATGACATGGCACGAGGCGCTATGGGCGTTGAAATTTGGACTTCAAGATGAAGTTGCCTCGTATCCCAAACATGGGAATCAAGCCTTACGTAGTTCCGGTTAAGGTACACTCGGGTATTTTAACCTTCACTATTTTTAGGCTCTAACTTTTGCCAAGGTGCCCAATACGGGTTTTCGACCTTGCGAGCTATGTTTTTCTTTTTCATTCTTTTTCTCTTCTTTTGTATTTCTTTTGCTATATATTTTTTCTTTTCTTCTTTTTTCTTTTTGAATTTTCTTTTTTTTTTTTTTGCTTCTTTTTTTTGCATTTTTGTATCTCTCTTTTGCTCTAACTTTTGCCTTGGTCGCCCTTCCGGGTTTTCGGCCCAGCGAGCCTCTCAAAGGGTAAAAAAGTGTAGCAAGCCCATGTCAAATGGTTTCGAGATTGAAGCCTCTCTGTATCTAGGAGAACGGCCATTGTGTTGATTTGCAGAAAGGTCCATCTCGGCTACTTCTCGAGCTTTGCTTAGTGGGATCTGATCTTCCTGATCGGACTTTGATGCCTCTTGCTCGAGGGCTGCTTTGAATTGGGCCACACAGGCGTCGCATTGATAGCTATCTTTTGAACGACGGATCTTGGTCCAAGGCTTGAAAATGGGTCGAGTCTCGAGGTAGAGCGATCCTAAGGCTGCGTAATCTTGAAGCGATTCCACGAGGTCTTCGCAAGACTTGCATAAAATATTTTGTTTTTGAAAGTTTTTAAGAAGGCGACGATTTGCTCGTGCCGAAGACAGTGTGGAACCAATCTGGATCAAGCCAGGGTCCTTCTCAGTACTCACGCTGACGAGCATGATTTCATTCATTAAGGGCTTAGCATGCCTCTCTTTCTCTCAAAATGGTCAAAATTTTACGAAAACCCGAGAGATTCTTCCCTCTTTGTTTTTATCACCGCAGTGTTCGAAAAGGGTTTTATGAAAGGCTTCGGTCATTGTGACAATGTTCAAAGCACAAGAGAGTGGTAAAAGCACTATCATTCCATTCACATCTCTGGCGTGGTTGGTTGAATAGTAACAAATCACGGGACGTGATAGCCACAATTTGTTTCATTCAAATTTGTTGGCATAACTGGCTCCTCGGCAGAAACAAACTCAAACAACAAAAGCAACTAATTGAAGGACAAAACGGTGTTTGAGGCAACAACCCCGAAATCACCTGGTATACTATACAAAAGGGACTGACTCATTACAACATGACAGACCTTGTAAGCAAAAGACTGACTCAACACAGAGAGACAGACTCAAAAACAAAACAAAAGACTGACTCGACACTCGAGTCAGGATTTACAAAATTAGCATTGGCAGGTGCTCAAAAATGCGTGCCAAACGCCATATCCAAAAATGTACCAGATATTGCCCGCAGGCAGTTGAATCCCAATTACATACTCGCAGTATCGGTGTCCTCGGTATCTGTGTCCTCACAATCCAAGAACTCTGTAGTGACTGATTTGGCCGAGGTAGGCGGGAGGATGACCTTGTTATCAATCAAATCTTGTACCTCATGACGGAGGCAGAAGCAATTATCAGTGGCATGGCGGTCTGGCGATGAATACGCCTGATCTTGAGTGGCATCATGGCTCTTTGGAAGGGGTTTGGGGAGCGGCCTAGGATCGAGGGGTGTAAGATGCCCCTTTTTGGCCAAAATCAGAAGTGCCCTAGACAAAGGCATGTAGAGAGGATGGAAGACCCTGCGCCCTCGGGGCAGGTACTTTGGAACCTGAGCATTCTTGCTAGATGAACTAGCGAATGGGTCAGCGGGTGCGGCTTTGGATTTCTGATTCTTTCCGGATACAAGGCTGGGAGTGGGAAGAACCTTTTTGGCATGACGGGGCCTATCCCGATTCTCTGATTGACTGGAACTGCCCTCAGGCGGAGTAGGGAAAGCATCCTCCACAGCTTTTGTCGTAACTGCAGATATCTGTTGCTTGTTCATTCCCCCGGCTTTCAAAGCCTCTCGCCTGGCCGGTTGTTCGATAGGGTCGGCGTCTACTTTCATCTTATCTTTGTCTCCGGCCTCAGCCTGGTCTAGAACTTGGTTTGCTGCGTCGTTGCCACAGTTGGAGGCCATCTCCGGTTGGCTGAGTTCTATCACAATTCGTCCCAGTAGTGGGGGCTCCTGGGGTACAAAGCCTCCGACATATGATGCAGCTGGCGGCGAAACAGACATCCCGTAGGCGAGATCCGCTATGGACCTTTGAAGATCACCTATCATTCCCATTAGTTCAAAAGTAGTAGGTTCACGAGCCTGATATAGGTGAGGGGTCCAAATTGGGTGTCTGGCGGGCGACACAGGCGGATCGGCATGTCAATGATAACTTCATCTTGTGGGGTGGTTCCTTGACTCATTGCGGCCATCATGACCACAATTTCTTCTGAGTTCTGCGTCATGTTCGGTCTTGCCTCAGCAAGGAGAAGACACTAGCTATTCTGACTCAACTCTCTGAATCTCTGAACTGAAACAGAAAACAAGTAGTATTTCAGCCCCAAACAGATCAAACACGGGTGTAGTCGAACAACTGCACTCTACTCTTGAACTCTTGTTCCCCAAAGTCAACATCCCAAATCTGAATCGACACCCAGATATAAGCGATTCACAACAACGATCTTGGTGCCCTCAGGCCTGACACTCAAATTTTGCAAACTGATATGCGCATTCCCTGTAGAGATACACTCTAAAAGCACATAGCATGTAAAAGAGATCCAAAACACCCCTATGTTGGGGTAGGGTTTCCCTGTCCTATTTTGTCAGGAGCTAGGGTTTCACTACGCACACAGCGGTTTCAAACAACCTAATATCGGGTGAGCAACCTGTCCTAGTTTGGAATGGTCACTACGGATTCCGACTATGCACTAGGTCGACTGGTCGAAAAGGGTGCCCCGGTAAGACCGGGGTTTGTGTTCCCATACTGGCAGAGCCCGCAACCGGTCAGCCTTATGGACATGTCTTGACAAGACAAGCCTCCGGCAAACCGCTCAGGAATAGCAGATGGCCAACACGGTGTCCTAGGCGCACCAATGCACATGCAATGCAAAGAGACACATAAATGAAATCAAAATAGGATATCACGAGTTCGAGTCAAGCTCTCTAAACTCCCAATGAGTCGCTGAAGTAACACGTTCGCGGGGACCTCGCTACGGACTCTGATTTGTGGCGGTTCTAAATCTGAACCAAAGAGTCCAAATCCGGCAAATCGTTTGAAGGAAAAGCAGATTTTTTGAAAGAAGTGCCAAACATGGTGCTTTGCGGATTCTGAGTCGCCACCTAAATATTTTAAAATGGGAAATTTAGGAAACCACGACTCGGTCTTTGAAGGCCACGTGTCCGTCATCACCAAAGTGGTCTTGGCTCGGGAGCTTGGGTACGATCGGGGAAGGTCAGCTATGAGCACCCCCTTTCGCCCGGTCCGAAGACCGGCCTCTACTAACCGTGATATCCGACTTTGAAAACATTACATGCTCTTATTCCGGTTATTAACCTAGAATTACTATGTTGTGCGCACAGCAGACAAGTATAGACTAGATCGCCTAATTTGGAAACAAGCATTGCATATCCGTTTGTTTTGAAAAACGTGTTGGTTTTTTTGCTACTCGCAAGTAGGCTAAAATACGGATTTCAATGAGTTGTTCCAACTCACGCAATCCAACCTCCACCCACAGGCATTCAAACAGTTTATCATGTAAGCATTTAGCCGCATGGCAAGCATACTGTCATGGAAACATTCACACGCATGTGGTATGCTAAAGCGTAAAATACTTACATCGTACTCCGTGCCAAAACAACAAACTAGTTAGCAAACATGCATGGCCTAGTTCATGTTAAGTGACTAATGCAACACAGGCAATGCAATCTAGAGTAGGCTCGGCTAACCCTAAACATGGCATGTGAAATGTTTCACGTAGCATGTATCCAATTCGGAAATCGAAAGTACGATGCAGTTTGTATGATGTACCGAGCCCGGTGCATGTAAACAAATGCATGAATGCACACATGCATTGCATACGGTATGCTGATTTAAATGTGCCCTAATCTACCAACATAAGCGGGTAAATAAAAGGGAGAAAGAAATAGGGGTTGGAAGACATACACCCACTCACACACACTTATTACAACTTTGCCCTCGCTCGGAGGGACCAAAAGAATAATACAAATTAATTTAACTACGCAAGCTAATTAATTATTACAAATAAACTAAATTAATTAAATAAATAAATAATCTAATTGAACAATAAATGCATCGGGAAGAGGGCTCAAATGCGTCGCGCGCCCGGGACTCGCTCGGAATCGCACTGTCATGCAAGTGTGCCTCTGTTTTCCCTGCTACCCTCCTCTGAAGGCTGCCAAAGTCTCAGAAACACTTCCTTGGGCACTGGAAATAATCGCCGGCTGGGGTAGAACACCACCGGCCAAAGGATGTGGCCACCGGCACTGAATGAAGTTATCGGCTTCCAATTTGCTGCCGGTCGGCACTAAACAGTGCCGGTCGGCACAAAATTCCTGTAAAACCTGCAACTCACAGCAGCAGAAGGCAACAACTTGCATGGCAATGTAATTCAAAGCATGTATGCACCAAACACACTCCTTATCATGTTGGTGACTCAAAGGAAGGTGTGCCTTGGTTCCCGGACCACCAATCGCGCATTTCCATGCATGATGGCCCAAGGACCAAGAATGCAACTTTGATTTCAAATGCATGCAATGCAAACAAGCAAACAAGGGTGCTCAAACCTCTATCAAACTCACTTCAAGAGGCTTGGCATGCATGTCAATGAGATGAAGCTCTAAGCATGTCAACTAGGCATACAACATGGACAATGTGATGCACTTATGCAAACATGCAAACAAGCATATAAGGCAAGCATGCAAACCAATGAAATGATGGACTTAGACATGAATTAGGCAACTCAAAAAAAGCCTAAAATCAGTAGCCAAAATACCTAAAATTGGGGACTAAACACACACACACACACACATGCACATGTTTAGGTACCAAACCCAAGGCATAAACAAGCAATATTCAAGCACACTTAAAGAGGCCAAACATGGACTAATAGCATGCATTAAAAGCTCTGAAATTCATATTAAACATGATGCCAAATCATGCAATGAAGCATGCCAAACAAAGCATGCAAATGGTCTTAGGCTTAAGGCGAGCCAATAGGGGCATTGAACTACACCTATGCAAGGCAATTATGGCATGCACTTAACAACTCAAAACAGATTTTTAGCATGTCAAAATAGACCTAAAAGACCACTTAGATGGCATCTAAGGGACATGGAATCTAAGGCATGCAACATGACCAAAACATGGAGCATTTAACACAAGCTTAAGAAGCCACAAAGAAGCATGCAATGTAAACATACAAGCACCTCTAGGGGACCGAAATAGCACGCTAGGTGGTTCCAAACCATCGGAACAATGCAAACAAAGGCATGCTACACATCCAAACTCTTAAGGCCAACAAGCCAAATGCAAAGGGGCTATATTAAACATGCCAAGATTGACCAAAATACTTATGGACAGACCTAAAACATGGTAATATGAGCACAAAATCTTCACAAACACAAGTCTAAAACATGCTAGAAATGAAGGCAAACCACCTAAGCATGTTAAGACATAAAGGGGCATTACAAGGCAACTATACTAAGCATGCATAGGAGACCAAAACCAACTTGAAAACATGTTATATCATGGCAATATAATCATGGAAGACAACCAAGGCATGCTCAACACACACTCAAACATGGTGCTCCTTTGGAAGCCAAAACTTGCCCTTTTCAAGGACATCAAGGAGAGGGGGTGGCCCTCCCCTTTCTAGGACTTTATGGCACCATCTCCACCACTGAAATCCCTCAAGATTTCAGTGATGGAGAGGCCCAAACACACAAGTCCCGGATCTCTCCAAAATAGCACAAAAAGGGACCCTTTTCAAGGTCTAAAGGGGGTCAAACCTCCCCAAACCACAAAACACTCTTAATGCACAACCAAGAGGCTTAAAAAACAGAACTTTTATGTGCCAAACACTAAGCTCAAAAACTGTTATAAAGCAAGCAAAAGGAAGGTACAAGAATGGGGTAAAAAGAGAGTTAGTGTCTTACCCTTGAAGCCTCTTCAACAAAGATGATGTGTTGGCTTTCTTGAGTACCAAACCAGCTCCAAAGCTTCAAAACAAACTCTTGGAAACTCAGTAGCAAGGGGAAGGTGAAACACTAGGTGCTTGTGTGCAAAAGTGTGAACTAAAGCACCTAGTGTACTAAATAAGCAAGGAAAAGAGAGATAGAATAGATATATGATCTAACCTAAAACCAGAGCTTGGTTTCTCTCTAAAATGGCTGAAACCTGTCAAGAATTCCAACCTTGAGCCAAGAGAAGAGTCTTCTCTCTTATAGAACTTGTAAGACTTACAAGCTAAGCAACCAGGGGCTCATCCCTCCATACACCTGTATGGAGGGGAAACAAGAGCTAAACAACTGTCTAAAAATATCTCATAAAGCAGCTGTAAAGCAGTCGGCAGGGCAAAATGGTCATTTTGCCAAAAAGAGTGCCGACCGGCACAAAATAGTGCCGACCGGCACAATATAGTGCCGGTGGCAACACCAGCCAGCCGGTGGCCTCTAGCCACAGCCGGTGGTATGTGGGGATGCCTCAGAAGGCATTCCCTGCCCCTCCAAGGCAAAACACAAGTGTTTGGTGTAAAACCAAACACAAAACAGTCAAGTTCGGAGGTCCTGAGGCAAGGCGCGCGAGCCGAGAACTCCGGGAACTCCAAACAAACACAAACATGGATAATCACCGAGTGTTCGAGCGGTGACATCCAAGTCTTGAGGACGGTCAAAAATGGGGTGTCTACACACCCTTTTTGACCATTTGACCTAGTTGCATATCGGAAGCCATGAAGACTATTCCAAACTAGGACAGGTTACTCACCCAAATGTAGGATTGTATGAAACCGCATGCATGCGTAGTGAAACCCTAGCTCCTGACAAAATAGGACAGGGAAACCCTACCCCATTATAGGGGTGTTTTGGCTCTCATTTGCTTGATATGTGCTGTTAGGATGCGTCCTTACATGAATACGTGTATCAGTTGCAAGTTGTGTATCAGTCTGAGGACATCAGTGTTTGAGGGTATTAGTTTTAAGGCAGAAATTTGGGGGGCAGAATTCAGTGTTTTAGTACAGATTGTCCAGCTTATGATTATCAACTGTGTGTTGTTCTTATCTAAGCTGAGATGCTGTCCATTTTCTGATTGTTGTTTCCTCTTTTTTTTCGTTATTTATCCTTTTTGCAAGGTAGTATTTCATTATTGCTTCCAACGAGGCAGATACCCCCCGAGCACTCTGGACCAGAGGCAAAAGGCTTTACAGATCTAAGGATCTTATTGACGGACAACCAGTGTTTGCTTCATTACCCTCGGTTACAAAACAAAAGGCAGTCAGGCACATAGTAACAGTACATCAGTCGCTAGTTTAGCGATCATTGTTTACCCCACCTGTGCGCGGTTGGGCTGAGATTTTTGTTTCTACCTTAGAGAGAATATACACCTGTTCAGTCAGAGCAGCACTTTACAGGCAGTATGGAGGAAATGATGTGTCAACTCCAACAAACCATGGAGGCCATGCAGTGTGATGCTGCTCGCCAAGCAGAGGTTACCGCTCATCAGACAGAGGTTGTAGCCCAACATGCAGAACTAATTGCTAGGCTTCAACAACAGCAGTAACCACAACAAGCCGGAGCATCTGCTTCGCATCCACCCCCATCCCCACCTAGGGTTCCAACACCAGCGGATACAGCTAACGTCCAGGAGAATACAGACGTTCCAATAGGGCCAGTCCCACCCCAAATTCTACCACAGACTTCAAAAGCATCGGCCAACCCAACAGACACACCGTTCGAATTTGAGTCCGATCCTACTGCTTTGAAAGTAAGCAAGCTTGAAAAGCTGTTTAAACGAGCTTAGAGAGTTAACTCAATCCCGGACATAGAGGATGGCTACACAGATTCAGCAGTGACATTACTGGACAGGTTCAGAAAGCCTCACATTGATCGCTTTGACAGCTCGGGCGATCTATGGTTCATTTGAGGCTGTTTTCAGATATTATGCGCCCGATGGGCTTGACTAGACTCAAGAAACTATCTCCCTTCGATCGGACCCTGTCGGGTATTACGACCATCTGGTATGCCAAGCTGGAGGATTCAGTGAAAAGGAGTTGGAAGGAGATGGCCGAGGCCTTCATTGCCCAATATGCTTGCAACACCCAAATCGAGGTCACGACTCGTGATCTCGAAGCAACCAGGCAAGAGTTGAAGGAGGGCTTTTTTGACTTTGTCACTCAATGGAGGGCCAAGGCCTCCATGATGACAACTCGACCACCCGAAAAAGATCAGATAAGAATGGTTGTGTGCAACCTGCAACCTAAGCTGATGCAAAAGATTATCGTCTTACCCCTCCCCATCTTTGCTGACTTGCATGAGATAGGGGTACAGATTGAAGATGCTATGAAGCAAGGTCTGATTGACCAGGAGAAGGAGCAGCCCAAGAGGGCGTTTACATGCAGTTCGAATGCAGTTACAAGTAATAGTGCAACAGCAAGAACTTTTGACGTCGGCATGGTCACCACCACGCCAAAAACAACTACACCCTTCACCGGTGTATCTGGAACCCGCTCGCAGCCAGTAAAAAATCCACCCCGGGGTTAGAGGACTTTCTCCCCGCTCTATATGTCTTTAACAGCGGCCTTGAAGGTCTTGATCAGAAAGAGGCATCTGAAGCCCCTGGAACCACGCCCGCTACCAAATCACCTCCCTCCTTCTCATAACCCGGCCAAATATTGTGCCTTTCACCAGCAGCACGGTCATGACACCAATCTCTACTTTAGACTGCGTCATGAGATCCAGGATCTCATTGACAACAAGGTGATTGTGCCTCCCGAGAAGCCAAATGTCACCACTAACCCACTCCCACCATATAACAAACCCCTCCTCCACCCAGGCAAATAAACCTGATCCAAACCATGGTCGTTCCATACGACCCTAGCATATACATTACTTCCTCCCACCTACCCAAGCCTAAGGTGTTCATCCCAGAAAGCACAGACTTGTGCATGATGAGCACTTTCCTACCCCAAACTAAACCTGTGGTGGTGGCTGTGGTAGAAGGCATGCCTGAGGGCGCCATGAGCATAACTGAGGAAACATACAACCCGTGTGGTTATATTGTGCCAGTTGATCAAGCTAGGCCGGGGGTGGAGTTACCAACTGGGGCAAAGGTACATGTTGTCTGGGAGGACGGGCTGAGTCAGGGGCTCGATGATCTAGCCGACCTTGAGGAGGATCTCAGCAACCTACAGTTCTTTCATGAGCAGGACCTGGGGGATGTGCAGGTTGGTTAGTATGACGCAAACAGAGTGATAGATACTACGGAGTGGCTCAGTGACGAGCCAGATATTGATGAGGGGTCTCCACCAAAACAAGGGCAGTCAGAAACTGGAACATCTACAGCTTTCAGAATGGTTGAGAACAAAGAAGAGTTGCCGGAGAGCACCGGTACGGAGAATTTTGCTCGGACTTGGGCAGTTTGTGTACAGCAGACACTGAATAGGAGGCTGCATTGAAGCGGTTTGAGCAAGAGAGAATTGAGAATGATGACGGGGCTAGAAAAGCCAAGGCACCTGAGGGGGCAGAATGTGTTGAGAACACGGGAACAGCTACAGCGGGACTGGACAGTTGTTTATCGATTGCCAATGGGATGTGGTGGGAAGATGATGATTTCCGTTTTGCCCATACGGATGAAGACTGGGGGTAGAATCAGCTAGACGACACCTGGTACACTGAGGAGGTCGACCATATGACCCAGAGTGGGCGGTACTCCAAGCCCCTACATCTGGACTAGCTAGAGGCATCCAGGAACGACAAGGAAGCAGAAAAGCAGAAAGACAAATTGCTAGAGGAGGAAGCTGTACTGAAGCAGCTGAAGAAAATTCAAGCAGACATCTCCATCTGGGGACTGCTTATGGCCTCAAGGGTTCACAGACAAGTCGTCCTTTCAGCCATGGACAAGGCTAAGTGTAGACCACCCTGAACTCTCTCCGCGCGCCCCCCCTTTCGGAGAGGGCGCGAATTGGGTCCTAGCTACTACAGTTTGGACTCCTGTCACGGTTCTGAATCTAATCTCACAAAGTACAATGTAAGACTGATAAATTACCAAAGAGTCCCAATCCGACAATTGGTTTTGAAAAATCAATTTTGAATCAAAGCGCCAAACATGGACTGCTTTGCCAGATTTCAGAGTCACCACCTAAATGTTTTATTTTGGGAAATTTAGGAAACCCTGACTCGTGCCTAAGGCCACATATCCGTCATCACCAAAGTTGCCTCGGCTCGGGAACTTGGGTACGAGAGGGGAAGGTCCTAAAATGAGCACCCCCGCTCGCCCGATCAAAGGATCGGCCTCTACTAAACATGATATGTTGTTTTTATAAACACATGTATTCCTATTCCGGTTATTAATCTAACTTACTACGTGATGCGTACAGCATACAAGTATAGACTCAATCACGCAGATTGGAACAAAACAACTCATGTTTGTTTTTTTGAAAATGGTTTGAAAGTGCTACTCGCAAATAGGCTAAAATACGGATATGCCACCCTCAAGTGGGCTTAAAACAACATGATTTTGCCACTCCGCAAAGTGGGCTTAAAAACTCACAATCATCGAGTTGTTCCAATTAAGGGAATCAAGCCTTCATCCACAGGCATTCATACAGTTTAGCACTTAAGCAAATAGCCTCATGGCAAGCATGCTATCATGGCAACACTCACACTCATGCAAGTATGCTAAAGCTTAAACACTCACAGTGTACTCCAAGCCAAAACAAAAGCTAGTTAGAAATCATGCATGATCCTAGCTATGTTAAGTGCCTAATGCAACACATGCAAAATGCGACTAAAATAGGCTCGGCTACCTAAGATGGCATATGAATGCAACACTTGATAACATGCTTTGAAACACGTATTCAAGTAGGTATTGAAATACAATGCGGTTTGAATGATGTGTCGAGACCGGTGCATGCAAGACGAATGAATGATGCACACATGCAAAGCATATGATATGCTAATTGAAATATGCCCTAAACTAACCATCAAAAGCGGTTAAGTAAAAAGGAGAAAGATGTGGGGTTGGTAGACATGCACACACACATACACACTTATTACAACATTTGCCCTCTCGACGGAGGGTCCGAATAAAAGCTAAGCTAATCTAAGCTAAGCTAATCAACTAATCTAATTAAGCTAATTAGACTAATTATTACAAATCAATCGAATAACTAGCAAACTACTTACTAATTGTTACGACAATTAACTAATTAACAAATTAATTAATTACATTACAAAATCAAGCTAACTAATAATTAAAGCTTTAAACTATGTTACCCTAGCAAGTTGAAGAAGTCGAACATGCATGGTCGGTTTTCGCCCCGAAAAGCTCTCCAGTTTGCTGTCTTGAGGCTCTGTCTGCAAGGTGTCTTCAAGAACTAGCTACTGAACCTTACCAAATCAAAGCTGAGGAGTGCACCAGTGGCCGGTTGGCCACGAAAGGTGGCTGCCGGCCACCTGCCGGCCAAGAGTAGGCCTCTGCCAGCCAAGGATGGAAGGGTGCCATCCATCAATGTGGCAATGCCGGCCACTGGTGTGTTGTGACACCATTCTACAACAGAGCACAAAAACAGAGCAATGGGAGGGTCTCCCAAGGGTATGTATGTACTATGCCACTCCATATCACCTGAAAACATCAAAGGAGAGGCATCATTGGATCCAAGACCATCAATCAAGCATCTCAATGCATGATGGCCAAAGATCCAACTTGCACAAATTCGATGAATGCACAACAAACAATACACTAAGACCACGACCTTATCATGATTGATCAAAGGCAATAAAGACAAAGGGGTTGGCTCACTTTCATCATTTTGAGTATGAAGTGGGCCAATCCACCTTGTGTTCAACATAATGTTCGGTTAAACACGATGCAATGCAAACAACATGCTCATCTTGGCATGAAATGCAAGATCCTAACATGCAAACAACGCATGCACAACATGTTAAGAGACTTAAGCATTAAAACTAGTGAAGGATACAACACTAGGACCATGCAATACAATACTCAATGGACTAAACCAACCCCAAACAGACCTCATGCATGCCAAAACAGTGGCAAAGATGATCTGAAATGATAGCATGAAAGGCAAGAGAATGATGTTCATGCATTGGCTCACAAAAAACGCATAATGCTTAACTCTCAAACACAATTAAAGAGTGATAAACATGAGAGTATAAAAAGGCTATATTCTCTGAAATTATGTGTTAAATGATGCCATATCACATAAACATCACAAATAACATCTTAAATCCAAACCCTAAGTTTAACCCAAAACACCCAAATCCATAAATCTTTTGAAATAGCAAATAACTAGGGTAAAAATCATACTAAACGATTACCAAATATAAATAACAAAATACGCCATAAAATCGATGAAACCATGAAACTCTTGGATCAAAAGAAAGCCCTTGCTGAGATCTACAACCTTTCTCAAAGGACCAAGGTGAAAAGATGTCTTTAACCAAGTAGATCTAGAGATCTATGTAAGAAAAGTTGAGTTTCTAAGAGAGAGAGAGAGAGAGAAAGGGATTCATGGTTTAGAGAGGAAAAAGAGAGAGAAAGAAAAAGAAAAGGTGAATGAGAAAAGTTTGTTTGGGGTCTATTTATAGTGATAGAATAATAGCCCTAAAGTCAATGAAAAGAATAAGTCAAAACCCCCAAAAGTTGGGCCCAAAATTGAACCAAAATTTCTGAAAATAACTCATAAGGGTCGACCCTCAAGACAATGGTGTCGACCCTCAAGAATAAAAGCTAAGACACTAATGTGTGCGGCAGACAAGGGTTGACCCTATGAACCACTGGTGTCGACCCTATATTTTAGTGGCAACACCAAGAACACAACAGCAAACAAGGGTCGACCCTGGGAGTCGTGGCGTCGACCTTATAAACCAGTAGAGACACTATGACCAAGGCAGCAGGGTGGTGTTGACCCCTAGAAAGACTAATGTCGACACCAGAACAAATTTTCCAAGTTCCCAAAGAACTTTTCAACAAAAACAAGTGCAAACAAACAATCCCAACAAGTCTAAATCGAATTGTACTCCTCCAAAACCAAAATATAACAACTCCAAAGACTACCAAAGTGAAAATAAAGGAATTAAATACACTATCCAATAGTTTAAAGGACACAAGTGCTATAACCTCCCCACCTTAGGAAATTTTGTCCCTGAAATTTTAGAAACACCAAAACAAAAAAGGGCACCCAATCTATAAAAGAAACACAACGCTAACCCAAGTTTAGATCTATCTGGGGTGGTCCAACATCTTGAGGTCCCAAAGACACCCAAACACCAAGAATGGTAAGAAAATCTCACTGATGACCCTTCGATCCACATAACTCGTTGTGGTCTACGAGACAAGAAACAACAACAACCACAACAACAACAAGAATTCCTTGCACTCAAAGACACGATCTACGCCTCAACCACCGACAATACCCAAATCGCTACCGTGTACTCAATGCTCGAATAAGGAGAATAAGAAAGCTACTAGCACACAAAGCTCCCAATCAACTCTCTTGTAGCACGAGAACATAAAACAAAACTCGATTAATCCTAACAACATTATGACACATCAATGCCCGACAATTCTAAGTCCTTACAAAAATAAACATACAACATGTAACTAGCAACTCAAGCTAGGTCAAGACATGACTTTCCAATACAATATTTATGATACCCCATTTAGGTTAAAGAAAATTCCTTATTTTCCCCATTTGTTTCAAAAACACCCTGCTTTCCTGAAAGGTGTTTAAACTGGCACCGTCACAACCCAAACACATTTTCAACTGTCCACAACAAAACTCAGGGATTTTCAAACTGTTTTTCTGAAACGACAAGTGTTACTAATAACACCAAAATTAGTTTCATTATCAAAATATTATTTTATTTTATTTTATATATATATATTTTTTTTATTTTTGAATTAAGCTTTTTATTAAACCAAAAACTTACATTTCCAACCAAAACCAATTTAGTTCAAAAAGACCATCCAAGGCCACAACATCAAAAAGAAGATTTTTGTTTTCCTCAAAATCATTCCTTAGCATTTCTCCAATGAACCACAACACAGTCACAAAACCCATCACACCCACGATGACGTCACAAAATCAACACCAATTTCCACGATAAAAAAATCCCTGGAAAATTTCCAAAGTGCCAACAACACAATATAACACAAGTAAAGAAAATTCACACCCACCAATCACACAATGGTGCAAAAGCGCTCACATGACCAAAGTTTACAACCGCAACCCCAAACAAGTTACCCCAGACTCAAAACAACATCCTAATTGTCCACACAGGACTTACATGCCACGCAATGACACCATTCAATTACACAACCCTCAATTCCAACCTACTTCTGAGGTGACTATATGTCAACCAACCCAAATACTAACCAATCAACTATCCAACACCACTATCCCACACCAGCCTCCAAACACCAACATACCACTTAACTTCACATAACCCAACATCAACATCAACATCTTGCCCAACCTCACTAACTTCGAAATGGAGTTCCATACACAACCTCACATGTTCGTTGAATCACTCTAGATTCCTCAAAGTTAACCTATAGTACTCTAGTTCTCAATTCACCCATCACACATTTGCCAAAGTGGCATGCACATCCTAACTTCACATTTGAGTCCGAAATGGACTTCTCAAATTAAAACACAACACACCCCCTCAAGTCAATGCACACTCATCACACCATACACATAAGGACCGATATGGTCAAAGTAACTCTGACAGAGCGCACTAATCACTCCATACAATCTTACCCCCTCGCCTGGAGTTCCAATCCCTAAACCAAACAACAAAACTCACACCCACGTGACCCAACACTATTGAACTCCAACCACTCAATTCATACATTAACCACACTATTGCCCCACCGAGGCACCCTTCTGGGACCGTCTCATGACCAATCCCCTTTTACATATTATCTAACAACAATCACACAAACCATGTATCGTTACATGCCACATAAGGTAAAACCCCATTACTTACTACACAACATCTCACCCTTAAACCCAAATGGGTTATTTTCAGTACTAAATCCCTCATTCTACTAGTGTAACCACAACCTCGACCGAATTCACAACAATAAAATTCGCCTATTGATTCTCTCGTACCAAGCTAACTCGCAAAAGTCTTCCATGCTACAACGCCACCGACACCACGTAACAACCCAAACCGAACAACAAGTAAACACAACACTTTCATCCATCAATGACAAATAGAGTCAACTCTTTAATCCACATTCTATCCCATCACCCATTATACGAGTATAACCAAAACACAAAGTCCCCTGGTCAATCTACTAGTTGCTAATACTTACTAAACAATTACCTTGAACCAAACCCTGATACATACACACAACACTTACAAGGCTTTCAAAGTTGTACTATCCTAACTCCACAGAAGAACAAAAGAAGTTCTCAACCTCCTCCACCCGAGTCATAGAACACTATATCCCCAACAACTCTCTAAACCAACCTAGAACACTACATGAGCCACAACACGACCCATTTTCGAAGACAATCACTTCCTCACCGTCATCCCAAACCTCGACCAATAAACACCAAACCACTGTGACCCCTACACATAGGTCACGCACCAACCATGGGTTACATACCCAACCAACCCTTCCAAAAACATCTCTTAACTTAACCACAATTGAGGTACACATCTCTCGCACCCAAATGCAATAAATAAATTCTAGAATTTAGGAAACGTTGGCAGTACCATTACCCGAAATACAACACAAGGTGTTCAAAACACACTACCCACCAAACACTAACAACCAATGCTACGATAAGGGACTAACATCATTTCACAAGAAACAACCAACCAGATAATACTAAGATCCGCTAACATTACCGACAATTAAGGTACAAGTCTATACCCAACAAAACCATATGTTATTCTCAAAATGCTAGTAACTCTAACTCTCTCTATACCCAGAATAAAGAAATACTCTACCTTTGCATACATCCCTACATTACATCGTACCAGTTTACTCGGTCAATCCTAGACCAGCCTATCGCGACAACCCATCGCCCAAACAGTAACTCAAAACCAATCACACCATCCACAATCTCTTAATACACCTCGTGCCTTACCAAATTGCTCATAACAACAATAACTCTACCTAGTATTCAACTAATTGTCTCACCCAACTATAGGAAACAACCACGCATATTCCAACCAATCATACATCATCTATAATGAACAACTCATGGCCTAAATGGCCTAACTGACTTCACCAACCCCGAGGGAAGTCATACCACAACACTACATCCCTTACACCTGACTGACCGAGGTCATGACTAACTCCAAAACCGTACCAGTCCCAAGACTACCAACCAACACCAAACATATACGATATCACCCAAGTAAGCATCAGAACTCAACCCTCACACATCATCACAAAGGACTCGAAAACACTATTGTCTTTGAAAGACATACCAACCGCCACCAAGGCAACCAACGTTAACTCACAACCAACACTAATACATAACTGATATAGCACACACCGAGGTACCCACTCTGAGTTCATTACTTCTTTTCAGACATCTGTATAAAAGAGAGAATATCCACAACCTAGGATACATAACACTGGTACCCTTTCCCAAAATACTAACACAATACCATTACATAAGCAAATACACAAACAACCACATTTAGACTCCAATCAACTCACACATCAGCTACCACATAACACGTAACACATAATCGAGCTAAGCCTACAAAGATAGTTATTCGTTCTTGTGCTCACTTAGAATTCTCATTAGAAACAATATTGATCAAGTGCGTTTCCAATAAGATCCAAAGTTAGTCAACTCGACACCGAATAATATCCATGAGTCTCAACCCCATGCCTACATAAAATGCAACACATAAGCATGTTATCATATAGCACACAACAAACAAATGACCTCACCATGCATGATAAACCCATTATGGCTAATCATTTCCCACGAGCCCAAGGTTTTCAAACCCGGTTAGCTCTGATACTAGGTTGTCACACCCCAGATTAATACGGTTCGACTCACGTGAATAAACCACCTAACGATGAACAGTAAATAACAACTCTCATGCAAATGAATATAATATACACAATATATGTGTTTGTCCGATTTTATACATTCCTAGATACAACATCTAAGTCGAATGGATGTTTTGTAACTAAAACATGCACCAATGTTATAAAATCAAACTAAATGCCCTGAGGCTTACATCATACACAAGGGTGTAACCCTTACAAGAATGGCACACGGCCAATAAATAACATAAATGGCCATTGGCCTGCAAATAATAGAACCACCTTATATGGTTCTGAACAAAGTTTCATGTCTCAGTCCACACCTACACATGTATACCTAAAAAATATTTTTAGCCACGTAGGGTGAGCATAAAGCCCAGTAGAGAATATTTCAAAAACTAAACATGCTCCACTTGCATAAATGATCATGATGCAATACATATAGATAATATCTATTTGATTTCTCAACAAAATCCTTTCTTTCTAATTTCCAAAACCTTACGTTTAATCAAAAAAATTTCCCAAGTTCAAAACATCTGTTTGATATGAAACCCCTTTTCAAAAACCAATCCAAGTATCTAAATACCAACCACCAAAAACATTGCTAAATCAAATGTGACCACATCACTGAACAAAAGCAAATACCTTGCTCAAAACATTTCCAAACATCCTGTTCCAAAACCAACATAATAGTAATTGAAATGGGTAAATCTCCAAAACAAATACAACCTTTCACAAAATTTTCATCTGCGAGAAATCGTAAGCCGACACCCATATAAACGTAGGCTATATAAGCACTACTATTGTCATTTCATGAAAATTTCATCCGCGAGATCGGCACCTATGTATTTGTGCGATTTTAGGACTTTCACCGTGGGCACTCAGGCCAACTTATTTCAACAAGACAATACTTACTTCCCAGATTCACCATTTTATTTACCCTTTTCAATAGTACAATACATGTAACTCACAATATTATTTTTCCAGAACAATGCAAATGTTCCAAAACATTGTATGAGAATTTCCAAAACATACAGTTTCAATTTCAAAAAATCCATTACATGCTCCATGATATGAATGGTTTCAAATTGCCTAATCCACATGCAATTTCTAACACGCGGCAACGCTATCCTCTACCAATTGCCAAAACAGTTATCTCTAATGCAATAATCAAAAGATATCAATATAGATATATTTTCCAAAAGAGTAACAACAACCATTTTCAAAATTTCATAACCATTTTCTTCCCATCTCTTACAAGACCAACATGATTTTTCATTGTTTTCCAACACAAGCCAAAACCCATGGTTTTAGAACAAAACATCATTTTCTTTCAAAATCACTTTTGAGTAAAGGAAAGCCACCATGTCAACATATCTCAACCATCAATACAAAATCATAACCTTCGTCAATAACTCATTTGAAAAATCTCTAGTTTACATCTTAAATCCAAACCCTAAGTTTAACCCAAAACACCCAAATCCATAAATCTTTGAAATAATAAATAACTAGGGTAAAAATCATACCAAATGATTACCAAATATAAATAACAAAATATGCCACAAATATGCTATCAGACTCATATTTGAGTTTAGGGAATAGACCTTACCTCTTGAAGCGAAGAGGAGAACTTCGAAAAACTCAAAGTCGATGAAACCACGAAACTCTTGGATCAAAATAAAGCCCTTGTTGAGATCTACAACCTTTCTCAAAGGACCAAGGTGAAAAGATGTCTCTAACTAAGTAGATCTAGAGATCTATGCAAGAAGAGTTGAGTTTCTAAGAGAGAGAGAGAGAGAGAGAGAGAGAGAGGGATTCATGGTTTAAAGAGAGAGAGAGAGAGAGAGAGAGAGAGAGAGAGAGAGAGAATGAGAAAAGTGTGTTTGAGGTCTATTTATAGTGCTAAAATAATAGCCCTAAAGGCAATGAAAAGAATAAGTCAAAACGCCCAAAATATTGGGCCAAAAACCAAAATTTCTAAAAATAATTCACAGGGGTCAACCCTCAAGACAGTGGTGTCGACCCTCAAGAAGAAAAGCTAAAACACTAATGTGTGCAGCAGACAATGGTCGATCTTATAAACTAGTGGTGTCGACCCTATATTTCAGTAGCAACACCCAGAACACAGTAGCAGACAAGGGTCGACCCTGGGACCTGTGGTGTCGACCCTATAAATCAGCAGAGACATTAAAAGCAAGGCAGCAAGGTGGTGTTGACCTCCAAGAAGACTAGTGTCGACACTAGAACAAATTTTTCCAAGTTCCCAAAGAACTTTTCAACAAAAACAAGTGCGAACGAACAATCCCAACAAGTTTAAATCGAATTGTACTCCTCCAAAACCAAAATATAACAACTCCAAAGACTACCAAAGTGAAAATAAAGAAATTAAATATATTATCCAATAGTTTAAAGGACCCAAGTGCTACAGCTTTGATTCACAACCAAATTCTCAATTTTTTTTTTTTTGTTCATTTATTTTATGATTATGATTATTTGTTTTTGCAGTCTCAGTCAAAAGCCATAGCTTACCTGAATTATAATTTTAGTATTATACTATTAGACCATCCAATCATTCACCAAAATTGTTATCTAATTTGATTCCAAATTTGAGTAAAATGCTTGATTTAATATGAACTACTCCAATCCTTTCATCAAAATCTTTTGAAAAATTACCTTCTTGTCCCAAATTTCACTTTTCATCAAATTTGATGAAAAAATTCATCTCCAATGCTTCATCCTTTTAAATTTTTGTGAAATTCAAGTTTGATGAAGGATTTGATAAGTTCTCAATTTGATGAAAAAAAATGATTCTCATTTGATTTAATTAACATTTGATGAAAAGATTGAAAATGATTTTTTAACATTTATTCATCAAATTTAAATTTGATAGAAGAAAAGGTGAAGGATTGGAGATGCTCTTATAGTACACAGTTAATGTGTTGATATCTTGGTATGATTCATGAGTTGTTTTTGGAAAACAGTTGCGATCGCCGTAATGGTAGTGGTGGTGTAGCTGCGGTTACGGGGTGTAAAATTTTACTCTGAAATACACTATGATGATAGCTTTACAGGAGAGCTGATATATATATATATATATATATGAGGATAGTATAGTAAAAGAAATAAGTTTTAAAATATTATGGGGTTTTGAAAGGATCTATATATTTCTTGTCCTTTTGAAAGACAAATTAGACAGTGAGTGGTCAATCACCAAATCACCCTTTTTTTTTTTTTTTAAAGGATGCTATTCAGAATATTGTAATGATGTGTAACGGGCCATTACGGTACCGCTACAACCGTTACATAACACCGAAACAGCCATTACACATGTAAATTTCAGTCACACTGCAAAAACGAGGGTAATGGGTAGCGCTTACCACCGCAGTCGTTACATAACAACTGCAACTGTTACGTAACACTGCTTTTTGAAACCTTCACAACCTAATTTCTAATTTTATTTTTTTATTTATTTTGTACTTTTGGTTAAATTATTTTATAATCGAGAAGAGGTAGTTGGTGTAATACTATTGCAACTGCTTGAGATGTATAGTAGAAAGCCTCTCCCACTCTCTTGAGTGGTAAGTGGTTGAACAAGATGAGCTGTCTCATTTTCTACAAGAGATCGGGGGACAGGTTCCCCTAAACATCCCTCAGGGGGAGAGTCTCAATTTGAGATTGAGGGAGATCCCCTCTTCAGATTCTGAAGAATGTACAGATTCACACTCCGAATCTAAATCACGGAATAATAATTCTACAAGCGTTCACCTGATTGAGATAGAATCAAATATATTATTTTATTTATTTCACCACAAAATTGGTTATAGAATAAAAAAGAGTGATATGAAATATGAAATTGGATTTCCTTTCTACTTATTTGTTGTGCAATCTCAATCAATAACTATAGCATAGCTGAATAGTAAATTTTTTATCAACAGTTAGTCTTTTGTACCTGATTTATTTATTTTTCAGTCTTAAGTTATATTCATCTCTTTTTTCCCCCCGTAAATTTGAAATATGAAATTGATGTATTCAATTGAAAGAATTGAAGCAGTATCTAGTTACTCATTTGTACTCTTTTTTTCCCTAACTTGTATTCATCTTTGCCTTTTTCTCAAAAATATGGAACGAAATTGAAGCATTCATGTATTTGATGGGCATGTTTGTTTGTCTTGATACAAAGGAAGCGGTATGATTATATTATGCAACAAGAAAAATGGTTGCATTTCTTATCATTTATTTTGTGCTTCTTGAAGATATGGAAGTGAGCTATGCATTTACTTATTAGTGAGAGTCATATGTGTAGAGATGGCTTTTAATCCAAATTTAGATCTATGACTCATCTCTTTGAATGTTTTAGTGATTTTTCCTAAAGTAAATAAAGAAAATTCTCAAATTCTTATAGGTGAACAATGCTGGGATTAGTGGAGTCGTGACGGATTGGAATGCTTTAAATTCAACAGATGCTGCTGATGTGAGTCTTAGTCATGCCTCATTTCTTTCGCTCATGAGTAAATTCAAATTGGTGTGATTCCAAAAATGCATACCATTTGAAGACTACATATCTTCGATATTTTATTTTTATTTTCCTGAAATGGTGTAGACACCCCATTTTTGACGGTCCATAAGACTTGGGCGCCACTGATCGTTTACTTGGTGATGAAAGTTGTGCAGTGCAAAGGTTCGATTTCTTCAGCAAGAGAAGAGCCAAATCCCAACCTCACACCCCATTTTTGGACCAAAATGATTTTAGACCTTAAAACCCTCTCTTTCAAAATATTTTTGAAACAAAGCTTCTACGATGTTCTGAGGCTCGCATTTTGTTAAATGGTGTTTTCTCGGTAAACCGAGCAAGGACAAAGTGGAAATGAATGAAAGAGAGGTGAACTCTTTGAAAAAAATTTAAAACATCTTGTTTAGAGGTTTAGAGTTCAAGAAAATTGGAGGAGAAGGAAGAAACCATGTCGGGGAAGAAGATAGGTATGAACTGTTAAGAGAGAGTCGAGTAGCCCTCGCAAAATTAGGCCTATTCGTTTGTACACTTGGATTTCAACTATGAGGCCATCACTGTTGGAAAGTGGATTTCCGGGGATTCATTTCGTACTCAAGAATCTCCTAAAGCCGAGTCCAGATGGAGGAGATATGGTTGGTTAAAGTTGGGCATCGATCCGGTTGGACTGAAATTGAGCAATCTTCACTAAAAGAGGGATATCTCTTAGCACACTAGGAATTTTGTTGTGAGGCTGCCACCATTGGAAAGAAGACTTTTGGGGCTTCAATAAGGCTCAAGAATGACCTAAAAAGGGGTCCAGATGAAGGCGATATGCCTGTTCGAAGTTGAGGCCAGAACCAGATTTTGTCGTCAGCCTCTGGGGGAGTGTGCCAGCCACAAATGGAGTTTGCCGGCCATAGGTCAGTGAAAAGTGACCCTTATCGGCCAACATTAGTAGCTGGTCAGCCAACAAAGTGGCAGGTCGGCCACCAAGATGGTCGGTCGGCCAGAAATGTCTAGAAAGCTTAGAATTTGCAGATATTTTGCTCCAGCTGTCTTCCAAATGCTCTAGCTGTCTCTATATTCAAATATTTCAACCAAGGCTCTCATTTTTGCTATATATGAAGGCCATATCTCATATTTTGGGGGCTTAGAAAATTTTGGAAGCCTCTCTCTCTAAAAATCCTCTATCTACAAGCCTCTCTCTCTCTCTAGAGTTCTCTCTCTCTTGTTTTGTGCCTTAAGCTTAGAATTTTCTACACCTTTGCAAAGAGACCCTTAACCAAACATCCTCATCTTGGAGCTGAGGTTCTTTGAGGCTCATTTGGAGCTCCTAATGGTGGTTTAAGCTCAGAAGTGGTGCTGTTTTGCTACTGTGCTTCAAAGGTAAACACTTACCTCTTTTAAGCTTATTTTTGCACACTTGTTTTGCCACCTTTGCAAACTGTTTTTGGCCTGATTTTCAACTACAAAATCCTCTATTTTTAAGGTTTAAAAATGATGGTTTAAGGCCTTTTTGGAGTTAGGGGTGGTCCACCATTCTTGTAGCTTGCTTGCTAAGTTGTTGTGCCATCTTTCAAAGTTGTTTTAAATCAAAATTTTTGGCCTTTATAACCACTGAAAATTCTGATTTTCAGTGGTAAAAACCATGTTTTGAGGTCCAAAATAGGAGGGGGTGGTCTCCCCTCCTTGTGTCTTGTTTGCATGTGTAGATAGCCTAGCATGTGAGCATATTTTTCTACTCTCTTGTGACCTAATCTCAGCATGTTTTTGTTACTAATTTAGCATGTTTTAGCTCTATTTTGAGCCTCCTTGGTCATATGAACCTTGTGTTGTATGGTTGTAGTGTAAATGGTCTTTACTAGCTTTGTGTTTCAAGGTCTCTAACATGCTTTGCATGGGTTGTTTGCATGCTATGGTATTGTTTTGCATGTGTTTTCAGTGCATATATCTTTGTCACACTCTCACATATTCCACTCTTTCATTGCTTTTGAGAGTTGTGCTTAGAGCCTTGTTTGTGAGCCAACAAGTGAGCATGCTTTTCTTGCCATTTATGTTTCCATCTTAGCATGTTTTAGCCACTGATTTAACATGTTTAAGCTCTGTCCAGAGCTGGTTTGGTCATTTAAGCTTGGTATTGCATGCTCCTAGTGTAATGCACTTCACTAGCTTTGGTGTTTTTGGCCTTTTAGCATGCCTTGCATGCATTGCTTGCATGATTTAGTGTCTTTCGCATGCTATTTCAGTGCTAAAATTTCTGCAATCTTCCTCCATGCTTCACTCTTTCATTTGCTTTGAAAGTGGTCTTAAGCCCCTTGTTGGCTTGAGCATGGAATTGAGGCTCTCATGCCTAATGGTTTTAACCTTCCCTTGAGTGTTTCTACTAACCAAAAGTAGGAGGCTTCTTTCATGCTCAAGGTGCTTGTGGCTTAGGCTATCTTTCCAATTAGAGGACTTTCACATTGGACTTAATCGGTTAAAGGATTAATCGGTAATTTAAAATGTGTCAACAAAACGAATCAAGTAAAACATGTGCAAGATAAGCACATTTGTGTTGCATTGCATGTGTTTGGATCGGACGTTAATCTAAACACGAGGAATGTGGGACATTTCATACTCAAAGTGATGAAATGTGTCACATTTCTTGGTCGTGTCACCCTTGATCATGCATGATAGGGCGGTGGCCTTTTGAGTCTTATGTGTGCATTCATTAAGCTTGTACAAGCTCGGTTCTTTGGCCATCATGCATTGAAGATGCTTAGTTGGTGGCTTGAGAGCCAAGTGCCACACTCCTTTGAGCTGGAGACATGATAAAGAGGGTGGCAGTACACACATTTCCTTGAAAATACATTGCCATGCCTCTGTTTGCTCTCTGTTGCAGCAAAAGGAGGAAGTTCGGGAAATCAGTGGGCGACCGGCCACATGTACTAGCTGACTAGCCACCAAAGCCAGCTGACCGGCCAACAGAAGTGGCTGATGGCCACCAATCATAGCCGATCAGTCATCAGTGTATTCTTGAGATCAAACAGAAGCAATCTGGAGGCTGGCACAATTTTCAGAGGTCCAAACATGTGCAAACAGAGGCATTTAGAGGCACGGTGGTGGATTTTCGGGGCGATGCCAACCGAGCATGCATATCCTCCTCGCTTTCCGAGGCCGTTCATTTGAATTGCTTAGCTAATTAGTTCATTAGCTTAGTTGTTTTGTAATTAATTAGTTAAGTGTTTAATTAATTAATTCGGTTTGTATTTTAATTAGCTTAGATTAGCTAGTTATTAATTGGTTTGTAATAATTAGCTTAGCTTAGCTTATTCATTCAGACCTTCCTTCGTGAAGGCACAATGTTGTAATAAATGTGCGTGCTTGTGTGCATGTCTTCCAACCCCACGTCTTTCTTCCTTTTATTTAACTGCTTTCGATGGTTAGATTAGGGCACGTTTTGATTAGCATACCCTATGCTTGCATGTTTGCATCATTCATTTCTCTTGTATGCACCAGGCTCAGCACATCATTCAAACTGCATTGTATTTCAATACTTATTTGAATACGTGTTTCAAAGTATGTTATCAAATTGTTGCATTCATATGCCATCTTAGATAGCTGAGCCTATTTAGTTGCATTATTGCATGTGTTGCATTAGGCATTTTGTATAGTTAGGATCATGCATGATTTCTAACTAGTTTTTTGTTTTGGCTTAGAGTATACTGTAAGTCTTTACACTTTAGCATACTTGCATGAGTGTGAGTGTTGCCATGATAGCATGCTTGCCATGAGGCTATTTGCTTAAGTGCTTAATTGCATGAATGTCTGTGGGTGAAGGCTTGATTGCCTTAATTGGAACAACTCGATGAAATGTGAGTTTAAAGCCCACTTTGCGAAGTGGCAAATCATCATGTTTTAAGCCCACTTGAGGGTGGCAAATCCGTGCTTTAGCCCACTTAAGGGTGGCAATTTCAAACCATTTTCGAAAACAAACATGAGTTGTTTTGTTCCAATTCTTACGATTTAGTCTATACTTGTATGCTGTGCGCATCACGTAGTAAGTTAGCTAAATAATCAGAACAAGAACACATGTGTTTATAAAACAACATGTCATGCTTAGTAGAGGCTGATCCTTTGATCGGGCGAGCGGGGGTGCTCATTTCAGGACCTTCCCCTCTCGTACCCAAGTTCTCGAGCCAAGGTAACTTTGGTGATGACGGCCACGTGGCCTTTGGCATGAGTCAGGGTTTCCTAAATTTCCCAAAAATAATATATTTAGGTGGCGACTCTGTAATCTGACAAAGCAGTCCAGTTTGGCATTATTTGATTTAAAAATCTAATTTTCCAAAATGATTTGTCGGATTGGACTCTTTAGTGATTATCAGTTTCACATTGCACTTGTGAGACTAGATTTAGAATTGTGACAGGAGTCTAAACTGTAGAGGACTAATTCGCGCCTCTCCGAAAGGGGGCCCGCGAAGAAAGTCAAGTCCACAAATGGTTAAGATCTATACCTAACCTTTAAAAAATTTTGGAGATCATTATTTATATTAAGGGATCCTCATCACACTGATATAGTGATTTTAATTTTATCCGACGCCTTTCCAATCTCTTTCACATTGATACTATAATTTTAAAAGTTTAGGTCACGACACTTGGGTGATATGTGTTTATATATTTATTATGTCATATATAGAATATTTCATTTAAAGTTAAATAAAAATATACAATATAACACAAATTTCTAAAGCTTAAGGCAAGATGGACTACTAAGTATGAATTTACATTGATTTTCTTTTATTATGAGATCTTAAACTATTTTGTTCAATGTTGCAAAGTATTTTATGTGTGTCTAAATGATGGATATGTGTGTCCTCCAAGTGTTAGAATCATGTCCGAGTCTAAATTTTTTTTTTTTTTTTTAAATGGAACATGCTTGAATGTGTGTCTGACACATGTCGGAAGTATCTGATGACAGTTAGGAAGTGTCCAATGAGTATCGGTGTCTGACACATGTTGGACGTGGACAGACCACCTTCTTAAAAGTGTGTGCTTTTTAGGTAATAAGTAATAGAAAACCACAAGGACTATAATTGATTGATCTCATTGATGCAACCTAGACTGCTTAACAAATGGAAAGAAGTAATGACTCAAAACTACGAGTTGACTAATGAATGCTTGCAAACAAACTACTATAGAGCAAAAGGGATGATTGAAGCACTCATTTTCCTCCTCTAGCTCTTGGATTCACCGAGGATTGTAAATGTCTCTTCTAGCATGGGGAAGTTAAAGGTACAAAATTAACATGATACTCCTTCATAAGTATAAAATTTGCACTTTGGTTATTACAAACTTAAACAGCCTTGCTAACAATTTTGGCTTGAAATTCGGCTCTTGAATTCAAAGTAGAAGATTTATTGTCTCCTACCAAAAGTAATTATCAATGTTGTGTTTTTGTTAGAGCAGGGTTGTTATGTCTATCCAATACACATAGGTGACATCACTCAATGATCAATGTGTCAGCTGGACCCCTTAAGAAACAAATATATATACATATTTGTTTCTTCAAAAATTATAATACAATTGTCACCACTAGATAAATGGTTTTAACCCTGATATATCTATATTGCATTTCCCAATGGCTTTTAAAAATGTCTTCTTTTGTTCCCTCAAATATTTTGAATTCCTGCCCTGCTTTGGGCTATAACTTTCTATGCAAAAATTGAGAATTGATGGGAACTGAAGTTTGGCATCTATGACAATTTTTCCTTCTCTTTTGTTTGCAAAGACTCTGCGATTTGTTCAAAGTAAGAAATCATTGTAACTTGTCCATGCAGAAGTTAGGATTTGTAGAATTTATGCTTTAGAATGTCACCATCGAGTCACTGACAAATTTTTTTAAAGTCGCCACTGTGAAAAAATCAAATATCTTTATGGTGATAATGATGGTGAATTGTTTTAATCAAAGTGATGCATAATACAAGAAGGATGTGGCATTCATAGCCATATTGAGGTTTATGGAAAAGCTATGCATCTAGAAAAATCACTTCGAAAGTACCCAAAAAATAAAGTATATGATGTAAATTCTAGTGAAGCATGGACATAGACATGCGACACAATATGGATATGTCGACATGAAATTTAAGGGAAAAAAAAATGCATGAAACACCACGTGAACAACATGCACAAAATATATAATTTTATGTATTTATTATATGTGACATATATAAATATATCATTCAAATATAATTTTAAAAAATATAACATAACACTAATTATTATAAATCTACATTATTTTTCTTTTATCTTTGTATTTTAAGTTATAGCGATCCCGATTTTGCCCCGACCTTCATTGTATTCCGGACTCGGGTTTCGTGGCTTAGTATTGTATCTATGTCTTGTTTTTCCCTTTGACCCTTTGTATTTGAGTTTTGGAACTTATTGGGCGAGTTTGGAACATGTTGGTTGTTAGATTGTTTAGATTATTGTTGCCCAGGTTTTGGCCTCTTCGCTCGAGCAAGGCTTCTTGCGCTCGAGCGAGCTTTTTCTAATTTGCTTCTTCGCTCGAGCGAGGTTTCTTGCGCTCGAGCGAGAATTGAGAGTCCTCAGGTTTCTTTCCCAGATGGAAAATTTCTGGGAAGGTGAAATGCTTCGCTCGAGCGAGGATTCTTGCGCTCGAGCGAGCGTGTGCGTCTGTAAAACTTTTGAAGCTTTGCATTTTACGCTCGAGCGACGCTTCTTGCGCTCGAGCGAGGTCACTTGTTGTGTCTGGTTGCTCGAGCGACAACTCCTTCGCTCGAGCGAAGGTCGCATATATCAATTCGCAGCAGGGTGATTTTATATCACTTTTGATCTTCTTTTTCCCTAAGAACCCTAATCTGACTCTCTCTCTAAAACTCTCTCTCTCTCTCTCTCTCTCTCTCTAAATATACCTTGATTTGGGGGTCTCTTAACCCTAGTTCCTTTGTTAAAAAGGTAGAGCACCTTGAGGGCTCCGTGTTGATCTGAATAGATCATGGTTTCAGCTTGTTTGAAGTGTCTCCATCTCCTTTGCTCTCCTAACGTTGAGGTAGGGATATTCGACTCTTTGATATGGTTTTTAACCTAGGTATTGGTCATTTTGTATAAATGGTGGAGTTGGGAGGTTTTGGAGGAAGCTAGGGTTTGGGTTTGAATTTTAAAAGAGGGGTTTTCTATATTTGTATCCATATATGTAGGTGAGGACTTGATTATGATGTTATATGAAAATAAATGGTGAGATTGGGCCTTTGGGCTAATATTGGGAAAAGGGGAAGGTTTTGCCCTAATTTGTGTTAAAGAACTATTTTGAATAAATAATGAAATTGATGTGGGAAATATGAAATTTGAAGGGTGTATAATTTAATGGTGTAGTTGGATTTGTTAAATCACTCACCTATGGAAATTTGATAAATTATCTGTTTAATGGATTGTATATCTATTTAGAAATATATGTTTTGGGCTATTGGTAGAGGATAGCTATGATTGTTGTAGAAACTACATGAGGATTAGGTGAATTAAAACTAGTCATTTGAATTATGTCATTGAATATGATGGTTTGATTAAACTATTGAATATGTGACTTGGTTAGTCATTGTATATGATGACGCTTTTAAATACACTGTATATGTATCATTGTTTGGGAGGAGATAGGGGATGGACTCCATTGAAAACTAAGTTGGCCGGAGTATCCAGGGTGAAAGTCCCAAAATCTTATATACATATGGATGTCGATTCCCTCAGATGTGAATTCTGTAAAATGGCAAGAAAATAGAAGCGTTGGATGATGAATATACTGAATTGTGAACCACTGGGTGTAATCTCATTTTGGTTGATTGGATAATAATGAATTTGGTTAATAAATTAACCCAAAATGGATGAATGGAAATGGATTGAGGTATGGTTATCTATTTTGAAAGGTCTTGGAAAGGATTTGTGTTGGTTATGATAATTGATCATTTATCTAATGCTCATATCTTAGTTAAATCTCATATATTGTTTTAGCATATCTCTACTAGGCTTTGGCTCACCCCACTTGGGAAATCATTTTCAGGTACAGGTGACATGCCACCTCCAAGAACATAGCTTGGGAGGATTTTGGGCTAAAGGCTCCATTTTTGTTATTTGGCCTTGTGTTAAATGTTTATTCAAGCCAAGGGCTTTATATGTATAGAGCTTAGGACTCTTTTGTTGTAACCAAGTGATATCTTGGAAAGATGTAAGCCTATAGGGCATTTATTTTGTTGTAATTAATTAGTGTTACATTCTATAGTTTCAGAATGAATATTTATGAAAGTATAATGCATGTAATCTTTTTGTAATACAAGCTCAAATGAATTAAAGTAATACATTTCCTATTATGTTTATGGATTTCTCGGGTTGGATTATTCTCTTTATTTTGAGGGCGTTACATAAGTTATTTTGTTCAAACTTATAATTAGTTTCATATTTGTCTAAATGATGAACACGCGTGCCCTCCAAGTGTCCGAAGAGTGTCTATGTTTATAAAAATTTGAAAAATAAGTGTCCATGCTTGATAGTTCAGAATGAATAAGGTCCATAAATTTAATTTTCTAGGTACTTTCTAGGCTACTTTTCCGAAGTATTTTTTTTAAAGAATCTGAACCACTTCTAGGATCAACTTTCTCATGGATGTGGAGGTTTTTTCATATTTGCAAATTTATTGTTTCCAATTGCTGTTCACCTTGATTTTTTTTCTTTTTCTCTCTATTTTTTTTAATTTTATTTTTGGTTTCATTACATACCCAGTGAATGGGCTAAAGAAGTACTGAATGATGACGAAAGCCTTACAGAAGAGAGAATAGACGAGGTACTGAATGAGTTTCTAAAATATTTCAAAGAAAATTCGTTAGAATTGAAAGTTTGGCCTACATTGTTGTCTGCCTATACATTGTTGAAAGCAGCCATGAATGCATACACAAAATTTCTGGCCAAAAAGTATCCCACATTCAGTATCAATTGTGTTTGCCCTGGTTAAGATATAAACAACTGCCACAACCCCGACATGTGATTAGCCTATAATCCATGATTGAGAATGTCTAATAAGTAATTAAGATAAAATTCTACATTAATTGCATGTGTTATATGGTGTTTGCATTTATATTTGTCTGTTGTAGAAAGATCTATCTATATTTCCGATTTGATATGCGAATTGAAGGCCTTATCGGCATCTGATCACGAAATTGACTTGGTTTATGTGTGATTTGAAATTTTTAGAACATTATGGTAGGTTTAATTGGAATTCGATTCGGAACCAAATAATCAAAATAAAATAATGCCCATTTGATTAGTGGTAAGCCTAGTTTAATTAAGCCCACTAACCAAGCCTATATAAGGCTTATACACACATTAGACTCTCTTGATTCATTATCTTTTGAGGAGAAAAATGTGTGAGAGAGAGAGAGAGAGAGAGAGAGAGAGAGAGAGAGAAATTGATATCAAAGCTTGGAGAGGAAGAATCTCTTGAAAAATTTAAGGTTTTGACTTGGAAACTCAAGCAATTGAACATCTAGAACACAATTAAGCACCTAAGGTAAGAATTTTAGACTCTAGTTTTGTGATTTAGTTGGTTAATACATGAATTCAAGAGAATTGAACTAAGAGATGCAAGAAATAAGCTAAAGAAGTATAATTGAGACCATATCAAGCGTGCATGTACATATCATGGTATTTTGAAGTTGTTTACCCAAAAATTTTCACATGCATGACCTTACCTTGGCTATGTTTTGAGAATTCAACATGTTTTTGTACCAAACATCTTAATTGATCATGTTTTGGAAAGTTGAAGCTCATATCATTAGATGCAAGTCATGTTTTTCAAGTTGAATTTTGGACAATTGACTTACTCTTGGGCCTTGATTTTGCGAAATGATTCTTAATTCTTGATGTTTTACAAGTTTAGACATGTTTTATCAAGTTTTAAGCCCAAAGGATGCGTTTTAAAGCTTTGAAATTGAGTTTTGCATCTTGAACATCAATCTAGAAATTCCAGAATTTTGCATCATCACTAGAGCGAAAGAATTTGCGCTTGAGCGACCACACTTTGTTTTCCACTTTTGCTCGAGCAACCAAAAGTTGGCTCGAGTGTAAAATTCATGCTCCCATTACTTTTGCAAACATTAGCTTTTGCTCGAGCTAGGGAACCTGTGCTTAAGCGACCACGCCTATTTTTGAACCTTGGCTCGAGCAACCAGAAGTTTCGCTTGAGCGTAAAATGAGAGCTCCCAAAAGTTTTACAGAATTTCGTAGTTCGCTCGAGCGACTAAAGTTCCGCTCGAGGGAAGACCCTGTTTTCATAAATTTGACGAAGTGTTCCAAAGTACATTTTGGCATCCTCATTGCATCTTAGGCATCCTTAAGCCTTATTTAAGCCTTAATAATGAGGATAAGGGTTAGAAATACACCAAGATAGAAAAGAAATGAGTTAAGTATTTTCCGAGAGTGTGTTTCAATGTGTATCCATTCTGTTCTATGTTTGTGTAGGTCACGTGCCATACATCGTGGATTCGACCATTTTAACTCTTCTGCTATTGGAGCTATCTGTGAGTAACAACAACTTTGTAAAGATATGTTGATTATAAGTATTTCCAGAATGATAAGATATAATTTGTTTTATGCAATTCTATTTTATGAATCATGAATGAATGTCCATTTTTATTAAATGTATTGTGGCATCCTTAGCTCACATGGCCCTCGCCTGGGGAAAACAATACCGTGACTTATGTTCATGTGACCCTTGCCTGGGGGTAACAATACCAAGGCTTATGTTCACGTGGCCCTCGCTTGGGGGTAACAATACCATGGCTATTTGTGCAAAAAGATATTAACCTTTATGGTCTTCGGTATCGACTATGCATGTGGGTCTTATGACCAATTCGATCTGATAGCTAATGGATGTACCACATATAATTGCTTATGAAATTTGTATAAGCATGTGAATCTAAATTTGTTTCTAATATGAACTCTGATTTCTAAATCTATTTTGGACATCATTCATAACCCTTTACCCTGTTGTTATTCACTGGTTTCTAGCTCATTCTATTATTTATGTATGTAGATGATCAAGCGCGGGACCAGGCTCGATGAGGTTGCTTCGAGATCTGTTTGGGTCAGCCAACCAGTATGCCTCTTGAGGAGGTTCTGAAGTGTTTTGTGGTCGAGTTTTGTGATCCTTGTTATGACTTTTGTTTTCCTTTTGTTTAAGTTTGAACTCAACCTTTGGTTTATATGTAAAGTGGTGACGTAAGAATAATGTAGTTATGACGTCCAGTATTGTATAGCAATATAAAGTTTTAAATTCATGTCCCATATATGTTTGCACAACTCAATGGACTATGTATGTTTTATATATATGCTTCCACAGCCCCTTATTATGTGTTAATTTGTTCAGAGGCCTTTGGTAATCCCAAGATTACTGGCCAATTACGATGCTAAACGTATAGGGGTGAGTTTGGGTCGTGACAACAACAACAGTGGCATACTAAAGACAGAACAAGGTGCTAAATGTCTTGTGAAGCTAGCCTTACTTCCTGATGAAGGACCTTCCAGCCTCTTTTTTTTTGTTCGTAATGAACTATCATTTTTGAGTGAGAACTATTTATTTCAGTATTGTTATAGCGATTCTAGTTTAGACCTAACCCATTTGATATTCTAGATTTGGGTTTCATGGTTTTGTAATGTTGTTTGTGCCTTATTCCTCTTTTCCCTCCTTGAGTTTGGCCGTTGGGATGTGTTGGTTATGTTTGGAACAGGTTGGTACCTTGTTTTTCAAAAACTTTGTTGCCCAAAATTTTGCCTCTACACTCGAGCGTCACTTTTTGCGCTCGAGCAGCCTTTGTGAACTCTCAGTACTTTTACAGATCTGTAAAACTACTGGGGGAGTGTATTCTACGCTCGAGCAGTCGTGCACTCGAGCGACTCTTCTTGAGCTCGAGCGGTAGGCATCTGTCTGTAAAACTACTGGAAGTGTGTATTCTACGCTCGAGCATCACTTCCTGTGCTCGAGCAGTTACACCCTTTTTCATTGTTTCTTGGTGCTAGAGTGTCACTTCTTGTGCTTGAGCAGTAATTATTTTTGTGTCTAGACGCTCGAGCGTCACTTCTTGCGCTCAAGTGGGCTGTGCATATATCAGTCCGTAAAAGTCACTTTTTACATAACTTGTTCATCTCTCTCTCTCTCTAAACATTTCAAAACCCTAAATCTAGAGCTCCTCTTTCTAGAACTTACTCTCTCTCTCTCTCTCTCATTTTCTCTCTCTCTCTCTCTCTCTCTCTCTCTTTACAAATACACCAAGATCTACTCATTTCTCCACCCTATTCCCTTTGTTAAAAAGGTAGAGCTCACCTAGAGCTTCATTTTCATCTGAATAGAGTTAGATTTCGGCTTTATTTGAGTTTCATCCGTGCTTTTATTGTCTTCTAGCTTTGAGGTAAGGATTCTCTACACTCTTTTATGATTTTTAACTTAGTTACTTGTTTTTATGAAACAATCTTGTGATTTTGGAGGATTTTGAACAAACCTAGGGTTTTGGTTTAAAATAAAAAAGGGGTTTTCAAATGGTTGTATTGAAAATGGTTGTGGAGTTGGAAATGAGGTTGAGTTGTGATCAAACCATTGATTTTGACACTTGGAATGGATTTTAGAAGAAAAAGGGATTTTACCCTAAATGACTCAAATATTTATTTTGTATAAATAAATGGAATTGATGTTGGAAATATAAAATTGGATGGATATTGATATAGATGGTGGAGTTTGATATGTATTATCACTCACCTTGAAATTTGGAAAGTTTATCAGTATTGGAGATTTTATAGCCGTTTAGAAATATTTGTTTTGGGCTATCAACGTAAGATAGTTATGATTGTTGTAAAAATTGCATGATGATTAGGTGAATTGAAACTAATTTCTCATCCATGTGCATTGAATATTGTTGCTCATTTAATACATTACAAATGTATGTGATTTTGAGAAAAATGGCTGAAAGTTGGAAAGAGGTGTGTATCACCAAACTAAGTTGGCCTCTGTGTCCAGGGTGAAAGTCCCAAAAAATGCGCGTATACATGGGTGCCAATTCTCGCAGACAAAATATTCGTAAAATGGCAATAGTAGCACTTGTATAGGTTACATTTACATGGGTACCGTTTGACAGTTTCTCGAAGACAAAATATCCATGAAAGGTTGTACCGGTTGAGAATTTCCCCCTTGTCTTCTACAGTAATGAACATGATTTTGGAATTGTGATATGAACTAAGTATGGCATGGTTTTGGAAAAGAAAGATAAAACGTTTTGACATGAGCATTGCATATGCATTTCACCCTTATATCTTTGTTAAGATTCATATAGCATGTTAGATTATTTCTACTGGATGTTGGCTCACCTTATATAGGAAAACCATTTTCAGGTGCTGGTGAGATGCCTCCACCACGGTAGTAGCTTGGGAGGATTGGAGCAAAGGCTCATTTTGTTTTCTTGTTGTTATTTTGTACAAGCCTAGGGCTTTACATTTATTGGATTTAAATCCATTTTGTTGTAACCAAGCATAGTCTTGGAAAGTTGTAGCCTTCAGGGCTTTTCAATTATTTGTTTAACTTATATTTCATATTTTGTTGTTGACACATGCTATACATTTAGGGTTAGGACTTATGAATGTATATTTGCATGTGTCACCTCTCTTGTACAGCTGCATCTTATGTAATAGAAGGATATTATACTCTAATTTATATCGTCATTTAATTATTGTTTATGGATGGTTTAATATATTTATTTCAAGGCGTTACAATTGTAGACGAAAGATGTAAGTATTTATTTATATATATCCTATATGACTTTGTACTCAAACAATTCTCATGTTATTTAAATAAGTAATGTTATGAATAGCTCAAGGCAATTAAACTATGGGTGATGTTATGATACACACCTTTCAAAAGGTATGTACTGTTAGCATCTTGTTACGGATTTTTGTTGTAAATGTTATGTATTTTTTTGATAGGAGTTAAACAATATGTGATTTAAAAATAAAGTTACATATTTTGTGGTAGTGCTATGTATTTTTGTGGTAATGTTACATATTTTTTTATCCAAACATTTTCTAATCACAAAATGTGTCAAAATATCACAAAATATGTAATATTACCACATAAATGTGTAACTTCATTTCTAAACTATAAATTGTCGTAATTCTTACCAGAAAAATATGTAATATGTACCACAAAAATAAGTAACATACACTACAAAAACTTATAACAAGGTGCATATGGTATATAGAATTTTCTTCAAACACTATAGGAATTTACATTTTTCCCAACCAATTTTGCCGACTAACTTTTATTTAGTCGCAAAAAGTTTTCATTTGGTGACTAAATAAAAATTTAGTAGGCAAAGGTTTGGAGTTTTGCCGACTAATATTTTTAGTTGCCAAAATATAATTTTCTGCGACCAAAATTGAAATTTGGTCGGCAAAAGTCGAAGAGGGAAGACCAAAAAAATAGTGGGAATGAAAACATTTTAGCGACTAAAATATTTTGGTCGCAGATAATAAAACTATGCTGTTTTAATTGTTATTGAACTATTTTGGTCGCAGATAAAAAAAAAATTAGTCATCATATACTCATTTTTCCCGACAAAAAAAAATTTGGCCGCAAAATTGTACTTTTGGCAACTAACATTTTAGTCGCCGTTACTTAAGATTTGGCTACCAAATAGTTTAGTTGTTATAAATTAAGATTTTTTGACAAAAAGTGAATTTAGTCGGCAAAGGTGTAAAATTTTAGTGATATAGATTGGCGCCCAGGTCTGAAGCAAAATAGAAATACAAACAGTTTTAAATCTCTCTCTCTCTCTTTCACACACACACACACACACACACACACAAAGAGAATCTTAGGCACCACCAAACCTCACCTCACCTCACCTTCTCACCACAGTCACTCACCACCATGAAGTGTTGGAACAATCTTCACTGTATTTAAAAGATTTTAATTCTATTGTGTACAAAACAACAATTAGAATTTAAAAAAATAAAGAAAATGAGAGAATATGTTTGATTACAAAAATCAAACTCGAAATAAAAATAAATAAATAAAAAACAGATTTTATTTTGTTACAAAAACAAAATTAAAATCTGATTTAAACAAATAAAAAACACAGAAAATAAATTAAATAACTTACTTGATTTAATTTGTTCGAAATATAAACTCATCAAGTCCAGTGTTTGACACTGTGTCCTTAAGACAGATTCGTCCTCTCCATGGTGCTTTCAGAATTTGGATGTCTATCTCCCAGGATGAAATGATCTTCTACAAACAATAGCAGCATTACAAATTGTTTGCCTTACGAACACACTAAGTGTTTACACTCTTTCTTTCAGAAATAAAATGCAGCAAAATGTAGAGAGATTTATAGAGAGGATGGAGTACGAAAATTTGAGTGAAAATCCAAATGGGAGGCTAGTCTATTTATAGATGTAAAGGTGGCTCTTGGTTTTGAATTGAACAGGTATGAAACCTGTTGGGTTTAAATTCAAACAGATTTGAATCTGTTGGGTTAACCATTCAAATAGATAAAAACGGGAAGGGCTCTGTTTGGATGAACAGTAAATCCAAACCAATTTAATTCTGGGAAGGGCCCTGTTTGGATGAACAGGAAAAACCGGACCAGTTTAATTCTGTTTGAAAACGGGAAGGGCCCTGTTTGGATGAACAAAAAATCCAAACCAGTTTATTTGAATTAAATTCAAATGTTTTTGGCCCAAAAAGATTAGTATTGGGCCGAACAAGCCCAACCCAACCTCACACCACGCACCCGTGCCCAAGCCCAGCCCGCCCGCGCGTGGTGATTTTTGGGTCCAATGGGTCTAGCCCATTTTGCCCATAACCTCTCCCTCTAAAACACTTGGGTACCCCTTGGGGCACACCCCAAGTACCAAACCCATGCTTTATAAACCCTTTCAAAACCTCCCACCAAATCGATGTGGGACAAGCCTTATTCATACCTTTAAGGAATTTCCACCAAAACTCCATTTCCATGGAGCATACTTTGGCTTCAATTTCCCATTCACTCGGTAATGGTTTTGAACAACCAAATATACCACGTGATTCACAACGCGGCATAGAACGCATTACCACTTTGACCCGTGTAAATCGATGCACGGGGCCCACCTAAAAATTAGACCAAACTTAGGGAAAAATTATGGTTTTACCCAGATTTTTATAACCATTTCCAACATGAAGTATATTTGCGTTGCACATCGCCACAGCCACCACCGCAAATCACCACCGCCACCGCTAGAATGCCTGGTTCTCTCTTGCTCTCTCTGTCTGTCTGTCTCTCTCTCTCTCTCTCTCTCTCTCTCTCTCTCTCTCTCTCTTTCCCCCCACCGATTTCTCACTCTTGCTATAGGTTTGATATTCTTCATCTGTTTCCTCCATTTCTCACTCTTGCTCTAGGGTTTGATATTCTTCCTCTATTTTCCTATTTCTCACTCTTGTTCTAGGGTTTGAAATGATTTATTCAATTTAATTTCGTGGTAATTTCTTAAATGGATTTGGTTTAATTGGTTTGATTTCTAGAGTTTTATGGGTTTGATGTTATAAATGGGTTTGATTTTAAGTCCAATACACAAATAATCGAGTTTTTCTGTCTCGATACATGCTCGGATTTACCTAAAAAACATAGACATTATATATATAACAAAATATAAGTTGAACAACATCAAAATTAAAGAACAGAGATAATATATATATATATATATTATGAAATAATTGAAAACGATGATTTACTAACAGGTTATATTAAATGGTTTAGATGGATTATTATATATCATACAGGTCAAATGGAATTCTTTTTATATTTTATTTCTATTTTCATAAACAAAAAGAATTGAATTGGCGACCAAGATTTGGTTTGGTTTTTCCTCTTTTGGTGACCAAGTGATTAGTCGGTGTTTCACTATTCACATTTGGCAACCAAAATGTTAGTAGGCAAAATGGTACATTTGGCGACTAAATAATTAGTCGGCAAAATTATTGTGGGGGCCGAGTATTAGGAGATGCAAGGAGGCCGAATAAGTGAACTTAGAGAATCGAGGTATATACATTGTATTCGGCCCCGTCTTGTATAAATTCGGAAGTACCCTAATCGGCCACGCAACTAGTTGAGCGAGGAGCCGAGTGAAGAGAGGTTTGCAACAAAAGGAGCCGAGTAAATAATTACACGGTGGATTAAAGGTGGGCCCGACCC
The DNA here is from genome assembly GCA_025200525.1 of Camellia lanceoleosa. NCBI lineage: Eukaryota > Viridiplantae > Streptophyta > Magnoliopsida > Ericales > Theaceae > Camellia > Camellia lanceoleosa. The sequence continues at coordinate 102,578,212 of CM045763.1, read as the reverse complement.
TGAGGCCTAACAAAAAAGATATAAATAGAAGAACATCAACCAAAGAGAGGTATGTGAGAACAAGTAAGCTTAACTTAAGATAGAAGAAACCAAGAGAGTAAATACTGACTTATCCGTCGGAGTGCTAATTCCGACACCTCCGATCGGAGTGTTCATTCCTTTTCAGGTGACTAGATGAGGACCTCGAGCGTCCCATTGGGTCAGAAGAGTATTTCCAAACCACTTCCCCATAATTATAAATTTTGGCAACCAAAGTGTTTGGTTGCGAATAGGTCTATTGCTGACTAAAGTTTTAGTCGTGCAAACATTACTTTTGGCGACTAACACTTTTGGTCGGGGAATGTGACAATTGGCGACTAACATATTTAGTCGGGAAAATATCACTTTTGGCAACTAAAGTGTTTTAGCAACAAAATAGTTTAGTCACAGTAATATAACATTCAGCGACCAAAAATTTAGTTGGCAAATGTAACTTTTTCCCGACTAAAAAAATTTTTAGTCGCTAATTACTTTTCCCAACCCTCAAGTGGCGACCAAAGTGCAACCAAAAAAATTAGTCGCGGATAACTTTTGTTGACTAAAAATGGACTTTTTCCAACTAAATTTTTAGTCAGCAAAAGTGCGATTTCCTATACTGAAAATTATTCATTTCAAATGGCTAGAGGCAGAAAATAAGGGCACACACTAATTTCTTGGTAGAATACAAGAAAATAAAGGTAGAAGCAAGGTAACTAATAAAGGACGGATATGATTTGTTTAATTACTATACAATAAATTGAGATTTATAATCTTTTGTAAACACTAATGTAGTGGTAATATACTTTTGTTGTATGAATGGTGAGACTCTTTTGTAATTGAATTTTCAAAAAAAAATTGCACTACTATTAGAAATCACATTTTGCAATTGAATTTTCCAAAAAAAAAAAAAAAATTTACACTACTAATCATATATCCAATTGTGCCTTTTTTTTCTTTTTTTTTTTAATCGGCAAAAATCAGTTGTTAATTATTAGATTAGTACTTGTAAGAGTTAGTCTTTCCACCCTTTATAAAGCGTCAAAAAAAGTTCTTGCCTCTTTAATTCAACTCCACCTAGAGAAAGTTGAACTCATGACCTCCCCTAAGGACTAAACCCTTAGAAAAGTTATAGTGGCCAAATAAGTTTGACTTAATTGGTTAATTGTGCTCTTTCTATAGCTGTATCATATTTGACATACCCATGATACTCAAGCTTTTTATGGTCCTTACTGAGATTGATTAACTCCTTATTGGATGAGCAATATCTGATCTTCTTAACAAACATTCAAATGGTCCTTATTAAGATTGTTTAACTTCTTATTGGATGAGCAATATCTGTCCTTAACAAACCTTCAAGTTGCTAGTTGTTGAAGTTTACAAAACTTTTGTCACATACTCATGCTCTTTATGCGTAGCCAGAGCCAATTCTGACATTCGAAATTTTGATCTGGGACTTTCCATATATTTAAAATAAAAAAATTATGAACCAAAAGTTATGTATCTTTTTTTGATAGTATTTACAAAAGTTTACTTCCATATAACTATTAAAATTTACTTAAATATATAACAAAGTTTGCAATAAGAAAAATAATCAAGCAGATAATATGTATCTGTATCCCGGGTTAGTGGCTAATTTCCAAATCATTGTTTTATTGTGCTTAATTTTTAATAACTATATGAAACTTTTTTGACTTGAGTCAGGGTTGGGTTGGGTTGGAATGTTGCAAGCAGCTGCTGAATGGTAAAAATTGAATAATTTGATCACTCTGTTCTAACATTAGCTTTTGTAATCATTTTAGAGTGACCATTTTTTTTTTTAATATTTATAATAAGGTGTTATCATTCTATAGCAGCCATGAATGACTGACCACCCATACACCATTTGTAGAGTAATGTTTCGAACTCCAAATTTGGGAGGGTGGGCTTCTGTAATTTTTTCTATGACATTATTCATTGTAAGGTGCAATTCTGATTATCAGATGCGAGAGACCAAAAGGGCCAATATATTTCCCTTTGTGTCATTTCTTCCATTTGGTGGGAAATGAACTTTTTGAGGGGCAAAATTAAAATGAGTAAGAGAAACAAAAGAAATAAAAGCATGTAAGATTATTAAGGGGGCGTGCGGTGGGAGCACTGGGCTACACTAGAAAATTGGAGAAACAATAATAATGAGGCATATCCATCCCAAAATTCTCTTTAGACTCAGCTGACCTCAGTATGCAAATGCACCAGCTTCCAAACTATTGACATATGAATCTTGCCTTGCACTTATAATGGGACTGTGTAACATACTATCCTCACAACTTTTATAATATGAGAAATTTTGTGAAAAGAATTACCAAGAGGTCAGTATTTCCTTTAGCAGTTTCACTCTAATCCCACTTGCTTATGCCTATCTTAGTAGGTGTCAAATTAGTCCATGCATTAGGGGAATGCTTATCCACTCTTGTTGGATTGTTAACCATGCTTCCATGGAATAAGGTGGCTCAAGTTAGGTTTATCAGGCTCTTTTTTTATTTTTATTTTTATTTTTATTTTTTTGTGTCATAGAAAGCACACATTCTTTTTGGCTTGGGTGCTCCATTTGCTATTAATGTAGTGTTTTTAAACTACTGAAAATTTCAGTTATACAACATAATTAGTTTTTTTTCTTCCTCCTCTTCTTCTTTTCTTTATGAATGAGAATTTTAATTAGCAATGTCAGAAATTAAGTGATTGCATTGAGCCTCATCCTATCTTTTAACTCAGTTCACAAATTTTTGGTTGATATTGATCAAAAACTGGGTGCAATTTCAAATTCTAAATGCTAAAAGAGCTAAAGGCATCTTAATCCATCTTGAGCTTCTCTCAAGTTCAAATTTGAACTTGAGAAAACTAGAGGAGCCAGTGGAGCCCACCATGAGTTCCGTTTCAATGATTTGAACCATTGACCAACAATAATATTGCCAATATAATTCTTCTGTGCAGCCTTGCATCATATATTACAGACGAAGAAATTCAGCAGGGTATTTTGTGTCCACCTACTAGAAGGTATTGTTCTAAGTTCCTGTAAGTGAGGGTCCGAGAATGTTGTCGGAAAATTTTGAAGGTTAGCTGGAAATTCAAAGATCTTCGAATATTGCCGGAAAACCCAAATTCTCTAGAAATGATAAGAGGCTTAGATTCTTTAGTGGTCGCAACTAGAAACACAATAGCCAATAATCAAGTGAATTCTAATGGAAAGCCCAAAATTCAAATTAACCTATTGATTTCTTAATAGCCAAAAATTTTCTAATAGCCAAAAACCCCTCTTGCAGTTCCATTAGAAAATTAATGATTTCTTAGTAGGTTTTCTGTTTTAGATATAATAATATATAAAAAATAATCAATAATCAAGTGGTTGTAGTCTGCTAAGACTATATAGCCATGGTAATCTTTGTGTTTGTGAACTTAGAACTATGAAACCTTTTCCATTTATTGTTATTGTATGGTTGATACTACAAGCAAGTGCTCTTTCACTTTATAAGCAGCCAGAACAAAATAGGGTTGTTAAATGAACCAACCTACTCGAGCTCGATTCGTATTTGGCTAATTAAAAACTCGTTTGAGATTGACTTGTTATGTAAACAAACTAAACTCGTTAAGTGTTCAAATCAAGCTCAAACAACCTACTGCTTGGCTCGATAAGCTTATATGCACTATAAAAAATCAACTCTTGTTTGGCTAGTTAAAAGTCTGTCTGAGATCAGTTCGTTATGTAAATAAGTCAAGTTTGAACATAATTTTAAACTCATTAAATTATCAATCCAAGCTTGAACAACTTACTACTAAGCTTGACACTGCTTGTTTTCAGACCTAGAACTAAATATCCAACCTCTAATCCCCTTGAAGACATCCCATAATAAAATTAGACTAATACAAGAACAAGAACCACAACTAATTAGTTAATCGTATGGCCTACTAATCATTGTAGCATTTGGGATATAATGGCAGAGGTTGGAGCTGTGGTTGTTCAAGTAGCTACTGCTGAAGAATTGGCAGAAGGCCTGGGTGATGTGGGAGCCCGAGAGCTCACTCAGATGTCAAAAGTATGGATTGATTTCATCTTACCTTTTTAACCTAAAAAATGATACTAGTAAAGTCAAAAATATATCAAAAACTCAATTCAACTAGAGTTTGTGTTAGTTATAGGGGAAATTATCAATAGGTCCTACTTTTGAGACTTATTATCCATTAAGTCCTATTGATAAATTTATCAAGTGATAAATTTATCAGTCTCTTATTTTTATGAATAAATTTATCAGTCTCTTTGTTTTTATAAACAAATTTATAATGATAAATTTATCAGTCTCTTTTTTTTATAGTGATAAATTTATCAGTTAGGACCTGTAGGTAAATAAGTGTAGTTAATAGGACTGATGGGTAAGTGCCCCTTGTTATTATAGGTATTCATCTGTGGCTTTAATATTTTGATTGCAAGAGGAGATTATGGAATATGTACAACATGTGGTATCCTGTTTACGACCCTCTTGTTCATGAGAAATAGAGTTCTCATCATCTCTCTCTCTCTCTCTCTCTCTCTCTCTCTCTCTCTCTCTCTCCACGACAGATATTTTTTTGCAAACTTTGTCATGATGTTCTACAGCCATTCATATGTTCATCTTTAGTTATTATTATGTAACTGTAATTTCCCGAGCCTAGAACAATAATGAATGAAATGGCAGAACTGGAGAAAGGAGGTCAGGAGTGAAGAATGACCCCCCTCTAGTTCTTTGTAAAGCCCTTTGCCTAAGTAAGATTCTGGTCATGGATTGCTAATCTTATTACATTTTTTAAGTTTTTTCAAAATATTGTAATTTGATCAGTTATTGATGATTTCGGCCTCCTTTATTGGAACTTGCTGAAAAGGAATGGCATTGAAGGCTTGGGTGGAATAGGAGGAGGGAGGGGATAGAAGGGGGTTTGGGTTATTGGCTGGGAGCCAACTTTGTCAAATGTGAATTATATGTTTTTGCATTTGGTATTCTTTCTTTTCTCACAAGTAGGAAGCACACCAGTAGCATGTGTTGTGTGATTGTATTGTATTTTGACAGATAGTTATCTTTTTAGACAAATTGTGTCCTTTTGGTCTAAAGAGATTAGAGCTTAGGTCTAATGGCTCAAAAGATTTAGAAATAGACTTATGGCCTAACTGCCCATTAATTAAGGGTTCATGAGTATGTTTTACGAGGCAACTAAGTGTCTGTTTGGTAATTTGACTTTTTCAGTAATTTGATTTTTTTAGCTTTTTTAGTTAAGTGAAAAAAATTAGTATTTGGAATAATTTTTTAGGGATGTTTTGGTAATAGGTTAAGACAGTTAAAAAAATCAAAAAATCACTACAAAAAAAAAAAAAAAAAAGTTGACTATTTTTTTCTGTTTTTTTTTTTTATTATTCTTTTCACAAAAAATTTAAAAGTCAATTAAAATAGTCATTTCTCAAAGCAACCTTAGTTGCATAAATAATTATGAGAGAAAAAGTGATTTAGAGAATGTTCCTCCATGGAATGTGGCTGTGATTATTAGGGATATCAGATTCATGGCCTCCCGTGTGCAATTCTTTTCTTCGAGCCGTAGGTCTTCAAATATGGTTGCTTATTGGGTGGCAAAATCTGCTCTTAGTGGATGTTTAGGACTCAAGTGGGTCGCTTCTCCTCCTTTTCCCTTAGTAGAGCTTATTACCTGGGATTATTCCTTTCCTCTTGTGAGGAAAAATAAATAAATAAATAAATAATTGATTGATTAGTGTGTATAATGTGAAAAAATAATTCATTAGTATGTATAATATGATATTTTGACTTTTTAATTTTTGGGTAGATTATAAATATACTCTTTGAGTTTTGCTTAAAATATGAATTGTCTCTTTATGATTTTAGAAATTACAATTCATCTTTAAATTTCTAATTTCATAACAAATGACTCTTTCATTAATAAATCATCAAGTTAATTAATAATTTTTAATGAATTCAGAAATTTATTTTGATTAATAATTTAGATAATTTTATTATTATATAGAATACAGTCAGGAATTTTATATTTTCAATTAATTCTATTAAATAAAAAATTTCTACAAGTTCATGTAATTTTTCAAAGGTATATTTCTAATTTATTCCTATTTTTTTATGAATTTTTGATTATTTTAGTCAAAAATTTAATTGCGAAATTGGGCACAATGTATAATTTATCCATTACATGTCACTAGCACATTACCCATGCTATGAACGGGATAAAATAATTTATTATTTATTAAAAATAATTATATTTCATTTTTTTATATTTTATCTCTCGTAAATAAAATTTTATATATAAATTTAAGGGTTTTGTTTCAAATGTTCCTTAACTATAATATATAATATAGATAGATTAAAATTGTTGTGTTGACAATTAATAACTAAAATTATATTTTGTTATAAAAAAATGACATAGTTCTAATACTTCACGATTTTAGAATAAAACTATATGAATTTAAAACAGTTATCATATTGGTTTTTGAAAGGGAAATAATTAAATAAATTTTAAAAACTTAATGAGTAAGAAAAAATCATCGTAACATATAAAATCACTAAAATCACGGTTAAACTAGCAAATCATTCAAACCAAAAACGGTTTAGCTTAATCAGTTAGGTCAAAAGACCAACCAACTTATACAAAATTAATTAATTAAAACTTTTTAATTGTATTTTATTAAAATTTAAACTGTCACTAAAAATGAAAAGCAATTTATTAATTTTAATTTAAAATCGACGCAATATAAATTTAAAATTATAATAATCTATCTCATAATTTATAAGTTTTAAATACAAATTTAAAATTATTATAATTATTTCATAATTTTTGTATTAAGGAGCAATAAGAATGACATTGAGATTATCGATATATCTATGAATTTTATAAAAGACTACTTTTAAGGAGAGATATTATGAGAGTTTCAAAATCTCATATAAAATTATTTTTAAAATCAAAACCTCTATGTGAGATTTTGTAAAATAAAAGTTAAATGGAAGATAGCCAATGGGGACTAAGAAAAAAAAAAAATAGTATGAGATATTGATCATAAGGCTTTTCAGTAAAGATCTCCTTTTGCTTAGATAAATTGGAGCATAAGATTCACTTTATGTAAGTGAAATAATTCACTTTTTCCTTCTTTTCTCAATGTGGGATTATAAAATAAAAGTTAAATGGAAGCTAGTCAATGGAGATTTTCTTAATTGTTTAAAAGTTAACAATTATTTGGGCAGAAAGTTTATTTTGAATCAAGCAATCTTAACTGTTTAATCTATAATTAGGTCAATCTTTAATTTATTTCGAATCAACAAATTTAATCAATATATTTTGATAAAATTATTAAAATCGCAGTTAAACCAACAAAATCAGTCAAACCGAAAACGGTTCACCTTATTCGCCAGGTCAAAGGACCAATCAATTTATACAAAAATTAATTAATAAAAACTTTTAAATTTTATTTTAATTTTAAAATTTAAATTGTCTTGAACTAAAACATACACAACACTGCAATATTAAATGGGAGTATAAGATTTATATACTAAAACAACTCATTTTTTCCTTCTTTTTTTTTCTTTCCTGATGTGGGATTGTAAAATAAAAGTTAACAGTTGTTTGGACGGGAAGTTCATTTCTAATTAAGCAATCTCAGTCGTTTAATTTTTAATATAGTCAATCTTAGTTTATTTCAAATCAAACAAATCTAAGCAATATATTTTGATAAAACAACTAAAACCGCGGTTAAACCAGTGAATTAGTCAAACCGAAAATGATTTAGCCTAATCAGCTAAGTTAAAAGACCAACCAATTTATAACAAAATTAATTAATTAAAACTTTTAAATTTTATTTTAATTGTAAAATTTAAATTGTCTTGAACTAAAACATACACAACACTACAATATTAAATGAGAGCATAAGATTTATATACTAAAACAACACATTTTTTCCTCCTTTTCCTGATGTGAGATTGTAAAATAAAAGTTAACAGTTGATTAGACTGGAAGTTCATTTCTAATTAAGCAATCTTAGGCGTTTAATTTTTAACATAGTCAATCTTAGTTTATTTCAAATCAAGCAAATCTAAGCAATATATTTTGATAAAACAGTTAAAACCACAGTTAAACAAGTGAATTAGTCAAACCAAAAACGATTCAGCCTAATCAGCTAAGTCAAAAGACCAACTAATTTATAACAAAATTAATTAATTAAAACTTTTAAATTTTATTTTAAAATTTAAACCATCTTGAACTGAAAACATGCACAATATTATAATATTAAATGAGAATATAAGATTTACTTTATATAAGTGAAACAACACACTTTTTCTTTTTTTTCTCGATGTGGAATTGTAATTATTTTAAGAGTTTCAAAATCTCATACAAAATTATTGTTAAAATCAAAACCTTTATGTGGGATTATAATATAAAAGTTAAATTGAAGCTAACTAATGGAAATTGTCTTAATTATTTAAAATTAAAAAAAAAATTGATATTAATTATAGGGCTTCTCACTAAAAATCTCATTTTGCTTATATAAATGGGAGCATAAAATTCACTTTATATAAATTTTCATTCTTTTCCCAGTGTGGGATTGTAAAATAAAAGTTAAATGGAAACTAGCCAATGAGAATTTTCTTAATTGTTTAAAATTAAGAAAATTCAATAATTTATATAAATTAGAGCATAATATTCACTTTATGTAAATGAAATAATTTACTGCTTTCTTTTTTTCCCGATGCGGGATTGTAAAATAAATGGTAAATGGAAGCTAGCCAATGGAAATTTTCTTAATTGTTTAAAATTAAGAAAATTTGATAATTTTAGATTGAGGGTTTAGAGCTTCTAGAAGGCTTCTTTTTCAAAACCCCCTTTTATAAGATTCACTTTATATAAGTGAAACAACTCACTTTTTCTTTCTTTTCTCGATGTCGAATTGTAATTATTTTTAAGTTAAATATTATGAGAGTTTCAAAATCTCATATAAAATTATTTTTAAAATCAAAACATCTATGTGAGATTACAAAATAAAAATTAAATGGAAGCTAGTCAGTAATGATTTTCTTAATTGTTTAAAATTAAGAAAATTTAAAAAATGAGTATGAGATATTGATCATAGGTTTTCTTACTAAAAGTCTCCTTTTACTTATATAAATTAGTTTATTTCAAATTTAATCAATATATTTTGATAAAATTGCTAAAATATCGATAAAACCAACGAATCAATCAAATAAAAAATGATTTAGTCTAATCGGCTAGGTCATAATTAATTAATTATAACTTTAAAATTTAAACTATATTGAATTGAAACATGCTCAACACTACAATATTAAATGGGATAAGAGTACAAGATTCACTTTATATGAGTAAAATAAATTTTTTTTTTCTTATTTTCCCTATGTAGGATTATCAAATAAAAACTAGCCAATGGAGATTTTCTTAATTATTTAAAATTAAGAAAATCATGAAAATTAGTATGAGATATTGAAACTCTCACAAGGCTCCTCACTATAAACTCCATATTTTCTTTATATAATATATAGATAGATAGATAGATATGTGGCTACCACTTGGTTATTAAAAGAAAGGGAAATTTAGCCATAAACCCCACTTAGCTTCTTTTTCTTGTTAAAAGGACAAAAAAAAATTTAGTGCTTTCAAAACCCCCTAATAATTATAAAATTCTGTATAAAAGACAAATTTATTATTTGAATATTTTATTTGACCACTATACCCTCTCTTTCTTCCATTTATTTTACAGCACTCTCTCTCTCTCTCTCTCTCTTCACTGACTCGATGATTGTTTATCGTCTCCACCATCTTCATCGTCTATCAGCGTCGCTCATTCTCACCGTCGGCCGACAACCGCCATTTTTACTGTTAAACCACCACCATCTCATATTTGATACCTACAAACTCATATTTTAGATCAATAACTTCAGATCATAGATAAATAAATAAATAAAACTTAGATTTGACAGAAAAATGAGAAATCGAGATATTGCAATGAAAAATTAAGAGTTTTTTATTTGTTTGTTCATAGATCTAAAAGTAAAATTTGACTCTGGTTCGTTCATTTAATATGTACTCTATTTTCGTAACAATAAAATTTTATTTTGGTTAACAACATACTAATCTGCTTAATGACAATAAAATTTTACTTTGAATCATCAGAGTAAAATTTTACTCTCTCTCTATTTTTTTTTAATTACAGACTAAAATTTTACTCTGAATTAGAGTAAAGTTTATTATAATTCAGAGTAAAATTTTACTCTGAAACAAGCTGTGATGATGGCTTTACAAGAGAGTTATGTGTCATGAATCAGAGTAAAATTTTATTGTTGAAAGAACAGAGCGTCATGAGAAGAAAAAAAAGAGAGACGGAGAGACAGAGTTCAAAAATAAAGGATCAAGAGAAGAAGAAGAAGAAGAAGAAGAGAGAGAGAGAGAGAGAGAGAGAGAGTGAAGGATCTCAGATTTGAGGTTTGCGAACTGTCACAAATTGTCATTTTCCGGTGACGATAATTGTGAATGATCTCGGATCTGAAGTTGTGGATGCAACAAATGATGGTGGTGATGAAGATGGTAGAGAAAGAGTTCCATGGTGAGCGGCGGTGGTGCCGATGGAGAGTAGCGATGGTACTGATGAAGATAATAGTGATAAGTACGAGACAGAGAGAAAAGAGATTGAGATGAAAGAGAGTGATTACAAGTTGATACACACACACATACACACACACACATATATATATATATATGAGAGTATTATAGTAAAATAAATAAGTTTTAAAATATTAACAGATTTTGAAAGGATCTATATAATTCTTATTCTTTTGAAGGACAAGTTAGACACTGAGGGATCTATCACCAAATCTCCTTAAAAGAAAAACTACGTTTTTTTTTTTTTTTTTTTTTTGTTCAAAAGTAAATAAATGTTTGTTTTAAAATAATTGGAAAAAATTATTACAAACATTTGAGGTTAAAGTGAGAGAAAATTATTTTAAGGATTAAAATGTTATGTATCAAAAAAAAATCTCAAAACCTAAACACCCTGTTTGTTTTGGGGTATGAGAGGGGGATTGGGATTAGTAATAGCGATCCCGGTTTTCCTTTTCTGTATTTGTTGTACTCCGGACTTTGGTTCCGTGGAGTTGGTAGTTGTATTCTTGTTGTCATCCTTTAATTCCCTATGTTTGAATTTTTGGATGTGTTGAGCGTGTTCCGAACAGGTAGGTTGAGTTTTGGTCTCAAGTGTTGTTGCCCAGAGTTTTGGTGTTACGCTCGAGCGGGTCATTCTGCGCTTGAGCGGAGTTTGCTTTTTGGTTGTTCGCTCGAGCGGGTATTCTTGTGCTCGAGCGGAGTTTACACACTCCTAGTATTTCGTGCCTCTGCAAAACTTCTGCAGGTGTGTTTTTCACGCTCGAGCGGGCTTTCTTACGCTCGAGCGGGTTGCGCTTGAGCGGACCTTTTGGAGCACGAGCGGGTAGTGCCTTGTCTGTGAAAGTTCAGGGAGGGGGGAATCTACGCTCGAGCGGACTGGTTTTCACGCTCAACCGGATGTGCTTTATCTCTGTGTCTTGGAGCTCGAGCGGGCTTTCTTGCGCTCGAGCGGACCATGTTTTTTGTTCTTGACGCTCAAGCGTTGTGTTTTCCGCTCGAGCGGACCTGTCGTATATCAGATAGTAGTTGGCCATTTTTGAATCACTTCACTTTTCTTCTCTCTCTTTAACTTTTCCAAAATCGATTTTGAGAGCTTCTCTCTCTAGAAACTCCCTTCTCTATAGGGTTTGATCTAGTTAGAGTGTTCTCATTTTCTTCGGCCTTTGTAAAAGTTGTGTTGATCGTCAAGGGCTTCGTTTTGATCCGAAAAGTTTGGTGTTTGGAGCACTTTGGTTTTGGTCTCTTCTCCGTTTGAGCTTTAACTTCGAGGTAGGGATCTCCTACTCCATCTTATGAGCTTTGTCTTCGAATTTTGGTATTTCAATATGTTGGAGGTTGTTGGGTAATTTTGAGAAAGTTTGGGGCCTTTGTGTAATTTTCAAAAGATGGGTTTTCAAATATATAAACCCTTATGTATGTAATACATTGGAAAATGGACTTTGTGTTGGATTGTTGATGAAAAAGGAACCTTAGGGTTGGTATTGTGGATTTGGGAAAAAGCCCTAAGTGCATGATAAATTAATTGGTATAATTAATTTTGGGAAATGAGAAAATTGAATAGGAAATATTCAAATCGGGATGATATGGGATTTAAGGGTTTAGTTGGATTAATTTATCGCTCACCTAGGCAAATGTTGATAATTTATCCATTTGATGCATTTATTTTCTGTTTAGAAATAACTACTTTGGGCTATCGGTGGAGGATAGTCGTGATTGTTGTAGACAATGCATGATGATTAGGCAAACTAAAACTAATCAATGGAATGTGTCATCGAATATGACGGTTGAAAAAAATACATTAACTTTATGTATTGATTGATTGTGTATATGATCTGTGTTTATATACATTGTGTTGTATGGGAGGAGATATGGGATGTACTCCACGGTTTAGGGAAAGATAGGGGATGGACCTCTAAGCCGAAATTTGTGTAATATTGATACAACACTAAAATGTGTATCATGGTGAAGTATGGAAGTGTGTGTTTGATTTGATATAGTACTAAAATGTATATCATTATCAATTGTGTAGTATAGAAGTGTTTCTATGTTATATCGATACAGCACCAAAATGTGTATCACCTATGAAGTGAGGAAGTGGTTTATATGCTATTGATACAACAGTAAAATGTGTATTCGTCATGAACTTCGAAAGTGTTTTAGTAATGAGTTATAATCTCATTAAAGTTTTTGGCCAGGTTCTGAGCCTTGTTTTCGAACTCAAAGTTGAATAAGAAATGGAAAGTGAAATGTAACATGGTTACGATTGTCATGAGACGGTAATATGGCATGCGTTGAAATATAAGTGTGAACCATTTGTTGAATGCTATTATTTTAGTCATTGTTTATAGTTGGTTTAGTATATTTCTACTAGGCTGTGGCTCACCCTATATGGGACATCATTTTCAGGTACAGGTAGCATGCCACCTCCAAGGTCGTAGCTTGGGAGGCTTGGGACTGTTGGACTGTTTTGTGTTTTGGTTTTATTACATGTATATCAAGCCAAGGGCTTTCTTTGTATAGAGTTAGCACTCTCTTTTTGTAACCAAGTGTTCACTTGGAAAGTTGTAAGCCCTTAGAGCATTTACTTTTGATGTCAACATGTAATACATTTTGTAAAAGTTACTCTAATGGAATACAATTATTCTTTACTTTCTTATATCTGAGCATGTTATTGTTGATTGATTTATGGGTTTATTTTGAGGGCGTTACAACTTGGTATCAGAGCGTACCGGGTTCGAATACTTTGGGTACGTAGGAAGTGATTAGTATCACAATAGGTTTGTCTCGCTTGTTAGAGACTTGTGTGTAATGTTATGTGCTTATATGATAACATGTTTATGTGACTACTTTGGTATGGGATTTAGTTTCTAGGATGTTGATTGGATCCTTGGGTTTCTGTGAGTCTTGTTGGAAAAACACTTGATCAATGCTGTTTCTAACCGGAACTCTAGTAACGCCTCGGGACTATCATTATCCGGAAACGAAATTCGTAAGTGCTTATGTGTTTATGTGCTTACGTGAAGTGAATTACAGATGTCCATGTATTAGGACGCGAGTGTTATAGCTTCGGCACATTTGTGAATGTGCTAACATTCTTCGTTACCTTTATTAGGATGTCAGGACGAGGACGTGGTGGTAGGCAAGGTAGGCCTAGGAGGCAGGAGGTGTTGGCCAGGCCAATGTGGCCGAGCAGTGGTCGGCGAGCCATAAGGCGCCTTTAGCATGAGATGGTAGGAGCATTGAGAGCATCCATGGACATTCTCAGAGCTAAGAACCAAGTCCAGGCCCAGGTTGTTAATGCAGGGCCTTCCTTTCTGAAGAGGGAGTTCTTCCGGTCTAATCCGGACGAGTTTGTCGGTGATCCGAAGGAGCCACTTAAGGCTGACGAGTTGTAGGAATAGATGAGTAAGACATTCGAGATGTTTGGCATCGAGGACGGAGCCTTGAAAGTGACCTTGGCATCTTTCCAGCTTAAGGGGGATGCGGGTCAATGGTGGAAATTCATGAAGGGCCGTTTGGATGGTACTTGGGAGGCTTTTGTAAATGCTTTCCAGGAGAAGTTCTCATCTCCAGCAGTCAGGAAGAAGCTGAGAGACCAGTTCTGCTAGCTTTTGCAGTTGAGTTCTTCAGTGGCCGAGTATGAGGCTACTTTTACTAACTTGTCCAGGTTCGCACCTAAACTTGTGGCGTCCGAGGAATGCCGCTGTATCGAGTTTGAGAAGAGGTTGAGGCGCGGCCTCAAGATGAGAGTTGGGGGTTCTATAATCCGAGACTATGGGCGCTTGGTTGATGTTGCAGCCCATATGGAGATCATGATGTAGGAAGAGGAGGGACAGAGAGGCTCCAAGAGGAGCCAGGATGGTCAGGGTGATGGCAGGAGACAGAGGGGTGCTAACCCTCAGAAGTCTCAGGGTGGTGTAGCTAGATCGACCTTTCCAGTGCCGAGTGCAAGCTCGGGGAGAGGCAATTAGGGAGATTTCACCTGTTACAAGTGTGGTCAGGTGGGCCACAAGGCTTCGGTTTGCCCACAGAGGGGAGGAGGTCAGAGAGCTGCTTCATCTTCAGCTAGACATGAGCCAGAGTCGAGAGTGAGGGGCGCCCTTGTCTTGTTATCAGTGTGGTCACTGGGCACTGAAGAGGTTTTGCCCACAGTTGAGTGCCACTTGGCGCGTCTGGTTCTAAGCGGTAGAGGTTTTCAACCCGGCTCTGTCTGCAGGGCCTCAAGGGCCAATCCGGGAGCTTCGTCGTCCCGTCAGGCGGTGATCGTATGCTCCGAGGGTGAGCAGTGAATCGAGGGCCTACCAGGCGGCGTGTTCTTGTTCTGCACAGGATCTTGTAGCTGTTCCATCAGTTCTGAGAGGTACCTTCTTGTTTTGCAACTCGGTTGCTAGTGTATTGATTGATACGGGTGCATCTCATTCTTTTGTATCTACTGCATTTGCATCTGTTTTGGTATTGGAGTTGGCACAGTTAGCATCTCCTATTTGTGTAGTGTCACCTATTGGGGGTGAGTTGATTTTGAAACAAGGATGTAGAGGTTGTGATATAGAGGTCGCCGATCGTCGGCTTCTGTTTCCTTTTGTAGTTATGCCCATGACGGGTTTTGATGTTATTTTGGATATGGACTGGCTATCGTCATACCGGGCTGTTATTGATTGCTACCGCCAGAGGGTCACAGTATGTACCTTGAGCGGGGAGTGTTTTCCATTTCTTGGGGGATCGGGTTGGTAGTGTGTTACCACCGGCGTTTGATCCGCAAGGGCAGAGTGAGCTTAGTGGTCTTCTGGTTAGCCTTTCGAGTAATGAGTGTTATGAGACCCAGATTGTACTGCCGAGGGTGGTTTGTGAGTATTCGGATGTCTTTCCTGAGGATCTCGTTAGTTTGCCACCTCACCGAGAGATCGAGTTCTCTATTGATTTAGTGCCCGGCACGGCGCCGATTTCTATGGCACCTTATCGTTTTGCCCCAGCCAAGTTGAGTGAGTTGAAGATTCAGCTCCAGGAGTTACTAGATAAGGGTTTTATTTGCCCTAGTGTTTCGCCGTGAGGAGCACCGGCCCTCTTTGCTAAAAAGAAAGATGGTGCCTTGAGATTGTGTATCGACTACCGGAAGTTGAATCGAGCTACGGTCAAGAATAAGTACCCTATGCCCCGTATCAATGATTTGTTTGACCAGTTGAAGGGTTCCCGTTGTTTCTCTAAGATAGACTTGAGATCGGGTTACCACCAGTTGAGGGTCAGGGAGGAGGATATTCCTAAGACGTCATTCCGTACGCGGTATGGCCATTATGAGTTTCTAGTGATGCCATTTGGGCTCACCAATGCACCGGCAGTCTTTATGGACTTGATGAACTGGATCTTCCGGGAATTCTTAGATCGAT
This sequence comes from Camellia lanceoleosa, assembly GCA_025200525.1. Taxonomy (NCBI): domain Eukaryota; kingdom Viridiplantae; phylum Streptophyta; class Magnoliopsida; order Ericales; family Theaceae; genus Camellia; species Camellia lanceoleosa. The sequence continues at coordinate 102,562,136 of CM045763.1, read as the reverse complement.
TTGTAGTCGTTTTCATAGACGACATTCTTATCTATTCACCTTCGGAGGAGGAACACGAGGAACACTTGAAAGTGGTGCTTGAGTTGCTTAAAGCCCATAGGCTCTATGCCAAGTTTGGGATGTGTGAGTTCTGGCTAAGAGAAGTCAAGTTCTTAGGCCATGTGGTATCCGGGGAAGGGGTGTCTGTTGATACATCCAAGATTGAGGCGGTGCAAGATTGGGCACAGCCTAAGAGTGTTTTTGAGATCCGCAGTTTTCTGGGATTAGCTGGGTATTACCGCCGGTTTGTGAAAGATTTCTCCAGGCTAGCTTCGCCGTTGACTAGGTTGACGCGGAAAGGGGTTAAGTTTGTATGGAGTGAGACTTGTGAAAAGTCATTCCAAGAGTTGAAGGTTAGATTGACCACCGCTCTGGTCTTGATTATTCCGGAGAGAGGGTTGGGTTATGCGGTTTATTGTGATGCCTCACAAGAGGGTTTGGGTTGTGTGTTGATGCAAGAGGGGAAAGTGGTAGCTTATGGCTCACGTCAGTTGAAAATACACGAGAAGAATTACCCTACACATGACCTAGAGTTAGCAGCAGTGATCTTTGCCTTGAAGATGTGGAGGCATTACCTGTATGGTGAGAAGTTCGAGGTATTCTCAGACCATAAGAGTTTGAAGTATCTGTTTACGCAAAGAGACTTGAATCTGAGGCAGAGAAGGTGGATGGAGTTCATTGAGGACTACGATTTTGAGTTGCACTATCACCCGGGAAAGGCCAATGTTGTGGCCGATGCCCTTAGTAGGAAATCCATTAGTGATGTAGCTTGTATAGCCATCCGGGAATGGGAGATGTTGGGGGCACTTGGCGAGTTCGATTTGCTTTTGGGCGAATCCATTGAGGCTGCGGCCTTGTTTTCTGTCATTGTGCAGCCTACACTTGTGACTCGAGTGTTAGAGGCGCAGAGAGGTGGCCTTGAGGTAGAATCCCTCCGAGAGAAGATCTCCAGTAGGAAGGTTGAGAAGGGTTTGTCTGAGTATCCCGACCAGAGTGTGAGATACCGAGACCGATTATTTGTGCCGGAGTCCTGCCAAGAGGAGGTACTCCGAGAATTTCATCATTCACGCCTTGCGGTGCATCCGGGAGGCACCAAGATGTACCGTGATTTGGGGCGCCAGTTTTGGTGGAGGGGCATGAAGAGAGATGTGGCAGTTTTTGTATTGAAGTGCCTTACTTGTCAACAAGTGAAGGCTGAGCATCAGAGGCCAGCGGGTTTGTTGCAACTCTTGCCTATTGCCGAGTGAAAGCGGGAGCATGTCACTATGGAGCATGTCACTATGGACTTCGTAGTAGATCTTCCGAAGACTCAGCGGGGTAGTGATGCTATTTGGGTGGTTGTAGACCGGTTGACTAAGTCGGCACACTTTATCCCTATGCGCGTGAGAGATTCGGTAGATCATCTTGTCGATTTGTATATTTGGGACATAGTGAGGTTGCACGGGGTCCCAGTGACGATCGTCTCAGATCGAGATCCTCGTTTTACTGCTAGGTTGTGGCAGAGTTTGCAGAGTGCCTTGGGCACTAAGTTGACCTTTAGCACGGCTTATCATCCTCAGACTGACGGGCAGTCCGGGCGTACTATCCAGATCCTTGAAGATATGCTTCGAGGTTATGTCTTTGACTTTAATAGGACGTGGGAGAGGCACTTGCCCTTGGTGGAATTTGCCTATAACAACAGCTTTCAGTCTAGTATCGGTATGGCACCGTTTGAGGCCTTGTATGGCCGACCATGTAGGTCTCCGGTTTGTTGGGCCGAGGTGGGTGATGCACCTTTGTTGAGTCCGGAGTTGGTGAAGGAAACGACGGAGAAAGTTGAGCTTATCCGTAGGAGGCTTGTTACAGCCCAGAGTCGCTAAAAGAGTTATGCCGACCGTAGAAGGAGGCCTTTGGCATTTGAGACGGGTGATCATGTTTTCTTGAAAATATCACCAAGGCGAGGTTTGATGAGGTTTGGGAAGAGTGGGAAGTTATCCCCTTGGTTTATCAGTCCCTTTGAGATCCTTGAGAGGGTTGGGGAGGTTGCTTATCGTTTGGCCTTGCCACCACAGCTGTCCGGGGTTCATGATGTCTTTCATGTTAGTATGCTTCGGAAGTACGAGCCGGATCCATCGCACGTGTTGGATTGGACCGACTTAGAGGTAGATGAGGATGCCTCGTATGAGGAGAGACCGGTTCGGGTCTTGGATAGGCGGGATCAAGTCTTGCGAGGCAAGACCATACCCTTAGTAAAGGTCTTGTGGAAGCATCACGGAGTGGAGGAAGCCACTTGGGAACGTGAGTTTAAAGTCCGTGAGAAATATCTGGACATGTTTGTTGATATGTAATCATGTTTTGAGAATTTTGTAATATTGTTGAACTTTAAGTGCATTGTATATGTTTTGGTTTATGAGAGTATTTTGGGAACTTGCCTTGAAATGGAAGTTTAATGTAACATTGCATATGTTGAATGTATTGTAGAAATGGAAATATATCATGAATATTAAATATGATATAGAATTGTGGAATGTAGTATTGAAATTTGTGGAGTTTCAGGGATTGCATAATTATAATGCATGTTGTGGAAAATGTTGTAAATTGCCTCTTGAAAAGAGATGAGATGACCGGTAATGGGTTGAGTTGTTAAAATTCGCATTGTAATAATGTTGGGAATTGAGAAAATCTTGTTTTTGAAAAACTTGTATTTAATTTCGGGGACGAAATTCTTTAAGCGGGGGAGGTTATAGCGATCCCGGTTTTTTTTTTTTCTGTATTTGTTGTACTCCGGACTTTGGTTCCGTGGAGTTGGTAGTTGTATTCTTGTTGTCATCCTTTAATTCCCTATGTTTAAATTTTTGGATGTGTTGAGCGTGTTCCGAACAGGTAGGTTGAGTTTTGGCCTCAAGTGTTATTGCCAAAGTTTTGGTGTTACGCTCGAGCGGGTCATTCTGCGCTCGAGCGGAGTTTCCTTTTTGGTTGTTCGCTCGAGCGGGTATTCTTGTGCTCGAGCGGAGTTTACACACTCCTAGTATTTCGTGCCTCTGCAAAACTTCTGCAGGTGTGTTTTTCACGCTCGAGCGGGTTTTCTTACGCTCGAGCGGGTTGCGCTTGAGCGGACCTTTTGGAGCTCGAGCGGGTAGTGCCTTGTCTGTGAAAGTTCTGGGATGGGGGAATCTACGCTCGAGCGGACTGGTTTTCACGCTCGAGCGAATGTGCTTCATCTCTGTGTCTTGGAGCTTGAGCAGGCCTTCTTGCGCTCGAGCAGACCATGTTTTTTGTTCTTGACGCTCGAGCGTTGTGTTTTCCACTCTAGCGGACCTGTCGTATATCAGATAGCAGTTGGGCATTTTTGAATCACTTTTCACTTTTCTTCTCTCTCTTTAACTTTTCCAAAATCGATTTTGAGAGCTTCTCTCTCTAGAAACTCCCTTCTCTGTAGGGTTTGATCTAGTTAGAGTATTCTCCTTTCCTTCGGCCTTTGTAAAAGTTGTGTTGATCGTCGAGGGCTTCGTTTTGATCTGAAAAGTTTGGAGTTTGGAGCACTTTGGTTTTGGTCTCTTCTCCGTTTGAGCTCTAACTTCGAGATAGGGATCTCCTACTCTATCTTATTAGTTTTGTCTTTGAATTTTGGTATTTCAATATGTTGGAGGTTGTTGAGTAATTTTGAGAAAGTTTGGGGCCTTTGTGTAATTTTCAAAAGATGGGTTTTCAAATATATAAACTCTTATGTATGTAATACATTGGAAAATGGACTTGGTGTTGGATTGTTGATGAAAAAGGAACCTTAGGGTTGGTATTGTGGATTTGGGAAAAAGCCCTAATTGCATGATAAATTAATTGGTATAATTAATTTTGGGAAATGAGAAAATTGAATAGGAAATATTCAAATCGGGATGATATGGGATTTAAGGGTTTAGTTGGATTAATTTATCGCTCACCTAGGCAAATGTTGATAATTTATCCATTTGATGCATTTATTTTCTGTTTAGAAATAACTACTTTGGGCTATCGGTGGAGGATAGTCGTGATTGTTGTAGACAATGCATGATGATTAGGCAAACTAAAACTAATCAATGGAATGTGTCATCGAATATGACGGTTGAAAAAAATACATTAACTTTATGTATTGATTGATTGTGTATGTGATTTGTGTTTATATACATTGTGTTGTATGGGAGGAGATATGAGATGTACTCCACGGTTTAGGGGAAGATAGGGGATGGACCTTTAAGCCGGAATTTGTGTGATATTGATACAACACTAAAATGTGTATCATGGTGAAGTATGGAAGTGTGTGTTTGATTTGATATAGTACTAAAATGTATATCATTATCAATTGTGTAGTATAGAAGTGTTTCTATGTTATATCGATATAGCACCAAAATGTGTATCACCTATGAAGTAAGGAAGTGGTTTATGTGCTATTGATACAACAGTAAAATGTGTATCCGTCATGAACTTCGAAAGTGTTTTAGTAATGAGTTATAATCTCATTAAAGTTTTTGGCCAGGTTCTGAGCCTTGTTTTCGAACTCAAAGTTGAATAAGAAATGGAAAGTGAAATGTAACATAGTTACGATTGTCATGAGACGGTAATATGGCATGAGTTGAAATATAAGTGTGAACCATCTGTTGAATGCTATTATTTTAGTCATTGTTTATAGTTGGTTTAGTATATTTCTACTGGGCTGTGGCTCACCCTATATGGGACATCATTTTCAGGTACAGGTAGCATGCCACCTCCAAGGTCGTAGCTTGGGAGGCTTGGGACTGTTGGACTGTTTTGTGTTTTGGTTGTATTACATGTATATCAAGCCAATGGTTTTCTTTGTATGGAGTTAGTACTCTCTTTTTGTAACCAAGTGTTGACTTGGAAAGTTGTAAGCCCTTAGGGCATTTACTTTTGATGTCAACATGTAATACATTTTGTAAAGGTTACTCTGATGGAATGCAATTATGCTTTACTTTCTTATATCTGAGCATGTTATTGTTGATTGATTTATGGGTTTATTTTGAGGGTGTTACAGAATAGCTGTGGACCCCATTTAATGTGCTGTTTGTTTACAGAGTTGAGGAAGGGACTGCTAAGCCGAAGGGCTTAGAATAGGCCTTGCAGATGGGATTCAGATGGGCTTCAAAGACTTGGTATTAGAAAAATAGTCCGGCTGACTAGAAATTTTTTATTTTTATTTATTTTTTATTTTTTTTACATGTCGGGCATTTTTTTTTTTAACATTAATGTTTAATTTTTTGTATTTTTTGTTAAGTAAAAATCATTATTTTATTTTTTTTTTCTGAAAATTTTTTATTTTATTTTTATTTTTTAAAATTTTTTACATGTTGGGCATTTTTTTTAAAACATTAATGTTTAATGTTTTTGTATTTTTTGTATTTGTTTTATTATTTTATATAAAAATAATTTAACAATCCCTACACTAACAACTATCATCAAAATAAATAAAATTTTACTTAATCCCCTCAATAACAATCCCCTCACTATTAATTCCCTCCATTCTACTTCTGAAAACAAACAAGGCCAAAAGCTTGTGACATAAGTGATGACGCCGCTTGTGAGACCAGCGACGATTATTATTCGCCTTGGAAAAAAAAATCAAAAAGTTGAATGGAAAAGTTGACAAATTTGAATGGAAAAGTCTATGGACACTATGGACTTGGAAAAAAAAATAAAAAAAATATCATAGAAATTAATGATGTACGATTAAAGTTGTTATTATGAGATACCAACGGTGAATTTTTAACCTTGATTTTAAATTTTGCGTTTTTTCTAGTGTTTCATATTGAGTTTCTAAAAGTTCTCAATTTGCATTTCAAACAAAATAGTTAATTACACTTAATATTAATACCCCTATATTTTCATTATTTTGGTTTCTTCACTTTTAAAAAATATAAAAAATTGACTATATACAAAAATATATATAATATATAATATATAAATTTAGTATATTTTTGTATTTTTATATCATTTATCTTTTTATTTTAAATTTATCTACAAATATTTTATTTTTTAAGTGTGTAGATTAAGTGTCTAAAACAAATTGACTAAAATACGAAAAGTTCACTAACGACAACAAAAAAAAAAATTCAAAATTTGCATTTGAAAATTCAAAATTGAACAAAAATACAATTGTATAAATGATAGGTGAAAATTCATTTAGATTGTTCAGATTATATAATTAATTTTTTGTCCATTTAGGTTTCAACAATTACTAATTTGAAAATATTATTTTTAATTGGACTAAATATATAAAATTAATAGTTTAAGAATAAAATTAAAAAAATTAAGAATGATTTAGAAAATAAAAATGAAACCGAGATCTTGTGACGTAATCGACGACAATTACTCGGAGAACAGCCTAAGCGATGACGATTATTTTCTCCTTGTACAGACTCAATAAGCCACTTTCATAATAAATGATATAATATTAATGGCTATTCCATCATACCAGAGACGTATCGTTGGGGATTGTAGACTCACTTTTAAGTCATATTTTGATAATGTTATATATATTAATTAGTGTATTAATTGATAATGTGATATAATTTAAGAGATTTTTGATATTTATAATTTGTATAATGAGTAAGGCCAATAATAATGTTATGACTAATATTGGTACATTAGTTAGTACACTAATTGGTGCATGTAGTACCATCGTTTTAGAATTCGTTGAGTACAACATTCCTTATAAAAAAAAATTAAGTCGATTGGATAACAGCAATAATGTGTTTAGATCAATTTTGTATGAAAAAAGAAATGGTAAGAAAGTAAACGGTTCATACAAAATTGATTCAACACGTGTTTTCTGTTATTCAATCAATTTGATTTTTTGTAGAAATAATATACTCGACGAACTCTTAAATATGAATGGTTTAATTTATTAAAATAGAACCCAAAAATAGGTCCACTAGGCCAGATTGAACGGTCTAATCCAATCACGGATTGGAAGCAATCCAATCCCAATAGTAATTACCAATTGAAACAAAAATTCTCCCGAGTGAATTAGCTCAAGCTACCCAAATTTTTTTTTTTTTTAAAATTTCTGTCTTTAAAAATTTTTGCTCCTCTGTTTGAAGACATTTAAAAATTTTAATTATTTAATTATTTTAAGTGTTTGAGATAGAAAAATAAAAATAATTGATAACAGAGAATCTTTAACTACTTACATCTGGAAAAAAATAATTATTTAACTAATAAATTTTAAAAAATAATCTTTAACTATTTAATTAATAAATTAAAAAAACAATTTCCGTAACTTACATATATACCGCCACATAATTGAAACACCACAAAAATTTATAACAAACACTAATTTAAACCCTAACTTAGCATATACATACACTATAAATAAGGTATTTAGCAAAACTATCTTGGTTTATCAATAAAAGAACCCAAGGTTGAGAGGTGAACTAAAGCTAACATTCCTCAGGCACATCCCATCTTGACAGCAATGGCAGAGGCAATCACTACAACAAAGAGGTGTATTTTTGCTTCTTTTGTAGCATTTGAATTCTCTTTCATTCACTCTCAGTCTAGCTTCAACTTTCACACCCACCAATTGTTTGTGTTATATTGTCTCTGTGTAGGTATGCAGTTGTAACAGGGTCAAATAAAGGAATAGGGTTTGAGATATGTAGGCAGTTAGCTTCTAAGGGAATCATAGTGGTGTTGACTGCTAGAGATGAGAAGAAGGGTTTTGAAGCCCTTGAGAAACTCAAAAGTGATTGCCTCTGTGATCATGTGGTGTTCTGTCAACTTGATGTTGCGGACCCATCTAGTGTTGCTTCCCTTGCTGATTTTATCAAGTCCAAATTTGGAAGGCTTGATATCTTGGTATGATTCACAACCCAATTCTCAAATTTTCTTTTTTATTCATTTAATTTATAATTATATTATTCAACAAGAAAGTTGTGTTTATGGAATGAACTATGCATTTACTTATTAGTGAGAGCCATATATATATATATAAATAAAGAGGTAAGGCCTTTAATACAAATTTCTAGAAAGATCTATTACTTGTTTCCTTGAATGTTTCAGTGATTTTTTGTGAAATAAATAATGAAAAAGCTCGAATTCTTGTAGGTGAACAATGCTGGCATTCTTGGAGCCAAGGTGGATTGGGATTCTTTGCAGTCATTAGAGGGTAGTACGGTGAGTCTTTATGCATGATTCATTTCATTTTCCCTCAAGTAAATTCAAATTGGTGTGATTGCATTGATGCATACATCCAATGGCCACTGATATGCTATTTTTTTTTCTTTTGTTTCACTAAGTCGCATGATTTTTTCATTAAAAAAGTTATGATCTATACCTAATCTTTAAATTTTCTTGCAGATCACTATTAATATTGAATGATTCCACATAAAAAAGCAAGAGAGCAAAAGTGCACTTTTTATTATATATATATATATATTTGGACAAGGTTTTCCTATAATCCGTGTCAGAGAAATCTTTTGTTGCCTCGTGTGTGAGAACCTCTAAGATGATTCATGTGCATAATTTATGTGATCAAAAGATCCCAAAAGTCATCATACTCCTTTTCAATGATTCTTTCATGTTGTTTTGAAAAAATCAATCATTATTTTTCAGTAGAAAGAAAAAAGTGGTTGAAGAGAGTGGGGAGTGCTCAGAGTTTAGTTTATAAACTCAGACAAAATCACCTCGATTGGCTTCTAATTTCATGCTTTGGTAGTTAAGCCTAAAAATTAAAACAGGGTTGGAATTATGCTTTTTTAGGTAATAGGTAATAGAAACCACAAGGATTGTTACTGAATGATCTCATTAATGCATTAATGCAGGAAGAAGTCGTGAGCTCACTTAAAAAAATAATGACTCAAAGCTACGAGTTGGGTAATGAATGCTTGCAAACAAACTACTACGGCACAAAAAGGATGATTGATGCACTCAATCCCCTCCTCCAGCTCTCTGATTCACCAAGGATTGTAAATGTCTCTTCTATCTCGGGGAAGCTAGAGGTATAGAAGTAACCATAACCTCTTTCATAAGTACAAAATTTGCACTCTAATTAAAACAAACTTACACAGATAGCCTTACTAGCTTTCAATTTTGGATTAAAATTCAGTTGTTGATCTGAAAGCAAAAATTTAACTATCTCTTACCAAAAGTAATTATCAATGTTGTATTGTTGTTAGGTTAGGGCGGTTCTATCTAGTCAAGACACATGGATGACGCCACTCAATGATTAGTGGTGTCAGCTAAACCCCCTTGAGAAAACATCTTTCGAAACCATATATATATATATTGTTTCTTTCAAAGTTATAATACAATTGTCACCACTAGAAAAATTGTTTTGAAATTCCATTTAACTTTTAAAAATGTGTTCCTTGTTGTTTGTTGTTAGGAATGTTCAATTTAGTAGCAAAAGAAATCCCCCAAATAATTTGACTTGCCACACAGTTTTGGGCTCTATGCAAAAATTGAGAATATATGGGAACTGATCTTAGCATCTATGAAAAATTTTCATTCTCTCTTGTTTGCAAATACTCGATTTTTATATGGTCTCATAATGAAATTAAAGGGAGTTGAGCATAGTGGAGATTTGTATTGTGTGGTCCATACATTTCCTTTCTCATGGAAGTGGAGGTTTTGTTTTCATATTTTCAAATTTATTGTTGCCAATTGTAGTTGATCTTAGTTTTTTTCAATTTTGATTGATTAATACCTAGTGACTGGGCTAAAGGAGTGTTGAATGATGTTGAAAGCCTTACAGAAGAGAGAGTAGAAGGGGTACTGAATGAGTTTCTAAAAGATTTTAAACAAGATTCGTTAGAAACCAAAGGCTGGCCTACTTTTCAATCTGCATATACAATGTCAAAAGCAGCCATAAATGCATACACAAGAATTCTGGCCAAGAAGTATCCCACATTCCGCATAAATTGTGTCTGCCCCGGTTGGGTTAAAACAGATATAAACAACCATATCGGCAAACTAACTATAGAACAAGGTGCTCAATGTCCTGTGAAGCTAGCTTTGCTGCCTGATGATGGGCCTTCTGGCCTCTTCTTTACTAACAATGAACCATCATCTTTTGAGTGAGAATTGCTTGCTTCAATTTTGCAGATGAAGATATAAATATATAGATATATACACACATTATGTGACTTTCTACCCAAATAATTCTCATGTTATTTGTACGAGTTTTGTTATGAATATCTTGAGGCAATAAAACTATAGGGTGAAACCTAGGTGAATTTTTATTTTTATTTTATATGGTTCATGTAATCCAAATTTAATATATATGAAAATTTGTGCCTTTTCATTTTATTTATTTATTAATGTTTATGGTTTATGCAATCAAAATTTAATAGTTCTCAAATTTGTGACAGTAAACATAGACAGATGCACGCACAAAAGTTAAATGCCTTTATGATGGATTTTTTTTTTTTTTTTTTTTTTTTGGGGGAGTACTGAACACAACCAATGTGATGGGACTTAAGACTTAGTTTGGTTTGGTAAAGTGAACACAGCCAATGTGATTTTATTTAGAAATTTTTGTATTTGGAATTTGGATTTGTGGAGGGGAAAAAAAATAGGAAAAGGAGAAGAAAAGGAAATGAAGTACAAACTCTTCTCTTTTTTTTTTTTTTTTTTTTTTTTCATCTGCCCTTTTCTTTTATTTTTTTCAGCTTTTTATTCCATAAATCCAAGGTTGAAACATTGCCTAAAGGAACATGTTCCTATATTTTCTTGGAAAAATTAAAGGATTAACTTTTTGTTTTATTTATACCTGTAAAATTAAAGGTTATATTATATTATTATTATTATTATTATTATTATTATTATTATTTCCCCTTCGGCTCATCTAGCACTACAGGAAAAAAGGGATACGGTGGCGTTTTTTTAACGACGTTTTTTTAGACGTCACTATTATTAATATTTAACGGCGTTTATAAAACGCCGCAGATTCTTTTAAACAAAACGACACCGACTTGTAATATGAGGCGTTTAGAAGCGCCTCCAATTGCGGTGGCCACACGCGCCTACTTTTGGAAACCCTTATTTTATTTTGAATCTGATCCATTTCTCTCTCTCAAGCCTCATACTTCTCTCTCTCAACCCTCTCTAAGCTCCATCAAAGATTAAGATCGAAGAAGATTCAGATCGAAGCGATTTTGAAGCTCCATCGAAGAAGATTCAGATCGAAGCTAATCACTGGATGATCAAAGATTCAGATCGAAGAAGATTCAGATCGAAGCTCCATCGAAGCGATTTCGGAGCTCCATCGAAGATTCAGATCTAAGCTCCATCGAAGCGATTTTGAAGCTCCATCGCCAGCACCATCTGCACCGGCGAGGTAGCGAGCTCCACCGTCTCTCTCTCTCTCTCTCTCTAGATCTATGAAATCAATGTTTTAAGGCATTCTTACTTGATCCTCATTTGCAGAGATTCAGTGATTTCCAGAAGCACTTCTATGGAGATACAATCTCATTGGGTACTAATCCCAGCTAAACATGTGGGTTTTGGGATTTGCTAGGATTGTTTAGTCCTCTGTATGACATCTTCATTTCTGAAATGAATCCTATCAAGATATGAGACCTCTGCCTTAAAATTTGAAAATGTGCTTTTTTCCTCTTCTTACTTGATATTGTTATTTATTTTTTTATTTTTGTTTAGATTTCTTTCATCGGATGGTATTAACAATGAATGAAATCTTATGGTACATTGGCCCATTTAGCATCCATGTTTATGATATTTCAGTATGTCCTTAATATGGACCGTGCAAGAGACACGACACCACTCGATGTCCATGATCTTCATCTAATGGCTAATGTGTATTAATGTGTGTACAAGGAGTAGAAACAATTCTTGAACATGTTCTTAGCCTTCTCTATGTAATTTGGAAGAAGGAGCTGTATCATTCTATCAGGCTCTGTAACTTTAAAAAAAAATTTAAATAAAAAATCATGCTATCAGGATCTTTGGAAATCGTGCTTGTGGGTGCTTGTGAAATTTGGATCCATCTAATTTGAATATTGACCAAAGGTCTGTCTTGTATATCAAGTTTATATCCAAGCTTCTTCTTCATCAAGGTTCATAATTACGTATATTGGCACGCCAAACATAAATTAAAGAGTAAATTAAATTGACTTCTCCTAAGGTTTGAAAAAATATAGTAAGCCTCACAAGTTTTAGCATAATCACATTGGACTCTCTTAAGGTTTTAATTCACATAGCTTGAGCTTTGATTTGTATATTTTTTTCCTTATTTATCTTTGTGTCTTCACACCATCTTCATTTGTTCTGTCCTTTAACCTCTCTAAAGGGAGGTCCTGTAATTTTTCAAAGTTGTGGAGTTCTTTGGGAGATCGGTGTAATATACCCTAAAACCAGTTTGGCATAATACTCTTTGGAGTTTAAGAACTTCAAGGTTGGTCAGGATTTGTGGTACTTTTAGGTTTGAATAGGTTTAAAGACACTGTAAAACCAGTGTGATACTCGTTGGTTGAAAGAAAGGGTTTTGTTGCTAGACATTTTGATATTATTTAATTTAATTTATATTTAATTTTGTGAATATTTTCTATGTTGCTAGACATTTTGATATTATTATGGCAACAACTCACTTTTGATGTGAACCATGATGACGTTGCGTAATGTTATTTTGAATTTGACAAAACTTGGAATATGGTGGATAGTTGCTTCTTATTCAGACTCGTCGGAGTTATGCTATGAGATTTAGAATCCTTAGTTGGACAGGGACTACTCTTGTTGGATTGTGACGTACCGGGTCAATCTTAGAGCCATCTTATCAGTAGCTCCCTGAGATAGTTCACACAACCATAGCCAGAAGTTGTAAATTTAATGTGCTCTTTGTTGCAAAGGTATGGAATGAAAATGATTTTACACGGCTTTGGCCATTCCTCATAAAATTATTTCTTATAATCTCAAAGTCCAATTCATTGAAGCTCTAGGGTGATTTGCCGCCTTGTGATTTTGACTATAGGGTTCCACCTTGGTATAATACTTACCAATTCATCCAAAGCCTATCACTTGTTTGATCATTGTCCAACATGTTTGAGCAGATTTTCTTTTTGGACAACTTGTCGTGTCGTTTTATATGAATTAGATTAGATTAGATTCGTAGTGTTAAAAACATTGAAAATCTTCTGTCTGTATGTTGTTCTTGTAATTTCTTTTGTTATCATAGTGTTCTCATCACCTTCATTATCGACTTAATGTATGACATATGCTCTTCATCTACTTCTTTCTTGACAAATGGTATCGATAACTCTTCTAAATTTCTCTCGGCTCAAGTATTTGTTAGTTTCTTGATGCGTGATGCTACTATCATCTTTTTCTTTGTTTCTTTGTTTCTTGGTTTTGATCTCCTTGTTATTATGTAGCGGGTGGAATGTTTTTAAAAACATGCAATTATGATTTAAAAACCATGTTCAAGTTTGCTAGGCTCCACTTGGTCTCTTTGCTAAGTTAGTGAGGGTTGAATCTGGTAAAAGCGATGTCTTCTCATGTGGAGGTATATGATTGAGTCTATTAATTTGGTTTGTGTTCTCGTTGTTTGGGTGTTCGGTTTGTTTTTGTTCTAAAAATTTCTAAGGCCAATTGGAAAGTATGTAGCTCCGAAATCGGCGATGATGATCGATCGAGAAACATGAATATGAATCTTAGTTCGAGCGCAAATTGATTATAAATAGAAGTTTGAGAAAATTGGATTGTGGTCCTTATCTTTCGGCCTAAACCAAGTTTGATTGCCAATTTCCATTAGCGTCAAGTTTATCGAAATCTCATTTTCAATTATGAAAGTTAGCATCTTACATTGTATGTCAAATTTTAGTTCATTCATAGTTTATTTCCCACTGTGATAACAAAGCATCCCTATGATTATCACTTCTATCATTGTTTGTGTAAGCCTGTTTTGACCATTGTAATGGATTAACTCTTGATTTCCAAAGTAGGTACTTTTTCACTTCAATCTTTTGATCTCCTTGTTATAATTGGTTCTGTTTTCAACCCGATATTCAATTGATGTACATAGGCCGTCCATACAACTTTTTTTCTTTTGTAATTGACAATGTTAATAAATTCAAAACAATAGATGTTGTGTCGGTGTTCTTGATTCTTTAGTTCAAATCCTCAACTACTCTCAACAGAGAATTAAGGTTTTAAGATTGTTTAGATAACGATAAAAACAAATGATAATCAGAGAAAAATAAAACAACACAAAACCACCAGACGTATCTGTGCTTAAGTATGTAAGGTTCAACTTAGTCTCTTCGTAGTAAAGTTTCGAGGAACCGGTTCAAACTGTGTTTGTGTGGTTTTGGTTTCTTTGTTTGTTTGTTTTCTTTTTTACGGAAATTGTAAGACCAACTGGACCATAGTTGACTCGAAAATTGAAATATGAACTAGTGCGAGAAAAAGTGAACATGAATCATAGTATTAGAAAACTACATAGCGATAGATAGAGGAAGGGAAGGGATGGCAAGTGGTGGTTTAGGAGGGTTAGGATTTGAGAAGGAAGAAAAGTGAGAGGATGACTGCAACAATTTTGAGAGCGGAGGGAATTTAAGGTGGTGAAAGGTTCCAAGAAGGGAGTGAGAAAAGCGTGAGGAGGAAGGGTGGGATGGGTTGGGTTAGGCGGCATGAGATTTTCAGGCCCAAAGCCAATGGTCATTTTGGACCCTACACACTGCATTGCGGTGTGTCTGTTAATATTTTTGATGATTCAGCTTGTGCTATGCTATTTTCAAACTTTGAGAGCATCTTTATCATATGCATTACTCGGTTGAACTGAGGTGCATCTTAAGCAGGGCATATTTGAGAGCATTTTTATTTAATGGAAAAAGAACAATGATGTCAAGCCTTATACTGCAAATTTAATTATTTTGAAATTTATTGATATTCAAATGTTGTATTTGCAGGTGTGCATGTTTTTGTTGATGTTTTGTTTGACAATTATCTTCCATTTTAAGTAGAACATTGACATTGTTCACATGACATTTGTTTTTGCTATTCTGTCTATAGATCCGGATTTCAAGAACAAGAAATTGGAATGGTGGGAGGAAACAAAAGCTGGATTGTAGAATTGGTGCCTCCCCATTTGCCAAGAGCTCCTCTACCTCCTAGCAAGGTGTTATGCTTCTCTTGGTGTGATTTCATTAGTTTTGTGTTCATTTTAACCTATTTAAACAATTTGATTCGTAAGTTTCTAGTCCTGCTGAAAGGTTTTCATCAAGAAAAATGCTATTTTAGTTATGGTATATGTGTGTTTTGATGGCATCTATATCATATTATGTATCATATAATATAATAGTATAAACGTGTATGCATATTGATACAAAATAGTCATGCATCTTTCATGTTTTCACTCCTTTAGACTTGACAGTTGGATGTTACAAGTGGGATTTTGGATTTCGACAAGCTATGGAAGCCGCCCCCAAATCGAGATTATGTGCCCTGTGTCGAGCCAAGTTCAAACTACACAAGTAAGGAAGTTGTAGTTTTGGTTTGAGTTTGCACTTATGAAACTCATCAGTAGTTGTTATTGTCTGTTCATTTGTTCATTCATTCATTGTTGATTCATCAGCTTCTGGAGGGTCTCAAGGTTACCTTCTTGTTCATACAAATGGTGGATTAAATCAGATGCGAGCCGGGTCGCATCCTCTCTCTCTATATATATATATATAAGCTTTATTAAGTCAATCTTATTTTACCTTTTGTTAAGACCCTATCATCCCGATCATTGCTACGCAATTAGGGATTTTTAATTTTTAATTTTTAATTTTATTCTGTTTGGATTGGATTGTTGATAAGTTGGGTGATAATTGGTAAACTGAAACAGATAATAGCCACTCCAGCCATAACTTGTTATGAGATTTTAAGGTTTGAAAGCCATTATGCTTTGCCAATACCGCGATCTCTAGATTATGATCATGGTGAAAAAGCTTTAATGTAGTTAATATTCAAAAGCGTTATTCTTGGTTTTTCTTTTAAATGGAATTTTTTAAAAATGTGGTGACAAAATAATTACATAATGGTAGTATTTCCTTCTCCACTATGTAATGGAGGACTTAAAAAAAGTTCATGTGTTACTTCTTAAATGTTTTAATTGTATTCAAGATACAAAAATATACCTTTATGCATGACTTCCTTGTGGAAAAGATTGGAAGTAAGTAATTGAGGGTGCTCTGTACTAAACTCCAATAAAATAATATTGTAACGGTTCTGTGATAGTTGGTTTGTGAATTGGGTGTAATCCAAATTTGCTTCCTTTTCCCATAGTTGAGTGGGAAATAGTCCCTCAAAGTGTTCTATAATCATTGGAATTGAGCATCCTTCTTTCATGTGAACAATAAGATATCTAATTGCGTCAATGACTTCATTTTGCACATTCATAGAGCTTCCATGAATGTTCAGTATGCTATTTAACAAACTCTGGAGCTTTAGGGGTGGAAATTTTTACTTAAACCAAACATGCATAACTTTTTGTGAGTGACCACTCTAATCCCACTATTGCTTAGTAGTCAATCAAATTAGACTCACATGGTTTTGGATGGTTTTGGACTATTCCATACCAAATTTGCCAGAGCGTATTTATGGTAATCATGACATCTAATTAAGTTGGCTATTTTGATGTGTGCTGAATGAGTTTTCTATTTGGCAGATATGCATGCAATAAAGGCATAGAAAGACTTTTTTTTAAAATTCTTTCTCTTGATTCCTTGTTTGGCTAATGTGAATAAGATTCATTTACCATAAGTTAACATCTTGACAGCTCTTGATTCTTTGGCAAATCTGGATATATTTTGATGGTTTAGACTCTTTGAGGAAGAAGGAGGCATTTTTTTTCTTTTTTGACATTTTTGCCAAAGAATGTAAAAAGGTGGGAGTTTTAAATCCTTAAATCAATTATCACTTTTTAATGATACTTACGACCCAAAAATATAAAAATAATAATAAAACTACAATGTTTGTAAACCTATATAAACCAAATAAAGATCAAATGTAAATAATATCCAATAATGTAAGGCCCAAAAGAATCCCATATAAAACTGGATCATTGGCATGTCACCTTAAGGAAACAATGAAATTCAAGTAGACGTGAACTAAAACCCGATCATGAGATGGTGGTCTGCCTTGAAAGCAACATGTTTTCCAGTTTTTTCTCTTATTGAGTCTAATTTTTCTTAAACTTCTTATGGCTGTATAAGTTATTATTTTGGGGGATAAGGGAAGGGAATATAAAAGCTACTGTTTATTCTTGGTTTGACCCTTGATAGAATGGATAAAGAAATCATGTAGATGGGATTACGGGTTATCTCTTTCATTTAACAGTGTTAACCTTTATTAACCTTTATAATTACAGAAGTACATTTGTAATCTTCATATAAGTGGCACTTTTGGATGGGATTACTATGGGTGGTGGAGCTGGTTTTTCTATACCGGGACATTCAATGTTGCAACTGATAAAACTGTATGTATCGAGACTCTTGTGAATATTATTTGTTTCCTTTTCTTATTGTTAGTTGTTTATGCTGATGATGTAATGGTTTTGTTGTACACTTCCTCTGCTCAAGTAAACAGTAAATGATTTTGCAAAGCTTGAGGAAGTTCCACATATATTTTTGAATGGGGTTGGTTTTCATATTTGATTTACGACATATTAAAAAACTCAGAACATAAGATCTAATTTGGACTAATTGCAATGATTCCCTGCATTCAATATGTTTATGGTTTGCCTATCACATGTATTTACTTCATTTCATTTAGTGGAAGCAATACCATCACTTGCAAAAATTGGACTTAAGAATAAGAATTTGATAGTTTTAATTTTCTCCACTTTGTGGTGATGTTAATATTCAATTTTTCCTATCATATATTGATATTTAATATTCAATTTGCAATACCATCACTTGCAAAAATTGGACTCAAGAATAAGAATAACAAATGCAAGTTTTTGCTACCTGAAACACTAATTGGTTTCCATCCCGATCTTGGGGCATCATTTTACCTCTCACATCTACCTGGTCACTTGGGTTAGTTTTTATAATTTGCCTTGTATTTTATTTTTCTCGCATTGTCAACTTGTTTTAATTAGTACAATTGTCATGACACTATAGAAGAACCATTTGTGGTTGTATAATTTGGAAAGATATGTCTTTGAATCTAATTTTGATTTGTTTTAGGAGTTTCAACTTGACCAAGTCGAGATAAGGGCAATTTGTTGGGATCTTGTTCTCTTGAATATGCATCTGAATTGCTCTTTCCTAAAACGTCTCTAATGATGGATAAATTTAAATCAACGCTTAGTTCCTTGAGAATTTTTGGATATTGTGAAGACATCTTTGGATTTGTGAGTCGATGATAGAGATTGTAAATTTTGAACTGCATCTTGTGTACTTGACCCACCACCCTTCTTGTCACCTTATCGATTTACTTCACTTACAGAAACCAAGTGAAACATTGATAATTCATTGACTAAACTAGCTAGGCCATCTGATTCATGAGTTAATGAAATTGATGTAAGATTTCTCTGGTTATAATGTAATGTGTGTTTAATTTGCAGGGGAGTATTTGGCTCTCATGGGAGACAAACTGAATGGAGTCGAATTGATTAGCTGTGGACTTGCTACGCACTATTCAATCTCTGCAGTTAGTTCCGCTGGACCATTTGCCTTACTCTTGCAGTATACTTGTTTCTTTGGGCTTATAGCAGTTTTGATCTCTCTCTCTCTCTCTCTCTCTCTCTCTCTCTCTCTCTCTCTCTCTCTCTCTCTCTTCTTTTATTTTTTTTATTTAATTCCTCCTCACTGACAGAGGCTTCCATTAATTGAGGAACAACTTGGAAAACTGGTTACCGATGATCCTTCCATTGTTGAAACTTCTCTAGCCAAGTATGGCGATATTGTCTATCCTGATAGGGCGAGTGCACTTCACAGGTATAATCTTTTCTTCTTTTCTTTTCTTTCTCATAGATGTAACTATATTAAGACATTTTGACTTGGTAGGAAATTTCTTTTGGAGGTTACAGTAGGCAAAATGGTGTTTTAAGAGAGTTTTGAAGAACCATTTGATGTAGTTTTGTGAAAGGTGATAATTTTTGGGCATTCTAACATCATATGGAACTGTAATCACTTCACCGCTTTGTGTTTTTTGTTCTGTTTGAACCGAGTGCTTTACGTGTTTTGGGGGTGGCATTTTGGAAGCAAATGTGATTAGTTTAGTTTAAATCATGTACGCCATCATTATGGTATTTCAAAGAACATCATCGATTCTTCTACTTTTTTTTTTTTTTTCTTTCTTTCTCTCCGATCGTTCTTGTTTACGTATTCAAGGTACGATCCGAGTCGATTTTATTTTTTGATCGATTCTTCTTCTTTTTTTAATCTCCGATCATTCTTGTTTTGCAATATTCAAGGTACGATCCGATAGGTCGGTTGTATTTTATTCAATGCACGATGATTTTCTCTCGCTTTATACAGTTTGACAACTTTTTTTATGAGTAGGAATTTTCTAAGGAAATATTCCTTTTATCTTTCTTGCTAGAGAGTACAATGATGGAGCCGTACCCCATAATTTTTTTGTCTCTTAATTGTTCTAAACTTTTAATCTCTTCATTAGAGCTAAAAATTCTAACTAAAAATGGATGCTATTTTCATTGCAGGTGCAAGGAAAAGATCGCCTAATTGTAAAGTGTGTGGCGGCAGTTGAATTGGAAGGGTCATCGTTCCTTGTACTTATATAGAACAAATACACCTGGAGAAACTTGTAGATGAGGTTATGGTATGGAAACTTTCCAGAGCTTCTAATGTCTTTTTCCAAGCACTCTTTTCTGATCTAATCATTTTGCAGGCATTACCGGATGACTTGAAGACAAAACTCGGCATGGATGATGATCTGGTGGTAGCAAGTCCCAAAGAAGCACTTTCTCGAGTGCGGAGAGGGTTGCCATGAGAAATAAGAATCTCGGAGGTGTAATTTTCTAACCCATATTTATCGTTGTAGTTTTGGCTCACATTTGACAATTATGTTTGTCATACATTCTTGGTGTGGCTTTAGAGACATTTCTTCATTCGCTTTGAGATTTAGTCATTGATGTGGTTGAACTATTGTTGTTTGTGGCATGAGACCACCGGTTCATGTTGACTTGGACAACATATCTTGAGCAAGGAATAACATATAGTACCTTTTATCTTAATGAGTGGTTTTATTTATTTTATAGGGTTAATACTTTCTCCACAGTTGGATTTGACTAAAATATAGAAAGTGAAAGATAAGCTATACAACATAAAGTAACTTCAAAGTGAAAGAATGCTCCTAGCGAGTTCATCACAAACCTTAAAACATATTAGCTACAATAAATTCTCCAGAAAATTCTCTTGTCTCATACACATTTATTTATTTTCCTATTCTATGAATCCAATTGTTAGAAAGATATCTGTACTTGCATTGAGTTTTAGATGCCACATTTTTGTGGAGAGGGAGTGTAGAAGAAGTGTTTCTCTATTAATTGAAAATCATGGTATCTTTTTTATTATGCTCTAATGATGGTAACATTGTGAAGGAATGTAAAGAGAAGGTTGCATACTTCATCCGAAGAGGTAGGTTATTAATATGTTATCGAGTTATATGTGTGTGTATATATATATCTTACATCAAGTTTAACATTATAGTATGGTTTTAATATGGCTACTTCATCCAGATTCACATAGAGGAAACGAAAGGAACCCTCCGGTTTGCTAAGCGAGCCAAGAGAATAACAAATTGTGTTCAAGTGAATGAGGTTTGTTAGTTATTTGGTTTAATAACACTTAATTCTTTTCCAACTTAGTAAGATTACAACATTTTACTTCAACATATACTTTTGTTCAGTAGCTGCCATATTGTTTGTCCCTGACATACTTTTTAGTAGAATCTAGTTGTAAAAGGTAATATATTAATATGGATTCAATAGAAGTTAGTGTCTGAAGTGTTCCTAGAATTTTTTTTTTTTTTTTGAGATGAGGGCATGTTGAATATTCTTAAATTTTTTTGTATATTGATTTCTTTCCTATGGTTTGAGAGCTTGCCTTGATTGTGTAAATTATCGTGTTTTAACTTAACTGGTCCCTCTGGGTTTGATATCATTTTGTTTGCAAATAGTTTTTAAATAATGATTAAGCATATTATCTAAAGTAATAATTATTATGTTAAAGTTGATTCCTTGCTCCTTTCAAATCTAATGATATGGCTAATTGGAGTTGATTTTTTCTTTGTTTCTTTTTGTTTGTAGATTTTGACAGATGCTACCTTACTGAAGCGACAAAAACTAGAGATAGAGGATCTCGTAACAAACTTGGTGAATGATCGTATTTTTGTTTTTTCTTCATGCTAAGGAAAGCAAAGAACAAATTTAATGTTGTAAACATCTTTTTCGGATCTCGATTTGAAGTCTTTGGAGCAAGAGATCTAGAAATTGCGGAATGACATGCTCAAGCGTTTTTATCGTTATGTTTACTTTTATATTTTGTAGAGTTATGTCTATTTTATTGTACAAGAAGCTCTATTCTTGTAATTTGTTCATTGCATGCATTTGTAATTTGTCTATTTTTATTTTAATTGATGTATTTAAAGTTTGAATTGTTGTTATTCTTAGGTATGCAATGCATTGTTTCTTATTTTTAATTTTTTTTCAAGCTTAGTTTATTTATTATTTTAATTATTTGACGTATTTTTTTGTTCAACCATAAAAAATTAACAAAATTTTAAAATTTTAAAAAAAGGCTATGGCGGCGTTTTAAAAACGTCACTATATCCCACCCTAACGGCTAAAATTTTAAAATGTATAAATGTCTATGACGGCGTTTTCAAAAACGTCGCTAAATGTCATAGTGACGTCATAGCACAGTTATTTTAGGGCATTTGGCGGCGTTTTTAAAAACGCCGCCTATACTAATATAACGACGTTTTTCAAATGTCATAAAGTTATAGCGACGGCCGCGTCATCGACGTTTGGTATTAAACGTCACAAAAAAATTAGCGGCGTTTTTAGTACTTTTAGCGGCGTTTTTCAAACGCCGCTAAAAGTGGATTTTCCAGCAGTGTAGATAAAGGCCAAAGAAAGTCTTTTATGGATGATTGATATCAACACTGTAATTTGCAAAAAGACATATCATGTAGTTATAATAGATTAATACATATACAAGAGACAAGTGTATCTTAATGATAAAATATTGTGTATTTAATATGAATTTTCTTTATATGATTTTGAACAAAATCACAAAATAAGTAGATTGAAGTCCAGAAACTATCAATTAATTTTTTTATTTTTTATTTTCTCATCTATCTTGTAAATTTATATCAAATTTTGGCACCATGATCTAAATTTACTATAAGGAAATCAATTTTTGCATATTTTTCGATAAAAAACTTAATACAAAACAAAACAAAACAAATACATATATAGAGTTACTTACCTAAAAATTCTATTTACAAGTGTTATGGTAGTTTAAATCCTATTTAAGATTTTTTGAACCAATAAGTCATATTTAGTAAAACTGAGAACGTTATCAGTTTTTTCTAATTTTTAAAACAAAGAACATTATTAATTTTGCATAGTAATATTCTATCGTCATGATCCTTTATAGACACAAATTTTTTACAAAAAAATAATTCAGTTTTTTTTTTTGAAAAACATAATTTTTAGTTTTTTTTTTTTTTTTAATTTGAAAGTTGATGTTTTAAAGTTTTGAAAATCAAAATAAATGTCAAATTATCATATTTCTTTATAGATAATTGTAAATGATGAACAATCATTGTTTGAAGAGCGATTCTAACTATTAAAAGTTTAATGGGACTTAAAGATTCAAAAAATTGTAATTAGAATTTAATGAAGTATAAATTTATAAATTAAGACTTGTGTGTAAATGTTTCAAAAGTGTATTATGGCTAATTGCTAATCAGTACATAATAAGGGATTCAAGGACTGAAAAAGACAACAAGAACATAAGCTTTCTTGATGCTGGTGGTTGGAGTATCTCCATCCTTGGTTTATTTATTTATTTATTTTTATTTTTTATTTTTTATAATTAAATCTAAATTTGATGAAAAAATGAATAAAATTTATTTTAATTTTTTTATCACATGTTTATCAAATCAAGAAAGGAAATTTTTTTTCCCCATCAAATTGATGATTCATCAAAATTGAATTTGATGAAATTTAAAAAAAATAAAAATAAAGGGACAATCACAAAAAAAAAAAAAAAAAAAAATCAAAGTAATTTTTGCAATTTAAGGAAAAATTATTTGGAAAAATTACAAAAAAAAAAAAAAAAAACACAAGGCTTGACATTTGTAATTAAAAAAATGCCGAGTTTTTAATTTTATTAATTTAAATCATAATCTTTTGATTTATTGTCAACCTAAGTAATCTGTGTATTTTTAAAGCTGAAGAAAAACAATATTTTAATTATTAAAATGAATTAAAAATGATATTTTAGATATTTTATGTATACTTGTATTGAATTTAATGACAAATATTTTTTTTTCCGGTTAATATTATTTAACAATGCACAAATGTAGTAAAAACAACGCATATGAAAAAAAAAATATTTAAAAAAAAAATATTTATCCTAAAAAATTGAAATTAAGAAAATTTTCAAATATTTTTTAAAAAATAAACCCAAACAATTTCAAAATATAATTCAAAACTCAAATATCTTTTTTAAAACTCTTTTCAAAACTCTTAACCAAATAAGTTTTCTCTTTTCAAAACTCATTTCAAAAACTTATTTTTCAAAATATAACTCTACATTTAAATTATGATTATAAAACTAAACCAAACGGAGGCTAAGAATAATTTAGAAAATAAAAATGAAATCAAGTAGACCTTGGGACATAATCAATGACAATTACTCGGAGAAGAGCCTAAGGCCACGTTTGTTTTGGGAGATGGAGGAGGGATTGGATTCAGATGGAGGTGGGACTTACTAATGTTGTGTTTGTTTTGGGAAATGGAGAAGGGATTGAGATGGGCCTTCGGATTAGGATGGGCCATGAAGAGGGGATTGAGATGGAAGTGGGAGAGTTGGTATTAAAAGTTAGTGCTCTGGCTTAGTGTGGGCTCACCTTTTTCTCGTGCCCCTGTACCTTTCGGAAAAGGGTTTGAAAAGAAAGGCCCTCAAAGTTCGGACTCTACCTGTGGTTCTGAATCTAGTCTCACAAGTGTAATGTGAAACTGATAAACACCAAAGAGTCCAATCTGACAAATCGTTTTGGAAAATCAGATTTTGAATCAAATAATGCTAAAACTGGACTATTTTGCCAGATTACAGAGTCGCCACCTAATATTTTTTTTGGAAAAATTTAGGAAATCCTGACTCGTGCCAAAGGCCACATGTCCGTCATCACCAAAGTTGTCTCGGCTCGAGAACTTGGGTACGAGAGGGGAAGGTCCTGAAATGAGTACCCTCGCTATCGTGATCAAAGATCGGCCTATACTAATCATGATATGTTCTTTTATAAACATTATGTGTTCTTATTCCGGTTATTAGCTAACTTTACTATGTGACGCACACAATCAAGTATAGACTAAAATCGTAAGAATTGGAATAGCTCAACTCATGTTTGTTATGAAAATGGTTTGAAGTTGCCACCCTCAAGTGGGCTTAAAAAGCGCGGATTTGCCACCAAATATAGTGGGCTTAAAACATGATTTTGCCACAACGAAGTGGGCTTAAAACATAACTGAATTGTTTCAATTCAAACAACAAAGCCTTCATCCACAAGCATTCATGCAATTTAGCAAGTAAGCACATAGCCTCATGGCAAGCATGCTAATCATGGCAATATGGCAATCACATCCATGCAAGTATGCTAAAGCATAAAACTCACTGAATACTCCAAGCCAAAACAAAAAAATAGTTAGAAAAATGCATGGTCCTAACTATACAAGATGTATAATGCAACACATGCAATAATACAATTAATAGGCTCAGCTACTAATATGGCATACAAAGCAACATGAACAACATGCTTTTAAACACGTATTCAAAGAAGTGTATTGAAATTGCAATGCAGTTTGAATAATGCGCCAAGCCTCGGTGCATACAAGACAAATGAATGGATGCAAATATGCAAGTATAAGGTATGCTAATTGAAAACGTCCCTAATCTAACCATCGAAAGCGGTTAAGTAAAAGGGAGAAAGACGTGGGGTTGGAAGACATGCACACACACACACACGTACACTTATTACAACATTGTGCCCTCACGAAGGAGGGTCTGAATAAATAAGAGCTAAGCTAATCTAAGCTAAGCTAGGCTAACTAATCTAATTAAACTAATTAGACTAATTATTACAAATCAAATGAATAACTTGCAAACTTCTAATTAATACAACACTTAACTAATTAGCAACTAATTAATTAAATTACAACACAAATGTACATAAACTATTCATACAAAATAATTAAACTGCATTGCCTCAGCTCTGCCTCGAGAAGTGGAGGATGCATGCATTCGGTTTTTGCCCCGAAAAGCCCTACAGTTTTGCTCTTGAGAGGCTCTGTTTGTAGGGTTGACTATACTTCAGAATCTTTCTGCACCAACTTACCAAATCTCTACTGAGGATCACACTAGTGGCCTGCCGGCCATGGGTGGTTGCTGCCGGCCCCCTGTCGGCCAAAAGGGTGCCTTGCCGGCCATGGATGAGGCACTACCGTCCACTGATGCTCCGGGTCACCATACTGTAACAGAGCACAGACAGAGCAAAAGAAAGGTTTTTCCAAGGGTATGTTTGTACTGTACCCCTCCTTATCATCTCAAAACCTTAAAGGAGTGGTACTCTTGGATCCAAAATCACCAATCAAGCAATTTCATTGCCTGATGACCAAAGATCCAAGTTGTACAATTTCAATAAATGCACAAATATGACTCAAAGGACCACCATCCTATCATGCATGATCAAGGGTGATGGAGACCAAGGAAAATGGCACATTTCATTACCATTGAGTATGAAATGTCCCATTTGCCTTGTTGTAGACGTCCCTGAACGTCCCGGGAGGAAATCCCGTTTTGTTCATATGGGCTCACTATAGTTTAGAACTCAAATATCATGGTCCTGTATCTAATCTCGCAGAGTGCAATGCAAAACCAATGAATCATCAAAAAGTCCAAACCCGGCAAATCGTTTTTGAAAACAGTTTTTTTTGAAAGAAGTGCCAAACATGGACTGCTTTGCTAGATACAGAGTCGCCACCTAAATATTTTATTTTGGGGAATTTAGGAAACCCTGACTCATTTGCCTAAGGCCACGTGTCCATCATCACCAAAGTTGCCTCGGCTCGGGAACTTGGGTACGATTGGGGAAGGTCACTTCGTGAGCACCCCCGCTCGCTCGATCAAAGATCGGCCTCTACTAACCATGATATCGAGTTTTGAAAACATTATGTGCTCTTATTCCGGTTATTAGCCTAGATTTACTACGTGATGCACACAGCATACAAGTATAGATTGGATCGCCTGAATTGGAACAAAACACCTCATGTTTGCTTTTGAAACGGTTTGCTACTCGCAAGTAGGCTAAAATGTGAATTTGCTACCCTCAGGTGAGCTTAGAAAACAAGATGATTTGCCACTCTCAAGTGGGCTTAAAACTCACAGTCAATGCATTAGTCCAATTCATATAATCCAACCTTCACCCACAAGCATTCAGGCAGGTATATCACATAAGCAGTTAGCCTCATGGTAAACATGCTATCATGACAGTCACTCACACGCATGCAAGGATGCTAAAGCATAAACACTTACCGAGTACTCCGAGCCAAAACAGAAACTAGTTAGTAATCAATGCATGATCCTAGTTCATGTTAAGATGGCTAATGCAACACATGTAAAATGCAACTAGAAATAGGCTCGGCTATCCTAAGAATGGCATATGAGATGCTACAGCTAACGCGTGTTCAATTTGGAATTGGAATACAATGCAGTTAGTATGATGCGCCGAGCTCGGTGCATGCAAGACATATGAATGATGCAAACATGCATAGCATAAGGATGCTAATTGAAATATGCCCTAAATCTAACCATCGTAAGCGGTTAAATAAAAGGGAGAAAGAAATGGGGGTTGGAAGACATACATCACACACACGCACACTTATTACAACATTGCCCTGTCTCGGAGGGTCCGAAAGAATAATACAAATTAACTAACTAACAAGCTAATTAAATATTACAAAACCGTAATTAATTAATAAATTAATTAAACTACTAAAGTAGTAAAGCTGCCTCGGGAAGAGGGTCAAATGCTTGCATGCTCGATTCGCCTCGCTCGAAAATCCGTCGCCATGCCACATGTTGCCTCTGTTTACACTGCTCTGCACCTCTGAAGACTGCGCAAGTCCTAAGGCTACTTCTGGACCACCTTCTGAGCACTGTGGAAGGTCACCGGCCAAAAGGAATAGTCACCGGCCATGGAAAAGTGGTCATCGACCAGTTGTATAGCTCTCGGCCATAAATGAATAGCTGGCCGGCACTGATGTGGTCGGTTGGCTAACTCTTCCTGCAGAATCCTGTTTTGCAACAGCAGAGGGCAAACAGAGTTTGGCAATGCATTTTCAAAGCAATGTGTGCACGACCACCCTCCTTATCATGTTATGAACTCAAGGGAGGATAGTCCTCGACCCTCGGGCCACCAATCACACATTTCCATGCATGATAGCCAAAGAGTCAAGTGTGCAAATCAATATGGAATGAAATGCACAAAACACATAAAGGGCCCCAACCTCTATCATGATTGATCAAGAGGCAAGAGATGCACGCACAATGCAATGCAACCTAGGCAAGCAAGCATGCAAATAACTCAAGTGTGCAACAAATCTAATGCAACATGAGCATGTTAACATGCAATATGCAATAGGCATACAACCTAAACATGTGGACGTGTATAGCATGCAACAACATGCAAAATGAAACAAGCATGCAACAACATGGTAAGATGGACTTACACTAACATGGGTAGCTCTTAAGCATGCCAAAATCAGTGGCCAATAGTGTTGAAATGATGAAATCAAAGCAACAAGACATACACAAGCATGCACAATGGAAAGGCTCCAAGCCAAGGGCACATGATACAACTCTCCAAGAGCATGGCAAGGATGAAACATGAGGCACAATGGCATACACTCCAGCTCTGAAATAGCATACAAAATGACTCCGAAATGATGCAACAACTCATGTAATGCATGTTGATAGGCTCAAGTAACGAAACTAGTGAAGCATATTACACTAGAGGTATGCAAAGCAATGCTCAAATGATGAAACCAACCCCAAACAGACCTGATGCAGGCCAAAATCAGTGGCAAAATGTGTTGGGATGGTGGCTCGGAATGCATTCAAATGAAGCTCATGTAATGGTCGGTAAATGAGGCATACAAGCACAACTCTCAATAGCACTTAAAGCATGGAAAACATGGGAATATGGCATGCATATAAGCTCTGAAATATTACACCCAATGATGCCAAAACATATAAATAGCTCAAGTCAAGCATGCAAGGGACCCTGAAACTCAAAGCTATGCAAGGCTATTACACAACAAGTATGCATGGCAAGAATTTTTTGACCATGAGGCCACAAAACAGAGCTTAGGCAGCCGAAATCATGAACAAAATCAGTTTAAGGCATGGCCAAAAAGTGCTAGAATCATAGGCTAAAATGGCATGCAATACAAGTTAGTGAAGGGGGTTTATACTACAAGTACATAAGGCAATCAAGAGGCCACCAAACCAACAAAATTCAAAGGTATGACATGTTAAATAAAGCCCAAAAACCCACAGAAACATGGTCCATGCATGCAAGAATGATAGGCTCCTTTGATAGGCTATAAAGAGGGTTGTTCCACACATGCAAGATGGACACTTAAAATGGAAAAACGGGCCCTGGACGGAGACTATGCAGGTCTTAAAACTCACTAAAAATAGCCTGAAATATGCTTAAGAAGTGTGCAAATAGGGGCTCCTTTGTAAGGTCAAAAATGCCAACAAACAAGAAAATAAGGAGAGGGGATGACCCTCTCCTTCTTAGGACCTCAAAACACCATCCCCACCACTAAAATCCCTCTGGATTTTAATGGTGAGAAGGCCAATACAAGGTGGTCTCGAAGCTCACAAAAAAGGCACAAAAAAAAAGGCCAAACAAGGCCTAAGAGCGGGTAAACAACCCCAAACACAAAAGTGACCTTAAAGAAAGATCAAAATCATGCAAAATGAAAACTTTTATCAGTTATACTCTAAGCTTAAAACAGCATGCAAGACAGGCTAAACGCTTGTGCAAAAATGGGGAATAAAAGAGGGAAAAGGAGTGTTACCCTTGTAGCTAAGAACTCTAGCAGCTCTGGACCCAAAAAGTGGCTTCTCAACCTCTGAAATAAGCTCCAAGGTGCTTAGATGGATGATGGAGAGGTTAGGCTAAGAGGTGTAGTGCAAAGGGGCCAAGAACCTAGCACTTTTGAGCTAAAATGGAGGAGATATAGAGAGATATATGTGTATGGAGCCTTGGCCAAAAATCTGAACCTTTTCTAATAAGGGAGAGGCTCTCTCTTATAGAAGAACAAAGGTCCAAGCTTCTCTTAGAAGCTTGGAACAAAGGGCCAAGTTTCTTAAGGAAGCTAAAGCAAAAATGGTCAAGCTTCTTGAGGAAGCTAGAGCAAAGGGGTCAAGCTTCCTCAAGAAGCAAAGAAAGGTTCAAGCTTCTCTGAGAAGCTAGGCAAAGGTTCAAAAGGGTCAAGCCTTCCCTAAGAAGCTAAACCAAAGGTTCAAAAGGGTCAAGCCTCCCACAAGAAGCTAAACCAAAGGTTCAGAAGGGTCAAGCCTCCCCAAGAAAAGGTCTCAGCCAGAAAAAGTGGCCGATTGATCAAAACAATGGCCGGCCGACCAAAAACAATTCCAACCGGCCAACACCTTTGGCTGGTAGCAAGAAAATACGGTCGGTGGCCTCAGGCCATGGCCGGTGAGGTGTGGGGATGGCCAACAAGCTATTCCTTGCCCTTAGAAGCAATCACACAAGTGTTTGGTCTACAACCAAGCACAAAACAAACAAGTCGAGAGGTCTCGAGGCAAGGCGCGCGGCCGAAACCTCCGAGAACTCAAGAAACACGAACATGGATAATCATCGAGTGTTCAAACGATGACGTCCAAGTCTTGAGGACGATCAAAAATGGGGTGTCTACACTTGTGTTCGAATTAACATCCGATCTGAACACATGCAATGCAACACGAAAGATACTTTATCTTGCCTCTTTTACTTGTCCAATTTTGTTTATTCATTTTAGTTACCAATCCATTCTTTAATTGATTAAGTCCAAGGTGAGTGTCCTCTAATGGAAGAGGTGTCAACCATGGGATGACTTAAGGCAAGAGAGAGGTCATGCTGTTAGTTAGTAGAAACCCCCAAAAGAGGATTAAAATCATTAAGCACGAACCTCGATCTCAAGCTTAAACACAACCCTAAGGCTAACCAACCCTCAAAGCAAATGAAAAAGTGAAGAAATGAGGGAGGTTGTAGATATTCAGGTGCTGGAATTAAGCATGAAAAAGCATTAAAACATGCAACCAAGACACACAAATGGTGGTTAAAGTTTTAAAACACTAAGCTAGTGAAGGAATTAACACTACAACTATTGAAGGCAAAGCTCAAGGGACTTAACCAGCCCCAAACAGAGGTAAAACAGTCCAAAATATGGCTTAAAACATTTTGAAATTAAGCTAACACAAGCTAGAATAATAGGCTAAAACATAAAGCATACTAGACTAGTAAGCAAGACACAAGGAGGGGAGGCTAACCCCTCCAATTTTGGACCTCAAAACATGTTTTTAGCCACTGAAATAGCTTTGAAAAACAGTGTTTAAAAGCTCTAAAAAAGATGATGCAAGGGTGGGAAACACAAGGGCAAAGGCCTCCAAAACAAGGTACAAAGAAAAGCTATCAACCCCTCAACCTTTAATGGCCTTTGGACGTAAGCTTCAGCCCAAAAACACAGAGCTTTTATAGCCCAAAATCAGTTGAAAGACATGCTAGAATGAAGACAAAACTAGCCAAGACAATAAGCTCAAACATGGAGTTACACTACAGCCATGCAAAAGACTACTCATTCAACACAAACAGCTTAAAACAAAGCTAAAGCAGCACAAATTAGAGGCAAAAGCATGCTAGAAATAAGCTAAGTTAAGCTACAAAAACATGCTAACATGTGAAGCTTGCTAGGCATAAAAGCTAAACACAAGGAGGGGAGGCTAACCCCTCCAAATTTTGGACCTCAAAACAAATTTTTTACCACTAAAAAGCCTCTGAATTTCAGTGGTTAAAAGTCCACAAGAGTTGGTTTGAAAGTGATGAAAAGATGGCACAAAAGCTTAACAAGCAAAGAGACAAGAATGGTGGACCACCCCCAAACTCGAAATAACCTCAAACCACCATGTTTAAGCCTAAAAAATAGAGGCTTTTTTAGTTGAAAACTAGGCCAAAGATAGTACAAAAAGATGGTAAAACAAGTGTGCAAAACAAGCTTTAAAGGGAGAAGGTTGTACCTCTTGAAGCACAACATAATTTTAGCCAACAAAACCAAGCAAAATCACTTTCAAGAGCTCCAAAAGGACCTCCTAGAACCTCAGCTCAAAGATAAGCAACTTTGGTCAAAGATGTATAGGCAAAGGAGAAGTGTATCGCTACTTATATGCACAAAGGTTCAAGAGAGAGAGAGAGAATTGTAGAGAGAGAGAGAAAGACTCCCAAAATATTTCGCTCATAAAATGTTCTAACCTCCAAAACAATAGAGAAGGCTCTCTATATATATAAAAATGAGGCTTCAGGTCGAAAATATCTCAAAAGGGACAGTTGGAACAGTTGGAAGATAAATATCTGCAAAAAATCTGGTTTTTGCACCAATGGTTGGCAAGGGATCACTGATGGTCAGCAAAGGTCCATTTATGGCCGGCAAGGCACACTCTTGGACGGCACATGGCCAGAAAAGGCCATTCATGGCTGGTACATGGCCAGAAAAAGCCATCCATGGCCAGCAACCTCCACCACTGGTTGGCCAGAAAAATCTGCTTTTTGGGCCCAACTTCAAATGGGAATATCTCCTTCATATGGACTTCTTTGCAGGTCATTCTTGAGCCTAAATTGAATCTCTGGAAGTTTTTTTCCAATGGTGGTAGCCTCACATCAAAATTCTAAGTGTACAAAAAGATATGCCTCTTTTAGTGAAGACTGCTCAATTTCGATCCTATCCAGATTCATGCCCAACTTCTTCTCCAACTTGGTTTCTTCTCTCCACTCCAATTTTCTTCAAATCCAAACCTCTAAACAAGATGTTTTGAAAGATTTTTCAAAGAGTTCACATCTCTTTCATTTATTTCCACTTTGTCCTTGCTCGATTTATTGAAAAGCGCAACATTTAACGAAATGCGAGCCTTGGAACATCGTAGGAACTTTTTTCAAAAATATTTTGAAAGAGAGGGTTTTAAGGTCTAAAATCATTCAAAATAGTTTTGGTCCAAAACAGGGTGTAAGGTTGGGGTTTGAAGCTCCTCTTGCCGAAGAAATCGAACCTTTACACAACATAACCTTCACCATCAAGTAAGCAATCAGTGGCGCCCAAGTTTTACGGGCAGTCAAAAATGGGGTGTCTACACTTAGTATTTTTTTTATTTTTATTTTTTACTTTTACATGTTGGGCATTTTTTTTTTGAACATTAATGTTCAATGTTTTTGCATTTTTTTTGTTAAAAATCATAGTTTTACTTGTTTTAATATTTTATATTTCTTTCATAGGATAATAATTTAACAATCCCCACACTAACAACTATCATCAAAATAAACACAATTTTACTTAATTCCTTTACAATCAATCCCCTTACTAACAATTCCCTCCATAGTGATGCCGATTATTTTCTCCTTGTAAGGATTTGAATACCTCGATAAACCACTTTTCATAATAAATGAAATAATATAAATGGCTATTCCATCAGACGAAAGGTACTGTTGGGCTTTGTGCACCTACTTTTGGGTCATGTTTTGATTATTTAAATCGTTCACATTTTAAAATTTATTGAGTATATCATTCTTTATTAAAAAATCAAACAGATCGGATAACGACAATCATATGTTTGGATTAGTTTTGTATGGAAAAAAAAGAATAGCGAGGAAATATGTGGCTCATATAAAATTGATCTGAACACATATTTTATGTTATCCAATCAATTTGATTTTTTGCAGAGATAATATAGTTGACAAACCCTAAAATGTGAACAGTTCGATTTATTGAAACATGGCCTAAAAATAAATCCACTGAACTAGACTAAATAGTCCGGTTCAATTACAGACTGGAGATAGTCCCCAATCCCAATATTAATTAACAATGGAAACAAAAATTCTCCCAAACTTGTTAATTAGCTCAAACTACCCAAAAAATAAATTTAAAAACTTCTGTCTTTAAATCTTTTGCTCCTATGTTTGAAGACATTCAAAAATTTTAATTATTTAATTATTTTAAGTGTTTTGAGATAGAAAAATAAAAATAATTGATAACAGAGAATCTTTAACTACTTACATATTCTGAAAATAAAAATATTAGAGTTATTGATTATTAGTTATAGTAAGTCGTAAGTAATACTACTTGTCCCATAAAAATAAAAATAAAAAATTTATTAGTGTAGTTAAATATCATTTTAGCTATAATTAATTGACCGCAATGAGTTATAAATGACATCACCTTAAATATAATCAAACATAATAAAAAGATGTACTAATTTTGATTTGATAATTTATTGATTCTACCACCATAATGAAGCATAATCAAAGAACATCTCAAAAATTCACAACCAACATTAATATAAGAAGAAGATTAGGAACAAATAAACCGATCCAACATGAATATAATCCTTACACATGAGACATTTTGTACTTTTTTGTGAATCCCACACTCGTATAAACCGGTTACACCCAATTTTTGTATAAGTAAATGAACAGTTAATTTAAACCATAACTTACATATATACCGCCATGGAACACCACAAAAATTTATAACCAACACTAATTTAAACCCTAACTTAGCATAAACCTAGACTATAAATAAGGTATTTAGGAAAACTATCTTGGTTTATCAATAAAAGAACCGCAGGTTGAGAGGTGAACTAAAGCTAACATTCCTCAGGCACATCCCATCTTGTCAGCAATGGCAGTGGCAATCACTAAAACAAAGAGGTGTATTTTTGCTTCTTTTGTAGCATTTGAATTCTCTTTCAGTCACTCTCATTCTAGCTTCAACTTTCACACCCACAAACTATTTGTGTCACATCTGTGTGTAGTAGGTATGCAGTTGTAACAGGGTCAAATAGAGAAATAGGGTTTGAGATATGTAGGCAATTAGCTTCTAAGGGAATCATAGTGGTGTTGACTCCCAGAGATGAGAAGAAGGGTTTTGAAGCCCTTGAGAAACTCAAAAGTGATGGCCTTTCTGATCATGTGGGTCAACTTGATGTTGTGGACCCATCTAGTGTTGCTTATCTTGCTAATTTTATCAAGTCCAAATTTGGAAGGCTTGATATCTTGGTATGATTCACAACCCAATTCTCAATTTTTTCTATTTTTATTCATTTAATTTATAATTATCAGTACTTTTTGTGTAGTCTCAGTCATCAGTGATGAGCTTACCTCAATTGTAAATTTTATAATTAGAATTACTATTTTGGTGAACTTTGGCAATACATGTTTGGTTGTCTTGATAGAATGGAAACAACATGATTATATTATTCAACAAGCACTACAAGAATTTACACTTTTGGTGACTAAATTTTTAGTCGCTAAAAGTCATCTTTTAGTCGCGAAAACTATTTAGTGACTAATTTTTTTGGTCGCAAGAGTAGTCACTGAAAAATTGTTGGGAAATGTATTTGGCGACTAAAATTATTTTAGTTGCCAAATGTACTAAAATGTCGACTAATTTTTTAGTTACCAAAAGTATTGAAAAAAAAATTAAATATCACCTTTTCAGCGACTAAAATTATTTTGTCGTGAAAAACCTTACTTATAGCTACAGATTTAGTCGCCAAAATTATTTTGGTTCCTCCTATTATTTTTTTAGCTACTAAATATACTAGTCGCCTAAAGTGTGATTGTGTTTTAGCTACTAAAAGTTTAGTCACCTAAAGTCTCATATTTTTCGCTACTAAACTTTTAGTCAGCAATAGTGTTATTGTTTTTGTTCATCAAAAATTTTTTGGCCATAAAATTGTCATGCCCTGAAATAAATGCCATAAACCGATTCCCAACATTATATACATAATGACATAACAAAATAGTAATCTTTCGTTAATCAGAGTTGTTATACAATAGGTGACACGTGCATTATACATTCATAAATGATTCATCCTGAATCTACAACATGTGTTACAAGTAGTAATAAGAAATAAAAGTTAAACAGATATTTCATATGCCTTACAGACTTACATCTTTCCAAGACTATGCTTGGTTACAACAAAGTGAGTCAGAAGCTCAATGCAAATAAAGGCCTACGCTTGTACAAAAGTTATGCACAAAATAAACGAAAATGAGCCTTCAACTCCACAGTCCTCCCAAGCTAAGCCCTTGGCAGAGGTATATCACCAGCACCTGAAAATGGTTTTTCCCAAGTAGGGTGAGCCAAAGCCCAGTAGAAACAATCTAACACAATGTATGAATCTTAACAAAGATATAAGCATGATGTGCATGTACAATGCTTGTGATAAAATCATTTATAATTTACAAGGTCATAATATGCCCAGTTTTATATCTCATTTCATTGTTCATATCCATTTCATTCAATCAACCAATACTGAGGATACAACTCATTGGGTCTCAAATTGATATAGTTATTATACAAACTCATTCATTTGTCATTTTGCGGAAATTTCGTCCGCGGGATCGGCACCCATGTATGTAAAAGGTTTTCGGGACTTTTACCCTGGAAATTGATATATCGAAATGTAGGATTTGTTCTAGAAACTGTTGTTAAATATATGATGATATATGGTTGTGCGATGACAAAATTGTTGAGCACTATGGATTTGTGAGAATTATAAATATTGGAAATTAATGTTTGAAAACACTACATGTTGTCTTGAAGAGACTAAATTGTTAAGGCTTGTGAAATGAGAAATTGTAATTATGTGTTGATGTCATATGATTATCTTGTTGGAGAACATTGAAAAGAGGAAATGTGAAATGTGAGTGTGGACATTATTGTAGGGACACCTGAAAATGGAGATGTGTTATGAGGTATGGAAAGGTTATTGCATTGCATACTCATTCAATTATTTATTATGCATTGTGAATTTTGGATTGAAGATATTTACATCATGAAAGAAAATGGGATGGTAATAAGAACTATGGAAATGTGTTATGGGGTAAATACATTGGTAAGTCCGGATAGGGGGTGTAGATGAGATTGATAAGTTGGCCTGAGTGTTCAGGGTGAAAGACCGAAAACATGCGCGGAGGAGGTACCACTTCCCTTCCGGTTAGCAATCGGTAAAGTCGGGTTATTGGTAGTGCTTGTTGAGCCTACTTGCAGATACCAACCTAGGGACTACCTGTGCCGTATTTATCGTCCCTATTGATTAAAATTGGAAGTTTTGAAATTTGTTGAGATTGCAAACTTTTATTTAAAAATGGTGATCTTGAAGAAGAGCATGAAATGAAATTTTCTTTAAAAAGGGCATGGCATGGCGTTGACTTTTGCATTATTCATTGAAGCCATCCGTAACAAGTCCATGCCAAATGGTTTTAGCTTTGCATTATTCATTGAAGCCATTCATTGAAGCCATCCGTAACCTAGGGACTACCTTTGTATTTTTCTTTTGCTCTAACTTTTGCTTGGGTCGCCCTTCCGGGTTTTCGGCCCAGTGAGCCTCTCAAAGGGTAAAAGTGTAACAAGTCCATGCCAAATGGTTTTAGGGTTTTGAAGCCATCCGTATCCAGGAGAGTGGCTGTTGTATTGATTTACAGAAGGACCCATCTTCGGCTTTTCGAGCACATCGGACATTTTTGCCCCTAGTTCGAGGGGCGCTTCTGATTTAGCTTTGAAAGTTTCTTCTAATGAGGTCTGATCTTCTTGATCTGACTTTGGCGCCTCCTATTCGAGGGCTACTTCAAATCTAGCCATACAGGCCTTACATCGCGGTTGATCGTTGAACAGTCTGAACCCAAGGTCCAAGGTTTGAAAGCAAGGGCTCAAGTCTCGAGGCTGAGAGCGATCCTAAGCTGCACAATCTCAAGAGCGATTCCACACAGGTCTTCGCAGGATTGCACAAAACATTTTGTTTTTGAAAGTTTTTAAGAAAACGACAAATTGCTCGCTCTGAAGATAGTGTGGAAGCAATCTGGATCAAGCCAGGGTCCTTCTCAGTACTCATGTTAACAAACATGATTTCATTCATTAAGGGTTTAGCATGCCTTTCTTTCACTCAGTTGATCAAATTTTTGCAAAACCCGAGGAATTCCTCCCTGTTCGTTTTCACCGCAGTGTTCAAAAAGTTTTGAAAAACTTAGGCCAATGCAGTAATTTAAAGGTGCAGAAGAGCAGGTGAGATGCTCCGCCATTTTATTCTAGACTTGTTGGCACAACAGGGTCAAATTAGCAGTAAGCACGGAATCATAATAGCCGCAGCTGTTTCATTCAGATTTCCTGGTTGTAACTGGCTCCACAGCAGAGACAGACTTAAAAGAAAAGAAAAGGATAATTACAAAACAAAACGGTGTTCGAGGCAACAACCCCGGAATCACCTGACATTCTATACAATGGGACTGACTCGGTAAAACAAGACAGACCCTTAAGCAAAAAGACTGACTCAAAACAAAGAGACAGACTGAAAACAAGACCACCGAACTGAATCAACACCCAAGTCAGGAACTACAAAATTAGCATTCACAGATGCTCAAAAAAAGTGCGTGGCAGACGCCACATCTTGAAATAAACCGAGCGCTGTACGCAGGTGGTCCAACCCCTGATCACATACTTGTAGTATCCTCGAAGTCCAACAGCTCAGTGGTGATAGAATTTGCTGAGGTAGGTGGGAGGATGACCTTATTGTCGATCAAGTCCTGTACTTCATGGCGAAGACGGAAGCAATTATCGGTGGGGTGATCGGTTTGCTGATGGTACGCGCAGTACTGAGTAGCATCATGGCCTGCTGGAAGATGACTAGGGAGAGGCCTAGGCTCGAGGGGTTTAAGATGCCCCTTTTTAGCCAGGATTTGAAGTGCCTTAGATAGAGGCATGTAGAGAGCGTGAAAGAGTCTGCGCTCTCGGGGTAGATACTTCGAAGTCTGTGGATTCTTGCCAGACGCACTAGCGAATGGGTCGGCAGGCACTGCCTTGGCTTTCTGATCTCTTCCAGGTGCAGGGTTATGAGTGGAAGGAACTATTTTGGCATGATAGGGCCTATCCCGATTTTCCGCCTGGCTTGAATCGGTTGGAGTGGGAAAGCATCAACCATAGTCTTAGCCAGAATCGCGAATACCGCCGCTTATTCATCCCCGGCTTTCAAAGCCTCGGCGCCACGCAGCTTGTTCAACGGATCGATTTGTTCCCATTTTGTTCTTACCTCTAGCCTCAGCCTGATTGAGGGTTTGGGTTGCTATATCAGAGCGAAACCCGGTTGTTGTTGACATGTCATTGCTATAGCTCGAGGCAACCTCAGGTTGGCTGAGCTCAATCACAATCCGGCCCCAAGAGCGGGGCTCTGCGTACAAAATTCGCATACGATGTAGTTGGTGGTGAAGCGAGATTCCAGAGGGCGAGATCACCATCGACCTGGAGGTCACCAATCATTCCCATCAACTCAAACATGGTGGGCTCACGAGCTTGGTACAACTGGGGTGTCCAGATCGGGTGCGCAACAGGAGACCTGGGTGGATGTGGTGCATCAACATTGGCCTCATCCTGCAAGATGATTCCTTAGTCTAATGCGGCTACCATAACCACAATTTTC
Source organism: Camellia lanceoleosa (assembly GCA_025200525.1). Lineage (NCBI taxonomy): Eukaryota > Viridiplantae > Streptophyta > Magnoliopsida > Ericales > Theaceae > Camellia > Camellia lanceoleosa. The sequence goes on along the minus strand of CM045763.1, from coordinate 102,523,125 downwards.
TCTGAACTTTGGGTCATCATAAGTCCGCTGAACTGAATGGTGACTGACGGATCAGATATTTGCCTTGCTTCAGCAAAGGAGAATACTGGTTATTTTGTACTGAATCTCTGAACTGAAAGAGAAAACACGCAGCATTTCGGCCCAATCAGAGCAGACACAAGCATAGCTGAATAACTGTACTCTACTACTGATCACTGTTCCACAAAATCACTGCCCCAAAACTGAATCGATGCAGTAGATATAATCGATTCTAAAACACCGACATCGATGCCCTCAGGCCTGATACTCAGACTTGCAAACTGGTATATGCGTTCCCTATAGAGATACACTCTAAAAGCACATAGCAAGTAAAAAAAAGAGCCCAAAACACCCCTATGTTGGGGTAGGGTTTTGCTGTCCTATTTTGTCAGGAGCTAGGGTTTCACTACGCACGTAGCGGTTTCAAACAACCTATAATTGGGTAAGCAATTTGTTCTAGTTTGGAATGGTCACTATGGATTCCGAACATGCACTAGGTTGAATGGACAAAAGGGGTGCCCCGGCAACAACCGGGGTTTGTGTTCCCATCATGGCAGAGCCTGTAACCAGTCAGCCTTATGGCACGCTTCTCAGAGCGAGCCTCTGGCAAACCGTTCAGGAATAGCAGATGGCAAACACGGTGTCCTAGGTGCACCAATGCAAATGCAATGCAAAGAAACACATAAGTGTAATCAAAACAAGACATCATGAGTTCGAGTCAAGTTCTCTAACTCCCCAGCAGAGTCGCGAGAAATTGTAGACGCGCCCTTGGGCCTCATGCTACAGTTTGGACTCGATTTGTGTTGGTTCTTAATCTGATCTCACAATGTGCAATGTGAGATTGATAAATCACCAAAGAGTCCAAATCCGGCAAATTGTTTTGAAAAATAGATTTTTGAAAGAAGTGCCAAACATGGTCTGCTTTGCCAGATACAAAGTCGCCACCTAAATATTTTTTTTGGGGGGAATTTAGGAAACCCTGACTCGTGCCTAAGGCCACGTGTCCGTCATCACCAAAGTTTCCTCGGCTCGGGAACTTGGGTACGATTGGAGAAGGTCAGCTATGAGCACCGCCGCACGCCCGATCAAAGATCGGCCTCTACTAACCGTGATATCTAGTTTTGAAAACATTATACATTCTTATTCCGGTTTATTAGCCTAGAATTACTACGTGATGTGCACAGCAAAACAAGTATAGACTGGATTGCCTAAGTTGGAACAAAGCATTGCATATCCGTTTGTTTGGAAAATGGTTTGAAGTTTGCTACTCGCAAGTAGGTTAAAACACGGATTTCAATAAGTTGTTCCAACTCAAACAATCCAACCCACAGGCATTCAGGCAGTTTATATCACATAAGCATATAGCCACATGGTAAGCATGCTGTCATGTTAACATTCACACTCATGCGAGATGCTAAAGCATAAAAAGCTTACAGAGTACTCCGAGCCAAAACAAAGAACTTGTTAGCAATCAATGTATGATCCAAGTCCATCTTAAGTGGCTAATGCATCGTATACAAAATGCAACTAGAATAGGCTCGGCTAATCCTAGGATGGCATGTGGAATGCAACAAGTAACACGTATTCAAGTTAGGTTTGAAATACTATGCGGTTAGCATGATGCGCCAAGCCCGGTGCATGTAATACAAATGAATGGATGCACACATGCATAGCATAAGTTATGCTAAATTAAATATGCCCTAATACTAACCATCAAAAGCAAGTAAGTAAAAGGGAGAAAGAAGTGGGCGTTGGAAGACATGCACACACGCACCCACACTTATTACAAATTCGCCCTCGCCTGGAGGGGCGAAAAGAATAATACAATTTAATTAACTAACAAGCTAATTAGATAATTACAGACCAATTAACTAGTTAAGCAAATTAACTAAGCTAATAAAGCGGTAAAGCAACCTCGGGAAGAGGGCCCAATGCACGTATGCTCGGCTCCGCTTGAAAATCCAACGCCATGCACAAGCTGCCTCTATTTTCACTGTTTTCCTCCTCTGAAAATTGTACTCTCTCAACACTGTGGGACGCCAACGGCTATGAGGAATGGTCACCGGCCAAAGGGAAGTGGTTATCGACTAAAAATGAAGCCATCGGCCAACAATGCATGGCCGGTCGGCACTGAACATGGCCGACCGGCCATATCTTCCTGTAGAAACCTGTTTTGACAGCAGCAGAGGGCAAGCAAGGCATGACAATGCATTTTCAGGCGAATGTTGCACCAACACCCTCATCATGTTCATGACTCAAAAGGAGGATGGTCCTTGATTCTCAGACCACCAATCGCGCATTTCAATGCGTGATGGCCCAAGAAACCAAGTGTGCCATTTCAATGTGGAATGAGATGCACACAAAACAAACAAGGGACCCCAACCTCTATCACAATCAATTCAAGAGGCAAGGCATGCATGCCGAATGCAACCTAAGCATGTGAGCCAAATATGCAATATGAGCATGAGGGCAAGCATATAAGCATGCAAGCATGTGACAACATATCAATGGCAAAACATGCGACGACATGTTAGGCAACCAAAAGAGAGAATGCATGCCAAATGCATTACAACCTAAGCATGTAACAACATGTCATATATCTCAAGCAATGCAACACAATGCAATACGGCTAAGCATGTGTCAACAATGCAAGCAATGAGCATGCGAAACACTTATGCAACCAAAGCATGCAAACATGGAGCAATGTAACAAGATTTGAGCAACATGCGAAAGATGGACTTAGGCTAATTTGGTCAGCTCTCAGACAAGCCCAAAACAGTGGCCAAATGCCAAGGAAATGAAGGCAAATGTTCATACAAACATGCATGCACACATGGTCCAACACCTAAGCATAAAGAAGTAACTTTTAAGCACACTTTAAAAGGGACAAACATGGGCATATGGCAAGCATACTAAGCTCTGGAAATCATGTTAAGGATGGTGCCAAGCCAACTAAACAAGACAAACAAGGCATGCAACTATGTCCAAAACTCAAGGCAAGCCAAGGGGCTTAAACCATGGCTATATGAAGCAAGTCCCAAAGGGCCATGAGGACTCAAAACCACCCCAAGGCAGACCAAAACAAGGTCAAAGGCACACCTAGATGGCATCTAAATGGCCTAAGTTTAAAGGCATACAAAAGGGTCCAAACATGGATCATGAAACACCAACCTTTTAAAGCATTAAAGGAGCATCAAATGCAAGCATACAAGCATGCCATATGGACTGAAATGATGTTATAAGTGGTGCCAAACCACTGAAACAAGCCAAGTAATGCATCCTCAACACTCACACACCCAAGGCTAACAAGCCAAAATGCAAGGTGGCTATACAAAGCATGTCATGGATGGCCAAAACAACCACAAACAGACCTTAAGGATACTAAAACATGCATAAAAGCTTTACAAAGCTTGGCCAAAACAAGTAAGCATAGTAGTCTAAATGCTAAGTACATGTTAAGGAAAATTCATGGCATTACAAGACAAGTATGCAAAGCAAGCATGGTGTGTCTAAAAAAACTTAAAACAGTGCTATATCATGACAAAATAAGCACAAATACTAGCTAAGACATGGCCAACATGAACTCAACAATGGTGATCACACATGAGGCTAAATATAAGAAGTTTGAAGACAATAAGGAGAGGGAATGGCCCTCTCCTTCTTAGGACCTTAAAGCACCATCCCCACCACTGAAATCCCTCTGGATTTCAGTGGTGAGGAGGCCAAGACAAGGTGGTCCCGGAGCTCACCAAAAATAGCACAAAATGGGGGCCAAACAAGGCCTAAGAGGGGTCAAACAACCCCAAACACCAAAGCAACCTTAAACAACTATTTTAAGCACTTAAAATGAGAACTTTTATATGTTATAAATTAAGCTTAAAAATAGATGCAAGGATGGCTAAAAGCCTATGCAAAAAGGGGGTATTTAAAGGGAAATTTCTTACCCTTGTAGACCTCTTCAAGAACAATGCTCCAGCAGCCTTCCTTAGGTCTAAACCAGCTCAAAACCTTCAAGAATAACCCTTTGGCTCCTCAGCAACCAAGGTAAGGTGTAGAACTAGGTGTCCTAGTGCAAAACTAAGAACAAAATCCCTTTGAACACACACAAAGAGCAAAAGAGAGAGAGAAATAAAGATAGATAGATACACTATTTCTAACCCTAATCTAGACCTCTGGAACTTTTTTGTAACCCTTGAGGAGGGAGGAGAAGGCCTCCCTTTATAGAGATTAATCTTGCAAAGCTTACAAAACAAGCTAAGTAAGAGTGAAATCCCTTCATACACGTGTATGGAGGGGTGCAAAGTGAGTGCCAGCTAGCACAGCTAGCACAAAATATCTGCCAAAAGCAGATGTACAGTGGTCGACCAGCCAAAAATGACAAATTGACCAAATAATTGGTCGACCGACCACAAAGAGTGCCGACCGGCCAAACATTTGGCCGATGGCAACAAAACAATGGTCGATGGCCTCAAGCCATGGCCGGTGAGGTGTGGGGATGGCCAACAAGACATTCCCTGCCTCTCAGAAGCAAAACACAAGTGTTTGGTGCAAAACCAAACACAAAACAGGCAAGTCGAGAGGTCTTGAGGCAAGGTGCGTAGCCGAGACCTCCGAGAACTCAAGACAAACACGAACATGGATGATCACCGAGTGTTCAAACGGTGACATCCAAGTCTTGAGGACGGTCAAAAATGGGGTGTCTACAGTTGCCCCTCTTTGACAGAACTCGAAAGTCATAACAATGACGGGAGTGAATGTCAAAGCCCAGAGACAACCCATTTTTGACGAGGCCGAAGACTTAGACAAAGCATACAAGCTACAGATAAAGATATGCGCCCGAGGGCAGGGGCAAAATGCAAGACAATGCACCAAGCCGAGCATAATTTATGATCATGCAAAGAAGGCTGTAACAAAGCATATACATACAATAAATGCAACAGTTTAAGCAATCTAACATAAAGCCAACTACATTATAATGCAGAAAGGATGTAAGAGAATTATGTAATTCTCGCTACGTTTCACGCGGAGAATACAATACCTGTGTGGTTCGTCTGGTCGCGCCAGCTTCAAATGAACCGTACATACAATATCGTGCCTGTAAAAGAGAGAAACTTAACAGGTACGGTACCATTAGCAACATGCATAACAATGCAATCTAAAGCTGCGTTACAACGCAAGCCGAGTGGGAAGCATAACAATGCGACTTGGGGCAAGCATAACAATGCTATGAAGACACAAACACATGTAAGTAAAGAACACGTGACAATGTGCACAATGTGTGAAGATCTAGACACATGTAAGTAAAGCACACGCGACAACGCATACAATGTGTATAAAAGGAACTTGAACACATATAAGTAAAGCATAATGCGACAATGCATGCAATGTGTATAAAAGGAACTTGAACACATATAAGTAAAGCATAATGCGATAACGCATGCAATGTGTATAAAAAGGAACTTGAACACATATAAGTAAAGTAATACGTGACAACGCATGCAATGTGTATAAAAAGAAACTTGAACAGATGTAAGTAAAGCATAACGCGACAACGCTTGCAATGTGTATAAAAAGGAACTTGAACACATATAAGTAAAGCAATATGCGACAATGCATGCAATGTGTATAGCAGGAATGATCACATGTAAGTAAAGCAATACGCAACAACGCATGCAATGTGTATATTAGGAATGAACAAATGTAAGTAAAGCATGCTGTAACGCATGCAATGTGTATAAAAAGGAACTTGAACACATGTAAGTAAAGCAATACGCGACAACGCATGCAATGTGCATAGCAGGAATGAACACATGTAAGTAAAGCATGCAGTAACGCATGCGATGTGTAACCTCCTATAAAATGCATAAGCACATATAAGTAAAGCACATGCAAAAACGCATGCAATGTGTAAAGTAAGCAAAGGTATGAACACATATCGGTAAAGCACACGCCGAAGCGTGCATAATATGTAACCACCTAAAAATACATATACACATGTAAGTAAAGCACATGTAGAAACGCATGCAATGTGTATAGCAGGAATGAACACATATCAGTAAAGCAAGCGCAATTAACGCAAGCAATGTGTAACCTCCTGTAAAATGCATAAACACATATAAGTAAAGCACACGCAGAAACGTATGCAATGTGTAAAGCAAGCAAGGTATGAACACATGTAAGTAAAGTACACGCAAAAATGCATACAATGTGTAACCACCTGAAAAATACATATACACATGTAAGTAAAGCATGCAGTAACGCATACAATGTGTATAGCAATGCGAAAAGGGGACATATTCAACTGAAACATGGTAAAGGTATGTTATTCATGATGTTGAGATGCGACTTCAAAGTAAGACGAGGCATCGATCGACGCAAGATGTGTAATGAACATAATTGAAGCGATTTGTGGAATTCGCAAGATATATAAAAGGATACGAAAAGGATACACTTGTACGTATTCGAGGATGGCACGCAGAAGACACGGTCCAAGGTCAAAACGGAGACCGGTTAAGCTTCAAAAATGCCTGTTCTTGCACTGTGTTGAGCAATGAAGGCCCCAAACCACATATTTGACCTAAACAAGGGTGTAGGAGGTTCATCGGCCACCAGGGAAGACCATCGGCCACAAAACAAGGCCATCGGCCATATATTTGGCCGATCGGCCAACAATGCCTGTATCGGGGCAGTTTTGACATTTTGCTCACGGGCCTTTAAATATAGGGCTCAAGCCCTATTCTTTTTACTTCCCTCTTGCTCGAAAACTCTTGCCCTCTCTCTCTAGGTGATTTTTCTCCTTCTAATTCTTGTCTTTCCTTGGTTTTCGGGCCCATTTCATCGTTCGATTCACGAACTCCTTCGCATTTCGAACATTTCGAACTGAACAAATCTTTGTTTCGGTGCCTTTTGCTCGATTTCCGACACTCGAGGTTTGTTTCCCTCGAGTTTTCCTTGGTCTTCGTGCCTTTTCGCACTCTGGTTTTTCCAACCATTTTTCACCCTTCCGGGGGTTGACTTTTCAGTTGACTTTCTGTATTTTCACCCGGTTTTCACATTTCCGGCCATTTTCACGCTACCCTTGAGATGGCAGACGATATTCTAGGCGGTGGGGCTCCCCCGAAGATGGATGTGGACCCAGAGGCCGAGCTCTTGCCTCTTCACATTCGACCGTTCGATTTGGCGGCCTATAGACTGGCGATTCACGTGTTGCCTCCTGACGGACTTCGCCAGTTCAGGAGTTTTGATAGGGCCATGCCACTAGAGCTTCTTCTGCGCGAGCCAGAGTCGCATCTGTCATACGGTGCTTCCGAGGTATACTCTTCCCCATTTCCCATTTTATTTTCTGCAAAGTGGAATACATAACTGCAATAGTCAATACTGCCTTTTAATTGTTTAACTCGGGTACACCGATATACCATATGCTGTAGTCCACTGTGAACACACTTGCACCTGATATCTGTTTGAATCCGAACACATGCACACACATTGTATTTGCCCTGAACCACTTCAAACACATTGACACATCATATGTTGTAGTTCACTGCTAGCTCACCGGCACCCGATGCCTGTTTGAATCTGAACACGTGTACACATGCTATATCTGTACTGAACCATTCAAACACACTGACACATCATATGCCGTAGTTCACTGCGAGCACACCCGCACCCGATATCTATTTGAATCTGAACACGCGCACACACGCTGTATTGTTACCAATTCTGAATGCTCTTCAAAACTGTATATTGAATATTGCTTCACAACTGTTTGCTTTTGAATACAGGGGGATTCCCATGCCTTCTGGGGGTATGGGAATGTTGCTGCCAGAGGATGGTATATAGAGCTACCGGACGCGGTTCGCCATATTGTCGATCAGGCCGGCTTTGGCACCTTTTGCAGAGGACTGTTGCGCCTCACTGCGAGCAGGCCTCTCCTTGCTGCTCTGGTGGAGAGGTGGTGGGATACCACCGACTCCTTCCACTTTTCTGCCACGGGAGACATGACGATGACTCCCTTTGATTTCTCGATGCTCATCGGCATCGGGGTAGGGGGTGATCCGATCCCCTTTGACACGGATATGGACGAGTGGGTTCATGCTCGACACTATTAGGTCACAGCTATTTCTTCTGGTGACATTTAGTCGATGCCCTGGATGAGGGAGTGAAGTGTCTTGGTCCATTCCAATTTTGTGATTCGTACTTGTTTTGATACCTCGTTGCTTAGAGGATGTTGAGATCTTTCAGCCCTTTTGTTGTTAACCTCAGTTGTGCTCTTGTTGGCAGGTAGAGTGCCCTTCTGGCAAGTAGTTGATGACGGGGAAAAGACAGAACACCTGACTCAACTGTGCCCCTAATTCATCATTTTGACCATTTTTTTGTTTTGGTTTTCTACTAAAACAATTTTGACCAAAATGAGAGTTAGATTAACATACTCGTTCGATTTTTGATTTGAAAATCATGTAAGTTAGGCTATGAGCACTGAAAAATTTTCCTTTTTTGGGTCCAAGAAAATGGTCCAGTTTTGGAAAATGAAATAATTTTCGAGAAAATGGTCAACCTCAGTAAAAATTCTCAAAAACTATTTTTGCAAGCGGTCACTGCTCAACGAACACAGAACTTACTCTCGAGATGCACAACCTCGGATCGGAGGCAATGGAAAATTGCCCCTTGTCTGGATGGCACTGTACCGCAACGGAAAGTTGCCCCTAGTTTAAATGGCGACTCATGGCAACGGAAAGTTGCCCCTTGTCTGGATAACGCTGCAGCATATTGTAAATAGTCCTCATTAGTGATGATCGCAACCGAACTCTCGGATACAGAGAAGACGAAGATGGTCAAAACCAATATATGGACACAGTCACTTTGAAAGTGTTTGTGGCTGGACTTCAGGATGAAGTTGCCTACGTATCCCAAACGTGGGAATCAAGCCTTACGTAGTTCAGGTTAAGGTACACTCGTGTTTTAACCCTCACTTTTTTACGCTCTAACTTTTACCAAGGCCGCCCTTCTGGGTTTCAACCTTGCGAGCTTTGTTTTTCTTTTCTTTTCCATTCTTTTTTTTGTAGCTTTTCATTTCTTTTTCTTTTTTCATCTTTTCTCTTCTTTTTTCTTTTGCATTTTTTTTCTCTTCTTTTTTTTTTTTATTTTTTCTCTTTTTTCTTTGGTATTTTTCTTTTACTCTAACTTTTGCCTGGGTCGCCCTTTCGGGTTTTCGGCCCAGCGAGCCTCTCAAAGGGTAAAAGTGTAACAAGTCCATGCCAAATGGTTTTAGGGTTTTGAAGCCATCCGTATCCAGGAGAGTGGTTGTTGTATTGATTTACAGAAGGACCCATCTTCGGCTCTTCGAACACATCGGACATTTTTGCCCCTAGTTCGAGGGGCGCTTCTGATTTAGCTTTGCAAGTTCCTTTTGATGAGGTCTGATCTTCTTGATCTGACATTGGCGCCTCTTGTTCGAGGGCTGCTTCAAATCTGGCCACACAGGCCTTACATCGCGGTTGATCATTGAACAGTCTGAACCCAAGGTCCGAGGTTTGAAAGCAAGGGCTCAAGTCTCGAAGCTGAGCACGATCCTAAGCTGCACAATCTAGAGAGCGATTCCACACAGGCCTTCGCAAGATTGCGCAAAACATTTTGTTTTTGAAAGTTTTTAACAAAGCGACAAATCCCTCGCACTGAAGATAGTGTGGAACCAATCTGGATCAAGCCAGGGTCCTTCTCAGTACTCATGTTAACAAACATGATTTCATTCATTAAGGGTTTAGCATGCCTTTCTTTGTCTCAGTTGATCAAATTTTTGCAAAACCCGAGGAATTCCTCCCTCTTTGTTTTCACCGCAGGGTTCAAAAAGTTTTGAAAAACTTAGGTCAATGCAATAATTTAAAGGTGCAGAAGAGTAGGTGAGATGCTCCGCCATTTCATTCTAGACTTGTTGGCACAACAAGGTCAAAGTAGCAATAAGCATGGAATCATTATAGCCGCAACTATTTCATTCAGATTTCCTGGTTGCAACTGGCTCCATAGTAGAGACAGACTTAAAAGAAAAGAAAAGGATAATTACAAAACAAAACGGTGTTCGAGGCAACAACCCCGGAATCACCTGACATTCTATACAATGGGACTGACTCGGTAAAACAAGACAGACCCTTAAGCAAAAAAACTGACTTAAAACAAAGAGACAGACTGGAAACAAGACCACCGAACTGACTCAACACCCAAGTCAGGAACTACAAAATTAGCATTCGCAGATGCTCAAAAAAAGTGTGTGCCAGACGCTACATCATGAAATAAACCGAGCGCCGTCCGCAGGTGGTCCAATCCCTGATCACGTACTTGTAGTATCCTCGAAGTCCAACAGCTCAGTGGTGACAGACTTTGCTGAGGTAGGTGGGAGGATGACCTTATTGTCGATCAAGTCCTGTACTTCATGGCGAAGACAGAAGCAATTATCGGTGGGGTGACCGGTTTGTTGATGGTACACGCAGTACTGAGTAGCATCATGGCTTGCTGGAAGATGACTAGGGAGAGGCCTAGGCTCGAGGGGTTTAAGATGCCCCTTTTCAGCCAGGATTTGAAGTGCCTTAGACAGAGGCATGTAGAGAGCGTGAAAGAGTCTGCACCCTCGGCGCAGATACTTCGAAGTCTGTGGATTCTTGCTAGACGCACTAGTGAAAGGGTCGGTAGGCACTGCCTTGGCTTTCTGATCTCTTCCAGGTGCAGGGTTATGAGTGGATGGAACTGTTCTAGCATGACAGGGCCTATCCCGATTTTCTGCCTGGCTTGAATTGCCCTCGGTTGGAGTGGAGAAAGCATCATCCATAGTCTTAGCCACAACTGCGAATACCTGCTGCTTATTCATCCCCCTGGCTTTCAAAGCCTCGACTGCCCACAGCAGTTGTTCAACGGGATCAGTATCTATTCCCACTTTGTTCTTACCTCTAGCCTTAGCCTAATCGAGGGTTTGGGTTGCTATATCAGAGCGAAACCCGGTTGTTGTTGACATGTCATTTCTATAGCTCGAGGCAACCTCAGGTTGGCTGAGCTCAATCACAATCTGTCCTAGTAGCGGGGGCTCCTGCGGTACAAAATTCCCGGCAGACGATGTAGTTGGTGGTGAAGCCGACATTCTGTAGGCGAGTTCAGCCACTAACCTCTGGAGGTCGCCAATCATTCCCATCAACTCGAACGTGGTGGGCTCACGAGCTTGGTACAACTGGGGTGTCCAGATCGGGTGCGCAACAGGCGACCTGGGTGGATGTGGTACATCAACATTGGCCTCATCCTGTAAGATGATTCCTTGGTCTAATGCGGCTGCCATAACCACAATTTCCTCTAAACTTTGGGTCATCATAAGTCCGCTGAACTGAACGGTGACTGACGGATTAGATATCTGCCTTGCTTCAGCGAAGGAGAATACCAGCTATTCTGTACTGAATCTCTGAACTAAAAGAGAAAACACGCAGCATTTCGGCCCAATCATAACAGACACAAGCATAGCTGAATAACTGTACTCTACTACTGATCACTGTTCCACAAAATCACTACCCCAAAACTGAGTCTGAAACCTGTAGATATAACTGATTCCCTAAAACACTGATACTGATGCCCTCAGGCCTGACACTCAGACTTGCAAACTGGTATATGCGTTCCCTGTAGAGATACACTCTAAAAGCACATAGCAAGTAAAAAAAAGAGCCCAAAACACCCCTATGTTGGAGTAGGGTTTCACTACGCATGCAGCGGTTTCAAACAACCTATAATCGGGTAAGCAACCTGTCCTAGTTTGGAATGGTCACTATGGATTCCGAACATCCACTATGTCGAATGGACAAAAGGGGTGCCTCGGCAACAACCGGGGTTTGTGTTCCCATCGTGGCAGAGCCTGTAACCGGTCAGCCTTATAGCACGCTTCTCAGAGCAAGCCTCTGGCAAACCGTTCAGGAATAGCAGACGGCAAACACGGTGTCCTAGGCGCACTAATGCAAATGTAATGCAAAGAAACACATAAGTGTAATCAAAACAAGATATTATGAGTTCGAGTCAAGTTCTCTAACTCCCCAGTAGAGTCACGAGAAACTGTAGACGCGCCATTGGGCCTCATGCTACAGTTCGGTCTCGATTTGTGTCGGTTCTTAATCTGATCTCACAATGTGCAATGTGAGATTGATAAATCACCAAAGAGTCCAAATACGACAAATCGTTTTGAAAAACAGATTTTTGAAAGAAGTACCAAACATGGATTGCTTTGCCAGATACAGAGTCGCCACCTAAATATTTTATTTTGGGGGAATTTAGGAAACCTTGACTCGTGCCTAAGGCCACATGCCCGTCATCACCAAAGTTGCCTTAGCTCGGGAACTTGGGCACGATTGGAGAAGGTCGGCTATGAGCACCCCCGCTCGCCCGATCAAAGATCGACCTCTACTAACCATGATATCTAGTTTTGAAAACATTATGCATTCTTATTCCGATTTATTAGTCTAGAATTACTACGTGATGCGCACAGCAAAACAAGTATAGACTGGATTGCCTAAGTTGGAACAAAGCATTGCATATCCGTTTGTTTGGAAAATGGTTTGAAGTTTGCTACTCGCAAGTAGGCTAAAACACGAATTTCAATGAGTTGTTCCAACTCAAACAATCCAACCTTCACCCATAGGCATTCAGGCAGTTTATATCACATAAGCATATAGCCACATGGTAAGCATGCTGTCATGTTAACATTCACACTCATGTGAGATGCTAAAGCATAAAAAGCTTACAGAGTACTCCGAGCCAAAACAAAGAACTTGTTAGCAATCAATGTATGATCCAAGTCCATGTTAAGTGGCTAATGCATCGCATACAAAATGCAACTAAAATAGGCTCGGCTAATCCTAGGATGGCATGTGGAATGCAACAAGTAACACGTATTCAAGTTAGGTTTGAAATACTATGCAGTTAGCATGATGCGCCAAGCGTGGTGCATGTAATACAAATGAATGGATGCACGCATGCATCGCATAAGGTATGCTAAATTAAATAGGCCCTAATACTAACCATAAAAAGCAGGTAAGTAAAAGGGAGAAAGAAGTGAGGGTTGGAAGACATGCACACACGCACCCGCACTTATTACAAATTCGCCCTCGCCCAGAGGGGCCAAAAGAATAATACAATTTAATTAACTAACAAGTTAATTAGATAATTACAGACCAATTAACTAGTTAAGCAAATTAACTAAGCTAATAAAGCGGTAAAGCAGCCTCGGGAAGAGGGCCCAATGCACGCATGCTCGGCTCCTCTCGAAAATCCAATGCCATGCACAAGCTGCCTCTGTTTTCACTATTTTCCTCTTCTGAAAATTGTACAAATCCCAAGGAACACTCTCTGAACACTGTGGGATGCCACCGGCTATGAGGAATGGTAACCGGCCAAAGGGAAGTGGTCATCGACTAAAAATGAAGCCATCGGCCAACAATGCATGGCCGGTCGGCACTGAAGATGGCCGACCGGCCATATCTTCCTGTAGAAACCTGTTTTGACAGCAGCAGAGGGCAAGCAAGGCATGACAATGCATTTTCAGGCGAACGTTGCACCAACACCCTCCTTATCATGTTCATGACTCAAAGGAGGATGGTCCTTGATTCTCGGACCACCAATCGTGCATTTCAATGCGTGATGGCCCAAGAAACCAAGTGTGCCATTTCAATGTGGAATGAGATGCACACAAAACAAACAAGGGACCCCAACCTCTATCATAATCAATTCAAGAGGCAAGGCATGCATGCCGAATGCAACCTAAGCATGTGAGCCAAATATGCAATATGAGCATGAGGGCAAGCATATAAGCATGCAAGCATGTGACAACATATCAATGGCAAAACATGCGACGACATATTAGGCAACCAAAAGAGAGAATGCATGCCAAATGCATTACAACCTAAGCATGCAACAACATGTCATATATCTCAAGCAATGCAACACAATGCAATACGGCTAAGCGTGTGTCAACAATGCAAGCAATGAGCATGCGAAACACTTATGCAACCAAAGCATGCAAACATGGAGCAATGTAACAACATTTGAACAACATGCGAAAGATGGACTTAGACTAATTTGGGCAGCTCTCAGACAAGCCCAAAATAGTGGCCAAATGCCAAGGAAATGATGGCAAATGTTCATACAAACATGCATGCACACATGGTCCAACACCTAAGCATAAAGAAGCAACTTTTAAGCACACTTTAAAAGGGACAAACATGGGCATATGGCAAGCATACTAAGCTCTGGAAATCATGTTAAGGATGGTGCCAAGCCAACTAAACAAGACAAACAAGGCATGCAACTATGTCCAAAACTCAAGGCAAGCCAAGGGGCTTAAACCATGGCTATATGAAGCAAGTCCCAAAGGGCCATGAGGACTCAAAACCACCCCAAGGCAGACCAAAACAAGGTCAAAGGCACACCTAGATGGCATCTAAATGGCTTAAGTCTAAAGGCATACAAAAGGGTCCAAACATGGATCATGAAACACCGACCTTTTAAAGCATTAAAGGAGCATCAAATGCAAGCTTACAAGCATGCCATATGGACTGAAATGATGTTATAAGTGGTGCCAAACCACTGAAACAAGCCAAGTAATGCATCCTCAACACTCACACACCCAAGGCTAACAAGCCAAAATGCAAGGTGGCTATACAAAGCATGTCATGGATGGCCAAAACAACCACAAATAGACCTTAAGGATACTAAAACATGCATAAAAGCTTCACAAAGCTTGGCCAAAACAAGTAAGCATAGTAGTCTAAATGCTAAGCACATGTTAAGGCAAATTCATGGCATTACAAGACAAGTATGCAAAGAAAGCAAGGTGTTTCTAAAAAAACTTAAAACAGTGATATATCATGACAAAATAAGCACAAATACTAGCTAAGACATGGCCAACATGAACTCAACAATGGTGCTCACACATGAGGCTAAATATGACAAGTTTGAAGACAATAAGGAGAGGGAATGGCCCTCTCCTTCTTAGGACCTTAAAGCACCATCCCCACCACTGAAATCCCTCTAGATTTCAGTGGTGAGGAGGCCAAGACAAGGTGGTCCCGGAGCTCACCAAAAATAGCACAAAATGGGGGCCAAACAATGTCTAAGAGGGGTCAAACAACCCCAAACACCAAAGCAACCTTAAACAACTATTTTAAGCACTTAAAATCAGAACTTTTATATGTTATAAATTAAGCTTAAAAACAGATGCAAGGATGGCTAAAAGCCTATGCAAAAAGGGGGTATTTAAAGGGAAAGTTCTTACCCTTATAGACCTCTTCAAGAACAATGCTCCAGCAGCCTTCCTTAGGTCTAAACTAGCTCAAAACCTTCAAGAATAACCCTTTGGCTCCTCAGCAACCAAGGTAAGGTGTAGAACTAGGTGTCCCAGTGCAAAACTAAGAACAAAACCCTTTGAACACACACAAAGAGCAAAAGAGAGGGAGAAATAGAGATAGATAGATACACTATTTCTAACCCTAATCTAGACCTCTGGAACTTTTTCGTAACCCTTGAGGAGGGAGGAGAAGGCCTTCCTTTATAGAGATTAACTCTTGCAAAGCTTACAAAACAAGCTAAGCAAGAGTGAAATCCCTCCATACACGTGTATGGAGGGGGTGCAAAGTGAGTGCCAGCTAGCACAGCTAGCACAAAATATCTGCCAAAAGCAGATGTATAGTGGTCGACCAGCCAAAAATGACAAATTGACCAAATAATTGGTCGACCGACCACAAAGAGTGCCGACCGGCCAAACATTTGGCCGATGGCAACAAAACAATGGTCGGTGGCCTCAAGCCATGGCCGCTGAGGTGTGGGGATGGCCAACAAGACATTCCCTACCCCTCAGAAGCAAAACACAAGTGTTTGGTACAAAACCAAACACAAAACAGGCAAGTCGACAGGTCTTGAGGCAAGGTGCGTAGCCGAGACCTCCGAGAACTCAAGACGAACACGAACATGGATGAACACCGAGTGTTCAAACGGTGACATCCAAGTCTTGAGGACGGTCAAAAATGGGGTGTCTACAGTTGCCCATCTTTGACAGAACTAGAAAGTCATAACAATGATGGGAGTGAATGTCAAAGCCCAGAGACGACCCATTTTTGACGAGGCCGAAGACTTAGACAAAGCATACAAGCTACAGATAAAGATATGCGCCCGAGGGCAGGGGCAAAATACAAGACAATGCACCAAGCCGAGCATAATTTATGATCATGCAAAGAAGGCTGTAACGAAGCATATACATACAATAAACGCAACAGTTTAAGCAATCTAACATAAAGCCAACTACATTACAATGGAGAAATGATGTAAGAGAATTATGTAATTCTCGCTACGTTTCACGCGGAGAATACAATACCTGTGCGGTTCGTCTGGTCGAGCCAGCTTCAAATGAACCGTACATACAATATCGTGCCTGTAAAAGAGAGAAACTTAGCAGGTACGGTATCATTAGCAACATGCATAACAATGCAATCTAAAGCTGCGTTACAACGCAAGCCGAGTGGGAAGCATAACAATGCGACTTGGGGCAAGAATAACAATGCTATGAAGACACAAACACATGTAAGTAAAGAACACGTGACAATGTGCACAATGTGTGAAGATCTAGACACATGTAAGTAAAGCACACGCGACAACGCATACAATGTGTATAAAAGGAACTTGAACACATATAAGTAAAGCCTAACGCAACAATGCATGCAATGTGTATAAAAGGAACTTGAACACATATAAGTAAAGCATAACGCGATAACGCATGCAATGTGTATAAAAAGGAACTTGAACACATATAAGTAAAGTAATACGTGACAACACATGCAATGTGTATAAAAAGAAACTTGAACACATGTAAGTAAAGCATAACGGGACAACGCATGCAATGTGTATAAAAAGGAACTTGAACACATATAAGTAAAGTAATACGCGACAATGCATGCAATGTGTATAGCAGGAATGATCACATGTAAGTAAAGCAATACGCGACAACGCATGCAATGTGTATATTAGGAATGAACACATGTAAGTAAAGCATGCTGTAACGCATGCAATGTGTATAAAAAGGAACTTGAACACATGTAAGTAAAGCAACACGCGACAACGCATGCAATGTGTATAGCAGGAATGAACACATGTAAGTGAAGCATGCATTAACGCATGCGATGTGTAACCTCCTATAAAATGCATAAGAGCATATAAGTAAAGCACATGCAGAAACGCATGCAATGTGTAAAGTAAGCAAAGGTATGAACACATATCGGTAAAGCACAAGCGTGCACAATGTGTAACCACCTGAAAATACATATACACATGTAAGTAAAGCACACGTAGAAACGCATGCAATGTGTATAGCAGGAATGAACACATATCAGTAAAGCAAGCACGATTAACGCAAGCAATGTGTAACCTCCTGTAAAATGCATAAACACATATAAGTAAAGCACACGCAGAAACGTATGCAATGTGTAAAGAAAGCAAGGTATGAACACATGTAAGTAAAGTACATGCAAAAACGCATACAATGTGTAACCACCTGAAAAATACATATACACATGTAAGTAAAGCATGCAGTAACGCATACAATGTGTATAGCAATGTGAAAAGGGGACATATTCAATTGAAACATGGTAAAGGTATGTTATTCATGATGTTGAGATGCGACTTCAAAGTAAGACGAGGCATCGCTCGACGCAAGATGTGTAATGAACATAATTGAAGCGATTTGTGGAATTCGCAAGATATATAAAAGGATACGAAAAGGATACACTTGTACGTATTCGAGGATGGCACGCAGAAGACACGGTCCAAGGTCAAAACGGAGACCAGTTAAGCTTAAAAAATGCCTGTTCTTGCACTGTGTTGAGCAATGAAGGCCCCAAACCACATATTTGACCTAAACAAGGGTGTAGGAGGTTCATCGGCCACCAGGGAAGACCATCGGCCATCCATCGGCCACAAAACAAGGCCATCGGCCATATATTTGGCCGATCAGCCAACAATGCCTGTATCGGGGCAGTTTTGACATTTTGCTCACGGGCCTTTAAATATAGGGCTCAAGCCCTATTCTTTTTACTTCCCTCTTGCTCGAAAACTCTTGCCCTCTCTCTCTAGGCTATTTTTCTCCTTCTGATCCCCGTCTTTCCTTGGTTTTCGGGCCCATTTCATCATTCGATTTGCAAACTCCTTCGCATTTCGAACATTTCGAACCGAACAAATCTTTGTTTCGGTGCCTTTTTCTCGATTTCCGCCACTCGAGGTTTGTTTCCCTCGAGTTTTCCCTGGTCTTCGTGCCTTTTCGCACTCCGGTTTTTCCGACCATTTTTTACCCTCCCGGGGGTTGACTTTTCAGTTGACTTTCCGTATTTTCACCCGGTTTTCACATTTCCGGCCATTTTCACGCTACCCTTGAGATGGCAGACGATATTCCAGGCGGTGGGGCTCCCCCGGAGATGGATGTGGACCCAGAGGCCAAGCTCTTGCCTCTTCACATTCGACCATTCGATCCGGCGGCCTATAGACTGGCGATTCACGTGTTGCCTCCTGACGGACTTCGCCAGTTCAGGAGTTTTGATAGGGCCGTGCCACTAGAGCTTCTTCTACGTGAGCCAGAGTCGCATCTGTCATACGGTGCTTCCGAGGTATACTCTTCCCCGTTTTATTTTCTGCGAAGTGGAATACATAACTACAATAGTCAATACTACCTTTTAATTGTTTAACTCGGGTACACTGATATACTATATGCTGTAGTCCACTGTGAACACACTTGCACCTGATATCTGTTTGAATCCGAACACGTGCACACACATTGTATTTGCCCTGAACCACTTCAAACACACTGACACATCATATGTTGTAGTTCACTGCTAGCACACCAGCACCCGATGTCTGTTTGAATCTGAATACGTGTACACACGCTATATCTGTACTGAACCATTCAAACACACTGACACATCATATGCCGTAGTTCACTGCGAGCACACCCGCACTCGATATCTATTTGAATCTGAACATGCGCACACACGCTGTATTGTTACCAATTCTAAATGCTCTTCAAAACTGTATATTGAATATTGCTTCGCAACTGTTTGCTTTTGAATACAGGGGGATTCCCATGCCTTTTGGGGGTATGGGAATGTTGCTGCCAGAGGATGGTATATAGAGCTACCGGACGCGGTTCGCCATATTGTCGATCAGGCCGGCTTTGGCACCTTTTGTAGAGGATTGTTGCGCCTCACTGCGAGCAGGCCTCTCCTTGCTGCTCTGGTGGAGAGGTGGTGGGATACCACCGACTCCTTCCACTTTTCTGCCACGGGAGACATGACGATGACTCCCTTTGATTTCTCGATGCTCACCAGCATCGGGGTAGGGGATGATCCGATCCCCTTTGATACGTATATGGACGAGTGGGAGGTCGCTCAGATGTACCTGCTTGGCGACCTACCGCCTTTTGCTCGCCCAGGATTCGTCAGATACTTGTGGTTCGAGGACCACTTCAGGATTCAGCTAGGTTTAGCTGAGGAGGCGCCGATGGCTCAGGAAGAGGCGGAACAGTATGCACGCGGCTTCCTTATGTTCCTGCTGGGAACGACCATCTTCATTGACTAGGCGAACACTGTGCCCCTCTGTTTGTTGAGCGTTTTGGTGGACGTCACACGGATTCGCCTTTACGACTGGGGCAGTGCCGGCTTGGCCACACTGTGTGGATACATGAGCTCATCCTCCCAGTGCAGCGGGCAGTTGCTCGGAGGCTACTGGCGGGCTTGGGAGGTACATCTTCTTTTCTGTTTTTACATTTCTGCTTTTCATTATCTGTACTCTGTACACTGCACACACGACACACATATAATCTGCTTTACACACTGCACACATGGCACACTTTGCCCAATACACGGCTCTGTGATTTCTGCTTTATCTGATAAGCATACTGATATTTGCGCTGTTATACTTCTGCAGTTGTGGGTCTATGCTTACTTCCCAAGGCTTGCCCCAGTGCCAGATAAGGAGACTCCCCTCGGCGTTCTATTCTCTTGCCGCTTCGACGTGAGATGCGTGCGGAGACCCCGGGAGTCGTTCATATTCTTCCGCCGCTACTTCGACACTATTACCGCTGCAGAGGTGTGTTCAACTTTAGAGTTTATTTAAGCTTTGCTTTGCATTATTCTTTCGATAACAGTAGATAACAAGCTATGTATCATTTATAGATCACTTGTGTAGACACCCCATTTTTGACCGTCCTCAAGACTTGGACGTCACCGTTGGAACACTCGGTGATTATCCATGTTTGTGTTCGTTTGGAGTTCCCGGAGATCTCGGCTGCGCGCGCCTTGCCTCAGGACCTCCGAACTCGACCGTTTGTGTTTGGTTTTGCACCAAACACTTGTGTTTTGCCTTGGAAGGGCAGGGAATGCTTTGTGAGGCATCCCCACACACCACCGGCTGGGGCTAGAGGCCACCGGCTAGCTAGAGTTGTCATCGGCACTTTATTGTGCCGGTCGGCACTCTTTTGTGCCGGTCGGCACTAAATTTTGTCAAAATGACATTTTACGCCGTGGGACCGTGCACTTGCTTTACGAGATATTTTCGACGGTGTGTGCAGTGTCTTCCCTCCATACACGTGTATGGAGGGATGAGCTTACTTAGTTGCCAAGCTTGTAAGCTTTTGGCCTATAAGAGGGAAAGCTCTTCCCTTTGCTCAAGGGTTGGCTTCTTGAGAGATTTAACCATTGTTAGAGAGAGCCAAGGTCTGGTTTTAGGTTAGAATAGTTGTATCTATCCTATCTCTCTCTTTCCTTGCTTGTTTAGTACACTAGGTGCTTTAGTTCACACTATTGCACTAAAACACCTAGTGTTCCACCTTCTCCTTGCAACTGAGGTTCTAAGGGCTGGTTCTTGGAGTTCTTGACTGATTTTGAGCTCAAGGAAGCATCAACCACAACCTTTGTGAAGAGGTCTACAAGGGTAAGAACTTAACTCCATTTTTACCCCATTTTTGCACCTTCTTTTCACCTAGCTTAGGACTGTTTTTGTGCTTAGCATATAACACAAAAAAGTTCTGATTTTGAAGCCTCTTTATTGTATATTAAGAGTGTTTTGTGGTTTGGGGAGGTTTGACCCCCTTTAGACCTTGAAAAGGGTCCCTTTTTGTGCTATTTTGGAGAGATCCGAGATTTTGGTGATAGGATCTCTTCACCACTGAAATCTTAAGGGATTTTAGTGGTGAAGAGCATGCCTTGAAGTCTCAAAAAGGGGAGGGCCACCCCCTCCCCTTGATGTCCTTGAAAAGGGTATTTTTTTGGTCTCTTAAGTGAGTCTATGCTTGAGTGTGTGTTGAGCATGTTTGACTTATTTTTCATGCTTATATTGTAATATTATAACATGATTTTAAGTTGGCTTTAGCACTCCTTGCATGTTTTGCATGGTTGCTTTGTAATGCCTTATATTGCCTTAACTTGCTCTAGGTTTGTATGCCTTTTTTCTAGCATGATTTAGGCCTAGATCCATGAAGCTTGTATGCTTATTTTGACATGCTTTAGCTCTGTCCATAGTCGTTTTGGTCGATCATGACTTGTATCTTATAGCTCCTTTGCATTTGGCTTGTTGGCCTTGAGAGTATGAGTGTATAGCATGCCATGCTTACTTCATTTTTGATAGTTTGGAACCATCTAGCATGTTATTTCAGACTTTTTGGTGTGCTTGTATGCATGCTTTAGTTGCTTCTTTAATGCTTTAAAAGCATGTGTTGAATGCTCCATGTTTTGGTCATGTTGCATGCCTTTGTACTTGAGCCTCTTAGATGCCATCTAGGTGCTCCTTAGGCTTTATTTAGGTCTGCTTGTGACCTGTTTTGAGTCCCCTTAGCCTTGTGAGGCTTGGTGGACTTGCCCTTGGTTTAAGCCTTCATGGCTTGTTTCAAGACTTGGGCCATTTGTTGTATATTTGGCTTGCTTCATTGCATGTTTTGGCATCATGCTTAACATGGATTTCAGAGCTTTTAGTGCATGCTAGTTGCCCATGTTTGGCCTCTTCAAGTGTGCATGAGAGTTGACTTTGTATGCCTTGGGTTTGGACCTTAACACTTGCATGTGTGTGTGTGCATTTGGTCTCATTTTCTAGGCACTTTGGCCACTGTTTTGAGCCTTGTTAGAGCTGCCCAATTCATGTGTAAGTCCATCTCATTGCTTAGTTTGCATACTTGCCATGTACGCCTACTTGTATGCTTATATAAGTGCCTCGCATTGTCCATATGGCATAGTAGATAACACGCTTAGGGCCTTGTTGCATTGGCATGCATGTTGAGCCTCTTGAAGTGAAGTATGATGGAGGTTTGGCACCTTTATTTGCTTGTTTGCATTGCATGCATTTGACATTGAAGTTGCATTTTTGGTCCTTTGGGCCATCACGCATAGAAATGCGCGATTGGTGGTCCGAGGATCGAGGCACATGCCCCATTGAACCATCAACATGATGTGGGATGTGTTTGCTGCATACATGCTTTGAATTGCCATGCCATACACTGCTTGTCCTCTCGTCATTGTCAAATTGCGTGTTCGCAACAATTTTTGGCCGACCAAAGTTAAGTGCCGACCAAAGAAGAATGACGCCGATAGCATAATTTGTGGCGGTGGTCATTTCCCTTGGCGGTGGCCATTCCCTTAGCCGATGGTGTTCCACAAAGACTCGAGAAGCAATCACGGGACTTTGGCAATTTTCAGGAGTATGGCAAGATAAACGAGGCAATGATGCTATATGGCCCGGGTTCCGAGCGAGTCCTGCATGCACTGCATCCGGCCCTCATCCCGAGGCGTATTATTGTTTTAATTAGATTAATTAATCTGTTTAATTAATTTAGTCAATTTGTAATATTTAATTAGCTAGGGTAGTTAATTATTTATTCGGTCTGTATATTTATTTGGTCCCTTCAAGTGAGGGCGCAAATGTAATAAGTGTGCGTGAGTGGGTGTATGTCTTCCAACCCCCATTTCTTTCTATCCCTTTTATTTACCAGCTTTCGATAGTAGATTAGGGCATACTTATTTTAGCATACCTTATGCAATGCATGCGTGCATTCATGTATTTGTTTACATACATCGGGCTCGGTACATCATACAAACTGCATTGCAATTTTCAATTCCAAATTGAATACGTGCTACTCGTGCATTTCACATGCCATGTTTAGGGTTAGCCGAGCCCACTCTAGATTGCATTTCTGCCTGTGTCGCATTAGCCACTTAACATGAACTAGGTCATGCATGTTTGCTAACCAGTTCACTGTTTTGGCACGGAGTACGATGTAAGTTTTTATGGCTTTAGCATATCGCATGCGTGTGAATGTTTACCATAACAGTATGCTTACCATGCGGCTAAGTGCTTATGTGAGATAAACTGTTTAAATGCCTGTGGGTGGAGGTTGGATTGCCTGAGTTGGAACAACTCGTTGAAATCCGAATTTTAGCCTACTTGCGAGTAGCAAAAGAAAACAACACGTTTTTCGAGACAAAACGGATATGCAATGTTTATTCCCAAATTAGGCAATCTAGTCTATACTTGTTTGCTGTGCGCATAACATAGTAATTCTAGGTTAATAACCGGAATAAGAACGCGTAAAGTTTTCAAAAACGGATATCACGGTTAGTAGAGGCCGGTCTTCGGACCGGGCGAAAGGGGGTGCTCATAGCTGACCTTCCCCGATCGTACCCAAGCTCCCGAGCCAAGACCACTTTGGTGATGACGGACATGTGGCCTTCGGCACTGAGTCAGGGTTTCCTAAATTTCCCAATTAAAAAATATTTAGGTGGCGACTCTGTAATCTGGCAAAGCAGTCCATGTTTGGCACTACTTTTTCAAAAATCTGTTTTCTCAAACGATTTGCCGGATTTGGACTCTTTGGTTCAGATTTAGAACCGACACAAAAGGGAGTCCGAACTGTAGAGTGAAGCCCCACGGGCGCGTCTACAGTTTCTGGCGACTCTGCTGGGGACTTTAGAGAGCTTGACTCGAACTCGTGATATCCTATTTTGATTTCATTTATGTGTCTCTTTGCATTGCATGTGCATTGGTGCGCCTAGGACACCGTGTTGGCCATCTGCTATTCCTGAGCGGTTTGCCGGAGGCTTGTCTTGTCAAGGCATGTCCATAAGGCTGACCGGTTGCGGGCTCTGCCAGTATGGGAACACAAACCCGGTTTCTTGGGGCACCCTTTTCGACCATTCGACCTAGTGCATATTCGGAATCCATAGTGACCATTCCAAATTAGGACAGGTTGCTTACCCGATATTAGGTTGTTTGAAACCGCTGCGTGCGTAGTGAAACCCTAGCTCCTGACAAAATAGGACAGGGAAACCCTACCCCAATATAGGGGTGTTTTGGTTCACATTTATTTGCTATGTGCTTTTAGAGTGTATCTCTCAGTAATGCATATACCGGTTCTTGAGTCTGGGCATCCGGCTGCGGGCACCGATATCGATGTTGTCGAGAATCGCTTATATCTGCGGGTATCGATTCAGACTTGGGATGATGACTTGAGGAACGGTGTTGATAGTAGAGTGCGCTTGTTCGACTACATCCGTGTTTGATCTGTTTGAAATGAAATCGCTTATTTTCCGTTTGATTCGAGATTCAAAGAGTTGAGTCGTAACGGCTAGTGTCTTCTCCTCGGCAGACCGAACATGATGCGAACTTCGAAGAGATTGTGGTCATGACGGCCTTGAGTCAAGGAACCACCCCAAAGATGAGGCCTCTTTGTTGACATGCCGCACCGCCTAGGTCGCCTGCCGCACACCCATCTGGACCCTCAGTTCTATCGGGCTCATGAGCCCACTACATTCGAGTTAATGGGGATGATAGGCGAGCTCCAGGTCCGTGGCAGATCTCGCTTTTAATGTCAACCTCGCCATCGGTTGCACCGTATCTTTGAAATTTCGAACCCCAGGAGCCCCCGATACTGGGGCGGATTGTGATCGAGCTCAATCAGTCGGAGATGACCTCCACCCACAACAGTGATGTACCAGTACCAACCCAAACCTCTCATCAGGCTGAAGCCAGAGGCAAAGACAAAGTGAAGGTAGATGTCGACCCCGTGGAACAACTGCCGTGGGCGGTCCAGGCTTTGAAAGCCGGGGGAATGAGCAAACAACAGGTATCCGCGATTGTAACCAAAATTGTGGATGATGTTTTCCCCACTCTATCCGAAGGTAGTCCAAGCCGGTCAGAAAATCGGGACAAGCCCCGCCATGCCAGAATAGCTCCTCTTACTCCCAATCCTGCACCAGGAAAAGATCAGAAATCCAAGCCCGCGCCTGCCGATCCGTTCGCCAGTGCGTCAAGCAAGAACATTCAGAATTCCAAATACCAGCCCCGGGGGCATAGGGCCTTTCATGCTCTCTACATGCCACTGTCTAGGGCGCTTCTCATTTTGGCCAAGAAGGGACATCTTACGCCTTTAGAGCCGCGGCCCCTACCAAGGAACCTTCCAGCAGGCCATGATGCCACTCAGTACTGTGCGTACCATCAACAGTCTGGCCATGCTACCGACAATTGTTTCCGCCTTCGGCATGAAGTACAGGATTTGATTGATAACAAGGTCATCCTCCCGCCTACCTCGGCCAAGTCAGTCACTACAGAGTTCTTGGATTGTGAGGACACAGATACCGAGGACACCGATACTGCGAGTATGTAATTGGGATTCAACTGCCTGCGGGCAATATCTGGTACATTTTTGGATATGGCGTTTGGCACGCATTTTTGAGCACCTGCCGACGCTATTTTTGTAAATCCTAACTGGGGTGTCGAGTCAGTCTTTTGTTTTGTCTTGAGTCTGTCTCATTGTTTTGAGTCAGTCCTTTTGTTTAAGGGTCTGTCTTGTTGTAATGAGTCAGTCCCTCTTGTGCATAAGAATACTAGGCGACTTCGGGGTTGTTACCTCAAGCACCGTTTTGTAATTATTTCACTGCTTTCTTTTTGGGTCTCCCTCTGCTGTGGAGCCAGTTTACACCCGGGAAAATCTGAATGAAACAGCCATGGCTACCGTGTTTCCATGTTTATTGATGGCATTGGGCTAGTTGTGCCAGAGGATTCGAATGGGGTGACAGTGCATACCACCTGCTCTTTTGTGCCTTAAAAAATCATCGCAATGACCTAAGTTTTCCAAAACCTTTTTGAACACTGCGGTAAAAACAAAGAGGGAGGAATTCCTCGGGATTTACAAAACTTTGATTATTTGAGAGAAAGAGAGACATGCTAAGCCCTTAATGAATGAAATCATGCTTGTCGGCGTGAGTACTGAGAAGGACCCTAGCTTTGATCCAGATTGGTTCCACACTGTCTTCGGCACGAGCGATTCGTCGCCTTCTTGAAAACTTTCAAAAAACAAAGCATTTTGTGCAATCTTGCGAAGACCTGTGTGGAACCGCTCTTGAGATTGTGCAGCCCGGGATCGCTCTCAAGCTTCAATTCATCCGTCACAAACTAGATCCGTTCAAAGTGATCAGTACCATGAAACGCCTGTGTGGCTCATTTTGGGGCAGCCCTCGAGCAAGAGGCATCAAAATTAGATCGAGGAGATCAGATACCACCAAGCAAAGCTCGAGAAGTAACTGTGACGGACCTTTCTGCAAATCAGCACGATGGCCACTCTCCTGGATACGGAGAGGCTTCAATCTCAAAACCATTTGGCATGGGCTTGCTACACTTTTACCTTTTGAGAGGCTCGCTGGGCCGAAAACCCGGAAGGGCGGCCCAGGCAAAAGTTAGAGCAAAGAAAAAAAAGAAAAATACAAAAGAGAAAAGCAAATGCAAAAATAATAAATAAAAGATAAAAATGCAAAAAAGAAGAGAAAAAAAGAAAAGGAAAAGAATGAAAAAAAAAGAGAAAAGAACAAAGCTCGCAAGGTTGAAAACCCGCATTGGGCACCTTGGCAAAAGTTAGAGCCTAAAAATAGTGAAGGTTAAAATACCCGAGAGTACCTTAACCGGAACTACGTAAGGCTTGATTCCCATGTTTGGGATACGTAGGCAACTTCATCTCGAAGTCCAAATTTCAAGCCTTCCATAGCGTCTCGTGCCATGTCATGGTTTTGATCACTTTCGCCTACTCAATCCAATGTCTTGATTGCAAGAACCGAGAGCGTGATTAACTTCCTCTTGAAGCCAAACCACCAACACCTTCCAGGTGACTGTGTCCACATATTGGTTCAAGCCGTCTGCGACTCCCCCGTGTCCGGGGATCCGACCGTCGTCAACAAAGACTGGCTTACAACATGCCGCGGCATCATCCAAACAAGGGGCAACTTTCCGTTGCCCTCCATTGCCATAAATTGCCCTGAGCTACCGTTCAAACCAGGGGCAACTTTCCGTTGCCTTCCCTCCCCTTTTAAGCCAGGGGCAATTTTCCATTACCTCCGATCCGAGGTTGCGCATCTCGAGGGTAAGTTCTACGCTCGTTGAGCATTGATTGTCTACAAAAACGGTTTTTGAAAAGTTTTACTGAGGTTGACTTATTTTCTCGAAAACTGTTTCGCTTTCAAAATTGGACCATGTTTGGACCCAACAAGAGGAAACTCTTCAGTGCTCACAGCCTGACTCGCATGATTTTCAAATCAAAAATCGAATGAGTGTGTTAATCTAACTCTCATTTTGGTCAAAACTGTTTTAGGAAGAAAACAAAAAATGGTCAAAATGACGAACTAGGGGCACGATTGAGTCGGGTCCTCTGTCTTCCCCCCGTTAATCTGATTGTCCGAGAGACACTCTATCCGCCAGAAGGAATAGCCGCGAGCTAACAGCGTTGGATGTGAATCCGCAACTTCCTATTCATCTGTCATCCATACAGGGAGGGATGCAAAATGAGAGATTAAAGAATAGAGAGGAGTAAGTTGAGAGAAAAATGAGAAAAGGGTTTTTCAGAGAAAAACCGAGCTTGAGGGTCGAGCGATGCGAGTATCACAAATCAGAAAGGGTGGGAGGTATACCCGGAGGAACTGGCTCCTTGAAATTTGAGGTCTCTTCTTTTGAACACGTCTGTGTGTCGTGTCTTTTGATTTGTCGGTCTCAATTTTGGCCTTGAAGTCTTTTCCGAACGTGTCTCGTTGTGGTAGGATGTGTGCCTTTTGCTTATCTGTTCGAGTCTGTCTCGTCGTGTTATGTGGTAGGCTCGACACCCCGGTTGAAAACCCGTCTTCTTCCAAAAGGTAATTGCTTGTGCTCAGAATGCTTTGCCATTCTCTACATCCGTGCAAAGTAGGGGAAGGAAAGGCAAAGTTCGGGACATCCGAATGTGTTTCAACCGCAAATGACGGTTTGTGATCCGTCTTGCCGATTGGGGCTATTTGTTCGAGAGTTTGTGGAGCGAGAATGAACCGAATTTGGGTTATGGGTTATATGCAGATCAATCCCCAGTAGAGTATGGGCTGTCTATTCAGTTTGAGTAGTGGTTGGTATGAGTTGTTTTGCTAATTAATTGATTGGTTATCCGATTATCGTGGTACAATTGCTCAATTTGCAGACAACAGATCAATATCATTTACATTTAAGGTGTAGAATGACGCAATGCAGTGCAAAGTATAAGATATGTAAATATAACACTTTTCAGATAAAAAGTTCATTTTACATTATCTCTTTCAAATACAGCGTTTGAGAAAAGCAAAAATCTGCCTGCGGCAGTACATAGTACTTTATCTACCAACAAAAGAAAAGTACAAGAAAAGAAATAAAGAAAAGAAGCAACAAAATCATCGTCATCAGCAACAGGTCTCATGCCTAAGGATCTGTCCTCGCCCTCTTCCTGGGCAAAAGCACAAAAGCGTCGTCGGAGCCGTCACTGTCGGAGCCCGAGCCCGAGCTATCCCCGGCCTCCTCAAATGACTTCGGCCTCGCCCGACTCCCCATCTCCTAGAACCGAGCTCGTGAGTCGCTCCCCATGACCACGTCCCCTGCAGTGCGAGGGAATATCCTGCCATCCCGAGTAGAGACGGGAGGCCCGGTGGAAAAAGTGTCACCCATCGAGGGATCGGGAAAGGAGGTGAAAATACAAAGAACAAACACATCGAAACCGCGAGCGGTTTATCAAGACATAATGCGATGTATGAGTACGGTGTGTGAATGCCGTGAGCGGTTTATCGATGCGAATCACGCATGTATGAGTACAATGTATGAAAGCCGTGGCGGTTTATCGATTTTTGTGCAGGTAGCGACTATGCGAACAGTAGTATGATTCGAGGCGTGGTTAGTAGAACATACCGAAGTCAGAAGCGGCCAAGGCGTCGAGAGTCCGGCAAAGATCTCGAGGAGGCATTCAACTCCTGGTAGACGGGTATACTCGGAGGAAGCTCGCAAAAGTATTAAATACATCAAGATTCGTGGGATATCTGAATGAACTGAAATGAAAGGACAATGCATAAGCGAAATAAAGTAATACATAGGAGGCAAGTCGGGAATGGCCAACTCGTGACCAATGGAGGAGGAGCAAAGGGGATCTGGTAGGTCTCCCCACTTTGCCCCCTATAAGTCAACATGGTAGGTAGAGCGGGCCAGCCCGTCCCTCGTCCCCTCTGCACTCTCCCCTCTGAGCTCGAGCCTCTGTGATGGCCCCGCTCCTGCTCTGTCTCTGCCGGGCCTGGCCAAGGTCTCATTGGATCACTTCGGGAGCCCCGCTCAGAGGCCGCATCAAGAAGGTCCGGACGTACTCAGAGTAGTCGCCCTCGCCCCTGTAGGCATCTACATCTACGGCCCAGCCAAGGGTGTAGTCCTCCATCTGCTGCACAGAAAACCTCTCGGTGTCCCTCATGTGCTTGGGAGGATGGATCGGAACTATCTGCTCCGGCAATCCCAGGGTCTGACGCAAGAAGCACTCACCCAGGTACCAGGCCCGACAGACCGGACCCTCCAGGAGAATCCGGTAGCGCGAGGTCTCGATGGCGCCGGCGTACCGATCTCGTATCACCGCTGGGAGTGGAGCCCACGGCTGCCAGGTGACCTGAAATGAAATATAGTTGATTATCTACTGATATAGAAATGTACGTTTGAAAGTGAAGCTTAAACGGACTGTAAGTAAAACATACCTCGGTGGGGGTGATGGTGTCGAAGAAACGACGGAAGAAGCTAAAAGTGTCCCGGGGTCTCCGGACACATCGCCCGTCGTAACGGCGAGAGGGGCGACCAGGGGGTCTCCGCCTCGTCAGCTCTAGCTCGAAAGTAGGCATAGACCCACAACCGCAAGATGATGCCGAACATTTATCGAAGCGAATACGTAATAAAGCGAAATAACAGAGTGTGTTGTGTATTGTGTTGAGCAGGGTGTCTGATGTGCGAATAAGGTCTGATCAAGATAAAGTATGTGTGTGCCGTGTACGAGATATCTGAACAACGGTGTGTACGATGTCTGTTGTCTGAAATCTGAAACGAAAAAGAGAAGGAGATATACCTCGGGCTCGCCAAGAGCCTCCTAGCGGTATCCGCCACGAGCGAGCTCCTCATATAACCGTAAAGGTGGCCGCGCCCCGATCATCTTGCACAATCCTCTCGACATCCACTAAAGCGGCGAAGTGCAGGGCACTGTGGTTCGCCAGGCCGGCAAACAGGTGGTCCCCAAGAAGAACATGAGGAAGCCGTGCATATCTCTCGTGGCCTCTGGGTCATCGGATTGCACCAAAGATGGTCCACTTTCAGCGCACCTCGAACCAGAGTAACAGGCATTTAACCTCGATTTAACAAGTGGCGGCGCCTCGCCAAGCAAATGAACCTGAGCGGCAATCCACTCGTCCATGTCTGTGTCAAAGGATCGGATCACCCCCCACCCCGATGCCAGTGAGTATCGAGAAGTCGTAAGGGGTCATCGTCATGTCCCCTGGCCGATAGATGAAAAGAATCGGTGGTATCCACCACCTCTCGCCAGAGCGGCAAGAAGAGGTCTCGCAGCGAGAGCCCGAGAGTCCCTGCGAAGGTACCGCCGCCCGATCCACACACTAATCGGCGTCGAAACTCGGCGTACCAATCGCGAGCGGTAACGTTCCCATACCCGCGGAGAGTATGGGAGTCTCCCTGTAGTCAAGAAATTGCAAAGCCATATGAAGATATGTGGTCGGTATAAATCTGGTATGCGTGCAGATTTTTTAAAAAAATTCAAACAAAAAAACGGGCGATGTGCGTCACGTGTGCGTTTTGTATCCTTTTGTCGTTTACAGAGATTCAAAGTTGCCCCGTGTGCGTCACGCGCATCCATCACATTGTCCGGCGCATCGTATCGCGCCCTCTTGCACGTCCCTTGTGACTTGCACCGTTTTGCATTGTAGTATGGCATGTGTGTCATACTCTCTTATTTTGCATTTCATTTTGATTCACGTGAGGTGTACTACTTCACGTGCTTCATTTTGCATTTCATTTTGATTCACGTGAGGTGTACTACTTCACGTGCTTCATTTTGCATTTCATTTTGATCCACGTGAGGTGTACTACTTCACGTGTTTCATTTTGCATTTCATTTTGATCCACGTGAGGTGTACTACTTCACGTGTTTCATTTTGCATTTCATTTTGATCCACGTGAGGTGTACTACTTCACGTGTTTCATTTTGCATTTCATTTTGATCCACGTGAGGCGTACTACTTCACGTGTTTCTTTTTGCATTTCATTTTGCTCCACGTGACGCCTACTACTTCACGTGTTTCATTTTGCATCTCATTTTGATCCACGTGAGGTGTACTACTTCACGTGTTTCATTTTACATTTCATTTTGATCCACGTGAGGTGTACTACCTCGCGTGCTTCATCTTGCATTTCGCATTCCATCGCGCTATTTCGCGCACCTCAGAGTCCCATCCGGGTCCGGCGGGACCTTAAACACGCCCGGTCTAGCGAGACCTTAAACACGTGCGGTCTAGGAGACCTTAAATCCTTCGAAGGTGCAAAACCTTTGGCGCATGCATTGTCATGTATCATCATCTCGGCAGCCGCGCATTGCCGCGCATTTTGAAACCATGCACCCATCCGGGTCTGGCGAGACTTTAAACACGCACGGTCTAAAAGACCTTAAATCCTTGGGAGGTGCAAGACCTTCGGTGCACTAAAGTTGCCCCTCATTGCATTTGGCATGCATTTCATCGCGCCGTTTGGCGCACCCCCATTGCACTTCATTTTCCATCCTTTGAGGCACGCGTACCTCATTGCACTTCATTTTCCATCCTTTGAGGCACGCGTACCTCATTGCACTTCATTTTCCATCCTTTGAGGCACGCGTACCTCATTGCACTCCATTTTCCATCTTTTGAAACACGCACGGTCTAGGAGACCTTAAATCCTCGGGAGGTGCAAGACCTTCGGTGCATTAGAGGTGCACCTCATTGCGTTTTGCATGCATTCCATAGCATTGTTTTGCGCATCTCATCGTTGCCCCGCTGGTCTGGCGAGACCTTAAACACGCACGGTCTAGGAGACCTTAAGTCCTCTGAAGGTGCAATTCCTTCGGTGTTTGTCGTGCTCGAACGACTTTCGGTGGTCTAAAGCCACCGTCATGCGTGTTCTGTGAGTTCCTAGGAGACCAATGGGGATGGTGAAAACTAGAGTTTAAACGGCTTATGCCTAGAACGCAAAGGTTCGGAATTTCCGAGACTAAAGTCTGGTTTAAATACCCAGGGGGTGTACCCTCGGCTTGAAATCTGTATGGAAACCCCATAGGTTGAGGCGGCGTGTTTACGCCTCAATTCTGGATACTGAACCAACCTAGTAAATCACCCCGTTGGTAGAATAGGGAAAACTGCAATCGCAGCCATTGCATCATAACTGCATTGTCATGCATCATTTGTAAATATTGCATATGTCATGCATTTTCAAAAATTCAAAAAAACAACAAAAAAAAAAAAAAAAAAAATGCATCTCATGCATCATTAATAATATTGCATACATCATGCATTTCACAAAACAAACCATGCATATGTCGTGCATCATCATTATAGTATAGTGCATATGTCATGCATTTTTTGTAAATATCCATTTCTATTGCATTGTAGTTGCATGCATTCACTGCATCATCTTCCATCTATGGCTTGCGCCTTTCCTTGTTGAGCTTGGTCTGGTATGTGCCCTTACTTTTCACGTTGAAGCATGGTTCATGTGCATCGCGCCTATTCCTTGATGAACTTGGTTTGAGGTTGCGGCACCTTTTCATGTTAGACATGGCTTATGCGTGTGCATGCCTTTCCTAGGCAAAATACGGTTTGGCCCGTGCTATATCCATTATATCCATTTCCATTACATTGTAGTGTAGTCATTGCGTCCGCATTAGGATCATTATTCTCACCCGGTAGTCGCTTCCCCACTTATGTCATTCCACCCAATACTTGTTCTTGTGTCCGCGCGAAGTACTCATAGATCGACATCGTTCTATGGGAGCGGACTTGTCACCTCCATCAATCTATTTGACATTTGTGCGGTTTGAACCATTCGGTTTGAATCATGATTCGATTACTGCATGTAGTTTGCCTTGCATATAGTTTGATTGCATTGCATTTTCATTTACGTTAGTCATACATTGTCTTGTACATATTGCATATCATCTTGCGTTCATTTTGCATGACATGCATATTGCTAACAATATTGTACCTGTTAAGTTTACTTTCTTTGAGCATCGATATTGTATGTACGGCTCATTTGAGGCCGGTGCAACCGGACGAGCCGCACAGGTATTGTATCCTCCGCGTGAAACGTTTCGAGAATTTCATAATTCTCTTACATCCTTTCTGCATTGTAGTGTAGGTTGGCACATGTTAGCTTATAACTGTCGCATGTATGCTTCATTACAGCTTTCTTTGCATAATCATAAGTTATGCTCGGCTTCTTGCATTTTCAGTTGCATTTTGCCCCTGCCTACGAGCGCATATCTTATCCTTGGCATGTGTGCCTGTGCTTGAACTACGCTGGTTTGATTCCTAAAAGGATACGTAGGCAGCTTGCGAGTTCAACCATTTGTGCTTTGTATGTTTGTCCAAGTCTTCGGCCTTGTCAAAAATGGGTCGTCTCTGGGCTTTGACATTCACTCCCGTCATTGTTATGACTTCCGAGTTCTGTCAAAGAGGGGCAACTGTAGACACCCCATTTTTGACCGTCCTCAAGACTTGGACGTCACCGTTGGAACACTCGGTGATTATCCATGTTTGTGTTCGTTTGGAGTTCCGGAGATCTCGGCCTTGGCGCCTTGCCTCAGGACCTCCGAACTCGACCGCTTGTGTTTGGTTTTGCACCAAACACTTGTGTTTTGCCTGGAAGGGCAGGAATGCTTTGTGAGGCATCCCCACACACCACCGGAAATAGAGGCCACCACTGGCTAGAGTTGTCATCGGCACTCTTTTGTCCAGGTCGGCACTCTTTTGTGCCGGTCGGCACTAAATTTTGTCAAAATGACATTTTCTGCGGACCTTTGTGCACTTGCTTTACGAGATATTTTCAGACGGTGTGTGCAATGTCTTCCCTCCATACACGTGTATGGAGGGATGAGTTGCTTAGTGGCCAAGCTTGTAAGCTTTTGGCCTATAAGAGGGAAAGCTCTTCCCTTTGCTCAAGGGTTGGCTTCTTGAGAGACTTAACCATTGTTAGAGAGAGCCAAGGTCTGGTTTTAGGTTAGAATAGTTGTATCTATCCTATCTCTCTCTTTCCTTGCTTGTTTAGTACACTAGGTGCTTTAGTTCACCTTATTGCCCTAAAACACCTAGTGTTCCACCTTCTCCTTGCACCTGAGGTTCTAAGGGCTGGTTCTTGGAGTTCTTGACTGATTTTGAGCTCAAGGAAGCATCAACCACAACCTTTGTGAAGAGGTCTACAAGGGTAAGAACTTAACTCCCTTTTTACCCCATTTTTGCACCTTCTTTTCACCTAGCTTAGGACTGTTTTTGTGCTTAGCATATAACACAAAAAAGTTCTGATTTTGAAGCCTCTTTATTGTATATTAAGAGTGTTTTGTGGTTTGGGGAGGGTTGTCCCCTTTAGACCTTGAAAAGGGTCCCTTTTTGTGCTATTTTGGAGAGATCCGAGATTTTGGTGATAGGATCTCTTCACCACTGAAATCTTGAGGGATTTCAGTGGTGAAGAGCATGCCTTGAAGTCTCAAAAAGGGGAGGGCCACCCCCTCCCCTTGATGTCCTTGAAAAGGGTATTTTTTTGGTCTCTTAAGTGAGTCTATGCTTGAGTGTGTGTTGAGCATGTTTGACTTATTTTTCATGCTTATATTGTAATATTATAACATGATTTTAAGTTGGCTTTAGCACTCCTTGCATGTTTTGCATGGTTGCTTTGTAATGCCTTATATTGCCTTAACTTGCTCTAGGTTTGTATGCCTTCTTTCTAGCATGATTTAGGCCTAGATCCATGAAGCTTGTATGCTTATTTTGACATGCTTTAGCTCTGTCCATAGTCGTTTTGGTCGATCATGACTTGTATCTTATAGCTCCTTTGCATTTGGCTTGTTGGCCTTGAGAGTATGAGTGTATAGCATGCCATGCTTACTTCATTTTTGATAGTTTGGAACCATCTAGCATGTTATTTCAGACTTTTTGGTGTGCTTGTATGCATGCTTTAGTTGCTTCTTTAATGCTTTAAAAGCATGTGTTGAATGCTCCATGTTTTGGTCATGTTGCATGCCTTTGTACTTGAGCCTCTTAGATGCCATCTAGGTGCTCCTTAGGCTTTATTTAGGTCTGCTTGTGACCTGTTTTGAGTCCCCTTAGCCTTGTGAGGCTTGGTGGACTTGCCCTTGGTTTAAGCCTTCATGGCTTGTTTCAAGACTTGGGCCATTTGTTGTATATTTGGCTTGCTTCATTGCATGTTTTGGCATCATGCTTAACATGGATTTCAGAGCTTTTAGTGCATGCTAGTTGCCCATGTTTGGCCTCTTCAAGTGTGCATGAGAGTTGACTTTGTATGCCTTGGGTTTGGACCTTAACACTTGCATGTGTGTGTGTGCATTTGGTCTCATTTTCTAGGCACTTTGGCCACTGTTTTGAGCCTTGTTAGAGCTGCCCAATTCATGTGTAAGTCCATCTCATTGCTTAGTTTGCATACTTGCCATGTACGCCTACTTGTATGCTTATATAAGTGCCTCGCATTGTCCATATGGCATAGTAGATAACACGCTTAGGGCCTTGTTGCATTGGCATGCATGTTGAGCCTCTTGAAGTGAAGTATGATGGAGGTTTGGCACCTTTATTTGCTTGTTTGCATTGCATGCATTTGACATTGAAGTTGCATTTTTGGTCCTTTGGGCCATCACGCATAGAAATGCGCGATTGGTGGTCCGAGGATCGAGGCACATGCCCCATTGAACCATCAACATGATGTGGGATGTGTTTGCTGCATACATGCTTTGAATTGCCATGCCATACACTGCTTGTCCTCTGCTGCTGTCAAATTGCAGGTTCTGCAACAATTTTTGGCCGACCAGCACTGTTAAGTGCCGACCGGCAAAGAATGACTGGCCGATAGCATAATTTGTGGCCGGTGGTCATTTCCCTTGGCCGGTGGCCATTCCCCTTAGCCGATGGTGTTCCACAGCACTCAGAGAAGCAATCCTGGGACTTTGGCAATTTTCAGAGGAGTATGGCAGTATAAACAGAGGCAACAGTGCTATGGCAACTGGGTTCCGAGCGAGTCCCGGGCATGCACTGCATCCGGCCCTCATCCCGAGGCGTTTTATTGTTTTAATTAGATTAATTAATCTGTTTAATTAATTTAGTCAATTTGTAATATTTAATTAGCTAGGGTAGTTAATTATTTATTCGGTCTGTATATTTATTTGGTCCCTTCAAGTGAGGGCGCAAATGTAATAAGTGTGCGTGAGTGGGTGTATGTCTTCCAACCCCCATTTCTTTCTATCCCTTTTATTTACCAGCTTTCGATAGTAGATTAGGGCATACTTATTTTAGCATACCTTATGCAACGCATGCGTGCATTCATGTATTTGTTTACATACATCGGGCTCGGTACATCATACAAACTGCATTGCAATTTTCAATTCCAAATTGAATACGTGCTACTCGTGCATTTCACATGCCATGTTTAGGGTTAGCCGAGCCCACTCTAGATTGCATTTCTACCTGTGTCGCATTAGCCACTTAACATGAACTAGGTCATGCATGTTTGCTAACCAGTTCTTGTTTTGTACGCGAGTCTGATGTAAGTTTTTATGGCTTTAGCATATCGCATGCGTGTGAATGTTTACCATGATAGTATGCTTACCATACGGCTAAGTGCTTATATGAGATAAACTGCTTGAATGCCTGTGGGTGGAGGTTGGATTGCCTGAGTTGGAACAACTCGTTGAAATCCGAATTTTAGCCTACTTGCGAGTAGCAAAAGAAAACAACACGTTTTTCGAGACAAAACGGATATGCAATGTTTATTCCCAAATTAGGCAATCTAGTCTATACTTGTTTGCTGTGCGCATAACATAGTAATTCTAGGTTAATAACCGGAATAAGAACGCATAAAGTTTTCAAAATTGGATATCACGGTTAGTAGAGGCCGGTCTTCGGACCGGGCGAAAGGGGGTGCTCATAGCTGACCTTCCCCGATCGTACCCAAGCTCCCGAGCCAAGACCACTTTGGTGATGACGGACATGTGGCCTTGACCGAGTCGTGGTTTCCTAAATTTCCCAATTAAAAAATATTTAGGTGGTGACTCTGTAATCTGGCAAAGCAGTCCATGTTTGGCACTACTTTTTCAAAAAATCTGTTTTCTCAAACGATTTGCCGGATTTGGACTCTTTGGTTCAGATTTAGAACCGACACAAAAGGGAGTCCGAATCAGAGTGAAGCCCCAGCGCGTCTCTGATTCTGGCGACTCTTTGAGGACTTTAGAGAGCTTGACTCGAACTCGTGATATCCTATTTTGATTTCATTTATGTGTCTCTTTGCATTGCATGTGCATTGGTGCGCCTAGGACACCGTGTTGGCCATCTGCTATTCCTGAGCGGTTTGCCAGAGGCTTGTCTTGTCGAGGCATGTCCATAAGGCTGACCGGTTGCGGGCTCTGCCAGTATGGGAACACAAACCCCGGTTTTACTGGGGCACCCTTTTCGACCATTCGACCTAGTGCATATTCGGAATCCATAGTGACCATTCCAAATTAGGACAGGTTGCTTACCCGATATTAGGTTGTTTGAAACCGCTGCGTGCGTAGTGAAACCCTAGCTCCTGACAAAATAGGACAGGGAAACCCTACCCCAATATAGGGGTGTTTTGGTTCTCATTTATTTGCTATGTGCTTTTAGAGTGTATCTCTACAGGTAATGCATATACCAGTTTGCGAGTCTGGGCATCCGGCCTGCGGGCACCAGTATCAGTGTTGTCGAGAATCAGTTATATCTGCGGGTATCAGATTCAGACTTGGGACAGTGACTTCGGGGAACAGTGTTCAGTAGTAGAGTGCAGTTGTTCGACTACATCCGTGTTTGATCTGTTTGAAATTTGAAATCGCTTATTTTCCGTTTGATTCGAGAGATTCAAAGAGTTGAGTCGAGCGGCTAGTGTCTTCTCCTCGGCGAGGCAGACCGAACATGATCACGAGAACTTCGGAAGAGATTGTGGTCATGATGGGCTTGAGTCAAGAACCACCCGAAGATGAGGCCTCTTGTTGACATGCCGCACCCGCCTAGGTCGCCCGCTGCACACCCAATCTGGACCCCTCAGTTCTATCAGGCTCGCGAGCCCACTACATTCGAGTTAATGGGGATGATAGGCGAGCTCCAGAGGTCCGTGGCAGATCTCGCTTACGGAATGTCAACCTCGCCATCGGTTGCACCGTATCTTTGGAAATTCGAACCCGAGGCCCCGTCTTTGGGCGGATTGTGATCGAGCTCAATCAGTCGGAGATGACCTCCACCCACAACAGTGATGTACCAGTACCAACCCAAACCTCTCATCAGGCTGAAGCCAGAGGCAAAGACAAAGTGAAGGTAGATGTCGACCCCGTGGAACAACTGCCGTGGGCGGTCCAGGCTTTGAAAGCCGGGAATGAGCAAACAATGGTATCGCGATTGTAACCAAAATTGTGGATGATGTTTTCCCCACTCTATCGAAGGTAGTCCAAGCCGGTCGAGAAAAATCGGGACAAGCCCGCCATGCGAATAGCTCCTCTTACTCCCAATCTGCACGGAAAAAGATCGAAATCAAGCCCGCGCTGATCCGTGATCCGGTCGTCAAGCAACATTCGAAATTCCAAATACCGGCCGGGGCATAGGGCCTTTCATGCTCTCTACATGCCCTTTGTCTAGGCGCTTCTCATTTTGGCCAAGAAGGGACATCTTCGCCTTTAGAGGCGGCCCTACCAAGGAACCTTCCAAAGAGCCATGATGCCACTCGATCTTGTGCGTACCATCAACAGTCTGGCCATGCTACCGACAATTGTTTCGCCGGCATGAAGTCTGAGTTGATTGATAACAAGGTCATCCTCCCGCCTACCTCGGCCAAGTCGGTCCTCTGAGTTCTTGGATTGTGAGGACACAGAATCCGAGGACACCGATCTGCGAGTATGTAATTGGGATTCAAGCACTGCGGGCAATATCCAGTACATTTTTGGATATGGCGTTTGTACGCATTTTTGAGCACTGCGACGCCTATTTTTGTAAATCCTAAGGGGTGTCGAGTCGGGTCTTTTGTTTTGTCTTGAGTCATCTCATTGTTTTGAGTCGATCCTTTTGTTTAAGGGTCATCTTGTTGTAATGAGTCGATCCCTCTTGTGCATAAGAATACTGGCGACTTGAGGTTGTTACCTCAAGCACCGTTTTGTAATTATTTCCTTTGCTTTCTTTTTGGGTCTCCTCTGTTTGTGGAGCCAGTTTACACCCGGGAAAATCTGAATGAAACAGCCATGGCTACCGTGTTTCCATGTTTATTGATGGCATTGGGCTAGTTGTGCCAGAGGATTCGAATGGGGTGACAGTGCATACCACCTGCTCTTTTGTGCCTTAAAAAATCATCGCAATGACCTAAGTTTTCCAAAGTCATGCTGGCCACGATAATGTCATGCAGAGGGCAGGGCGGGGAGACTTACCAGATGCCTATCGCTTCCCCTCCGGCTGATCACGAGCTAGTCGGGTTTTACGACTTGCCTCTGGTATGTACTACTGCATTTTGTATTTTGCACCATCATTTCATTTCATTTCATTTGATAATCCACAGAATACTGATACTTCTAACACTTTTTTGCAAGCTTCCTCCGAGTACACTCGCCAGTCCCTGGAGTTGACCGCCTTTGTGATGGGGATGTTTCAGCAGAGTCTCGACCTGCTGGCCATTTACAATATCCCGGTATGCTTTTCTGACCGCAGTCTCAAACTATACATAAGTTGTTTCTCATAATCTAATGCATCGCACTATCAACACAACACTTGATACACGGCCCTCACAACATTCGATACATTGTACTCAGACACTACATTCTACATCGATACACTGTTCACAACATTTATACACTGTACTCACACACTGCATTCTGTACTGATACGCTACTCACAGCATTCATACTCTGTTTTGCGTAGCATACTGATGCGTTTGCCATTTGTGCTTTTCAGCCTCCATTCCAGGTTCCCACCGTAGGAGGTGCTCCAGCTGGGCCTTCTGTGCCTGCCCGAGGAGGAGGGTGAGATGGCAGAGTATATCCCCGCACCAAAGTAGGGCGCACTCATGTTGGGAGTAGCTCTCGAGCACCAGTTCCCGATGATGATGAGTCTGAGGCGGAGGCGGAGGCAGAGTAATTTGAGGAGGAGGCTGGAGATGACTCAGGCTCGGGCTCAGATGATGGAGCTGACGACGATGCTCCTGAACCTTCGTCCAGGAAGAGGACGAGGACAGATTTTCATGCCTGGGATGATCGATGCTAATCCAGACTTTTGTTGCTTTCTTATTTTGTTTCACTTTTCTTTTGCTGGTAGCTTAAGTACCTTGTACTGCCGCAGGCAGGTTTTTATTTTCTCCAAAGCTATGTACTTGAAAAATGATGAAATGAAACAAACTTTTGTCTGAAAAAGTGTT
The DNA here is from genome assembly GCA_025200525.1 of Camellia lanceoleosa. Lineage (NCBI taxonomy): Eukaryota > Viridiplantae > Streptophyta > Magnoliopsida > Ericales > Theaceae > Camellia > Camellia lanceoleosa. Next base: position 102,482,079 of record CM045763.1, on the reverse strand, counting down.
ACCTATGTATATTTCATACTACGCATTGCATTGCATCATATTACACCTCAATGAGATTGATCTCCTGTCTGAAAATCAAACACTTGCATCGTAATAATCAAATAAGGAATCGGCCAACGGCAAAACAACTCATACAACAAAACTGCTCATTCTGAACACTCGGCTCATAACAAAGTACTCAGTTTACTCAGCACACAGCCCATACACACAGTTCATACAACGCACTACTTGTTTTGAACACTGCTCATTCTGAACTCATAGCCCAGAACACCGTATTCTTAGTTCATTCTGCACATGGCGAATGTTGAACAAACAGTCCAATCTGAAAAGACAGAATGCAAAGGTGGAAGCTGTTAAAGTTGAAACACACTCAGATGCAATTTGGAACCCATATGTTCACTGTTTCCAAGTGGCTCGGGTTGAACCCTTGCGGTTTTACAAAAGAGCCAAATCATGTTTTGCACAAATGTAGAGAATGGCACAGCACTCTGAGCACAAAACGATTTGAGAAAAGGGTTTTCAACCAGGTGTTGAGCCTACGTCTGAACACAGTGAAAAAAGACTCAACAACGTAAAACAAAAGGTAGACTACCTAAACACAACAAGACACGCTTGGAACAGACTCAAAACAAGAATCGAGGTAAACAAGACAAAAGACACGACACACAGACATGTTACAAAGACAAGAGACCTCTCAAATCACGAGGAGCCAGTTTCTTCGGGTATTATTTCCCACCCTTTCTAATTTGTGATTCTCACATCACTCGGCCCTCAGGCTCGGTTTTTCTCTCAAAACCCTTTTGCTCACTTTTCTCTCAACTTACATCTCTCTATTCTTTAATCTCTCCCTATATATCCCTCCCCTGGATGGTTGATGGATAAATTGAAGGTTGTGGGTTCATGCTCGACACTGTTAGGTCACAGCTATTTCTTCTGGTGACATTTAGTCGATGCCCTGGATGAGGGAGTGAAGTGTCTTGGTCCATTCCAATTTTGTGATTCGTACTTGTCTTGATACCTCGTTGCTTAGAGGATGTTGAGAGCTTTCAGCCCTTTTGTTGTTAACCTCAGTTGTGCCCTTGTTGGCAGGTAGAGTGCCCTTCTGGCAAGTAGTTGATGACGGGGAAAAGACAGAACACCTGACTCAACTGTGCCCCTAATTCATCATTTTGACCATTTTTTTGTTTTGGTTTTCTACTAAAACAATTTTGACCAAAATGAGAGTTAGATTAACATGCTCGTTCGATTTTTTATTTGAAAATCATGTAAGTTAGGCTATGAGCACTGAAAAATTTTCCTTTTTTGGGTCCGAGAAAATGGTCCAGTTTTGGAAAATGAAATAATTTTCGAGAAAATGGTCAACCTCAGTAAAAATTCTCAAAAACTATTTTTGCAAACGGTCACTGCTTAACGAGCACAGAACTTACTCTCGAGATGCACAACCTCGGATCGGAGGCAATGAAAAATTGCCCTTATGCGGATGGCCCTTGCGGCAGCGGAAAGTTGCCCTGGTTTAAATGGCGACTCATGGCAGAAAGTTGCCCTTGTCCGGATAACGCCGCTGACATATTGTAAATGATCCTCATTAGTGATGATCGCAGCGAATTCTCGGATCTGAGAGAAGCGAAGATGGTCAAAACCAATATATGGACACGATCACTTTGAAAGTGTTTGTGCATTTGGACTTCAGGATGAAGTTGCCTACGTATCCCAAACATAGGAATCAAGCCTTACGTAGTTCAGGTTAAGGTACACTCGTGTTTTAACCCTCACTTTTTTACGCTCTAACTTTTGCCAAGGCCGCCCTTCTGGGTTTCAACCTTGCGAGCTTTGTTTTTCTTTTCTTTTCCATTCTTTTTTTTTGTATCTTTTCATTTCTTTTTCTTTTTTCATCTTTTCTCTTCTTTTTTCTTTTGCATTTTTTTTCTCTTCTTTTTTTTTCTTTTTTCTTTTTTTTCTTTTGTATTTTTCTTTTGGCTCGAACTTTTGCCTGGGTCGCCCATTTGGGTTTTCGGCCCGGCGAGCCTCTCAAAGGGTAAAAGTGTAACAAGTCCATGCCAAATGGTTTTAGGGTTTTGAAGCCATTCGTATCCAGGAGAGTGGCTGTTGTATTGATTTACAGAAGGACCCATCTTCGGCTCTTCGAACACATCGGACATTTTTGCCCCTAGTTCGAGGGGTGCTTCTGATTTAGCTTTGCAAGTTCCTTTTGATGAGGTCTGATCTTCTTGATTTGACTTTGGCGCCTCTTGTTCGAGGGCTGCTTCAAATCTGGCCACACAGGCCTTACATCGCGGTTGATCATTGAACAGTCTGAACCCAAGGTCCGAGGTTTGAAAGCAAGGGCTCAAGTCTCGAAGCTGAGAGCGATCCTAAGCTACACAATCTCAAGAGCGATTCCACACAGGTCTTCGCAAGATTGCGCAAAACATTTTGTTTTTGAAAGTTTTTAACAAAGCGGCAAATCGCTCGCACTGAAGATAGTGTGGAACCAATCTGGATCAAGCCAGGGTCCTTCTCAGTACTCATGTTAACAAACATGATTTCATTCATTAAGGGTTTAGCGTGCCTTTCTTTGTCTCAGTGGATCAAATTTTTGCAAAACCCGAGGAATTCCTCCCTCTTCGTTTTCACTGCAGTGTTCAAAAAGTTTTGAAAAACTTAGGTCAATGCAATAATTTAAAGGTGCATAAGAGCAGGTGAGATGCTCCGCCATTTCATTCTAGACTTGTTGGCACAACAGGGTCAAAGTAGCAGTAAGCACGGAATCATAAGAAGCTCTTCTATCATTCATTGATTTCTACAGGTTGCAACTGGCTCCACAGTAGAGACAGACTTAAAAGAAAAGAAAAGGATAATTACAAAACAAAACGGTGTTCGAGGCAACAACCCCGGAATCACCTGACATTCTATACAATGGGACTGACTCTGTAAAACAAGACAGACCCTTAAGCAAAAAGACTGACTCAAAACAAAGAGACAGAATGAAAACAAGACCACCGAACTGACTCAACACCCAAGTCAGGAACTACAAAATTAGCATTCGCAGATGCTCAAAAAAAGTGTGTGCCAGACGCTACATCTTGAAATAAATCGAGCGCCGTCCGTAGGTGGTCCAACCCCTGATCACATACTTGTAGTATCCTCGAAGTCCAACAGCTCAGTGGTGACAGACTTTGCTGAGGTAGGTGGGAGGATGACCTTATTGTCGATCAAGTCTTGTATTTCATGGCGAAGACAGAAGCAATTATCGGTGGGGTGACCAGTTTGCTGATGGTACGTGCAGTACTGAGTAACATCATGGCCTGCTGGAAGATGACTAGGGAGAGGCCTAGGCTCGAGGGGTTTAAGATGCCCCTTTTCAGCCAGGATTTGAAGTGCCTTAGACAGAGGCATGTAGAGAGCGTGAAAGAGTCTGCACCCTCGGCGCAGATACTTCGAAGTCTGTGGATTCTTGCTAGACGCACTAGTGAAAGGGTCGGTAGGCACTGCCTTGGCTTTCTAATCTCTTCCAGGTGCAGGGTTATGAGTGGAAGGAACTGTTCTAGCATGACGGGGCCTATCCCGATTTTCCGCCTGGCTTGAATTGCCCTCGGTTGGAGTGGAGAAAGCATCATCCACAGTCTTAGCCACAACTGCAAATACCTGCTGCTTATTCATCCCCCTGGCTTTCAAAGCCTCGACTGCCCACAGCAGTTGTTCAACGGGATCAGTATCTATTCCCACTTTGTTCTTACCTCTAGCCTTAGCTTGATCGAGGGTTTGGGTTGCTATATCAGAGCGAAACCCGGTTGTTGTTGACATGTCATTGCTATAGCTCAAGGCAACCTCAGGTTGGCTGAGCTCGATCACAATCCGTTCTAGTAGCGGGGGCTCTTGCGGTACAAAATTCTCGGCAGACGATGTAGTTGGTGGTGAAGCCGACATTCCGTAGGCGAGATCAGCCACTGACCTCTGGAGGTCGCCAATCATTCCCATCAACTCGAACGTGGTGGGCTCACGAGCTTGGTACAACTGGGGTGTCCAGATCGGGTGCGCAACAGGCGACCTGGGTGGATGTGGTACATCAACATTGGCCTCATCCTGCAAGATGATTCCTTGGTCTAATGCGGCTGCCATAACCACAATTTCCTCTAAACTTTGGGTCATCATAAGTCCGTGGCGAGCGGTGGTGACCGTCGGATATACGCCTTGCTTGTGAAGGAGAATACCGGCTATTACATCTTGAATCTCTGAACTAAAAGAGAAAACACGCAGCATTTCAGCCCAATCATAACAGACACAAGCATAGCTGAATAACTGTACTCTACTGATCCTTTGTTCACAAAATCACTACCCCAAAGCGAAGTCAAACGTAGATATAAGCGATTCCCTAAACCATCGATCTTGATGCCCTCGGGCTGACACTCAGACTTACTGCCGGTATATCGTTCCTCAAGAGATACACTCTAAAAGCACGTAGCAAGTAAAAAAAAGAGCCCAAAACAACACTATGTTGGGCTAGGGTTTCGCTGTCCTATTTTGTCAGGAGCTAGGGTTTCACTACGCACGCATCGGTTTCAAACAACCTATAATCGGGTAAGCAACCTGTCCTAGTTTGGAATGGTCACTATGGATTCCGAACGTGCACTAGGTCGAATGGACAAAAGGGGTGCCTCGGCAACAACCGGGGTTTGTGTTCCCATCGTGGCAGAGCCTGTAACCGGTCAGCCTTATAGCACGCTTCTCAGAGTGAGCCTCTGGGAAACCGTTCAGGAATAGCAGACGACAAACACGGTGTCCTAGGCGCACCAATGCAAATGTAATGCAAAGAAACACATAAATGTAATCAAAACAAGATATTATGAGTTCGAGTCAAGTTCTCTAACTCCCCAGCAGAGTCACGAGAAACTGTAGACGCGCCCTTGGGCCTCATGCTACAGTTCGGACTCGATTTGTCTCGGTTCTTAATTTGATCTCACAATGTGCGATGTGAGATTGATAAATCACCAAAGAGTCCAAATACGGCAAATCGTTTTGAAAAACAGATTTTTGAAAGAAGTACCAAACATGGACTGCTTTGCCAGATACAGAGTCGCCACCTAAATATTTTATTTTTGGGGAATTTAGGAAACTCTGACTCGTGCCTAAGGCCACATGTTCGTCATCACCAAAGTTGCCTCAGCTCAGGAACTTGGGCACGATTGGGGAAGGTCAGCTATGAGCACCCCCGCTCGCCCGATCAAAGATCGGCCTCTACTAACCATGATATCTAGTTTTGAAAACATTATGCATTCTAATTCCGGGTTATTAGTCTAGAATTACTACGTGATGCGCACAGCAAAACAAGTATAGACTGGATTGCCTAAGTTGGAACAAAGCATTGCATATCCGTTTGTTTGGAAAATGGTTTGAAGTTTGCTACTCGCAAGTAAGCTAAAACACAGATTTCAATGAGTTGTTCCAGCTCAAACAATCCAACCTTCACCCATAGGCATTCAGGCAGTTTATAGCCACATGGTAAGCATGCTGTCATGTTAACATTCACACTCATGCGAGATGCTAAAGCATAAAAAGCTTACAGAGTATTCCGAGCCAAAACAAAGAACTTGTTAGCAATCAATGTATGATCCATGTCCATGTTAAGTGGCTAATGCATCACATACAAAATGCAACTAAAATAGGCTCGGCTAATCCTAGGATGGCATGTGGAATGCAACAAGTAACACGTATTCAAGTTAGGTTTGAAATACTATGCAGTTAACATGATGCGTCGAGCCCGGTGCATGTAATACAAATGAATGGATGCACGCATGCATAGCATAAGGTATGCTAAATTAAATATGCCCTAATACTAACCATGAAAAGCAGGTAAGTAAAAGGGAGAAAGAAGTGGGGGTCGGAAGACATGCACACACGCACCCACACTTATTACAAATTCGCCCTCGCCTAGAGGGGCCAAAAGAATAATACAATTTAATTAACTAACAAGCTAATTACATAATTACAGACCAATTAACTAGTTAAGCAAATTAACTAAGCTAATAAAGCGGTAAAGCAACCTCGAGAAGAGGGCCCAATGCACGCATGCTCGGCTCCGCTCGAAAATCCAACGCCATGCACAAGCTGCCTCTGTTTTCACTGTTTTCCTCTTCTGAAAATTGTACAAATCCCAAGGAACACTCTCTGAACACTATGGGATGCCACCGGCTATGAGGAATGGTAACCGGCCAAAGGGAAGTGGTCATCGACTAAAAATGAAGCCATTGGCCAACAATGCATGGCCGGTCGGCACTGAAGATGGCCGACCGGCCATATCTTCCTGTAGAAACCTGTTTTGACAGCAGCAGAGGGAAAGCAAGGCATGATGTAGCACGTCCGCGGGGGTGGCCTCGCGCTAACAGTTCGGACTCAATTTTGTGTCGGTTCTAAATCTGAACCAAAGAGTCCAAATCCGGCAAATCGTTTGAGAAAACAGATTTTTGAAAAGTAGTGCCAAACATGGACTGCTTTGCGGATTCTGAGTTGCCACCTAAATATTTTTATTGGGAAATTTAGGAAACCACGATTCAAAGGTCACATGTCCGGCTATCACCAAAGTGGTCTTGGCTCGAGCTTGGGTACGACGGAAGGTCACTATGAGCACTTCTTCGCCGTCCAAGACCGGCCTCTACTAACCGTGATATCCGTTTTTGAAAACGTTATGTGTTCTTATTCCAATTATTAACCTAGAATTACTATGTGATGCGCACAACACGAAAGTATAGACTAGATTGCCTAATTTGGGAATAAACATTGCATATCCGTTTTGTCTCGAAAAACGTGTTGTTTTCTTTTGCTACTCGCAAGTAGGCTAAAATGCGGATTTCAATGAGTTGTTCCAACTCAGGCAATCCAACCTCCACCCATAGGCATTCAAACAGTTTATCATGTAAGCACTTAGCCGCATGGCAAGTATACTGTCATGTTAACATTCACACGCATGCGATATGCTAAAGCCATAAACACTTACATCGTACTCCGTGCCAAGACAAGAAACTGGTTAGCAAACATGCATGACCTAGTTCATGTTAAGTGGCTAATGCGACACAAGCAGAAATGCAATCTGGAGTGGGGCTCGGCTAACCCTAAACATGGCATGTGAAATGCGCGAGTAGCACGTATTCACTTTTGGAATTTGAAAACACAATGCAGTTTGTATGATGTGCCGAGCCCGATGTATGTAAACAAATGCATGAATGCACGCATGCATTGCATAAGGTATGTTAATATAGACGTGCCCTAATCTACCATAAGCAGGTAAATAAAAGGGTTAGAAAGAAATGGGGGTTGGAAGACATACACACACTCACCCACACTTATTACATTTTTGCCCTCGCTTGGAGGGACCAAAATAATAATACAGTCCCAAAATAAATGAATAAATATTACAAATTCTAATTACTGAATAAATTAAACAAATAAATAAATGCAATGGGGCCTCAGCCCTGCCTTGGGATGTGCGAATGATGGATGCTCGACCCGACTTGCCCGGGAAACCCGCATCGTACACGCCGGTTCTGCTTACCGCCTCGCCTCCAAAAATTCCCAAAGTTTCATAATGCCTCCCAGATGATCTGAAATATCCCACCGGCTGGAAGAATTGATCACCGGCTCCTCCCATTGACCATCGGCTGCTTGTGGTGGTTATCGGCGCAAATAAAGTGCCGGTCGGCACTATAGAGTGCCGGTCGGCACTAAATTCCTGCAGGAGACAGTTGACAGCAGCAGCAAACAGCAGTGCATGGTATTGGTTTTTTTGGACATATTTATGCGTGGCCAATGTTCCCTATCATGAAGGAGACTCAAGGAAGCATGGCTCTTGGTTCTAAGGCTACCAATTGTGCACTTTGGTGCATGATAGCCTAAGAATCAAGGTTGCATTTTCAATGTAAAAAATGCATGCAAACAAACAAATGGAACCAAAACTTTATCATCCTTAAGTCAAAGGCCTTGGTGACTTGGGGAATGGAGGTGTGTTTTGCCACTTGAAGTGCAAACACCCCTCACTTCCCACACTTGGTTTAACACCCCAAACCAAGTAATGAAATGCATGTATGCAACATGGTCCAATGATGCAATCTAATAATGCAACTATCATGTTAAGTATGCAATGCCAATCATACAAGATGCAACATGCAATGTTAACATGAACAAGTCAAGCAATGGGGCCAACCTTTCACAATACTTAGTTAATCAAGCATGCAACAATCGTAAAGCAAGCATGCCATGGATTTAACTACAAGGAGGCAGCCTTCAAAACCCCAAAATCAGTGGCAAAACACGCCTCAAAACATGAACAAAATGCTACACAAGCATGCAAGCCATAGAGCTTAAGGCTAAGACATAAAGTGAGACATTGAACCACCACTTAACAAGACCAAACATGGTACATATGAGGCAACCAAAACAGGTTTTTTTTGGCATACAAAATAGCATCCAAACCCCCTTCATGGCATCCCCGAAAATGCACTAAACATGTAAGCATGCAAAGGCCTACTTTAAAGCATACAAGAGCACACCCTTAAAGCATGAACTAAGCCACATATGCCAACATACAAACATGACTAATGGACTGAAATAGGGTCTAGTATGATGCCAAATCATGGGATAAAGACAAGTTAAGCATGCTATAACTCCATACAAGCAAGGCCTACAACCATCAATGCAAAACAACCATGTCAAGCATCTCAAATGTGACAAAATCAGTGGCTTACAGCCCTCTAATATAACAAAATAATGCTAGTATCTTCATGAAACTAAGCTAAAACATGCAAGGAAACATGACCTCAAAGCATGGCATCTTCTAGGCATAAGAAAGCATTTCAAAGCAAACATAAGAGACATGTTAAGGACTATGAAATCAACCTAAAACAGAGAGGCATAACCTGTCAAATGAACCACAAAAATGCTCTGAAATGAGGCCCAAAACAACAATACAAACATGCTATTCTTTGGGCCTAAAACAAAGGCAAACAAAGAGCCAAGGGGAGAGGGGTGTCCCTCCCCTATATGTGACTTCAAAACACCTCCCTCACCATCGAAAACCCACCGGTTTTCAGCAGTGAGAAGTTCAAGGACAACAAGTAAACAAGACTATACCAATAAGGCACCAAAATGGCCAAACAAGGCTTAGAAGGATGAGCCTTTGCTCAAACCACAAAAAGTCCTTAATGAAGGTTCAAGGGCAAGCAAAAACAAGGTTTTTTTATGTTAAACACAAAGCCAAAAGATCAAAGCAAGGAGGGTAGAAAGTAGTTGCAAGAATGGGGAAACTAAAGTGAAAAGCTCACCCTTGAAGATCCAATGAAGAACAGGTGGTCCAGCCCTCCTCAAGTGATCAAAACCAGTCCAAAATCACTCAAAACAAACCCCCAAGTCTCCCAATCTCGGAGCTAGGTGCAATAGTGTGTGTAATGGTGCAAAAATGAGGTAAAACACACTATTTGGACCCAAGAACACACACACAAGAGGAGAGAGAGGGAGATATAGATATATGGCAGAAATATATATATGTGAGCTCTGGTTTTTTGTCTCAAAAAGTTCTAACCCTAAGCCAAGAGGAGAAGCCCCTCTCTTATAGGCCAAGAATGCTTACAAGCTAAGCAAAACAAAGCCTCATCCCTCCATACACGTGTATGGAGGAGAGCAAACAGCTTTACAGCTGTGAGAAAATATCTCATAAAGCAACTCAGACAAAGGCTCGGCCGCAAAAGAGTACCAAATGTCAAAATTTAGTGCCGGTCGGCACAATAAAGTGCCGGGCACAATAAAGTGCCGATAGCCACCGATGGCCTCTAGCCCCAAATGGCAGGTGTGGGGATGCCTCAAAAGGCATTCCCCGCCTTCCAAGGCAAAACACAAGTGTTTGGTGCAAAACCAAACACAACGGTCGAGTTCGGAGGTCCCGAGGCGTATGCCAGAGCCGAGAACTCCGAACTCCAAACGAACACAAACATGGATAATCACCGAGTGTTCCAACGGTGACGCCCAAGTCTTGAGGACGGTCAAAAATGGGGTGTCTAGCTGTTCTCTTGACGTAACTCGGAAGTCATAACAATGACGGGAGTGAATGTCAAAGCCCAGAGACGACCCATTTTTGACAAGGCCGAAGACTTAGACAATCATGCAAAACAAGTAAGATATGCGCCCGAAGGCAGGGGCAAAATGCAACTGAAAATGCAAGAAGCCGAGCATAACTTATGATCATGCAAAGAAAGCTGTAATGAAGCACACATGCGACAGTTATAAGCTATCATGCACCAATCTACACTACAATGCAGAAAGGATGTAAGAGAATTATGCAATTCTCAAAACGTCTCACACGGAGGATACCATACCTGTGCGGCTCGTCCGGTTGCACCGGCCTCAAATGAGTCGTACATACAATATCGTGCCTGAAAAGAAAACAAACTTAACAGGTATGGTATTGTTAGCAACGTGCAAATTACACGATTGGAGGCGTGTGGCAGGTGCAACGTGTATAGGCAGTTGTAATTGAACACAAGTGAGTAAAGCAGAGCACGCATACAATGCAATGTGTATAATAGGAACTTGAACACATATCCGTAAAGCAAAGCATGCATACAATGCAATGTGTATAGAGGAAATTGAACACATATCAGTAAAGCAAAGCACGCATACAATGCAATGTGTATAAAGAAAATTGAACACATATCAGTAAAGCAAAGCACGCATACAATGCAATGTGTATAGAGGAAATTGAACACATATCAGTAAAGCAAAGCACGCATACAATGCAATGTGTATAAAGAAAATTGAACACATATCAGTAAAGCAAAGCACGCATACAATGCAATGTGTATAGAAAATTGAACACATATCAAGAAAGCAAAGCACGATACAATGCAATGTGTATAAAGAAAATTGAACACATATCAAGAAGCAAAGCACGATACAATGCAATGTGTATAGAGAAATTGAACACATATCAAGAAGCAAAGCACGATACAATGCAATGTGTATAGAAAAATTGAACACATATCAAGAAGCAAAGCACGATACAATGCAATGTGTATAGAAAATTGAACACATATCAAGAAAGCAAAGCACGATACAATGCAATGTGTATAGAGAAAATTGAAATTGAACATGGTAAATCATGATGTCGTAATGTAACGTATTGCACACAAAGATAATTGAAATGGAATTTACAAAATATAAAAGGATACAGAAGGGACATCCTTCGATGTTCCAAGCATCGCTCAAAAGTTGTGGTACGAGGTCAACTCGAAGCTCCGCTTATATCCTGAGGGCGCCATTTCTTGGACTGCCTTAAGCGATGAAGATACCAAATCACATGACCGACCCGAACAAGGGCGCAAAAGGCACGATGGCCGAAAGGAGGAGATTACCAGTGTCAAACCCAAAGACTCGCTACCTGTTATTTTCTTGCTTTACTTTCCTTTTACTAGGAGTTTAAGCACATTGCCTTAGGTGTGTTTTACTTCTCAATATCGTGTGTTTTTGCAAAACATATGATGGAGATGAAACAACTATTTGTTCAAAAGGTATTGCATTTGCATGTTCTATGCATCGCATCGCAAGGTTTCGCACCACAATGCGACTGAAACTGAAACTTGTGTTTATGAAAACAAAGCATTGCATCGTAATAATCAGGTAGTAAACCAACTACAACTCGATAAGCAAATCAAAGACTCGACAGACTAGCCAAGTGCAAGCACAACTTGATAGACACATCAAAGACTTAAAGTGAGTGGCATACAACTCGATAAGCAAATATACAACAACTCGATAAACAAATGCACGACTCGGTGGGAATCAAATCACCGGAGAGTGCTTGTAAGTGGTGGAATTTCCCAATATTCAGCATGAACAGCTTAGGAAACACATGGGGAAGACCATCGACTGGACACAAAGACCATCGGCTGGGGAGGATGGTCATCGGCACATAATCTGGTCGGTCGGCACAAAATTATGGCCGGTCGGCACTATTTACTGCCGGTCGGCTGTAGACTGTCTGCACCAGCAGAATGTTGACATGTGTCCTCCACTCAACCTTATCCTCTACAAAAGATCTTAGCCTCGTGGTCTTCTTCATTTCCATTAATCGATTGACTCCAAATGGAGGAATTTCTTGCTCAAAATCTCGCAACTTGATTAACAACTTGGATGGCTCTAAAAGTCAATTTCCTGATTTTCAAGATAAACGCACTATTCACTTTATACGCCGCACCCCGCTGCATTTTCCGCTCCTCCATGCCGCTGCAAGGTTCTCGAACCCTAACGCATGTCTTTAGCTTTAGCGGCAAGAAGTGTGTCCCACTTTCAAGATTTCCAAGCTCTAATGGAATCGGGCGAATGAGGAAATCCCGCCCCAATTTCGCTTTTGGCCATGCTCAAGCCTTAGGACAAATGTGTGGGCTCTCAATACCGATGCTTCTTTGATTTGTGACGGGACACTAGATGTTCCGAGCTTGGTCTGCTGCTTTTTCTCGAGATTGGTGATCGTGGCGACCATCATCGGCAAGGCTTTCGCGCACGCCTCCGCCTATGCATGCTATCTCATTTTCGCTCGTCTCGGTTCCCGGAGGATCCAATGTCCGCTGATTGAAGTTGCCAAAGGCTTGAAGGAGGGCAAAGTCGCATTGCCATGGTCCCGCCGAGACACCGCTGGCTTAGACGCCTTTTATCGCCGAGAGACGATCGATTAGCAGGAGTCCACTATTACCGCAAGTAATGTTTCCCACCCTATCTCGCTTTTTATGTTTGCTCACATCACTGCCTCGTTCGGTTTTTCTCACAAAACCCCTTTCTTTTTTTTCTCTCATCGCATTTCTCTCTATTCTTTATTCTCTCATTTTTCATCCCTCCCTGTGTGGTTAATGGATAAATTGAAGGTTGTGGACTCTTGCCCAAAGATATTCAAATACAAGGCTATTTCTTCGCACAACGCCTAGTTGACACCCTTGATGAAGGTTGGTGGTTTGAGTGGATGTGCTTTTGTCCGCAGATCGCATTGCTTGGCGGTGCCCATGGCTCAATCTCCCAATGATGAGTTATAGTATGACCCGTCACCGGGATCCAATTGATTGGCTTGACTCATCGTGTTTTCTACTTCCCATTCCAGATCTCGCGCCAGCTTGGTCATAGTCGACTTGTCCACTGAAGGGATAGAGTACCCTCCGCATTCCTAATCCGAGGCTCACAATGCCGTGTATGCCGCAAAGATGGAGGACGAGAGAGCTCTGCCCCGCCTCCCGCTTTCAATTGCACTTTGTCCGATGAGTGCTTGGATTGGCTTAATGAAGAGGCACTGAGGGGCCCACTTTGGCATCAGAGGCTTCGACCAGCTCTGGGAGGGGGCGCAGGGACATTTGACTTGACCATGCCCCAAATTTATTGCTTTATTAGTACTTTCAAGTTTTCTTTATGAATGTAATAAAAAGCAACTTCAATTGTATGCAAGAGCAAGAGAACTCTATTTGAAATCAATGAAATTGAAGGTTGTGGTACTGAAAATTTTCCGTTTTTGGCCCATAAATGGTCTTAGTTGTAAAAAGATTTATTTGAACAAAGTCATCTTTATTAAAACTTTTCAAAACCATTTTCGATATGGATCAGAACTGGACACGCCTAAAATTTGCCACCGAGATGCACAACCCCAGACTCCTGCAATTGGAAAATTGCCCCTAGTTTGAATAGTATCAAGAAGATCGCATGGCAACGGAAAGTTGCCCCTAGTCTGAATAGCACTGCACTGGAGATTGCGATGAATACCGATGGACAAAGATGACCAAGATGATCAAACAGACAAAGCTGATCGGGGAAAATATTTACGGCTGAACTTCAGGATGAAGCTGCCTACGTATCCCAAGAATGGGAATCAAGCCTTACGTAGTTCAGCTTGGGTTCACTCGAGTATTTTCACTCTCCTTTTGCGCCTAACTTTTGCCAAGGCCGCCCTTTGCGGGTTTTCAACCTTGCGAGCTCAGTTTTTATATTTTCTAATTTTTTATGCTCTGAATTTTGCCTAGGTCGCCCTTCCGGGTTTTCGGCCTAGCGAGCCTCTCAGGGGTGATATTTCTTCAACTTGTCCATGTTGATCGGTTGGGAGAACTCTAGGCCATCTAGGTCCATCAGAACCACGGCTCCACCAGACCAGATAGACTTGATGATATAGGGACCCGTCCAATTAGGTCTGAACTTGCCCCTTGGGTCGTGGATGGGAGCTCGATTGTCCTTGAGCACCAAATCTCCTTCCTTCAATTTCCTGGACTTAACCTTCTTGTTGAAAGCCCCATTCTCAAGGCTGATAACCTTGGACATGGTACAAGGTTGCTTCACCTTCTTTCATCGAAGAGCATGAGTTCTCGAACCTACTCACGCTAATCATTTATCCGACACTCAGCCAACACTCGCAATGATGGAACCTCAATCTCAATTGGTAGAACGGCTTCCATCCCATAGACCAGCGAATAAGGGGTTGCTCCAGTCGAAGTTCTAATTGAAGTCCCAGAGTCCCACGAGCTTAATGGCAACTTGTCCGCCACCCGATAGGTTTCTACCATCTTCGCAAGATGTGTTTGATGTTTTTGTTGGCGGCCTCAATCGCCTCCGCTGGTCTCCGGGTCGATACGTGGATGACTTATGAAAAGCCACATTATACTTCCCCAACAAATCAATCACCTCTTTCTTGAAGTGAGAACCATTGTCCGAAATGATCTCATTCGGAACTCCATAACGGCAGATAATGTTGTTTCGATAAACTTCGCGACTTGCGGCCTTCAACACGGCATAAGATTGGGCCTCACCCACTTTGTAAAGTAATCTATTGCTACTAAGATATACTCGTGCTATCTGACTTCGGGTAATAGCCCGATCACATCGATTCCCCAAACCGAGAACGGCCATGGTGATGTCATGTTGTATAACTTGATGGCGGATGTTCATGCGGTTTATGCGTGAATCGCATTTGTGGCATCGCCAACAAAACCGACATAATCTTCCTCCATGGTAGACCAGTAGTACCCTTGTCTGAGGATCTTTCGTGCCAGCATCACCCCGTTCATATGCACACCACATTCTCCTCCATGGATGGCCTCCATCAGGCGCTTTGACTCTTCAGCTTCCACACACAGCTTGTGCATTCCCAGATGACCTCTCTTGTACAATTTACCCCCGCAGATGATAAACTGAACAGCCACTCTTCTGATTGCCCTTTTGTCTTTGGCACTTGCCCCTAGTGGATATGCCTCCTTTTCCAGGAAATTCCATATGTCATGATACCAAGGGTTGTTATCCTGCACTTCATCTATGGCAGAGATTGACTCGTAGGCAGGTGCAAATTTCTGGTCAATAATTACTGGACGCATCCGGATTCCCGACGGGATGTCTATCATAGAAGATAGAGTTGCTAGCGAATCTGCAAACCTGTTGTTCTCTCTCACTAGGTGAGTGAAACTTAGCTTTTCAAACCGAGGAATTAACAAGTCCAAGGTCTGGTGGTATATTATCATCTTTTCCTCCTTCACTTTCCAATCTCCTTTCGCCTGAGACACAACCAGGTTCGAATCTCCAATAACGTCCAAACGTCTTGCCCCTAGTTCTAGGGCAGCTTCCAGACCGGCAATACAAGCCTCATACTCTGCCTCATTGTTCGAGACCTTGAACTGAAGCTTGAATGCTAAAGGGATACGGGACTCGTCAGGCGCTATCAAGAACACCCTATCCCATATCCGTATTGATTCGACGCCGCCAAAGTACATCGCCCAAGTTTCATCTTCGATGCGTAATAGTTTCATCTGGGAATAGGTACTCAACCGCTTCATCCCTTCAACCGGTGGTCGGCAAGGAACTCGCCACCGCTTCCCTTTTACGGACTTATGTGTCACATATTTGAGGTCAAATTCGAGAGCAACAATACCAACGAGCTAGCCATTCGTAAGTGCCGGTTTCTAAAAGATATTTGATGGGATCAAGTCGTGAAACCAACATTACAGAGTGAGCTAACAGTAGTGTCGCAGCTTCCGTAGCCCATACCAAGGCCAAACAAGCCTTCTAGTGGAGTGTAGCGGTCTCAGAATCCAAAGATCTTCTTGCTCGTATAGTAGATGGCCCTTTCCACTTTATCTTCCGATTCTTGCGAGCATACAACCCATCGTAGTCTCACCATCGACAGATATAATATCAACGGTTTCCGGCTTTGGTGGTGACAACACGGGCGGATTCTCAGAGATACTTTTTAACTGCTCAAATGCGGCTTGGCATCGGCCGTCCCATTGAACTTCTTTCCTTTCTTCAAGAGACCAAAAGTGGTTCACAAGTCAAGGTTAGTTTAGAGATAAACCGCCTTATGAATTGCACTTTACCCGTAAAGCCTCGACCTCCTTTTCACTCATTGGTGGTGGCATTTCTAAGATGGCCTTGATTTTGGAAGGGTCGACTTCGATGCCCCTTTGTAATCGAATCCCAAAGATTTTGCCCAGAACACCAAACGACATTTCGAGGATTCAACCGCAAATTAAATTCTCGATCCTTTGGAAAAACTTTTGCAAGGCGGTGTAGTGGCCTCTTTCTTTGACTTGACAATCATGTCGCCCACGCACACCTCGACCTCTTTATGGATCATGTCATGTAATATTGTAGTTGCTTGCTGATATGTAGCCCCGGTTTTTCAAATTAAACGGCATTACTCAGAGTAATATGTACCCCACGGGTGGTAAAAGCGCTTCTCCGATCTTCGGGTGCCATTACTATCTGATTATAGCCTGAGAAGCCATCCATGAATGAGAGCAAAGCATGCCTCAGTGAAATCTACCAACTCGCCGATATGCAAGGGAAAGTCATCCTTGATCGGCTCGCTCAAATCCTCGAAGTCCACACATACCCGGATTCTCGCCATCCTTCTTCTAAGATCGAACAATGTTGGCCACCAAGTCGGTATTCAGATACCAGCAGAAGCCCGCCAACTGCTGGTGACCTCTTCCTTGATCTTAATGGCTCAATCGGGCGGATCCTCCCGAAGTTTCGCTGTGTCGAGCCTCGGTCAAGAGGGATCCGGTCGCATAATCTCAGATCGATTCTGTGCATGTCTTCGTGAGGACCACGCGAAAACATCTTTGAAATCTTTTAATAAAGCGACTAAGCGCCGCGTTCGAAGACAACGTGGACCCGATCCGACCACCGGGTCCTTCTCAAGACTAATGTTCACGGTAGTGATTTCATCCATTAAGGGTTTAACAAACCTCTTGCTCTTGTTCAATTAGTCGCTGCAAAACCGAGGAATTTCGCCCCTCGCTGCTTTCATCAAAATTTTGAAAGTCCCGATGGCTAATAAACCAAAGGCACGTAAAAAATACTCGAAACCACAGCCATTCATTCTCATTATGTACTTCAACCGGCCAATTCTCTCATATAACAGACTCAAAAGAGAAAGAAAAAGACGACCGACAGATCGTGGCATCCGGGTTATCACTCCGTGAATATCGACTCAGACTCAGACGAAGCTGAACCCGATTCGACTCACAAGACTTAGTGGAATCAGATTCCGCCACTACGACCCGGTCGCTTGATAAAAATCCTCCTCAGATCGCCAGATGAGGGAGGGTGCGATGGACGATCCAAAATAGCCCGGTTGGCCCACACCGCTTTCATCTCTAATCATGGACACCGAGGAGTCATCCCCAAGCACAACCGTTGATCAAAGGATCTCGAAAGTAGATGTGCATACCCCCATTTCAAACTCAGGTCCGCAGACTCCAATTCCTTGCTATGTTCACCAACTGTCGGGTTCTGCTCGCTTCTTCAAAGAACATCATCCCCAGATAATCGCAAGTCGAACAAAATCTCAAATCCCGCATGCTTTTCTCTTTATTCACCATGGTTCGAAACCACGTATCGGGAAATTTTCCTCCTGGACGAAACGTCTGCTCAAGGTACCGGATGGGCTGCATCAATTCAAAAGGTTTCCATCTGTTTTGCTTTGGCTCTTCCAGCCATCTCTTTTCCCCTTCTTACCCAATCTTCCTTGGTGGGCAGGTAACCCAAGCCGAAGGTGTGAGGGTTGTGCGGCATTTCAGCCAGTGTTGCAATGCCCTTACGGCCGCTTTTCCCTAATCCCATCCCGGGGATGTATTGGAGTTTGTTCATGAGGTACACTGCTTGGGCACTAACATATATCCCTTCATTAGCGGCCATGATATTCTGTACAACCTGAGCCTCAGCCAAGGTAAAACCTGATATGAACACGTCCTCCAGGCCATGCTCTATCTCCAGAACAGGCGTGGATACTTCCGGTGGTGGATGAATCGATGAATTCCCAAAAACGATGGCTACTCCCTTCCCATAGGGGTATTTCACCATTTGGTGCAAAGTTGATGATACTGCCTTTACCTGATGCAGCCACGGCCGCCCCAACAACAAATTGAAAGTTGCAGGTACTTCCAAGACATGAAAATCTATTTCCTGTTGTCCCGGCCCAACCTTGGTCTGGATTTTAACGGTTCCCATCACCTCTCGGCTTGTATTGTCATATGCCCTGATGACCTGGATTGTTGGTACAAAGTATGCGACTTTCTCATCAATCGTAAGTCGCCCTCGCCGGCAGACGTTGATGGCGCACTCAGATCAACAAGGACTACCGGTATCCATTTATTCCTACACTCCACGGAGATGTAGAGTGGCTTGTTGTGATTTGTGCCTCAGCGTAATTCCTTATCAAGAACGCCAACATCGGGCTTCCTCCCGGAAAGACTAGCCCTACTAGCTGTTCTGGTGTTGTTTCTATTGAAAGCTTTGCCTTATCCATAGCTGATAAAACAGCCTCCCTATGCACTCGAGAAGCCATAAGCAGTCCCCAAATAGAGATATATGCTTGTATCTTTTTCAGCTGTTTGAGTACGGCTTCCTCTTCGAGTCGCCTTTTGCCTCTCAAATCTCCGTCCTTCCCCGAGGCCTCTGGTTGATCCAAGTGTGGGGTTTGAAATACCGCCCACCGTGTCATGTGGTCAATCTCTCCAAGGTACCGTGTGTTATCGGTTGGTTATTCCCCAATCTTCATCTCAGATGGGCAAGACAAAGATCCTCATCTTCCCACCACATCCCATCAAGAATCGACAAACATCCGTCAGGCTCGCATGGTCGTTTCAGACTCACAAGACTTTCCATTCTCATACTTGTAACATCATCCGTTTCATGCAATACGCCGTTTCATCCCCACTTGGGCCTTTGCCTTCTTGACTCTCTCGGATCCCTCAAACGCTTTTCGCCTCCGTGCTAATACATCCCATTGCTCAACAATTCTGTGGTCAAGATGCTCCATTCTCGAGCGAAATTCTTCGTCGGGCGCCTCCCAATGCACTCGTTTTCAACCTTTCGTCATATTAATGTTCTCGCCGGGCTCCCTTCGTCAAATTCTTCTATCACATCCGGTGATCGCCCAACCACCCAACGGCCTCTGCTTTGTTTCCCATAATCGAACCGCTGATCACTGGGTCCTCTCGATCTTGGTTGTAGTAAACCGAGATTGGCAAAGTCCTCTCCCTACATTACACTATCCATTTCGTCCCTGCACTATCTCCTTGGATTACACATAGTTCTCCTCTGGTCGAAGCTTCACCATCGCACATCCTGCCCACCGTAAAATGTAGTCACTCTGACTATACGCCTTCAAGATACAAATTCCAAGTCTCGCAGATTTTGGCTCAACAACTCGTTCTTGCTTTGGGTCCCCCTGTTCCCTGTTCTTGGCAATCATCACGACTGGCTTGGGTTGGGTCATGGAGATGTCCATCATGCACAAGTCAGTGCACTCGGGAATGAACACCTCCGGGTTAGGCAAGTGGGTGGGTGTGATATAGACACTAGGGTCATAAGACATGCCCCCGGTATGAATGAAATTAAGTCTTTTAGGTGGTGGGGCTTGGTTATGTGCAGGGAGGGGATTTGTAGTAACGTTGGGCTTTTCGGGAGGCAAAATCACCCCGTTATCGATAAGGTCTTGAATTTCATGGCGAAGCAGAAGCTGGTCGGTGTCGACCGTGTTGGTGAAATGCACAATATTTGGTCGGGTTATGGGTAGGAGGGAGTTTTTCTGGTAGAGGTCGCGGCTCCAGGGGCCTCAGGTGCCCTTTCTTGATTAATACTCCCAGAGCCTTGGATAGGGGCATATAGAGTGGAGCGAAAGTTCTGGAATTTTTGGGTGGGTATTTGGTCGTTTGTGGGTTGCTTCCGGATGCACCGGAGAATGGCGAAGCTGCCGCATTTCTTTGTGGGGGGTTAGTGGTGACCATGCTCACTTCGGAGGTTCTGGTAGCAGATGTACCACTCGGGCCTGTATTAGTGTTGCGGTTGAAGGTCCTTCGGGGTTGCTCCCGATCACTATCAATCCAGCCTTGTTTCAAGGCATCTTCAATCTGCACCCCCATTTCATGTAGGTCAGAAAAGGTGGGAAATGGGACTACTATCATCTTTTGCATCAATTTCGTAGATTGCGCACAATCATCCGAATCTGGTCCTTGTCCGTAGGCCTTAAGGTCATCATTGAAGCCTTGGCCTCCATCCGTTACGAATTCAAAAACTCTCCTTAGGATCTTGTCGGTTGTCTCGAGATCACGAGTAGTGATCTCAATCTGTGTTGTATGAATATCGCGATGAAGGCCTCAGCCATTTCGGTCCCAATTTCTCTTCACGCCATCATCTAGCTTAGCATACCATGCAGACGCCACACCGACGATGGTTCACCAAACAGAGACAACTTCGAGCTCATCGAGGCCCATTGGCCTTAGAACGTCCAAAATAGTCTTAATGTACCATAGGGTCCCCTGCACCCATCGAACCGATCGATATGAGGCATTTTGAACTGTCGGGCAACACACAACAAGGCCAGGTAACCATCTTCAATATCGGGGATAGTCTTGACCCTTGAGATCTTTTGAATAACTTTTCAAGCTTGCTTAGTTTGAGTGCGGTGGGATCGGCCTCAAACTCAAAGGGAGAGTCTGTAGATTGGTGGGTGTTTTGATAGTTGAGGTTGAATTTGGGGTAGGGTTGGAGGTGGGGTGGTCTGTGGGTAGCTCAGACGGTCAACATTGGTCTCTCCCGACGTTAGGAACTCCGGTGGGGAAGAACTTGATGTGAAGCAGATGTTCGGTTTGTTGTTCTAGTCCGCAATTGTTTCGCCGTTCTCAATCAGGCTGTGGCTGTTCGGGCGGTTCTGCTGACGGACGCATCTCGTTGTATTGCTTTCATGCTCTCTGAAGGTGGCGCACCATCTCCTCCAAACCGCCATACTATCTCGTTTCGTTGATTATCGTATAAATTCCTCTGTTGGTAACACAAAACCCGATCTCTATCGAGCACAGTGGGGTAGACAAAGCCCTCGATCGATCGTTGTCTTGATGTCCTCCGCTTTGTTGACTTAGTTTAATGCTTAGGGGTAGTGAGTAGTACATCGGTTGTCCGCTATCGATCCTCGGATCGAAGGAGTCGACGCCTCGACCTGTGTGCTTGGGGAATATCTATCGGATCGGTAGCAATTGTGCTCAACTACCTAATAAAAGATAAATAAAACACATAAATAAACAGATAATCTGACAAAGATAACGGCCAGTAGTAATAATCACACAACACCGATTGGTATTTAAAATAAACGGTCGAATGCTGGATACACTGTTTCTCAACCACTGATCACTGATCATGAACCATTGCCCCTAGGCCTGAATCTGATATCCACAGACAACTGATTCCCAAAACACTGATACCGATGCCCTCGGGCCTGATACTTAAACTTGCAAACTGATCTGTATGTTCTCTGCAGAGTTACACTCTAAAGCACATAGCAAGTAAATGAGAACCAAAACACCCCTATATTGGGGTAGGGTTTCCCTGTCCTATTTTGTCAGGAGCTAGGGTTTCACTACGCACGCAGCGGTTTCAAACAACCTATATCGGGTAAGCAACCTGTCCTAGTTTGGAATGGTCACTATGGATTCCGACTATGCAACTAGGTCGAATGGTCCAAAAGGGTGCCCCGGTAAAACCGGGGTTTGTGTTCCCATGCTGGCAGAGCCCGCAACCGTCAAATTTATGGACATGCCTTGACAAGACAAGCCTCCCACAAACCGCCAGAATAGCAGATGGCCAACACGGTGTCCTAGGCGCACCAATGCACATGCAATGCAAAGAGACACATAAATGAAATCAAAACAGGATATCACGAGTTCGAGTCAAGCTCTCTAAACATCCCCAGCAGAGTCGCCAGAAACTGTAGCACGTCCGCGGGGGGACCTCGCGCTAACAGTTCGGACTCAATTTTGTGTCGGTTCTAAATCTGAACCAAAGAGTCCAAATCCGGCAAATCGTTTGAGAAAACAGATTTTTGAAAAGTAGTGCCAAACATGGACTGCTTTGCCAGATTACAGAGTCGCCACCTAAATATTTTTTATTGGGAAATTTAGGAAACCCTGACTCAGTGCCGAAGGCCACATGTCCGTCATCACCAAAGTGGTCTTGGCTCGGGAGCTTGGGTACGATCGGGGAAGGTCAGCTATGAGCACCCCCTTTCGCCCGGTCCGAAGACCGGCCTCTACTAACCGTGATATCCGTTTTTGAAAACGTTATGTGTTCTTATTCCAATTATTAACCTAGAATTACTATGTGATGCGCACAACACGAAAGTATAGACTAGATTGCCTAATTTGGGAATAAACATTGCATATCCGTTTTGTCTCGAAAAACGTGTTGTTTTCTTTTGCTACTCGCAAGTAGGCTAAAATGCGGATTTCAATGAGTTGTTCCAACTCAGGCAATCCAACCTCCACCCACAGGCATTCAAACAGTTTATCATGTAAGCACTTAGCCGCATGGCAAGCATACTGTCATGTTAACATTCACACGCATGCGATATGCTAAAGCCATAAACACTTACATCGTACTCCGTGCCAAGACAAGAAACTGGTTAGCAAACATGCATGACCTAGTTCATGTTAAGTGGCTAATGCGACACAAGCAGAAATGCAATCTGGAGTGGGGCTCGGCTAACCCTAAACATGGCATGTGAAATGCGCGAGTAGCACGTAGTCAATGTTGGAATTGAAAACTCAATGCAGTTTGTATGATGTGCCGAGCCCGATGTATGTAAACAAATGCATGAATGCACGCATGCATTGCATAAGGTATGTTAATATAGACGTGCCCTAATCTACCATAAGCAGGTAAATAAAAGGGTTAGAAAGAAATGGGGGTTGGAAGACATACACACACTCACCCACACTTATTACATTTTTGCCCTCGCTTGGAGGGACCAAAATAATAATACAGTCCCAAAATAAATGAATAAATATTAAAAATTCTAATTACTGAATAAATTAAACAAATAAATAAATGCAACGGGGCCTCAGCCCTGCCTTGGGATGTGCGAATGATGGATGCTCGACCCGACTTGCCCGGGAAACCCGCACTGCACGGGTTCTTTGGTTACATTTTCGCCTCTCCAAAAATTCCCAAAGTTTCATAATGCCTCCCAGATGATCTGAAATATCCCACCGGCTGGAAGAATTAATCACCGGCTCCTCCCATTGACCATCGGCTGCTTGTGGTGGTTATCGGCGCAAATAAAGTGCCGGTCGGCACTATAGAGTGCCGGTCGGCACTAAATTCCTGCAGGAGACAGTTGACAGCAGCAGCAAACAGCAGTGCATGGTATTGGTTTTTTTGGACATATTTATGCATGGCCAATGTTCCCTATCATGAAGGAGACTCAAGGAAGCATGGCTCTTGGTTCTAAGGCTACCAATTGTGCACTTTGGTGCATGATAGCCTAAGAATCAAGGTTGCATTTTCAATGTAAAAATGCATGCAAACAAACAAATGGAACCAAAACTTTATCATCCTTAAGTCAAAGGCCTTGGTGACTTGGGGAATGGAGGTGTGTTTTGCCACTTGAAGTGCAAACACCCCTCACTTCCCACACTTGGTTTAACACCCCAAACCAAGTAATGAAATGCATGTATGCAACATGGTCCAATGATGCAATCTAATAATGCAACTATCATGTTAAGTATGCAATGCCAATCATACAAGATGCAACATGCAATGTTAACATGAACAAGTCAAGCAATGGGGCCAACCTTTCACAATACTTAGTTAATCAAGCATGCAACAATCATAAAGCAAGCATGCCATGGATTTAACTACAAGGAGGCAGCCTTCAAAACCCCAAAATCAGTGGCAAAACACGCCTCAAAACATGAACAAAATGCTACACAAGCATGCAAGCCATAGAGCTTAAGGCTAAGACATAAAGTGAGACATTGAACCACCACTTAACAAGACCAAACATGGTACATATGAGGCAACCAAAACAGGTTTTTTTGGCATACGAAATAGCATCCAAACCCCCTTCATGGCATCCCCGAAAATGCACTAAACATGTAAGCATGCAAAGGCCTACTTTAAAGCATACAAGAGCACACCCTTAAAGCATGAACTAAGCCACATATGCCAACATACAAACATGACTAATGGACTGAAATAGGGTCTAGTATGATGCCAAATCATGGGATAAAGACAAGTTAAGCATGCTATAACTCCATACAAGCAAGGCCTACAAGCATCAATGCAAAACAACCATGTCAAGCATCTCAAATGTGACAAAATCAGTGGCTTACAGCCCTCTAATATAACAAAATAATGCTAGTATCTTCATGAAACTAAGCTAAAACATGCAAGGAAACATGACCTCAAAGCATGGCATCTTCTAGGCATAAGAAAGCATTTCAAAGCAAACATAAGAGACATGTTAAGGACTATGAAATCAACCTAAAACAGAGGCATAACATGTCAAATGAACCACAAATATGCTCTGAAATGAGGCTCAAAACAACAATACAAACATGCTATTCTTTGGGCCTAAAACAAAGGCAAACAAAGAGCCAAGGGGAGAGGGGTGTCCCTCCCCTATATGTGACTTCAAAACACCTCCCTCACCACTGAAAACCCACTGGTTTTCAGTGGTGAGAAGTTCAAGGACAACAAGTAAACAAGACTATACCAATAAGGCACCAAAATGGCCAAACAAGGCTTAGAAGGATGAGCCTTTGCTCAAACCACAAAAAGTCCTTAATGAAGGTTCAAGGGCAAGCAAAAACAAGGTTTTTTTATGTTAAACACAAAGCCAAAAGATCAAAGCAAGGAGGGTAGAAAGTAGTTGCAAGAATGGGGAAACTAAAGTGAAAAGCTCACCCTTGAAGATCCAATGAAGAACAGGTGGTCCAGCCCTCCTCAAGTGATCAAAACCAGTCCAAAATCACTCAAAACAAACCCCCAAGTCTCCCAATCTCGGAGCTAGGTGCAATAGTGTGTGTAATGGTGCAAAAATGAGGTAAAACACACTATTTGGACCCAAGAACACACACACAAGAGGAGAGAGAGGGAGATATAGATATATGGCAGAAATATATATATGTGAGCTCTGGTTTTTTGTCTCAAAAAAGTTCTAACCCTAAGCCAAGAGGAGAAGCCCCTCTCTTATAGGCCAAGAATGCTTACAAGCTAAGCAAAACAAAGCCTCATCCCTCCATACACGTGTATGGAGGAGAGCAAACAGCTTTACAGCTATGAGAAAATATCTCATAAAGCAACTGTACAGTGCTCGGCCGGCAAAAATGTCATTTTGACAAAATTTAGTGCCGGTCGGCACAAAAGAGTGCCGATCGGCACAATAAAGTGCCGATAGCAACTACAGCCAGCCGGTGGCCTCTAGCCCCAGCCGGTGGTGTGTGGGGATGCCTCACAAAGCATTCCCTGCCCTTCCAAGGCAAAACACAAGTGTTTGGTGCAAAACCAAACACAAACGGTCGAGTTCGGAGGTCCTGAGGCAGGGCGCGCGCAGCCGAGAACTCCGGGAACTCCAAACGAACACAAACATGGATAATCACCGAGTGTTCCAACGGTGACGTCCAAGTCTTGAGGACGGTCAAAAATGGGGTGTCTACACATGACAATGCATTTTCAGGCGAACGTTGCACCAACACCCTCCTTATCATGTTCATGACTCAAAGGAGGATGGTCCTTGATTCTCGGACCACCAATCGCGCATTTCAATGCGTGATGGCCCAAGAAACCAAGTGTGCCATTTCAATGTGGAATGAGATGCACACAAAACAAACAAGGGACCCCAACCTCTATCATAATCAATTCAAGAGGCAAGGCATGCATGCCGAATGCAACCTAAGCATGTGAGCCAAATATGCAATATGAGCATGAGGGCAAGCATATAAGCATGCAAGCATGTGACAACATATTAATGGAAAAACATGCGACGACATGTTAGGCAACCAAAAGAGAGAATGCATGCCAAATGCATTACAACCTAAGCATGCAACAGCATGTCATATATCTCAAGCAATGCAACACAATGCAATACGGCTAAGCATGTGTCAACAATGCAAGCAATGAGCATGCGAAACACTTATGCAACCAAAGCATGCAAACATGGAGCAATGTAACAACATTTGAGCAACATGCGAAAGATGGACTTAGACTAATTTGGGCAGCTCTCAGACAAGCCCAAAACAGTGGCCAAATGCCAAGGAAATGATGGCAAATGTTCATACAAACATGCATGCACACATGGTCCAACACCTAAGCATAAAGAAGCAACTTTTAAGCACACTTTAAAAGGGACAAACATGGGCATATGGCAAGCATACTAAGCTCTGGAAATCATGTTAAGGATGGTGCCAAGCCAACTAAACAAGACAAACAAGGCATGCAACTATGTCCAAAACTCAAGGCAAGCCAAGGGGCTTAAACCATGTCTATATGAAGCAAGTCCCAAAGGGCCATGAGGACTCAAAACCACCCCAAGGCAGACCAAAACAAGGTCAAAGGCACACCTAGATGGCATCTAAATGGCTTAAGTCTAAAGGCATACAAAAGGGTCCAAACATGGATCATGAAACACCAACCTTTTAAAGCATTAAAGGAGCATCAAATGCAAGCATACAAGCATGCCATATGGACTGAAATGATGTTATAAGTGGTGCCAAACCACTGAAACAAGCCAAGTAATGCATCCTCAACACTCACACACCCAAGGCTAACAAGCCAAAATGCAAGGTGGCTATACAAAGCATGTCATGGATGGCCAAAACAACCACAAACAGACCTTAAGGATACTAAAACATGCATAAAAGCTTTACAAAGCTTGGCCAAAACAAGTAAGCATAGTAGTCTAAATGCTAAGCACATGTTAAGGCAAATTCATGGCATTACAAGACAAGTATGCAAAGCAAGCATGGTGTGTCTAAAAAAACTTAAAACAGTGCTATATCATGACAAAATAAGCACAAATACTAGCTAAGGCATGGCCAACATGAACTCAACAATGGTGCTCACACATGAGGCTAAATATGACAAGTTTGAAGACAATAAGGAGAGGGAATGGCCCTCTCCTTCTTAGGACCTTAAAGCACCATCCCCACCACTGAAATCCCTCTGGATTTCAGTGGTGAGGAGGCCAAGACAAGGTGGTCCCGGAGCTCACCAAAAATAGCACAAAATGGGGGCCAAACAAGGCCTAAGAGGGGTCAAACAACCCCAAACACCAAAGCAACCTTAAACAACTATTTTAAGCACTTAAAATCAAAAATTTTATATGTTATAAATTAAGCTTAAAAATAGATGCAAGGTTGGCTAAAAGCCTACGCAAAAAGGGGGTATTTAAAGGGAAAGTTCTTACCCTTGTAGACCTCTTCAAGAACAATGCTCCAGCAGCCTTCCTTAGGTCTAAACCAGCTCAAAACCTTCAAGAATAACCCTTTGGCTCCTCATCAACCAAGGTAAGGTGTAAAACTAGGTGTCCTAGTGCAAAACTAAAAACAAAACCCCTTTGAACACACACAAAGAGCAAAAGAGAGGGAGAAATATAGATAGATAGATACACTATTTCTAACCCTAATCTAGACCTCTGGAACTTTTTTGTAACCCTTGAGGAGGGAGGAGAAGGCCTCCCTTTATAGAGATTCACTCTTGCAAAGCTTACAAAACAAGCTAGGCAAGAGTGAAATCCATCCATACACGTGTATGGAGGGGGTGCAAAGTGGGTGCCAGCTAGCACAGCTGGCACAAAAAATCTGCCAAAAGCAGATGCACAGTGGTCGGCCAGCCAAAAATGACAAATTGACCAAATAAATGGTTAACTGACCACAAAGAGTGCCGACCGGCTAAACATTTGGCCAATGGAAACAAAACAATGGCAGGTGGCCTCAAGCCATGGCTGGTGAGGTGTGGGGATGGCCAACAAGCCATTCCCTGCCCCTCAAAAGCAAAACACAAGTGTTTGGTGCAAAACCAAACACAAAACAGGCAAGTCGAGAGGTCTTAAGGCAACGCGCGTAGCCGAGACCTCTGAGAACTCAAGACGAACATGAACATGGATGATCACCGAGTGTTCAAACGGTGACGTCTAAGTCTTGAGGACGGTCAAAAATGGGGTGTCAACAAATTAATGTCACATTTCTTTTCTCCTCTTATTTGTATAATGCCAAAACAATTCCAAGCTCTCCAAAACAATATTGTCAATATATGAAGTATTTTTGTTGAATTTTTACTATCGTATGTATGAAATTCCTCTTACCAAATAGGACGATGACCATCTGAACCTTGCAATAGAGTATTTTTGTAGAACTTTTACTATAATATGAATGAATTTTAAAACCAATGCTAAACTGAAGAGCATGATTTTCAAAAGGTCAAATAAGGTAGCAAATTTCAATTTGCAAGCCAAATTAAATATTTACACAAGAAGAACGATGGCTTGATTGCAAACCTTAAAGGTTCTAATGGTATATTTACACTAACTTGGACTTGTAATTAATATAAGTAGATGTATAATTTGTGCTCTAATCATTCAAATATTTACCACACTTCAGTACTCTCACAAATTTACACACTCAAAAAATATCAATTCAACTTTCCACAACCAGTAGAATTTCAGTCCCACCCACTATAACATGATAAGTTTTTGTATTTTTAGTTTTGAGCTTGAATTTGGGATTTATGTCTAGAAATCAAACCCTATAGCAAGTGTGAGAAATCAACACAAAACAGTAGAGCAAGTGTGAAAAATCAACACAAAATGAACACAAAATTTGGGATTTTGAGTTAAGAAATCAACCCTTAATTTCCTTCCCTGTTTTTTTTTTAATCTTTGACAAGAAGGACCCAAACCTGCATAAATCATAACAATAAAGCCAATTTAATAGACACCCAACAACATACTAAGAACAACGAAGGCAAAGAACAAGCTACAAGTAGTTGGTAATGCTCAATGAGCATCATTTCCATATATTTCCTACTTAATTTCATACATTTCCTTACTTTTAAACCAGTTAATGACATAAGGAAACAAACAAGCCCTACTATTGATGGAAAATCATATAAAGATCTGAAGGCTTATTATTGAATAACAAACAGGCAACAACACAACACAAACATGTACCAAAAATTGAAATATTAATCATTGTGAAACAATTCGCCTCAAAATCTGTTGCTTTTGTATATTTCAAATGGCAACATTAGGGCAAATAGAAAAGCCCTACTATTGATGGAAAAGCATATGAATATTTGAATAATGAAGAAATACCACACAAAAATCTACACAAAAATTGAATAATAATCACTCTGAAATAATAGGTACGATTTCCTATGTATATTTCAATACTTGAGAACAAATCCAAATAAAGTAATAAAATCAAAATACAGATTTCATTCTCTCAATTTAGTTTTCTATGTAACCAAACATATGATAAGAAAATAACAAACATCAAGATATGAAGTGAAATTAGGGTTTTCAAAGGGGAGAGACTGTACATAAGTTTTGAGAAGAGCGATGTCGTCTTCATCAAGATGACGAGGGAAGACGAGAGGATGATATAAGTTTTGAGATCCAAATACATATTTTGAGTTAAGAAATCTACACACAATTAAACAAAAAAAAAATCATATAAAACCCTACAGCAAGTGTGAGAAATAGGGAAATAGAGGAAGGATGGGAGAGAGAAATACTTGTGATTCAGTGGTGGTGGTGATTTGCAACAGTGCCGGTGGCGATGTGCGACGGTGACCAGTGACGGTGGTGAGCGGGGGTGAGGTTTGGTAGTGTCAACAGAGTGCCAAAAGTGTTTGATACAGAATAGAGTGTATATCGAGTGTGTGTGAGAGAGACATAACAGAGCCAAAAGTGTGTGTGAACAGAGTGTATATCGGGCGCCAAAGTTAATTCGTTTCCCTCTTAAAAAAAAAAAATTCAATCTTTAGTGACTAAACTTTTGTTTTGTCGCCAAATCATAATGAATAACGACTAAATATTTTGTAATGAAAGATTGAGTAATAGCGACTAATATATTGGTAACCAAAAATATCATTTGGCTACTATTTTTTTTTCCAGCAAAAATTGAATATGCGACGACTAAATTTTTTTAGTCACCAAAAGTCTACAAATGTCCATATTATTTGGTGACTAAGCTATCTGTTTGTCGGGCAAATAACTGTATACGACGACTAAACCTAGAATTAGTAACCTAAAATATAGAGTTTTGGTGACTAATATTATTTTAGTAGCCTATTACTATATATTTAGTGACTAATTTTTTTTTTAGTCACCAAAAAACAATATATCTCGACTAAAATAACATGGTAGCTAAACCGTGAACTTATGGCTACTAAAAAAAAAACTAGTCGCCAAAAGGTATATTTTTGGTGACTAAATTTGTTTTGGTCGCCAAATTCGGTCGCCAAATGTTTTGTTGTAGTGAAGAAAACTAGTTGTGTTTCTTTCTTGTCATCGATTGCATGATTGGTGAAAATATGGAATGAACTATGCATTACTTATTGGTGAGAAGCATATATATATATATACTCACACACTAAAGAGATAAGGCCTTCAATCAAATTTCTAGAAAGATCTATTACTCGTTTCCTTGAATGTTTCAGTGATTTTTTGTGAAGTAAATAATGAAACAGCTTGAATTCTTGTAGGTGAACAATGTTGGGATTCTTGGAACCAAGATGGATTGGGATTCTTTGCAGTCATCAGAGGGTAGTTGGGTGAGTCTTTATGCATGATTCATTTCATTTGCCCTCAAGTAAATTCAAATTGCTGTGATTCCATTAATGCATACCATGTAATGGCCTTTGATATTCTATTTTTCCTTCTTTGTTTCACAAAGTTGCATGTTTTTTTTTATGAAAAGGTCATGATCTATACCTAATCTTTAAATTTCATGGAGATCACTATTATTATTACACGATTCCAAATAGAAAAGCAAAAGAGCAAAAGTGCACTTTTTATTAAATGTATATGTATATATATATATATATTTATATATATTTGGACAAGGTTTTCCTACATTCTGTGATAGGAAAACCTTTTGTTGCCTCATATGTGACAATCTCTAAGATGATTCATGTGCATAATTTACGTGATCAAAAGATCCCAAAAGTCATCATACTCCTTTTCAATAATTATTTCATGTTGTTTTAAAAAAAAAAAAAAAAAACGAGACATTATATTTTGGAGAAAGAAAAAAGTGGTTGAAGAGAGTGGAGAGTGCTCAGAGTTTAGTTTATAAGCTGGGTCAAAATCACTTCAATTGGCTTCTAATTTCATGCTTTGGTAATTAAACCTAAAAATTAAAACATGCTTTTTAGGTAATGGGTAATAGAAACCACAAGGATTATAACTGAATGATTTCATTAATGCAGGAAGAAGTTGTAAGCTCATGGAAAAAAGTAATGACTCAAAGCTACGAGCTGGGTAACGAATGCTTGCAAACGAACTACTACGGCACAAAAAGGATGATTGAAGCACTCATTCCCCTCCTCCAGCTCTCTGATTCACCGAGGATCGTAAATGTCTCTTCAGCCTTGGGGAAGCTAGAGGTATAAAAGTAACCATACCCTTCTTCACAAGTACAAAACTTGCACTCTAATTAAAACAAACTTACATAGCCTTACTAGCTTTCAACTCTGGATTAAAATTTAGTTGTTGAACTGAAAGCAAAAGTTTAACTATCTCTTACCAAAGTAATTATCAACGTTGTATTGTTGTTAGGTTCGGGCGGTTCTGTCTAGTCAAGACACATGGGTGACGCCACTTAATGATTAGTGGTGTCCGCTGAACCCCTTTCAAAAAATATTTTTTGAAACCATATATATATTTGTTTCTTTCAAAGTTATAATACAATTGTCACCACTAGAAAAATTGTTTTGAACTCCCATATAACTTTTAAAAATGTGTTCCTTTACTTTTAAAAATGTCTCGGCATCTATGAAATTTTTTCTTTCTCTCTTGTTTGCAAAATACTCAATTTTTATATGGTCTCATGATGAAATTAAAGGGAGTTAAGCATAGTGGAGATTTGTATTGTGTAGTCCATACGTTTCCTTTCTCATGGATGTAGAGGTTCTGTTTTCATATTTTCAAATTTATTGTTGCCAATTATAGTTGATCTTAGTTTTTGCACCTCCCCAAAAATATATACATTTGATAAACCTAATTTAACTCAAGATGATCTAATTCTCAATTATTCCATCATTAACATGAGAGAGAGAGAATGATAAATATTACATTCATTAATGTAAGGACCAAAACCCCTTTCTTTTCTATTCATGACTTTCTAGTAAGAATCATAAAAGAAATCACATGCATTCAGACATTCATTGTTTCTAAAATATAAATCTATGGCATGTGATGATAGAAATTTAAAGCAAGCTAAGTACAAAATAATACCCTATTGGCTATAAGTTCTAAGGCCTTGCTCGGTTATACAATAATGGTGTTTACACCCAAACACGATTAGCCCTTAGCTTACAAAAAGAAAACAAATAAAAACCGAGCTTCGTGTTCTAAAAGTTCTTTCTTGCCTTCACTTTGACAAAGGCACATCGCAATCACCTAAAAATGATTTCCACTAAGGGATGAGCATAAAGCTCAGCAGAGATAATCTAAATAAAGTGCATGCAGTTTAACAATATCATGAGGTGTAATGCATATGAGATGCCAATGCCAAAAATCATAAGTTTTCTCATTTTGAAACTCTCATGCCATGCACTTGTTCAACAGCATAACCAATTCAATTATGCACTTCATAGCACAAAGGGCGATGCATCGACCTTTGAAAATCCTAAATTTGGTGTCTACAAGTAGGCATAACTAGCACTACCAATCTCCACTTTACCGGCTCCTAACCGGAAGGCACGTGATACTTACTCCGTGCGTGTTTTTGATCTTTCACCTTGGACACTCAGGCCAACTTAAACAATACCAATCTACACCCCCTATTCGGATTTACCAAATGTATTTACACTACAAGGAATTAGTTATTTGGAGACTAAATTTTAGAGACCAATTCAATTTGGTCCCTAAAAACAATCTTTTAGAGACGAAAACATAACTTCTGATATTCTTTAATTATGAGCTCAAACACTCATTTGCCCTAATTTTGCAGTTCTCTCTCTCTCTCTCTCTCTCTCTCTCTCTCTCTTTCTCGTTTGAAGCACGATGTGAGAAAATGGATCATGAAAATTGATTTATCATTACTCATTAACGGTAGATCTATCAAACATACGAGATGTTAAGCTTCAATCAGGTAGATCTATCATTTTTCATACACACACACACACACACACATACACACACATACAGATCATGAAGTCTATGGGTTTGATTCTTCATCTTCTTTATATTTTATATTTTTATTTTTTTTGTCGATTTGAGATCTAAAGCTTCGTTCACAACAGATCCATCATTTCTTTCAATTTATTTATTTTTTTTGTAGATGTTGTGCATCTCTCACTCTCTCTACCTCATATGTATGTGTATCTATAGATCTACGAAGAAAACAATTTACGATTGTAAGTTATCTGTCTTTTATTATTATTTTAATTTTATTATTAATTTTACTGTTATTTCAGTTATCTAATATTTTAATTATTGTTGCTGTTATTATTTTAATTTTATTTTATTGTTAATCTTATTATTCTGTTAATTTTTATTTGTTCTTGTCCCTGTCTTGCTTGCTTTTGCCCTTTTGGTATTAGAGCCCTTTACTTGTCAGTCCATTACTCCAATGCCTTCTAATAATCCATATAGAACTTCAAGAGCAGATTATGTTCTTAAACCCCAACCAGTCCATCTTTTCTACAAGGAATCAGTCCATAAAAATATTCACAATGTCAATGAACTAGTTACCTCATATTTCTCTTTTGGATGGCATTTCATTCCATCCCATCTGGAAAAGTCAATTACTTTTTATAAAGACATCCTCTTTCATTACCAGTCCATAGTCATCAAACCCATCTATGACTGAGTCAATGCTAGTAAAATCATTTACAATTCTTTATACATACACAATATTGTATCCATGGAGGAGTGGGGTCTCCATTTTCTCCTTCTTGACCTTCCCAATCACAAGATACAATATAATTATTATGATTATATGGATGCCTGGTTTAAGATCCTTCTCCATGAAAATGAGTCATACAGTCATTCATGGTTCTTGTCTTTTGACCATAAATTCAAGTCAGAACTTCCTTCATAGTTTCTGAGATGGTGGTCTCAACATGGTGCCATCCAAGAAATTATTCCTACTAATTTAATGGAACAAGTCTGTAGTGATCCCAGTTTTGCCACTTCGTTGAGTATGTCGGGGATCGAGCTGTCCGTCGACTCATGAGGTCGGTAGCTCCTTGGCGGTCCTAGGCGCCTTGGCTGAGGGCATCAAGCAAAAAAAAATGAAAAATGCATTAGAAGTTGCTTGTCCGCTCGAGCGGCCGTTTATGAGTTCAAGGGGAGAATGTTTGGTTCCAAAAGTTTGACATGTCTGCAAAAGTACTGGAAAAGTGTATTTGACGCTCGAGCGAACCATGTTATATCAGTTCGTGAATATGATATTTCAGATCACTTTTGTATATATATCTCTCTCTAAAATCCCTTTCCTCTCTCTTCTCTCTACATTTCCCTATGCCAAATTGGATCAAAACATTGATTTCTCAAGATCCATTAGAGTTCTACCATAAGTTCTTCATCAAAGTTGGTTAACTTTTTGATACCGTTGATTTTGGAGGTTTCATCTCATTTCTTCTTCAAAACTTGAGGTAGGGATTTTCTTAGAGTTATATATATATATTTTTGCAAGATCTAGATGATTTTTGAAATCATCTTTCGATAGCTTTGAAAATTGATTGTTGATTCAAGAAGTTGAGCGATTTTGAAAGTGGGTTTGTCTCTTATTCTTTTAAAATGATCTTATGGGTTTTGATCTTCGTTGATTGAAGAAA
This sequence comes from Camellia lanceoleosa, assembly GCA_025200525.1. Classification (NCBI taxonomy): domain Eukaryota; kingdom Viridiplantae; phylum Streptophyta; class Magnoliopsida; order Ericales; family Theaceae; genus Camellia; species Camellia lanceoleosa. The sequence continues at coordinate 102,446,736 of CM045763.1, read as the reverse complement.
AGATGATTTTGAAAAGTTTTCTTTCAAAAGATTTGAGTTGTATTGTTTTGGTGAGAAAACTTAGAATTTGAGGATTTTTTTAAAAGAGATTGAAAATTCATGAATGATATTGTTATATTTATTTTGTGTGTCAAAATAAACAGGTGCTTGGAAAATTTCTTATTTATATTTATATAAATGATGACTTTTAGGGAATATAAGAATTGTTGTTCATTTTGGAAAATATTATTCAAAACGTTGAAATAGTCTTGAAATGACTAATTGTTGAGGATACTTGAGAAAAGAGAATTGTGTTATTCCTTGGATGATGAATTGGAATAAAAATATTTATATTCATCTTGTGTTATTGGCATATCAATTCATTTGATTACATTAAACTTTGAAAGTTGATTTGAAAATTTGCATTGAGGAAAGAATATTGAGAAACAAGTTTTTATGGAATGGTTTTAGGGTAAATACGTTAGTAAGTCTTGATAGGTGGTGTAGATGATATTGAATAAGTTGGCTTGGGAGTCCGGGTTGAAAGACTGAAAACTCGTGCGGATAGGTGTCGAGCCTTCCGGTTAATACCTGTAAAAATGACAAATTGGTAGTACTTGTATAGTCTACTTGCAGACACTGACCTAGGGATTATCAGAGTCGTATTTACCGCCCTTGAAATAAATTGTTAAGTTTTGAACAATTGAAATTGCATAATATCATTGAGCATGATGGTTTTCAAAAGATGAAAATGTGATTTATCTTAAAAAAGGGCATAGCATGGCATGTACATTTCATCTCTTGAGACTTGTATAAAATGTATATATTTTGTTAAGAATTTCCTACTGGGCTTTATGCTCACTCTACGGGATTTTTGTGCAAGAAAAGATGTGGTGATCCCACCCAACTAGGGGTGTGGAAGTATGTGTGTTGGGAGTATAATACTCTCATTTTGCTGTGACTCTGTGTGTAAGCCAAGGGCTGTGTTTGTGTGGGTTTGAATAACCGTTTTGTGTAACCAGGCTCAAGCCTTGGAAACTTGTAAACCCTTGGGGGTATTTATTTGTTTATTTACTTGTTGTTGGTATAGCGATCCCGGTTCTTCCTTCTTTGGTTGTTGTATCCGGACTTGGTTCCGTGGATGTCGGTAGTTGTTTTTATCTTGTTTCCGTCCTTCAATACTATGTATTTGAGTTATAGGATGTTTGGATAGGTTTGTTACAGGTTGGTAGTGAATTTGAACAAAGTGTTGCTGTCCAGAATTTTGTATCCTCGCTCGAACGGGACTTTTGTCGCTCGAGCGAGCTCTGCGTTTTAGTTCCTTCACTCGATCCAGGGTCCCTTCGCTCGAGCGAGAGTTGAGTTTTGTGTCTGGTAGCTCGAGCGAGAAGTCCTTCGCTTGAGCGAGCATCTGCGTCCAGTACTGGACCCGAAGGGTGCAGTTCTTCGCTCGAGCGAGCTTTCCTTCGCTCGAGTGAGTGAGGTGTATGTTTTGAGTTCCTTCGCTCGAGCGAGCATTCTTGCACTCGAGCGTGCTTTTGGGTTGCAGACCTGAAGCATCGCATTGTTGGCTCGAGCGAGGATTCTTTGTGTCTGTTCGCTCGAGCGACCATTCCTTCGCTCGAGCAAGCCTGTGTTATATCAATTCGTAGCAGCGGTTTTCAACATCACTTTTTCACCCTCTTTTGATTTCAAAACCCTAGGTCCGTTATCTCTCTCTCTCTAAACACCTTCTCTCTAGGTTTTCATCTCCATCTAGTGTAATCTATCCTAAGTCCTTTGTAAGAAAGGTAGAGTGGGTTGAGGGCTTCATTTTAATCTGAAAGTTTGGCGATTTGAAGCACTTTGGTTTTTGGCCTTCATCTCCGTTTGGGCTCTAATTTCGAGGTAGGGATACCCTACTCCATCTTATAGGTTTTGTCATAAGTTTTAGTCATTTTGATATGTTGGTGTTGTTTGGTAATTTTGGGAAAAGTTAGGGTCTGAATTATAATTTGATAGAAAGGGGGTTTTTCATATATTAAACTCCATATGTTTGTAAATCATGAAAAATGACATTGTTAGTGTCAAATTGAGAAAATTGAACCTTAGGTTAATTTTTGAGGAAAGGGGGAAAAACCCTAATTGTTGAAATAAATTAATTTGTACAATTAATTTTGGGAAAAGTGTGGAATTAAGTTTAATTCATTAAATTGGGAAATTAAGAGGTTAAATGGTGTAGTTGGATAATTTAATCACTCACCTATGAAAATGTTGAGGTTATATCTATTGATACATTTATTTCCTGTTTAGAAATAACTGTTTTGGGCTATCGATGGAGGATAGTCTTGATTGTTGTAGACATTGCATGCTGATTAGGGAAAACTGAAACTAATCACGTTGAATAAGTCATTGAATACGACGGTTGAATTAATACAGCAAATACGTGTATTAATTGAATAGTGTATATGACAAGTGTTAAATACATTGTATATGCATATTGTTTGGGAGGAGATAGGGGATGTACTCCATGGTTTGAAGGAAGATAGGGGATGGACTCTCAAACCTGTTTGGGAGGAGAAAGGGGATGGACTCCATTAGTACAACAAATATGTGTACTTATTGATTTATGGAAGTGTTTTAGTATGGGCCTTAGCTTCATTTGAATAATTGATATTGGAAGTAATATTAATATGAGATGTAATCTCATTTTATTGTTTGGCCAGGTTCTGAGCCATGTTTGTATAATGGAAAGTTGGTTAAATAATGGAAAGTGAAACCTATCATGGACATAATGGTCATGAAACTGTATTCTGATGCAATTGAATTTTAAGTGTTAACCATCTATCGAATGCTATTACTTTAGCCAATTCTTATATTTGGTTTAGTGTATTTCTGCTGGGCTGTGGCTCACCCTATATGGGAACTTCATTTTCAGGTCCAGGTGATATGCAACCTCCAAGGATTTAGCTAGGGAGGATTTGGAGTTGAAGACTCTTCTTTTTAGTTATTTTGTTATTTTGATGTTACATGTAAATTCAAGCCTCGGGCTTAATATTTAGAACAGTTAGAACTCAGTTTTTTTGTGTCCAAGCGTTGGCTTGGAAAGCTGTAAGCCTGTAGGGCATTTACTTTCGTTTACATGTAATGTCTCTCAATAAGAATACTCTGATGAATAGAAGAATGTCTTATTTTCTTATGTCAATGCATGTCAATATTGTATGTATTATGGGTTTATTTTTGAGGGTGTGACAACTTGGTATTAGAGCGTACCAGGTTTGAATACTTTGGGTACGTGGGAAGTGATTAGTATCACAATGGGTTCGTCTCGTTTGATAGAGACTTAGTTGTACTGTCATATGCTTATGTGATAACATGTTATGTGACTATGTGGGTATGGAATGTAGTTTCTAGGATGTTGATTGGATCCTTGAGTTTCTATGAGTCTTGTTCGAAAAGCACTTGAACAATGCTATTTCTAACCGGAACTCTAGCAACGCCTCGGGACTATCATTATCCAGGAATGAAATTCGTTGGTGCTTATGTGATTATGTGCTTACGTGGAGTGAATTATTGTTGTCCAATGCATTAGGACGTGAGTGTTATAGCTTCGGTACATTTGTTAATGTGCTAACGTCTTTGTTACCTTTATTAGGATGTCAGGACGAGGACGAGGACGAGGACGAGGACGTGGTAGGCATGGTAGGCAAGAGATGCCTATACCGGACGAGATTTCGGAGCAGCAGGAGGGTGTTGGTCAGGCCAATGTGGCCAAGCCAGTAGGTCAGTAGGCTATGGGCGCCTTAGCCCGCGAGATAGCAGGAGCATTTAGGGAGTCTGTGGGCATTCTCAGAGCTGAGAATCAAGCCCAGGTTCATGTTGCAGATGCAGGGTCTGCATTTCTGAAGAGGGAGTTCTTCCGGTCTAACCCGGACGAGTTTGTGGGTGATCCAAAAGAGCCGCTTAAGGTAGATGAATGGCTCGAACAGACAACGAAGATGTTCGAGATGCTTGGCATCGAGGACGGGGTTCTAAAGGTGACCTTGGCATCTTTCGGCTAAAGGGGATCTTGGTCGGTGGAAATTCACGAGGGGCCGTATAGGAGGGACTTGGAAGGCCTTCGTAGATGCTTTTCAAGAGAAGTTCCTGTCTCCAACTGTCAGGGAGAGGTTGAGGGAGCAGTTCTGCCAACTTAAGCAGCTGAGTTCTTCAGTGGCCGAGTTTGAGGCCGCATTTACTAGCTTATCCAGGTTTGCACCTGAGCTGGTGGCGTCTGAGGAACGCCGTTGTCTGGAGTTTGAGAAGAAGTTGAGGCATGGCCTCAAGATGAGAGTTGGGGGTTCCATGACCCGGGAGTATGGGCGTCTGGTGGATGCTGTAGCCTATATGGAAATCATGATGCAGGAGGAGGAGGAGAGACAGAGGGGCTCCAAAAGGAGTCAGGATGGCCAGAGTGATGGCAGGAGACAGAGGGATTTTAACCCTCAGCAGTCTCAGGGTGGTTTTGCTAGATCAACCTTTCCAGTGCCGAGTACAGGTTCTGGGAAAGGCAGTTAGAGAGACATTACCTGTTTCAAATGTGGTCAGCTGGGCCACAAGTCTCCAGTTTGTCCGCAGAAGGGAGGAGGGCAGAGAGCAGCTTCATCTTCGGCTCGACCCCAGAGCCAAAGTCAGGGCAGGGGCCAGCTGCTTTCTTATTACCAGTGTGGTCAGGCGGGGCACCTGAAGAGGTTTTGCTCGCAGTTGGGTGGCACATCTAGTGCATCTGGTTTGAGGCAGACTTAGAGTCATCAGCCAGCTCAGTCAGTTCAGGCCTCAAGGGCCAATCAGGGGGCTTCATCGTCCCAGTTTGCGTAGCAGTCTTATGCTCCTAGGGGTGAGCAGGTAGATCAGAGACCGTCAAGGCGCGTGTATGCTGTTACCACGCAGGATCTTATGCCTGCTCTATCTGTCGTGAGAGGTACCTTCTTATTTTGCAACTCGGTTGCCAATGTATTGATTGATACGGGAGCATCACATTCTTTTATATCCGCTGCATTTGCATCTGTTTTGGGGTTGGAGTTGGCATAGTTAGCATCTCCTATTTGTGTTATATCACCTGTTGGGGGTGAATTGATTTTGAAACAAGGGTGTCGGGGTTGCGATATAGAGGTCGTCGACCGCCGACTTCCATTTCCTTTTGTGGTTATGCCTATGTCAGGTTTTGATGTCATTTTGGGTATGGACTGGTTATCGTCATATCAGTGTTATTATTTATACCGCCAGATCACCTTGTATGTACCTTTGATGAGGATTGTTTCCATTTCTTGGGGGATCGGGTTAGTAGTGTTTTGCCACCGGTGTATGATCCGCGAGGGCGGAGTGAGCTTAGTGGTCTTCTTGCTAGCTTTATCAGTAGTGAGTGTGATGAGACCTAGACCGTATTGCCAAGGGTGGTTTGTGAGTACTCGGACGTCTTCCCGAGGATCTTGTCAGTTTGCCACCCCATCGAGAGATTGAGTTCTTTATTGACCTAATGCCTGGCACGGTACCGATTTTTATGGCACCTTACCGTTTTGCCCCAGCCGAGTTGAGTGAGTTGAAGATTTAACTCCAGGAGTTGCTAGATAAGGGCTACATTCGCTCTAGTGTTTCATCGTGGGGAGCACCGGCCCTCTTTGCTAAAAAGAAAGATGGTGCCTTGAGACTTTGCATTGATTACCGGAAATTGAATTGGGCTACGGTCAAGAATAAGTACCCTATGCCTCGTATAGATGATTTGTTCGATCAGTTGAAGGGTTCCCGTTGTTTCTCTAAGATAGACTTGAGATCAAGTTACCACGGTTGAGGTCGAGGAGGAGGATATTAGAAGGCGGCATTCGTCGCGGTATGACCATTATGAGTTTCTGGTGATGCCTTTTGGGCTCACCAATGCACCGGCAGTGTTTATGGATTAGATGAACCGGATATTCCGGGAATTCTTAGATCGTTTTATAGTCGTCTTCGTGGACGACATTCTGATTTATTCACCTTCGGAGGAGGAGCATGAGGAGCATTTGAGAGTGGTGCTCGAGTTGCTTAGAGCCCATAAGCTTTATGCTAAGTTTGGGAAGTGTGAGTTCTGGCTAACGGAGGTGAAGTTCTCAGGCCATGTAGTCTCCGGGGAAGGGGTGTCTGTTGATACATCCAAGATAGGCGATGCAAGATTGGGCCTGACCTAAGAGTGTTTTGAGATCCATGATTTTACGGGATTAGCTAGTATTACCGCAGATTTGTGAAAGATTTCTCCAGGCTAGCTTCACCGTTGACTAGATTGATGCGAAAAGGAGTCAAGTTTGTATGGAGTGAGACTTGTGAAAAGTCGTTTCAAGAGCTGAAAGTTAGATTGACTACCGCTCCGATTTTGATTATTTCGGAGAGAGGTTTGGGTTATGCTGTTTATTGTGATGCCTCACGAGAGGATTTGGGTTGTGTGTTGATGCAAGAGGGGAAACTGGTTGTCTATGGCGCACGTTAGTTGAAAATACATGAGAAGAATTACCCTACACATGACCTAGAGTTAGCAGCTGTGATTTTTGCCTTGAAGATTTGAAGGCACTACCTTTATGGTGAGAGGTTCGAGGTATTCTCGGATCATAAGAGTCTGAAATATCTATTTACACAGAAAGACTTGAACTTAAGGAAGAGAAGGTGGATGGAATTTATTGAGGATTACAACTTTGAGTTGCACTACCATCCAGAGAAGGCCAATGTTGTGGCCGATGCCCTTAGCAGAAAATCCATTAGTGATGTAGCTTGTATAGCCATCTAGGAGTGGGAGATGTTGGGTGCACTTGGCGAGTTTGACATGTCTTTGGGCGAATCCGTTGAGGCTGCGGCCTTGTTTTCTGTCGTTGCGTAGCCTACACGTGTGACTAGAGTGTTAGAGGCACAGAGAGGTGACCTTGAGGTAGAATCCCTCCGAGAGAAGATCTCCAATGGGAAGGTTGAGAAGGGTTTGTCTGTGTATCCCGACCTGTGTGTGAGATACTGAAACCGTCTGTTTGTGCCGGAGGCTTGCCGAGAGGAGGTACTCCGAGAGTTTCACCATCGCGTCTTGCAGTGCATCCGGGGGGCACCAAGATGTATCGTGATTTGGGTCGCCAGTTTTGGTGGCGGGGTATGAAGAAAGATGTGGCAATTTTCGTATCGAAGTGCCTTACTTGTCAGCAAGTGAAGGCCGAGCATCAGAGGCCAGCGGGTTTGTTGCAACCCTTGCCTATTGCCGAGTGGAAGTGGGAGCATGTCACTATGGACTTCGTTATAGGTCTTCCGAGGACTCAGCAGGGTAGTGATGCTATTTAGGTGGTTGTAGACCGGTTGACTAAAACAGCGCACTTTATCCTTATGCGCGTGAGAGATTCGGTAGATCATCTTGCCGACTTATATATCCGGGACATAGTGAGATTGCACGGGGTCCCAGTGACGATCATCTCGGATAGAGATCCTCGTTTTACTGCTAGGTTGTGGCAGAGTTTGCAAAGTGCCTTAGGCACTAAGTTGACCTTTAGCATGGCGTACCACCCCCAGACTGACGGGCAGTCCGAGCGTACTATTCAGATCCTTGAGGATATGCTTCGAGGTTTTGTTCTTGACTTTAGTGGGTTGTGGGAGAGGCACTTACCCTTGGTGGAGTTTGTCTACAACAACAGTTTTCAGTCTAGTATTGGTATGGCATCATTTGAGGTCTTGTACGGCCGATCGTGTAGGTCTCCAGTTTGTTGGGCCGAGGTGGGTGATGCACCTTTGTTGGGTCCAGAGTTGGTAAGGGAAATGATGGAAAAAGTTGAGCTTATCCGTAGGAGGCTTGTTACAGCCCAGAGTCGTCAGAAATCTTATGCCGACCGTTGGAGGAGACCTTTGGTATTTGAGATGGGTGATCATGTCTTTCTAAAGATATCACCTAGGCGGGGATTGATGAGGTTTGGGAAGAGTGAGAAGTTGTCCCCTCAGTTTATTGGCCCTTTTGAGATCCTTGAGAGGATTGGTGAGGTTGCCTATCGTTTAGCTTTGCCGCCTCAGTTGTCCGGAGTTCATGATGTATTTTATGTGAGTATGCTTCGGAAGTATGAGCCGGATCCATCGCATGTATTAGATTGGACCGACTTAGAGGTAGATGAGGATGCCTCGTATGAGGAGAGGCCGGTTCGGGTCTTGGATAGGCGGGATCAAGTCTTGCGAGGCACTTGGTAAAAGTTCTGTGGAAACATCACGGAGTGGAGGAAGCCACTTGGGAACTGGAGTTGGAAGTCCGTGAGAAATATCCAGACATGTTCGTTGATGTGCAATCATGTATTAAGATTTTGTAATATTATTGAACTTTAAGAGCATTATATATGTCTTAAGTTGTAAAACATTGTAGATGTTTTGGTTTATGGAAATGTAGTAGAACTTGCCTTGAAATGGAAGTTTATTTTAACATTGTGTATGTTAAATATATTGTGAAAATGAAAGCATGATATTAATGTTGCAAATGTTATAGAATTGTGGAGAATGTGTTGAAATTGGTGAATTTCAAGGGAAAGCATGTTAATAATGCATATTGAGTTATATAATGTGATTTGCCTCTTAAAAACAAATGAGATTGACCGGTAATGGGTCAGGTTGTTTAATATTATGTTGTAATATTGTGGTAAATTGAGAAAAAGTTATTTTTGAAAACTTGTACTTAATTTTAGGGACGAAATTCCTTAAGGGGGGAGGTTATAGCGATTCCGATTCTTCCTTTTTTGGTTGTTGTATCCGAACCTGGTTCCGTGGATGTCGGTAGTTGTTTTTATCTTGTTTCTGTCCTTCAATACTATGTATTTGAGTTATAGGATATTTAGGCAGGTTTGTTACAGGTTGGTAGTCAATTTGAACCAAGTGTTGCTGCCCAGAATTTTGTATCCTCGTTTGAGCGAGACTTTTGTCGCTCGAGCGAGCTCTGTGTTTTAGTTCCTTCGCTCGATCCAGGGTCCCTTCGGTCGAGCGAGAGTTGAGTTTTGTGTCTAGTAGCTCGAGCGAGAAGTCCTTCGCTCGAGCGAGCATCTGCGTCTAGTGCTGGACCTGAAGGGTGCAGTTCTTCGCTCGACTCGAGCGAGCGAGGTGTCTGTTTTGAGTTCCTTCGCTCGAGCGAGCATTCTTGCGCTCGAGCGTGCTTCTGGGTTGCAGACCTGAAGCATCGCATTGTTGGCTCGAGCAAGACTTTCTTCGCTTGAGCGAGGATTCTTTGTGTCTGGTCGCTCGAGCGACCATTCCTTCGCTCAAGTGAGCTGTGTTATATCAGATCGCAGCAGCGGTTTTAAACATCACTTTTTCACCCTTTTTTGATTTCAAAACCCTAGGTCCGTTATCTCTCTCTCTCTACACACCTTCTCTCTAGGTTTTCATCTTCCTCTAGTGTAAATCTATCCTAAGTCCTTTGTAAGAAAGGTAGAGTGGGTTGAGGGCTTCATTTTAATCTGAAAGTTTGGCGATTTGGAGCACTTTGGTTTTTGGCCTTCTGTAACAAGTCCGTGAGGGACCTCGTGCTACAGTTTGGACTCGATTTGTGTCACAGTTCGTAATCTAGAACCAAAGAGTCCAAATTCGGCAAATCGTTTTTTGAGAAAACAGATTTTTAGAAAAGAAGTGCCAAACATGGACTGCTTTGCCAGATACAGAGTTGCCACCTAAATATTTTTTAATGGGAAAATTTAGGAAACCACGACTCGGTGCCAAAGGCCACGTGTAACGTCATCACCAAAGTTGCCTCGGCTTGGGAACTTGGGCACGATTAGAAGGTCACTATAAGCACCCTCTCGCCCGATCCGAAGATCGGCCTCTACTAACCATGATATCCGATTTTGAAAACGTTATGTGTTCTTATTCCGATTAATTAGCTAGGATTACTATGTGATGTGCACAGCAAAACAAGTATAAACTAGATCGCCTAATTTGGAACAAAGCATTGCATATCCGTTTGTTTGGAAACGTTTTGAAATTTGCTACTCGCAAGTAGGCTAAAACATGGATTTCAACGAGTTGTTCCAACTCAAACAATCTAACCTTCACCCCCAGGCATTCAGGCAGTTTATCACATAAGCATCTAACCACATGGTAAGCATGCTGTCATGGTAAACACTCACACGCATGCGGTATGCTAAAGCATAAAATACTTACAAAGTACTCCATGCCAAAATAAAAACATGTTAGCGATCAATGCATGATCCAAGTCCATGTTAAGTGCCTAATGCATCACATGCAAAATGTCACTAGAATAGGCTCGGCTAATCTAGGGATGGCATGCAAGATGCACAGGAAGCATGTATTCAAGTTAAATTTGAAATATAATGCAATTAGCATGATGCGCCGAGCCCGGTGCATGCAATACTGATGAAACGCATGCATAACATGAGGTATGCTAAAGTAAACATGTCCTAATACTAACCATCAAAGCAGGTAAGTAAAAGGGAGAAAGAAGTGGGGGTTGGAAGACATTCACACACTCACCCACACTTATTACAAACTTGCCCTCGCTCGGAAGGACCGAAAGAATAATACAAACTGAATAAATAATCAACTATCCTAGCTAATTACTTATCACAGACCAACTAAATTAATTAAGCAAATTAATTAATCTAATTTAAGCAATAAACAGTTCCGGGATGAAGACCCAATGCGGTGCGCGCTCGGTTTTGCTCGGAAATCCGCCACCATGCACAAGATGCCTCTGTTTTCCCTGCTCTACTCCTCTGAAGACTGCCAAAGCCTCAGGGTTTACTCTCTGGATGCTGAGAAACACCACCGGCTGAAGGAAAACACCACCGGCCATGTAGAATGGTCACCGGCCATGAATTTAATCCACCGGCCAAAAATGATAGCCGGTCGGCACTTTATTTAGCCGTCCGGACAAAAATTCCTGCAAAATCTGGTTTGACAGCAGCAGAGGGCAATACTTGGCATGGCAATGCATTTCGAGCAATGTATGCACCAATCACACCCCATATCATGTTTATGACTCAAAGGGACATGAACCTTGGTTCTCGGACCACCAATCGCGCATTTCCATGCATGATGGCCCAAGAAGCCAAGTGTGCACATTTAATATGGAATGCAATGCACATGATCAAACCAAGGGGAACTCAACCTCTATCATAAGCAATTCAAGAGGCCAAGTATGCATGCTAATGCAATGCAACCTAAGCATGTTAGCTAGCATGCAACATGGAGATGCAAAGAAGCATACAAAACATGCAAGGCATGAGACAATGCAACTAATAAGCATGCAAGGTACAATGTGGGTGTTTAAGCATGCGAGCAAGCATGTGACTTCATTCAATCATGCAATTTCAATCATGCAACAACTCATCAATATGCTACAACATACAAGGAGTGCATGCAACAAGCAAAGAGGTGGACTTAAACTAATTAGGCAACTCTCAAGCAAACCTAAAACAGTAGCCAAAGTACTTAAGGTGAAGGACTAACACACACACACATGCACATGTTCATGGGCCACCACTTAAGCACAAAGAGGGACTCTCAAGCACACTTAAGAGGTTACAAACATGGGTGTATAGCATGCATGGAAAAGCTCTAAAGTCATGTTATAAGAGGTGCCAAACCAAGCAAATAAGGCAAGCATAGCATGCGACAAGCAAAGCCAAGAACCTAAGACAAGCCAAGGGGCTTAAACCAAGATCATGTGACACATGAAGCAAATGGCCAAGTTGGATTAAAACAGTCCCAAATCATGCCAAAACAGGGACAAAGGCAAACCTAGATAGCATCTAAATGGTCTAAGTACGGAGGCACTCACAAATGCTAAACATGGAGCATACAACACAAACTTCTAAAGCATCAAAGAAGCATTGAAAGGCAAGCATGTAAGCATGTTATAAGGACTAAAATTGCATGTTAAGTGGTTCCAAACCACTGAAATAAATTGAGCAATGCATGCTCAACACTTCACATATTTAAAGTCTACAAGCTATAAATGCAAAGGGGCTATGCAATGCATGGCAAGTATGACTCAAGCAATTTAAAACGGGGCTAAAGCATACAAAAACATGCACTAAAGCTTCACAAAGCTAGGCTTGAAACATGCTAGAACTAGGGCTTACAACCTAGGCATGTTAAGGCCTAAACATGGCATTACAAGGCATGTATGCTAAACAAGCATGGTGTACCTAAACCAACTCAACTCAATGCTATTTCATGGCATAATAAGCATAAAAGTCAGTTAAGGCATGGCCAACATGAACCTAAACTAGGTGCTCCCTCAAGAGGCAAAAAGTGCCCTTTTCAAGGACAACAAGGAGAGGGGGTGGCCCTCTCCTTCCTAGGACCTCAAGGCACCATCCTCACCTCTGAAATCCCTCAAGATTTCAGTGGTGAGGAGGCCCAAACATTATGGTCCCGGAGCTCACACAAAATGGCACAAAACAAGGGTCAAACAAGGCTTAAGAGGGGTCAAACAACCCCAAAGCTTAAAACACTCTTAACAAACTATTTAGAGGCCTCAAAAAAAAACTTTTACGTATTATATGCAAAGCCAAAAACTAGTTGCAAGATAGGTAAAAGTAGTGTGCAAAAATGGGGAATAAAAGGGAAAAGTGATTACCCTTTTAGACCTTCTTCAACAATGGAGCTCCAGCAGCTTCTTGAGGTTGAAATCAACTTCAAAACTCTAAAAACAACCCTCAAGGGCCTCAGCTCCAAGGAAAGGTGTGGTGGTGTGTGTTTGTGTGCAAATCTAAGCCTAAACACACACAAGAGAGAGAGATAGGGAGCTGGGAGATGAGCAAACCCTAACCCTAGAACTCAAACCTTAAAAATGGCTGTCTAAAATGTCTAACCCCTGACCAAGAGAAGAAGCCTTCTCTTATAGGCAACTCCCTCTTGTAAGGCTTCCAAAACAAGCCATCCAAGAGGGAAATCCCTCCATACACGTGTATGGAGAGGAATAGTGGAGTGCGGCTATCACGTGGCACAAAATATCTGCTAAAAGCAGATGAACAGTGGTCGGCCAGCCAAAAGTGACTTTGGCCAAAACTTATGGCCGGTCGGCCAAAAATAGTGCCGGTCGGCCAAACATTGGCCGATGGCAAGAAAAGACAGCCGGTGGCCTCAAGCCATGGCCGGTGGTGCGTAGGGATGCCTCAAAAGGCATTCCCTGCCCCTCAAAGGAAAAACACAAGTGTTTGGTGCCAAACCAACCACAAAACAGTCGAGTCGAGAGGTCCTGAGACGAGGCGCGTTGCCAAGGCCTCCGGGAACTCAAGACGAACACAAACATAGATGATCACCGAGTGTTCAAGCGGTGACGTCCAAGTCTTGAGGATGGTCAAAAATGGGGTGTCTACACCTTCATCTCCGTTTGGGCTTTAATTTCGAGGTAGGGATACCTTACTCCATCTTATAGGTTTTGTCATAAGTTTTAGTCATTTTGATATGTTGTTGTTGTTTGGTAATTTTGGGAAAAGTTAGGGTTTGAATTGTAATTTAATAGAAAGGGGTTTTTCATATATTAAACTCCATATGTTTGTAAATCATGAAAAATGACATTGTTAGTGTGAAATTGAGAAAATTGAACCATAACCCATTCTACCATAAAACTCATAGACCATCTCTAGCAACAAGCATCCTCCACCGATGGCCAAGAACAAAACTCTAGACGTCAATCATTTATCCAGAAATAATAAATACGCCCATAAGAAATCCCATCATCCCCTTCATCGTAAACCCTTCAAGGTTTATAAAAATAACTTGTTCATTTTATTTTGAAATTCAAACTTTACTTCCCCAAATTCCAACAAGTGCCACAATGGCCACATCCACCAACATTAACCCAAACACCCCAATCATTCATAAACTACCATATCACAACCCCATTTCTATTCAAGATTAAACTTCTCTTTGACATTCCAAGTTAATAAACGATATACCAAACCTTCCCAATTTACATTCTAAACATGATTTGTAACCCACAATCAATTATACATAAACCCACACACTCACCATTTTAAACCCAAATCCACCCATATGCTTTTTAACAAAATCAGCCACCAACTATGGTTTTTAACATAATGAAAATACCACAAGTCTATCTATAAAGAAGTATTGAGGAGAAGCTTAAGAATCCCTACCTCTTGAAGCGAAGAGGAGAAAAGCCGAAAATTCGCCAGCGACGAAAACACGATCCACTTAGATGAAAATGGAGCCCTCGCGACCCTCTACGTTTTGATCTATAGGACTAGGGATAGGAAATGGGTGTAACTAGATGAAACCCAAGCTTTAAGGTCCAAGAAACCCTAACAATGGCGGAAAGGGAGAGAGAGAAAAGCAAAAAGTGACTTTTTCGGCGTGCTACGACCTTATAAAGACGCACGGTCTACTCGAGCGTGGAAACTGACGCTTGAGCACTAGACACAAAGGTTCGCTTAAGTATGAAAAGTTGCGCTTGAGCATGGAATACCCACTTCCAGAAGTTTTGCAGACGAAGGCTCTGCTCGAGCGCACGGATGCCCGCTCGAGCAGAGGAGCAAAATTAGTGAAGCCCACTCGAGCGCAAGAATGCCCACTCGAGCGGAGAAGCCAAAAACTGGGCAACAAATGTTTGGAAAAACAAGTAACTAACCTGTTCCAAATGCACAACTAGAACCCGATAACCATAATAAGGGGAAGACAAGGGAAATAAGATAAGAATAACCATAAAAGGCAAAGAAATCCGGATCCAAAACATCAACGGATCGAATTCAAACCGGGGTCGCTATAATCAACATCATATTTCAAATTAAAGGGGGAAAAAAAGAGATGAATACAACTTAAGACTGAAAAATAAATAAATCAAGTACGAAAGACTAGCGGTTGTTCAACATTATCAAAATAAAAATTTTACAATTCAGCTAAGCTATAGTTGTTGATTGAGATTGCACAACAAATAAGTAAAAAGGAAATTTGATTCCGTATTTTATATCACTCTTTTTTATTCTTTAACCAATTTCGTGGTGAAATAAATAAAATAATATATTTGATTCTATCTCTATCCGGCGAGCCGCCTGTAGAATTACAATTCCGTGATTCAGATTTAGAGTGTGAATCTGTACATTCTTATGAATATGAAGAGGGCATCCCCCTCGATCTCAAATTGAGACTCGCCCCCTGAGGGAGGTTTGGGGGAACTTGTTCCCCGATCTCTTGTAGAAAATGAGGTAGCTCATCATGTTCAACCATTTACACTCAAGAGAGTGGGAGAGGCTTTCTGTTATATATCTCAGGCAGTTGCGGTAGTATTACACCAACTACCTCTTCTTGGTTATAAAATATTTTAACAAAAAGTACAAAATAAATAAATAAATAAATAAATTTAGGAATTGGGTTGTGAAGGTTACAAAATGCGGTGTTACGTAACGGTTGCGGTCGTTACGTAACGATTGCGATGGTAAGCACTACATGTTACACCTGTTTTTGCGGTGTGACTGAAATTTACATGTGTAATGGCCGTTTCGGTATTACGTGACGGCCGTTTCGGTGTTACGTAATGGCCGTAACTGCCCATTACACACCGTTACAATATTCTGAATAGCTTCTTTTCAAAAAAAAAAAAAAAGAAAAAAAAAAGTTTACAAAAAAAGAACGAATACTCAAGTGATTCAAGCCCAAAGAAAAAACCTTGTTTGGATTTTTTTCTTTAAAATTTATTTTTTAATTTTTATTTCATTACATTAGCATGTAAAATAAAAAATATATAAACAGTGATTGTATTTATTTTTATAATTATTTCATTTAATATTTAATCTTAAATCTTTTTAATTTTGTTACTATAATTTGTTTTCTAAAAAATGTCTTTAAAAAAAAATACTAGGTTATAACGATTCTGGTTTAAACCTGACCCGTTCATTGTTTTGGATTCGGTATTTCTTGTCTTGTTAGTTGTTTATGTCTTCTTCTATCTTATTTCTTGTTGAGATTGGTTATTGGAGTGTCTTGGTTGTGTTTAAAACAGGTTGGGAGCTAGTTTTTCAAAACTGTTGCTGCCTAGTTTTTGGTTTGTTCGCTCAAGCGAACTTTCTTATGTTCAAGCGAAGTTTGAGAACTTCCAGTACTTTTGCAGGTCTACAAAACTACTGGGAGTATGACATTCTTCCTTTCGGCGATGTTTCTTCTTCGGCGATCCTTCTTGCTCTTGGCGGTCTTTTGAACTCTTAATACTTTTGTAGGCATGCAAAAGTATTGGAAAGTGGTGTTCTTCGCTCGGCGGCACTTTATTCACTCGGCGGTCTCTCTTTTGTGTCTAGTTGCTTGGCGGTCTGTAGTATATCAGTTCTGAAAAGTCACTTTCCGAGTCATTTTCTCATCTCTCTCATTCTCTAAACATTTCAATGCCCTAAATCTAGACACTCTCTCTCTAAAACTCATCTTTAGCCCTCAAATGCACTATCATCCGTTGGTTTCTACACCATTGGCCTTTGGAAAAAATAGTAGAGCACACCAAGAGCTTCCATTTGATCAGAACAAAATTCATTTTCGATTTCATCGAGTTTCAACCCTTGTTCTTCTTGATTCTTGTCTTTGAGGTAGGAATTTCTCTGCACTTTAGTATGGTTTTTAACTTGGTTATTTGTCTTTCTAAAGAAATCTTGATATTGGGGATTTTTGGAACAAAGCTAGGGTTTTGGTTTGAAATCAAAATAGGGGTTTTCAAAATGGGTTCTTCATTATGAATATGGGTTTGTAAATGTCGTTGAGTTGTGATGAAATGGTGGATTTTTATCCTTGGAGTTGATTTTTAAAGAAAGGGATTTTGCCTAAATTATGAATATTTGATTTTGTAAAGAAAAAATAGAATTGATGTTGGTTTTATGAAATTGGAGCGATGATGATGGTGGTTGAGTTGGATATGAATTATCACTCCTATCTTAAAATGTTGGAAAGTATATCTATAGCGATTAGGTTTTGACTGTCACTTGTTGTGTTACGGACTCGGGTTTTTATGGTTTTGAATGGTTATTCATATCTTGTTTCCCTTGTCTTCCCTCTCTTTTGGTTGCTCGGATTGTAGTTGTGCGTTTGGAACATGTTGGATGCTTGTTTTTCCAAACCTTTATTGCTTGATTTTTGCTCCTCGCTCGGCGACCTTTCTTGCGCTTGAGCGGGCTTTTCAATTTTTGTTCCTCCACCAGAGTGGCACTTCCTGCGCTCAAGTGAGATTTGCAAACTCTTAGTACTTTACACATCTGCAAAACTACTATAGGGGTGTTTTCTATGCTTGAGCGGCGTTTCCTTTCTTGCACTCAAGCGGTTTGTCTATCATCTGTAAAAGTACTGAATGGGTGTATTCTGCGCTCGAGCGGAACAACTTATTGTGTCTGACGCTCGAGTGTCAATTCCTTCGCTCGAGCGGACTGTGCGTATATCAGATCGCAAAAATGACATTTTATATCACTTTTTCATTCTTCTCTCCCTCTAACACTTTCCAAAAACCTAGATCTTGATTCTCTCTCTCTAAAGTACTCTCTCTCTCTCTCTCTCTCTCTCTCTCTACATTTTGGCCTAGATCCTTTGGGTTCTCTACCCTAGTGTCTTTGAGAAAAAGTTAGAGCATTCCAAGAGTTTCATTTTGATCCGATTGGATTTTGGTCACGGCGTTGTTGAGGGCTCTACTTTGCTTTGATTGGTTGTCTCTTCTTGAGGTAGGGATTTTCTACACTTTGATATGGTTTTTAACTTAGTTATTTGTCATTGTGTAACAATGGCGGGATTTGGAGGTAATGTGGACAAACTTAGGGTTTGGGTGTAAAATGGAAAGAAGGGTTTTTTGGTAAATGTGAAATAAATGATTGTGGGGTTTGAAAATGATGTTGTATGGGGTTAAAATTGTTGATTTTGGTACTTGGTTGATATTTGGGAAAATAGGGGGGTTTGCCCTAAAATGATCGTGATATTTATTTTGTATAAATAAATGAAATTGGTATTGTAAACATGAAATTGAACGAGTATTGAAATAAATGGTGGAATTGAGTAGATGATATGTCTCATCTTTGGAAGTTTCGAATAAGTTATCTTTCTTGGGACTATATATCTGTTTAGAAATACTTGTATTGGGCTATCGGTGGAGGATAACTTTGATTGTTGTAGAGATTGCATGAGGATTAGGTGAATTAAAACTAATCTATGGTTAGTTATCATTGAATATGATTATGTTGTAAATACATTGTATATGTACGATTGTTTGGGAGGAGAAAGGGGATGGACTCAATTATAATTAAGTTGGTCGGAGTATCCTAGGTGAAAGTCCCGAAATTTATACATGGGTGCCAATCCCATAGACAAAATTTCCGTAAAATGGCAGTTTGAAGTGTTTGTGTGTTAATGGTGTGATTGTAGAACCGTTGAGTTATAGTCTCATTTGGGTTATTGAAAGAATAATGAAATTGGCTCATGTATTGAAATGAGTTGAAGGGAAATGAAATAAAGCATGGATTTAGTATTCTATGGTTATATAAAATGTGAATGTTTTATCCCTGGCATTGTATATGCACATTGCACTTATACCTTCATTAAATCTCATATATTGTGTTAGATTATTCCTCTTTGTTTGTGGCTCACCCTATTTGAGAAAATCATTTTCAGGTAATGATGGCATGCCTCCACCAAGATAATAGCATTTGAGGGACTTTTGGGAAGCAAGAGCTTCTTTGTTTTGTTTCATTTCTTGTATAGCCTAGGGCTTTAATCGTATGAGCTAGTTTCACTTTTGTTTTACCAAGTCAAGACTTGGAATGGCCTATAGGGCATTCATTTATGCTAAACTCTTTTGTACTATTAACATTATGAAATGAAAGAACTTTACAATCTGACTTATGCGATTATTCATATATTTGGGTTGAACTTATGGTTGTATTTTGGGGGCGTTACAACTTGGTATCAGAGCGTACCGGGTTTGAATACTTTGGGTACGTAGGAAGTGGTTAGTACCACAATGGGTTTGTCTCGCTTTATAGAGATGTTTATATGCTAGTAATGTTGTGTGATAACATGCTTGTATGATTATATGGGTATGGGATTTAGTTCTTAAGATGTTGATTGGGTCTACGGGTTTCTGGAAGTCCTATTAGAAGAGCACCTGATCACTGCTATTTTTAATTGGAACTCTAGCAACGTCGTGGGACAATCATTATCTAGGAAGGAAATTCGTACGTGTTTATGTGATTATGTGCTTATGTGGAGTGAATTATTGTTGTCCAACGTATTAGGACGCGAGTGTGTTAGTTTCGGCACATTTGTGAATGTGCTAATCTCTTATGTTACCTTCATTAGGATGTCAGGATGTGGTCATGGTGGTAGGCGTGTTAGGCCTAGGAGGCACGAGGTGCCTATACCGGATGAAATTTCGGTACAGGAGGAAGGGGTTGGCCAGGCCAACGTGGCCGAGCCTGTAAGTCATCAAGCCATGGGCACCTTGGCTCGCGAAATGGCCAAACCGTTGAGGGAATCCATGGACATTCTCAGGGCTGAGAATCAAGTCCAGCCTAGGTCGCTGAAGCATGGCCATCTTTTCTAAAGAGAGAGTTTTTTGGGTCAAATCTGAATGAGTTTTTGGGTGATCCTAAGGAGCCACTAAAAGCGGATGAGTGGTTAGAGTAGATGGTGAAGACGTTTGAGATGCTTGGCATCGAAGGAGGATTTGAAGTGACTTTGGCATCCTTCTAGTTGAAAGGAGGCGTGGGTCAATGGTGGAAGTATGCACGAGGCGCATTGGAGGGACTTGGAAGGCTTTTGTCGGCGCCTTCGGGACAAGTTTTTGCCACCCATTGTTAGGGAGAAGTTGAGGGATCAGTTTTCCCAGCTCAAGCAGTTGAACACACTAGTGGCTGAGTTTAAGGCCACCTTCACTAGTTTGTCCAGGTTTGCACTTGAGCCTGTGGCGACTGAGAAGCGTCGTTGTTTGGAGTTTGAGAAGAAATTGAGGACTGGGCTCATGTTTAGAGTGGTCAGATCCATGATTAGAGACTATGGGCACCTTGTGGAGGCGGCGGCCCATCTTGAGACTATCATACATGCGGAAGAGGAGAGGATGAGGGGCTCTAGGAGAAGTCAGGATAGTCAAGGGGACAGTAAGAGGCAAAAGGGTTCTAACCCTTAGTCATCCTAGGGAGCTCGGTAGGTCCGCCTTTCGATCGAGTTCAGGTTTTGGGAGGGGTGGTCATGGAGATTTTACTTGTTACAAATATGGTCAGTTGGGCCACAAGTCTCCAGCTTGCCCGCAGAGGGGAGGAGGGCAGCGGTCTGCATCGTCTTCGGCTCGTTCTCAGGGCCAAAGTCAAGGAAGAGGGCAGCCGCCCACTTGGTATCAGTGTGGGTAAGTGGGGCACTTGAAGAGATTTTGCCTGATTGGGTGGCATATCTGGTGTGTCTGGGTTGAAACAGACATAGAGTCACCGGACCTGATCAAGACAGCCTCGAGGGCCAATCAAGGAGCCTCTTGTCTTAGTTAGTGCATCAGGCTTATGCTCCGAGGGGTGAGCAGGTTGAGCAGAGACCTACTGGGCATGTGTATGCTGTTACCGCGCTAGATCTTGTACCAGCGCCTTCGGTAGTGAGAGGTACCTTCTTGTTTTGCAATTCAGTTGCTAATGTATTGATTGATATGGGTGCATCCCATTCTTTTATCTCGTCTGTATTTGCATCAGTTTTGGGGTTGGAGTTGGCACAATTAGCATTTCCTATTTGTGTAGAGTCAGCTATTGGTGGTGAGGTTATCTTGAAACAGGGATGTCGGGGTTGTGACATCGAGGTTGCCGATCGTCGATTATCTTTTGCATTCGTATTGCTTGATATGACTAGTTTTGATGTTATTTTGGATATGGACTGGTTATCATCATACCGGGCTGTTATAGATTGCTACCGTAAGAGGGTTACTGTATGTACGTTGAGCTGTGATTGCTTTTTTTTCTTGGGGGACTAGGTGGATAGAGTTTTATCACTGGTGTATGATCTGCATGGCGGAGTGAACTTAGTTGTCTCCTTGCTAGCCTTTTGAGTAGTGAGTGTGACGAAGGTTGGGTTGAGTTGCCAAGGGTGGTTTGTGAATACCCCGATGTCTTTCCAGAGGATCTTACTAGTTGACCACCTCACTGGGAGATCAAGTTCTCTATTGATTTAGTGCCTGGCACGACACCGATCTCTATGGCTCCATATAGGTTTGCACCCACTGTATTGAGTGAGTTTGAAGATTCAACTCCAGGAATTGTTAGATAAGGGTTTTATCCACCCTAGTACTTCACCTTGGAGAGCACCGACTCTTTTTGCTAAAAAGAAAGATGGAGCGTTGCGACTCTGTGTAGATTACCGAAAGTTGAACTGGGTAACTGTTAAGAACAAGTACCCAATGCCTCATATAGATGATCTGTTTGATCAGTTATAGGGGTCTTGTTGTTTCTCTAAGAAAGACCTGAGATCGGGTTATCACCAGTTGAGGGTTAGGGAGGAGGATATCCCGAAGACGACATTCCATACGCGGTATGGCCATTATGAGTTCCTAGTGATGCCTTTTGGGCTAACTAATGCTCCAACGGTGTTTATGGATTTGATGAATCGCATCTTCCGTGAGTTTCTAGACCGCTTTGTGGTCGTCTTTGTAGACGACATCTTGATTTATTCGCCTTTTGAGGAGGAACATTTACAACTGGTACTTGAATTGCTTAGAACCCATCAGCTATATGCTAAGTTTGGGAAGTGTGAGTTCTGGCTAAGGGAAGTTAAGTTCTTAGGCCATGTTGTAGACTCGACTTTCTTCGAGCCCCCTTTCGGAGAGCTCGAATTGGTCCTACAGTTCAAACTCCTGTCACAATTTTGAATCTAACCTTACAAAGTGCAATGTAAGACTGATAAACACCAAAGAGTCTAATTCGGCAAATCATTTTGAAAAATCGATTTTAAATCAAATAATGCCAAAACTGGACTGCTTTGCGGATTCTGAGTCGCCATCTAAATATTTTATTTTTGGGAAATTTAGGAAACCCTAACTCTTGCCAAAGGCCACATGTCCATCATCACCAAAGTAGCCTCGGCTTAGGAACTTGGGTACGAGAGGGGAAGGTCCTGAAATGAGCACCCCCGCTCGCCCGATCAACAGATCGGTCTCTACTAAACATGATATGTTATTTTATAAACACATGTGTTCTTATTCCGATTATTTAGCTAACTTTACTATGTGGCGCACACAAGCAAGTATAGACTAAGATCGCAAGAATTGGAACAAATTCAACTCATGTTTGCTTTTTGAAAATGGTTTGAAAATGCCACCCTCAAGTGGGCTAAGACGCGGATTTGCCATCTCACAAGATGGGCTTAAAACATGATTTGCCACTTCGCAAAGTGGGCTTTAAAACACACATTCGTTGAATTATTTCAATTCAAGCAACAAAGCCTTCATCCACAGGCATTCATGCAGTTAAGCAAACAAGCATATAGCCTCATGGCAAGGATGCGAAACATGGCATCACTCACACTCATGCAAGTATGCTAAAGCGTAAAACTTACAGTGTACTCCGAGCCAAAACAAAAGCTAGTTAGAAATATGCATGATCCTAACTATACAACATGCCTAATGCAACACATGCAATAATGCAATTAATAGGCTCGGCTACTAATATGGCATATGATACAATTTTATAACATGTGATTAAACAAGTATTCAAAGAAGTATTGAAATTGCAATGCAGTTTGATTGATGCACTGAGCCTCGGTGCATGCAAGACAAATGAATGATGCACGCATGCAAGCATAAGGTATGCTAATCAAAATATGACCCTAAACTAACCATCGAAAGCGGTTAAATGAAAGGGAGAAAGACGTGGGGTTGGAAGACATGCATACACACACGTACACTTATTACAACAGTACGCCCTCTCGAAGGAGGGCCTGAATGAATAAGCTAAGCTATACTAAGCTAAGCTATTTATTACAAACCAAAACTAATTAACTATTCTAGCTAATTATTATAAGCCGAATTGAATAACTAGCTATGCTAAGCTAATTGAAATATTACAAACCAATTTAAACTAAGTAATTACAACACATGTAATAATCAGCTACAACTAGCTAATAAAGTAATAAAGTGGCCTCGCGGGCGAGGGAGACATGCATGCTCGGTTGGCTTCCTCCCGAAAATTCATCGCCTTACCATCGGTTGCCTCTGTTTGCACTCATTTGATCTCTGAACATTGAAACAATTTCCAGATTGCCACAGCTCCAAAACAGGAACACTTTTGCACAAAAATTCATTGGTGGCCGGTCGACCACAAAAGGTGGTGTCGACCATCAGAATGGCCGGTCGGCTAGTTTAATGGCCAGTTGGCCACCTGCTTTTCCAAAATTCTGTTTTTGCTGTAACAGAGAACAACAGAGGCAGAGCAATGGGTTTTTCAAGGAATGTGTGTACTGCCACCCTCCTTGTCATTTCTTAAGCTCAAAGGAGTATGGCACTTGGCTCTCAAGCCACCAATCAAGCACCTCAATGCATGATGGCTAAAGAATCAAGCTTGTAAAAGCTTAATAAATGCACACATAAGACTCAAATGGCCACCACCCTATCGTGCATGATCAAGGGTGACGGCGACCAAGAAATGTGACACGTTTCATCATTTTGAGTATGAAACGTCCCACATTTCTTGTGTTTGGATTAACGTCCGATCCAAACACATGCAATGCAACACAACATGTTTAACTTGCTCAAGTTTTACTTGGTTCATTTTGTTTACTCATTTTAGCATTACCAAGTCATTCTTTAATTGATTAAGTCCAATGTGATTGTCCTCTAATGAGAGAGGGGTCAATCAAAGGATGGCTTAAGACATGAGAGAGCTCATGCCGTTGGCTAGGAGGAACCCTCAAAAGAGGGTTAAAGCCATTGAGCGCAAGCTCTATCTTAAGCTTAAACACAATCATAAGGTTAACGAACCCTCAAAACAAATGGAACAATGAAGAAATAAGGGAGGTCACAGACTTTTTAGTGCTGAAATGGCATGCAAAAGACACTTAATCGTGCAAGCAACACATGTACAACATGTTAAAAGCTAAAAGCATCAAAACTATTGAAGAACATTACACTAGAGGCATGCAATATCAAGCTCAAATGACAAAACCAACTCCGGACAGAGCCTAAACATGCCAAAACAGTGGCCTAAACATGCTGAGATAGAAGCTTAAAAGGCAAGAAAATCAAGCGCACATGTTGGCTTGCAAGCAAAGCTCAAAACACAACTCTTAAGAGCAATGAAAGAGTAGAAAAAGTTAGAATGTGACAGAGATATATGCACTGAAATCACATGCAAAATGATACTATAACATGCAAACAACTCAAATACTTTATGCTCAAGGTCTCAAAGTAATGGACTAGTAAAGACCGTTACACTATAGCCATGCAAACCAAGCCTCGCAAGACTTAAACAACCCAAAACAGATTTAATGCATGTCAAAACAATGACTAAAATGTTCTTGAATCAAGCTAACACAAACTAGAATAATAAGCTAACTCATTAGGCATGCTAGACTAGTAAGCATAATTGCACTACAAGTGCAAAGAACAAGCAACAAGTGCTCCAACCAACCAAAAACAGAGTTGAGAGATGCCAAAATAGAGCCTAAAACATGCTTGAAATAAGCTAACACAATTCACAAAAAAAATGTTACTTTGTAATGCTAACTAGGCATGGAAGAGAGGGAGAAGAAGGGGAGGCCAACCCCTCCTATTTTGGACCTCAAAGCATACTTTTTGCCACTGAAATTCCCCTGGAATTCAGTGGTTAAAGGGCCAAAACAAGTTGCTTCAAAAAGCTTTGAAAAGTAACACAAAAAACTTCACAAGCCAAAGAACAAAAGATGAGACAACCCCCCTAACTTAACAAGGCTTAAACCACCATTTTAAAACCTTAAAAACAGAGTTTTTTAGAGGTTAAAACCAGCCTCAAAGTAGCATGCAAAGGTGGCAAAACAAAGTAACTAAAGCAAAGCTTAAAAGGGACAAGTGCTTACCCTTGAAGCATAACAACAAACAGCAAAAATTCTGAGCTAAAACCACTCTTAGAAGCTCAAACAAGGCCTTCAAGAACCTCAGCTCCAAGGTGAAGGTGTTTGGCTAAGGGTCTTTTTGCAAATGTGTAGAGAAAACTCACTTTCAAGCACAAAATAGGAAAAGAGAGAGAATTCTAGAGAGAGAGGAGGGAAATTTTTCTCCCAAAAATTTTGAACCCCCAAATGGGGGAGAGACCCCCATTATATTGAAATACAAGCCAAAGGCTTGTATTCATCCCTCCATACACGTGTATGGATGAGGCATTCAGAGATCAACAGTTGGCACATAAAATATTTGAAAAATGAGAAAAATGGCCATCAGCCATCAATGCGATCGGACCGCCATCAACATAGTGACGGCCACCGCAGGTGGTGCAGCACAAGTCATGGTCGGCAGGCTAAGGGGATGGCCGACAGGTCACCCTTTCCTCTAGAAGGAAAGAAACAAGCATTTGGTCGACAACCAAGCACAAAACAAACAAGATTAGAAGCTCAAAGGTAAGGCACTCAGCCTAGACCTTCAGGGACTCAAAATGAACATGAGCGAGCACAATCACCGGGTGTTCAAACAATGACGTCCAAGTCTCGAGGACGGTCAAAAATGGGCTGTCTACACATGTGGTATCCAGGAAAGGGGTTACTGTAGATTCATACAAGATAGAGGCAGGCAGGATTGGGCACAACCTAAGAATGCTTTTGAGATCTGTAGTTTCCTGGGGTTGGCTGGGTATTATCGAAGATTTGTAAAGGATTTCTCTAGATTAGCTTCACCGTTAACTACATTAACAAGGAAAGGAGTTAAGTTTGTGTGGAATGAGACTTGTGAGAAGTCATTTCAAGAACTTAAGGTTAGACTTACCACTGTTCCAGTCTTAATTATCCCGGAGAGGGGTTTGGGTTGCGTTTTGATGCAAAAGGGAAAGGTAGTAGCCTATGGTTCACGGCAGTTGAAAACACATGAGAGAAACTACCCTACTCACGACTTAGAATTAGCAGCGGTGATATTTGCCTTGAAGATTTGGAGGCACTATCTGTATGGTGAGAAATTTGAGGTATTTTCTGATCACAAGAATCTGAAGTATCTGTTTACTCAGAAAGTTTGAATATGAGATAGAGGATGTGGATGGAGTTCATAGAGGACTATGATTTTGAGTTGCATTATCATCCGGGAAAGACCAATGTTGTGGCCGACGCCTTGAGTAGGAAGTCAATTAACAGTGTGGCTTGTATTGCAGTCTGAGAATGAGAAATGTTGGGTATTCTTGGTGAGTTTGACTTGCATTTGGACGAGTTCTTTGAGTCGTAGTCTTGTTTTCGATGGTTGCGACCTACACTTGTGAATCGAGTGTTAAACCTGAAGGGTGACCTTGAGGTAGAATTCCTCTGAGAAAAGATTTCTGGTGGGAAGGTAGAAAGAGGCTTGGCTGTGTATTCTGACCAAAGTGTGAGATACCGTGACAGTTTGTTCATGTCGGAGTCTTGCCGAGAGGAAGTACTTCAAGAGTTTCTCTATTCACGTCTTGCGGTGCATCCAGGAGGCACAAAGATGTATCACGGCCTTAGTCGCCAGTTTTGGTGGAGAGGTATGAAGAAGGATGTAGCTGTGTTTGTATCGAAATGCCTTACTTGTCAGCAAGTGAAGGCCGAGCATCAGAGTCCAGCGGGTTTGTTGCAACCCTTGCCTATAGCCGAGTGGAAGTGGGAGCATGTCACAATGGATTTTATTGTGGGCCTTCTAAGGACTCAACGAGGTAGTGATGCCATTTGGGTAGTAGTTGACCGGTTGACCAAGTCTGCGCACTTTATACCTATGCGCGTGAGTGATTCGGTAGACCATCTTGCCGACTTGTATATCAAGGACATAGTGAGGTTGCACGGGATCCCTGTGATGATTGTTTCATATAGAGATTCGCGTTTTATAGCCCGGTTGTGGCAGAGCTTGCAGAGTGCCTCGGCACCAGATTGACCTTTAGCACCGCATTTCACCCTCAGACTGATGGGCAGTCCGAGTGTACTATTCAGATCCTTGAGGATATGCTTCGAGGTTGTGTTCTTGATTTTAAAGGGTCGTGGGAGAGGCACTTGCCCTTAGTGGAGTTTTCCTATAATAATAACTTCCAATCAAGTATTGGCATGGCACCATTTGAGGCCTTATATGGCCGACCGTGTAGATTTCCGGTGTGTTGGGCAGAGGTGCATGATACACCTTTGTTGGGTCCAGAATTGGTTCAAAAAACGACGGAGAAAGTGGCACTTATTCGTAAGCGGTTAGTTACAGCTCAGAGTCATCAGAAAAGTTATACCAACCGGAGGAGGAGACCCTTGTGTTTTGAGGTGAGGGATCATGTGTTCTTGAAAATATCACCTAGACGGGGTTTGATGAGATTTGGAAAGAGTAGGGAGTTCTTCCCTTGATTCATTGGGCCTTTTGAGATCCTTGAGCTGGTCGGAGAGGTTGCTTACCGTTTGGCATTGCCGCCACGACTTAGGATTCATGGCGTGTTTCACATTAGTATGCTCAAGTATAATGGGATCCATCGCACGTGTTGGATTGGACTGACTTAGAGGTTGAGGAGGATGCCTTGTACGAGGAGAGACCGGTGAGAGTCTTGGATGGACGGGACCAAGTCTTGCGAGGCAAGACAATTTCTTTAGTAAAGGTATTATGGAAACATCACGGAGTCGAGGAAGCAACTTGGGAGTGTGAATTGGAAGTCCGAGAGAAATATCTAGACTTGTTTGTTGGTGCCTGATCATGCATTGAGATTTTAATTACGTTAATGAAATGTGATAACATTGTATATGTTTTAAATTGTGAAAACATTGTATACGTTATGGGAGTTTGGGAGCATGAATTCAATATAAACATTATATATGTTTTAAGAATATGAGATATTGTGGGTGTTGTATGACTTTTGAAAGCATTGTATGTGCTGTGTAAATTTTTGAAAACTTGGATTTTGATTAAACATTGTAAATGCTTTGGGAAATTATAGATTGCACTTTCAAAATGGGACTTGTGTATCAAGTCAATGAGAATGGATGACTGGAGAGTGGGTCATGGTGTTGAATTTGTTAGATGAGCATTGTTGTGAATGGTTTAATTATGATTTTCAAACTTGATTTGTAATTTCGGGGACAAAATTCCTTAAAGGGGGGAGGTTATAGCGATTCCGGTTTTGAATCGTCGCTTTTTGTGTTCCGGACTTGGGTTTGTATGGTTTTGAATGGTTATTCATATCTTGTTTCCTTTGTCTTCCCTCTCTTTTGGTTGAACAGGTTGGTTGCCTGTTTTTCCAAACTTTTGTTGCCCAGATTTTTGCTCCTCCGCTCAAGCAGCCTTTCTTGCGCTGAGGTTTCTAATTTTGTTCCTCCGCCGAGTGGCACTTCGTGCTCGGCGAGATTTCAAACTCTCAGTACTTTGCACGTCTGCAAAAGAACTAGAGGGGTGTTTTCCACGCTCAAGCGACGTTTCCTATGCTCGAGCGGGTGGGCGCTCGAGTGGCATTTCTTGCGCTCGAGCAGTTTGTCTGTCATTTGCAAAGGTACTGGATGGGTGTATTCTGCGCTCGAGCGGGTTAACTCTTGCGTTCAAGCAGAACAACTTATTGTGTCTGACACTCGAGCGTCAATTCTTCCGTTTAAGCGGATTGTATGTATATCAGATTGCAAGAATGACATTTTATATCACTTTTTTCATTCTTCTCTCTCTATAAAAATTTCCAAAAACCTAGATCTTAACTCTCTCTCTCTCTCTCTCTACATTTTGGCCTAGATCCTTTGAGATCTCTACCCTAGTGTCTTTGAGAGAAAGTTAGAACATTCCAAGAGCTTCATTTTGATCCGATTGGAATTTGGTCTCGGCGTTGTTAAGGAATCTACTTTTCTTTGCTTGGTTTTCTCTTCTTGAGGTAGGGATTTTCTACACTTTGATATGGTTTTTAACTTAGTTATTTGTCGTTGTATAACAATGGTGGGATTTGGGGGTAATGTGGACAAACCTAGGGTTTGGATGTAAAATGGAAAGAGGGGTTTTTTGGTAAATGAGAAATAAATGATTGTGGGGTTTGAAATGATGTTGTATGGGGTTAAAATTATTGATTTTGGTACTTGGTTGATATTTGCGAAAATAAGAGGGTTTGCCCTAAAATGATTGTGATATTTATTTTGTATAAATAAATGAAATTGATGTTGTAAACATGAAATTGAATGAGTATTGAAATAAATGATGGAATTGAGTAGATGATACATCTCATCTTCGGAAGTTTCGAATAAGTTATCTGTCTTGGGACTATATATCTGTTTAGAAATACCTGTATTGGGCTATCGGTGGAGGATAGCTTTGATTGTTGTAGAGATTGCATGAGGATTAGGTAAATTAAAACTAATCCATGGTTGGTTATCATTGAATATGATCATGTTTTAAATACATTGTATATGTATGATTGTTTGGGAGGAGAAAGGGAATGTACTCCATTGTTTGGGAGGAGAAAGGGGATATACTCCATTATAATTAAGTTGGCCAGAGTATCTTAGGTGAAAGTACCGAAATTTATACATAGATGCCGATCCCGCGGACAAAATTTTCGTAAAATGGAATATTGAAGTGTTTGTGTGTTAATGGTGTGATTGTAGAACCATTGAGTTGTAGTCTCATTTGGGTTATTAAAAGAATAATGAAATTGACTCATGTATTGAAATGAATTGAAGGAAAATGAAATGAAACATGGATTTAGTATTCTATGGTTATATAAAATGTGAATGTTTTATCCCTGGTATTGTATATGCACATTGCACTTATACCTTCGTTAAATCTCATATATTGTGTTAGATTATTCTTACTAGACTGTGGCTCACCCTATTTGGGGAAATCATTTTCAGGTAATGATGGCATACCTCCACCAAGACAATAGCATTTGAGGGACTTTTGAGAAGCAAAAGCTTCTTTGTTTTGTTTCATTTCTTGTATAGCCTAGGGCTTTAATTGTATGAGCTAGTCTCACTTTTGTTTTAACCAGGTCAAGACTTGGAATGGCCTATAGGGCATTTATTTATGCTAAACTCTTTTGTACTATTAACATTATGAAATGAAAGAACTTTACACTCTGACTTCTTTAATTATTCATATATTTGGGTTGAACTTATGGTTGTATTTTGGGGGCGTTACAATATCTTTATTGAAAATTATTTATTTGTTTAGAGATATCTATTTTGGGCTATCGGTGGAGGATAAGTATGATTGTTGTAGAAATTGTATGAGAATTAGGTGAATTGAAACTAATTTTTCATCCATTTGCATTGAGCATGGTAACATATTTAACACATTGAAAATGTTTAATGTTTTGAGAAAAAATGGGGTGAATACCTTAGTGAATTTGGGTAGGGAGTGTGGTTGTGGTATTAAGTTAGCCTTTGTGTCCTTAGTGAAAGTTCAGAAACCCGCACGGATAAGTGTCGAGCCTTCCGGTTAGTACCGGTAAAAATGACAATTAGCAGTGCTTATAGCCTACTTGCAAATACATCCTAGAGATTCCCAGTGTTGTATCCACTACCATATTTTCTATTGTAAAGCAAAAAATTTCATGAACTGTGATATAAACTTGGTATTGCATGGTGTTTAGAAAGAAATGTAAAATGTTTTGACACGAGTATTGCATATGCATTCACCTTATAGCTTTGTTAAGATTCATACATTGTGATAGAGTTTTTCTACTGGGCTTTGGCTCACCCTACATAGAAAACCATTTTCAGGTGCTAATGATATGCCTCTACCAAGGCCGTAGCCTGAAATGACTTGGAGCCAAGAACTTCTTTTGATATTATTGTAAAAGCCAAGGGCTTTATTTGTATTGAGTTTCATACTCACTTTTGTTGTAACCAAGTATCGACTTGGAAAGTTGTAGCCATTCAGACATTCATTTATCTATTTAACTCTTATTTCATATCTGTTGCTTATGACACATGTTATAGATTCAGAGTTAAGGCTTATGAATGTATAGTTGTATGTGTCATCTTTTGTACAACTGGATCATATGGATGTAAAGATGTTATATTCTAAAATATATTGTTAATTAGTAAATATTGTGAGATGGTTTTGTTGTTATATTTTAGGGGCGTTATAGATTTTTATAATCATTTCATTTAATACTTAATTGTAAATAATTTTATTTAGTTAGTTGTAAACTGTTGTCTAAAAAAATGTCTTTAAAAAAAAAAATCACTAGCTCAAAAATAATTTTTGTTTGTGGCATAATTTTTTTTTATATAATCATTTCATTTAATACTTAATTGTAAATAATTTTATTTAGTTAGCTGTAAAGTGTTGTCTAAAAAAATGTCTTTTAAAAAAAAAAATCATTAGCTCAAAAATAGTTTTTTGTTTATGGCACAATTTTTTTTTTTTTAATTATAATCATTTCATTTAATATTTTTTATTTAGTTAGTTTAAGTATTAGTCAAAAATAATTTTATAGACATTTAAAATCAATCATTCTTAAAATCATTAACTATTGAAATAAAATATAAAATGTTCCTTTTATAGTGATTTAAAAAAAATAAAATATATTAGATTATACTTAAAAACTAACAAAAATTGATCAAAATTTATTTTAAACCCTAATAAATGTGACTTTGAAAAAAAATATATATATGTATCGGTAAGTTTTTTTCAAATTGTGCGAAGAATTAAAAAATTTACGATTCTGGTTACTGCAACCGTTACAGTACGACCTTTACACTCTGCACAACCATTACGGCGACCTCAACTTTTTTTCAAAAAACAACTTGTGAATCATACTAAGATATCAACATAGTAACTGTGTACTATAAGAGGATCTCCAATCCTTCACTTTTTCTTTCATCAAATTTAAATTTGATGAAAAAATGTTAAAAAATCATCTTCAATCCTTTCATCAAATGTTAATTAAATCAAGTGAGAGTCATTTTTTTAATCAAATTGAGAACTTATTAGATCCTTCATCAAATTTGAATTTCATAAAAATTTTAAAAAATGAATGATTGGAGATCGTCTAATAGTATAATACTAAAATTACAATTCAAGTAAGCTATGGTACATTGACTAAGGGCGCAAAACAAATAATCATAATCATAAAATAAAGAAGAAATATCATTTTACCCTCCAAACTTTCACTCGTTTTTCAATTTGACACCTAGATTTCGATTAATATCAATTTTACACCAAAACTTTTGGAATTTTGATCAATTTGGGCTCTGCTGTCACATTCAGTATACAATTGAATGGCTAAATGTGTGTTAACCCATAGAAGTTCATTAGAAATTTCATTTTACTAGCCAAACTATACCTTAAAGATCATTTGTCCCCCCAAATTAAAAATGAATTTGCCCCAAACTATACCTTAAAATCAATTTATCTCCCATGTCAACACATTAGTCCAATTGTAGATTAATGTGACAAAGGGCCAAATTGATCAACATTGTGAAAGTGTAGGTGTAAAATTGATATTAATCTAAGTCTAGGGGTCAAATTGAAAAACACGTGAAAGTTTGGGGGGCGAAATGATATTTTCTCTAAAATAAATGAACAAAAAAAATTGAGAATTGGGTTGTGAATCATACCAAGATATCAAGCCTTCCAAATTTAGACTTGATAAAATCAGCAAGGGAAGCAATACTAGATGGGTCCATAACATCAAGCTAAAAGAACACCATATGATCAAAGAGGCCATCACTTTTGAATTTCTCAAGAGCTTCAAGACCCTTCTTCTCATCTCTAGCAATCTACACCACCATGATTCCCTTAGAAGCTAATTGCCTACATATTTCAGATCCTGGTCCTTTATTTGCCCCTGTAACCACTGCATATCTACACACAGACAATAACACAAACAGTTGGTGGGTGTGAAAGTTGAAGAAGCTAAACGCTACAAAAAGAAGCAAAAATTACCTCTTCGTTGTACTAATTTTCTTTCCCATTGCTTCACAATATGGGATGTCTTAGAGAAGTGTGAGCTTCAGTCTCAACCTTTGGTTTTTTAAAGCCAAACCAAACAAATGTCTCAACCCTAGAAAGTCCCATATAATCTTTTTTGAAAAATGATTGGAAGCACTAATAAAGGAGCTCTAATGAACTCTAATGGGATCGGACCATACTGTGATGTGATGTTTTGGCCTTGATTTTGTTTTATTTTATTCCCTGCCACATCATTAGAGCTCCAAAATTAGAGAGATGTATAATACATCTGTTAAGTTTTATTAGTGGAGAGTTTCTTTTTGTGTGGTCTTATTTATTTATTTTTGGTAGTGTTTTGGTAGACAACTATATCATTTTATTAATGTGACAGGTATGATGTAATACTCTAATGTGATGGGTATAAATATGATACTCCAACGATGTGACACTCCAAAAAAAATTAAAAACTTCTTAGTGTACTTTTCTTAAATGTGACAACGTGGTGCGTATGTTGTGAAACTTCAAAACTTTTACTAAAAAAAAATAAAATAAAATTCTTAGTGTACTTTTTCTAAATGTGACAACGTGGTGGGTATGATGTGACACTTCAAAAAAAATAAAAACTCCTTAATATACTTTTTTCAAACGTGACAACGTGGCGGATATGATATAAAACTCTAAAAAAATTAAAAAAACTCCTTAGTGTACTTTTCCCAAACGTGGCATGTGACACTCTAACGTGAAGGGTATGATGTGACACTCTAAAAAAATTAAAAACTCTTTAGTGTATTTGTCCCAAATGTGACACTCTAACATGGCGGGTATGATGTGCCACTAAAAAACTCTTTAGTGTACTATTTTCAAATGTGACACTCTAATGTGGCGGACAAATGAGTCATTACACATCTAAAAAGACTAAATGAATCACAAGAAAAAATATGGGACTATATAGATTACAAGTTCAAAACATAGGACTTATTGGTCAATCTCCCATTTTTAATATATATTATCTATAAAAAAAATTAATTGATCCAATAATTATAATATTTTTATTTTATTGTATATGTCTTTAAAAAAAAATATATAGTCTATTTTTGAAATTTTTTCATTCATTTTTTCATAAATAAATATGAAAAATGAAAATATTATGATTATCAGATCAAATTAATTTTTTTCATGAATAATAAAACAATTCAAATCATCAAAATTAAATCTATATTGATCCTACAAACCTCTTAAATTCTCTCATATTAAATATTAACATGAGAGAAATTTAACCTTCCTAAATAACTATTTCATACCAAAAGACAAATTGATTTGTATCATACATATTTCATACCATAAAACAAATTGATTTGTATTGTACATTTTATCTACTCATATTAATAGATATTTTAAATTAATTTGTGTCATAATCACATCCCTATCACGTGTTGTTTAGAATTATTTCATTTTTGGGATCAGAATATTTTTAGAATATCGACATCTTTTTTATAATAGGAAAATGATTGATCCACCGAATATAGAATGTCCGATTCTGCCTCAAATACGCATCCCCTTAGACGACGACCTCGAATGGCTGCTTGGATGAAGATGACATCACCCTTGTTAAGTTTGTCACCTTTGACCGGGACGACGACCTCGCGAATGACTGGTATCACCCTTATCAACCGTAGTTGTCACTCTTGAATGGCCAGATGACCACCTGGATGACCGCGCAAGAAGCCCACACAACTTTGGGGCAACTAGAGCAAACATATTTGGACAATTCGGATAAGCCCAAATTCGTTGGATATAGTATTACTGTTTATTATATTTTAGACTATACATATATTGTTAAATATTAACATTTTTGTATTTTTTTTAATAAATATTAAAGACAATTATTTAAAAAAAAAAAAAACCTTCAAACTTTAAGTCTTATAATAAAATAAACAATAAATTTAAAATTTTGTCAATTTAAATTTTAATTCTTCAATTTATTTTCAATTTAAATCATCCGTCTATTTTTGCTAAGTAAAATCAATAGATTAAGAGTATTTTAGTCATTAAATTTCATGTAGGTATAAATTAAAGGGTCTTGTTAACAAGTGAGCACTAGTTAACAAAACCCTACATTAAATGTTTAAAATGCTAATTTGCTTGAATTTAATAACTAAAATAGCTCTTTTTCTATCAAATTTACTTAATATAAATAGAGAAGTTATTTAAATTGAAAACAAATCAAAAGTTTAAGATTTTAAATTGATGACATTAAAAATTTATTTTCAAATCCTGAATTTTTTTAACTTTCCCCTAAATATTAGTATAAGATTGTGTAACTTATAATATTTATCAAAAAAAAATTTTAAAAGTAGATTGATTTCGTTATTCATCAAGTCTGTACAAGGTTAGGGTAATGACAAATAATCGTCGTCACTTACACAGAAGTAATCTGAAAAATCCCAAAATACTCCCAAAATGAACTCACTAATGCTTGAAAATTTAAACCTTTTTAAAAAAAATGTATTTTGTTAGAACGTAGTGAATCATATTAACACATTTGAATTTTTTTTTTTGGTCGACTTAAATAAGTTGAAACCAAACAATAAAAATATTGTGAAGAAATTATAAAATAAAATAAAAAATTAGGATTTGGCATTTGTAACAAAATAATTTTTTAATTTTCTCAATTTAAACATTAATTTTTTGATTTGTTTTCAATCTAAATTATTCACTTGTTTTTGTTAAGTAATATTAACACCCCCCCCCCCCCCAAAAAAAAAAATCTTAGCCATTAAACTCAATATAGGCCCTGTTTGGTAGAGCTGTGGGAAAGTGCTTATAGCTTATGCCTAAACAGCTTATAGCTTATAACTATGAACATAAGCTGATTTCTGACTTATAAATTAAGCATCTCCTGCCCCACTCAAAGAATAAGCTGATTTCTGACTTCCAAAAAGTTATAAGCTATAAGCTATAAGCTAAACCAAACACATCAAAATAGCTTAAATTAAACTGAAAGCTAAAATAAGTAACTTTTAAGTTGCATCAAACAGGGCTATAAGTGTGCATAAAATATCTAAAATATCATTTATAGATTTTTCTATCTACTATAATAGTGAAGGTGGTTGAAATAATTTAATGCATCATTAACAAGTGTCCTTAAGGAAGTGGTTAACAAAATTCTACAATAAATGTTTAAAATGCCATTTTGCTTGAATTTAATGACTAAAATAGCTCTTTTTCTATCAAATTTACTTAATATAAACAGAGAAATTGTTTAAATTAAAATTTTATGTTGAAATCCTGAATTTTTTTCAATTTTTTTTATTACTTTCCAGTAAATACTGGTATAAGATTGTGTAATTTATAATATTTATCAAAAAAAAAATATTTAAAAAGGAGATTGATTCTGTTATTCATCAAGTCTGTACAAGGTTAGGGAAAATAATCGTCATCGCTTACGTAGAAGTAATCTGAAAAATCCCAAGATACTCACAAAATGAACTCACTAATGCTGAAAATTTAAACCTTTTAAAAAAAATGTGTTTCGCTAGAATGTAGTGAATCATATTAAAACATTTGATATTTTATTGTTGTTGTCGGCGTC
Source organism: Camellia lanceoleosa (assembly GCA_025200525.1). Lineage (NCBI taxonomy): Eukaryota > Viridiplantae > Streptophyta > Magnoliopsida > Ericales > Theaceae > Camellia > Camellia lanceoleosa. The sequence continues at coordinate 102,410,197 of CM045763.1, read as the reverse complement.
GTCAATTGTGATTTAAATAAGTTAAACCCAACAATTAAAATATTGAAGAGAAATTATAAATAAATAAAAAATTGCATTTGACACTTATAATAAAATGAATTTTTAATTTTTAATTTTCTCAATTTAAATATTAATTTTTTGATTTGTTTTTCAATTTAAACTATTCACTTGTTTTTATTAAGTAATATTAACCTGAAAAAAAAGTATTTTAGTCATTAAACTCAATATAAATGTACATAAAATATCTAAAATATTGTTTTTAATTCAGTTTAATGACTAAAATATTATATTTCTTTAGCTTTACTTAACAAAAATAGACAGATTATTTAAATTAAAAAGAAATCAAAAGATTATGATTTAAATTAATAAAATTAAAAACTCAGCATTCATTTTATTACAAATGTCAACCTTGAGTTCTTTTGTAATTTTTCCAATATTTTTCCCTTAAATTGCAAAAATTACTTCAGTTTTTTTTTAAAATTTTTTTTATTGTCCCTTTATTTTATTTTATTTTTAATTTTCATGAATTATCAATTTGATGGGGAAAAAAAAAACTATATTCCTTTCTTGATTTGATAAACATTAGGGAAAATTATTTAGAAGTCCTATTAGGGAGACTTGTGCTACATTTGGTCCCACAAAAAAAACTTATGTTCCCATAAGTCCTATGGGAAGTTTGTTGACATATTTACCCTCAATATTAGTTGTTAATATCATAAATAAGTAATAAAACCATATATAGAAAATTGATATAAACGTAACGTAACGTGACACCTACATAAACGTAACGTGACACCTATATAAACGTAACGTGACATATCTACATAAACGTAACGTAACATGACACCTATATAAACGTAATGTGACATATCTACATAAACGTAACGTAACGTGACACCTATATAAACGTAACGTGACATATCTACATAATCGTAACATAATGTGACACCTATATAAACGTAACGTGACACCAATATGAACGTAATGTGACACCTACATAAACGTAACGTAACGTGACACCTATATAAACGTAATGTGACATTTACATAAACGTAACGTAATGTGTCACGTTACGTTTCGCAAACTTAATAAGTTTTTATTTTTTTAATCCGTTTGTTTTGAAATAGATATATAATCTTAATATATTTTTATTTTGTATTATTAATTGTAAAATTTAAAAAATTATTTATTTTTTGAATTTTTTTATTTTTTTTATATAAAAAAATCAAAGAAAACATAGGCATTTAAAGAAAAAAAAAATTATTACAACAAAAACGAAATCAAATATCTTCTGCAATCAGTGTTTTCTCATCTCAAAACCCCAAAAACACAACTGTAAGTTGGTTCATAAAAATTGCATAAATTCATATTTATACTAACCAGGTTGCTTTGTTTGGTGTTTGTGTGTTGGGTTGGTTGGTATATTTGTGGAGGTGATATTTGAAAGTTAGTTTGATTGATTTTGTTGATATTAAAAAAATGTCGTATAAGTCAGTTTGATTGATTTTGTTGATATTAAAAAAATGTCGGCGCCATTCGTGGCAGATGGATTGGTGAGAGCGGTGAGTAGCCGGAGTAGCAGACAAATCCAACTAGTAGCCCAGGTTCAGACGCTGGAAGGGTAAATATCTGGGAAAGATGAAGAATTTCGTCTAGGAAAGGTGTAAAAATGGAGGGTAAAAAGATTAGGATCTTGTGGAATACATTCTTATGAAAATAGAACTTGAGACTCTATAAAAAATTACATAGGACTTAGCCTAATATAAGGTTCTGAAAAAGGACTTATAAATAAGTCTCCCTAAACATTATGATAAAAAAAAATAAAAATAAATTTTAATTATTTTTTTATCAAATTTAAATTTAATTAACTAAAAAAAAAAACCATCTAGGATCGGTGATATTCCAATCACCATTATCAAGAAAGCTTATATTCTTGTTAACTTTTTCTGTCCTTGAATCCCTTATTATATACTGATTAACACCATTAGAAGCACAAATTGACTATCTCTCTCCACGATAGATATTTTTTTGCAGACTCTGTCTCGATGTTCTACAGTCATTCATATGTTCATGGTTAATTATTATTATGTTAGAGTAATTTTCTGAGCCTAGAACAATAACGACTGAAATGGCAGATATAACGCCCTAAAAAAAAATACAAATAATCTATTCATAAGATCCATCGATTTAATGAAAATAATATACTTTCATTCATCAGAGTTTATATTACAAAAAGGTATTACATGCATTATACTTTCATAAATGTTCATTCTGAAATTACAGCATGTAACACTAATTGATTACAACAAAATAACCGCCCTACGAGCTTACATCTTTCCAAGATATCACTTGGTTACAACAAAAGAGTCCTAAGCTCTATACATGTAAAGCCCTTGCCTTGAATTAACATTTAAACACAAAAGTAACAAAACAAAGCCTCCAACTCCTAAGTCCTCCCAAGCTACACCCTTAGAGGAGGCACGTCACGTGTACCTGAAAATGGTTTCCCAAATAGGGTGAGCCAAAACCCAGTAGAGATAAACTAACACAATATATGAGATTTAACTAAGATATAAATGTCAGATAAAAGGTCCAATACTAAAGGCCAACTTACATTCTCCCCATTACCATTCAATATTGATAACCACATCTTAATCCATTTCCATTCGTTCATTTCAAATCAATGCATAAGTATAGTTCCTTATTATAAAATAATCCCAAATGAGAGTACAACTCATTCATTCACAATTCAATAACATTCATTATTCAAACACTTCAATCTTCTTCCCATTTTACGGATTCTCGTCCAAGGGAATCGACACCCAAATATACACATATAAGGTTTCGGGACTTTCACCCTAGACACTTTGGCCATCTTAACTCAAAATAGAGTACATCCCCTATGTCCTCCCAAACAATGGAGCACATCCCCTATTTCCTCCCAAACATTGATGCATATACAATGTATTTAAAAGTATTGTCATATATAATGACTATCCAAATCACGTATTCAATGGTTTAATCAAACCGTCATATTCAATGACATAATTCAAATGACCAGTTTGAATTCACCTAGTCCTCATACAGTTTCTACAACAATCATAGTTATCTTCTATCGATAGCCCAAAATAGATATTTCAAAACAGATATACAATTCATCAAACAGATAATTTATCAAATTTTTCATAGATGAGTGATTTATCAAATCCAACTACACCATTCATTCACACGTCCTCCCAATTTCATATTTCCCATATCAATTTCATTATTTATACAAAATAATTATTTAACACAAATTAGGGCAATTTTCTCCTTTTTTAAATATCAATCCCAAGTCCAAATTTCATCATTTTAACCCATATAACCACATATTCAATACCCCATATATTTTCATGGAACCCAATATAAAAATCCCTCTTTTAATTTTGGACCCAAAACCCTAACTTCACCCAAATCTTTCCAAATTCCACCAGTTATACAAAATGACAAATACCTAGGTTAAAAACCATATCAAGGTGTAGAATGTCCCTACTTCAAGTGTAGAAGCTCAAAGGAGATGAAGAAGAACCTCAAAAGTGCCCAAACTCGATTTTGCTCGGATCAAGAGGAAGCCCACAAGATACCTCTAACTCTTTATCAAAGGGAGTAGGGTAGAGAGACCTTTAGGTCATGGAGTATTTGTAGAGAGAGAGAGAGTGTGTCGGATTAAGGTTTTTAGGAGAATGGGAATCAAAAATTGATGTAAAATCACCCTGCTGCGAACTGATATACGTGACCTTCGCTCGAGCAAAGGAGTTGTCGCTCGAGCGAGCAGACACAACAAGTGACCTTGCTCGAGCGCAAAATGCAAAGCTTCAGAAGTTTTACAGATGCACATGCTCGCTCGAGCGCAAGAAGCCTTGCTCGAGCGAAGAACTTCACCTTTCCAAAAATTCTGCGTCTGGGAGCGCAAGAAACCTCGCTCGAGTAAAGAAGCAAATTACACAAGGCTCGCTCGAGCGTAAGAAGCCTCGCTTGAGCAAAGGAGCCAAAATTTGGGTAACATCAATCAAGACCAAATAACAATCAATCTGTCTCAAACACGCCCAAGACAATCTAATACTCAAACCCAAAGACAAAAGAGGGAAATAAGACATGGATAACAATATTAAACCACGGAACCCGAGTCCGGAATACAACAAGGTCGGGTCAATAAATTTGGTATTTCCTCACAAGCAGGAAGCACACCAGTAGCATGTGTTGTGTGATTGTATTGTATTTTGACAGATAGTTATTGTACAGGGAGCAAATATTCCGGCGAGCCTGTACTCCTTTCTTCCAAGCTCCGTTTCCGTCCGACCACCTGAAAGCACAACGGCGGTGAGCTACCCGACGGTGTGTGGCCGGAAAACCCCTCCGATGATCAAGTTAGCACACACCTAGAGATAGAGAGAGAGAGAGATGAGAGTGTCGAGTGTAAGTATTTTCTTACAAAGTGTTCATCTATCGCGTATGGGGGGCGCAGACATGCGTATATACCCTCTGCGCCCCATATCCACTCCCAGTCATCTCCTGACACGTGGCTCTGCTATCCCATTTGTCAGCGCAAACCTTGCTGAACATCACCTAATCTCAACTGCCAGTCATCTCTGCTGGTGCCCGGCCAATTTGCTCAATCCAAGCACTTCACAGGCTAAGCTCCAGAGAACCGGGCTAGGCTGCATCTCGGCAAGGCCATACCCGGGACATCTCGTACACACCTGTGATCAGCCTTGCTGCCGAGCAAACCTGTATCTCGGCCGACTACGCCTTTCCGGGCGCAGGTCATTTAACTTGACTGTGGTCAGCCTTCCTACCGATCAGTCAGGTACCTCGGCTGATGACGCCTTTCCGGGCGCGGTACAACCAATCTGACTGGTTTCGTCTAAGCCATACACATAGCTCGGTCCAACCGAGCGTTGCCTTAACCGAGCAACTTCTTTCCGGACTGGGCGGCGCATACTTGACCCAACACCTGCCCGGCCCAAGTCCTAGTAGCCCAACTCTGGGTGGATCACAGACCATCTCGGCCCAATGCTAGATCATAAATCTCCCTCTCAATTGCCCCTTAATTCCGTCCGCAGAAGCGTGACTGGGATTACATATTCTGACCGGGGTAGCACCTCCTCGGTCCATAGCTTATTTAGCGTCAACCGGGCTAGGTGGCATGCCTGCCTCCAGACTGGCCCGGTCTCTTCCCCGGTCAACGCCCCTTCTGAACTTGTTGCCTCTTCGTTTGCTCAGCTGACGCCTTACCTGTCCCCCGTCCCTTCAACTCTAATGCCGCCATTAATAGTGACAGGTGGCGCCCTCCTATTCGTCCTCGAGCAACCATCCAACCGTCAAAATTCAAATTTTGGCAGCCTCGCAATGCCTATATACATGCCCCCTTCACTTTCATTCCTTTCCTGCTGCCATTTCTTCGTTCAAGCTACTCAGAGTTCTTGTGCCCCCTTCTCCCTCGCCATTGTTGAACTCGCGTTTGAAGAAGGAAGAGCCACTACCCTCCACAGGTATGCCCTTTAACCTCTCTTTTGTTGTCATTTCTTATGGTATTTCACACATTAGGGTAGAAAAACGTAGCTTTTAGGATTTAGGCACCAAAAACCACCCTGAGCCTTCGAATATTCATGGTGTTCTTCATTTTTCCTGAAGAACACTGAAGAACTAGGGCAGACCGGGCTCCTGGTCTTCTTTTGATCCAAAAAACTCTAAGAACCGAGCAAATAACATTTTTGTCACAAACCCAGCTAAAACCGAGATAGCAAAGTGGATCAGGTCGTTCAACCGGGCTAATATCTGGTCCGCTTGGGCGACCGAGCTCCTTGGTAAGCTTAGAACACCGAGGTGGTTTGGCACTTTTCATGACCGAGCTAAAATCAAGCTCGCTTTGCGCGACCGCGCTCACACTCATACTTGCCATCCTTTTCCTGCATAGTCCAAGGGGACCTTTGACCACAACTGAGGCTCTCAAGACCGAGCAAAATCCAACTAGCATGGTGCCAAACCCCTCACCCGTGATACACTAGCTCGGTCACATGGGAAAATTCCGCTTCCTAGTGGACTCTCCAGCCGCGCTAGATGCCTTTAGAGAGGAGTACAGCATCCCGGCCGACGTCCATCTAGAGCTGGCGGAAGAAAAGACAACACCCTGGGGCAGACTTGACCAATGCCCCTTCACCGTGCTGTCAATAGTAGAAGGAGGCCTCCGCTTCCCGGTCAATCCCCTCATGACCGAGTTCTTGCGCCGAACCGGGCTGGCGCCAACCCAAGTATCCACCAACAAATACCGGATAATAAACGGCGTGCACGAACTGAACAACCGGCTAGGCATAAACCTAGGTCTAGCCGAGATCCTTCGCCAATACACATTAGGCCACACCGGCGATGGTCTTGCCTATTACCTCAAAATTAGACCGGGCAGACAGAAAATCGTGACCGGCACTCCAGACAAGGATTTTCACGATGATGATTTTTTCTGGGTGTCGGGCAATTACGAGACAGTCGCAGTACCGGGCTGGATGATCAGTAAAAATTTTGGCAGTACATGTAAGCCGCACAAGTTAACTCGGTTGACTTATTTTTTCCCTGTTTCTGTACTTTATCATTTTCTTGCCTCTTTTGCAGCAATCCAAGCCTTGCAAGCCAACTACCACTTCCCCAACGTCGAGGCAATCAGAACCGCGCTCCAGTACCACAACCGAGATTGCAACCAATTGCTCGGCTACACTCCCATATATAAATACTCCGCTCCTCGCTGGAGTAAAGTCACAGACTTCCTTCGCGCTCCATCACCTCCACCAGACCCATCCCTGCCAAACGTTCCACTCATCCGTCTGACCGAGGAGCAAGAGATGGCAAAAAGAAGCAGAATCAAGAACTTGCTCACCGCCACATCCGCCGAGATACCGAGCGTTGTCACCCGCTCACCGGCCACCGGACAAGCAAGCGACGCCGTGATCGCTCTTTCTTCTCCAGCAGCCGGGCAATCCAGTAAGCAACCAACTCAACGCCGGGCTAGCAAAAGAGCTAGCGCGGATCCTTCCGCCGAGCTGGAGGCCGAGCTCACCACCGAGCAACCAACTGAAACAGTTAACCCAATACCGGCCTGGCACCTTCAGTTGAAACACCGGGGTCAGGACATCCCGGCAACCGCTTCGATCAAGGCTGACAAGGAGCACTTGCTCGCCTTCGATCTTTCCAAGGCACTCCTACTACCGAGCGACGTGGTCGGTAGTGACCACGTCCCTGACACTCGGTTGGTAAAATCATCAGTGAAGTCCATGGCCAGGGTAAGTCAATCTTCCTTTGAAATTTGAAATTTCCACAAGTGTTTGCCCGGTTCCTTCTCTAACGAACTTTGCTTCTTGCAGGCCATTAAAAAACAACACTTAGTAATGGAGCGCATCCATAGACTTCGGCAAAAGGCCAATGGCACAGCCAGCCAAGTCTAGAGCCTCCAAACCGAGCTCGGCCGAGCAAAAACTTCACTCGAGAATGCCAATCACGGACAACAATAGATCGCTTTCGGTCACCGAAGCGCCGAGAAAAACGAGATGAGCTCCAGGCCGAGCTAAACGCGCTCAAGAAGTCACGGAAGAAAGACTGCCGGGATGCTAACAACGCCGGCTTCAACGAAGCTGAGGAGAGCTACAAGAAACAGGTCTTTGCAACACAAGACATCTACTTCAAAGCCGGCTGGAAGTCTGCCTGTGACATCTCGGCCAGGGCTTTGGCACCGACGTATTCGCCAATCCTCCTGCTGCTTCCCTACCGGTCTACCTCGTGCCTTATGCAAATGACGTCTTCAGCGCGTTGCAAGCTGAGGCCGAGGAAGGGCTTGGAGAGGGAGACACCGAGACAGATACAGAGGTGGAGGATGCCGAGGTGCAGGAGCAGCCCGGCCACGATGAGCCCGGTGCCCAAGATAAAAGTCCAACCATCAACCTTGAGGCCGCCGATGATGAGTTTACCAATCTCTCTCCCTTAGTTTAGTTTTCTTTCCTTTTTGTGTGTTTGCTTTCTGCACTTCTGATGTAACCGAGCTATGTCCTCACCTTTTGTATTGACTTTCTATCAATGAAAAACTCGATATTTTTACTAAGTGTTTGCACGGTTGTCATCAATTCCATCTTCATCAAAACATCTCTGTATAAATCATAAATCTAAACACTTCGTCAACTGGAATACATAACTCGGTTGAAGTACTTAAGCAATTTTATAAACCGGAACGTCTATCTCGGTTGGTAATAACTAGTTGAACGAACCACCAAGTCTGCAAACCGGAGTAAGTCATCTCGGTCGGGAATAATTAAGTTCAACAAAACGCCAACTTATTCAACCGGGATAGATCGTCTCGGCTGGGAATCTTAAGTTGGACAAAACACCAACTCTTCCAGCCGGAGCAACACATCTCAGCAAGAAATATCTAAGTTGAACAAAACATCAACTCCACCAACCGGAACAAACCATCTCGGTTGGGAGTCTTAAGTTGGAGAAAACACCAACTCTTCCAGCCGGAGCAAAACATCTCAGCAAGAAATATCTAAGTTGAACAAAACATCAACTCCACCAACCGGAGCAAATCATCTCGGTTGGGAATCTTAAGTTGGACAAAACACCAACTCTTTCGGTAGAGCAAAACATCTCAGCAAGAAATATCTAAGTTGAACAAAACATCAACTCCACCAACCGGAGCAAATCATCTCGGTTGGGAATCTTAAGTTGGACAAAACACCAACTCTTTCAGCCGGAGCAACACATCTCGGCAAGAAATATCTAAGTTGAACAAAACATCAACTCCACCAACCGGAACAAACCATCTCGGTTGGGAATCTTAAGTTGGACAAAACACCAACTCTTCGGTAGAACAACACATCTCAAAGAAGAAATATCTAAGTTGAACAAAACATCAACTCCGCCAACCGGAGCAAATCATCTCGGTTTTTCATTAAGACAACAATCCAAGTGCTAAAGCGAAATCACTTCTATATATTAACAAAAAGAATTACATTCTGAAGTGCAAGCCAAAAAATTCCTTTGCACAAGAAGAGAAAGCTAAAGCTAGAAATAATACAGTTTGAGGTTGGCCGCATTCCATGGCCAGGGTATTGCTCTTCCCTCCAGATCCTCCAAGTGGTAAGCCCCCTTGCCCGCATCGTGATCTTGTAGGGTCCTTCCCAATTTGCCCCTAGTTTGCCTTCACCTGGCACCAGGGTGTTGCCCATAACTTTCCTCAAAACCCAATCACCAACTTTGAAAGGTCTGGGGTGCACCATCTTGTTGTACTTCTTTGAGAGCTCTTGTTGGTAGGTGGCCACGTGGATGAGAGCCTTCTCCCGACGCTCTTCCACTAGATCCAGCTCCAAGGCAATTGCCTCGGCGTTCAATTCTGGCTCAAAACTCTCGCTTCTTAGGGTGGGCATGCCAACTTCCAAAGGTATGACTGCCTCCATGCCATAAGCCAAAGCAAATAGAGTCTCCCCGGTAGATCGCCGCGGGGCTGTTCGGTATGCTCAAAGGACGCTGGGTAATTCCTCAGCCCATTTTCCCTTTGCCTTTTCCAGTCGTTTTTTCAACCCATCCAGAATAGTCTTGTTCGATGCTTCGGCTTGACCATTGAATTGCGGAGTAGAGTTGTAGAACTCAATCTTCAGATCTTCACAAAATCCTCTGAATAAGCGACCGTCAAACTGGGTGCCATTATCAGAGATCAAAATCTTTGGGACGCCAAACCGTGTGACCACGTTTTGCCACACAAACCGCTTCACGTCTTTCTCTTTGATTGCTGCCAAGGGCTCAGCTTCAACCCATTTCGTGAAGTAATCTGTGGCCGCAATGAAGAATTTCCGGTTACCCAATGCTGTTGGCAGTGGCCCCACTATATCTAGCCCCCACATGGCAAAGGGCCAAGGACTGGTGAGGGGGAGAAGTTCCCTGGCAGGCTGATGGATCTGATGGGCGAATTTCTGGCATTTTTCGCACTTGCGGACATATTTCTGTGCATCGGCCTGCATGCACGGCCACCAGTATCCCTGCGAAATAGCTTGGTAGGCCAATGACCGGCCTCCTATATGACTGCCGCAGATACCTTCATGAATTTCGTACAAGAACGCCTCCACATTACTTGGGTGCACGCACTTCAGATAAGGACCAGTGAAGGACTTTTTATATAATGCTCTAGATGGAGAGAGCCAAAACTGCTCTGACTTCACCCGGACTTTGTGCGCTTCCTTCTTGTCGATTGGTAGAGTCCGGTCTCTGAGGAACAAGATTATGGGATCCATCCAGGAGGGACCTAGCCCGGCACAAAGTACATCCGTCTGCCTGGCATCTTCAATGCTCGGCCGGGGAAGAAAGTCAATTAACAGGGGGTTTGGAGACGTACTATCTACCATCGAAGTGAGGCCGGCCAGTTCATCAGCTCGGTTGTTTTCTTCACGGCCAATCTGTTGGACTCTGATTGCCTGAAACTGCTTGATGTGTTCCCTGACCAGAGCTTGGTACTTCGCCATTCTGTCATCCTTTGCCTCGTAAATCCCAGAGACTTGGTTAACGACAAGCTGGGAATCACTGTACACCATTAACTCGGCAGCCTTCATCTGAATAGCGCTCTTGAGCCCGACCAAAAGGGCCTCGTACTCAGCCTCATTGTTAGATGCTGGGAAGCCAAGCATGATAGAATGTTCAATGGTTAGGCCGTCCGGGGAGATAAGAACGATACCTAAGCCGGCACCGTGACGGTTTGATGCTCCATCAACGAAAAGCTTCCACATCTCCCCCACGAAAAGCTTCCAACAGTCTGATGGGTCCTGAGAGTTGCGAAGGGTGGTGGGATCATGGTTGCTCGACTGTCCGGTTTCAAGTTCTGCGTCGACTGGCTCTACTCCAGCCCCCCTTGGTGATTTGACACCGGACTCAGCAAGTCGGTCTGGAATGCATAAGTCCGTAGGCGAATCACCAGACTGCGGTATTATGCCGGCCGCGGGCTCTGTGCTGAGTAGTTCCATTACTTCCCCCTGGTGATGCAGTACCGGACAAAGTGGGTGGGACAACAATACCTGACTCCGTCATCGCGTCACCGGCTGGTGGAATCGGACAAGTTGAGGGCACTTTGGTGGGGCGCGCAAATTCCGCATCGCCAACTCCACCAAGTTGTTGTACCTTGGTCAGGCTTGCATTTTCTTCATCTTCTGCCACGACAATATCGACCGAGCATATCGGATGGGTACCTGGGGAGAATTCCGCAACGAAATCGGCCAGAATCTGGGCCTTTATAGCTGTGTGCGGCTGAAACTTCACATCATACTGCCCCAATTCGACCGCCCACTTAAGGATTCAGCCAGAGAAGTCCGCCCGTTCAAACAAGGCCTTAAGGGGAAACTCGGTCAGTACAATGATGGTATGGGCGTGAAAATAGTGCGCCAACTTTCTAGAAGCCATCATCAATGCCAACGCAAGCTTTTCCAACGGCAAGTACCTCGTTTCTGCCGGCAGCAAGGTTTTACTGACATAAAATATTGGGAGGTGCTTGATTCCTTCAGCTCGGACGATCACCGCACTGACTGCGTGTTGTGAGATAGCAAGGTAGAGGTAAAGTTCCTCACCCAGCTTAGGCGTAACCAACAATGACGGAGAAGAAAGATATTCCTTGAGCTCAGCTAAAGCTCGGTCACACTCTTCATCCCACAAGAACTTTGATTTCAATGCCTGAAAGAATGGACGGCAGCGATCTGATGACTGGCTTATAAATCGATTAAGCGCGGCGGCCATTTTGGCCAGATGCTGAACGTTCTTTGCCGAGCTGGGCTGCTTCAACTCTTGCACGGCTCTGATTTGAGTCGGGTCTGCTTCGATGCCCCGGTTTGTGACTAGGAATCCCAAAAATTTTATGGATCCCACGCCGAAGGCACACGTGACAGCGTTGGTCAGCGACTTGTGCTTCTTGAGAATGGCAAACATCTCGGCTAGGTCGGACAAATGGTTTGCTTCATGTCGGCTTTTTACCACCATATCATCGATGTAAGCCTCCATTGTCTGACCAAGCAAAGGAGCGAACATTTTGGTCACCATCCTCTGAAAAGTTGCCCCGGCGTTCTTTAAACCAAAAGGCATGACCCGGTAGCAAAAGAGTCCTCTTGGAGTCGTGAAAGAGGTGATTTCTCGGTCTGGCCCATGCATGGCGATCTGATGGTAGCCACGGTAGGCATCCAGGAAACTGAGCCTATTATGTCCAGCTGTCAAATTGACAAGCTGGTCAATTCGCGGCAGGGAGAAGCTGTCTTTGGGACAAGCTCGGTTGACCGTTTTGTAGTCGACACAAACTCGCCACTTGCCATTCTTCTTAGGCACCACCACTGTGTTGGAGATCCACCTAGGGTAATGCACTTCCTGAATTGCTCGTGCCTCAAGCAAGTTTTTGACTTCCTCTGCTACTACCTCGGCGTGATGCAACGCCGATCTCCTTGTTCACTGGATGACTGGCTTTGCTCCAAGGAAGACGTTGAGGTGATGGCAGATAAAACTTGGATCGAGGCCGGGCATGTCGTAAGGCGTCCATGCGAAGACTTCGACGTTGGCCATCAAGAACTCAACCATCTTAGTCCTCTCCTGGGTGGTAAGGCCGCAACCGAGCAGGAAGAACTTATTCGGTTGCTCCACGTCGATTCGCACCTCCACCAAGTCCTCCACAACTTTGTCTTCTGCCTTGGTGCCCACATCCTCCAGAACTCCTCAGTCTTCCGGTCCTTCTATCATTTGCACGAAGCCTTTGGCAGCCCGACTGCCGTTCAACCGCCACCTGGCTTGTTTGGACATGACGTGATCCCCCAAATCTCCTCGATTGCCCCCATAGAGGAATCTCATCACGGTGGTAGGTCGATGCTCTGACTTGCATGGCGTGAAGCCATCCTTCAGGATGAGGTTGTAGGTCGAGGGCACTTGTAACACCCAAAACTCCACTTGCTTGACCACGGATCCCGCTTTGACCGGCAGGATAATCTTGCCCAAGGGCCACTCTGGTTGTGAGTTGAAACCAACAAGTGGTGATGTTGCTGGAGCCAAGTCTGTTTCTCGGAGCTTGAGTTGCTTGAACGCGTCGTAATACATGATCTCGACCGAGCTTCCCTAATCGATCAAGATCCGTTTGACGTCAAATTCCTTGACGCGAAGTGTCACTACTAGGGCGTCATTGTGCGGCGTCTGGATACGCTCTAGATCCCTTGAAGTGAAACTTATCACATCTTTCTCTTCGGTCTTCCCCCTCTTGATGGCGGGCTGTACCGACAAAACTTCTCTCATATGCTCTACTTTCTTGATCATACCCCGGAGTTCACAAACATGCTCCAACTCCACTATGCCGTGGATGACATTTATAACTCCCTGTGGCGGCGCATCTCGGTCGTCCTGTCCCCTGGGATCAACTGGAGGATGATTCGGCTTGACGCCACCATCAATGTAAAGGTCTAGGTGTCCGGCCACGACCAACTCTTCTAAGTGTTGCCTTAAAGGCAAACAATCCTCAGTCCGGTGGCCTCTCTCCCGGTGGAATGTGCAACAATACCGCGGATTGTAGCCCTTTTGTCCATCGCCCAACTTAGCAGGAAACTGGACATACTCCTCGTCTCGGATTTCACTAAGTATGCGATAGATTGGAATCTTGAAGACCGTGGTGATGCCAGTCCTTGCCTTCAACCTTCTGTTGGGATCCACAACATCATCTCTGGGGTAATCATCCCGGTCGTTCCGACGTCCTCTACCCCAGTTCTTCCGATTTGAACCACAGTCTGATTCCTCTGCCCTGTCACTTGAGCGGCTAGACTCCTGTCCAACTGCGTACACCTTGCCTGCTGTCTTCTTGTCCATTTCTGCCGCAGTTGCCTTGACAGTAGATGCCGACGCATCATCCTCAACCCGGATGTGCTCATTGATGCGCTGCATGAGCTGGCCCATGGACGTCGGCTGATGCATGGTAAGCGCGTCCCGCAGTCTATGTCCGACCAGGAGGCCACGCTTGTATTGAGTGATTGCTAGGTTGACCGAGCAATCTAAGATCTCATTGAAGGTTTCCCAATATCTGGAGTTGTATGCCTTCAATGTGTCGCTCGGTTCCATCTTGACACTCAGTAGGTGATCCACTTCCTTAGGTGTCTTGGTGTTGGTTTTGAAGCATGTCACAAAGGCTTTGGCCAACTGATGCCACCTCTCTATACTTCCCTCCGGCAGCCTTTCGAACCACTTCAAACCTAGTTCGCCCAAACTTGACGGAAAGATGAGGCACATAAGAGCGTCATTCCGCTTATGTCCGGCCATGACCTATCGGAAATGGCTTACGTGCATGTAAGGATCCGTCTTTCCGTCGTACAATGTGAACTTCGGCTGGTGGAAGCCCAATGGAAGAGGTGTTGTCTCTATTTCCAGGGAGAAAGGGGTGGCGCTCAACCTTGCCAAGTCGGAATCCATCAGGAGCAGTGCTGCTTGGCGGGGTGGAGGCATTCTGACCTCCTCGCTAGCATGAACTCCATAGGATAACCGCTGGAACGCCGGTATCCTTTGAGCCTCCCGCCGGCGAGCCCGCTCCTTTAAAACTGCCCGCAAGTCTTCCGATTGAGCGGAGTAAGAGTACCTCGACGTCGTCACCGGACGTGAGGGCTGGTAAGTGCTATCTTGCGCGCTGGACTTCTCTGCGTGCACGTCGGAATCACCAACCTTGTAGCTTCTGCTAATAGAGATGGACGGAGTGTGTCGCTGACTCTGGCTACCCGAACGGCGGGGTTGGGTGCGCTCACTGTGGTCTCCCACTCCAGCTACACCCTTCCCTTTGACATGCCGCTTCAGCTCCTCCATCTCTGCCGCCATGCGCCGAATGACGGCGTCCTGGTCCTTCAGCTTGTTTTCCAGGCGCCTGGCGTGTGAGTCTCTCCGCCGCCGATGTCCGTCTGGACTCCGTGAATGACCATGACTCCTTCCGCGCTTATCTCGCGCGTCACCTGACTGTCCTCCCTGGAATGTCTCCAGGTTTGACATCGGAATGATGTCTGGATGCCCCTCTCTTCGTCTACCTGACTCCGGAGTAACTCCGTCGATGGCGGACAACGGAAACTCTTCGTTGTTCGCCATAGTCGGCGGTCAGACGAGCGTGGAAGACAAGGTTTTGTCTGCAAGGTTCCCACAGACGGCGCCAATTGTACAGGGAGCAAATATTCCGGCGAGCCCGTACTCCTTTCTTCCAAGCTCCGTTTCCGTCCGACCACCTGAAAGCACAACGGCGGTGAGCTACCCGGCGGTGTGTGGCCGGAAAACCCCTCCGACGATCAAGTTAGCACACACCTAGGGATAGAGAGAGAGAGAGAGAGAGAGAGAGAGAGAGAGAGAGAGTGTCGAGTGTAAGTATTTTCTTACAAAGTGTTCATCTATCGCGTATGGGGGGCGCAGACATGCGTATAAAGAGATTAGAGGTCTAATTAAGGGTTCATGAGTATGTTTTACAAGGCAACTAAGTGTTTGTTTGGTAATTTGACTTTTTTAGTAATTTGGTTTTTTAGTTTTTTAGTAAGTGAAAAAAAATTAGTATTTGGAATACTTTTTAGGGTTGTTTTGGTAATAGGTTAAGATAGTTAAAAAATTAAAAAATCACTACAAAAAAAGTTAGCTATTTTTTATTAGTCTTTCCACAAAAAATTTAAAAGTTAACTAAAATAGTCATTTGCATAAATAATGGTAAGAGAAAAAGTGATTTAGAGAATGTTCGTCCTTGGAATGTGGCTGTGATTATTAGGGATATCAGATTCATGGCCTCCCGTAGGCAATTCTTTTCTTCGAGCCCTAGGTCTTCATATATGGTTGCGCATCGGGTGGCAAAATCTGCTCTTAGTGGATATTTAGGACTCAACTAGGCCTCTTCTCCTCATTTTCCCTTAGTAGAGCTTATTACTTGGGACTATTCCTTTCCTATAGCGATCCCGGTTCTCCCTTCATTGTTTAGTGTATTTCGGACTCGGTTCTGTGGATGATTGTTGTTGTCTTTATTGCGTTTCCGTCCTTTAACTCTTTGTATTTGAGTTTTGGGTTATGTTGGGCAAGTTTGAAATAGGTTGGTTGTGTTTAGAAACAATTGGTTTATGCCCAGATTTTGGTCTTCATGCTCGAGCGGGGCTTTTGACGCTCGAGCGGGCCCTTTGAATTTGTTCGTACACTCGAGCGGGCAATTTGACGCTCGAGTGAGATTCTTCAGTCTTCAGTACTTTTCCCTGCAGGTCATCGGACGCTCAAGCGTCAACTTTCACGCTCGAGCGGAGACCTTCGTCTGTAGAACTTCTGGAAGTGTGTATTCCACGCTCGAGCGGGGCTTTTGACGCTCGGGCGGGAGTCTGTGTCTAACGTTCGAGTGGGGCATTCCACGCTTGAGCGAACTGTGGTGTATATCAGTCCGAGAGAAGCCATTTTTGAATCACTTTTTCGACCTACTCTCTCTTTAACTTTCCAAAACCCTCATTTGAGAGCTCCTCTCTCTAGAATACATCTTCTGTTGAATGTGTTTAATGTAAATGTAAAGACTCCACCAAGTGTGGTAGGTGGATGATAGTGTGTTAGGTTTAGTGCTATAGGTGAGTGGTAAGTGAGTGCTATATTTAGTGCTCCATTTAGTTTAGTAAGTGCTTCATTAATTTAGTTTAGTGCTCCACTAATTTGATTACTCCATTGTATCCTATTCTCTCTATAAAAGAGAGTTCATTCTCTCCATTGAAATATATCAATCAATAAAATCATTACATTGATTTCCTACATGGTATCAGAGCAAGGTTAAGCTCCTAGTGTTCTTCGCCTTCTGGCGGGCGGCAACCTTTCATGGCATGCCGGACCTCAACCTATTTCGCTTATTTTCTATACATACCTTCCCATCACTGCCCAAACCCTCCTTGAAATTGTAAATTGGCTGAATTTTTCTTGCTTGATTCTGCTCTTTCTCCAACCCAACTTCCCAATTATCATGTCCTCCTTACTCGGACTTGGGGATCCAACACAGAGTCAAAAGTATTTGCCCTTGGCCTTGGTGCCTTTTTGGTCGAGAACCCATCTTTGAAAAAGGATTCAAGATCATTATCATTCTTTTGTTGGTTCATCCTTGCAGCAGTAGCCATTTTTGCTCTTTCTCTTGCCTCCGCTGCTTTGCTCTTTCACGGGCTTGACTTGTGCTCTCTGAGCAGCAGACCTTTAAGCTTTTAGCCTATTTGCGTGCCTGCTATCAACAATGCAATACGTGCTATGGCCTGAATGCGGTTGGCAGCCTATTTCTTTGACCGATTTGATTACTTGTGCCTCGATCAAAAAACAGTTTATAGGAAGGCAACTCTGTGCATCCATCCCGATAAGGTGCAATAACAAGGTGCCACTTTTCAACAAAAATATGTTCTTTGAGAAGGTGTTTGACCTTCTTAAGGAGGCTTGGAACAAGTTTCATTCGGAGGAGCTCTTTTGAATTGTCATGATTCTTTTGATAACAGCTCTTGCATTACCATTTGATGAGAGAGAAATTTCACTACAGTTCTTTTCTCTTGATCACTTCTCTGGGTTTTCCTCATCTGAACTTGCGGAAGAGGAATTAATGCACCAACCTCGCAGACTTTTCTAAATCATGTGTTCTTGGCGAGAGTGTATGGTGGGATTTTACTATATCGGAGAAAAGCTCTCAAGGCAAAATGGTATTACTACATACTTCTTGGATTGGTAGATGTAGAGGGCAATTATCTTGTGGTGAAGGCATATCAGTACACATCCTTACCCGGTGTTATCTTTCTGGATTGTTGGTCAATACCGTCTGTCATACTCCTCACTTGGTTTTTCTTAAAGACAAAATCTGAATCTGAAAATTACCGGTGTTGCTATACGTGTTCTTTGGTCTTGTTGTGATTATCTTTTCGATGTACCTTGAAAGATCGGTCAGGATGGAGTAGTCCCACACAAAGCCTACGCCTCAGTTTAACCCTTTGGCTGCAAAAGCTGCTTCCATCAGTTTGTCGGGATTGGGATTTGGCTCTGGGGGGCCATTTGGCTTTGATTTCTTCTCCAAGAATTGGAATACTCAGAAAAAGAAATCTGGGTCATCCACAAAGAGAAAGTAATTGCAGTAATTTCACCAACCTTATTTTATTCATGCCGGGGATCAAACCCGATCACCATTTTACAAAAAAAAAAAAAAAAACAAAACAACCACAACCCATAACCACTACAAACAACCGGCCTCACTTCTTCGCCTCTTCTGCCGATCTCTTCCTCTTGCCTTTGTCTTGGGCGTCTCTTGCCGTTGCTGCCTCCGTGTTTCCCACGCCGCCGAGCACGTTCGAAGGCCCGTCTCCAGTACTCCCTCCAAGAACGACCACAGTATTTCCGCCACCAGAGTCTGCTCCTCTCCGGCCATCAAAGGTGAGGTACGTCGGTGCCCCAAATCTCGCCATGGAGGTGGTTTGCCTTTTGACTCCTTGTTTTGACCTTCAAGGCACAAATCTCTGCCGTGCATCTCTGTACATGCACCTTTGGAGTAGAGAGTTGGGCGTTGACTGGTATACCTCACAAGCCTTGTTTTGCAGACGATGAGCAGAGTTCGTGACCGCGCCCTTTGTCTCCATGCAGGCCCTCAAAGTGTAGTGGTTGGCCTCGATATCATTTTGGGTAGCCATCACTTGCTCAACTGATAGTGTGGGCAGACTAGGTTGAGTCAGAGCAGGGGCACTTGGCACCGAGGAGCTCGATGGCCCATTGAGATTTGGAAAAAGAGAGAGAGGGCGAGATGAAGCCATGTCTAGAAAGAGAAAGGAAAGAAGGGAGTCACAGCGGAATGACAGAATATCGAAGAGGAAAAGAAGAAGGGGGCGAGGAAGATGGCAGAGTAATGGAGAAGAAGCAAAAGAAGCGAGTGGTTAAAAAGAAGATGGAAGATACTGCAGAGAAGAAGCAGACGAGAGAGACAGACAAGAAAGGGAGAGGCCCGAGGCAAGTTTGCAAATCGAGGGGGCTGCTTTTGTCGGACGGACGGCACGCCTTTTGATAGATTGGGCACACTTTTTGAGGGTGCGATTTTTTAAGGGTCCGACAAGACTCTGTAAACTGTCCCGACTTTGATTTCGGTTAGCTTCTATATGGGTCCGACAAGGCTCGGTAAACTGTCCCGACATTGATTCCGGTTAGCTTCTATATGGGTCCGACAAGACTCTGTAAACTGTCCCGACATTGATTCCAGTTAGCTCCTATATGGGTCGACATGACCATATAGTGTCTTCTACAACGGTCCGACATGACCCAAGAGCTGTTTTTCTGTGACGTCCGACATGACCCGAGAACTATTTTCTGGCGGTCCGACATGACCCCGTAAACTATTTTCTACAACGGTCCGACATGACCCCATAAACTGTTTTCTACATCGGTCCGATATGACCCCCTAAACTATCTTCTACAACGGTCCGACATGACCCCATAAACTGTCTTCTACAACGGTTCGACACGACCATACAAGGTGTCTCCTATCCACTTTTATTTTATTTGACTTATTTTCTGTTTTGTTACTTTCTCTCCAAACTCAAGTTGGTTAGTTCCTATCCCCCTTGAGTTTGAGGGGGGCTGTTGAATGTGTTTAATGTAAATGTAAAGACTCCACCAAGTGTGGTAGGTGGATGATAGTGTGTTAGGTTTAGTGCTATAGGTGAGTGGTAAGTGAGTGCTATATTTAGTGCTCCATTTAGTTTAGTAAGTGCTTCATTAATTTAGTTTAGTGCTCCACTAATTTGATTACTCCATTGTATCCTATTCTCTCTATAAAAGAGAGTTCATTATCTCCATTGAAATATATCAATCAATAAAATCATTACATTGATTTCCTACATCTTCTCTTTACGAAATCATCTAGCTGTAGTATCTTCCACCCTAGTCCCTTTGTAAAAGTATGGAGCTTGGCGTGGCCTTCGTTTTGATCCGAAAAAAGTTGGTGATTGGAGCATCTTGAGTTTTGTCCTTCATCTCCTTTGAGCTCCGAAATTTGAGGTAGGGATAACCTACTCCTTTCTATGAGTTTTGACATAGATATTATGTATTTTGTATAGATGGTGTTGTTTGGGTAACTTGGGAAAGTGAGGGTTTTGAAATTTAAACTATAAAAGAGGGGTTTTCTATTTGTGGGGTTCCAAGTGTATGAGTGGTCCCTGAAATGAAGTTATGGTGTTTGATTGATGAAATTTGGCCTTAGGAGCAATATTTGAAAAAAGGGGGAAAAAGCCCTAATCTATTATGATTGATTAATCTGTATAATAAATTTGGGAAAAGTTATGGAAATATGAGATTGAGTTGAAAACCATGAAATTGGGAAATTATGAGATGAAACAGTATAGTTGGATTGATTAACCACTCACCTTTGAAATTTTAGATAATTTATTTGTTTGATAATTTATTATCTGTTTAGAAATAACTGCTTTGGGCTATCGGTGGAGGATAGTCTTGATTGTTGTAGATGCTGCATGATGATTAGGTAAATTAAAACTAATCAATTGAGTATGTCATTGAATATGACGGATGGAATAACACATTGAATATGTCCTTTGCTTGATCATTGTATATGATAAGTGTTTAAATACATTGCATATGTATGTTGTTTGGAAGGAGATAGAGGATGTACTCCAAGGTTTGAGAGGAGATAGGGGATGTACTCTCAAACCGGTTTGGGAGGAAATAGGGGATGGACTTCATTGATAATTAAGTTGGCCAGAGTGTCCATGGTGAAAGTCTCGAAATCTTGATTACGTTTGCATAACGTAGATGAATTGAAATGTTGAAGTATTATTGATATGAGTTGTAGTCTCATTTTGAATTGAAGTATGGAAATGTTAAAGATGTGACTTGTAGTCTCATATTAAGTGATTATGATTGAAGTATTGTTAACATGAGTTGTAGTCTCGTTATAAACTGTCTGGATGAATTGAGAACCATATCTATGAATTAGTTTGGTTAATGAAACGGAAAATGATTGATATATATATATATATCTGTAAACACAGATTGATTAAGAAAGAGTTGTATGTTTGTTTATATGAGTTAACATTTATCAAATGCTAATGTTTTAGTTATTGCTCATATTTGGTTTAGTATATCTCTGCTGGGCTTTGGCTCACCCTTTATGGGACATCATTTTCAAGTTCAGGTGATATGCCACCTCCAAGGACGTAGCTTGGGAGGCTTAGAGGCTGAAAGATCTTTTGTTGTTATCTTTTTTTGTATTACATGTAAATTTAAGCCAATGGCTTATTTTGTACAAAGAGTTAGACTCTTCTTTTGTTGTAACCAAGTGTTGACTTGGAAAGTTGTAAGCCCGTAGGGCATTTACTTTTGATGTCAACATGTAATACTTTTGTACTTAATACTCTGATAAATGAAAATATGCTTTATTCTCTTATGTCTATACATGTCAAAAATGTAGGGTTTATATGTATTATTTTGAGTGCGTTACATTTCCTCTTGTGTAAAAAATAAAATAAAAAAATTGATTGGTTAGTGTGTATAATGTGAAAAAATAATTGATTAGTGTGTATAATATGATATTTTGACTTTTAAATTTTTGGATAAATTACAAATACACTGTTTGAGGTTTGTTTAAAATATGAATTGTCTCTTTATGGTTTTAGAAATTACATTTCATCTCTTAAAATTTCTAATTTCATAAAAAATGACTTTTTTTTAATTAATAAATCATCAAGTTAATTAATAAATTTTTAATGATTTTAGAAATTTATTTTAATTATTAATTTATGTAATTTTATCATTGTATAAAATACAATTAGGAATTTTATATTTTTTGTTAATTCTATTAAATAAAAATTTTCTACAAGTTCATGTAATTTTTCAAAGATATATTTCTAATTTACTCTTTTTTTTTTAATTTATGAATTTTTGATTATTTTAGTCAAAAAATTAATTGTGAAACTGGGCACAAAGTATAATTTATCCATTATATGTCATATGTGGCTGCCACCCGATCATTAGAAGAAAAACGATATTTTTTTTTTCAAAATTAAATAGACGCTTGTTTTAAAATAATTGGAAAAATTATTACAAACATTTGAGGTTAGAGTGAGAGAATTATTTTAAGGATCAAAGTGTAATTTATCGAAAAAAAATCTCCAAATCTAAAAGCTTGTGATAGTGTTATATGTACGAATTAGTATTCTAATTAGTGTACCAACACTAGTTATAACATTATTATTAACCCTACTCATTAAACAAATTATAAATACCAAAAACCTCTTAAATTATGTCACATAATCAATTAGTAATTTATAATATTTATCAAAAAGATATTTACAAAGGAGATTGATTACATTATTCATCAAGTCTGTACAAGGTTAGGGTAATGACAAATAATCATCATCACTTACACAGAAGTAATCTGAAAAATCCCAAGATACTGTCAAAATGAACTCACTAATGTTGAAAATTTAAACATTTAAAAAAAAAAATGTATTTTGTTAGAATGTAGTGAATCATATTAAAACATTTGATTTTTTATTGTTGTTGTCGGTGTCGTCAATTGCGATTTAAATAAGTTGAACCCAACAATTAAAATATTGAAGAGAAATTATAAATAAATAAAAAATTGAATTTGACACTTATAATAAAATAAATTTTCAATTGTTAATGTGGGGACATAATTTTTGAGTGACAACACATGGCCGAGGTGTCACCGAAGTGCCAGCAGGGGTGCTACGTGTCCTGATCATAATGCCGAGGTGATCTCGGCTAGGCCGAGGTTATTTGCGAGAATATCGGAATCCGGGATAAGCAGATAAGGGACAATAGTCTTAGAATGGGAGAGGACTTCAGTTTGGATAAAGATAAGACTCTTAGAGAGTTTATCCCAATCCTACTAGGAGTCCAAGATTCGCAGTAATCCTAAGTCCATTGAAGTTAGGCTTCTATTGGGACTAGGATTGTGTTGGCTATAAAAGAGAGGCACCCCTATGGGTCTAAGGTACGCTTCTTGTATTCTGAATAAGTGAATTAAGCACTTTTGCTATCTTTGAGAGATAACTGACTTGACCATCGGAGTGCCCCCGGGTGGACGAACCACCGTCGGAATCTCTTCTTTCTGTTGCAGGTCGTTCGGGCTTAATATATTTTGCTAGTGCTCTCCAGCTAAGTACTAGTTTGGCAGTGTGGTCGGAAATTGACACACACAATTTGGCGCCGTCTGTGGGAAAGAAAGGAGAATAGATGGCCAACGATGGACAGAAAGAGAAGATTGGGGATGACACTCCTATTGGGAGTGGGAAACCTGTTGACCTTGACGTCGAAGAAGATAACTGCAACAAAAAGACTCGTGATCAGAATCACAGAGGAAAGGATGTTGGCGATGTCTGACGTACCAAAGAAAACGAACCAAAGCAGGTATTACAACGAGGACGACCTTCAGGCATGGAAGGATAGATGCCTACGGAGGGACGATGAGGTAAAAGGAATGGCGAACAAATTGGCGGACCTACAAACAGTCGTCAATTTCATGATGCAGAACAACGTCATGCAGCCACCGTTCCTGTTACAACATACACCGATTCCAGCGGCCAAGAAAGATGCCTGACAAGATGGGCGGCGATCCTTCGGTCTGACACACGGAGGCGAAAAACACTCTTAAGGCCTTCAAGGGAGGTCGGGCGAGGAGTCGAGAAGGGAAGAATCTCGAAGGACACATCGCACCAAGAAAGCAGACCCCAAAGAACATCGGCATGTTCAAAGGCAAGAGTTGTGCTTCGACGCAACGAATGGAGAAAGGTCGAAGAGGGCTCACAATGAAGCTGAGAGTAGTGCACCTAAAAGGCTGAAGTCAGGAGATAACTGAGCTCCTGGTAAGATCAAGGAGGACCTAAGGGATTACCTACAGAGGAGGCAACAAGATGTCGAGGTAACCTCCCCGGTCAAGCTGAGAATGCCATTCTCGATTGAATTGGACAAATTCGAAGCCCCGAAAAGGTTTAGCATGCCGAGATTCCAGATCTACGATGGGAAGTCGAACCCCAACTTTCACGCCGGTTTGTACCTAAACTCAATGGCATTATACATCGGGAACGAGCCGTTGCTTTGTAAGGTGTTCCCCTCATGCTTCGGAGAAATTGCATCAAACTGGTTTCACAAGTTGCCGAAAGGAACTGTGAAAACACAGAAAAACTCATTTGAGATGTTTGTGGCCGGGTTAAGTGAACAAACTATAGCCATTAAGGGTGGATGCCCTGATGGCTCTGAAAATTGGCGAGGACGAAAGCCTGAGGGCCTATGCCAAAAGGTACTATGAGGTATTCAACCGAATACCATAATGCAACCAAGAGGTGGCGGTCGTATCATTTAAGAATGGCCTAAAAGATAATTGTCTGCTCCAAAAATCATTGGCAAAAATACTGCCAAAAAGTATGGAGGAATTAATGGCCAGAATAGAAATGCCTTGAGGAGGATCGCTAGGGAACAAAGCGCGAAACCGAGAAGAAAAATGGCTCGTCGGCGAAATTTGAGGTGATGGTGGCTACAACAAACCCAAATCGGATTAAGAACGCTAAAGCGATCTAACCCGTGTTCAATTCGGTTTATAAAGTTTTGGAGAAAATCCGTAATCAGCCCTACTACAGAGCACCAGCAAGGGTACTAGGCGAGTTTATGGGAAAAAACCTTGACAAGCACTGTGCTTACCATAATGAAGCTGGACATCTGACTCAGGGATACAGAGCCCTGAAGACACTTCTGGAAGACCTGGTAAGACAGGGCCATTTAAAGGACATGGTAGATGAAGCCAGAACAAAGGAAGGGCAGGCAAGACTACCCCAGACACCAACAGCACCACCCCCACCCCAACTAGCACCACAACCACAAGCAGGCAGACCTCGAGTGATCAATGTGATCCACTCAAAGGTAAATGAGAATGAGATAAGGCGGGAAACCCAAAAGGTAAAACACCTGCAACATGTATATCAGGTCGGGAAAAAGAGACCTAGGGCAGGCGAGAGCCAAGGACCAGTGGTGTCCTTTACTGAGGAAGACCTGGAGATAGTGCATCATCTACACAACGATGCCTTGGTAATATCCCTTCAGATTGGAGAGTGCCAAGTGAAGTGCATCTTAGTCGACCAGGGCAGCTCTTGTACATCATGTATGTCAGGTGTTACAAGGAGCTTGGCCATCACCAAGATGACTTGGAATAGTCCAACGGCCCAATGGTTGGGTTCAATGGAACACGGACATGGCCCCTGGGAGTAGCAAGCTTAGAGGTACAGGCTGGCACCAAGAGGGTGAAGACAAAGTTCACCATAATTGACACCCCCTCCCCTTACAATTGAATTATGGGAAGACCATGGCTGAATGCAATGGGGGCTGTTCCCTCAACATTGCACCATCTACTGTAATTCCCAACAGAGCATGGGATAGAGGAGGTTAGAGGGGATCAAGTGCAGGCAAAGAATTGCTTCATGGCAGCAATGAAATCTACCTGCAACATTCGGGAAGCAAAACCAGCAGAGGTTGAGGATGAAGACATGGAAGTCCAGGAGGACGTCGGCAAAGAGCCAGCCGAGAAGAGTGATGAAGCCCTGAAGAAAGTCCTTGTCCAGCAAGGGGACGAAGAACGATTCTTCCTTCTCGGCTCGGGTTTGGCCGAGGAAGAAGAAAAAGAACTGGAGGCGTTCTTGAGAATAAACACTGAGGTGTTTTCCTGGACGCCTTACGAGATGCCTGGCATTAACCCCGAGGTCACTTGCCACAGACTGAATGTGGACAGGTTAGGCAAACCTGTAATCCAACAAGCTAGAAGGCCGACGTTGACGCACGTTAAGGCAGTAGAAGAAGAAATGGATAGACTTCTGGAGGCCAGAGCCATTCGAGAGGTAAGTTACCCGACATGGCTATCAAATACGGTTGTTGTGAAGAAAAAGAATGGGAAGTGGAGGGCCTGTGTTGACTTCACTAGCCTGAACAAGGCTTGTCCCAAAGACAGCTTCCCATTACCCAAGATTGACCAACTGGTGGATGCCATTTTAGGGCATGGAAGGATGAGCTTCCTAGATGCTTACAGGGGGTACCATTAGATAGCTATGTACCTACCAGATGAGGAAAAGACTGCATTCATCACCCCAAAAGGGCTATACTGCTACAGAGTGATGCCTTTTGGATTGAAAAATGCAGGAGCAACTTACCAGAGATTGGTAACCAAGATGTTTAGACATCTAATTGGCAGAACAATGAAAGTTTACATCGATGACAGGGTCGTGAAGACCAAGGAACCTGAAGGTCATCTGGCCGACCTAAAGGCAGTTTTTGACATCCTTAAAACATATCGGCTCTGACTCAATGCATCGAAGTGTGCATTTGGAGTTGGGTCTGGTAAGTTCTTAGGATATTTGGTAACCAGAAGGGGCATTGAGGCAAACCCAGATCAGATCAAGACTATCTTAGAATTGAAGAGCCCAACATCAGCAAAACAAGTGCAAATGTTGACTGGAAGGGCTGCAGCCTTGAACAGATTCATAAGCAGAAGTTCTGATAAATGTAAGCCTTTTTTCAGCTTAGTAAAGAAAGCCACAGACTTTTTATGGACCGACGAATGTGAAGCCGCCTTGACTGACTTAAGGAAGTATTTGACCACAGCTCCAGTTCTCTCAAATCCGATTACTAGAGGATTGTTTTATACTTGGCGGTTTCAGAACATGCAGTAAGTGCAGTGGTAATGCGAGAAGAAAAGGGAGAACAAAGGGCTGTTTACTACATAAGTAAAACCCTTGCAGATGTAGAGACCAGATATCTACCCTTAGAGAAGTTAACACTGGCTTTAGTAATGGCTTCCAAGAAACTGAATCATTACTTTCAAGCCCACAAAATTGTAGTGTTAACTGAACACCCCTTGAAGTCCCTATTGCAGCAAGGAGATCTGACAGGCAGAATAGCCAGATGGGCAGCGACCTTGGGCCAATATGACTTGGAATTTAGACATAGAACAGCAATCAAAGGCCAAGTTTTGGCCGACTTCGTGGCTGAGTTCACACCAGGTTCCATCACACATCGGGCTCCGTTGAGCCAAGGTGTGCGATGTCCAGGTGAGCAAGAAAAAGCCCAGCAGGGGATAACAGAGCAAAGGACCAAAGAGAAACTCAAGCCCTACAGTATTTACATCGGCGACTCCTTCCGGTTGTTTGTGGATGTGAGTTCAAACCAACAAGAAATGGGGGTAGGAGTAGTACTAGTATCGCCAAATGGGCAAATACTGGAATAATCCATTCGTTTGGGGTTTAAGGCCTCAAACAATGAAGCAGAGTATGAAGCGCTGATCACAGGACTAAAGCTGGCAGCAGCCATGGAAGCCGACGAGGTAACAGTTTTTTGTGACTCCTAACTTATAGTCAATTAGGCAACAAGGGAATTTGCAACCCGAGATCAACGGATGTCGGCCTACGCAAAGGAAGTAGGCAGACTGATAGCCTTATTTCAAAATTTTTGACTACAGTAGGTAAGCCGAGATGACAACAGCCATGCCGATGCTCTGGCCAACCTGGCTAGTGTAATGAAGCCTGGTGAGGTAAGAACAATAATGGTTGACTATTTGTCAGGTCCAAGCATAGAACCACTAAGCACAAAGCGTAAAGCAATGTGTGTGGAGATGGGACCAAGTTGGATGGATACAATAGTAACATTCCTTAAAGAAGGAAAATTGCCAGACGACCGTAAAGAAGCACACAAGATTAGACTGAAGTCGGCAAGATTGGTTGATGAGAGGCCATCTTCTGAAAGATCCTTTACTGGACCCCTTCTGAGGTGTGTGCATCCTGCACAGGTTGAAGAGTTTCTATACAAAATACATGAAGGAGTATGTGGATGCCACGCCAGGGGCAGGTGTAGACGCGCCCGTGGGCTTCACTCTACAGTTCGGACTCCCTTTGTGTCGGTTCTAAATCTGAACCAAAGAGTCCAAATCCGGCAAATCGTTTGAGAAAACAGATTTTTGAAAAAGTAGTGCCAAACATGGACTTTTGCGGTTCTGAAGTCGCCACCTAAATATTTTAAAATGGGAAATTTAGAAACCACGACTCGGTGCGAAGGCCACATGTCAAATCATCACCAAAGTGGTCTTGGCTCGGGAGCTTGGACGATCGGGAAGGTCGACTATGAGCACCCTTTCGCCGTCGAAGACCAGCCTCTACTAACCGTGATATCTGTTTTTGAAAACTTTATGCGTTCTTATTCCGGTTATTAACCTAGAATTACTATGCGATGCGCACAACACAAAAGTATAGACTAGATTGCCTAACTTGGAAATAAACATTGCATATCCGTTTTGTCTCGAAAAACGTGTTGTTTTCTTTTGCTACTCGCAAGTAGGCTAAAAATACGAATTTCAATGAGTTGTTCCAACTCACGCAATCCAACCTCCACCCACAGGCATTCAAACAGTTTATAACACATAAGCATTTAGCCGCATGGTAAGCATACTATCATGGCAACATTCACACGCATGTGGTATGCTAAAGCGTAAAATACTTACATCGTACTCCGCGCCAAAAACAATAACCCGATTAGCAAACATGCATGACCCAGTTCATGTTAAGTGGCTAATGCAACACAGGCATAAATGCAATCTAGAGTAGGCTTGGCTAACCCTAAACATGGCATGTGAAATGCGTGAGTAGCACGTATTCAATTTGGAATTGAAAATTGCTATGCAGTTTGTATGATGTACCGAGCCCGGTGCATGTAAACAAATGCATGAATGCACACATGCTATCATAAGGTATGCTAAATTAAATATGCCCTAATCTACCATCATAAGCAGGTAAATAAAAGGGAAGAAAGAAGTGGGGGTTGGAAGGCATGCACACCACTCACACACACTTATTACAGATTCGCCCTCGCTCGGAGGGACCAAAAGAATAATACAGTCCGAATACTAAATTAATTATTACAGACCCTCTAATTAATTAATAAATTAATAACAAAAGAAGGTGGCCACAGCCCCGCCTCGGGATGCGTGAATGATGCATGCTCGATCCGTCTTGCCCGGAAACCCGTTGCCATAGCACTGTTGCCTCTGTTTACACTGCCATGCTCCTCTGAAAATTTGTACAAGTCTCAAGGAGGCCTCTCTGAACACTGAGGAGTACCACCGGCTGAAGAGAAACACCACCGACCGAAGGATATGATCACCGACTACATATCATGCTATCGGCCAGTCATTCTTTGCCGGTCGGCACTTAACAGTGTCGGTCGGCCAAAAATTGCTGCAGAACCTGCAATTGACAGCAGCAGAGGGCAAGCAGTGTATGGCATGGAATTTCAAGGCAAATGTATGCATGGACACACTCCCTATCATGTAATGGACTCAAGGAAGCATGGCCCTCGACCCTCGGGCCATCAATTGCGTATTTCGATGCGTGATGGCCTAAGAGGCCAAGTTTGCTCTTTAATGTAAATGCAATGCACATAAAACATACAAGGGTCTCAACCTCAATCATGGTTGATCAAGAGGTGAGGCAATGCACAATAATGCACATGCAACCTAAGCATGCAAGCTAACATGCAAACATGCAATACAACTACATGGCATACACAATGCTAACAACATAACATGCACAACGCATTGAAACATGGCATACACAATGCAAGATGGGCTTACACCAATACAAGGAGGCCATAATCATGAAAATGAAGGCACAAAATGCACACACACATGCATGCAATCATGGTCCAACACCTTAAGCATAAACAAGGCAACTCTTAAGCACACTTAAAGAGGCTAAGTATGGACATATAGCATGCAACGTAAGCTCTGAAATCATGTTATAGGAGGTTCCAAACCAACTAAATAAATCAACAAAGCATGCAACAATGCTCACACATTCACATACTTGAAGCATACAAGCCACAAAATGCAAAGAGGCTATATAATGCATGCTAGGATCGACTCAAAAAACTTAAGACAGACCTAAAGCATGGCAAAATAAGCACAAAATCTTCACAAATCTAAGCCTAAAACATGCTCGAACAAAGGCTAACAACCTAAGGCATATTAAGGCAATTACAAGGCATCACATGGTAGGTATGCTAAGCATGCACCAAACTGAAAATACCCTTCTACAATACTGATGAGGGACCAAAAATATGACTACCCACAGTAGATGACAATCCCCAAATCAATATACAAACATGCTCAAAATGCAATGCAAGATTAAGGCCCACAAAGGGGTATAACATGAAGTACCAAAAGGGTGCACCAAACAGCCAAAGACCCTTCATGAGACATGTAGAGGGGGTCAAAATAAGACCCTTTTCAGGCCTGTCAAAGACCCAAAAACAGAATCATGGTAGGCTAAAAAGACATGCAAAAAAAGGGGACCGAAGAGGGGTAATGAAGCAAGTCATACATGGAGGTCCCCAACAGTGTTGAGCCCTTCTTCAATGTTGAATAAGGGCTCAAAATAAGCTTCTTTGTAGTTTACATGGAAGCTCAAAAATACATGCAACTATGGCTTAGATATGAACCAAGAAAATGTTAGTTTTGGGGAAAAGTGTGCTTACCCTTGTAGACCAGCGAACCAGCACCTCTTGGACCAAGTTTTGGTGCTCCTAAGCTCTGCAAATGACCTCCCAAATTCTGGAAATGGAAGTGGTGGTGTTGTGCTATGGGTTGGTGAAGGAATGGCCCAAGAACAAGGGTGTTTGGAGGTTCAATGAGAGAGAGATAGTGAGAGATGGAGGGATATATGTATCTATATCAGATATGTATCTATATCTCTGGTTTTTTTTGCTTAAGAATCTCTAACCCTAAGCAATGGAGAAGAAGAGCTCTTTATATAGACAAAGAAAAGGCTCTAAGCTTCCCAAGGAAGCTAAATGAAAAGGGGCAAAGGGTCCAAGGCTTCTAGGAGAAGCTAAGACAGCTGGTAGGCTTCTTGAGGAAGCCAAGACAAGGGGTCAAGGCTTCCTCAAGAAGCCTTGAGCAAAGGGTGCACCAAAAAGGGCCAAAAGGTGGTTAAAGGGATAAGTGATAGCTGCGGGTCTCAAAATGGCCTAGAGCCCTTCAACAAAGTTGAATAGGGGATCAAAATAAGACACTTTTTAGTTTACGACCAAGCCCAAAACAGCCCACAAGTACGCCTAAAATACCGTGCAAAACAGGCCTAAAAAGAGGTAAAGGGACAAGTGACAGATGGAGAAGTCAAACAGTAAAAGGTCCTTAATCAAACATGAAAAGGACCTCAAAATATGACTATCTCAAGGGTCGGGGCCCAAAAATGCAAGATGAGGGTTTGGGAGCCGAAACAAGCAGTTCGGGGCCCCGAAAGTGGGCTGTTAGGCACCGGAAGTGGTGTCCGACCACGAAGTTGGTCTCTCGGACCACAGTGTCCCTCGAAAGGGAGGAAATAAGATGCATGCCAAAAACCGGGGCAAACGGGGGCGGTTAGACGGTCCCGAACCGAGGCACTCTGACAGCCGGCTCAAAATCGGGAACAGGCTCCAAAATGGGAAAAATGGCCTCGACCACGAAGCGTAGCCTCACGCCTTGAGAGATGATTTACTAGACCTCTCCCTCCCTTTGGGAAGAAAATAGAGCACGGACTGGTTATGGCAAACCGAGGCAAAGCACAAAGAGTCCGGTCAGGGAGGCAAGGCTCGTAGCCGGGACTCCATAACCTCAGAACGAGCGCAATATGCAACATCACCAAGCGCTCAATTGATGACGTCTGAGTCTTAAGGTCGGTCAAAAATGGGGTGTCTACAGCAGGTCACTTGCTCAGAGGGCCATTACACAGGGGTATTGGTGGCCCTACATGTAGAAAGATACTAAAACCTATGTCAAGAAGTGTGAGAAGTGCCAAAGGTTTGCACCATTGATACACCAACCAGCAGCAGACTTGAACCCAGTGTCCAGCCCTTGGCCATTTGCCCAATGGGGCATGGATCTTGTTGGAAAACTGCCCCAAGCAACTGGACAAAGGAAGTACCTGCTGGTAGCAACAGATTACTTCACCAAGTGGGTAGAGGCTGAACCCCTTGCTAAGATTCGGGACGTTGATGTAAAGAACTTCATCACCAGGTTTGGAATCCCAAGAGCAATAATAGCTGACAATGGCACACAGTTTGATAGTAAGCTAATCAAGAGCTTCTGTGCAAAGTTCAAAATCAAGAATTATTTTTCCACCTCAAGTTTTCCTCAAAGCAATGGACAAGCAGAAGCATCCAACAAAGTCATCTTGGATGGGATTAAGAAGAGGCTACAAGCAGCAAAGGGAAAGTGGGTGGATGAACTGCCAAGTGTACTCTGGGCATATCGGACTACGCCGAGAAGATCAACTGGGGAATCCCCATTTGCCATGGCTTATGGCACAGAAGTAGTTATTCCTCTGGAGGTCAGCATCCCAGGGATTAGAACCCAGGGAGTAGAGAATGGAACTAATGATGTATTTATAGCCCGAGATCTGGATCTGCTAGAAGAGAGAAGGGAGAAAACAACAATTCAGCTGTGGGCATACTAGCAGCAGCTTGCCAGGGCTTATAATAAGAAGGTGAACCCGCGAGAGTTCCAAGTTGGTGACCTCGTCCTGAGAAAGGTCGTCAGCAACAAGAAGGATCCTAGAGAAGGCAAGCTTGAATTGGGAAAGACCCTATAGAATCATCTCGGTCTTGGGCAATAGGGCATATCGGCTTGAGGACTGTGAAGGCAAAGAATTGCCAAGACCCTGGAATACTTGCAATCTGAAGTTTTTTTATCACTAGATTTTCTTGTTTTCTAAGTTTTTTTTTTTTTTTTTGTTATTAGCAGAAGTAATAAAGTTTTAGCTTGATCTTTAAACTTGTGTGATGTGATTGATCGGATACTTGACGATGTTTCTAAGCGAAACATGACGAATAACTTAGACTTATTATATGGCAGAGTAGACCTTTTACTTGCATATAATAGAGTTGAACTAAGTTAGCGATGTTTCTAAACGAAACATGATGAATAACTTAGACTTACTATATGGCAGAGTAGAACTTTTACTTGCATATAATAGAGTTGAACTAAGTTAGCGATGTTTCTAAGCGAAACAAGACGAATAACTTAGACTTATTATATGGCAGAGAAAAACTTTTACTTGCATATAATAGAATTGAACTAAGTTAGCGATATTTCTAAGCGAAACATGACGAATAACTTAGACTTATTATATGGTAAAGTAGAACTTTTACTTGCATATAATAGAGTTGAACTAAGTTGGGATAACCTGGACTCAAGTACATATCAGTCAGATTACAAAGAGGCCGAGGTTGGTTACCTTGGCCAGTCTTTGTTTGAACATAACCTTCGCAATAAGGTCAAAGCCCCAGGCTTAAATGAGAACCCAAGTGGAATTTAGGTTCACATTAGGGGGCAGAGGGCTAGAAAATAATGCTTAGAAGATTGGTTTAACACTTGTTAAAATTTGAGAAAAATTTACAAGTTGAAGTTAAACCGAGGTCATGTTTAACACTTGTTGAAATTTAAGAAAAATTTACAAGTTAAAGTTAAATCGAGATCATGTTTAACACTTGTTGAAATTTAAGAAAAATTTACGAGTTAAAGTTAAATCGAGGTCATGTTTAACACTTGTTGAAATTTGAGAAAAATTTACAAGTTGAAGTTAAACCGAGGTCATGGTTAAACACTTGTTGAAATTTTTTTTAAAAATTTACAAGTTAAGCCAAGGTTGTAACAAAAAAAAAAAAAAAGTACTTGCGTACTTGCCGAGATAAAAGCGTTGGTTTGTTTAACCGAGGTATATCACCCCGAGAAGATTGCACAGTTAAGGTGTATGAAGAAGAACATACAAGCATTCAAAAGAAAGGAAGTTGTACTTACATTCAAAAGAAGGCACGTCGGCTAGCTAAAAGCTTTACATAATCAAAATACAAGGAACAGAAGAAAGGAGAAAAACATCAAAGCTAAGACTCTTCGGCGTCTCTGGCTGGTTGGGTCTGGAGTTCAGAAGGCAGTTGAGAAGACATCTTGGCGGCCCTCTCAGCCGCAAGCTCGGCATCGATTTCTTAAAGAGTTTGGTCGAGGCTCTTGTCGGCAATAGGTGCGTCCGAGGTTACCTTTTTAGGAGGAGCGTCTTTGGAGACCTCACATTCCTCATCCTGAGTCAAGTCCAAGACTTGCTCATTCAGAGTAGGGGATTTGGTTCTAGCAGCTTCCTTCATCTTCCTAACCAAAGCTTCCTCCTCAGACTCAGAATCGTCTTCGGATTGGCTTAGAGTAGGGGGGGATAACAAGGGGAGGTCGCCGGCATTCTTGAGGGGGGAGTCCTTGGGGACATCTATCTTTTTGAGGATAGCCATCCAACCAAGGGTGAAACCCTTGTTGCATGACTGCCTCACTTGCTTCTTATAGTCCTCCTTGACGTCGGCCACCCCCTCAGCGTACGTCTTTTCATCAGCAGCCTTGATCTCGGCCTCTTTGGTGGCCAAGGCAGCTTGAAGCTCCTTTTGGGCCTCGACCATCTTTTCTTCAGCCTCGATCTTTTCGGCCGTAAGGACCTTGGCAATGGCCTCGATAGCATCAGCCTTTTCCTCGGCTGATCCTTAGCTTTAATGGCCGTCGTGGCCTGGTCGGATAAAGTTTTCATCTTGGCCTCAGTCTTTTTGATGGTCTTTTGTAAACCAGAGACCTCCCTAATCTTGTCGGCCAACTCCTTCCTCATTTCAAAAGTTTGCATTGAGAAGGAGTGGGCATGCTAGATCGCCTGAAAGAAAATGGACAGAACAAAAGTTAGTAGAAGTTCTAAAAGTATGAAAGAATAGAGAAAGAAAAATACCAAGTGTAAAAGACTTACTTGAACAGAATGCTGGAGCATCAGAGCGAAGTTTTCATACTCGCTCATCTCGACGTTTCGGTTAAGATCGTTTGGAAGGAGCAAAGCCGTAGAAAGAGCAACGCTGACTTCGAGATCAGTCGTACTATTGCCAGCTTTGACCGGCTTGTCATCGATGGTGATTGGAGGGGCCCAGGGGGCATCTGGCTTCATTGGCCCTGAGGTTGTGGCCGACTCAAACCTTGGCCTTTTTGACCAAGTGGATTGGGATGGTTCGGCCTCGGCGGGCCTCTTCTCGGCGGCAGAAGTGGTCTTTTCACTCTCAGCCAATTTTGAAATTGGCAAGGTGTCCTCAGTATCAATCTGAGTCACTGTTGCCTTTGGCTGAGCCTTCTTCAGTCTTTTTTGTTTCGACTTTGGTTGAAATTTGAGATGGTCTTTGGTTAAGCATCAACGGTGGTAGGGATGTCAGCCAAAAAATCCTCGGCGATTGCTTTTTGCAGCCCATCTCAGCGGCGATTGCAGTTTGGCATCTTCGTCAGCGTTGAGATGGAGGGATCAGATATGGAGCCGAAGTTGATGGTATCTCAGCTGGATCAGAGGTTGATCCCTGATCTAGCCGAGATGATGAAGTTGTCGGAGGTGTAGTGGCGGACAGAGGAGACTTGCTCTTCTTCTTCTTCGGAATGTTGGGAAGAATCGACTTGTAAGTCGAGATGAAGTTAAGCAGTAGCGGGGCTCTCCGCTTGTGAACTGACAAGTCTAGCAGCTTTTTCAAGCCTTTGCTCGGGAAAAAGGACTTACGGAAATCCTTTTCCGGTTGGGGAAGAGCTGCAAGGAAAACAAACGTTAGAACAAATAAAAGAACAAAGTATTGAAGACTTTGAAAACAAATAAGTATAAGCACATGGCTCTTACCATTACTGTAATAACCCGACCCTCGTATATGATTCTGATATATTTTCAGTCCCTATTCTGTGTTTTTAGATGCTTACTATGAAATTCTATGAGAAATTAAGGTTATTCAAGCGAATCCTATGACTATGAATGCATATCTGTTTAATAAGAAAAATAACTATCACAACTGGAATGTTTGAATCAGAAATCCGAAGCCTTAGAGGCTTAATTATCTGAAATTGATTTTACATTTGAAGTCAGCATGATTTTTAGTTCTTAAAAAGATTTTCTGTGAAATTTTGATTAGGAATGATTAAACTGAATGATTTTCGTCTTATTCACTTTATATATGTAAATATCCATGCTCTTTAACCATTGACTTGGGAATTCATCTCATAAAATATCCTGAGAGAGAGGGAAGGGAAGAATTGGAGAGGAGGAGTCCTTCAAGCTAGGAATTGGAGAAATCTAGAAGATTGTAAGGTTGAAAGCTCCAGGTATGTGACTTTTATTTGAATCAATTGATAATCATGCAACCTAGGGTGTGTGTTGGTTAAATTAAAAGATGTGTTATCATGGAATTGATTTGGGGTTAAGTTAGGTTATAGGGAGTAAAAGTTTATTCTATCTTTTATCATTGTATTCCTTGTCATTCTATTCCTTACCTTCACATATTTGAACTCATTTATGGCTTTGAAGGATTGTGTATGTATTTGGTAATTATATAGAAGGGATTCAAAGTGTCCAACTTGTGTTTATGAATTGTGAGGAATTGAAGAATCAATTCATGTTGAAATTGATACATGCTTGAAATGTCTTTGTACATAAATTTTGAACCATGTTACATCAATTAAGAGGCCTATTTTAAGCCTTAGAAAAGCTTACCATAAGATGGGTTTTATGGGAATTTCGGACTGGAAAATGAGGCAAATCGCCGCACGTACGGGAGTCATCGCCGCACGTGCGGAGAATGGTGAAAATCTGGGGCTTGGCTACTGCTTAAAAAGCATGTGCGGGGCATCATTGCCACACGTGCGGGGACCCTTGCCGCACGTGCGGGGCTCATAGCCGCACGTGCGGCCTATGCTGAAATAGATGGATTGCTCCGTTTTACGTGCTGGACCTTCTAATATTGTTGAAATCTGTATTTGATATTTTTTTATGGTTGTAAATTCATTCGAAGCAAGGCGAGTCCGAAACTAATTCAACAAAGAAAGGAACTAATTTGTGAGTTACGTGTGTGTGCAGGACACACTCTAGGAGGAACCAACGCTCTGCCACAACACTGTGAGTAGTAGTATCGTCATAGTACGCTTTACTTACAGCTAATGATTACCATTAGCATTCAGTTATCACATGTCAATTATGTAATTTATATGAATGATTGAAAGGATTTATATAAATGATTGAAAGGATTTGAATGAATGATGGAAATGATGAAAATACTTTCATATGACTTTGGAATTCTGTAAGACTCCGAAATTATTCTGCTCTAATGATATCTGGGCCTGTGGCCAATCTGTAAACTCTGTTAGGCCTATGGCCATTCGGTATAATCTGTTATGGAATGAAACAAAGTGTTGTACGGAACTAAGTGCTGTAATGTGAGCCACCTCTAGAATCCGTGTGAGACATCTCTTGAGTTCATACATACGAGACAGGGCTTAATGCCGCTCTGTTGAAGGGCTTAATGCCGCTCTGTTGAAGGGCTCAATGCCACTCTGTTCAAGGGCTTAAAGCCATTCTGTTTAAAGACTAGGCCTAAGGCCGTTCTGAAATTAGTACAAAATTAGATTAACCACATGATTTCTACATTTGCATACGCATTGATATGTATTATAATTTAAGTTGAGAATCGAATTGTTTAGGTACTATTATTCACTGAGCCTGGTTCATTCTATGTTATGTCTGCTTTCGTAGGTAACTAACCGGGAGGTCAGTCCTAACCCATGACGCCCGTTCTCTTTTGTCAACCTCTGTGTGTCCAGGCCCTAGATGAAGCCACTTACATTTTTGTGAAGTTTTGTTAAGATGTTGGCTCGTACTTTAATTTTTTTTGTCTAAGGTTGAATGTACTTAACTTCTTTAACTCCAACGTTTTTGTTACGCCCAATCATAGGGTTGGGTCTGTATATGTGTATGTATGTCTCCAATGCTAAGGTGCATGTTTCTGTATATTATTTACTTGTTATGATGTTGTGATCCTGGTATAATAGTGGTAGCTCAATGGAGATTGTTTCTAATATTTTATGGTATTTAATGCTTCCGTTCAGGCCCCGTATGTTATGTATATCAGGTTAAATGTCCGTTTCTGAATAGGTCATGCCCAAACTTTTAGGGGCGAGTTTGGGGCGTGACAATTACCCTCTATGAAAACTGTTCGGCTAAGAGGGTAGAGGTGGAGGTCCTCATCTAGAGTGAACTCCTAGTTCCCCGAGACAATAAAGTAATCATCCCCAGCTCCCTTGTTGGAGTCTGGGAGGTTGGCAACAATTTTGTACTCTGTGGACCTCGGTTTGAGGTAGTAAATGTAGCCTTTCTCTAACTTAAGGCCACACATGGTGTAGCAGTATTGGATATCGGCTAAAGTTACCCTAGCATTCTCTTGTTTGGCTAAGGCTATTATACCGTTGATAACTCGGTAAGAGTTGATGGCAAGCTGCATTGGGTTCAATTTATAGTAATGAAGGATTTCTCGGAAAAGGATGTCGAATGAGAGCCTAAGTCCACACTCTATGAAAGCTACAATGGGGAAAGGCATAGAATCGATTGTAGGCATGATGGAGTCATTCTCCCCAGCCAACCTCAGATGGACG
The DNA here is from genome assembly GCA_025200525.1 of Camellia lanceoleosa. Taxonomy (NCBI): domain Eukaryota; kingdom Viridiplantae; phylum Streptophyta; class Magnoliopsida; order Ericales; family Theaceae; genus Camellia; species Camellia lanceoleosa. The sequence goes on along the minus strand of CM045763.1, from coordinate 102,371,640 downwards.
TTGACTGGGATGGAAAACTCTTGCCTTAAATATTCCAACTTGGTTGAGGTGTCTACCCTATGCTTCCACGTACCCATGATGTCGGCTTAGGAGGAAAGTATTGGATTTTGGAAGGAAGTGTTTTATAGGGGTCTGAAATACCTCAGCTAAAACCTAAATATATACTGTGGTAAGAATTTGTATGGATCTAAGGGGAATTTGCGTTAGTTCTTCCTAAGGTTCGTAAGTTCTATAAACAAATCCCAAACCTAGGTCTAGGCAAACAAGGATTGAAGGCAAGAATCTGGAAAAAAAAAACACAGAAAAAAGAGATAGGAATGTGATTTAGAGTAAAGAACAGTGATGAATCATCAAGAACACAGTGGTAAAGCTTGTGTAGGTATGTGAGTATTTAAGAAAGGATTGGGCAAAAAAACAGAATCACAAAGCAAACATGCTCAAACACATGGTGGAAATCGAGGTATAGATTAAACGATCAAAAACATGAGCAAGTTCGCAAATATGACAGAGTTTGATGTAAATCAAAGACTAAAAACCAAGAGGAACAGTGGCTTACCAGAGAGAGTGAGGCCGGTGTGAGGATCGCCGAAGTCAAACGACGGTTGCAAAAGTGATGGAGCGGTAAAAATCTCGCCGAAGGAGGTGAACGGAGCAAGTTGTAGAGCTCGAATGCTTGAATCAATGGCAGATTTGGGAGAGCGAAGAGAGAGAGCTTACACGGGAATGAGGATGCAAAGGTGAAACGACGAAGAGAGAGGAAGGAAGTTTTGTTGAAACACAAAACGACAGCAAAAAGGCAATTAATGTGCCTAAAACAACGTGCGTGTCATAAAACATACCTCGAACTTTATTTTCTGTGAGAAAACATACCTTGAACTCTATTGTTCATTAGTGCAATACTTGAGGAATTTCCCTCTGTTAAAATGAGGCATTGGTTATCATTGGGAAGTTATGGTCTTGAATTTTAAAGGGATCTTCTTTTGTTGAATGAATAAATAATGACGCCATGATTTTGTTTTTTAGCACTAGCCAGCCACATTATGGGTACATTGAAATGGTGCTTTTATGCTTATCTCACCTTTAGGGGAATCTTCCATTACGTTGGTATTGGAATGTAGTCTATATCTTTTGTTGTGTGAACAATGTAGGTTTTATGTGCCTGCTTTTAGGGGAATCTTCCATTACCTTGGTACTAGACTATATCTTTTGCATGTAATCAATGTTGGTTTTATGTGCCTCTCAGTGGAGTTATCATATATGTTTCTATCGTACAAAACGGTAGCCTTATTTTCCATGCAGCGTATTGACATGTTAATGATTCAAACCTTTGATTAATTAGTTTTAGTTTTGGAAGGTTACTTCAGGTTTGGCACTTATTACAATGAATGAAGCGCTGCTTTGGGCTGATGGAAGGTACTTTTTGCAGGCAGCACAGGAGCAAAGTGACTAGTGGAAGCTCATGCGCATGGGAGGAGACCCAACTGTGGATGTCTGGATGGCAAATGTGAGCCGCCTTCCTTTCTAAATTTTTCTATATGGTTATTTATTGAGGTTAATAGCTTTCTAAGCATTTGTTTTATTTTAGATCATGCTTCACCAAGTTAACATAGTTCCAAATAATTATTTGAGATGTTTACAAACCAACGCTTTTTAATGTGTTTTAATGAATTTTCATTAACTGGGTTATAACTCCCATTCGAAGCTCAAACTTAAGCAACAATGGAGTTCAAATAGGAAGAGAGACACGTAGAGGAAAAAGAGAGACAAAGCTTTCTGCCCAATAAAGAACAAAAGCAAAAAGAAGTAGAAGAAGAAAAGAAAGAGTAGCTTTGGTTAAATAATTGCACATGATTGTTTAAATAATTGTTTTTATATTAATAATTTATTTATTTTATTAAAAAAATAAAAATATCAAGTAGCTTTGGTTATTCAGATACTTAACATATATTTATTGAGAAACCTAACGTCATGAAAAAAAATAAATTTGGTTCTATTAAATTTTTAGTAACAAATTAAATAAATTATATTTAATTACATTTTGATTTCATTATTATTTACACCATGTCTTTAGGCACGGGAGGCATACACTAGGGGAAGTTGTTATTTTATTTAAGTTTTGTAGAGCGTGTTGTACAAGTAAAATTGTTACAAATTCTTTAAGAAGAATAATATCTTTATCAAAAAATGCTACAGACTCCATAAATTCAAAAACATAATACGTATACATTACAATTATATTCTAATCCTAACATTATTTACACCGTGCATTTAAGTATGGACATATGCTAGTGTATATATATACTAACACACTAAAGAGATAAGGCCTTCAATCCAAATTTCTTGAAAGACCTATTACTCGTTTCCTTGAATGTTTCAGTGATTTTTTGTGAAGTAAATAATGAAAAAGCTTGAATTCTTGTAGGTGAACAATGCTTGGATTCTTGGAACCAAGATGGATTAGGATTCTTTTGCAGTCATCAAAGGGTAGTTGGGTGAGTCCTTATGCATGATTGATTTCATTTTCCCTCAAGAAGTGAATTGAAATTGTTGTGATTCCATTAATGCATACCATGTAATGGCCTCTGATATTCTATTTTTCCTTCTTTTGTTTCACAACGTTGCATGTTTTTGTTTTCATGAAAAGGTCATGATCTATACCTAATCTTTAAATTTCTTGGAGATCACTATTATTATTACACGATTCCGCATAGAAAAGCAAAAGAGCAAAAGTGCACTTTTTATTATTATATATATATATATATTTGGACAAGGTTTTCCTACAATCTGTGATAGGGAACCTTTTGTTGCCTCATATGTGACAGCCTCTAAGATGATTCATGTGCATAATTTACGTGATCAAAAGATCCCAAAAGTGATCATACTCCTTTTCAATAATTTTGTCATGTTTTAAAAAAATGAGTCATTATATTTCAGGAGAAAGAAAAAAGTCGTTGAAGAGAGTGGAGAGTGCTCAGAGTTTAGTTTATAAACTGGGTCAAAATCACCTCAATTACCAACTTTTATAATATGAGAAAAGTACATGAAAAGAATGACCAAGAGGTTGGTGTTTCCCTTAGCAGTTTCACTCTAATCCCACTTGCTCATGCCTATCTTAGTAGGTGTCAAATTGGCCCATGCATTAGGGGAATGCTTATCCACTCTTGTTGGATTGTTAACCATGCTTCCATGGAATAAGGTGGCTCAAGTTAGGTCTTTTATTTTTATTTTTTTTGTCATAGAAAGCACACATTCTTTTTGGCTTGGGTGCTCCATCTTCTATTAATGTAGTGCTCTTTAAACTACTCAAAATTTCAATTACACAACATAATTATTTTCTTCTTCTCCTTCTTCTTCTTCTTCTTTTCTTTATGAATGAGAATTTTAATTAGCAACGTTTGAACTTAAGTGATTGCATTAAGCCTCCTCCTATCTTTTAACTCAGTTCATAAATTTTTGGTTGATATTGATAAAAAACTGGGTGCAATTTCAAATTCTAAATGCTAAAAGAGCAAAGGCATCTTAATCCATTTTGGGCTTCTCTCAAGTTCCAATCTGATCTTGAGAAAACTTGAGGGGCTTGTGGAGCCCACCATGAGTCCGTTTTCAATGATTTCAACCGTTGACCTATGCATCGAGGTGTGGACAGTTAACATATTCTTATTCTTCTGATTATCACATTATGTGCAACAATAATATCGCTAATCAGGGCCGGCCGTGGGGTGAGGCGATTGAGGCGGTCGCCTCGGGCCCCTAATTTTGAACAAAATTTAGGGCCCCCAATTAGGGGAGTGTATCATGTCATGTTATTTCATAATTATTTTAATATTAGTTCAATTTATTTATTTTTATATTGTCGTATGGTGTTATTTTGATTCGTAATCGATTGATGTTTAATATGAAAACTTTTACTTTTAGTTAAAAATAACTTAGCAAGTGTATTGAGAGATTAAAATTTTTCTCATAAGTTGAATTTTATAAAATTTATTTCAACTAAATGAAATTATTCATAAAATGTTTGATTTCAATTCAATTGCATTTTTCTAATTAAAAAAATTGTACCTCATTACTATATATTTTTTATTAGATTGACTCTAAAATAGGTAACAAAAAAATATATATCTTAAATGAAAAAAAAGATATTAGCCTTAATTATTATTTTACATACTTTTTTATTCAGTTAGATAGAGTTAAATAAAAGATTAAAAAAATGTTATGGCATCCCTTAGTGAATATTCAAATATAGAACTAATAATTCATGTTATTGAGTTGTGTCATACTTGGATTCATGTTGAAAAATAGTCAACCTTAACTTGCTAATTTGATATATTGCTTGAGTTGTGTTGAAAATTCTCATCCTTACTCCCAATTAATTTTTGTTCTTATAGTATTGGTAAGCTAAAAAATAAATATTCGATTCAACTAATTGAAATTCAACTATTATATATATATATATATATATTTCTTATCTAAATTTTGTTAAATTGTAATGCAATAGAAATATATTTTTATCTTTCTTGTTTTATCCAAACAATTTTGTTTTTTTTTTTTTGGGATAATGATATATGAAGGGCCCAATTTAAAAAATTTGCCTTAACCCCCTAATAAGTCGTACGGCCCTGTCGCTAATATAATTCTTTTTGTGCAGCCTTGCTTCATATATTACAGGCAAAGAAATTCAGCAGGGTATTTTGTATCCACCTACTAGAAGGTGTTGTTCGTAGTTCCATTAGAACATTAATGATTTCTTATATTTAATACATGAATTCCTCAAAATTTGGAGTCAACTAGACAGTACACTGCTGCTCTGCAGATAGTCCTGAAGCATTGGTGCTTAGCATTACCAAACTTGTAATCAGCCAGAGGCTTGGTAGTAGTCATGGTGCTCTGTCAAATGCCCCAGCAGTGGAGTGTTTTGTTGCTTTTTTGTGTTTTGGTTTGTTTTGTTTTGCTCTGCATGTTGGTTTCTCACCAACTTGGAGCTTCGAGTGTGTGCTAGCAGATGATTTGGTGTGCATCTAGGTGCCAACCTATTTGGGATCTGTATGTTTCACTGTGATGCTTTTTGCACCCTCTTTTTTATTGATGTAAGTTTTCATACTCGTTATGTTTATCCATCAATAAAGTTTTTTTGCCGATCCAAAAAAAAAACTAGACAGTACACATATTTGTAATTTTTAGTGGGTAAAGTTCAACCTATTAGGGTGCTTCTAGATACACTCCCTTCTTTTTTTCTCTATACACCCACCAATTAATGATTTTTTTATTACAAAGAAAAATTACATTTTGAAAGAGAAAAAATTATGTATGCCCTCCCAACTCTCCCATTCTCATCCTTACTAAGAAATCACCACCAATCTCATAATACTTATATACATTTAATTGAGTAATGAGAGGATTCTCGCAACAAAAATGTATTTATTTTTCAACATAATTGGTGATTTTATGACTTAAAAAAAAAAAAAAAAAAAAAAAAAACATTTGAACAAACTTGATATGTTGGGACAACTGTGATGAACATTGACACGTTTAAACAAATGTTCGACTAGTTAAATAAATTTGTTATGTTCGAGCTCAGTTATTTTCTGAACAACATAAGGATGTTTGACGAAGTAGATCTATATAACTTTAATTAGTTTGGCAATTTAGGGCCGAACAGAGCTTCGTCGTCCCTTTTTATTCTTTTTTTATTTTTTTTATTTTAAACTGAGTGTGTATGTGGAAGCCCTGCCTATTACACAAGTTGTTGACCTCAATCATCTAATAGTAGTGCAGAAAGTTGCTTTGATTAGTAGGTTTTCTGTTTTAGATATAATAATATATAAAAAATAATCAATAATCAGGTGGTTGTAGTTTGCAAAGACTACATAGCCATGGTAATCTTTGTGTTTGTGAACTCAGAACTATGAAACCTTTTCCATTTATTGTGACTATATGGTTGATACTACAATCAAGTTCTCTATCACTTTATCTAGCAGCCAGAACAAAATAGGGTTGTTAAACGAACCAAGCTACTTGAGCTTGATTCGTGTTTGGCTAATTAAAAGATCGTTTGAGATAGACTCGTTATGTAAACAAACTAAACTTGTTAAGTGTTCAGATCAAGCTCAAACAACAATTGCTCAGCTTGATAAGCTTATATGCACTATAAAAAATCAACTCGTGTTTGGCTTGTTAAATGTTTGTTTGAGATCAGTTCATCATGTAAACAAGTCAAGTTTGAACATAATTTTAAGCTTATTTAATGATCAAGCCAAGCTTGAACAATTTACTACTGAGCTTGACTCGGCTCGTTTTTAGTCCATAACTAAATATCGAACCTCTAATCCCCCTGAAGACACCCATAATAAAATTAGAATAACATAGAAAAAAGAACCCCAACTAATTTGTTAATGGTGTGGCTCATCATTGCAGCATTCGATATATAATGACAAAGGTTGGAGCAGCTATTGCTGAAGAATTGGCAGAAGGACACGGTGATGTGGGAGCTTGAGAGCTCACGTAGATGTCAAAAGTATGGATTGATTTCATCTTTCCTTTTTAACATAAAAAATGATACTAGAAAAGTCATAAATATATCAAAAACTCAATTCAACTAGAGTTTGTGTTAGTTTTCGTTATAGGTATTCATCTGTGGCTTTAATATTTTGATTGTAGGAGGAGATTGTGGTATATGTCATATACAACATGTGGTATCCTGTTTACAGTCCTCTTGTTCATGAGAAATAGAATTCCCATCACCTTTCTCTCTCACTCTCTCCATGACAGATATTTTTCTGCATACTCTGTCTCGATATTCTACAACCATTCATAAGTTCATGGTTAGTTATTATTATGTAACTCTAATTTTTCGAGCCTAGAACAATAATGGATGAAATGGCAGAACTGGAGAAAGGAGGTTAGGAGTGAAGAATGACCCCCCCTCAAACGAGCTTTGTAGCGCTCAAGAGAACCATCAGAATGAGTCTTGATTTTGTAGACCCATTTGCAACCAACTCCCAAGTACTAGTCTTTTATAAAGCAGACAACTCATCTTCCATAGCTTGAATCCAATGGGCATCCTGATAGGCCTCCTTGTAAGACCAAGGTTTTGAAAAAGAATGAATAGTAGACAAAAAAGTACGATAGGAAGCAGAAAAACATGTATTAGACTAACCCAACCTATTTGGACAATGACGCGCTCGAGTAGGATATCGGTTGTGCAATCGGATCGAGTCGATCATCGGCAGGAGAATTAATGAAGAGTAGAGACAACTAGGGAATGGAGAGCTTGGCGACGAATAAACTAGCAACGGAAGGAGAAGGTAGAGAAGGAGTAGGGAGACAGAGGAGAAAAGGGAGTATGGTCATGGGGAATAACAGAGATGTACTCATCAAGAGGGACCTTAAAAGGAAATGGATCAATGTGATCCAAATCTTTTTTGGAAATTGGAGCAGTGGTAGAAGGAAGCTGAAACTAAGGCAGATGTTCGAGCAAAAAAAATATGACGGGAAACGTAAAGACAATGAGAAATAGGATCGTAACACCGATAGCCTTTTTGAGTAAGGCTATAACCCAAAAAGATACATAGGACAGACCGGGCACTAAGTTTGGTCCGATCTTTACAGGAAAGAAGGACAAAACAAGCAGACCCAAACACACGAAGAAGGGAGTAATTGAGAAGTTGAGAGAATAGAGCCTCATAAGGAGACCAACCAGAAAAAGGGGAGTAGGCATGTGGTTAAGAAGAAAAGTAGCAATAAGAACTACCTCGCCCTAAAATGAAGTTGGAACTGAGGCAAAAAGAATAAGAGACCTCGCTGTCTCAAGGAGATGACGGTGTTTACTCTTGGCTCGACCATTTTGGGCAGGTGTATCAGTATAAGAAGTTTGGTGAATGGTACCCAAATTGGCCAAATACTCACAGAACTCAGTTTTAAAATATTCTCCACCCAAGTCAGATCGTAACAATTTAATGGTAGCCCCAAACTGTGTAGTGATCATAGACTGAAATGTACGATATATTTGGTAGAAGTTAGATTTATGAGTCATAAGATAAACCCAAGTATAACGGGTGCAATTATCAACAAAAGACACAGTATGCGGAACCCCCTTTAGTGAGAACAGGAGAGGGTCCCCAGACATCAGTATGCACAAGAGAAAATGGAGAAATAGAAATTGAAGTACTTTTATTAAAAGGTGAAGCTGACATTTTGGCAAGTTTACACCCTCGACATTCATCAATTTGACTAGGAAAAACTTTACCCAATAATCCTGACTGAGCTAAACACCGTAAGCGGTCAATAGACAAATGACCTAGGTGAGAATGCCATAAGTAAAACTAACTCGACTGAGAATCTAACTGAAATAAGGAAAAAGTAATTGGAGAGGTGGATAGGGGGAGATGCAAGCTTTCTACGACAAGAGATCTCTAACTCTACAGCCAGTCCCAATCTTCTTCTTGGATACCCAATCCTACACACAACAAACAGAAGAGGAAAAGATAACATCAAAACCAGAAGTATCAAGTTGATTGATAGATAATAAACTGACAGATAGTTGAGGAACATAAAGAACAGAGGGAATAGTAATAACAGACATAGCAGAGGGTAAGACAGACCTAACAGATAGAACAGGCATACAAGACCCAATAGCAGTATTAACAATAATAGGAGGGGGGATATAGTTTTGAAATAATAAAAGGTAAGAAGTTATATGATGAGAGGCATTAGAGTCAAAAAGCCAGACAGAGGAGGAGATACTTGAAGAGAGCCCAAACAAACCCGAATAAAGAGAGGTGAGAGTAGAGGTAGATAAGGATGGCTGGAAGGTGGACAAGAGATGTTGAAGTTGAGCCATCTGGGCATGCAAGGAAGCCAAGTCAAGATCAGAAGCTGGAGCAGATACAGTATAAGCAATAAGAGGTCAAAATTGTATCTGAGGCGACTGAGAAGACTAAGCAAACTGACGTCCCTTCTTGGGATAGTTGTGGTTCCAATGGCCCTTCTAATGGCAAAAAACACACTCATCAGAGGCTAGTGGTCCCTTTTTAGGCTTCGTAGTGGCCTGAAACTGATGATGTGGGGGGTCGACAATAGAGGAGGCTGAGTAGGAGCCAAGAAGACATATGGAGATAGAGTTTGATTGGCCGTCTTAAGACGAGTTTCTTCGGAAAGGAGCTCATGAACAATAGCATCTACAGAATGGAGAGAAGACCGATGAAGGATGTCACCATGGATAGCCTCATATTGAGGGGAGAGAGCCGTTAAGAATTGCACTAAACGACATTGCTTCTGAAACTCAACATAAGTGTCTAGTGCCTTGAGGCTAGATGGTTCCATGAGAGCCAACTGATCCTAGAGATCTATCATTTCAATATAGAAGTCCTGAATATATTGATCCCGTTGACGAGCACTCTAAATAGTTGTTTCCAACTCATATCGCTTGGCGAAGTTCGAATGCTGATACACACCCAATAAATAGTCCCACACCTCCTTGGTAGTACTGTATTTAGAAAACATCATTCCAATACGGTCATCCATAGAATTATGAAACCAGGTCAAAACCTGGGCATTATTACAATCCCAAGTGCCACAGAAAGTCAAATATTCTTCTTGTTCGGGTCTAATAGATGAGGAATAGAACCAGAAACATAACCTTGTTTTTCTGACCAAGAAGGAAATTCTTTATAACACTAGCCCAATAAACATAATTGGCACCAGTGAGTTTACATTTGATGGCTTGTGTTTTGGTGTCCGTCATTGTAATAAACCAAAGATTTATAGGTTGAAATATAATAAATAATAACAACCAAGTAGGCCATACTGTAAATAAGAGTTTTTAATCCAAATAAAAGTACTAAGGGTCACAATTACGAACAGAGAGAGACAGAAAGAGAAAGAACTAGGGCAGACGATACTGATGTAGTTCGAGGCGAGAGACGCGATGATCAATCACGATTCGTAGCAGATGGGTCGTGAGAAGGAGTCACGCTTGAACCGAGAGGTAGACAGCTTTGGGTTGACTTCGAATAGTCTTCAAACCAGACGAAGAGAGCTCTGGGTCGACTTCGAAGAGTCTTCAAACCAGACAAAGCCTTTGAGTTAGATGAAGAGCCAGATGGAGCAAACCTACTATGGCTGCTAGGGTTTCAAATCTTCAAGCTAGGGTTTCACACCAAGCTCGATACCATGTAAGTAATGCAGATGTTACAGATATTCAACTTATGTAATACAAAGATTACAACCAATATTTATAGTAATCCTAAACCTAATCTATAATAGGAAATAATCCTATACAATCAATCTACCTAATTGATATATTTCCATAATTACATTATGCCATAATTACATAATATTCTCACACTTTGTAAAGCCCTTTTGGCTAAGTAAGATTCTGGTCATAGATTGTTAATCTTATTGCATTTTTTAAGTTTTTCAAAATACTGTAATTTGATCATCATTGATGATTTCGGCCTCCTTTATTGGAACTTGCTGAAAAGGAATGGTGTTGAAGGCCTGGGTGCAATAAGATGAGGGAGGGGATAAAAGGGGGTTTGGGTTATTGGTTGGGAGCCAACTTTGTCAAATGTGAATTATATGTTTTTACATTTGGTATTCTTTCTTTCCTCACAAGCAAGAAACAGACTAGTAGTATGTGTTGTGTGATTGTATTGTATTTTGAGAAATAGTTATCTTTTTGGACAAATTGTGTCCTTTTGGTCTAAAGAGATTAGAGCTTGGTCTAATAGCTCAAAAGATTCAGAAATAGACTTATGGCCTAACTGTCCATTAATTAAGGGTTCATGAGTATGTTTTACGAGGCAAACTAAGTATATGTTTGGTAATTTGAATTTTTTAGTAATTTTGTTTTTTTTTTTAGCTTTTTAGTAAGTGAAAAAAATTAGTATTTGGAATAATTTTTTTAGGGTTGTTTTGGTAATAGGTTAAGATAGTTAAAAAATCAAAAAATCACTACAAAAAAAAGTTAACTATTTTTTCTATTTTTTTATTAGTCTTTTCACAAAAAATCTAGGGTAAATTACACTCACCTTCCCTGAGGTTTCTGACAATTACAGGGACCTTCCCTATGTTTCAATAATTACAGAAATCTCCCTTACTTTTTCTGACATTGTCAAGATTCCCCCTCCTATTAATTAAGCCAAATGGTGTTAACTTGGTTGTGTAAATGACCATAATATGCTTTATACGTAATACCTTTTAATTGTAATTTATCTACATATTAAATTACTATTTTATTTCTCACAATTTTTTAATTTTTTAATTTTTTAATTTTTTTTGTATTTCCTTGACTTTGTATTTTATTTTTATAGCGATCCAGGTTTTACCTCGACCTTTGTTGTGTTCTGGACTCAGGTTCCGTGGTTGTTTGTTGTTGTCTATATTTTGTTTCCAATCTTTAATTCCTTGTATTTGAGTTTTGGGATGTGTTGGGTAAGTTTGGAACATGTTGGTTGTGAGTTGAAACAAATGGTTGCTACTCAGGATTTGGCTTTTTTGCTCGAGCAAGACTTTTTGCGCTCGAGTGAGCCTTGGGTATTTGCTTCTTCGCTCGAGCGAAGGTTCTTACAATCAAGTGAGCTTTATGAGGTGTGTCTGTGCGCTCGAGCGAGCACTCTTGTGCTTGAGCGTGCGTCTGCGTCTCTGTGAAGACCTGAAGGTTGGTATTCTTCGCTCGAGCGAGCCCTTTGTTTTGTGTTCCTTCGCTCAAGCAAGAACTCTTGCGCTCGAGCGTGCGTCTGCGTGAGGGGCAAACCAGAAGCTTCGCATTGTTCACTCGAGTGACGCTTTTTGCGCTCAAGCGAGGTTCTTTTGTGTCTGGTCGCTCAAGCGACAAGTCCTTTGCTTGAGCGAACCCCGTATATATTAGATTGCAGCAACGTGATTTTACATCACTTTTTCATCTCCTTTTCACTCCAAACCCTAAATCTGGCTGTCTCTCTCTCTACTCTCTCTCTTTGTACAAATACTCCATGTTTTAGAGGTTTTCTACCCTAGTCCCTTTGTAAAAAAGCTAGAGCATTGCGTGGGCTATCTATTGATCCAAAAAAGTTAGGATATGGAACATCTTGGGTTTCTCTCTTCTTCTCCTTTGAGCTTCTCCATTTGAGGTAGGGATAATCTACTCCTTAATATGAGTTTTGACATAAATGTTAGTCATGTTGTATAAATGGTGGGATTTGAGAATTCTGGGTAAGGTTAGGGTTTGAGTTTGAATGTTTAAAAGAGTGGTTTTTCTTATTTGGGCTTCATATGTGTATGTGAGATCTTAACAATGGGTTAATTGCGTATAGTGGGTGAAATTTGGCCTTAGGAGCAATATTTGAGAAATGGGGGAAAATGCCTTAATTTGAAATAAATAACTATTTTGTATAAATAGTGAAATAAATGTGGAAATATGAAATTGGTTTGAGAATCATAAAATAGGAGGAAATTGTGATTGGATGGTGTAGTTGGATCAAGGAATCACTCGCCTATGGAAAATGTGATAATTTATCTGTTTGATAAATTTAATTATTTGTATAGAAATATCTGTTTTGGGCTATCAGCGGAGGACACCCATGATTGTTGTAGAAACTGCATGATGATTAGGAGAATGGAAACTAATCAATTGGAATATGTCATTGAATATGACGGTTGAATATTAACATTGAACATGTGATTTAATCGGTCATTGTATATGACGATGTGTTAAATACATTGCATATGTATATTGTTTAGGAGGAGATAGGGGATGTACTCCATTGTTTGGGAAGAGATAGGGGATGGACTCCATTGAGAATCAAGTTGGCCGGAGTGTCTAGGGTGAAAGTCCCGAAATCATATATATATTTGGGTGCCGGTTCCCTCGGATGTAGTTCCATAAAATGGCAAGGAAATGAAGTGTTGAATGATGTTCATTATTGAAGTGTTGATATATGAGTTGTAGTCTCATTTTTAAACTGTTTGGATAATATTGAGCTATATCAATGAATTGATTGAATCAAATAAGATGGAAGTGTTGATTGGTTATGGAAATGGTATAAGTTGGTTTATAAGTGTTAACCATTTATCGAATGCTAATGTTTTAGTTACTTCTCATATTTGGTTTAGCATATCTTTACTGGGCTTTGGCTCACCCTACTTAGGACACCATTTTTCAGGTACAGGTGAGATGTCGCCTCCAAGATCTTAGCTTGGGAGGTTTAGGAGTTGAAGGCTCCATTTTGATGATTTATTTTGATGTTAATTATAAAATCAAGCCGAGGGCTTTATATGTAAAAGAGTTAGAACTCTTCTTTTGCTGTAACCAAGTGATAACTTGGAAAAGATGTAAGCCCTTAGGGCATTTACTTTGTTATTTGGAGTTAGAATTACATGCTATAGTTTTAGAATAAACATCAATGAAAATGTAATACATGTGATATCTTTGTAAAGGAAACTCTGATAAATGAAATGTAACTTTTGTATTATGTTTATGGATCTTATGCATGATTGTCAGATGCTTTAATTTGAGGGTGTTACAACTTGGTATCATTGTCTTGGTTTGAATAGTTTGGAGTGCGTGGGAAGTGGTCAGTACCACAATGGGTTTGTCTCGCTTGTTAGAGACTTAAGTATAATGTTATGTGCTGATGTGATAATATGTTTAGGTGACTATATAGGTATGAAATTTAGTTTCTAGGATGTTGATAAGGTCTATGGGTTCCTGGGAGTCTGTTGGAAAGGCATTTGATCAACTTTGCTTCTAATCGGAACTCTAGTAACGCCATGGGACGATCATTATCCGAAAATGAAATTCGTAAGTGCTTATGTGATTATGTGCTTAAGTGGAGTGAATTACTGTTGTCTATCGCATTAGGATGTGAGTGAAATAGCTTCGGCACATTTGTGAATGTGCTAATATCTTTGTTACCTTTATTAGGATGTCAGGACGAGGTCGTGGTGGTAAGCGTGGTAGGCCTAGAAGGCAGGAGATGCCTATGCCGGATGAGATTCCGGCGCAGGAGGAAGGAGTTGATTAGGCCAACGTGGCTGAGCCAATAGGTCAACAGGCTATGGGCGCCTTAGCCCATGAAATGGCCGGAGCATTGAGGGAATCTATGGACATTGTCAGGGTTGAGAATCAAGTCCAAGCCCAAGTAGCTGAGTTAGGGCCGTCTTTTCTGAAGAGGGAGTTCTTCCGATTGAGTCCGGACCAGTTTTTGGGTGATCCTAAGGAGCCATTGAAGGCTGATGAGTGGCTAAAGTAGATGATGAAGACGTTTGAGATGCTTGGCATCGAAGACAGAGGTCTGAGAGTGACCTTGGCGTCCTTCCAACTGAAGGGAAACGCAGGTCAGTGGTGGAAGTATGCGCGGGGACGCATTAAAGGGACTTGGGAGGCCTTTGTTGAAGCTTTCCAGGATAAGTACTTGCCTGCTACAGTGAGGGAGAAGTTGAGGGATCAATTCTCCAAGTTGGTGCAGCTGAATACATCAGTGGCGGAGTTCGAGGCCACTTTTACTAGCTTGTCTAGGTTTGCACCTGAGTTAGTGGCGACTGAGGAACGCCGCTATCTGGAGTTTGAGAAGAGGTTGCGGACCAGGCTCATGTTTAGGGTTGCCGGTTCCGTGATTAGAGATTATGGACGCCTTGTGCAGGCTGCTGCCTATCTTGAGACTATTATGCATGCAGAGGAGGAGAGGATGAGGGGCTCTAGGAGGAATCAGGATGGTTAGGGGGATGGTAAGAGGCAAAGAGGTTCTAACCCTCAGCAGTCCTAGGAAATGAATTTGAGGTCTACCTTTCCAGTACCGAGTTCGAGTTCTGGGAGAGGCGGTCAATCAGACATCACCTGTTTTAAATGTGGTCAGTTGGGCCACAAGTCTCCAGCTTGCCCACTGAGGGAAGGAGGGCAGCGTGCAGCATCATCTTTGGCTCATTCTCAGGGCCAGAGTCAGAGCAGAGGCCAGCCACTCGCTTGTTATTAGTGTGGGTAGGCGGGGCACCTGAAGAGGTTTTTCCCGCAGTTGGATGGCACACCTGGTGCGTCTGGTTCGAGACAGACACAGAGTCACCATAGCCTTGATCGATCTGACAGCCTCGAGGGCCAATCAAGGAGCCTCTTCGGCTCAGTCTGTGTAGCATTCTTATGCTCCAAGGAGTGAGTAGGTAGATCAGAGACCTACAGGGCGCGTGTATGCTGTTACAGCGCCGGATCTTGTACTGACTCCATATGTTGTGAGAGGTACCTTCTTGTTTTGCAACTCGGTTGCTAATGTGTTAATTGATACGAGTACATCCCATTCCTTTATATCTTCTGCATTTGCATCTGTTTTGAGATTAGAGTTGGCGCAGTTAGCATCTCCTCTTTGTGTGGTATCACCTATTGGGGACGAGATGGTTTTGAAATAAGGGTGTCGGGGCTGTGATATAGAGGTCGCTGACCGACGGCTTCCATTTTCTTTTGTAGTGATCGATATGTCTGGGTTTGATGTGATTTTGGGTATGGACTGGTTATCGTCATATCGGGCTGTTATAGATTGCTACCATCAGAGGGTTACTGTATGTACCTTGAGCGGAGATTGTTTTCATTTCTTGGGAGATCGGGTTGGTAGAGTTTTACCACCTGTGTATGATCCGCGAGGGCGGAGTTAACTTAGTTGTCTTCTCGCTAGCTTTATGAGTAGTGAGTGTGATGAGACCGGGACTGAGTTGCCAAGAGTGGTTTGTGAGTACTCTGACGTTTTTCCTGAGGATCTTGTTAGTTTACCACCCCATCGAGAGATCGAGTTCTCTATTGACTTAGTGCTTGGCACGGCACCGATTTCCATGGCACCGTATCGTTTTGCCCCAGCCAAGTTGAGTGAGTTGAAGGTTCAGCTTCAGGAACTATTAGATAAGGGTTTTATTTGCCCTAGTACTTCGCCTTGGGGAGCATTAACCCTCTTTGCTAAGAAAAAAGATGGGGCTTTGAGATTTTGCATTGATTACCGAAAATTGAACCGGGTTATGGTTAAGAACAAGTACCCTATGCCTCGTATAGATGATCTATTTGACCAGTTGAAAGGATCCCGTTGTTTCTCTAAGATAGACTTGAGATCGGGTTACCATTAGTTGAGGGTCAGGAGAAGGATATCCTGAAGACGGCATTTCGTACGCAGTATGGCCATTATGAGTTTCTGGTGATGCCTTTTGGTCTCACTAATGCACCGATTGTGTTCATGGATCTGATGAACCAGATTTTTCAAGAATTCTTAGATCGTTTCGTAGTCGTCTTTGTGGACAACATTCTGATTTATTCACCTTCTGAGGAGGAGCATGAGGGACACTTGCGAGTGGTGCTTAAGTTACTTAGAGCCCATAAGCTGTATGCTAAGTTTGGAAAGTGTGAGTTCTAGCTAAGAGAGGTCAAGTTCTTAGGCCATGTAGTATCCAGGGATGGGGTGGCTGTAGATTCATCCAAGATAGAGGCGGTGCGGGATTGGGCACAACTTAAAGAATTTCTTTGAGATCCGTAGTTTCTTGGGATTGGCCGGGTATTAACGTCGATTTGTGAAGGATTTCTCCAGGCTAGCTTCGCCTTTGACTAGATTGACGTGGAAAGGGGTCAAGTTTGTGTGGAGTGAGACTTGCGAAAGGTCGTTCCAAGAGCTTAAAGTTAGACTTACAACCGCTCCAGTCATGATTATTCTGGAGAGGGGTTTGGGTTATGCCGTACATTCTGATGCCTCATGAGAGGGTTTGGGTTGTGTATTGATGCAAGAAGGAAAAGTAGTAGCTTATGGCTCACGTCAGTTGGAAACACACAAGAGGAACTACCCTACTCATAACCTAGAGTTGGCGGCTGTGATATTTGCCTTGAAGATTTGGAGGCACTATCTTTATAGTGAGAGATTCAGGGTATTCTCAGATCATAAGAGTCTAAAGTATCTGTTTACACAGAAGGACTTGAATTTGAGGCAGAGAAGGTGGATGGAGTTCATAGAAGATTATGACTTCGAGTTGCATTATCATCCGGGGAAGGACAATGTTGTAGCCGATGCCCTAAGTAAGAAGTCCTTTAGTGATGTAGCTTGTATTGCTATCTGAGAATGGGAGATGATGGGTTCTCTTAGCAAGTTTAATTTGCACCTAGGTGAGTCTATTGAGTCTGCGGCTTTGTTTTCTGTAGTTGCACAACCTACGCTTGTGAATCGAGTGTTAGAGGCACAGAAAGGGTGACTTTGAGGTAGAATCCTTTCGGGAGAAGATTTCTAGTGGGAAGGTAGAGAAGGGTTTGATTGTGTACCTTGACCTGAGTGTCAGGTACTGAGACCACTTATTTGTGCCAGAGTCTTGCCGAGAGGAAGTACTCCGAGAGTTTCCCCATTCACACCTTACAGTGCATCCGGGATCTGAGTCGCCAGTTTTGGTGGAAGGGCATGAAGAAAGATGTGGCGGTGTTTGTGTCAAAATGCCTTACTTGTCAGCAAGTGAAGGCTGAGCATCAGAGGCCAGCTGGTTTGTTGCAACCCTTGCCTATAGCCGAGTGGAAATGGGAGCACGTCACGCTGGATTTTGTCATGGGTCTTTCGAAGACTCAACGGAATAGTGATGCCATATGGATAGTAGTTGACCGATTGACTAAGTTGGCGCACTTTATCCCTATGCGTGTAAGAGATTTGGTAGATTATCTTGCCAACTTGTATATTTGGGACATAGTGAGGTTGCACGGGGTCCCAGTGTCGATTGTCTCAGATAGAGACCCGCGTTTTACTGCTAGGTTGTGGCAGAGTTTGCAGAGTGCCTTAGGCACTAAATTGAATTTTAGCACGGCTTGCTATCCTCAGACTGACGGGTAGTCCGAGTGCACTATTCATATCCTTGAGGATATGCTTCGAGATTGTGTCCTTGACTTTAAGGGGTCGTGGGAGAGACACCTACCCTTAGTGGAGTTTGCCTACAATAACAGTTTCCAATCGAGTATTGTTATGGCACCATTTGAGGCCTTTTATGGCCGATCATGTAGATCTCCAGTGTGTTGGGCCGAGGTGGGTGATGCGCTTTTGTTGGGCCCGAAGTTGGTGCGGGAAACGACGGAGAAAGTAGCACTTATCTGTAAGAGGTTGGTTACAGCCCAGAGTCGCCAAAAGAGTTATACCGACCGTAGGAGGAGACCTTTGTCATTTGAGGTGGGTGATAACGTCTTTCTGAAAATATCACCTAGGCGGGGTTTGATGAGGTTTGGGAAGAGTGGGAAGTTGTCCCCTTGGTTTATTGGCCCTTTTGAAATCCTTGAGCAGATTGGGGAATTTGCCTACCGTTTAGCATTACCGCCGCAACTATCCGGGGTGCATGACATGTTTCATGTTAGTATGCTTCAAAAATATGAGCCGGATCCATCACATGTGTTGGATTGGACCGACTTAGAAGTAGATGATGATGCCTCGTATGTGGAGAGACCGGTGAGAGTCTTGGATAGACGGGACCAAGTCTTGTGAGGCAAGATGATTCCCTTGGTCAAGGTATTGTGGAAACATCACGGAGTTGAGGAAGCCACTTGGGAACGTGAATTGGAGGTTCGAGAGAAATATCCGGACCTGTTTGTTAATGTTTGAGCATATATTGGAAATTTTGTTTGTTGATGAACTCTGAGAACATTGAATATGTTTTGGATTATGAAAGTATTGTAATTGTTGGATATGTCTCGGGAATGTGAGTTTACTTTAACATTGTATATCTTGAATGTGTTTTAGAAATGCAAATATATTATTAACATCGAATATGTTATGGAGTTATGGAATATGTGTATTAAAATTAGTTGAATTTCGAACGAATGCATGTTGGTAATGTATATTGAGCAATATGTTGTAAATTGTTCTCTTAAGAAGAGATGGAATGACCGGTGGTGGGTCATGATGTTGAATATTGAAGTATGGTCATGCTGGGGATTGAACTATTACAATTTTGAAACTTGTATAAAATTTCGGGGATGAAATTCTTTAAGGGGGGGAGGTTATTGCGATCCAGATTTTACCCTGAACTTTGTTGTGTTTCGGACTCGGGTTCCGTGGGTGTTTGTTGTTGTCTATATCTTGTTTCCATCTTTTAATTCCTTGTATTTGAGTTTTGGGATATGTTGGGTAAGTTTGGAATAGATTGGTTGTGAGTTGGAACAAATGGTTACTGCCCAGGATTTGGCTTCTTCGCTCGAGCGAGACTTTTTGCACTCGAGCGAGCCAAAGGTATTTGCTTCTTCGCTCGAGCGAAGGTTCTTGCGCTTGAGCGAGCTTTGTGAGGTGTGCCTATTCGCTCGAGCGAGCACTCTTGCGCTCGGGCATGCGTTTGTGTCTCTGTGAAGATCTGAAGGTTGGTATTCTTTGCTCGAGTGAGCCCTGTGTTTTGTGTTCCTTCGCCCGAGCAAGAACTATTGCGCTCGAGCGTGCGTCTGCATGAGGGGCAGACCTGAAGCTTCGCATTGTTCGCTCGAGCGAGGTTCTTTTGTGTCTGGTCGCTCGAGCGACAAGTCCTTCGCTCAAGCGAGCCTCATATATATCATATCGCAACAGCGTGATTTTACATCACTTTCATCTCCTTTTCACTCCAAACCCTAAATCCGGCTGTCTCTTTCTCTACTCTCTCTCTACAAATACTCCATATTCTGGAGGTTTTCTACCCTAGTCCCTTGTAAAAAAGCTAGAGCATTGCGTGGGCTATCTATTGATCCGAAAAAGTTGGGATTTGGAGCATCTTGGGTTTCTCTTTTCTTCTTCTTTGAGCTTCTCCATTTGAGGTAGGGATAATCTACTCCTTAATATGAGTTTTGACATAAATGTTAGTCATGTTGTATAAATGGTGGGATTTGAGAATTTTGGGTAAAGTTAGGGTTTGAGTTTGAATATTTAAAAGAGGGGTTTTTCTTATTTGGGCTTCATGTGTGTGTGTGAGATCTTAACAATGCATTAATTGTGTATAGTGGGTGAAATTTGGCCTTGGGGCAATATTTGAGAAATGGGGGAAAATGCCCTAATTTGAAATAAATAACTATTTTGTATAAATAGTGAAATAAATGTGGAAATATGAAATTGGTTTGAGAATCATGAAATTGGAGGAAATTGTGATTGGATGGTGTAGTTGGATCAAGGAATCACTCGCCTTGGAAAATGTGATAATTTATCTGTTTGATAAATTTAATTATCTGTTTAGAAATATCTATTTTGGGCTATCGGTGGAGGATAGCCATGATTGTTGTAGAAACTGCATGATGATTAGGTGAATGGAAACTAATCAATTGGAATATGTCATTGAATATGACAGTTGGATATTAACATTGAATATGTGATTTAATTGGTCATTGTATATGATGACGTGTTAAATGCATTGCATATGTATATTGTTTGGGAGGAGACAGGGGATGGACTCCATTGAGAATCAAGTTGGCCGGAGTGTCCACGGTGAAAGTCCCAAAATCATATATATATTTGGGTGTCAGTTCCCTCGGATGTAGTTTCGTAAAATGGCAAGAAAATGAAGTGTTGAATGATGTTCATTACTAAAGTGTTGATATATGAGTTGTAGTCTCATTTTTAAACTATTTGGATAATATTGAGCTATATCAATAAATTGATTGAATCGAATATGATGGAAGTGTTGATTGGTTATGGAAATGGTATAAGTTGGTTTATAAGTGTTAACTATTTATCGAATGCTAATGTTTTAGTTACTTTTCATATTTGGTTTAGCATATCTCTATTGGGCTTTGGCTCACCTTACTTGGGACACCATTTTTCAGGTACAGATGAGATGCTGCCTCCAAAATCTTAGCTTGGGAGGTTTAGGAGTTGAAGGCTCCATTTTGATGATTTATTTTTATGTTAATTATAAACTCAAGCCGAGGGCTTTATATGCAAAAGAGTTAGAACTCTTCTTTTGCTGTAACCAAGTGATAACTTGGAAAAAGATATAAGCCCTTAGGGCATTTACTTTGTTATTTGAAGTTAGAATTACATGCTATAGTTTTAGGATAAACATCAATGAAAATGTAATACATGTGATATCTTTTGCAAAGGAAACTCTGATAAATGAAATGTAACTTTTCTATTATGTTTATGGATCTCATGCATGATTGTCATATGCTTTAATTTGAGGGCGTTACAATTTTCCACTATAAGTTTTGAACTTTTATAAGTTAAAAAAAACATAAATCAACCACTAATGAAATTAAGAAAGAATAATCATGTTTCTTATTTGAATTAATTTTGAGATTTAATTTAATAAAAATAATTTAAATGAAAGAAACAAAGATGAAGATACAGATTTTAGATGTAATAAATAACAAATTATTTGAGTATTTTATTATTTTCAAATAATTTATTTCTTCAAGTAAAATTTTATTTCAATTAGATGTAAGAAATGACAAATTTAAATAATTTATTATTCTCAAATAATTTCTCTATCTTTCATTCCCTATCATCTAATTTTAATTTATTGTAACGTGATTAGATATTTTTTACTTTTATATTTTTAAAAATTTTATTATTAAGGTGAGAAATATTGACTTATTTTTTTACTGATAGTTAAAATTTGAGAATAATACAGGATTGTGAAAAGATAAAATGATAATTTTTTTATATATATTTATGAGGTAACATTTGGTAATTTTTATAAGTCAATTTGTTTATTATAAATATGAAAGGTTATTATGTTTATTTTTCTTAAAAGAAAAAAAAAATTGATACCGAAATATGTTTACAAAACAAAAGAGAAATTCATGTTTCGTAAGGTGTTATGGTATTGGGTGATGTTAGCTAACATTGATGAAAGAGGAAAAGAAATGATTAAAAAAATTGAGGAAAAAACATATAGAAGAGAACAAATAATAATAATAATAATAATAATTATTATATCTATTTGCTGTAGTGGCACAATGAAAAAATGAATGAGAAAATAAATAGAAAGAAAAATAAAAGAAATAAAATAAAGAAAATGGAAAGAGAGGGATAATTTATGCAAATATGTATTTTTCATACAGAAAAAAAATCAAATACTTATATGTATTTTTAAATTTTTATTCAAACTCTAATTTCTCAAAATAATTATTTATAAAATTGGTGGTCTTTTTAAAAAATAAAACATCTTTTGTACTTTGATAATTTTCAAATAAATGATTGTATTTAATCTTGTACAAGATTTAATGGTGATCAATTTATTAGCTCTTTTTTTTTTAATTTTATTTTTTATAGGTAAGGTAATGTTTGGTTATTCTACTATATATATATATATACATACTTGTCTTAACAATTTAGAATTTTTTTAAATATTGTATAGAATTTAGGGCAAAGCACCATTAAATCCTAAAATTGGAAATGTTCAACAATTTAGTCCCGACATTTTTTTGAAGGACTGATATGTCCTATTTTAAGTGTAAAGACTGTTTTACCCATGTTTTGGGCACGCGGGGTTCGAACAATGAGGGTAAATATGGGTCAGTGTTGATGTGCAATTTACCAAAAAGTCCAACAATGAACTGGGGCCGTTGAATCCATAACGGTGAAGGCGGTAGGGTTTGGATTTGAATTCTGAAGTTGCAGTGATTTTTGATGCGGCTTTGGCATGGTTTTTGATTTTGGTTTGGTAATGTTGATGTTAATTGCCGAAATTAACATTTGATTACGTTTGTAAACCCTAGTTGCCCAAATCAACATTTTATTGCCTCTGTCCTCCATAATATGTCATGGTCATCGTGAGCGAGGTGTGATCAACGTTTCGTTCATTTGTCCAACAATGAAGACGACATCTACACATTATCGTCGACGAAAATCGTTTTCGAAGAACATGGCGCCAGGTATGGATTTTTGGGGTTTTTGATGTTGTGCTGGGTTTATCTCCCGTTACGGATTGGGTGAAATGTAGTTGTTACGTTATGTTTCCTTTGTGATTGTAAGTTTTGATTGCGTGTGTACGTTGTGATGATGTTGTTGTGCATAGTGTATTGTGTTGTGTGTTAATGTCAATGCAGAGATGGAGTTCTTTTTAATGTTGGTCTAAGTGTGACATTGTGATGGTGTTGTCTGGGGGTAATGTAGGTTGGTGTAGTCATGTGAGTAATCGAAAAGTGCTTGTTGTTTTGTTTTGGTTATAATGTTGTGTTGGGACTGTTTGTTGTTTGATAATGTGGGTGGGGGACTCTTGGTTTTGGGCAGTTAAAATTGTTGTTGGTTGTTAATGTTTTTGTTTGAACAACAGTTGGTTCATGTGGTAAAATAAATGTGTAAAGCGATATTATACGTGATCTGGACTGTGGTTCCCTGTTTGGGTATGGTTTTCAATGAGTTATTTTGTTGTTTTGATCATGTTAATATTACACATCTAGCTACAGTACATAACTTGGCGGGCACGTATTTGGAAGACAACCGTTGTTTATGAGATGTAGTGTCATTCAATTGGTGTAATTGTTAAATGATCGGCGTGTTTTAGTGTTTTCATGGAGGTAAGATGTGTTCATGGTTTTAAGGTGAGGGGCAGTGTACGTTGTTGTTCGGTAGTTAATGGTGGGTGAATCAATTTTTCGTATTTGTTTTGAAATGATTATGTAGTTTATGGCGTGTGAATAAATTTTCATTTTTTGTATGGTAATGTGGTAATGTTAAACTCATTACAGGCAGTTCAAGCCGGACAAGTGCGAGACACAACGCTTAGGCAGGAACTCCACGCTCACGTTATACAGTGCAGATGTCCACCCATTTGGCAACAAAGAGGCAAGCAAAATTGCCATTCAAAAAATCTGGAACAGTGTTAAGGCCTGGCAGAAAAAAAGTTGTAGACATAGTGAAATTAATGTACCGTTTGAATGTTGCCGGTGTGATCAAAACTATGTTGGAACTTGAGTTTGGAGATGGTTACGTGAAACAATTGCAGAAGACACCTTTTTGGCTCCTGATTGACGCAATCTGAGTACATGAGTTGGATCCGAAAGCATTTAAGAAGCGTGATGCAACCGTGTGCTGTATAATTCAGATGTACGATCCAAGTGATAAGAAGTTTCACATAGGAGGGAGAGGGCTGCCACTATGTAACAGTGATATCCGCTTGCTTTTTGGGATATAGTGTGGAAAGGATAAGTTGGATTTGGCGCATGGTGGTAAGGCGCCTTTAGATTTTATCTAACAAAGGTGTCCAAACGTCAGTAGGATTTCTGCCAAGATTATCAAAGACTTACTCATGGTGGCAATACGTGGGAGGGCGGAATGTGATGAAGAAGATGATGCAAAATTGATTTGCCCATACATATGTGCGAAGTTATTTTTTGCAATGACGGGCGAGTCCATGGATGGGCATTTGTGTGGGTGATCGATAAGTTAGAAACATTGCACCTGTATGATTGGACATCGACCATTCGCAACGCACTGATTGGTTTGTTGACCGAAACACACAGTAGGTGTAGACACCCCATTTTTGACCGCCCTTAAGACTTGGGCGCTACTGATGGTTTACTTGGTGGTGAAACGTGTGCAGGGCAAAGGTTCAATTTCTTTCGTAAGGAGAGAGTCAAATCCTAAATTTATACCCCTTGATCAAAAGATTTTAGATCTTGAAACCCTCTCTTTCAAAATAGTTTTTGAAATAAAGTTCCTACGATGTTCCGACGCTCGCATTTTGTTAAATGTCGCGCTTCTCGGTAAAACGAGCAAAGGACAAAGTGGAAATAAATGAAAGAGAGATGAAATCTCTGAAAAATCTTTCAAAACACCTTGTTTTGGGGTTTGGAGTTGAAGAAAAGAAGAGAAGACGGAAGAAACCCAGTTGGGGGAGAAAATGGGCATGAACCGTTAAGAGAGAGTCAAGCAGCCCTTGCTGAATTGAGCCTATTCATTTTCATACTTGGATTTCAGCTATGAGGCCACCACCGTTGGAAAGCTTACTTCCGGGGCTTCATTTTGCACTCAAGAATCTCCTAAGGCCAAGTCCGGACGGGGGAGATATGGTTGGTTGAAGTAGGGCATCAATCCAGTTGGACCAAAACTGCGCGGCTTCACCAAAATAGGCATAACTTTTTTCACAGTTGGAATTTTAATGCAAGCTTGGTGCCATTGGAAAGCTAACTTCGGGGGTTTCAATTTGGACACTTGGAAGCCATTTTTTGGCCTTGGAAGCCACCTGCCGACCACTTTTCATTCGGGGAGACCACTTTTTGTCCTGAAAAACCAGAAAAAGTGGTTGGCCAACCAGTAAAAGTAGCTAGCCGACCACTTTAATTGGTCAGTGGCCTTCCTGTAGATTTTTCAGAGTCTGTGGATGCCAACTGTGCCAGTTGGAGGGCACAGACTGCATCCTCCATACACGTGTATGGAGGGATTGCATCCAAGCTCTAAGCTTCTCCAAGAAGCTTTAGCTTATGATTTTCTATAAGGGAGAGTCTCCCTCTCCATTCTAGAGGTTCAGAAAATTTCCTAAGGCACAAGCATATATCTCCCTCTATATCTCTATATTTGGGGCCTAAAAAGTGTGTTGTTTCTCACTTTTGCACCATAACTCTTAACCACACACCCCCATCATTGAGCAGAGGTTCTTGGAGAACATATTTGAGGGTTAAAAGGCTGGTTTTTGGCGGAAAAAGAAGCTGTTGTTGCAGTGCTTCAAGGGTAACCTCTTTTCTCCCTTTTAAGCTTTGTTTTTGTTGCTCTCTTGGTCCCATTTGCATGCTTATTTGGGCTTAGCTTCCAACTGAAAAAGTCTTTTTTTAAGGTTCTTGTGATGTTTTCTTAAGGCCTCTTGGGTGTTGAGGGTCTTCTACCCTCTTGCATGCCTTGTTTGGCCTTGTTTTGTGCCATGACTTAAGGCCTTTGAGCTAGTCCTTGCTTGGCCTTCTAGCCACTGAAATCCAATGGATTTTCAGTGGTAGGCATGTGGTTTTGAGGCCTCAAATCAGAGGGGGGGGGATCTCCCATCTTCTTGTTTTGTTTGCTTGCATTTTTGGCCTATCAAAGGAGTATGCATCTTCATACTTTCAAGGCTTGGTTCAGGCACTTTTTTGTGACTTTTAGGACCTTTCTTGACTCTGTCCATGGCTGGTTTGGTCACCCCTTACATGCATCTTGTATATGTAGTGTAATCCCATTTGTGGCTCATCAAAGTAGCATGTCTTTCTAGCATGTATTGGCCTCATTTCAATAGGTTTTTGGCCATCATTTGACATGTCATAACTCTAATTTGGGTTGGTTTGGTAGCCTCTTGCATGATCCATGTACTTATAGTGCAAAACTTGCTTACTAGCCTTGTATGCATGATGTTTTGGCCAAGCATGCTATCTTATTTTGGCTATACTCCATACATGTTTTAGAATTATTTTGGGCTGTTTTAGGACTATTTTGGGCTTCCATGGTCATATAACTCATGTTTTGTATAGCTATAGTGCAAATGCCTTGACTAGTCTTGAGTTTTGAGGCCCCTACTATGCTATACTTGTGATGTTTGCATGCCTTGGCATCATTTGGCATTGAATTTCAGAGCTTATATCTGTGCCATACTCCCATGTTTATCACTCTTTAGTTGTGTTTAGGAGTTGTGCCTTTATGCCTTGTTTGTGAGCTAATACATGAGCATATCTTTCTTGCCATCTATGCTACAAGTCTAGCATGTTTTTGCTACTATTTTGACCTGCCTTAGGTCTGTTTTGAATGGTTGAGGCCATTTGAGCATTACTTAGTATGGTTGTAGTGTAAAGCCCTTGACTAGCTTTGTGTTTCAAGCTTCTTGACATGCTTTCTTTGAGCTATTTGCATGATTTAGCATCCTTTGGAATGTAATTTTAGAGCTTACTTCATTGTTACATTCTCACATTTGTCACCTCTTCATCATGTTTGAGAGTTGTACTATTATGCATAAGCCATGAGCCAATGCATTGAGCATGCATTTCCTTACTTTCAAGCCATCATTCATCATTATGGCCACTGATTTGGACACGGTTGAGGCCTATCCATCTTGGTTTAAGTCTATCGTGCATTGAGTATGCCATGTAGTTCATAGCATTGAGTATGCCATGTTGTTGCATGATTGATCATTGCATTTGTGCATGCCATGTTCATTGCATTGCGTATGCTAGTTACCATGTGCATTGTGTATGCTAGTTGTCATGTGCATTGTGTATGCCATATAGTTCATAGCATTGTGTATGCTAGTATGCTAATTGCATGTTTGCATGCTTATCCCTTGCATGTTTGCATGTCTAAGTTGTATTGCATTGAGTTGCTTGCTTGAGTCGCATCGTGCATGCCATGTTTGTTGCATTGTGTTTGGAATAGGAATTAGTCAAAACACGGGAAACGAGGGGCGTTTCATACTCGAAGTGATGAAACGTGCCTCAATTCTCGGTCGCCGACACTCTTGACTATACATGATGGAGTTTTAGGCTTTGTGTTCGGGTGTGCATTTATTTCATATTGAGTTGTGCAACTTGGGCTCCTCGGCCATCATGCATCGAGATGCGTGATTGGTGGCCCGAGGGTTGAGAACCATACTCCCTTGAGCTTACATAATGATAGGGTGGGTGGTTGTGCATACATGTGTTGCAAATACTTTGCCATGCCCCTTTCTTGCTCTCTGTTGCAGCAAACCAAAAACTAGCAGCAAAAACTGGTCGGCCGACTAGATAAAGTGGCTGGCTGACCACTTTTTCTGGTTTTCACCAAAAAAGTGGTCGGCAGGTGGTCTCCAATTCCAAAAACTGTTTGGCTGCCCTTCTACAGGTTCCCATGGTGGAGTTTAAGCTTTCTGGAGCTTGGTGCAAGGTTCTGAGAGCAGTTGCAAACAGAAGCAAATCGGGACATCGCGATGGATTTCCGAGCAAGGCAATTCAAGCATACATGCATCCCTCGTCATGAGGCCATTTCAGTACTTTTGTTAGTTTAGAATGTGTATTTGTTTCAACTTGGTTGTATAATAATTAATTAGCTAAAATAGTTAGTTAATTAGTCGGTTCTGTATTATTTATTCGGACCCTCTGTTGAGAGGGCCAACTGTTGTAATAAGTGTGCGTGTGTGTAATGCATGTCTTCCAACCCCCATTTCTTTCTCCCTTTTATTTACTAGCTTTCAATGGCTAGTTTTAGGGCATATTTCGATTAGCATCCTTATGCTTGCATGCGTGTATCCATTCATCCGTATTGCATGCACCGGGCTCGGTGCATCATACTAACTGCATCGTATTTGAATACATGTATCAACTGTTGCATTTCACATGCCATTTTTTAGAATAGCCGAGCCTGTCTTAGTTGCATTCTTGCATGTGTTGTATTAGCCATCTTAACATGAACTAGGATCATACATTGATTACTAACTAGTTTCTGTTTTGGCTCGGAGTACTCGGTAAGTGTTTATACTTTAGCATCCTTGTATGTGTGTGAGTGACTGCCATGATAGCATGCTTGCCATGAGGTTAACTGCTTATGTGATATAACTGCCTAAATGCATGTGGGTGAAGGTTGGATTACTTGAATTGGAACAATTCATTGATTGCGAGTTTTAAGCCCACTTGAGAGTGGCAAATCACCGTGTTTTCTAAGCCCACTTGAGGATGGCAAAATCTGCTTTTTAGCTTACTTGCGAGTAGCAAACTGCTTTCAGAAACAAACATAAGATGTTCCAACTCAGGCAATCCAATCTATACTTGTATGCTGTGCGCATCACATAGTAATTCTAGGTTAATAACCGGAATAAGAACACATATGTTTTCAAAAACAAGATATCATGTTAGTAAAGGCCGATCTTTGATCAGGTGAGCGGGGGTGCTCATTAAATGACCTTCCCCTCTCGTACCCAAGTTCCCAAGCCGAGGCAACTTTGGTGATGACGGACACGTGGCCTTAGGTATGAGTAAGGGTTTCCTAAATTCCCCCAAAATAAAACATTTAGGTGGCGACTCTGTATCTGGCAAAGTAGTCCATGTTTGGCAATTCTTTGTAAAAATCAGTTTTTCATAATGATTTGCCGGATTTGGACTCTTTGGTGATCTATCGGTCATGCATCGCACTTTACGAGATTAGATTCAGAACCGTGACATTTGAGTCCGAACTGTAGTAAGCCCATTGAACAAAACGGATTTTCCCGGGACGTTCGGGCACGCCTGTAGGCCGAAAAAAGTTACCGATGTGTTGTAGCATTACTGATATGTGTAGTACTTTGTGAGTAGTGTAGCATCCATACAGTACAAACCATAATTTCAAAAACTTCATGTTGTTTGTAACATTATCTATATCTTTAAGGTTGCAGTTTCTCTTTCGTGAGCACACAGCCATTGTGGAACTAGACATGCGCGATGTCTCACCATGGTTTTGTCAATGGAACCTTAGAAAATTCATTGGGAAATTGAAAGGTGTCGACCTATCGGTCGAGGGTTCCATAGAGATATTCCTCATGACTTGTTGCTGACATGTGTTTTATGTTTAGTTGATGTGTAAATGAAATCGGTTCATTGTTTGTTGTTATTGTTGTCTTTTTTTTTTTTTTTTTTTGGGGGGGGTTAATACTGAGAAACTTAATGGGACGATCATCGAACGGTATTTTGTGAAAGTATTAGTAGATGCGACCGTAACTGTTGATAAGGGTGTACATGTGTTTGAGGTGTAGTCGGTTAGTACGAAGGATGGGAGTGTTGCTAATGTGGTTGGTGAGGCAGTTAATGTTGGAGAACCAAGTTTGGATTGTTGGCAGTCAAATTCACCACATGGGGGTGAGGTTGAATTGACGTCTGAAACGAAGGAATAATACATTCCCATGGCGCGAACTTGTGGTAGAAAGAGATAGGCCGGGAAAATGTTGGCAGCTGGGGAAGCATGGCCAGTCTTGTTTCCCGACTTGCTAGACCTGTCAAGTACACCACCTGGTAGTGATGGTTGTGATGGCACATCGGATTTAATTGAACAGTTGAATAAAGAGAAAAAAAGAATTACTGCTCTGGAGTCTGAAGTTCAAGCAAAAACTGCACGTGTGTGTGAGTTAGACAGTAAAGTTGAGGCCATAGAGAGAATAATTGGTGCACAGGCTAGCAATCTATTTATCGGTTTTGATAGTGTAATTGTGACAAAAGATGCCGAGATTGCTCGCCTGAACCCACTAGTTAGGAAGTTGGAGGAGAGAATAACAACCTTAGAGGACGATGTTGACGACCGTGAGGTACATAAAGTGACATAGACAGCTGCGAAGGATAATTCTAACCAGCAAACACCATCAGGAAATTGTTTTGGAAAAAGTAATGGGTTAGAAAATGTGCGGATTTCTGATAGGTGTTCAACGTTCCACACCTATGGGTGAAAAATTTGTCCAAGCTATGAAGGGGTCAGAACAATATGTGGAGGAAATGGATTGGGTAGCTGGGTTAGGTGATGAGCGCGTTGACTGTGGGGAAATTGAGCCTGTGGCAGTGATTGAGGGCGTTGGAATTTGCAATGTTAGTCGGGAAGTAGACAACATTATTGTCAACGATGTTGTTGGTTCAGCCGGAATGGACAATGGCAGAGTTAATAGTTCCGGGCCGAAGGTGACATCTTGGGTGAGAAGATTAAAGAGCAAGGAACGACATGAATTAAGACTTCCAGACTACGAGTATCCGAAGATCGTGTGTCATGGTAAGCAAAATTGGAAGATGGGCAACAAGGGGGTAGTGGGTTTGGAAGTAATATACGACGTTGAGGAAGTAGGAGCTGAGCACAAAATGTGGCACAGGTTTGGAATGACCACGAAGCATGTCGTGTGGGCCATGCTTGCAGACGACGAAAAAAAGCTGCCGGAGAGAGCTTATAGCTTCAATGGTGAAGGGTAACTATTAATTTTGTAATAATCGAATGTATCAATATTGTGACATAGTAGCAACACCAGTATAATTTAATAAATTGGTGTGGGCCTGAAATTGGTAATGGTCTAAAATTATGTAGTGGTCACTGTGTATGTATTTGTGTAGTTAGCATTAATGATATAATTTGAAAAGTTGTTTATGGCACGAGGTTTGTAATGACATCCATTTGCAACAACAATTTGACTACGCCGTCAATGGTGGGTCAACTGGTTCAGTTGCACATTGGTAATAGTCCACTGCATATGTGTTAGATCGATTAGCATGCACATTAAAATTTTTACAAAAATGCTTACGCCTACAAATTGGTTGCAGGTCTGTCATATGGGATGGAGGTGAAAATGGGATACAAGTTCGATTTACAAATGTTCGTGACTTAGTTCAGCGGGTGTCAATTCAAGGGAACGTAAGTCATAGTGGGGGATGTGTGTCTGATGTGTGCATGTGTATATCATTGTTGTTGTAATTTTTTTTGCTTGTCGTTTCTTAGGTTTGACACCAGTAACATTGTTGGTGTGTTGCGTTAGTCATTGATGCATATGTGGCCATGCTCATGGGTTTGAAAAAAAGTGGTGTTAGCAAAGACGAAGATGTAGGCATGTCGTATGCTTTTAGCAGCGTATGTGCGGTACGTGGGGTTAGTGGAAAGATTTAAATTATACATGTACATTTCTGCATTCAATGTTATGATGTTAATATTTTTTGTTTGGAAAATGACAACAGGATGTGATGCGGAATCCGAGTGATGTGTCACGGACGAAGTATCTCAACGTGCAAACCAAAGCTGTGAGAGGCCAAAGATACACCCATTACCTAGTGTATCCTGCCAAACATTGGACTATGATGGTGAACGATGCAGTCAATGGGACACGGAAGCATTATAACTCTTTGAAATTAAGGCGAGGGATGCGGGATGAACATTATAACGAAGCGCTGAAAGTGGTAAGACCGGGACGCTGAATATACATGTACAAAGTTGCGGTAGTTGTTTTTTTCCACAAGTATTTTCAGTTACTAAACAAAAAAAATCCACTACCGTTATGTTGAATGTCTATATTGAATATTAGTTGATGATCAACGTGCTTATATAACGTTTACATGAACCTCGATTTTGCAGAAGCAATGGGTGGAAGAATATTATTCTAGATTCGTCAAACCATGGTTGGCATCTGGAAATGGTAAGATGCCGAATTTTGACGGCCTGCTCCTTTCAGTGATTGACTGCCCACAGCAGAGTTCAGATACGTAAGTTGTGATGTTATTTTTTGTGACGATGTATATACAAAGTATTAAAGTGTGAAGCTGATTGGATTTTTTTTTTTTTTTCGGGGGGGGGGGGGGGAGGGGAATTGCTAGTTATGCATTATTGTTGGAATTTGTTGGAAGCAATACAATGTGTGAAAACTTGGGACAATACATATATGTGAATTACTACATACATGTGTCAATGTTCGACGCAAATCTATACAACTTGTGTGATTTTTTGGAAATATTTTTCATGTGTGCCTATGTGTTGAATAGTACCACCATGTTACGTTGATGGGTCTGAATTTTTTCCTCACTTACGTCCTACTTTGGGCTTGATATGTGTGAACCTAATGGTTTTCGATATCCGAAATTATTGGAATGCCGACAAATGTTGTAGTTTAATGTCATAAACTTATAACTAAATTCACTTGTAATGTGAATTGATTGATGTGGCTATCGTCAATAAATTCTGGGTGAATTATTTGTGAAACGTAGATGAAGATTATTACTGTGTGAAATAGGGGATTGGGTGATAGGTCCTGTAGTGATGTTATTGTGTTTTGTTGGTATTTTTTGTAAGAAATGCTTTATTCTGCAAACATAATGGTGTTGACAAGGTTGTATTGTTGTGACATACCAGGACGGATTGTGCAATTTTCGTGTGTTACATCATCAAGCAGTACATGGAGGGTGGCGAAATTAGGAAGACGATGGACGGG
This sequence comes from Camellia lanceoleosa, assembly GCA_025200525.1. Taxonomy (NCBI): domain Eukaryota; kingdom Viridiplantae; phylum Streptophyta; class Magnoliopsida; order Ericales; family Theaceae; genus Camellia; species Camellia lanceoleosa. Next base: position 102,338,889 of record CM045763.1, on the reverse strand, counting down.
GAAACACCAGTCGAGCTACATGCGTCAATAGTGAAGATGTTTTTGAATGACTCGGTTAGAGGACTATGTGTGTTGACACGTTGATTACGTTGTTTCGCTACACCTTCCCACCACATTTTAAATTTAAAACGGTTTGGCGTTTGAAAATTTTTTTGAACCACAAGTTTCTTGGTGGGCATACAGAATACACACTTTTTTTGTTTTTGACATACTGATTGTGTGTACGCTGTTTTTTTTTTTTTTGTCTCAGTATGATGCCAGTTAGATGTGGCGTTCATTATTTTTGATGATTGATTTAAACTAAAAAATATGGCAAAAGTGTTATTATGGCTTTGAACATTTGGTGTGCATGTGCAGATTATGCTGTTTGGATTGTCGTATTAAACATGGGAATTGTTTTGAATGTCCGTTGGTTGTGCCAAGTTAGTGTACGTTGATGTAATGGCAGTAATGGTAATTTTTATCTTACATATTACTAAGCGTGCGACTACTTTGAAATATGGCAAGCATGATTAGCATCACATTATATTTCTTGTAAGATAAATTTGTGATTACAGACATTTACTTGACAAAAGCTGATGTTGAGGTAGTTTCAATGTTTGCACATGGAAACATTAGAAACTTGTTGTACCACCATGCATGCATGAAGTGTAAAATACAACATTTTGAAAGCGTTATCCCCCATCTGAAGCAGGATGTAAGGAAAGTATGTAACCATCATATTTTTGGAACTACCATTACAGAAATGGTTAGAGTTTGATGCCACTGAACTAGCGAAATGAACAGTACTGGTATGGTACGAACGTGGCCACCGTAAATAGGGCAGCATTGCGAATGTTGTATGAAATTTGGCTTAACGGCCCAAAAAAAGTTATATGGTCTAAATACAATGCAATGAGATTGTGGGAAAAAATGTTCCAACGGGCCAATGTATTTATTGAATTGAACCGAATGTAATAAATAATTGTAGTATGTTTCATAAACTTCAAGTTATATAGAATCATATGTAGATATACGTTGTGAGATGACAATGTTGTAAGAAATAATGTAGTGTTCAGTAATAATTTGAGCAACGGGCTGGGGCAAGAAATGAGGGGAAAAAAATGTCTACCACACTACATTGGTTCCTTGCATGTTTTGCTATTGTGGTGACGCATCTTGCCAACTTCACCTTTTGATGGAATTCTTTTTTGCTTAGGCCTACCAGGAGGATGTTTGTAAATTGGTGGGCCAATGAGATAGTCTGAGATAGTGAACTTGGGTTTTTCCACTGTGGGAATTGGGTGGATAGAACCCGCATACGCTGCCCTATACTCCACTACTTGGTAAAACGATTCGATGTAATCGTAAATGTTCTTTCTGCTATTTCGAAAAGTGACAACCGCTTGTGAACATGGGAAACCATTCAGTTGCCACAGGAAACAAGAACATGAGCGTCTGCCAATGTCAACTAAAACCGATGAGTGCGAATGAACCTCGAAAACATTGTTATTCGACTGACTCACAATCCACGAACTACTGTCTTCAAATGCATGCACCAAATTTTTTTTCATTTTCGGACAAATCTTGCCAACCCACTCGGTGGATTTGACTTTATGCTTTGACATTTGTTCCATGATCTTCTCCCTAATTGCATCCACCAACTGAGTAATGGGAAGGTGATGAGCTTCCCGAATCTAGTTGTTGAACGACTCAGCAGCGTTAGACCACATCTCGCTGTACCTACGGCCACTGTGGGAAACAACAAAGATTGAATCGTTATGTTCATACTATACACCTCTTCATAGCCATTTCGTAGTGTAAATGTAAATTAACCTCGTACATGAAGTACGTGTTAACCCAATGTTTAGGATCCAAATCTTTTAGAAAATTCCCAACCATCGTTGGGCTATACTGCTTCAAAATATCAATTTTCTGATTGAAAGAATTCACTCTAGGGGCATAAATACATTCTCATAACTTTCGCATGAGGTCGATTTTTTGATCCGCATTAACATATTTCATGCAGTCTCGAAGATTCATTTGCAGATGTGGTAAGCAAAATGCATGGTGTGCCATTGGTAAGACGGTTTGCATTGATTGTAACAACCCCGCGTTACAGTCGAACACAAAAGTTAAAGTCCTGGAACAATCTAGAATTTCGGACAAATGACGTAAGAACCACTTCCAGTTACATGAGTTTTCATAATCGAAAATAGCAAATGCAATGGGGAATAACCTTGCATAAGATGCATTAACATAATGTATAAATGAACAATAAGTTTGTTAGAAATTGTAAGATAAAAAATATGAACAAATAGGAATGTAATGCACATGTTGTGCTATGTGACAGTAATGTAGCATATCATGAAACTGTACAACAGAAACTTCAATAAAATGTGCACCGTCCCTTGGTTTCCATCTTTAGTGGTAGCCGCAAGCAACATCCCCTTGAACCTACCCTTCATAAATGTACCATCCAAAAATAAAAGCGGCTGACAATTGTTGAACCCATTGATGCATGCACGGAAAGATATAAAATACCTTATGAACCGTCCAATTTGTTGATCGAAATCCAAATTTATATAACTATGTGAGCTGTTATGCATAACAGCATCACTATACCACCTGAGTTGGTTGAACGGCGTAGTAAGATCACCAAATACTTCACTCATCGCTTTGTCCACCCCCAACCAAGCAACCCGGTAACTAATATCTAACCCATACCTGTATTTCATGTCAAACACCACGTTTGTTAGGAGAGTGAGAAATTGTTCATGCTCATGAGATGCGATAACATCAGACACCAAATCCGACCCAGTTCGTGGGTTCCTGAACGTTTGTATAGTAGCCCCACAAGAATGCACACTATTGAACCTTTTCAAACTCAAAATACCGATCGAAGCAGACACCCTTGCGTGAACTAACCACACACATTCAGTTGACGTTCCGAACTTACATATAGCAGTGACACGTAAGTAGTCATTTTTCACGTACTTGAATTGAAAACTGCATTGGATAGCATACTTGCAAATTACTGTCCAGAATTCATGCGCACTCCCCAAAAAAGATTGACCAACATTAGTAATACCCAACGCCCAGCCACTACAAATTTAGCAACCAAATTTTGCGACGTTTTTTAGCAACCAAATTTAATTTCGTTGCCAATTGTATGTTTTTGGCGACAATATACATGTTGGTCGCCAAAAAATAGACCATTAGCAACAAATATTTCAATTCGTCGCCAAAAATGGTTGGCGCCAATTTATATTTTTGGGCGGGAGCGCTAAAAACGTTTTGGCGACGAAATTAATATACGGCGACGAAACGGTTTGTCGCCAATTTGGGAATTTTTGGCGACGGAATTAAACAAGTCGCTGAAGGTTGAATGATATTTACGGCAACATAATTATCTTCGTCGCCAATAAAATTCTTCTCCAAACGGCGTCATTTTGAAACTGCCTTTTTTTTTTTTTTTTTTTTTAATGATCTTTAGGTGAATAAACCAGATTGACCTAAGGCTTCTTCGTCTTCTCATTCCACGAGCTGAAGCGGCGCAACAGAAGAGAAATAGGTATGTCTTCTCTCCCTTTTCTTTGTCTTTCTTTCCCTCTCCCTCTCCTTCTCCCTCTCCTTCTCCCTCTCACTCTCACTCTCTCACATTGTCTCATCTTCCTCTCTTTATTGTTCGGCATCAATTTCATTCTCTTGTTCGGCATTGCATCAATTTCATTCTGATTTTTCGGACTGATTGTGATTTTCGGACTGATATTGTCATTTTTGGGACTGATATATTCTAATTTTTGGACTGATTTTGGGCCGATTTTTGGTGGTATATTACGAATTCGGTGATTTTGGGCCGATTTTGTATTTTTGGGGTGATTATAATTTTGGGTATGGATCATTTGGTTTAGGAGGGTATAATAGTTTCAGGCTCTGAATCTGAATACGTGGGAGGATAGAATTGAGAGACTAACATTTTTGTTAACATTTTTTTTGTAGATCTATGATGACTAACATTTTTGTTAGCATATTCGTCTCTAATTAATATTGCAATGGCTAAAAAATAATGGGCATCAACCACTATTTGTCATATTGCTGTTCCCAAAAGACAATAAGATCATTAATAATAATTATTTTTTGTTTGGGATATGCTCAATCTGAAACTACTCTGAGTATGTCACTGGTCCAAAGCATAATGTACTATTCTAATACTCAAATATGTGATCACATTATTTTATGATAATAATCAAAGCAAAACCTAACTATAATAATAATTATATAGTTTAAGCATGAAATAATTAAACATTGCCGTCCCTTCATGCTTACTAACTTATCAAATATTTTACCACTATGTTGTGCTCTCTACTTGTTCATAAACAATTATCTCCTATCTTCACCTTAATAGAAAAATTCTCCATATAGCATATGTGTTTGTCAGGATACTAGATTCTGTTTTCAAATTTTTTGCCTTCTATGCCCAATACACTCTCAGTGGTATGCCTGATGATTATCTCTCAAAATTTTTATATTTTGAGATTTTCACCACATTATGCACTTGTAAATGCTCTAAAAAATAGCACTAACAAGACATTGTCTAACAAGTACATGAAAACTATATTCTATATTTTGTGTAACCACTTTGCTTAGAGTGTATTTTAACAACGTTCTTTACTCTTGAAATTTCTTTTGCCTAAAATTTAAGAGATGAGGCAAAATACTTGATGTATCGTGTATTTTGTTTTAGAATTCTACTCCTTGATGAGGTTAGGTAAAATGCTTAAAATTCTTACTTACCTCTTCTGTTGAATATTCTCTAATGTAGATTTTAGAGACAAAGATGTCACGTTGTATTTGTGTTATGTTCTCTTTTTATCAAATAAAAAATTATACATAACTTGTATATAGAATAATGTGGTTGTATTGGACATATCACGTTCATTTAAAGAATAATTATAAAAATGTCACAATCACATTATTGTGTTAAGAATAACAATTTTTTTTTTTTAAAGTAAGCCTTGATTGTGCAAATAATTTTTTTTTTTTTTTACAAGGAATTAATCAATGGGGTATTTGGTAGTGAAATCCTCTGATTTCTTGAAGTATTTTATTTGTTTTTCAAGATGGGTATCATTATCATGAGTCATCACTTTTTATTATATGCCATGAATAGGCTTGACCTACTTCACAGCCTGTCATTTGTGCCCTCTAAATAAATGATAGTTATGTCTCTATTTAAAGGAAAAATGAAAGGTAGTCAGCTAAAAAATTTCTATTTTCTATGATTATTGTGTGATTGATGGACATGATTTGCTCTTGTTCCATGTGTTTTTTCATTGTTTTATCTTTTATGATGAGGAATTAACTTGGTATTTAGGGGCATGCCTTTTTTTATCACTCATTCCTCATTGTTATTTTATCGGTTCATTTTACGTGTGAACATGACAAAGGCATTGGTAAGATGAAGTGTGTAATTTGAAATTATCAAGTTTGATGATTAAAGGTGCTAATGTATGAGTTACGATGGGTTAAAATGAGTTGGGCATTTAAAATAACTCAAATGCGCAAGTTTTAGTCTTTGGGGTTAAATTTGATACGAATTGGACAAATTAATCCGACCAACCCTCTTATTCTAAAGCTCCTAATAAAATTGTAGATATTTTGTGTATCGGTGACCCTTTTAATAATTTCATCATATAACATTCATTTCATCTCCACTCTCCATTAATTTCATGTATAGTGCGATTTTAATTTAAACTTTGATTTACAATTCAAATGTTATAGGTTATTGGCTAATGCAAAGAGATAAACAAGCTGCAATCATTAGATTTGGGGGCAATTACTACATCAAGTAAGCTTTGACTATATTTTAGGGCATTTTTAATTTATTTATCAAGTTAGTCATTTTAGTTTCTACACCTATGATCTTGAAACTATATAACCTTATTAAATTTAATAAGTCTAGTTGTCAAAAAAATGGGACTAGATACATCATTTAGCAACTTTGACTATTTTAGTTGATTTTTTAATTTTTTTTATGAAATGAAAAAGAATTATGTTTTGGATGATTTCTGGATTTTTTTTTTTTTGTAGGTGAATAGATAATTGTAAAAGAAAAAGTTGTTGATTAATGTATAGGACATGACATTTTGTTTTATTAACTATTTTTTTTCTATTGACTATTTAGCCAAAATATAAGTCCCAAACAGGCCTAAAAAGAAAAGAGAAATAATCAGTTATGTTTTTGTAAAGTCTCTGTGTGAGTGTGTGACAACAAAGTTAAAATCACACACTTTGATAAAAGGAAGTCCATAAACAATCCCATAAGGTAATAAAGAGAATCTTAGTTGCAACTTTGTTCAAAGTTCTTGATTGAGATATGGATCACAAGGCTATTATGTAGGACCTCTCTATATTTCAAACCAGTAATATAGATACCTACTCAATATATATTTGATCCAATTCTTTTAGGATAAATTGCACTCTGCCCCTTTATTTTTAGTCATTTTTTTATTTTTTTTTTATTTTGATCATTCATGTTTCAAGTTTCTTTCTAATTTACTCCTAAAACTAACTTTTGTTCAAAATTAGATAGAAAATGCATGTTACCTATAAAAAATATATAAGTATGTGGGTTTGAGTAAAAAATATATTATTATATGGGTTTGAGTTTATGTCAAAGGTGTGAGTTATATGTGATAAAATATTTTTTATGTCACGTGATTGTTAATATGTCATTTTCTATCTAATTTTGGACATGAATTACCTTTTGGAATAAATTGAGAAAAACATGAAATATGAAATTAGCTAGGAGATTGTGGAGAGCCTTGCCCTGTATTATACTTTGGTTCATTTGGAAGTTAAGGAATGAACGTTTGTTTAATGGAGTGCAACCTTGTGCATCTGAGTTAGGTGAGCTGATAAAGATTAGATTTGCTTTATGGGTTAAAGCTTCTGTAAAAAGGATCATGCACTTTGTCTTGGATTTAATCATCAATTTGGCTTAGATTAGGGAATGCATTTGAGGAGGGCCATGGATTTTGATCAATCTGGTTTTTGGGGTGTATGGTCTGATAATATGAGGGTTGTTTGTGGGACTACTGGGTGATAATCTGATTATCTGTTAATATATTTTTCTACTGCTGTGTGGCTGGTCAGCTACTCTATATCTGAGGCTAATTTGCTACTCTGTATCTGTTGGGTGATAACCTGATGCTAATCTGCTAATCTGATGTGTGTCTGTTGCTGTTTTTGGCCTATGCTAGTACTGGTTCCATGCCTCTTTTTGTTTTGTTTGTCTTTGGATTAGGTTGCATGCCTCTGTTTTGGTTTGTAGTTGCTGTATTGCTGTATCTGTGGGTTGTTGTATCTGTAGTTCTTTGTATTCTTTGTTTGTTGAGTCTTTGTCTCTGTTGGTTTCTCCTGTGAGGTCTTGAATTTAGTCTTTGCCATGTGAGTTGTTTATATGAGTTTGGTTCATGCCACATTATGGGAATTTATTTTGTATGGTTTATATGAGTTGTTTATAGTTATTTATTATTTTGAGTCAATTTAAAGCTGTTTTGTGTAGTTTCATTTATAGTTTATTAGGTAGGAATAGTTTAAGAGCAATGCTACATCTATTTAAAGTCTTGCTAACAATATTACTAAAAACATATATGTTCAAATATCATTGAATGATTAATATCATCAATTTTTCAACAACCAATCACATTTGGCCTATTATATTTTTGGTAAGATTTTTAGTAAGTTTGTAGTATAGGTAGAATTATTCATAGTTTAAATAAGTTGAAACAAAAATTGATTATCTCAAAGTTTAGGAAAGCCGTTTTGACTTTTGTTTTTATTTTTAGTATGCAATAACTTGCACCAAACACTATATATATTTTAACTAAACACTTGTCTATTTAAATTTTAATAAAAATTCAAAGTGCAGTGAGACCTATCAAATGTGTAACTCTCACCCCATATGTGAGTTGTGCCTTGATACGTGATCAAATTTTATGTATATAAAAGAGTTTAAATCCACTTTTTGATTAGTTTTATTCGTAGAGATAATAATTGTGTATTTTGAAAGCATACTATGTTTGTGGTGATGCTGTAAAAGGGTATCTTTTTGTAGTTAAGTATGATTTTTAGTTTAAAATAAGGAAATTTAAACTCTAACATTAAGAATGGTTTTGTTTAGTTTCACTTTAAATAATTTTATTTTAAATACTTTTTAAAACAAAAGCAATAGAAAAATGAAAAACAGCCATCAAGGCCAATAGGATGTTGGTATCCATATCTCTGCATATATCTCTCTACCAAACAATTACTTCTACATCCATTGTAATTTACAATACATGAGTAAAAATAGAGAAGTACACACAGGAACATAATCTGAATTTCATGATTCTACCCTTGTAGGCCCTATTTGTGAGCTGTTTTGTTCTTTAATTTCACCATATTTGTTCAAGGTTTGGCTTTTCTGAGAGAAAATATTATTTTTATTAATTCTCTAATTCAAAGGAATTTCACATAACCATGGCTTTGTAGGTGACTAAATATGGACAAGAGTTGGATGTTACTTAAGGATAGGATGAGTTCGATGTCGAGATGGGGTGAAGGCTTTTGTTCAATTTGCAATGATGAATGTAGGGCCAAATGATAAGATTCGTTGCCCATGTATGAATTTGTTTGAATTGTGAACGACATACTTGTAAAATTGTGGAGTATCATTTAGTTGTGAAAGGGATGTCTCCTTCTTATAAGACTTGGGTGCATCACGGGGAATCTGTTCCCGTGAATCAATCTCATGCATTGAATGATGACAACCACAATGACTTTGGAAGTGTTGGGGATAGAATGGAAGCGGAGATAGGCGAAGATGAAGATGAAATCCTAAATTTGTTAGAAGATGTTTACATGGGGACTACCATAAATGATGATGAAAATGAAGAGGATGAGGAGGACGGTGACAATGACAATGACAATGACGATGAGGTGGCTAACAATGTTGAAAAAGAGGGCGTGCCCAACTTTAACAAATTGTTGAGTGATGCTCAAAGAGAGTTGTACCCTGGGTGTCGTAAGTTTTCTCTTTTATCATTTGTTGTTAAGATGCTTCATTTGAAGGTGTTGAACAAGTGGAGCAATAAGTCTTTCAACATGTTGTTGGGGATATTAAGGACCTTCTACGGTAAGTGATCAAGTGATTCCATGGACCCTTTATGAAGCCAAAAATTCTTCGTGCCTTAGGCTTAGGATATGTGTCGATTCATACATGCAAGTATGATTGTGCACTTTTACGGAAAGAGAATGCAAATTTAGAGAATTGTCCGATTTGTCAAGAGTCTAGATACAAGTCGAATTATGGAAAAGGTAAAAATTCCTCACAAGACCTTACGATACTTCAGTTGACATCAAGGTTGCGAGATTATATATGTCGGGAAAAAGCGACAATTGATATGAGATGGCATAAAGAAAGCGAGTAGATGATGGGATATTGAGGCACGGGTGATGGTGAGGCATGGAAGGATTTTGATAGGCAACATCCTTTGTTTTCCCAAGAGAGTCGAAATGTGAGGTTAGGGTTGGCCTTGATGGTTTCAATCCTTTTGGAAACATGAGCAACTCGTCTGATATGTGGCTGTGATTGTTATTCCTTACAACTTGCCTCCTTGGAAATGTATGAAACAATCATTTAGTATGTTGTCATTGCTTATCCCTGGACCACAAGCACCAGGGAGAGATATCGATGTTTACATGCGACCATTAATTGATGAGTTGAAGGAGGTGGGGGAAGATGGTGTGCTTACTTATGATGCTTCAACTGAATTAAGTTTTCAAATGCATGCAGCTGTTATGTGGACAATTAATGACTTTCTGCATATGGAAACTTGTCGGGGATGGAGTCTGAAAAGGGTATTTGGCTTGTCCCTGTAACAAAAATGCTTCCTCACAGCGGTTGAGAGGTAAGATAGGGTACATAGCTCGTCGTTACCTTCTGATGACCACCCTTGGCGAAGGTCGACTTTATAATGGTAAGGCGAGTTCTGTCAAGACCTTCTGATTATCGGGGAAGAAATCTTAGAACAATTGGATTGAGGACATTCAAACCATTTGGAAAGCATCCAACCAATAAGAAAAGAAAAAGGGAAAATCGAGATTGAATCTGGACAAAAAAAGCATCTTCTTTGAGTTGCCATATTGGAAAACACTTAAACTCCGACACAACCTCGATGTTATGCACATAGAGAAGAATATATGTGATAGTTTGCTTGGAACATTCTTGAGTATAGATGGGAAGAACAAAGACACTGAAAAAACGCATGGATTTGGAAGATATGAAAATAAGGAAGGAGTTGCACTTAAAAAGGCGTCGATGGATCTTTTGAAAAGCTGACATTGTACACTTTGTCCTCGGATGAAAGATATGGTTTTTGTGAGTTTTTAAAGTCAATTAAGTATCTGATGGTTATCGACAAACATCTCAAGGTGTGTGAACACAAAAGGTGATAAGTTAACGCCTAAAAGTCATGATTGTCATGTCCTCATCTGCGACTTCTTCCCATTGGAATCGTGGATATCTTCACAATGATATTTGTGTCGCATTATTTGAGTTGGGAAATTTCTTCCAAGAGCTTTGCTCGAAGACATTGAAGATGAAAAATTTGGAAATATTAGAAGATCGCATAATATTCATACTATGCAAGTTGGAAAAACTTTTCCACGGCGTTTTTGATGTGATGGTCCATTTGGCGATTCATTTGCAGCGTGAAGCCATTCTTGGTGGGCCTGTGCAATATCGGTGGATGTATCCCATTGAAAGGTACTTACTAACTTATTAAAACAGTAGAATACTTAAATTGTAGCACAACCTGTATATATATTTATAAAAATGTGAGTGTGTAATAAGATTATTCTATTGTTTGTTTCATAGGCTACTTGGTACTTTAAAAGGATATGTTACCGTCGAGCTCGTCCAGAAGGTTCGATCACAGAAGCTTATGTTGTCAAGGAGTGTCTCACATTTTGCTCAATGTATCTGGGTGGGATTGAAACTGTATTTAATCGAGAGGAACGGAATGTCGATGTTAGTGTACATGAGTCGGCGTTAGAGGTCTTCGCGCAAAATGTTCGTCCTTTTGGGCTAATTACAAGGGTTTCTAACGTGTCTCAAAAAGAACGTGAAATGGCTCATTGGTTTGTCTTGAATAATAGCCTCGAGCTTGACCATTATCTAGAGTACGTTCTTAATATTGTTTTTTTTTTTTTTTTGTAGAATTATGTTTTCAATATAATATGTTACTTATGAATCATATGTTTGTAACTAGGCAACACAAGAATCTTTTAGAAAATGAAGGTGTACGTGACATCACAAACAGACAGAAAAAGGAATTCCCCAAGTGGTTCAAAGAGCATGTAAGATATAATACCAAACTTTATTCAGCTACACTTATATGAATACTAACATAATGATTGAAATTGATGTCGTTATGTAGATGAACCAATTACGAGCTCAAGGATTACCAGAAGCAACTGATGATTTGTGGTCATTAGCAAATGGTCCTAGTGTGAATGTTAATTTGTATTCAGCTTGCATTTCCAATGGTGTTCGATTTCATAGTAAGGATCGTGATAGTAGTCATAAATGCCAAAATAGTGGGTTAGTTGTGGAAGGGGAGCACGAGAGACAAACAATTAACTTTTATGGGTACTTGAATAGAGTGTGGGAGATGCATTACATACTTGGACATCGAGTTGTTTTATTCCAATGCGAATGGTTCAATCCCGGAAGCAATAGAACGTTACATACCGATACACATTGCACAAGTATTGATGCTAGAAGTCGATGGTATAAAGATGATCCATTTGTCTTACCAAGTCATGTGAAACAAGTTTTCTACGTTGATGATACAAAGTTAGGCGGACATTGGAAAGTCGTAGAAAGACTAGAACATCGAGGAATATGGGATGTACCAGAACAAGATGGCTTTGAACCTGATAATGTATTGCAACAAAATGAAACAAGCGATCTTTGTCGATGGCGTTGAAGACCCGTGACAATCTCACTTCATAGGAATGACATTGATCCTCAAATTATCCCAAGTGAGGTGGTTTTACAATCAGTTAGTCGAGCACAGCGATGGTGTTGATGAGGAAGAGGGTGCGATAATGAAGATGATTACTCTGAGCATTGACTATCAGAAGATGAGCTACATAATCATTTTGATTGTAATATAGATTTTGACATAGAACTATAATTGTTGTGTCATTTTATGTTTTTATGACCTTTGTTGTTTAAGTGCCTTTGAGTTTGAGTACAATGACAATTCAAAAGATTTTTTGTTTTTGTTTTTGGTTTTTTTTTTTTTTTTTTGTATATGTGTGTTTGTGTGTGTCCCTATCTATCTCTCTTTATCTTATTTTACTTTTTTTGTTTCTTATGTTATGTTATTGTTTAGTTATCACTTATGTTCTGATATTGATTCTATTATATACCCATTGATATTAATGTAATTGCTTATTTTACATATGCTTCACACATGTAATTGTTGAGTTGTTGTGCTAGATGGCAGGCCCTGGTAAAGTTCGACGTGCAGCATCATCCAAAGTTCCTCTACCTTCCCAACAAGCTGCAACTACAATTGCTGTCCCTACTCAGCATGTACCACCTATTTTAACCCCATCTACTCAGAGTGTACCATCTACAAATGCTCTAAGTATCCAGCCTGCACCACCGACAAATGCAACTACTACCCAGGTTGCACCATCTGCAAATGCAACTACAACCCAGGCTACACCATCTACAAATGTAACTACTACTCAGGCTGCACCATCTACAAATGCAACTACTACCCATGATGTGCCATCTACCACTAGTTTGCGTACTCGTTCTAGACAAGTCAGGGGTCAGACTCGAGGGAAGAGCATAGCACGTCTCATAGCTAACAATGGTGGTAAAAAAAACTTCCTGTTTGGATCCCTGCAGATGCAAAGGTGCCAGTAGGGCCTTATGCCACTCCATTTGCAAATGAACTTGGCTTACAGATAAGGATGGCTGCTCCAATCATTGGTATAAAAAAGTGGGACAAGATTGATGAGATTCATAAAGCCCCAATCATTCAAGCAGTTCGGGTACATGTATTTGCTACTTTTCAGATAATTAGATTATTACCATTACTTGCATTTTGATATTAATAAAAACATTCATTATATTTGTAGGATAAATTTGAGATTGTTGATTATGATGAGGATGAAGAATGCGGAAAGGAGTCAATAAAAAGTGTAAAACTCTTCTGAAGTTGGCATAACAAGATGAAGACTCATTACTCGAACTTGGTAGGCTTTGGTGTTGACCGTATAGTAAACCATACAAAGGGTCGATTCGAGGCTTGGGTATACATGATCGATCATGTATGGCTTGATGGCGATTATCGGTAAAATTTCCTAATTTAAAGAATCATGTTGTAATTTCAATTTAATTTTACTAATCAATTAATTTTTGCGAACTTGGCTAAAAAGCAAGGTATAGTCGGCGAGGTTACCATATAATCATACAATGGACTCCAAGTCATTTCAAGGCGCAATGTATAAGCGGTGATGCATTTATTATATCTAACATAATGATTGAAATTAATTATGTATGCTTACTTTTAAATGGAATTAGGGTGCCGAGAAGACCGTCAGAGACTTCTACAAAGATTCCCATTGGAGCAAGAGAAAGTCGGATTGGGTAGCCCCAATATGTGGTCAATTACATGTAAGTATGCCAATTAATAGAGTTACATATTTATGTAAATGATGGTATTTGTTGAACTTGTATACAAATTGATAGGAAGCTTTGAAAGCGACATGAAGAGTCTTTAGAGCACGGGCAATACCTTTAACTTCAGAGCAGCATTTGTCAATCGAGATTCTTGGGAAGAAATCGGGATACTTAAAAGGCTTTGGAGTTGGTCCAAAACCATCATCATCGAGATCTTACATTCTTGCACAAGCATATCTTGAGGTGGTTTCGAGCCTACAAAAAGAACTAGAGTCATTGAAGAATTTGTCCGAGATCCAACAAGAACAAATTGCGACAAAGACTGGTAGCACAAGAGCAAGCTAAAATGATTGAAATGCAAAACAAAAGATTTGAAGAGATTGAGAAGTTTATGAGGATGACCAAGGATCAGGCAGGCATGCAGGTTGATGAAAATGATTATTCATCAGAGGAATTTTATTGACAAACACTTTTGTAAGTATATTTTTCATAATTTACTTTTCAAATCACAACAAACATTTCATTTAATATGTCTGGTTGTGTTGCACAATCGGGACCTCGATTGGATCTCTGGTTACAAAATTAGAAGAAAAATTATAAAACACAAGACTTAAAAGGCCCGTTCAGGGGCCAAAATTTCGAAATGACCACCGAAACTTGGCACGAATAGCGTGTTCAAGCCTAAATAGACTTGTAGGAACAAACGGGACCTCAATTGGATCTCCGGTTAGAAAATTAGAAGGAAAATTGTAAAACACAAGACTTAAAAGGCCCGTTTGGGGGTCGAAATTGCGAAATAACCACCAAAACCACCGAAACTTGGCACGGACAGCTTCTTTAAGCCTAAATAGACTTGTAGGAACAAACGGCACCTCGATTGGATCTCCGGTTAGAAAATTAGAAGTAAAATTGTGAAACACAAGACTTAAAAGGCCCGTTCGGGGGCCGAAATTTCAAAATGACCACCGAAACCACCAAAACTTGGCAGACTGACCTTTTCAAGCCTAAATTGTGAACTGCTTTTGTTATTAGATATGATCATATACAAAACCTGGTCTATAGATTCCACTATACAATCTACTCTCTTCTTGCTTAATATAAATAGAATTGAGAAGCATATCTGCATATAGCATCAATGGAATGAGAAGCATTTCTGCATATCATTGGGGAATTGTCACTATTTTAGAGAACCTGTACGTGATACATGTAATCGAAGGTTGGATTCCATAAACTGTGAACATCTTTAGAAGTAGGAAGCCTGACATTGTCTTTGGATCGTATGATTAAAAATGACCAAATCTTGTTAATTAGTTTGGATGCTATAGTAATATCTCTTATGAAATCCATGTTGTAGAGATGAGCAAAGGCTTAATGTCTTTTAGGTATGGTATTATGCATGCTCTGGCTGATAGGTACTACCATGTTTATTTAGAACCCAATCTATATTGTTGAAAGTCCTTGAGATGGGTTTTGGCTATTAAACTATAAATAGCATCAACACCAAAAATGGCATTATTTTAAGAAAGAAAAAAAAAAGTATCAAGGAAAAAGAAAGTCTGATGGATGCTACCTATCACTATGCAAAAGCAGTGCCCTAGAAATCCAAAGACAAAATGATTTGAGTCTTTGTCCCAAATTCAAAATTTTGATGATGTTGAATCTCTTGAAATGTCTTCTATGGTTAAAGAAACTTACTGATGTCAACATTGATTTCTTGGGCAATTTTTTGGCCTTTGACTTGCCAACTATTCATTGATGAAGAAAATTTCTCCTTGTATATGGTGTTTGTATTAGCAGTTTAAACAAGGCTACTGTACATAGAATGAACGAGTATACACTTACATTACATGTATGCCTCATAAAAAGTGAAATATGTGCATGTTTCATTATGTGTTCTATGATTCATTTTATGTTTGTAGCGAAACTATATCTTTACAATGTCTTGAGTTGTATGGTTCATTAGCTCTATCATAGCTGTATTCTTGCAAAATATCTTGAGTCATATGATTTGGCTAGAAGTAAGGGTTCGCCAAATGCTCAGATCTGTTCTACCTCTCCCTACTACTATCTTAGTCAAGATACATGTCTCATTTCTCACCCCTTTCTTGCCTTTTAATATGAAGCTCTCACCTAAAATAATTTTATGTCTCATTTTTTAATAAATATTCTTCTATGCACATTTTTTCATCTATTAACATTGCTCTTACTTAAAAAACACGGCTAGCGGTGTCAAACTTTGTCCTAAGCAAAAAGCTGCAGTGTCTTTGAATACATGGACTCACCTATACAAAGTAATCTTGTCACTTTTCACACTCAAAAGGATTATTTTTACACTAATGTTTACACAAAAACTTGCATTTAGATTTCCAGCCCCTTTGCTTGATATCCATGAGTAAGAAAACTTTCAGACAAAAATAAACTTCAAATAATGGTTGACCAAAAAACTTTGCCGTTAACTTATAGGAAAAAATTGACAACCACCTACCCTAGTGACCCGGTAATTGATGGTGGCTTGGCTTCATAGGGTCATGTTGGGGTTAAAAAATGAACTCTTGTAGGAACAAACAGGACCTCAATTGGATCTCCGGTTAGAAAATTAGAAGGAAAATTGTAAAACACAAGACTTAAAAGGCCCGTTCGGGGGCTAAAACTGCGAAATGACCACCGAAACCACCGAAACTTGGCACGGACAGCTTGTTCAAGCCTAAATAGACTTATAGGAACAAACGGGACCTCGATTGGATTTCCGGTTAAAAAATTAGAAGGAAAAATGTGAAACACAAGACTTAAAAGGCCCGTTCGGGGGCCGAAATTTCAAAATGATCACCGAAACCACCAAAACTTGGCACGGACAGCCTTTTCAAGCCTAAATAGACTTGTAGGAACAAACGGGGCCTCTATTGGATCTCCGGTTGGAAAATTAGAAGGAAAATTGTAATACACAAGACTTAAAAGGTCCGTTCGGGGGCCGAAATTGCAAAATAACCACCAAAACCACCGAAACTTTGCACGGGTAGCTTGTTCAAGCCTAAATAGACTTGTATGAGCAAACAGCACCCGATTAGACTTCCCGTTACAAAATTAAAATCAAAATTATGAAGTTCACATCTAGGTTTTTTTTTTTTTTTTTTTTTTTTTTGTCAATCTAATATTGTTTTTTGTTTTTTCATGTGACAGATTGGCAATGGTGGAAAATAGTTTGGGCTGCATCAGAAGATTTGATTTTGTGTTTTTGGAAATATTTTGACATAGGATTTTGGTAAATGATTTATGGATTAAATGTTTAGCATCAAAATATTTGGTGTTGTATTTTTGCAAATATTTTGACATAGGATTTTGGTAAATGACTTGTTGGTTAGATGTTTAACATCAAAATATTTGGTTGTAATTTTGAAAATATTTTGACATAGCATTTGGTAATGTATTTATAAGTTTGATGTTAGTAGTTTGTAAGTACTTTAGTATGAATGTTTTAGATTGTCAGAGAATTGTAATTATGTTTATGTGAATTTTTCATATCTATTAATTTTGCATTAGTATGAATGTCTTGCAGTGTGTATTATTATTTACATTACATTTGTGTATATGTTGTGCCTGAGAATACAGTGTTTTGGAATATTTTGAGCAGAAAATTATTAAAATCAAAATCTGTATTGAATTTTTAGTGATGATTGGTATTTTCGTCATTCATTAATATATTTGGCGACAGCATATTGTTTTTGTTGCTAAAAGTTAGTGGTTATTTCTAGAACTTTTAGCAACCAAAACTTGCTCGTCGCTAAAAACGAGATTTTTAGCGACGAAATTAATTTCGTCATTAAATAGTACTTTTGGCGACGCATTTATTTGTCGCTAAAACTACATGGCCTATCCAAAGTTTAACCTTTTAGCAACAAATTGTAATTTTATAGCGACAAAATATATGATTTTTGGCGACCAATTTTTCTTGTCGCTAAATGTCTACATACGGTGACAATTTCTAATTTCGTCGCCAATACTTTTAGTGACAGGCCTTTGGCGACAAATTGTATATTTGTCGCCGATTCGTTTGGCGACAAAATTTGTACTTTTGGCGACCAATTTTTGGGTCGCCAAATGTGTTTTTTGTTGTAGTGAGCCAACGCACAAGAATGACTTTTTTTTATGAGGACAGTATGACGACAACAAATCAGTTCGGTCTTCCATATCGGATGTCTGGCAGTCCATGGTCTCGCACCCCACATCATCGGGTGACACTATTGAACCAAATAGAATGCCCGACGCATTACTCCACATTTGAATTAGCACATCAATATGATCAAGACCGAATGACTTTGCAAATGACAACATGTTTTGCACATCATCATCGCAATCAACCTTAAACTTATTATATCCAGGTATGGTGAACAAGAAATAAAAAAAAACCCCACTCGAAGATATCAAACTTGTCATAAACACTGTCAACCAACTGAGCGAATTTTGATGTTTGGTTAATACGGAACACCGCGTTCGTCTGCTCGAACGTACAACAACAGCACTGTGAACTCCATGCTTGCAAGAAAAAACACAGTGCAATCTAAATCCATGTTGGTCAATGCCCCTCCCAAAATGTTGTATTCCCAGTAAATTATCACAAATGACATACATGAAGATGAATAAGAAAGCATACCAATACGAAACCCAAACATTGGCATCGACTTGTAGTCCATTGACAAATTACAAACATCGGAACACTACCACGACTACGATATAAACAAACATGAAAATCGAAAAAAAAAAACCCAGAAAGCTCATGCACACATACCAACCCACCCCCAACGGACCGATATACACATCACCAAACACCAAATCACCCACAGAAGAACATAATTTAAAAAAATCAAAAACCCATCTTAATATCGGGCATCACATTCCGGGAGAAAAAATATGTAAGCCAACCTAGAAAACTCATTAGAACCCAAATCAAAAAACTAAAATAAAAACCAATTGAATGGACCTCGCAAAGCACATCAATCGTATACCCCATGAAGAATGAAACAACAACACCCAAAACCCCCACCCTAGAAAGCGTATTCCGATACACCCGAAACCAACATTAGAAATTAAACACCAAAATGGGAAACACCATAAGCTGCCAACGCTGACCATGAAACACCTCTCCTACAAAAAAGGAATGTTACAACCTACCTTACCCACAAACAACAAGAAAAAAAAAAAAAAATCAACATGTGCAAATTAGTAAATTGCATATACAATACCATACTAAAAAAATAGAGGATTAAATGGTTTAAGCAAAAAGACTCAGGACTAGTTAGAGCAACATTTGCCCACATGAGATTTAATTTTTCCTAGAATTTAATAATTTTGTTTAACATTATTAAAATAATGTACGAGCCTTTATTAATTTTTTGTAAAACTTCAGGAGCGGTGAGTGAAATTTACTATTTGAATATATAAGGGCAATTTTGAAATTTTTTACTTACAATATATGACGTCATATTATGTTAATTAAATTAACAAAAGATTAAAAGTGGATGAATCTTAATAATAGCTTCAAAAGTAAGGGAGGTTTCTGTGTAATTATTAAAACTACATGGGAGATTCCTGTAATTGTCAGAAACCTCAGGGGAGGTGAGAGTAATTTACCCAAAAATTTAAAAATCTACTAAAATAGTCATTTCTCAAAACAACCTTAGCTACATAAATAATTATGAGAGAAAAAGTGATTTAGAGAATGTTCCTCCTTGCAATGTGGCTGTGATTATTAGGGAAATTAGATTCATGTCCTCTTATTGGCAATTCTTTTCTTAGAGCCCTAGGTCTTCAAATATGGTTGCACATTGGGTGGAAAAATCTGTTCTTAAGGGATGTTTAGGACTCAACTGGGTCTCTTCTTCTCCTTTTCCCTTATACTGTGTTTGGTTGGAGGATTTGGAAAGAGATTTGGAAAGGGAAAGGAAAAATGTGTATGAAACTAGATGAAATGTAAATATATTTTATTCACATTTCACAAACCTTTTCCAGTTTCTTTTCCAAATCTATCCTCAAATTTCCTAACTAAACACAGCATTAGTAGAGCTTTTTACCTTGGACTATTCCTTTCCTCTGGGAGTAAGCCTTGGGACATATTTTGCCTTTGTTTGGCACAAGTTAAAATGAGACTTTTTGACTAAAATAGCCACAAAAAGACAAAATAGACTTTTTAGCCTAATAAGACAAAATGTCACATCCAAACCACAATCATTTCATTTTTTCTCTCATAAAAGTCAAAAAAGTCAAAAGATCTATCCCAAATGAGACTTTTTAGCCCCAAATAGCCAAAAAGTCAATCCACATCCCAAACAAACCCTTCTCGTTCAAAAAAAAAAAAAAAAAAATTGATTAGTGTGTATAATGTAATATTTTGACTTTTAAATTTTTGGGTAAATTACAAATACATTCTTTGAGATTTGCTTAAAATATAAATTGTCCTTTATGGTTTTAGAAATTACATTTCATCCCTTGAAATTTCTAATTTCATAACAAAGGACTCTTTTATTAATAAATCATCAAGTTAATTAATAAGTTTTAATGATTTCAAAAATTTATTTTGATTAATAATTTAAGTGATTTTATTATTATATAAGATACAGTTAGGAATTTTATATTTTCAGTTAATTCTAATTTTTTAAAGGTATACTTCTAATTTACTCTTATTTTTTTTAATGAATTTTTAATTATTTTAATCAGAAAATTGATTGCGAAGCTAGGCACAAAGTGTGAATGTGGCCGCCACCCGGTCATTAAAAGAAAAACGACGTTGTTTTGTTCAAAATTAAATAGACGTTTGCTTTAAAATAACTGGAAAAAATTATTACAAACATTTGAGTTTAAAGTGAGAGAAAATTATTTGAAGGATCAAAATGTAATTTATCGAAACCTAAAAGCTTGTGACATAAGTGATGACGCAGCTTGTGACATCAACGACGATTGTTATTCACCTTAATGTTAGACAAAAGTCTCTGGACCACGGATGGAAAAGTCTATGGACAACGGACTTGGAAAGAAAATCCAAAAAAATATTGCAGAAACTAATGGTGTGGGATTCAAGTTGTAATTATGAGATAAAGTCTATGGACCACGGATGGAAAAGTCTATGGACAATGGACTTGGAAAGAAAATCCAAAAAAATATTACAGAAACTAATGGTGTGGGATTCAAGTTGTTATTATGAGATAAAGTCTATGGACCACGGATGGAAAAGTCTATGGACAATGGACTTGGAAAGAAAATCCAAAAAAATATTACAGAAACTAATGGTGTAGGATTCAAGTTGTTATTATGAGATAAAGTCTATGGACCACGGATGGAAAAGTCTATGGACAATGGACTTGGAAAGAAAATCCAAAAAAATATCACAGAAACTAATGGTGTAGGATTCAAGTTATTATTCGACTTGTTTGGTAGGACTTATTTCTAACTTATTTCAGTTTTTAGTTTAATTTAAACTATTTTGATATGTTTAGTTCAGTTTAACAATACAGTTTATAATTTTTTGTAAGTAAAAAATTAACATATTCTTTGAGTGGAGGAAGACAAACTTAATTTATAAGTCAAAAATTAACTTATATTTACAGCTATAAGCTATAAACTGTTAGGGTATAAGTTATAATCACTTTTCTACAATTCTACCAAACGGGGTCATTATGAGATACCATTAGTGAATTTTTAACCTTGATTTTAAATTTTGGGTTCTCTATAGTGTTTTTCATATTGAGTTTCTAAAAGTTCTCAATTTGCTTTCAAATAAAATAGTTAATTACACTTAATATTAATACCCCTATATTTTCATTATTTCGGTTTTTTCACTTTTAAAAAATATGAGAATTGACTATATACAAAAATATATATGATATATGAATTTAGTATATTTTTATATTTTGATGCCATTTATTTTTTTATTTTAAATTTATCTACAAATATTTTATTTTTTAAGTGTGTAGATTAAGTATATCTAAAAAAATTGACTAAAAAAAGTTAGAAATTAAATTCTAATTATAATGGTACAGATGCAATTTTATTAAATTATTAATTGATTAAAATGTATAGCATAATATAGTGGCTTGATACATTCTGTACCATTTAGCACAATATCTATTGCACCACCGAAGTGAGTATTTTATGCTATACATGCTATTTTAAGATTACTGCACCAAATACTACACAATTGAAATTACTATTTCTTTAAAAAAAAAAAAAAAAAACATTCTCCTTTACTTTATAAAAAAAATAATGAGTTAATTTCATTTTTATTTCCAAAGTAACGTCATTTTGTCTATTTTATCATTTTTTATTAATTTTATTTATTTAGTCTTCAACATTTTTAATTCAAGATAATATGTTCTAATTGAAAATGAATGTCTAAGTCAGCAATCATTAAACTTTAATTGATAGGTAAAGAGGTTATTTCAAAATTTGAATAATTGAATATATAAAACTAAACAATAATTTTTTTTAATCATTAATTCAAAATAAAGAATGAAGAAGATTTGTGTGTGGTTGTAATATAATGTGAATAATAAGATGTGGTATTTGATTGTATGATTTAGATTATTCAAATTATATAATTAATTTTTTGTCCATTTAGGTTTCAACAATTACTAATTTGAACATATTATTTTTAGGCCTTGTTTGGGTACTCCCAAATAATCTAAAAAGTCAAAAAGTTACTCAAAAAGTTAAAAAGTTAACATTATTCACCAAAAGTCAACAATTACGGCTGCACAACTCCCAATTCAAATTTTCCTCTAAAAATCAATTTTCACATTTTCTTATTACACATTTTTTCATAAAAAGTCAAAAAGTTAACCCAAACATCCATATTTTCAACCTCAATTTTTTAGTCAAAAAAGACAAAAAGTGCACTTATTTAGTCTTCCCAAACTTGGCCTTAATTGGACTAAATATATAAAATTAATAGTTTAAGAAAAAAATTAAAAAAATTAAGAATTTATAAAATAAAAATGAAGTCGAGACCTTGCGACGTAATCGATGACGATTACACGGAGAAGACCCTAAGCGATGACGATTATGTTCTCCTTGTACGGATTTGAATACCTCAACAAGCCACTTTTCATAATAAATGAAATTAATATTAATGGCTATTTCATCAACAATATTAGGTATTATGAAAAAAATTTCATGAAAATTTTGTGATCTTTAGATTACACTTAGAATAAAATACCACACACTAATCAAGGTAATCTAAGGATCATAAATTTTTCTTAATCATTTTCTTGAAAAATTTTTCATGATCCCTAACTTTTCTCATTCCATCATCCTAAAGAGGTATTGTTAGGCCTTGTGGATTCACTTTTGGATTATGTGTTGATAATTTAAATAGTTAATATTTTAAAATTTGCTGAGTAGATAATTCTTTATAAAAAATTAAGTCAATGGGATAACTACAACTATGTGTTTGAATCAATTTTGTATGAAAAAAAATAAATAGTGAGAAGATAAACAGTTCATACAAAGTTGATCGAACATGTGTTTTTTGTTATTCAATCGATTTGATTTTTTACAAAAAATAATATATTTGATGAATTTTAAAATATAAACCGATTTAATTTGTTAAAACAAAATCAAAAAATGGGTCCACTGGCCGGATTCAACAGTCCAATCCAATTACAGATTGAGAACAGCCCAATCCCAATGGTAATTATGAAACAAAAATTCTCCCAAACTTGTGAATTAGCTCAAACTACCCAAAAAATAAATTTAAAAGTTTCTGTCTTTAAATCTTTATGCTCCTCTGTTTGAAGACATTCAAAAATTTTAATTATTTAATTATTTTAAGTATTTTGAGACAAAAATAAAAATAATTGATAACAGAGAATCTTTAACTAGTTACATATTCTCAAAAAATTGTATAATATTTTAGGCATCATTTCTTTTAATTGTTAAATCTGAAAATAAAAATATTAGAGTTATTGATTGTTATATTATGTGGTAACTAATACTACTTGTCCCATAAAAAAAAAAATAATAATAATAATAAAAAAAAAAAAACTATTAGTGTAATTGAAAATCATTTTAAGTATAATTAATTGACCATAATAAACCTTATCACCTTATATATAATCAAACATAATAATAAGATATACTAATTTTGATTTGATAATTTATTGATTCTACCACCATAACGAAGTATATTCAAAGAACATCACAAAAATTCACAACCAACATTAATTTAAGAAGAAGATTAGGAACAAATAAACCAATCCCACATGAATATAATCTTTTCCCATGAGGCGTTTCGTACTTAGCCGGCCGGCCAATCAAGCAAGGCCAAAAACTCTTTTTTGTGAATCTCACACCTATACAAATGAGTTATATCCAATTTCCGTAAAAGTAGAAGAACGATTAATTTAAACCATAACTTACATATATACCGCCACATAATTGAAACACCACAAAAATTTACAACAAACACTAATTTAAACCCTAACTTAGCATATACATACACTATGAATAAGGTATTTAGCAAAACTATCTTGGTTTATCAATAAAAGAACCAAAGTTTTGAGAGGTGAGCTAAAGCTAACATTCCTTAGGCACATCCCATCTTGTCAGCAATGGCAGAGGCAATCACTACAACAAAGAGGTGTATTTTTGCTTCGTTTGTAGCATTTGAATTCTCTTTCAGTCACTCTCATTCTAGCTTCAACTTTCACACCCACCAACTGTTAGTATTATATTGTCTCTGTGTAGGTATGCAGTTGTAACAGGGTCAAATAAAGGAATAGGGTTTGAGATATGTAGACAGTTAGCTTCTAAGGGAATCCTAGTGGTGTTGACTGCTAGAGATGAGAAGAAGGGTTTTGAAGCCCTTGAGAAACTCAAAAGTGATGGCCTCTCTGATCATGTGGTGTTCTGTCAACTTGATGTTGTGGACCCATCTAGTGTTGCTTCCCTTGCTGATTTTATCAAGTCCAAATTTGGAAGGCTTGATATCTTGGTATGATTCATAGCCCAATTCTCAAATTTTCTATTTTTGTTCATTTAATTTATAATTGTCATTAGTTTTTGTGCAGTCTCAGTCAACAGCAATAAGCTTGACTCAATTGTAAATTTTTATAATTAGAATTCCTATTCTGATAAACTTTGGCAATACATATTTGGTTGTCTTAATAGAATGGAAGCAGTATGGTTATGTTATTCAACAAGAAAGTTAGTTGTGTTTATGGAGTGAACTATGCATTTACTTATTAATGAGAGCCATATATATATACAAAGAGGTAAGGCCTTCAATCAAAATTTCTAGAAAGATCTATTACTTGTTTCTTGTTTCCTTGAATGTTTCAGTGATTTTTAATGAAGTAAATAATGAAAAAGCTAGAATTCTTGTAGGTGAACAATGCTGGGATTCTTGGAGCCAAGATGGATTGGGATTCTTTGCAGTCATCAGAGGCTAGTATGGTGAGTCTTTATGTATGATTCATTTCATTTTCCCTCAAGTAAATTCAAATTGGTGTGATTGCATTGATGCATACATCTAATGGCCACTGATATGCTATTTTTCAAGTTGCATGATTTTTTCATAAAAAAGTTATGATCTATACCTAATCTTTAAATTTTCTTGCAGATCACTATTAATATTGAATGATTCGACATAGAAAAGCAAGAGAGCAAAAGTGCACTTTTTATTAATATATATATATATATATATATGTATATATTTGGACAAGGTTTTCCTACAATCCGTGTTAGAGAAGCCTTGTGTTGCCTCATGTGTGAGAGCCTCTAAGATGATTCATGTGCATAATTTACGTGATCAAAAGATCCCAAAAGTCATCATACTCCTTTTCAATAATTCTTTCATGTTGTTTCGAAAAAATCAATCATTATATTTCAGGAGAAAGTAAAAAGTGGTTGAAGAGAGTGGGGAGTGCTCAGAGTTTACTTTATAAACTCAGTCAAAATCACCTCGATTGGCTTCTAATTTCATGCTTTGGTAGTAAACCTAAAAATTAAAGCAGGGTTGGAATTATGTTTTTAGGTAATAGGTAATAAAAACCACAAGGATTATAATTGAATGATCTCATTCATGCAGGAAGAAGTTCTAAGCTCATGGAAAAAAGTAATGACTCAAAGCTACGAGTTGGGTGATGAATGCTTGCAAACAAACTACTACGGCACAAAAAGGATGATTGAAGCACTCAATCCCCTCCTCCAGCTCTCTGATTCACCAAGGATTGTAAATGTCTCCTCTATCGGGGGGAAGCTAGAGGTATAGAAGTAACCATAACCTCTTTCATAAGTACAAAATTTGCACTCTAATTAAAACAAACTTACACAGACAGCCTTACTAGCTTTCAATTTTGGATTAAAATTCAGTTGTTGATCTGAAAGCAAAAATTTAACTATCTCTTACCAAAAGTAATTATCAATGTTGTATTGCTGTTAGGTTAGGGCGGTTTTGTCTAGTCAAGACACACGGATGACGCCACTCAATGATTAGTGGTGTCAGCTGAACCCCCTTGAGAAAACATCTTTTGAAACCATATATATATATTGTTTCTTTCAAAGTTATAATACAATTGTCACCACTAGAAAAATCATTTTGAACTTCCATATAACTTTTAAAAATGTGTTCCTTGTAGTTTGTTGTTAGGAATGTTCAATTTAGTAGCAAAAGAAATCCCCCAAATAATTTGACTTGCCACACTTTAGTTTTGGGCTCAATGCAAAAATTGAGAATATATGGGATATATGAAAATTTTTCATTCTCTCTTGTTTACAAATACTCGATTTTTATATGGTCTCATAATGAAATTAAAGGGAGTTGAGCATAGTGGAGATTTGTATTGTGTGGTCCATACATTTCCTTTCTCATGGATGTGGAGGTTTTGTTTTCATATTTTCAAATTTATTGTTGCCAATTGTAGCTGATCTTAGTTTTTCTCAATTTTTGATTTAGTTAATACCTAGTGAATGGGCTAAAGGAGTGTTGAATGATGTTGAAAGCCTTCTAAGAGAGAGTAGAAGAGGTACTGAATGAGTTTCTAATAGATTTCAAACAAGATTCGTTAGAAACCAAAGGCTGGCCTACTTTTTCGTCTGCATATACAATGTCGAAAGCAGCCATAAATGCGTACACAAGAATTCTGGCCAAGAAGTATCCTACATTCCGCATAAATTGTGTTTGCCCTGGTTGGGTTAAAACAGATATAAACAACCACATTGGCAAACTAACTACAGAACAAGGTGCTCAATGTCCTGTGAAGCTAGCTTTGTTGCCTGATGATGGGCCTTCCGGCCTCTTCTTTACTAACAATGAACCATCATCTTTTGTGTGAGAATTGTTTGCTTCAATTTTGCAGATGAAGATATACATATATAGATATATACACACATTATGTGACTTTCTACCCAAATAATTCTCATGTTATTTGTACAAGTTTTGTTATGAATATCTTGAGGCAATAAAACTATATGGTGAAACCTAGGTGAATTTTTATTTTTATTTTATATGGTTCATGTAATCAAAATTTAATATATGTGAAAATTTGTGCCTTTTCATTTATTTATTTATTTATTTATTTTTATAGTTTATGCAATCAAAATTTAATAGTTCTCAAATTTGTGACAGTAAACATAGACAGATGCACGCACAAAAGCTAAATGCCTATATGATGGATTTTTTTTTTTTTGGAAAAAACACAACCAATGTAATGGGACTTAAGACTTAGTTTGGTTTGGTATAGTGAACACAGCCAAAGTGATTTTATATGAAAAATTTTGTGTTTGGAATTTGGATTTGTGAAGGGGAAAAAAAATAGAAAAAGGAGAAGAAAAGGAAATGAAGTACAAACTTTCTTCTTCTTCTTCTTCTTTTTTTCATCTGCCCTTCTTTTCTTTTCTTTTTTTCACCTTTTTATTCCATAAATCCAAGATTGAAACATTGCCTAAAGGAACATGTTCCTATAATTTCTTGGAAAAATTAAAGGATTAACTTTTTGTTTTATTTATACTTGTATATGTGGTTCACTTGATCTGATTAAGATACAAGACTTAATTTAATTATTTTGGTTGGTTATATATGTATATATATTTTTTATTATTATTATTATTCCCTTCGGCTCATCTAGATAAAGGCCAAAGAAAGAATTTTGTCATTTATGGATGATGGATATCAACATGGTAATTTGCAAAAAAAACACATCGTACAGTTATAGTAGATTAATACATATACAAGAGATATGTGTATCTTAATGATAAAATATTGTATATTTAATATGAATTTTCTTCATATGATTTGGAACAAAATCACAAAATAAGTAGAAACTATCAATTAAATTTTTTATTTTTTATTTTATCATCTGTCTTGTAAATTTATATCAAATTTTGGCACCATGATCTAAATTTACTATAAGGAAATTAATTGCTGCATATTTTTCGATAAAAAACTTAATACAAAACAAATACATATATAGAGTTAATTACCTAAAACTTCTATTTCCAAATATTATAGTAGTTCAAATCATATCTAAGATTTTTTGAATCAATAAGTCATATTTAGTAAAACTGAAAATGTTATCAGTTTTTCCCAATTTTTAAAACTAAGAACATTATCAATTTTGCATAGTAATATTCTAGATAATTATTTCAGTAACTGATGAAAAAAACAGAACATGAGATTAAACGTTTTTGCCCTTCTGCTTATTGGTTTGATTCAACCATCCAATAAAACCGAGAATATTATCAGTTTTTTTTTTTCAGTTTTAAAACTGAAAATATTATCAGTTTTTTCATTTTTAAAGTTGTTGTTGTTGTTGTTGTTGTTGTTTTTTTTTTTTTTTTTTTTTTTTTTTTTTTTTTTTTTTCAATTTTGCACATCAATATTCTATCGTCATGATCCTTTATAAACACAAATTTTTTAATTTTGTACAAAAAAATAATTCAGTTTTTTTAATAAACATAATTTTTAGTTTTTCAATTTGAAAGTTAATGTTTTGAAATTTTGAAAATCAAAATAAATATCAAATTATGATGTTTCTTTATACATAATTATAAATGATGAATAATCATTGTTTGAAGAGCAATTCCAACTATTAAAAATTTAATATGGGACTTAAAGGTTCAAAAAATTGTAATTAGAATTTAATGAAATATGAATTTATAAATTAAAACTTGTGTGTAAATGTCCCAAAAATATATCATGGTCAATTTGTGCCCCTAATGGTGTTAATTGCTAATCAGTACATAATAAGGGATTCAAGGACCGAAAAAGACAACAAGAACATAAGCTTTCTTGATGCTGGTGATTGGAGTATCTCCATCCTTGGTGGGTTTTTTTTTTTTTTGATAATTAAATCTAAATTTGATGAAAAAATGAATAAATTTTATTTTAATTTTATATCACATGTTTATCAAATCAAGAAAGGAATTTTTTTCCCCCATCAAATTGATAATTCATCAAAATTGAAAATTTGATGAAATTTTAAAAAAATAAATAAAGGACAATCACAAAAAAAAAAAAAAAAAAAACCAAAGTAATTTTTGCAATTTAAGTAAAAATTATTTGGAAAAAAAAAAAACTCAAGGTTTGACATTTGTAATTAAATAAATGCTGAGTTTTTAATTTTATTAATTTAAATCATAATCTTTTGATTTATTTTGAATCTAAGTAATCTGTGTATTTTTAAAGATGAAGAAAAATAATATTTTAATCATTAAACTGAATTGAAAATGATATTTTAGATATTTTATGTATACTTATATTGAATTTAATGACTAAAATATATTTTTCCCGGTTAATATTGTTTAACAATGCACAAATGTAGTAAATACAATGCAAATGAAAAAAAATATATTTGCAATAAAAAATATTTATCCTAAAAAATTGAAATTAAAATTTTTTTAAAAAATATACTCAAACAATTTCAAAATATAACTCAAAACTCAAATATCTTTTTTAAAACTCTTTTCAAAACTTTTAACCAAATAAGTTTTCTCTTTTTCAAAACTCATTTCAAAAACTTATTTTTCAAAATATAACTCTATATTTAAATTATGATTATAAAACTAAACCAAATGGAGGCAAAGAATAGTTTAGAAAAAAGAAAAATGAAATCGAGTAGACCTTGAGACATAATCAATGACGATTACTCAGAGAAAAGCTTAAGGCCACGTTTGCTTTGGGAGATAGAGGGATTGGATTGAGATGGAGGTGGGACCTACTAATGTTGTGTTTGTTTTGGGAGATGGAGAGGGAATTGAGATGGGCCTCCAGATTAGGATGGGCCATGGAGAGAAGATGTAGCGATCTCAATTTTGACCCGTCTCTTGTGGTGTTCCGGGCTCGAATTGGTATTGTTTTGAACATTGTTACGTATCTTAGTTTTCCTTGTATTTCCCTCATTTTTGGTTATCAGGTTATAGTGGCGTGTTTGGAACAGGTAATGTCTCCAAACCTTTAGATGTGAATTCAACCCGAATTGTGCCTTGCAGAGTTGTATCGGAAGTTAATTCTTTCATGTTTTGCCACTTCGCTGAGTATGTCAGGGGTCGAGTCACCCTATATAGCTTACGGGGGTCGAGCTGTCCAGTTAGCTCGCTGAAGCAAAAATGCAAAATGCATTTGAAGTTGCTTGTCCGCTCGAGCGGCCGTTTATGCGCTCGAGCGGAGAATGTTTGGTTCTAAAAGTTTGACTTATCTGCAAAAGTACTGGGAAAGTGTATTTGACGCTCGAGTGGGGCTTTTTACGCTCGAGCAGACCATATTATATTAGTTTGTGAATCTAATATTTTAAATCACTTTTGTATATCTCGCCCTCTCTAAAAAGATTTCCTCTCCCTTCTCTCTACATTTCTCTACACAAACTAGATAAAAAACCTTGATTTCTCAAGATCCATTTGAGTTTTGCCATTGCTTATTCATCAAAGTGGGTTATCATCTCGAGGGTTTCGTTGTGTGCAGTGAAGATCGAGTTTCGACGCCATTGATTTTGGGGGTTTCATCTCATTTATTCTTCAAAACTTGAGGTAGGGATTTTCTTAGAGTTATATATATATATATATATTTGCAAGATCTATATGATTTTCGAAATCATTTTTCGATAGCTTTGAAAATTGATTGTTGATTCAAGAAGTTGAGCGATTTTGAAAGTGGGTTTGTCTCTTATTCTTTTAAAATGATCTTATGGGTTTTGATCTTTGTTGATTGAAGAAAAGATGATTTTAGAAAGTTTTCTTTTAAAAGATTTTAGTTGTATAGTTTTTGTGAGAAAACCTAGAATTTGAGAATTTTTTAAAAAATACTGAAAATTCATGAATGATATTGTTATATTTATTTTGTGTGTCAAAATAAATGGATGTTTGAAAAATTTCTTATTTATATTTATATAAATGATGAATTTCAGGGAATATGAGAATTATTGTTCATTTTGGAAATTATTGTTCAAAATGTTGAAATAGTTTTGAAATGACTAATTGCTGAGGATACTTGAGAAGAGGGAATTGTGTTATTCCTTGGATGATAAATTGCAATAAAAGTATTTATATTCATCTTGTGTTATTGCCATAACAATTCATTTGATTACATTAAACTTTGAAGTTGATTTGAAAACTTGCATTGAGAAAAGAATGTTGAGAAACAAGTTTCTATGAATTGGTTTTGGGGTAAATATGTTGGTAAGTGTTGATAGGTGGTGTAGATGATATTGAATAAGTTGGCCTGAGAGTCCGGAGTGAAGGACTGAAAACCTGTGCGGACAGGTGTCTAGCCTTTCGGTTAATATCGGTAAAAATGACAATTTGGTAGTACTTGTATAGTATACTTGCAGACACCGACCTAAGGATTACCAGAGTCGTATTTACCCCCCTTGAAATAAATTGTTAAGTTTTGAAGAACTGAAATTGCATGACATCATTGAGCATGATGGTTTTCAAAAGATGAAAATGTGATTTATCTTCAAAAAGGGCATAGCATGGCATGTGCATTTCATCTCTTGAGACTTGTATAAAATATATATACTTTGTTAAGAATTTCCTACTAGGCTTTATGCTCACCTTACGAGATTTTTGTGCAAGAAAAGATGTGGTGATGCCGCCTAACTAAAGGCGAGGAAATATGTGTTGAGAGTACGAGATTCTCATTTTGCTGTGACTTTGTGTGTAAGCCAAGGGCTATATGTGTGTGGGTTTGAATAACCGTTTTGTGTAATCAGGCTCAAGCCTTGAAAACTTGTAAACCCTTGGGGGTATTTATTTGTTTATTTACTTGTTGTTAGATTAATGTATTGTTGCATGAAGAACTATTGTATCATGTAATGTAAGTTTGGAGATTTATATTTGGTTTTTCTTGAAAGAGCCATGATTGTTGTATTATCATTTAGACTAGAAATTTAGGGCATTACAGGGGATTGAGATGGAGGTGTGAGAGTTGGTATTAGAAGTTAGTCCTTTGGCTTAGTTTTTTATTTATTTATTTTTATTTTTATTTTTTACTTTTACATGTTGGGTATTTTTTTTGAACATTAATGTTTAATGTTTTTGTATTTTTTGTTAAAAATCATAGTTTTACTTGTTTTAATATTTTATATTTCTTTCATAGGGTAATAATTTAACAATCCCCTCGCTAACAACTATCATCAAAACAAATAAGATTTTTCTTAATCCCCTTACAATCAATCCCTTCACTAACAATTTCCTCCATAGCGATGACGATTATTTTCTCCTTGTATAGATTTGAATACCTCGATAAACCACTTTTCATAATAAATGAAATAATATTAATAGTTATTCCATCAGATGAAAGGTATTGTTGGGCTTTGTGTGCTTACTTTTGGGTCATGTTTCGATAATTTAAATCGTTCATATTGAGTATATCATTCTTTATAAAAAATCAAACAAATCAGATAATGACAATCATATGTTTGGATTAGTTTTGTATGGAAAAAAGAAAGAACCGCGAGGAAATATACGGTTCATATAAAATTGATCTCAACACGTATTTTCTGTTATCCGATCAATTTAATTTTTTACAAAGATAATATAATCGACAAACTCTAAAATGTGAATGGTTCGATTTATTGAAACGGGGCCTAAAAATAAATCCACGGAACTCGACTAAACAGTCCAGTTCGATTACGGACTAGAGACAGTCCCCAAACCCAATATTAATTACCAATTGAAACAAAAATTCTCCCAAACTTGTTAATTTGCTCAAACTACCCAAAAAATGAATTTAAAAACTTCTGTCTTTAAATCTTTTTGCTTTTATGTTTGAAGACATTAAAAAATTTTAATTATTTTAAGTTTTTTGAGATAGAAAAATAAAAATAATTGATAATAGAGAATCTTTAACTACTTACATATTGTAAAAAAATTGTATATATTATAGGCAAGATTACTTTTAATAGTTAAATCTGAAAATAAAAATATTAGACTTATTGATCATTAGTTATAGTAAGTCGTAAGTAATACTACTTGTCCCATAAAAATAAAAATAAAAATAAAAATAAAAATATTATTAGTGCAATTGAATATCATTTTAGTTATAATTAATTGACCTCAATGAGTTATAAACGACATAACCTTAAATATAATCAAACATAATAATAAGACGTACCAATTTTGATTTGATAATTTATTAATTCTACCACCATAACGAAGCATAATCAAAGAACATCCCAAAAATTCACAACCAACATTCATATAAGAAGAAGATTAGGAGCAAATAAACCGATCCCACATGAATCTAATCCTTACACATGAGACGTTTTGTACTTTTTCGTAAATCCCACACTCGATCTCTGTCTCTGTCTCCCTCTCTCTCGATCCCTCAATCTCTCTCTCAATCTTTGTATCTCTCGCACAATCTCGTTCTCTGCGTACACATTATCTGTACTTTATTTTGGATAATTTTTTTTCTCCTTAAAATCTGTCTATACAAGTATATATATGAATTTATATATGTATCTCTATGTATTGATTGAATAATCATCCTTATTTTGTTTTTAGGCTCTCGAATGATCCAATCGTTGATAGGTGTAGACACCCCATTTTTTACTGTCCTCAAGACTTGGATGTCACCGTTTGAACACTCGATGATCATCCTTATTTGTGTTCGTCTTGAGTTCCCAGAGGTCTCGGCTACGCTCCTTGCCTCAGGATCTCTCGACTCGACTGTTTTATGTTTGGTTTTGCACCAAACACTTGTGTTTTTGTTTTGGAGGGCAGGGAATGGCTTGTTGGCCATCCCCACACTCCACCGGCCATGGCTTGAGGCCACCGGCTGTGTTTTGTTGCCATCAGCCAAATGTTTGGCCGACTGGCACTGTAGATGGTCGACCGGCCATCTATTTTGGTCAAATTGCATTTTTGGCTGGCCGACCACTGTTCATCTGCTTTTGCAGATATTTTTATGCCAGCTGTGCTAGCTGGCGTACACTTTGCTCCCCTCCATACACGTGTATGGAGGGATCTCCCTCTTGACTAGCTTGTTTGGAAAGCCTTACAAGAGGGATTGTCTATAAGAGGGAGCCTCTTCTCTCTCTATTAGGGTTACAAAATTTTTTCAGAGCTTTGAGTTTTAGGGTTAGGGTTTGTTCATACTCTATCTCTATATCTCTCCCTCTCTTGAGTGTTTTGTGTGTGTTTAGTCTTAGTTTTGTACACAAATACCTACCATTACACCATACCTTAGTTGCTGAGGCATAAGGGGCTTGTTCTTGGAGGTTTTGGACTAGTTTGAACCTAAGGAAGCTGCTGGTCTTCCATTTTTGAAGAGGGTCTACAAGGGTAACAATCTTACCCATTTTTTCCCATTTTTGCATAGCTTTTTCACCTATCTTGCAGCTGTTTTTAGACTTTGTGTATAACATATAAAAGTCTTGTTTTTTCCTGCTCTAAATAGTTGTTTAAGAGTGTTTTGAGGTTTGGAGTTATTTGACCCCTCTTAGGGCTTTTTTGGCCCCATCTTGTGCCATTTTGGTTGAGCTCCAGGACCACCTTGTTTGGGCCTCCTCACCACTGAAATCTTGAGGGATTTCAGTGGTGAGGATGGTGTCTTGAAGTCCTAAGATGGAGAGGGCCACCCCCTCTCCTTGTTGTCCTTGAAAAGGGCCATTTTAGCCTCTTGAGTGAGCATCTTATTTAGGTTCATGTTGGCCATATCTTAGCTGCTATTTAGTGTTATTTTGCCATGCTATAGCACTGTTTTATGTTGGTTTAGGCACACCAGGCTTGTTTAGCATACATGTCTTGTAATGCCATCATTTGCCTTAACATGTACTTAGCATGTAGATTACCATGCTTGCTTGTTTTGGCCAAGCTTTGTGAAGCTTTTAGGCTTTTTTTGCCATGCTTAAGGTCTGATGTAGGTTGTCTTAGCCATGCTTGCATGCTTGCATTTGATGCCCCTTTAATGTGTTAAAAGGTTGTTGTCTTACGCCCGTTGTTTAGGCCCTTGTGCATGCTTGCATGTTTAAGCCATTTAGATGCCATCTAGATGTGTTATTGGCTTTGTCTTAATATGCTAAAACTCTGATTTTGGTTGCTTAATTCATGCCATGTTCGATTTTGCTAAGTGTAGTTCAATACACCTTTGGCTTGCCTTGAATTTTGGCTTTGCTTGCATGCCTTGTTTGTCTTGTCTAGTTGGTTTGGCACCTTTCATGACTTGATTTTTAGAGATTATAATGCATGCCATTTGTCCATGTTTTCATCCTCTTAAGTGTGCTTGAGAGTTGCTCTTCAATGCCTAAGTGTTGGTCCTTGTGTGCATGCATGCTTGCATGTTGTTTGGTCCTCATTCTCTTAGCAATTGGCCACTGTTTTGGGCTTCGTATAGAGCTGCCCAAATTAGTTTAAGTCCATTATTCGCATGTTGTTGCATGCTCACCTTGTGTGTTGTTGCATATTTGTGTGTTGTTATATGTTTAGGTTGTTTAACATGTTTGCTCCATGTGTTGTTGGATGTTTGAACATCCACATTACATCTTGCACACTTGTTTGTTTGCATTGTCATGTTGCATACTTAGCTCACATGCCTAGGTTGTATTGCATTGAGCATGCATGCCTTGTCTCTTGATCAAGTGATAGAGGTTGGGCCTTATGTGTTTGTTTGGTTTGCATTACATTTGAAATCAAAATGCACAACTCGGTTTCTTGGGCCATCACGCATTGAAATGTGTGATTGGTGGTTCGAGAATCGAGTACGATCCCCCTTTGAGTCATAACCATGATAAGGGGTGTGTTGGTGCACACATTGCTTTGAAATGTATTGCCATGCCTTGTCTGTCCTCTGCTGCTGTCAAAACAGGTTTCTGCAGGAAGATATGGCCAGTCAGCCATCTATAGTGCCGATCGACCAAATATTTGTGGCCGATATCAATATCCATGGTCGATGGATGGCCGGTGGCATTTACTTTTGGCCGATGGCCTCTCACAGCATCCATGAGGTGGATTAGAAGGCTTCTGGAAACTTGCATAATTTTCAGAGGAGTAGGGTAGTGCAAACAGAGGCAACATGTGTCATGGCAAGGGATTTTCGGGTGAAGCCAATCCGAGCATGCATGCATGCCTCTTCTCGAGGCCTTTTACTACTTTCCATAGCTTAGTTAATTTGTTTAATTAATTAAGGGTTTGTAATATTTAATTAGCTAGAGTAGTTAATTATTTATTCGGTCTGTATTATTTATTCGGACCCTCCGAGCGGGGGAAATTGTGTAATAAGTGTGCGTGTGTGTGATGCATGCCTTCCAACTCCCATTTCTTTCTCCATTTTATTTAACCGCTTACGATGGTTAGATTTAGGGCATATTTCAATTAGCATCCTTATGCTATGCATGTTTGCATCATTCATCTGTATTGCATGCACTAGGCTCGGCGTATCATACTAACTGCATTGTATTTCAATTCCAAGTTGAATACGTGTTAGTTGTAGCATCTCATATGCCATTCTTAGGATAGTCGAGCCTATTTCTAGTTGCATTTTGCATGTGTTGCATTAGCCATCTTAACATGAACTAGGATCATGCATTGATTACTAACTAGTTTCTGTTTTGGCTCGGAGTACTCGGTAAGTCTTTATGCTTTAGCATCCTTGCATGTGTGCGAGTGACTGCCATGATAGCATGCTTACCATGAGGCTATGTGCTTATGTGATATATCTGCCTGAGTGCCTGTGGGTGAAGGTTGGATTATCTAAATTAGAACAATGCATTAGCTATGAGTTTTAAGCCCACTAGATAGTGACAAAACCATCTTTTCTAAGCCCACTCGAGGGTGGCAAAACCTGCATTTTAGCCTGCTTGCGAGTAGCAAACCATTTTCAAAACAAACATGCAATGCTTTATTCCAAATTAAGCGATCTGGTCTACACTTGTTTTGCTGTGCGCATCACTTAGTAATTCTAGGCTAATAAACCGGAATAAGAACGTATGTCTTTTCAAAAACTAGATATCATATTTAGTAATGGTTGATCTTTGATCGGGCGAGCGAGGGTGCTCATAGCTGACTTTCCCCAATCGTACCCAAGATCCCGAGCCAAGGCAACTTTGGTGATGACGGACACGTGGCCTTAGGCAAACGTGTCAGGGTTTCCTAAATTTCCCCAAAAATAAAATATTTAGGTGGCGACTCTGTATCTGGCAAAGCAGTCCATGTTTGGCACTTCTTTCAAAAAAATCTGTTTTAAAAAATGATTTTTCAGATTTGGACTCTTTGATGATTCATCGGTCTTGCATTGCACTCTATGAGATTGGATACAGGACCGTGACGATTTGAGTCCTGAACTGTAGTGAGCCCAAATGAACAGAACGGGATTCCCTCCCGGGACGTTCGGGGACGTCTATAGTTTCTGGCGACTCTGCTGGGGATTTAGAGAACTTGATTTGAACTCATGATATCTTGTTTTGATTGCACTTATGTGTTTCTTTGCATTGCATTTGCATTGGTGCACCTAGGACACCGTGTTTGCCATCTGCTATTCCTGAGTGGTTTGGCAGAGGCTACGTGCCATAAGGCTTACCGGTTATGGGCTCTGCCAGTATGGGAGCAGAAACCCCAGTTTTACCGGGGCATCCTTTTTTGACCATTCGACCTAGTGCATATCGAAATCCGTAGTGACCATTCCAAACTAGGATAGGTTGCTTACCCGATTTTAGGTTGTTTGAAACCGCTGTGTGCATAGTGAAACCCTAGCTCTTGACAAAATAGGACAGGGAAACCCTACCCCAACATAGGGATGTTTTGGCTCTTACTTGCTTGATACGTGCTGTCAGAGTATGTCTCTACAGATTGTATGTGTCAGTTTGCAAGTCTAGGTATCAGGCCTGTGGGCATCAGTATTTGGAAGAATTAGTTTTACCTGAGGCTATCAGTTTACCAGTAGAATTTTGGGCAGAATTCAGTAGAGAGCACACTCATTCAACTATGCTCATATCTGTTCAGGTGAAATTAGGCTGAGATATTGTCAGTTTTCTCTTTTGCTTGGTAGTCTTGGAACCATAGCTTCAGAAGGCTCCAATATCCCCCGGGTACACCGAACTTGTGTTGATAGACTTTGTCGGGTTAGAGATTCAGTTCAAGGGCAATCAGTGTTCCTTTACCAGAGGTAGGGTGAAAAGGTCGATCGAGCCTGAGACCACCGATGCAATGACTACGGCTCAGTGGTCTTTGAACAGCCAGGTTGAGATTTCTGAGTCTACTGCAGAGATAGATATATCAGTGGTTCAATTAGAGCAGGGCAGTATGTCAGGCTTAGAGGAGATGGTGCGCCAACTCCAGCAGAGTATGAAAAACATGTAGCAAGATGCTGTCCGTCAAGCAAAATTCACCAAACAACAGGCCGTGGTCATGGCCCAACAGGCAGAATTAATCACCAAGCTACAGCAGCAAGCCAGAGCATCTGCTTCGCACCAAGATCCTCCCCCACCAAGAGTTCCCATACTCGGGGAGGCAACTAACGTCCAGGATGATACGGACATTCCAATCAGGCCAGCTCCACTCCCGGTTCTACCCCAGTTATCTAAAACACCCACCAACCTACCAGATTCCCCCTTTGAGTTCGAGACGGACCCCACAGCTAGCAATGGCAACGGGGCGGGGTGGGGCGGGGCCGGGGATCACACTCTCTGTCCTCGATCCCCGATGGTCAAATTTCCCTCGGCCCCGGCCCCGATCCTTGACGGGGAAGCTATCACCGCCCCTATCCCCGCCCCCTAACGGGGATCGGGTTTCCCTGACCCCGAACATTCCCCGGCCAAAAATAAAAAATAAAAAACTTTTAGAAAATACATCAACATCATCATCATCTGAAATAAATGTAGTAAAATTAAGAAAATTTGTGTATAATTAACCAGTGCAAAAATTTGTGTAAATTAGTGCAAAAATTGTGTATAATGAGACAAATGTAAATCATCTGAAATTTGTGTATAATGATCTGAAATTTTTGTGTAAATCATCTAAAACAAATGAGACAGATCTAAAACAGAAATTTGTGTATAATGAGAGAGATCTAAGACAGATCTGAAAAAAAAAAAAATATCTGATGGATGGTGCGAGACGCGGTGGTGGTAAGAGAGGAAGTAGATGACGACAGATCTCAGATCTGGTTTGGTGACCCATTTAGCGAAAAGGAGATCGGTGGTAGCGAACACGAGTGAAGTGGCGGTGCGAGCTATACGGCGACTCCGGCGTCTTGGACAGTGGCGGTGGCGTCGCTAAGGAGGAGGAGATGTGCGTCTTGGACAGTGACTGTGACTGAGTAGACAGTGAATGTGAGAGCAGAGCAACACAGGAAGTGATATAAATCTAATACATTGGTTTGGTATATTATTATATATATATATATAAATATATATAAAGGGTATAAAAGTAATTTCACTTCGGGGAAATTCGGGGATGGGGTCAGTCGGGATTAAACGATCGATCACCGCCCCGTGGCGATGATCGAGGATTGATTTTCAAATACCGTCTTCTCCCTGTCGGGGGTATTTTTCGGGGAGAAATCGCTCAAATCGGGGTCGGGATCGGGGATCCCCATCGGGTCGGTTTTAAATTGCCATCCCTACCCACAGCATTGAAAGTGAGCAAGCTTGAGAAATTGTTCAAGAAGTCTCAGGGGGCCCACTCCATTCCTGACATTGAAGATGGGTATACAGACTCGGCTGTGACGTTGCCAGACATATTTAAGATGCTGCACATCGACCGCTTTGATGGATCTGGGGATCCCATGGTGCATTTGCGGCTGTTTTCGGACATACTAAGGCCGATGGGCCTCACCAGATTACAGAAGCTATCTTTGTTTGGTCGGACCCTGTCGGGTATAGCGGCTATCTGGCACGCAAAATTAGAAGATTCCGTCAAAAGGGACTGAGAGGAGATAGCCGAGGCCTTTGTTGCTCAATACTCCTATAATACTCAGATCGAGGTCACGACCCATGATCTCGAGACAACAAGGCAAGAGCCAAATGAGAGCTTTTCCGACTTTGTGGCCCGCTGGAGGGCTAAGGCTTCGACGATGACCGTTAGGCCTGTTGATAAGGATCAGATCCGGATGGTTGTGCGCAACCTCCAGCCAAAACTCATGCAAAAGCTGATTGTCTTCCCCCTTCCCACCTTTGCAGATCTACACGAGATAGGGGTACAAATCGAGGACGCTATGAAGCAGGGCCTTATTGACCATGAGAAGGAGTAGCCCAGGAGAGAGTTTTCCCGCAATTCGAATGCGACCACCAGTGGTGATGCAGCTACAAGATCTTCTGAGGTGGGCATTGTCACCACCTCCACATCAAAAACAGCTACCCCATTCACCAGTGCGTCCAGCAGTAGCTCGCAAAAAACCAAATATCCACCTTGAGTCAAGAGGGTTTTTACCCCACTTTATATGCCTTTGTCAAAGGCTCTAGAGGCCTTACTCCAGAAAGGATATCTGAAACCTTTGGAACAACAGCCTCTACCCGATCCAATCCCTCTAAAGCATGACCAGACTAAGTACTGTGCTTACTATCAACAAACCGGTCATGAGACCGATAGCTGCTTTCGCCTGCGCCATGATGTGCAAGATCTGTTTGACAACAGGGTCATCGCCGCACCAAGTCCTACAAAGTCTATCGGCACTTGATCAGTGAACTTGTGGGGGATAATGTGATGTGATCAGGGGATGAACCACCTGCGGGCGGCGCTCAGTTTACTCCGAATGTGGCGTATGGCACACACTGTTTTGAGCATTTTGCGAATGCTAACTTTTGTACTTTCTGACTTGGGTATTGGGTCAGTTTTGTTATATTATATTGAGTCAGTCCTTTTGTACTGGGTCAATCGAGTCAGTCTTGTTGTATAGGAGTCAGGTGATTCCGGGAGTGTTACCTCGGACATCACTTGCTTGTTTTGTGTTTGTCTTTTTGCTTTCTTTTGAGTGTGTTTCTGCCAGGGAGCCAGTTGTGCCAACAAATCTGAATGAAACAGTAGTGATTTTCACGCTCTTGTGTTGGCTTCTGCCTTGTGCCAGAAGATTTGAATGAAATGGCGATGCATTTCACCTACTTCTTATGTGCTTTTAAATCATTGCATTTGACCTAAGTTTTCTCAAAACTTTTTGGAACACTGCGGTGAAAACGAAGAGGGAGGAATTCCTCGGGATTTGCAAAAATTTGATCAATTGAGAGAAAGAGAGGCATGCTAAGCCCTTAATGAATGAGATCATGTTTGTTAATGTGAGTACTGAGAAGGATCCTGGCTTGATCCAGATTGGTTCTACATTGTCTTTAGCGCGAGCGATTGGTCGCTTTCTTAAAAGATTTCAAAAAATGTTTTGCACCATCCTGTGAAGACTTGTGTAGAATCGCTCTTGAGATTGTATAGCCTAGGATCGCTCTCAGCCTCGAGACTCGACCCCTCATTTTCAAACCTTGGACTTAAATTCAGAGTGTTCAATGGTCAACCATCAAAGGAAGCCCGTGTGGCCAGATTTAAAGCAGTCCTTGAACAAGAGGCAAGAAAGTCAGATCAAGGAGATCAGATGTCATCAAAAGAAGCTTGCGAAGCTAGATCAGGAGCACCCCTCGAACTAGGGGCGAAAGATGCTAGATTGTGCTCGAAGAGCCA
The DNA here is from genome assembly GCA_025200525.1 of Camellia lanceoleosa. Taxonomy (NCBI): domain Eukaryota; kingdom Viridiplantae; phylum Streptophyta; class Magnoliopsida; order Ericales; family Theaceae; genus Camellia; species Camellia lanceoleosa. The sequence goes on along the minus strand of CM045763.1, from coordinate 102,297,080 downwards.
AAGATGGATCATTCTGCAAGTCAATGAAGATCGGCAAGAATGCCAAATCCCAGAAGGGAGGAAAGAAGAAAGTATTGCTGAAGGATGGCCGAGTTCCTATCCACAACACTAGGGGCAAATTCAGCCCCCCATTGGATGGACTCCTGCATCGTCAGTGAACAACAGCCATTCTCCTGGATTCAGATGACTTTAGGATTTCAAAACCATTTGACATGGACAAAGCTACACTTTTACCCTTGAGAGGCTTGCTGGGCCGAAAACCCAGAAGGGCGACCCAGGCAAAAGTTAGAGCAAGGAAAAGAAGAAAAAGAACAAAAAAAAAAGAAGAAAAAAATGCAAAGATTGAAGAAAAAGGAAAAGAAAAAATGCAAAGATTGAAAAAATGAAGAAAATGAAAAGAAAAGATGAAAAAAAAGAAATGAAAAGAAAAGAAAAACAAAACTCGCAAGGTTGAAAACCCAGAAAGGGCGGCATTGGCAAAAGTTAGAGTGCAAAAGGAGAGGTTAATACCCGAGTGTACCTTAAACCTGAACTATGTAAGGCTTGATTCCTATGTTTTGGATACGTAGGCAACTTCATCTTGAAGTCCAGCCCCCAACGCTTTCATAGCGACTGAGTCCATGTAATGGTTTTGATCATCCTTGCCTTCTCTGAATTAGATAGTTCGGTTATGACAACCCGAACTACGTAAGGCTTGATTCCCATGTTTGGGATACGTAGGCAACTTCATCTTGAAGTCTAGCCCCCAACGCTTTCATAGCAACTGAGTCCATGTAATGGTTTTGATCATTCTTGCCTTCTCTGAATTTGATAGTTCGGTCGTGATCATCACTAATGAGGATTGACTACCAAATGCCGCGGCGTTATCCAGACAAGGGGCAACTTTCCGTTGCCATGAGTCGCCATTCAAACCAGGGAAAACTTTCCGTTGCTGTCCAGTGCCGTCCAAACAAGGGGCAATTTTCCATTGCCTCTGATCCGAGGTTGTACATCTTAAGAATAAGTTCTGTGCTCGTGGAGCAGTGGCCGTTTGCAAAAGTAGTTTTTGAGAATTTTTACTAAGGTTGACCATTTTCTCGAAAATTATTTCATTTTCCAAAACTGGATCTTTTCATGGACCCAAAAAAAGAAAATTTTCAGTGCTCATAGCCTAACTTGCATGATTTTCAAATAAGAAGATTGAACAAGTATGTTAATCTAACTCTCATCTTGGTTAAAATTGTTTTAGGAGAAAACCCAAAACAAAAAATGGTCAAAATGATGAACTAGGGGCACAGTTGAGTCAGGTGTTCTGTCTTTTCCCCGCTATCAATGCATACATGCCAAAGAAAGGCACCGTATTTGTCCGAAGGGCACCTTGCTTGCCAGAAAAGGGCACCATTGAGGTTAACAACAAAAGGGCCGAAAGCTCTCAACATCCTCCAAGCAACGAGGTATCAACCAAGTGCGAAGCACGAATTGGAATGGGTCAAGATTCTCTGTTCCCTTATCCAGGGCATCAACTAGATGTCACCGGAAGAAATAGCCGCGAGGTAACAGTGTTGGGTGTGAACCCACAACTTTCTATTTATCCATCAATCCCTTGGGGAGGGATGAAAAATGAGAGATTAAAGAATAGAGAGGTGTAAGTTGAGAGAAAAGTGAGCAAAAAGGTTTCGAGAGAAAAATCGAGCCTGAGGGCCGAGTGATGTGAGAATCATAAATAAGAAAGGGTGGGACACAATCCCCGAAGAAACTGGCTCCTCGTGATCTGAGAGTCTCTCATTTTTATAACGCGTCTTTGAGTCGTGTCTTTTGTTTTGCTTACCTCGATTCTTGTCTTGAGTCGTCTCGAGTATTACTCGATGTGTTTAGGTTGAGTACCCTTTCGTTTTCTTTGTTGAGTCCTTTTCGCTGAGTTCAGTCGTAGGCTCAATACCCTGGTTGGAGAAACCCTTTTTTGAAAAACAAATCATTTTGTGCTCAGAGTGCTGTGCCATTCTCCACATTTGTACAAAACAGATTTGGTTCTTTTGTAAAACCGCGGAGGTTCAACCCAGGTTGCGTGAAAACAATGAGCATATGGATTCCAGATTGCATCTGAGTGTGTTTCAGATTCAGCAAATTCAAACTTTGTATTCCGTCTTGTTAGATTGAACTGTTTGTTCAGGATTCGCTGTATGTAGATTAATCCCCAGCAGATGGTCTGGCGAGACCTTAAATACACTCGGTCTGGCGAGACCTTAAACACGCTCGGTCTAGGAGACCTTAAATCCTCTGAAGGTGAAAAACCTTCGGTGCTTGCATGATTGCATGCGTTGTAGCACACATCATCCCTTGCATCGTTATGCATGCATACACGCGTTGTAACGCGCACAATTTGCATCGTCATGCATTTTTTCCCAGCAGACGGTCTGGCGAGACCTTAAACCCGCACGGTCTGGCGAGACCTTAAACACGCTCGGTCTAGGAGACCTTAAATCCCCTAAAGGTGCAAGACCTTTGGTTTTTGCATGCATACATATGTCGTAACGAGTACCAACGCGGAAAGTGGATTGATATGCACTGCTCACATGCATTATCATGCATCTCAAGCGGCACGCATTGTCGCGCATTCGAGTCCACATGCATTACCATGCATTTCAAGCGATGCGCGTCGTCGCACATTCGAGTTCACATGCATTTCAAAAGCCGCGCGTTGTCGCGCATTTCAAGATCATCCGCATTGTCATGCATCTCAAGCAACGCGCATCGTCGCGCATTCGAGATCATATGCATTGTCATGCATAGCAAAAGATGCGCGTCGTCGCACATTCAAGCTCACATACATCATCATGCATCATTTGCATTTCAAAAACAAAAACGAAAAAAAAATCATGCATTATCATGCATTTTCCCCTTCATTTGCATTGTCATACATTCAAAAAAATAGTGCATATGTCATGCATTCACTGTAAATAGTGCATATGTCATGCATTCACTGTAAATAGTGCATATGTCATGCATCATTGTAAGTAGTGCATATGTCATGCATTGCACTGTAAATATTGCATTTACATACATCCCATTGCATATTGTATATATTGCATTGTAGCTTGCATGCATTCACTGCATCACCTCCATCTAGGGCTTGCACCTTTCCTTGTTGAGCTTGGTCTGGTATGTGCCCATACTTTTCACACCGAAGCATAGTTCTGCATGTGTACGCGCCTATTCGACTGCTGATATTGTGGTTTGAGGGTTGCGGCACCTTTTCTGTGTTAGACTTGGCCTGTTTGTGTCCATGCATTTCCTAGGCAAGATACGATTTGGCCGTAGGCCTTATCCATTGTACATCCATCCATTGTATATTGTATATATTGCATTGTAGCTTGCATGCATTTATTGCATCACATCCATCTATGGCTTGCACCTTTCCATGTTGAGCTTGGTCTAGTATGTGCCCATATCTTTCACGTCGAAGCACAGTTATGATATTATGTGTACGCACCTATTCCATGCTGGTATGTTAGTTTGAGAGTGACGACACCGTATCTGTGTTAGACGCAGTTTGTATGTGTCCATGCCTTTCCTAGGAAATATATGGTTTGGCCTGCATACCTTATCTATTGTATATATTACATTGTAGTGTAATTTTTGCATCCAACATTAAAGTCATGGTCTTTCCTCAGCGGGTCACTTCCCCACTTATGTCATTCCACCCAATTACTTGTTCTTGTGTCCGTCTACATCACTCATAGTTCTGCATGTGTACGCACCTATTCCACGCTGGTATGTTGGTTTGAGGGTTGCGGCACTTTTTCTATGGTAGACGAACTTTGCATCTCCATCATCTTTATGACATTTGTGTGGTTTTGTACCGCTCGTGGTTCGATTATGATTCAATTGCATTGCATTATTGTTTGCATTGTTTATACATAGTTTTGTAAATACTGCATATCATTTTGCATTCATTTTGCATTGTCATACATGTTGCTAACAATATTATACCTGTTAAGTTGCTTTCTTTTACAGGCACGATATTGTATGTACGGTTCATTTGAAGCTGGTGCAATCAGATGAACCGCGTAGGTATTGTATTCTCCGAATGAGACGTATCGAGAATTGCATAATTCTCTTACATCCTTTCTGCATTGTAGTGTAGTTGGATTGATGTATGCTAGCTTAAAACCGTTGCATGTTATGCTTCGTTACAGCTTTCTTTGCATGATCATAAGTTACGCTCGGCTTCTTGCATTATCAGTTGCATTTTGCCCCTGCCTTCGGGCGCATATCTTAATTGTCTTACATGCTTTGTCTAAGTCTTTAACCTTGTCAAAAATAGGTCGTCTCTGGGTTTTGACACTCACTTCCGTCATTCTTATGACTTTCGAGTTCTGTCAAAGAGGGGCAACCGTAGACACTCCATTTTTTACCGTCCTCAAGACTTGGATGTCACCGTTTGAACACTCGGCGATCATCCTTGTTTGTGTTCATCTTGAGTTCTTAGAGGTCTCGGCTACGCACCTTGCCTTAGGATTTCTCGACTCGACTGTTTTGTGTTTGGTTTTGCACCAAACACTTGTGTTTTTGCTTTGGAGGGCAAGGAATGGCTTGTTGGCCATCCCCACACTCCACCGGCCATGGCTTGAGGCCACCGGCTGTGTTTTGTTTCCATCGGCCAAATGTTTGGCCGACCGGCACTGTAGATGGTCGACCGGCCATCTATTTTGGTCAAATTGCATTTTTGGCTAGCCGACCACTATTCATATGCTTTTGCAGATATTTTTATGCCAGCTGTGCTAGCTGGCATACACTTTGCTCCCCTCCATACACGTGTATGGAGAGATCTCCCTCTTGACTAGCTTGTTTGGAAAGTCTTACAAGAGGGATTGTCTATAAGAGGGAGCCTCTTCTCCCTCCATTAGGGTTACAAAAATTTTTCAGAGCTTTGAGTTTTAGGGTTAGGGTTTGTTCATACTCTATCTCTATATCTCTCCCTCTCTTGAGTGTTTTGTGTGTGTTTAGTCTTAGTTTTGTACACAAACACCTACCATTACACCATACCTTAGTTGCTGAGGCATAAGGGGCTTGTTCTTGGAGGTTTTGGACTGGTTTGAACATAAGGAAGCTGCTGGTCTTCCATTTTTGAAGAGGGTCTACAAGGGTAACAATCTTACCCCTTTTTTCCCATTTTTGCATAGCTTTTTCACCTATCTTCCAGCTGTTTTTAGACTTTGTGTATAACATATAAAAGTCTTGTTTTTCCCTGCTCTAAATAGTTGTTTAAGAGTGTTTTGAGCTTTGGGGTTGTTTGACCCCTCTTAGGGCCTGTTTGGCCCCATTTTGTGCCATTTTGGTTGAGCTCCGGGACCACCTTGTTTGGGCCTAAGAAGGAGAGGGCCACCCCCTCTCCTTGTTGTCCTTGAAAAGGGCCATTTTAGCCTCTTGAGTGAGCATCTTATTTAGGTTCATGTTGGCCATATCTTAGCTACTATTTAGTGTTATTTTGCCATGCTATAGCACTATTTTATGTTGGTTTAGGCACACCATGCTTGTTTAGTATGCATGTCTTATAATACCATCATTTGCCTTAACATGTACTTAGCATGTAGATTACCATGCTTGCTTGTTTTGGCCAAGCTTTGTGAAGCTTTTAGGCTTTTTTTGCCATGCTTAAGGTCTGATGTAGGTTGTCTTAGCCATGCTTGCATGCTTGCATTTGATGCCCCTTTAATGTGTTAAAAGGTTGTTGTCTTACGCCCCTTATTTAGGCCCTTGTGCATGCTTGCATGTTTAAGCCATTTAGATGCCATCTAGATGTGTTATTGGCTTTGTCTTAATATGCTAAAACTCTGATTTTGGTTGCTTAATTCATGCCATGTTCGATTTTGCTAAGTGTAGTTCTATACATCTTTGGCTTGCCTTGAATTTTGGCTTTGCTTGCATGCCTTGTTTATCTTGTCTAGTTGGTTTGGCACCTTTCATGACTTGATTTTTAGAGCTTATAATGCATGCCATTTGTCCATGTTTTCATCCTCTTAAGTGTGCTTGAGAGTTGCTCTTCAATGCCTAAGTGTTGGTCCTTGTGTGCATGCATGCTTGCATGTTATTTGGTCCTCATTCTCTTAGCAATTGGCTACTGTTTTGGGCTTAGTATAGAGCTGCCCAAATTAGTTCAAGTCCATTATTCGCATGTTGTTGCATGCTCACCATGTGTGTAGTTGCATACTTGTGTGTTGTTACATGTTTAGGCTGTTTAACTTGTTTACTCCATGTGTTGTTGCATGTTTGAACATCTACATTGCATCTTGCACACTTGTTTGTTTGCATTGTCATGTTACATACTTAGCTCACATGCCTAGGTTGTATTGCATTGAGCATGCATGCCTTGTCTCTTGATCAAGTGATAGAGGTTGGGCCTTATGTGTTTGTTTGGTTTGCATTACATTTGAAATCAAAATGCATAACTCGGTTTCTTGGGCCATCACGCATTGAAATGCACGATTGGTGGTCCGAGAATCGAGTACCATCCCCCTTTGAGTTATAACCGTGATAAGGGGTGTGTTGGTGCACACATTGCTTTGAAATGCATTGCCATGCCTTGTCTGTCCTTTGCTGCTGTCAAAACAGGTTTCTGCAGGAAGATATGGCCGGTCGGCCATCTCCAGTGCTGATCGACCAAATATTTGTGGCCGATATCAATATCCATGGTCGATGGATGGCCGGTGGCATTTACTTTTGGCCGATGGCCTCTCACAGCATCCATGAGGTGGACTAGAAGGGTTCTGGAAACTTGCATAATTTTCAGAGGAGCAGGGCAGTGCAAACAGAGGCAACATGTGTCATGGCAAGGGATTTCCGGGCGAAGCCAATTCGAGCATGCATGCTTCCCTCTTCTCGAGGCCTTTTACTGCTTTCCATAGCGTAGTTAATTTGTTTAATTAATTAAGGGTTTGTAATATTTAATTAGCTAGAGTAGTTAATTATTTATTCGGTCTGTATTATTTATTCGGACCCTCCGAGTGAGGAAAATTGTGTAATAAGTGTGCGTGTGTGTGATGCATGTCTTCCAACCCCTATTTCTTTCTCCATTTTATTTAACCGCTTACGATGGTTAGATTTAGGGCATATTTCAATTAGCATCCTTATGCTATGCATGTTTGCATCATTCATCTGTATTGCATGCACCGGGTTCGGCGCATCATACTAACTGCATTGTATTTCAATTCTAAGTTGAATACGTGTTAGTTGTAGCATCTCATATGCCATTCTTAGGATAGCCGAGCCTATTTCTAGTTGCATTTTGCATGTGTTGCATTAGCCATCTTAACATAAACTAGGATCATGCATTGATTACTAACTAGTTTTTGTTTTGGCTCGGAGTACTCGGTAAGTCTTTATGCTTTAGCATCCTTGCATGTGTGTGAGTGACTGCCATGATAGCATGCTTACCATGAGGCTATGTGCTTATGTGATATATTTGCCTGAGTGCCTGTGGGTGAAGGTTGGATTATCTAAATTGGAACAATGCATTAGCTATGAGTTTTAAGCCCACTAGATAGTGGCAAAACCGTCTTTTCTAAGCTCACTTGAGGGTGGCAAAACCTGCATTTTAGCCTGCTTGCGAGTAGCAAACCATTTTCAAAACAAACATGCAATGCTTTGTTCCAAATTAGGCGATCTGGTCTATACTTGTTTTGCTGTGCGCATCACGTAGTAATTCTAGGCTAATAAACCAGAATAAGAACGCATGTGTTTTCAAAAACTAGATATCATGTTTAGTAGTGGCCGATCTTTGATCGGGTGAGCGGGGGTGCTCATAGCTGACCTTCCCAATCGTACCCAAGTTCTTGAGCCGAATCAACTTTGGTGATGACAGACACGTGGCCTTAGGCAAACGAGTCAGGGTTTCCTAAATTTCCCCAAAAATAAAATATTTAGGTGGCGACTCTATATCTGGCAAAGCAGTCCATGTTTGGCATTTCTTTCAGAAAAATCTGTTTTCAAAAATGATTTGCCGGATTTGGACTCTTTGATGATTCATCGGTCTTGCATTGCACTCTGTGAGATTAGATACAGGACCGTGATGATTTGAGTCCTGAACTGTAGTGAGCCCAAATGAACAGAACGGGATTCCCTCCCGGGACGTTCGGGGACGTCTACACTAGGCAGTGACGAAAAAATCAACTCCTGTGAGAAAAGAAACCCTAACTTTCTCATTGGAGGTAAGTTCTAATATATTTGTTTACATGCTTGTTCGGGTTTTGATCTTGTTTAGATTTGTATTGAACAACTCTTTGTTAGTTTTTTGTTCATTGTTTGGGAATTGATATCAATTATTAGCATTTGTAGTTTGAATGCCATGTTTATTGATAAATGTGTTCATTTATTGTTGATGTTGTAGTTATAATTGCAAAAAATTTCAACAAAAGCAAATGGGAATTAGTTTTTGTGAGGTAGCATAAGGAAAATCAGAACTGTAAGCTTTTATGAAATTTAGTATTGCTGCTAGATTTTCTCCAAAATTCTGGGGAGGTCAATTGAATTTACCTTTTATCTTTATCATAAACATTACTCTTGTAGAACACAAAAGTGAATCTAGAATGTCTAAATATACTTTAAATAGATTGATAATCTAAATGAAAACTACCAAATAAGATCAGAAACCAAACAAGAATGGCTATAACCATGGAAAAATTCTGGAGGACCAGAAGATTGGGTAAAGACTTTGCAAACTCTGTGTCTAATAGTCTTTTCAACGAAATAAAACATTAAACAAGTACTATAGTTGACTGCTGCCTCATGATATTCTAACACTAAATCGTTCTAACTTTGTACCTGTACAGAAAAGCTCTCCTTACTTCTCTATTCTTAAAATCACACTTCAGATCAAGCTTGAATAGCATGACTGACATTTAGTTTATTTTTCTCCACTAAAGTAAATTTCCAGAAGTGGTCACAAAATTATGTGTAAAGTTGACATTCCCTATTCCAATGCATTTTGTACACCTCTTATCCAAACTTCCAAACCTCCAAATTCTAGTTTATTGTCAGTCAAACTGGAAGGCATGCTAAATAGAGAAACTTGACATGAGCAAGCCTCGAAACTTTTGGAAAGCATTTGATTTAATGAGATTCCCATATATTCTTTAGGTAAATTTTAAAACTGACTTTGTTCTTATGTTTAGTTTTTCCATTAAAATATATATATATATATATTATGTTTGATTATCATTCAGCAATCCTGTCCCATTTTTTTGAAACATAAAAGGGAAATTGCTAGTGATAGTTCTTTATATTCTTCATCCTCGGTTTAAGAGTTCCTCAATTCTAGGCATATGGAAAATTCCATCAAGGAAAATTATTCAAAGAAACAACTAATCTTTGTAAAAACTCACCTATATCAAAGTTACATAAATATGACCAGGTAATGCAAAAATGAAGCATGACGTAAATTTAGGAAGACAGAAGTACATGAAACAATTACCGGTACAAACGAAACAAGAGCAAACATTAACACGAGGTCTGTCAGGGCCCTTTTGTTTACTTCTTGTGACTACTATCTATTAGAGGCCTCCATAGAAGTTGAACAATAGATTAGTTAGATTTTGTCTGTTTCATTTCATATTTCTAAGGAGCAACATACGATTGAGTATTGCGATGGGGTTTACCATAAAATTGTTGAGAAGGATGGACATGGGTATTGCAAGACTTATGAGAGAGGAGTGCCTTTGAGCGTAGTGTATGCGAGAGGCAGTGGCCCATCCTAATCATCAACAACCCCTTCATTTATTGATGAGATCACACGACATGTGACACAAGACGTTGAGAGAGGTGCAATACGTACAAATTGATGAATTTTACATTTTATGAAATTTATATATGTACATATGGAAATTATTAACACATTATTCTAACATATTGTAGGTGCCGGATGCATCTATTGGGCAACAAGCTTCAAAAGAAGATGAGGTGCTTCTCTAACTTTATTAGTTCATTTGATGAATAGAGATATTGTTACAATTGACTATGGAATTGGTCTCTAGATTAAGTCGGTTCGTATATGAAGTTATCAAATATATATATATATATTTTTTACTTGTGCTGGCATTGAATTTTTGTTTCGTGATTTGATTCATTGTTCTTGTTTATGTGATGAAGTTCACCAGAAAAAAACTATATTGTTTTGTTTGGCTATGGAAAATGGTATTATTTGAAATATTGAAGTTTGAATTTCGAGCCTTAACTATATGGGGCCTTGCAAATCAGATTTACTCTGGTCTTTTATTTGAAATAAATTCACAACCTTATAAATCTTAAGCTGGATATTTTGGTTTAGCTGAGATGCATTTTCTATTATGGAATTCAAAACAGCAGATTGTTTCGCTTATTTTATTATCTAAGTGGTGTTCAAGTGCCATCTGACAGAATCTTAAACTAGGTTGCTGATGAACAATAAAAATGTTCTGTGTGTTGCAAGCTGAGAGAGTGATAGCTATAAGGTGCTTGAATGAGAAAACTTGGTGCTTATATGATGCTTGTTGTCAGTACATGGTATAGCGATCCCGGTTTTGACCTGACACTTGTGGTAGTCTGGACTTGGGTTTATGGTTTTTGAATGTTGTTCACTGTCTTTTCCCTTTTATTCCTCCTTAAATTTGGTTATTTGGATGTGTTGAGTGTGTTTGGAACAGATTGGTTGCTTGGTTTTCAAACCTTGTGTTGTCCAGAATTTTGGTCCTTCGCTCGAGTGGCCCTTCTTACGCTCGAGTGGGATTTACAAACTCTTAGTATTTTGCACATCTGCAAAAGTACTGGAGGGGTGTTTTTCATGTTCGAGCGGCGTTTCCTACGATCGAGCAGTTGGGCACTCGAGCGGCTTTTCTTGCGCTCGAGTGGTTTGTCTGTTGTCTGGAAAAGTACTAGAAGTGTGTATTCTATGCTCGAGCGGGACTTCTTGCGCTCGAGCGGATCATATTTTTGTGTCTGACGCTCAAGCATCAACTCTTGCCCTCGAGCGGACTGTGTGTCTATCAGATCGCAAAAGTGACTTTTCACATCACATTTTCAAATCTTTTCCTCCAAAAACCCTAAAATGACACACTATCTCTCTCTACTTTTTCTTCTAGATCCCAAGATCTCTCCGCCCTAGTGTCTTTCGAAAAAGGTAGAGCATCTTGGGAGCTCCATTTTGATCTGATTGGAACTTGATTTCTGCGTCATTTGAAGTTTCATCCTTGGTGCTTTGGTCTTCTAAACTTAAGGTAGGGATTCTCTACACTTTAATATGGGTTTTAACTTGGTTATAGGTTGTTGTATGAAAATGGTGAGATTTGGAGATGTTTTGAGCAAACCTAGGGTTTGGGTTCAAGTTGGAAAATAGGGGTTTCTATGTAGGTGTTGTATAAATGATTATAGGGTTTGGATATGAGGTTATTTTGTGTCAAAATAGTTGGTTTTGGCCTTTGGGTTAATATTTGGAAAATGGAGAGCTTTGCCCGAGAATATCTTGAATATTTATTTTGTATAGATAATGAAATTGGTATGGAAAAATGTAAAATTGGGGGGTTGTGTACATGAATGGTGTTATTGGATTTGTTCAATCACTCACCTATGTAAATTTAATGATTTATCTTTTATAAAGATTTTATATCTGTTTAGAGATAACTACTTTGGGCTATTGGTGGAGGATAGTCATGATTGTTGTAGACCTTGTATGTGGATTAGGCGAATTGAAACCAATCCTTTAACCATTATCATTGAATATGATTATGAATGATATACAATGCATATGTATGATATTTGGGAAGAAAAAATGGATGTACTCCATGTTTTGAGGAGAAGAAAGGGGATGGACTCCCATTGAACTAAGTTAGCCTGTGTGTCCAGAATGAAAGTCCCGAAAGCCATTTGTATACATGGCTGCCGATTCTCGTAGATGAAATTTTTGTAAAATGGCAAATAGAAGTGAATGTGTTGTGTGATGACTTTGATTTCTTGGAAACCTGTGAGGTGTATCCTCTGTTGAGTGGATTAAATGTAGTGGATGTATCTATGGAACTAAAGTGAAAGGAATGAAATGTAAGCTTGGCATACCATGGTTTTGGAGAAAGTTATAAAGATTTTGTTGTAGGATAATGAAAATGTGCATCATACTTATATCTCATTAATTCTCATATATTGTGTTAGATTATCTCTTCTGGGCTTTGGCTCACCCTACTTTGGGAAACCATTTTCAAGTACTAGTGACATGCTTCCTCCAAGGACATAGCTTGGGAGGACCATAGAGCCGAAGGCTCCTTCTATGTTATTTTGTATTTAATGTTCATCCAAGCCTAGGGCTTTATATGTATAGAGCTTATAACTCTCTTTTGTTGTAACCCAGCAATGACTTGGAAATATGTAAGCTCGTAGGACATTTATTTTGTTGATCATTACTGGTATTACATGCTATAGATTCAGGATGTACATTTATGAATGTAAATTGCATGTATTATCTTTTGTAAACGAACTTTGATGAATGAAAGTACATTATTTCCGTTGTTCTTCCGCTTATTGAGTTGGATTTATATTATTATTTTGGAGGTGTGACACATGGGTTAGTGGATAATCATCATTATGATAGTTGCTTCTTTTGTTTTCTTTTTTTCTTCTTCTTCTTTTTTTGTTGAATTATTGAAGTAAAAAAAAAAAAAAAAAAAGGTTCATACAAGGAACTATTTTAGGATAAGAAGGGAACCTAACATGTCAGATAATAAAAGAGGATAGAAACTTAACAATAAAATTAGCTTCTCTGTGGACAAATAAGCCCTGTAAATTACTCGTTAGTTGTAGGCACTCGTTCAAACAAAATTTGGTTTGTTTAGTTATTGGCAATCTACTTGGAAAGTTGTGTATTGTTTTCCATGAATTAGATTCAATAATTAACCATTAGGTGTTAGCTTGAATAGTCCAAATTTCAGCTGTATTGTTACTTGTATGAATGGTTACTTGTATGAATGGGACATTCGAAAGCTTAAATGCACTGACAATTTGATTTTTTTTGTGATATTTCTTGAGATGATTGAATATAACTCTTTTCAAATTAGTATTGATTCTAAGAACAATTCTGAACCTCTTTGTACCCCTGTTGGAAAAGGTTTTGGCATCCAAGTTAGTCAATTAATGTGCTCTTTGTATCCATTCTTATTTTGGCATCCAAGTTAGTTAACTAATATATTGATGCATATTTTTGTAGGTAGTGTTGAGGGAGTAGTTGATATGATTGAGCGGGTGATATTGAGAGCTAATTGAGATTTTTTTTTTTTTTTTTTTTTTTTTTTTTGAGTACTTGAATCTATTAGTATTTTGTATAAATACTTTTAAGGATGGTTGATGGATATTTGTTTTGCATGTATAGAAGTTTATATTTTGTATGCATACTTTTTTTTTTTTCTTGAAGAAAGATAGTTGAGGGAAGTAATGGAAAATAATACATGAGTATTAGAATATAGGTTGTATATAATATTTGAATATATACATATATATATATATATATATGAGAATATAGGTTGTTAAAACATTGTAGGCATTTTTTTTTTTATTGCGATAGTAACAAGATGGTCGATAATACATTGTAGGCATTTTTAAAATTTTTTTGCGATGGTAAAACATTAGTCGCCATAAGTAGATTAGGCAGTTACAAATAGTTTGTGACTGTTGTTTTGCGGTTACAAAAAAGTATTTGCCATCTCCACATTCGTGACCCCTATTTGCCGTTGCAAAAGGTCTTTTGCGACTTTTTTATTATTATTTGCGACAGTTTGTAACGGTCGCAAAAAGTACTTTTTTTAGTTGTTGATTTTATCAAGTCCAAATTTGAAAGGTATGATATCTTGGTATGATTCACGACCCAATTCTCAAATTTTTCTATTTTTATTCATTTAATTTATAATTATCAGTACTTTTTGTGCAGTCTCAGTCATCAGCGATAAGCTTACCTCAATTGTAAATTTTATAATTAGAATTACTAATTTGATGAACTTTGGCAATACATGTTTGGTTGTCTTGATAGAATGGAAACAATATGATTATATTATTCAACAAAGCACTACAAGAAATTACACTTTTGGCGACTAAATTTTTAGTTGCGAGAAGTCATCTTTTAGTCGCCAAAACTATTTAGCAACTAAATTTTTTGGTCGCAAGAGTAGTCATTGAAGGATTGTTGGGAAATGTATTTGGCGACTAAAATTATTTTAGTTGGGAAATGTATTTGGTGACTAAAATTATTTTAGTCGCCAAATGTACTAAAATGCCGACTGATTTTTTAGTTGCCAAAAGTATTGAAAAAAAAATTAAATATCACCATCTTAGCGACTAAAATTATTTTGTCGCAAAAAACCTTACTTATATCTAAAGATTTAATTGCCAAAATTATTTTGGTTCCTCCTATTATTTTTTTAGCTACTAAATGTCACGCCCTAATTTTTATTACTCAGATAACATTACCAATATTCATTAATTAAGTTCATTTACAAATGATAATTCATCCTTGGGTGAAATGATGAATAATTAAATATACATATTCCCTCTCGTAATACAATAAAGACATTTACATATGAATAAAAGGAATGCACTGAGGCTTACAACAAAAGAAAGGACACTACTCTTTACAAAAAAAAAAAAAAACAAAAACTCAGCCAAACAAACAAATGAAGTAGTACAGTCCGTCACTACATTACACTTATGAAATGGTAAAACCCATTATTTGATCTTCAAATCCGAAAAGCATTCCCTGTACACATGTATAGGCAAGGGGTGAGCAACCACTAGCTCATCAAGCAATCTCATATTAAAAAATTAGAAGATATGCGGGTACCAAAATGCTCATGCATATATGTGAAATCATATCATGTCAAAACCATATGATTTTATTACATAATCTTTTCAATCCAATTTATTTAATTAATCACAACAAGTTAACTTAAATAAATAAATATGTTTCAATAGCAACAGGACATCCTTTTCAATTCATTCAATTATCTCATTATCAATTGAATCAAATAATTAAACAATTCATCAAATCCATTTTATACAGTTTTATGAGATGAATGCATATGCCATGTCATGTTCAAAATATTTTTCTCATCTTTCAAAAATCTTATGCACAATGCCAATTTGAAAACACATTAATCCAATAATTTCAATAAAATTTCAAGATGGTATATACGACTCAGGTAATCCCTAGGCTGGTGTCTGCAAGTAGACTATACAAGTACTACTAATTTGTCATTTTTACCAGTATTAACTGGAAGGCTCTTGTAATGACCCAAATTTTTTTTAATAGCCAGCGCATAATTTAATTGAGCAAATTTTCGAATTTGATTGCCGTGTAAATTCTGTGCGAAAACAGTTTGGTTTTGTATTTTCTAAAAATAGTTTTCGATTTCAGAAAATTATGAAATTTTATATGTTGTTCCCATATAAGTCTATCACGTTGGATAAATATTTCAGAATTTAATGATGAGTATTTATTTTATGAAAATTCATGGACTGATTGGTATTCAGTTTAATTTATAGCAGAATTTAAAATTGAGTTTTGGGTATTCGGACCGTGATTTGAGATAAATCAGTTGGGGATTTATTTTAAATTATTAAACTCCATTCATTTTGGACCCAATTGATTGAATTGTGACCCGTTAGCAACCATGTAATAGTGTTGTGGTTTTATTATTATTATTTGATTACCATAAAAGAGTTGTGAATATTAATGGTCTGTACCATTAAACGAAATATATTTTGTGGTAAGAAAATATTATATTTACTTTTGTCATTAAAGATGTTGAAATGTATTTTTGATTGATATATATATATATAGGTGTGTATATATATAGTTAGATATTTGTTTATAATATATATATATATATATAAGTGACCAAATAGGATGTTTTGTTCAACTTTGGGTTCTTGCCATGAAGAGAAAGAGAGAAAAAAGGGTTCCAATGTTGGTTTTTCATTGGTTTGATCTAGTATAAGTCATTTTTGACCCCTAGTGTTTTGGATCAAAATGTAGAGGGTGGAAAAGGCGTTGTTTGGCTCCGAGCAGATTTAATTTCTGTTGCCAAAAAATTTGAAAGCTTCTTGGCTTGAGGTAGACATTTTTCCTACACTTCTTTATGTACTTTTACTTGATTATATGGAGCTTAGAGTTGTATATAATTTAATTAGAATTTTTGAAAATTTTGTGATTTATTTGCTTAAAAGAGAAATTTTGAGAAAAATAATGAGTTGATGCCCAAATTGTGAAAGTGTAAACTTGGAATATGTTTGTAAGGTTATGACAGAGTTATGTTTTAAATTTGAACAAAAACAAACTTTGATTTAATCGGTTTTGAAATTTTTACCGTTTTACGACCAAAAGAGCATTTTTAAAGAAAATAAAGGAATTATGTTTAACTTTTGGGACTTTTGATCAAAATAGGATGTCATAGTTGAATAATCCTTGGAGAATGAGTTTGGAAAGAAAATAATGTTTTCTTGGGCGTTAACGGTATTATTTTGCTTAATGTATTTGTTAGAATAAAACCGACACGATTAGAAATGGACCTTGAGAGGTTATCGGACGTGATTGTGATATGAAAACTAGTGTAGTTGTTCATATTTGATGAGATGTGTAATAGATTGTATTCATCGAATTTTTTGGAATTTAATTATTTAAATATCTATTTAGAAATATTTGTTTTGGACTATTAGTGGAGGATAGCCGTGATTGTTTTAGAAATGCATGAGATTTAGGTAAATTGAACCACATTCCTCATTTGTTGCATTGGACATTGCATTACATTCATTTCATTAGAAATGCATCTGCTTTGATAAATGTTGGAAATGTATCTATTTGCGAAAAGATGAATACTTGGTAAATCTGGGTAGGTGTAACGCCCTCAAAAAAAGAGATAAATCAATCATTCATAAGATCCATAAGCATGAAAGAAATATTATATTTTCATTCATCAGAGTCTTCCTTACAAAACGTATTACATGCATTATATTTTCATAAATGTTTATCTTGAAATTATAGCATATAGCTCTAATTGATAACAACAATATAAATGCCCTACAGGATTACAATTTTCTAAGTTATCACTTGGTTACAATAAAAGAAGAGTCCTAACTCTTTTATAGATAAAGCCTTCGGCTTGAATTTACATTAAACAGAAAACAAAATATGCAAAATGGAGCTTTCAGCCCATAAACCTCCGAAGTTATGACCTTGGAGGCGGCATGTCACATGTACCTGAAAATGGTTTCCCCAAGTAGGGTGAGTCAAAGCCTAGTAGAGATATACTAAACAATATATGAGAATTAACTAAAATATGAGCATCAGATAAATGTGCAATATTCTTAACGAACACATACTCTTCTCAAGGTCATTCAATATAGATAACCAATATCTCAATTCATTTATATTCTTCTATTTCGGGTAGAAATTGTAGACCCGACTTTCTTTGCGAGCCGCCTTTCGGAGAGGCGCGAATTGGTCTTACTATAGTTCGGACTCCTGTCACAGTTCTGAATCTAATCTTACGAAGTGTTATGTGAGACTGATAAATACTAAAGAGTCCAATTCGGCAAATCATTTTGAAAAATCGATTTTAAATCAAATAATGCCAAAACTGGACTGCTTTGCCAGATTACAGAGTCGCCACCTAAATATTTTATTTTTCAGAAATTTAGGAAACCCTAACTCATGCCAAAGGCCACATGTCCGTCATTACCAAAGTTGTCTCGGCTCAGGAACTTGGGTACGAGAGGAGAAGGTCATGACATGAGCACCCCTGCTCGCCCGATCAAAGATAGGCCTCTACTAAGCATGATATGTTGTTTCATAAACACATGTGTTCTTATCCGGTTATTAATCATACTTTGCTATGTAGCGCACACATGCAAGTATAGACTCAATCACGAGAATTGGAACAAAACAACTCATGTTTGTTTTTGAAAATGGTTTGAAAGTGCTACTCGTAAGTAGGTTAAACCGTGGATTTTCCACTCTCAAGTGGGCTTGAAACATGATTTTGCCACTTCGCAAAGTGGGTTTAAAACTCACAATCATCGAGTTGTTCTAATGCAGGCTATCAAGCCTTCACCCATAGGCATTCATGCAGTTAATCATATAAGCAAATAGCCTTATAGCAAGCATGCTATCATGGCAACACTCATACTAATGCAAGGATGCTAAAGAAAAACACTTACAGTGTACTCCGAGCCAAAACAAAAGCTAGTTAGAAACAATGCATGATCCTAACTATATAGAATGCCTAATGCAACACATGCAATATGCAATGAAATGGGCTTGGCTATCTAAGATGGCATATGAATGTGACAATTTGATACATGTATTCAAATAGGTATTGAAATACGATGCAATTTGAATGATGTACCGAGTCTGGTGCATGCAAGACAAATGAATGAATGCAAACATGCAAGCATAAGGTATGCTAATTGAAAAATGCCCTAAAACTAACTGTAGACACCTCATTTTTGACCGTCCTCAAGACTTGGACGTTATCATTTGAACACTCAATGATCATCCATGCTCGTGTTCGTTTTGATTTCCCGGAGGTCTCGATCGCGCGTCTTGCCTCAAAATCTCTCAACTTGTCTATTTTGTGTTTGGTTGTGGACCAAACACTTGTGTTTTTGCTTTTGAGGGAAGAGGGTGGCTTGTCAGCCATCCCTTCAACCCATCGGCCAAGGCATGAAGCCATCGGCTTTGTTTTCTTGCCATTGGCCAAAAGTGTTGGCCAATCGGTACTCTTTTTGGTCAATCGGCTGTTGTGTTAGTCGATCGGCCATATTTTCTAGCTGAACCCTGTTCATCTACTTTATGCAGATATTTTATGCCAGCTGGCACAACTGGCATACACAATTCACCCCTTCCATACACGTGTATGGAGGGATTTGCCCCTTGATTAGCTTCTCCAGGAAGCTTTAGAATTTGGAATTCTATAAGAAGGGAGCTCCTCCTCCTTTCTCAAAGGTTCTAAAAAAATTGGAGAGGAGAAGTTGTATCTATCTATCTCTATATTTCCTCTCTCTACATTTGTGTGTGTTTTTGTGCTCTAAAGTGTAGTATTGTCTTACTATTGCACACAAACACCTACTAGAACACCATCCTTGGTTGCTGAGGTGCTAGGGAGATGGTGTTAGAGTTCTTGAGGTGGTTTTGATCAGAGAAAGGTGCTGGAGCCTTGTTCTTGAAGGTGTTCTTCAAGGGTGAGCATTCTTGCTTTAGATACCCCATGTTGGCTTAAGCTTTTAGCCCTTCTTGCTTATTGTTTTAAGCTTAACTATAAACTACAATAAGTTCTTTTTTTGCATGCTTTAAATCTTTAATTAAGGTCATTTTTGTGTTTGGGGTTGTTTACCCCCTCTTAGGCCTTGTTTTTGTGCTTTGTTTTTAAGCTTTGAGATCACCTTGTTTTGGCCTTCTCACCACTGAAATCCAGAGGAATTTCAGTGGTGGGGATGGTGTTTTAAGGTCTCAAAAAGGAGAGGGTCATCCCCTCTCCTTGTTGTCTTGTATGCTAGTATAAATGGCTTATATTGGTAGCATGTTTGCTTAGCATGTTTTAGCTCCATTTCAGCAAGTATTTGGTGTTATTTTTCCATGTTATACCTCTATTTCAAGTTGGTTTAATGGCCTCTTACATGCTCCATTTACTTGTCTTGCAATCCCCTCATTTGCCTTAATATGCATCGTGTTGTAACATGTCATTCTAGCATGCTTTTGGCTCAACTCCATGAAGCTTTTAGCCTTGTTGTAACATGCTTAAGCTCTAATTTGAGTTGTTTTGACCATATATGCCATGCTTTGTATAGCCATAAGGCATTCTAGCTTGTTAGCTTTGAGTGTCCAAGTCACTAGCATGCTTTACTTGGCTCATTTAAGTGATTTGGCATCACTTGTTATGTTATTTCAGTCCATATAGTATGCTCATACACTTGCACTTATCACTCCTTTAATGTTTTAAAAAGTTGATGTTTTATGCCTCTTGAATGGACCATTGTGTATGTTTCCATGCTTAGGTCATTTGGATGCCATCTAAGTGGGTTTTTGGTCTTGTTTTACCATGCCATAACTCTGATTTTATTGGTTTAAGTCATACCATGTTTGGTTTTGATAGGTGCAGTGTAACACCCCTTTTGTAGCCTTGTATGCCTCATGCTTTTGGCATTGTGTTCTAGCTTGTGTTGGCTAGTTTCAAGCATGTTTTTGGTCTTGTTTGGACTTGCCTTGGGACTGTTTTAGGTCCCCTTGGCTCATTGAGGCTTGTCTTGCATGGCCTTGGTTTGAACTCCTTGGCTAGCCTTAAGTTTTAGGCTTTCTTGTATGCCTTGCTTGGCTTGTTTGTGTGATTTGGCATCATGCCTAGCATCATTTCAGGGCTTGTAGTATTTTCATACTTGCATGCTTTGTCCCCTTTTAAGTGTTCTTGAAAGTTGCTCTCCTATGCTTAGGTGATAGACAATTGGCATGCATGTTTGTGTGTACCCTTGGTCTTCATTTCCATAGCACTTTGGCCACTTATTTTGGGCATGGCCGAGGCCTATCCATCTTTAGTTTAAGCCATCTTTGCATGTTGTTGCATGCTTGCTTCATTTTGCATTTTGTTGCATGCCATGTGTGTTCACATGTTTAGGTTGTATGCCTATTGCATTCTAGTTATGTTGCATGATATTGTTGCATGTTGTTACGTGCTAGTCCCATTGCATCATGCTTGTATGTTTGCATTGCATTATGTGTGCATTCTTTGTCTCTTGATCAAGAATGATAGAGGTTTGGGCCCCTTATGTGTTTTGTGCATTTCATTTGATATTGAATTGCACACTTGGCTCCTTTGGCCATCATGCATTGAAATGCGTGATTGATGGCCCGAGGATCGAGGACTATACTCCCTTGAGCTCATGACATGATAGGAAGGGTGAACATTGTCTTGTAAATGTATTGCCATGCTCTGTTTGTCCTCTACTACAGCAAAAGAGCAGTTTGCAGGAAGAAATGGTCGACCGACCATATTCAGTGCCGATCGGCTAAGTATTGTTGGCCGAGAGCCTTATTATTGGTCGATGGCACCTTCACCTTGGCCGATGGCTATACCATTTGGCCGATGATCTCTCATAGTGTCCATGAACTGGTTTTGGAGCATCACAGAGACTCGTGCAGTTTTTAGAGGTGCAAAACAGTGCAAACAGAGGCAACATGAGGCATGGCAATGGATTTCCGAGCAAAGCCAACCGAGCATGCATTCGTCTCTCTTCCCGAGGCTAATTTACTATTTTTGGTAGCTTAGTTAATTTGTTAATTAATTAAGTGTTGTAGTAATTAGTTGTAGCTAATTATTCATTTGTTTGTGTAATAATTAATTAGCTTGTTAGTTATTAATTAGGTTGGTTTGTATTATTCTTTCGGTCCCTCCGTCGAGAGGACCAATTGTTGTAATAAGCGTGTGTGTGTGTGTGATGCATGTCTTCCAACCCCCATTTCTTTCTCCCTTCTACTTAACCGCTTACGATGGTTAGTTTTAGGGCATCTTTCATTTAGCATACCTTATGCTTGCATGTTTGCATCCATTCATCTGTATTGCATGCATCGGGCTCGGCGCATCATACTAATTGCATAGTATTTCAATTCCAAGTTGAATACATGTATCAATTGTTGTATTTCATATGCCATCTTAGAATAGCCGAGCCTATTTCTAGTTGCATCTTTGCATGTGTTGTATTAGCTATCTTAACATGAACTAGGATCATGCATGATTTCTAGCTAGTTCTTTGTTTTGGCTCGGAGTACACTGTAAGTGTTTATGCTTTAGCATCCTTGCATGTGTATATGTTGCCATGACAGCATGCTTGCCATGAGGCTAATTGCTTATATGATATAACTGCCTGAATGCCTGTGGGTGAAGGTTGGATTACTTAAATTGGAACAATTCATTGAATCCGCATTTTAGCCTACTTGCGAGTAGCAAACTTCAAATCATTTTCCAAACAAACGGATATGCGATGCTTTGTTCCAAATTAGGCGAACTAGTTTATAATTGTGTGTTGCGCGCATCACATAGTAATTCTAGCTAATTAACCGGAATAAGAACGTATGTGTTCTAAAAAACAAGATATCATGCTTAGTACAGGCCGATCTTTGATCGGGCGAGCGGGGGTGCTCATAGATGACCTTCCCCAATGATACCCAAGTTCTCGAGCCGAGGCAACTTTGGTGATGATGAACACGTGGCCTTAGGCAACGAGTCAGGGTTTCCTAAATTCTCCCAAAATAAATATTTAGGTGGTGACTCTGTATATGGAAAAATAGTCCATGTTTGGCACTTCTTTACAAAAATCAGTTTTCCAAAACGATTTGTCGGATTTGGACTTTTTGGTGATTTATCAATCTCACATTGCATATTTTGAGATCAGATTAAGAACCGTGACATTTGAGTCCAAACTGTAGCATGAAGCCCTGAGGGCGCGTCTACACTAACCATCGAAAGTGGTTAAGTAAAAGGGAGAAAGAAGTGGGGTTGGAAGACATGCACACACATGCACGCACCCTTATTACAACATTGCGTCCTCTCGAAGGAGGATCCGAATAAATAAGAGCTAAGCTACTCTAAACTAACTAGACTAATTTTTACAAAACAAAACAAATAACTAGCAAACAACTTACTAATTATTACAACACTTTAACTAATTAACAAATTAATTAATTACAAATTCATGCTAACTAACAAGTAAAGCTTTAAACAATGCTGCCTCAACTCTGCTCTAGGAAGTTGAACATGTATGCAATCGGTTTCTCGCTTTGCTCTTGAGAGGCTCTGTTTGCAGGGTGTCTCCAAGAACTTTCTGCTCGACCTTACCAAACCAATGCTGAGGAATGCACCAGTGACCTGCTGGCCATGAAAGCTAGCTGCCGGTCACTTGCCGGCCAAAGATGTGTACTGCCGACGAAGGATGAAGTAGTGCCAGCCATCAGTGAGGCACTGCCGGCCACTGGTGTGCTGTATCACCATTCTGCAACAGAGGTCAAACCAGAGGAAAATGGAGGGTCTCCCAAGGGTATATCTGCACTGTGCCACTCCTTATCATCTCAAAACATCAAAGGAGTTGCGCTATTGAATCCAAGACCACCAATTAAGCATTTTGAATGCATGATGGCCAAGATCCAACTTATACACTGTAGACATCCCATTTTTGACCATCCTTAAGACTTGGACGTCACTGTTTGAACATTCGGTGATTATCCATGTTTGCGTTCATCTCGAGTTCCTGGAGGCCTTGGTAGCGCGCCTCGTCTCATGACCTCTTGACTCGACTGCTTCGTGTTCGGTTTTGACGCCAAACATCTGTGTTTTTGCCTTGAAGGGAAGGGAATGGCCTTTTGGCCATCCCCACACCCTACCGGCCCTCCCCTACCATCACCGGCTACACATTGGTGCCACCGGCATTGTTTTCTCAAAATCTTTGGCCGGTCGGCACTATATGTTGCTGACCGGCACATTTTTGTGCCGATGATCCCTTTGGCTGGCCGGCGTGCACCCTTTGCACCCCTGAGGCATGGTGCATGCCAGCTGTGCCAGCTGGAATGCACCATCACTCGTCCCCGTGCATGGGAGTGACCCCTTTGCACCTTTGAACCCCCAAACCTTCTAGAAGGTTGACCCTTTTGCTCAAGCTTCTTGGAGAAGCTTGGACAGCTGTCTTAGCTTCTCCAAGAAGCCAAGACCCTTTTGCACCCTTTGCCCCTTCTAGTTAGCTTCTTAGAGAAGCCTTGAGCCTTGATTTGTGCCTATATAAACACCGTCTCTCTCCCTTTGAGAGAGGTTAGCCATTTTTGAGCAAAAACCAGAGCTTCTATATCTATATATCTGTGTTATATCTCTCTCTCTATATATATTTTCCCTCTCTCTCCTCTTGTGTGTGTGTTTGTGGGCCTAAAAGTGTGGTTTTACCTCATTTTTGCACTAATACACACACCATTACACCTTAGTTCGAGATTGAGGGACTTGGAGGGTTGTTTGTTGAGTTTTTAGACTGGTTTTGATCAATAGAGGAGGGCTGCACCTCCTGTTCTTCAAGTGTTCTTCAAGGGTGAGTACTTTACTTTAGATTCCCCATTCTTGCAACAAGTTTTTACCTATCTTGCTTTGTGTTTTGAGCTTTGTGTATAACTGAAAAAAGTCTTAGATTTTCTTGCTTTTGAACTTTCATTAAGGTCATTTTGTGGTTTGAGTGCAAACTCACCCTTTTAGGCCTTATTTTGGCCTATTTGGTGCCTTTACTTTGAGCCTTATTTGCCTTGTTGCTTTGGGTCCTTTCACCACTAAAAACCAGTGGGTTTTTAGTGGTAAAGAAGGTGGTTTGAAGTCTTGTATAGGGGAGGGACACCCCTCTCCCCTTTGTCCCTCTTTTGCCTTTGTCTTTGGCTTAAAAGGGAACATGCATGCTTGCTTGTTTTTGGCACCATTTCAGAGTTTTTTTGGATGCTTTGGAGCATGTTACATCTCTTTCTAATAGTGGTTTTGTGGTCCTTAGCATGCTTTGTATACTTGCTTTGTAATCCTCCATTTTGCCTAAAAATGTGCCATGGGTTTAGCCTTGTATATCCTCATGTTTTGGCTTGACTTATTGAAGCTTTTGGCCATGATTTGTCTTGTTTTAGGTCTGTTGGCCACTGGTTTTACCATTTTTGGCATGCTTAATGTAGTTGTTTTGTATTATTGCTTGTAAGCCTTGAGGATGTGATCCATGTATATGCATTGGATAGGTTATTTAGATGATTTGAAATCATTTAATATGCTATTTCAGTCCCTATACCATATTTATATGTCCCCATTTGTCATGCCTTTCATGCTTTGAAACATTGGTCTTTTATGCCTAGGAATGGGCATTGTGCATGCTTGCATATTTAAGGCATTTGGGACTACCATGTCAAAGGTGTGTGTGTGTATTTTTGCATGCTAGAAATCTGTTTTTGGTGGCCTAATACATGCTATCAATGGTCATGATGGTGGTAGTGAAAAGCCCCTTGTTTATGCCTTGGTTTTGGGCCCATTTGCTTGCATGTTTGCATGAGTATTGGTCCATCATTTTGGGCATTTTTTTTGCCACTGTTTTGGGGAGGTTTGAGGTCTGTCCCATTATGGTTTAAGTCTACTATTGCATGCTTGAATCATGTTTGTTGCATACTTGATTAGCAAAGCCTTGTTATATGCTAGTTCTTTTACAAGAATTGTCCATGTTTGCATTATACTTTGCATCTTGCATGCCTAGTATTGCACACTAGCCATAACATGTTGCATTGCATTTGGTATGTCTTGCACTTCATGTCATGTTGCATCATTTGAGCCATGTTGTATACATGCATTCCATGTCTTGGTTTGGGGTGTCAAACCAAGTGTAAGGGTTGAGAGGAGTTCACACTACAAGTGGTGCAACTTGTCTCAACTCTTGGTCACTAAGGCCCTTGATCTATACATGATAGGGTCTTGGTCTCATTTGTGTGCTGCATGCATATTGACATTGAAATGCAATCTTGGTTCCTTAGGCTATCATGCACCAAGGTGCATAATTGATGGCCCAAGAACCAAGGGCCATGCTTCCTTGAGTCCCATGCATGATAGGAAGCATTGGCCATGCTTACATATGCTTAAAATCCCCTACCATGCACTGCCTGTCTGCTGTTGCTATCAAAACTGTCTTCTGCAGGAATTTTATGTCGACCGGCAGTATAGAGTGCCGACCGGCACGATATGGGTGGCCGACGACCTCCTAAGCAGCCGATGGAAATTTTAGCTGGCCGGTGGGCACTTCCTCCAGTCGGTGGTGTACAGCAGCATGCAAGGAAGGTGTTCTGGGACTTTGGCAATTTTTGGAAAGACAGGGCAGTAAAAACAGAAGCAGCAGTGGCATGGTACGGGTTTCCTGGGCAAGTTGGATTCGAGCATGCATCATCCGCGCATCCCGAGGCGAGGCTGTGGCCCTTTCTATTTTGCATTTAAATTATTAATTAAATTAGAAATTCTGTAATAATTTATTCTGTATTCGGACTGTACTATTTAGGACTGTATATTCTTTTGGTCCCTCCGAATGAGGGCGTATTTGTAATAAGTGTGCGTGAGTGTGTGTATATCTTCCAATCCCCATTTCTTTCTTCCCTTTTATTTACCTGCTTACGATGGTAGATTAGGGCATATTTAAATTAGCATACAGTATGATAGCATGCGTACATCCATACATTTGTCTTACGTACACCGGGCTCAGTACATCATGCTAACTGCATTGTATTCCAATTTCCAAATTGAATACTTGTTACTTGTAGCATTTCACATGCCATGCTTAGGATAGCCGAGCCTGTCTAGATTACACCATTGCATGCGATGCATTAGTCACTTAACATGAACTAGGATCATGCATATGATTACTAACTAGTTCATTGTTTTGGCACGGAGTACTAGGTGAGTTTTTACGCTTTAGCATCTCACATGCGTGTGAATGTTAACATGATAGTAGGCTTACCATGTGGCTAAATGCTTATATGAGATAAACTGTTTGAATGCCTGTGGGTGGAGGTTGGATTGTTTGAGTTGGAAAAACTCGTTGAAATTCGTGTTTTAGCCTACTTGCAAGTAGCAAATCCCAAAGCCCTTTTTCAAAACGAACGGATATGCAATGCTTATTTCCAAATTAGGGAATCTAGTCTATACTTGTTTGCCGTGCACATAACATAGTAATTCTAGGCTAGTAACCGGAATAAGAATACGCAATGTTTTCAAAAACGGATATCACGGTTAGTAGAGGCCGGTCTTCGGACTGGGCGAAAGGGGGTGCTCATAACTGACCTTCCCCGATCGTACCTAAGCTCCCGAGCCAAGACAACTTTGGTGATGACGGACACGTGGCCTTCGGCACTGAGTCAGGGTTTCCTAAATTTCCCATTTTAAAAATATTTAGGTGGCGACTCTGTATCTGGCAAAGCAGTCCATGTTTGGCACTTCTTTTCAAAATCTATTTTTTCTCAAAACGATTTGCCAGAGTTGGACTCTTTGGTTCAAATTACGAACCGCAACAAAAAAAAAAAAATGGGGAGTCCGAACTGTAGCATCCGAGGTCCCACGCGGGCGCTGTTACATACACATTCAATCAATGCAAAAACACAAGACTCTAGGACCACTACCTTATCATGAATGATCAAGGGCAATGGAGACAAAGGAGATTGGCTCATTTTCATCACTTTGAGTATGAAATGGACCAATCTACCTTGTGTTCAATATAACGTCCGATTGAACACAATGCAATGCAAACAATAATGCTTATCTTGGCATGTTTTACTTGATTCAATTCTTGTTTACACATTTTAAGTTACTAAACCATTCTTTAATTGATTTGTCTAAATGTGAAAGTCCTCTAATGAGAGAGAGGTCAATCAAAAGATGACTTAAGACATGAGAGAGACCATGCCTTTGACTAGAAGGAACCCTCAAAAGAGGGTTAAAGCCATTTAAACACAAGCCTCAATCTCAAGCTTAAACACAACTTTAGGACTAACCAACCTTCAAAACAAATAGAAAAATGAAGAAATGATGGAGGTGGTAGAATTTTAGTGCTGAAATGGCATGAGACATAAGACTCTAACATGCAAACAACTCATGTACAACATGTTAAGGGACTTAAGCATTAAAACTAGTGGAGAGCTTTACACTAGAACCATGCAACATCAAGATCAAATGGCCAAACCAACTCTGGACAGACCTCAAACATGCCAAAACAGAGGCTAAAATGTGCTGAGATGGTAGCAGGAAAAGCAAGAAAATCATGTTCATGTATTAGCTCACAAACAAGGCACAAAACACAACTCTCAGAAGTAATGAAAGAGTAAAATATGTGAGAGTGTGACTAATCTATAAGCACTGAAATCACATGTTGAATGATGCCAAAATATGCAATCATCACATTCACAACATGTTAGAGGCCTTAGAACTCAAAGCTAATAAGGGCCTTTGCACTACAACCATGCATAACAAGTCTCATATGACCAAGACCACTCAAAACAGAGTTAAAGCATGCTAAATCAGTGGCAAAAACATGCTGGAATGAAACTAACACAAGCTAGAATGATAGGCTAAATCATCAACTATGCTACGTTAGTAAGCATGATTACACTACAAGTACAAAAAGCAAGCAACAAGTGACCCAACCAGCCAAAAACGGAGTTGAAGCATGTCAAAACAAATCCAAAAACATGCTTGAACTAAGCTACAAAAGGGTAGAAAAGCATGCTCAACTATTAGGCCATCTATACATACAAACAAGATACAAGGAGGAGAGGCCACCCCCTCCTATTTTGGACCTCAAAACCAAGTTTCTACCACTGAAAAACCTCTGAGTTTTAGTGGTAGAAAGGCCAAACAAAGGGTGTTTCAAAAGCTTAGAAATATGGCTCAAAAGGCTTTACAAGCCAAAGAGCAAAGGGAGGAAACCACCCTCTAACTCAGCAAGAATCAAACAAACATTTTTAAACCTTAAAAACAGAGGTTTTTACAGTTGAAAACCAGCTCAAAAATAGTTTGCAAAGGTGGCAAAACAAGTGTGCAAAACAAGCTTGAAGGGTGAGTCTTATACCTCTTGAAAGGAAGACAACACTTAAGCAACAATCTGAGCTTAAACCACTTTCTAGAGCTGAAAAGAAGCTCCAAGAGAGCTTCAAGTAACCTTAGCCCAAAGATGAACCACTCTTGTTAAGGGTTGATAGGTTGAAAATTGAGGTATGCAAGCCTTTAAGCACAAAAGCTCTAGAGATAGAGAAATCTAGAGAGAGAGGCTCCCAAACTTTTGCTAAATTGTTCTAACCTCCAAAACAATAGAGAAGGCTCTCTATATATAGAATAATGCAAGCTCAAGTTGAAAATATCCCAAAACGGACAGCTGCAACAGCTGGAGAACAAATATCTACCAAAATCTACTTTTTTGCATTAATGGCCGGCACTACTTCACTGATGGACGGCACATGACCATTGTTGGCCAGCATGGATCACTATTTGATGGTAGGGGGTCGGTAAAGGCCATTCATGGCTGGCACATGGCTAGAAAAGCCCATTTATGGCCAGCATCCTCCACCTCTGGTTGGCCAGAAAAATATGCTTTTTGGGCCCGACTTCAATCGGACATAACTCCTTCATCTGGACTCCTTTCTAGGTCATTCTTGAGCCTAAATTGAATCACTTGAATTCTTCTTTCCAATGGTTCAGCCTCACATCAAAATTCCAACTATGCAAAAAGTTATGCCTCTTTTAGTGAAAACTGCTCAGTTTCGATCCTATCCCGATTCATGCCTAACTTTTCCTCAACTAGTTTTCTTCTCTCCTCTCCCATTTTCTTCAACTCCAAACCCTTAAATAAGGTGTTTTGAAAGATTTTTCAAAGACTTCACCTCTCTTTCATTCATTTCCACTTTGTCCTTGCTCGGTTTACCGAAAAGCGCAGCATTTAACGAAATGCGAGCCTCGGAACATCGTAGAATCATTTTCAAAAAATATTTTGAAAGAGAAGGTTTTAAGGTCTAAAAATCATTTTAGTCAAAAGGATTTGGGCCAAAAAGAGGTGTGAAGTTTGGATTTGATGCCTTTCTTGCCGAAGAAATCAAACATTTGCACTGCACAACTTTCATCACCAAGTAAACAATCAGTAGCATCCAAGTCTGAAGGGCGGTCAAAAATGGGGTGTCTACAGGTAATTTAATTAACCAAATTCGTTATTATCAAGCAACCAATATGAAACTACAACTCAATGGTTCACAATTCAATACATTCATCAATCCAACACTTTTATTTCTTGCCATTTTACGGAACCACGTCCGAGGGAACTGGCACCCATAAATATATAAGATTTTGGGACTTTCACCCTAGATACTCTGGCCAACTTAATTATCAATAGAGTCCATCCCCTATCTCCTCCCAAATAATGGAGTACATCCCCTATCTCCTCCCAAACAATGATACATATACAATGTATTTAAACACTTTGTCATATACAATGACTAATCAGAACACATATTCAATGGTTTAATCAAACCGTTGTATTCAATGACATAATTCAATTGATTAGTTTCAATCCTCCTAATTCTCATGCAGTTTCTACAACAATCATAGCTATCCTCCATCGATAGCCCAGAACAAATATATCTAAACAGATAAAAAAATCTATCAATAGATAATTTATCAAATTCCATAGGTGAATGATTTATCAAATCCAACTACGCCCTTTATTTACACATCCTACCAATTTCATTATTCAAACAAAATGATTATTTAATTCAAATTAGGGAAATCTTCTCCCTTTCACAAATATTACACCCAAGACCAAATTTCACTAATTATACCCAAGCAATATCATGTTCAAGACCTCTTATACACATATGGTACCAAATATGGAAAACCCCTCTTTCAAATATCAAAACCCTAACCATAACTTCACCCAAATCTTCCCAAATCCCACTATTTATACAAAATGACAAATATCTAGGTTAAAGCTCATATTAAAGAGTAGAATATCCCTACCTCAAATGTAGAGCTCAAAAAGGACGAAGGAGAAACTTGAAGATGCCCAAAACTCAAACTTTTTCGGATCAAATGGAAGCCCACGCAAAACTCTATCTTTTTGTAGTGATCCCGATTTCGATCATTCTTTCATGTTTTGCCACTTTGACTGGGTCGGTCGGGGATCTGATATTTTAGATCATTCGAAGTTGCTTGTCCGCTTGAGCGGCTGTTTATGCGCCCAAGCGAAGAATGTTTGGTTTTAGAAGTTTAACCTGTCTGCAAAAGTACTAGGTTAGTGTATTTGACGCTCGAGCGGGGAATTTCACGCTCGAGCGGACCCTGTTCTATTAGTTCGTGAATCTGATATTTCATATCACTTTTTCAGTCCTTTCTTTCTCTAAAACTCTCCAGATTTCCAGATCGGGAGCTGTTCTATCTAGAAGTCATCTTTTCTCTTTGATTTCTCCAAATCCATTGGGATTTAGACCTAAGTTCTTCACCAGAGTTGGTTATTATCTCAAGGGCTTCATTGTGTACGGTAAAGATCGAGTTTTGACACCACTGATTTTGGGGGTTTCATCTCATTTCTTCTTCAAAACTTCAGGTAGGGATTTTCTTAGAGTAATATATATATTTTTACAAGATCTAGATGATTTTTGAAATCATCCTTCGATAGATTTGAAAATTGATTGTTAATTCAAGAAGTTGAGCGATTTTGAAAGTGGGTTTGTCTCTTGCTCTTTTAAAATGATCTCATGGGTTTTGATCTTCGTTGGTTGAAGAAAAGATGATTTTGAAAAGTTTTGTTTCAAAATATTTGAGTTGTATAATTTTGGTGAGAAAACCTAGAATTTGGGGAATTTTTTTTAAAGAGATTGAAAATCCATGAATGATATTGTTATATTTATTTTGGGTGTCAAAATAATGAATGTTTGGAAAATTTCTTATTTTTATTTATATAAATGATGAATTTCAAGGAATATGAGAATTGTTGTTCAAAACGTTGAAATAGTTTTGAAATGACTAATTGTTAAGGATACTTGAGAAGAGGGAATTGTGTTATTCCTTGGATGATGAATTGGAATAAAAGTATTTATATTCATGTTGTGTTATTGGCATATCGATTCATTTGAATACATTAAACTTTGAAAGTTGATTTAAAAACTTGCATTGAGAAAAGAATGTTGAGAAACAAGTTTCCATGAATTGGTTTTGGGGTAAATACGATGGTAAGTCTTGACAGGTGGTGTAGATGAAATTGAATAGGTATCGAGCCTTCCAGTTAATACTGGTAAAAATAACATATTATAGTTGTTGAGCCTTCCAGTCAATGCTGGTAAAAATGACAAATTGGTAGTACTTGTATAGTCTACTTGCAGACACCAACCTAGGGATTACCAGAGTCGTATTTATAGCCCTTGAAATAAATTGTTAAGTTTTGAACAAATGAAATTGCATGATATCATTGAGCATGATGGTTTTCAAAAGATGAAAATGTGATTTATCTTCAAAAAAGGCATAGCATAGCATGTGCATTTCATCTCTTGAGACTTGTATAAAATGTATATACTTTGTTAAGAATTTCCTACTAGGCTTTATGCTCACCCTACGAGATTTTTACGCAGGAAAAGATATGGTGATCCCATTTAACTAGGGGCGTAGAAGTATGTGTGTTGGGAGTACAATGCTCTCATTTTTCTGTGACTCTATGTGTAAGCCAATGGCTGTGTTTGTGTGGGTTTGAATAATCATTTTGTGTAACCAGGCTCAAGCCTTGGAAACTTGTAAATCCTTGGGGGTATTTATTTGTTTATTTACTTGTTGTTGGATTAATGTATTGTTGCATGAAGAACTATTGTATCATGTAATGTAAGTTTGGAGATTTATATTCAGTTTTCCTTGAAAGAGCCATGATTGTTGTATTATCATTTGGGTTAGAAATTTGGGACGTTACACTTTTTAACAAAGGGAGTAGGGTAGAGAGACCCAAGATCATAGAGTATTTGTAGAGAGAGTGTGTGTTTTAGAGAGAGAGATAGCCGGATTAGGGATTTGGGGTGAGAAGAAACCAAAAAGTGACCTAAAATAATGCTACTCCGAACTGATATATGCAATTCTCGCTCAAGCGAAGGAGTCGTCGCTTGAGCGACCAGACACAGTGGTGACCTTGCTTAAGCGCAATAAGCGTCTCTTGAGCGTAGAATGTAAAGTTTTAGGTCTGCCACCAACGCAGACGCATGCTCGAGCGTAAGAAGTCTCGCTCGAGCGAAGAAACAATTTCACAAGGCTCGCTCGAGCGAAGCACTCCACTTTTCCAGAAAAGCTGCGTCTGGGAAAAGACCTGAGGACTGTCAATCCTTGCTCAAGTTTAAGAACCCTCGCTCGAGCGATGAAGCAGATTACACAAGGCTCGCTCGAGGGAAAGAAGCCTTGCTCGAGTGAAGAAGCCAAAATCTGGGCAACAACATTCTAGACCAACTAACAACCAACCTGTTCGAAACATGCCCAACATAATCCAAAACTCAAATACAAAGAGTCAAAAGAGAATAACAAGACAAGGATATGATATCCAACCACGGAACCGAAGTCCGGGACACAAAGAATGTTGGGGCAAAACCGGGATCGCTATAGTAGAGGGTGTGGAATTGCGCGGTTAGGTGTCGAGCCTTCCAGTTTGCTGGTAAAAATGACAGTGGTAGTGCATTAGGGCCTACTTACAGACACTCACCTAGAGATTCACAGAGCCTGTATTCATGTAACAGATATGGTTTAAAATGGAAATGGTTTTATATATGTCATTGCATCTCAGAATTGCATGCTTCATAAAAAGAGAGATAAATTGTTTTATCATGAGCACAGCATGAGCATACTCCTCTTTAGTCTTGTCATGGCTCATATGTTATATAGTATATCTCTACTGGGTTGTGGTTCACCCTATAAGGGAAACCATTTCAGGTATAGGTGCTATGCCTCCGCCAAGGCATTGACTTGGGAGGACTCAGAGCTGGGGCTTTATTTTTGTTTTATTGTTATTTGTTGAATGTAATCCCAGGGCTGTATTTGCGTTGAGTTGAAACTCCATTTTGTGTAACCAAGAATGTTCTTGGATAAATTTGTAAGCCTGTAGGGCACTTATTATCTGTTTGGCTTCCGTTTCATACTTGTTGGAAAATGTATGCTTGGGATTGGAACTGGGGCATGGTGATGTGAATAGCATGTATTTGGCATTTGGGATTTAATGGAAATGGATGTATGGAACAGTTAACTTTATATATATATATGTGTGTTTTTCTATCATGTGGGATTTGTAGCATAAATAGATATACCCTGCCCAATTTTTGGGGCGTTACAGCTCGATACATGTAATATATCATTTTCACCAATATTAACTGGAAGGCTCGACACCTATCATCTACACCACTTTTCAAGACTTACCACCCTATTTACCCCAAAATCATTTCATAAAAACTTGTTTCCCAACATTCCTTTCTCAATGCAAAGTTTTCAAATCAAATTTCAAAGCTCATCATTATCAAATGAATTGATATGCCAATGCAATGATGAATAATACAATGCAATATTTCTTCCATTTTCAATACTTCCACACAATATTCCCATTGTGATCCAAATTCTCATTTTTCATTTCAATATAATTTCTCAAGATGAATATAAATACTTTTATTCCAATACATTCATGGGACAACAAAATTCCCACACTTAAAGTAATCTCAACCATTTAGTCACTTCAAGACTATATCAACATTTTTAATAACAATTTCCAAAATTTCAACAATTCTCATATTCCATGAAAACCACCATTTATATGTAAACAAATAAATAATTTATCAAATATCATTTATTTTGGCACACAAAATAAATATAACATCTTTAAAGATTGTCAACATCTTTCTTAAAAATCCCAAATTTCTAAGTTTTCTTACCAAAACCACTCATCTTTATTTATTGAAAAAAAGTCACCAAAAATATCTCTCTTCAATCCTCATAGTTCAAAACCCTCAATTTCTATTTTAAAAGGAACAAGAAAGTAAACCCACTTAAAAAAAAATCACTCATCTTTTTGAATCAACAATCAATTTTCAAAACAAATCAAAGGATGGTTTTGAAAACTATCTAGATCTTGCAAAAACATATATATAACTATATTTCAACATAACCATTTTTCATGCCAAGCTATTTAAAGAGCTAATATTTTTACCAACTTTTCTACCAATAACAATTTCACAACTTTTTTTAAAATTACTTAACCAACATGATATTTACATCAAAAATTATGAAATATGTCCAATAGTAACATTTTCAAGATTATGAGTTTGAAAGTCCACATTTCACACTTTTATTTTCATAAAAATGAATACAACTTAATCATCAACATATCATCTTTTATAAAATATCATGAATATAACACTTTTAGAGTTTTTAATCCCAAAGCAACTCTATAATTCCTACTTAAACATTTACTCCATATTCCTCAATATTAATTTATTTTTCTTCTCAAAAATAAATTTCAAATTAAAGATAAAAAAAAATTTAACTTTATATTTCTCAAAGTAAATCATCTAATCATAATATGATGTAGAGACAATCCATACAACTATTAAATTTTATTTTCGAATTTCTTTGTAAAATTATCAACACAAAATGATTTTTCCAAATCAATCTCAAAATGTCAACATTCTTAATATTTCAACATAATTTTTCTTCCAAAAATTACTAAACAAAAATCTCAATATATATATATATGCAATACCTCTTATAATAATATATTTTCTCAAAATAACTCTAACATAGCTTTAATGTAAAAATATGAAGAAAGTCCCTACCTCAAATAATGAAGAAAAGCAGATCTGGAAGGCAAATCTTGCCTGATCATGAATTTGAGACTATCATTGCAAAGATCACGACGGACTCTTCAACTTTCATTTACAACACTTTAACAAAATCTCACTTTAAGGATTCCCATTTGAAACTCAAATGCTAAGCCAACAATGGAGGCCGAGAGAGAAAGAGAGAGACGAAGCTCTCTGCTAAAAAAAAAAAAAAAAAAGGAAAAGTTTGATGGGGAAAAGGGAAGGAAAGGGGTGGGGGACAATCCCACATGGTTCCTCACACAATCCAACACCAAAAATTAGTATATAATACATTATAAAATATCTGAAAATTTTATAATATAAATTATAAAATGATATAATTTTTCTCACCACAAATATAACATTTTTGTACATCACAAAATATAATATTTTGTTCACTACCAAAAATATACCCAATTTCATTCTTTATAAAATATATAATTTTTCACCATATGATACACACCATAAAATCAACTAGTAAATATTGATTATAATCCTATATAATAAATAATAACAACTCCTAAGGTGATTACTACCAATCACCTAATTAAAAAGGACCAAACAGTTAAATATGAGTCATTAAACAAACTCAAATTAAATTAAATCTAAATTATGGGTCTCACCCATAAGTCAAACATGGTTCAATTATATACAAAAATAGTCCCAACAAATTTATCTCAAATCCTAGTCCGAACACTCAAAACTCAATTTCAAATTCTGCTATAAATTAAACTGAACACCAATCAATCCATGAATTTTCATAAAATAATAACTCGTCATTTAATTCTGAAATGTTTATCCAACGCGCTAGACTCATATGGAAACAACATATAAAAATTTCATAATGTTTTGAGATCGGGAACTATTTTTAAAAAATACAAAACTGAAATATTTTCGCACAGAATTTACACAACAATAACATTCGAAAATTTGCTCAATTAAATTATGCATTGGCTATTTCAAAAAAAAAAATTTCTAGGTCATTACACTAAATATATTAGTCGCCTAAAGTGTGATTGTGTTTTAGCTACTAAAAGTTTAGTCGCCTAAAATCTCACATTTTTCGCTATTAAACTTTTAGTCGACGATAGTGTTGTTGTTGTTCATCAAAAAAATTTTGGCCAAAAAATTGTCATGCCCCGAAACAAATGCCATAAACCGATTCCCAACATTATATACATAATGACATAACAAAATAGTAATATTTCATTAATTAGAGTTGGTATACAAAAGATGACACATACATTATACATTCATAAATGATTCATCCTGAATTTACAACATGTGTTACAAGTAGTAATAAGAAATAAAAGTAAAACAGATATTTCATATGCCCTACAGGCATACATCTTTCCAAGACTATACTTGGTTACAACAAAATGAGTCAGAAGCTCAATGCAAATAAAGCCCTAGGATTGTACAAAAGTTATACACAAAATAAACGAAAATGAGCCTTCCGCTCCACAATCCTCCCAAGCTCAGTCCTTGGCGGAGGCATATCACTAGCACCTAGAAATGGTTTTTCCCAATTAGGGTGAGCCAAAGCCCAGTAGAAATAATCTAACACAACGTATGAATCTTAACAAAGATATAAGCATGATATGCAAGTACAATGCCTGTGATAAAATCATTTATAATTTACAAGGTTATAATATGCCCAATTTTATATCTCATTTCATTATTCATATCCAATACTGAGGATACA
Source organism: Camellia lanceoleosa (assembly GCA_025200525.1). Taxonomy (NCBI): domain Eukaryota; kingdom Viridiplantae; phylum Streptophyta; class Magnoliopsida; order Ericales; family Theaceae; genus Camellia; species Camellia lanceoleosa. The sequence goes on along the minus strand of CM045763.1, from coordinate 102,259,968 downwards.
ACTCATTAGGTCTCAAATTGATAGAGTTATCATACAAACTCATTCATTTGTCATTTTACGAAAATTTTGTCCTCAGGATCAACACCCATGTATACAAAAGGTTTTCGGGACTTTCACCCTAGATACACAGGCTAGCTTAATTTGCTAGAGTTCATCCCCTTTCTCTTCCCAAACATGGAGTACATCTCATTTCTTCTCCCAAACATCATACATATACAATGTATTAAAACACAATCATGTTCAATGACAATCAATAAGCGATTAGTTTCAATTCACCTAATCCTCATGCAATTTCTACAATAATCATAGCTATCCTCCACCGATAGCCCGAAACAGATATTTCTAAACAGATATACAATCTCTAAAACAGATAAATTATCCAAATTTCCATAGGTAAAAAGTAATACATATCAAAATCCACCATTTATATAAGCATTCATCCACCTTCATATTTCTAATACCAATTTCATTTAATTATACAAAATAACTGTTTGAAACATTTTAGGGCAAAACTCCATTTTCATCCAAAACCCAACCTAGGTGCCAAAATCAACAAATTCGACACAACACATCCTCATATCTACATTCATAATCATTTTCAACATCATTATTTGAAAACCCCTCTTTTGATTTTAAATCAAAACCCTAGTTTTGTCTAAAATCCTCTAAATCCCAACATTATTTACACAACAACAAATAACTAAGTTAAAAATCATAGGAGAGTGTAGAATGTCTCTATATCAAAGTTAGAAGACGTGCAAAGCAAGGAGAAAACTTTAAAGACGCCAAAACTGACTTTTGTTCAGATCAAAATGGAGCTCTTGAGATGCTCTACCTTTTTCCCAAAGACACTAGGGTAGAGAAACCAACGAATCTAGGTGAAAATGTTGAGAGAATGTGAGTTTTAGAGAGAGAGACTCTAGATCTAGGGTTTTGGAATGAAAAGAGAGGAAAAAGTGATGTAGAATGAGGCTGCTATGAACTGATAGATGCACAGTCTGCTCGAGCGCAAGAAGTGACGCTCAAGCGTCAGACATAATAAGTAGTTTCGTTCGAGCGCAAGAAATGACGCTCGAGCACAGAATGCACATTCCCAGTTGTTTTGCAAACAACAGACCAATACTCGAGCGCAAAAAGTGCCACTCGAGCGTAGAATACACTCTCCTAGTAGTTTTGCAGACCTGTAGAAGTACTGAAAGTTTGCAAAAGCCACTCAAGCGTAAGAAGTGCCACTCGAGTAGAGGAGCAAATTCTAGGCAACAAGAGGTTTGAAAATTAAGTAACCAACCTGTTCTAAACACAATCATGACACTTCAATACTGAAACTCAATGAGAAATAAGGGGAAAAGGACAAAAATAACAATACAAAATCAGGAAACTGGAGTTCAGAATACAAGATAGGTCAGGTCCAAACCAGAATCACTATAATATCCCCCCATAAAGAATTTTGTCCCAAAAATTTCAATCAAGTTTTAAAACTGAGCTAAAACCAATTACAATAATGATAATCATTCAATTCCATCATCATGACCCATTCTCCGGTCATTCAATCTAATCAACAAGATAAACAAATTTTCAATACTTAATACACAATTCATATTTCCAAAACATATACAATGTTTATATTAAACCCGTGTTTCCAAAACATAACAACATATACAGTGTTTTCATATTCTCAAAACATATACAATGCTTTCATATTTTATTAACATAATCAAAATTCGAATACGTGTTCAAACATCAACAAATAAGTCCGGATACTTTTCATGGACTTCCAAGTCACGTTCCCAAGTTGCTTCCTCAATCTCGTGATGTTTCCACAATACTTTAACTAAGGTAATCGTCTTGCTGCACAAGACTTGGTCCCGGGTATCCAAGACTATCACCGGTCTCTCCTTATACGGGGCATCCTCATCTACGTCTAAGTCGGTCTAATCCAACACATGCGATGGATCCGGCTCATACTTCTGAAGCATGCTAATATGAAACACATCATGAACTCCGTAAAAGCTATGCTGGCAAGGCCAAACGATAAGCTACCTCTTCGATCCCCTCAAGGATCTCAAAAGATCCAATAAATCTAGGGGATAACTTCACACTCTTTCCAAACCTCATCAAACCCCTCCTAGGTGATATCTTCAAGAATACATGGTCTCTCATCTCAAAAGACAATGGTTTCCTCCTATGGTCGGCATAACTTTTTTGGCAACTCTGGGCAGCAACCAACCTGTTACGGATAAGTGCAACTTTCTCCATCGTTTCCTGAACTAACTCTGGACCCAACATAGGTGCATCACCCACCTCAGCCTAACACATAGGGGATCTACACCATCAGCTATACAAGACCTCAAACGGTGCCATGCCAATACTCAACTGAAAGTTATTGTTATAGGCAAACTCCACTAAGGGCAAGTGCCTCTCCTGCAAACCCTTAAAGTCAAGGACACAACCTCGAAGTATATCCTCTAAAATCTGAATGGTGAGCTCAGATTGCCCGTCAGTCTAAGGATGATACGAGGTGCTAAAGGTCAGTCTTGTGTCGACTTGGTCAACCGGTCAACTACCACCCAACTTGTATCACTACCCCGTTGAGTCCTCGGAAGGCCCACAACAAAATCCATCGTGACATGTTCCCATTTCCGTTCGACTATAGGCAAGGGTTGCAAAAGACCCGCTGGTCTCTGATGCTCGGCTTTCACTTGTTGACAAGTAAGGCACCTCGATACAAATATGGCTACATCTTTCTTCATACCCCTCTACCAAAACTAGCGACTAAGATCGTGATACATCTTTGTGCCTTCCAGATGCACCGTAAGGCGTGAATGGTGAAATTCTTGGAGTACTTCCTCTCGACAAGACTCCGACACGAATAAACGGTCATGGTATCTCACACTCAGGTCGAGATGCACATTTAAGCCTCTCTCTACCTTCTCACTGGAGATCTTCTCCCAGAGGGATTCCACCTCAAGGTCACCCCTATGTGCTTCTATCACTCGGTTCACAGGTGTAGGTTGTGCAACTACTGAAAACAAGGTTGCAAACTCAACGGACTCACTAAGATGCACGTCAAACTCCCCAATATTACCCAACATCTCCCATTTCCTGATGATAACACTAGCCACACTACCAATGGATTTCCTACTCAACGCATCTGCCACAACATTGGCCTTCCTCAAATGATAATGTAACTCAAAATCATAATCTTCTATAAACTCCATCCACATCATCTGCCTCAAATTTAAGTCTTTCTGTGTAAATAGATATTTCATACTCTTATGATCATAATCTTCTATAAACTCCACCATTTATATAAGCATTCGTCCACCTTCATATTTCTAATACCAATTTCAATTAATTATACAAAATAACCATTTGAGACATTTTAGGGAAAAACCCCATTTTCGTCCAAAACCCAACTTAGGTGCCAAAATCAACAAATTCAACCCAACACATCCTCATATCTACACTCATAATCATTTTCAACATCATCATTTGAAAGCCCTTTTTTTATTTTAAATCAAAACACTAGGTATGTCTAAAATCCTCCAAATCCTAACATTATTTACACAACAACAAATAACTAAGTTAAAAATTATAAGAGAGTGTAAAAAGTCCCTACCTCAAAGTTAGAAGATGAGCAAAGCAAGGAGAAAACTTCAAAGATGCCGAAACTGACTTTTGTTCTGATCAAAATGGAGCTCTTAAGATGCTCTACCTTTTTCCCAAAGACACTAGGGTAGAGAAACCAACGGATCTAGGTGAAAATATAGAGAGAATGTGAGTTTTAGAGAGAGAGGCTCTAGATCTAGGGTTTTGGAATGAAAAGAGACGAAAAAATGATATAGAAGGAGGCCACTGCGAACTGATATACGCACAGTTTGCTCAAGCACAAGAAATGTCGCTTGAGCCCAAAAGGCACACTCCCAATAGTTTTGCAGACAACAGACCAACGCTCGAGTACAAAAAGCGTCGCTTAAGTTGAGCCCACTCAAGCGCAGAAAGAACTGCCAGAGTATAGAATACACTCTCCCAGTAGTTTTGCAGACCTACAAAAGTACTGAGAGTTTGCAAAGCCAGCTCAAGTGCAAGAAGTGTTACTTGAGCGGAGGAGCAAAATTTTGGGCAACAAGAGGTTTGAAAACTAAGTAACCAACCTGTTCTAAATAAAACAACAATACGAAATCATGAAACCTGAGTCCAGAATACAAGATGAGTCGAGTCCAAACTAGAATCACTAGAAAATATTTTAGTCGCCAAATGTCAGGTTATTTTTGGCTACTAAGCTTTTAGTTGCCTAAAGTGTGGTTTTATTTTTGGCTACTAATTTTTTAGTCACTAAAAGTTTGACTTTTTTTTGCCTACTAAGCTTTTAGTAGGCAAATATTTTGTGTTTTGCCTACGAAACATTTAGTCGGCAAAAGTCTAAGATTTTTTGCTACTAAACTTGTAGTCGGCAAATGTGTTTTGTTTTTTGGCTACAGAATATTTTAGTCGCCAAATGTATGTTTTTTATTTTTTATTTTTATAGTTTTAGTCGCTTAATGTCTACTTTTTGTTGGCAGTAAGCTTTGTAGTCGCCATAATTGTTTTCCGATATTTTTTTATTTGTTTTTAGCTACTAACATTTTAGACACAGAAATATGTACTTCCTTTTTTACTACAAATTGTTTAGTCGCCAAAAAAATGCTCTAATGTTTTATCACAAAATTCTAATTTCTCCACAACCTGTCTGTATTCCGTGCAACTTGTACTATGTATATGAACAAAACAATGCATATTTTATCAATCATTCCACAACTTAAAATTATCAATCATTCTATAATCCATATTACTTCCAACCATCCAAAAATGAATAACTTTAAATGTATATATTCCATACAAACCAACTAGTGTCCAAACTAAAATTATATTTCCATACAAAAATCGAACCCTCCAAAAACAAAAAATATATTTATTACCATGCGATATGGTCATTTGGCGTGGTACAAATTGTAACGCCCTCAAAATAAACCCATAAATCATGCATTCATTACATCCATAAACTTAAGAGAGTAAAACATAATGCCATTCATCAGAGTATTCTTACAAAATATATTATATATTGACAACAAAAGTAAATGCCCTATAGCCTTACAACTTTTCAAGTCAACACTTGGGTTTAAGAAAATAGAGTTCTAACTCATTACACAAAATAAGCCCTTGGCTTGATATACATGTAATACAAAAAAGATAATCACAAAAAGATAAGCCTTCAACTCCTACGACCCCCCAAGCTAAGACCTTGGAGGCGGCACATCACCTACACTTGAAAATGATGCCCCATATAGGGTGAGCCAACGCCCAGTAGAGATATGCTAAACATAATATGAGCAATAACTAAAACATCGACATTTGATAAATGTTTAACTGATAAAAACCAACATATAGTACCATCCAATTCCATAATCCTTTACTTATCCAATTCTCAACTTATAAGCACGGCTCAGAACCTGGCCAAACGACTTAAATGAGACTACATCTCATGTCAACAATACATCAAACTGTCATTTTACGGAAATTATGTCCGCAGGATTCGGCACCCATGTATAATCATTTTCTAGTTGCCATTTTACGGAAATTCCATCCGCGGGACTCGGCACCCATGTATAAATGTTTTTTAATTGCCATTTTACGGAAATTTCATTCGCGAGACTCGGCACCCATGTCTAATATTTTCGAATTGCCATTTTACGGAAATTTCATCCACGGGACTCGGCACCCATGTCTAATATTTTCGAATTGCCATTTTACAGAAATTTCACCTGCAGGACTCGGCACCCATGTATTCAAGTACTTATCATATACAATGACCAATCAATACACATATTCCCTGTATTGTTCCAACCGTCATACTCAATGACCTACTCAAATTGATTGGTTTTAATTCACCTAATCATCATGCAGTGTCTACAACAATCAAGACTATCCTCCATCGATAGCCCAAAACAATTATTTCTAAACAGATAATAAATGCATCAATAGATAAATTATTAACAATCCTCTAAGGTGAGTGATTACTAAATCCAACTCCACCATTCTACTACAAAATGAGCCAATTTCATTATTCCCAACTCAATTTCATATTCCCATAACATTCCCAAATTAATTATATAAATTAATTCATAACAAAAATTAGGGTTTTCCTTCCTCTTTTCTCAACATTGACCCAAGGTCCAAATATTAACAACTAACATCATTAACCTCATTTCAAGACCCAAAATTACACATGTATTGGTCAAATTAACAAAACCCCTCTTTATTCATTTAGAAACCCTAACATTCAAAATTACCCAACATCAACATTAAATCGAAATGACCAAAAGCTTATGTCAAAGATCATATATATGAGTAGTTATCCCTACCTCAAGAGATGAGACCAAATGGAGAAGATGAAGAATTTCGAAATGCTCCAAACCCAAAGATTTTCGGATTGCTAGGTAGCCCACACCAAGCTCTACACTTTTGATAAAGGGACAAGGGTGGAAGATCACTCAAACTAGATCAAACCTAAGAGAAGTTTTATTCTAGAGAGAGGAGCTCTCTAATAGAGGTTTTGAAAAGTAAGAGAGAGAAAGAATGTTGAAAAGTGATCGAAAAAGTGAAATCCCGAACTGATATAAAAACAGGTCCACTCGAGCGTGGGATTCCCCGCTCGAGCGTCAGACACAGACTTACGCTCGAGCGTCAAAAGCACCGCTCGAGCGCTGGATGCACACCTCCAAAAGTTTTGCAGACGATGGTCCCCGCTCGAGCGTAAAAGTGGACGCTCGAGCATCCGAAGACCTACAAACCAAAATACTGAGAGATGAAAAATCACGCTCGAGCGGAGAAGCAAAAACAAAGGGCCCGCTCGAGCGTCAAAATTTTCGCTCGAGCGCGAAAGCCAAAAACTGGGCATCAACACTTGGTTTCCAAATCCAATCAACCTCTTTCAAACCTGCCCAATACAACCCAAGACTCAAATACAAAGAGTAAAGGATGGAAATGAGAATAAGATAATAACACATCCACGGAACCGAGTCCGGAATACAATAAATAAAGAAGGGGAAACCGAGATCGCTATAACCTCCCTCCCTTAAGGAATTTCGTCCCCAAAATTAGACACAAGTTTCAAAAACATGCGTTCTCAATTCTCAACAATATTACAATTCAATATTTATCAACCTGACTCATCACCGGTCAAACCATCCCTTCTCAAGGGGCAATTTACAACAAAAGTTCCAACATGCATTATCAACATGCATTTCCTTGAAATTCACCAATTTCAGTAGATATTCTGCAATTCACTTACATAATCAATGCCAATAATATATTTGCATTTCTAAAACAAAATTAACGTATGCAATGTCAAAATAAACTTCCATTTCAAGGCAAGTTCTATACTACTTCCATAAACCGAAACATTTACAATGTTTTACAACTTAAGACATATTCAATGCTCTCAAAGTTCATCAATACAACAAAATACAAAACATATGCTCAAACATCCACAAACAGATTCGGATATTTCTCTCGGATATCCAACTCACGTTCCCAAGTGGCTTCCTCCACTCTGTGATGTTTCCACAAAACCTTCACCAAGGGTATCTTCTTGTCTCGCAAGACTTGTTCTCGCCTATCCAAGACCCGCACCAGTCTTTCCTCACACGAGGCATCCTCATCTACCTCTAAGTCGGTCCAATCCAATACATGCGACGGATCCGGCTCGTACTTCCGAAGCATACTAACATGAAACACATCATGCACTCCGGACAATTGCGGTGGATAAGCTAAATGGTAGGCAACCTCGCCAATCCTCTCAAGGATCTCGAAAGGGCCAATAAACCGAGGGGACAACTTCCCTCCCTTCCCAAACCTGACCCCGTGGGTTAAGGACATAACCAGCCAGTAATGAAGGGATCACCTACGGCGTTGAACCAAACCAAATGTATTTTAACAGAGTTAATGGGGGCCAAACGGAAGCAATTTAAAACTTTGTCCATAGAGCCGGGCTTACATGGCACACCATAACAAACCATACATGTGCATAGTAATAACTCACAACAAAATATGTACTACATAAGGTTCTGTACATACAGGATCATATAAGTCTAAGTCAACCCATCACGACTATAAACAACAGATGCAAAGTCTTTGCCAAGATGGCAGAATATGAATACATAACAAAAGGGCGAAGACTGGTCTCGTGCGTGAGACACAAGGGCTAACTCTCCCAAAACCTTTGTTGTCCCACATAGACTTCACTAGGGCTGGGTTTGGACTTCTCTTGGCTCACCTACAAACACACGAATGAGCGTGAGCGAAAGCCCAGTGAATAATATCAATTAAGGAAGCTATACAGACAATATGTAGAACAACATGCTTCAAACGGCCTTAGGCCTAATTCATATTTCTATTTAACATATATACACAATTTAGGTCAAGTGGCTGCGGTTCCAAACAAACTGGCCTTTGGCCCATTCAAACTTTCATTTGTGTCAAAACGGCCTTTGGCCCATTCAGATGACAAACTGGCCTTTGGCCCATTCATTCGTTCATGTCGAAACGGCCTCTGGCCCATCCATTCATGTCAAAACGGCCTCCGGCCCATTCATTTAGGTCAAAACGGCCTCTGGCCCACTCATTTGGTATAGCAAACATTGTCCACCAATCGAATCAATGAACTTATAAAACTTACATAGAAGTAAGCAGTTGGACATCAACATATTTCAGATATCTTTGTTAAGATATTACTCACAGTGATCAGTTGGTTGGTTTGCCCTGGAGCTCGACCCTATACATTCCATGAAAACAAAAAGGTCACAAACAACTCAATTCGTTCTTAAATCCACATAGTCCTCTTTAGGCTTCATTCTTATCTCTTTAACTCATTTGTAATGCTCAATGCATGCCTAAGAGTGCTTGCAAGCGAAAGAGAACGGAAAACGGAACACAGAATGCAATTTCAAAATTTCAGAAAACAGGGTCCTCGCTCGAGCGGACCCTTGAGGCCTGCAAAAGTACTGGACATGTCAAAATCATGCTCGATCGCGAACTCTAGCGCTCGAGCGGAAAGCCTCTCTGCATGGCTCCCCGCTCGAGCGTGAACTTCTCCTGCTCGAGCGGACACCATGTCTGCAGAAAATACTGGGAGCACGAAATTCACGCTCGAGCGGCGGTTTCCCCGCTCGAGCGGACATCAAAATTCTGGAAAATCTAGAACATGTTCTTGAGCTTCAATTTGATGTTCAAAGGTTCCAAATGCATGATTTTGACTCAAACTTCACATATACATATTCCAACATGGTATAAACACCAAATTACAACACAATGAAGCTCAATTTCACAATTTAATCACAAGCATGTCCCAATTTACACCAAATTCCTTACCAACATAATAATTTCATGCATTTAACACTTACACCCTTGTGGATTGTACATGCATGTGGCAAATTACTCTCATTCTCAACTTGGATGATGAAGAGAAGGTTAAAATAAGAGCTTTAATCAAAATCTCCTATGGATTATACATTTTGTGCTCAAACATGCAATTTCAAAATAATTCTTCACATGCATGTGCATATGGACTACCAAATCAACAAAACCAACTCAAATCATGTTAACTCTTACTCTTGATCACCCAACTAGCTTGAATACACAAAATCACAAGTCAACCTATGAACGAAGGGGTGATTACTCACCTAGGAGCTTAATCCTTACAATTTATGGTAAATTCTTGGGTGTGCCTTCAAGATCACCAAGCTTTGAGGCCAAAACTCCAATTTCCTTCACTCTCTTTCTCTCTCTAGCCGACCCTCTCCTTTTCCTTAGAGTTTATAATCAGCCAAGTCAAGCTAAAGAAGAGAAATTGAGTGTGTAGGGCTCACATAAAAGCCCCTCTTGTTATATTATTTTAATATATAATAATAGAGTACAGGGGCTGGCGGAAGCCAAAACAGTAATAAGAAGATGTCCAATGAGCTGTGACAGTCTGTATGCAAAAAGACTTTCCATAACATATTTACATCCATAAATAGTACATACATTTACAACCGTCCAGGACAGGGACCTAGTCCCTATTACAGTCCAGTACAGTCAGTCTATACAGTAGCACAAAAATAGATATAAGAAGCGGGAAATCTAAAACACCCCAAACAGCCCTGGCTTGAAGGACTCGGAGCCTCACAGTGAGGCACATTGGTTGGCTCGACAAAACTGGAGGTTATCCTGACGCTCCTAGCAACGGTCCGGTGCCTGTACACCTACATATCTATATGAGCAGTGAGCCAAAGCCCAGTGAATAACATAATGCGTAAAGAGGTTAAGAATGAATGTCCTTTCAGTATTGAAAACAATCATTTTGATCAATATATCAGTTATTCAGTCATAGCAGTCATATGTGGTACATCCAATAGCAAAACAGCACAGTAGGTCTAAACAGACAATAAATCGATTGATGGCCATCATATCAAGAAATGAGTGGTTCCACCAAGAGAACCGACAGAGATCTCTGTGTGATAGTAGTGTACAAAGACAAGAATGAGGTTGCTAAGGATGCCACGAATACAGTTCACAATTAGGACATCATTCATTCAGTAACAGTATCATTTTAGAAAACAGTACAGTTCAATTGTTCAGAAGATAATCATTTTTGAACATATCTTTACAACATTGTTAGTCACAGAGTTCTGGGCTACAAATAGGCTAGAGCGTCTCCGGATGCCAACCCTACACAGTTACAGAACGAACACACACTAAGCTACACAGCTGGGAAAAACAATAACTTAATCCCTAACTTGACTCGGTGTGGTCCTACATCAATAACCTCATTAAGATGCCTTAAACTACGCCTAAGAATGCCTAGGATGGAATGAGGATGCAAAGATGCACTTTAAAAACATTTTCAGAATTTTCAGAAAACAGAGGTCCCGCTCGAGCGTGGGTTTCCCCGCTCAAGCGTACATGCAAACAAAAGGCTCCGCTCGAGTGTAAACATTCCCGCTCGAGCGGTCTGCAAAACAGGACAAAAGTACTGGATGTGTGAAAATCACGCTCGACGGCGGCTTGATCCCCGCTCGAGCGTTCATTCTTCCGCTCGAGCGATCAGAAACAATGCAAAGTCTTTGGATGCATGAATTTTTTTCCGCCGAAAGGAGTCCAAAATCTGGAATTTCCAGATTTGAACCTCCAAGCTCAAATCAAGTTTCAATGCACTAAACTCAATCCTTTTGGGATAATTTTCTGGAAAACACTTCAAAACTCATAATATAACACGTTTCAAAGATCAATTTGAGAAATCAAAGCCTAATGGTAGTTTAATTGAACACAAATTCAAACAAAACTTCAAGAACATAATTTAAATGTGACATGCATATGTTCAATCAAATTCAAAGCTCCAAATACATGCTCAAATGAGCCAATTTCCTCTTAAAAACATGAGAAATTCATGGTCCAATGCAAAAATATGAACATGCATGTGGAATTTCATGAATAATAACTTCAAAACTCAAGAATGGCAACATGCATGCATGATTAAGCTTCAATTCAACATTTTAGGACCAATTCTAGACTTAAATCACTAGAGGCTCATGAACCATGCAAGAATCACTCAAATACACAATTAAAAGGAAGAACTCCCTACCTTAAGTCTTGAGTCTAGAGTTTGGAGGCACAATCATGCAAATTTCCTTCAATACTACCAAGTTTCCATGCCCAAATGAGATGAAATCAAGCTATCTCCCTATTCTCTCTCTCTCTCTCTCTCTAGGCAGTTTAGGGTCTCAAAATGGTTGCGGAAATGTTATGAAATCAAGTCTCAAATATGTTGTAGGGATAGGCCACTAACATGGCAAAATGGCAATTAACTCCAACTCTTGTAATTTAGCTTTATTTAATCTAATATAATCACACCAAATCACTTTTCAGATAAATACACCATAAAATTACATAATTCCTAATTAGCACAAAACATCAATCAATTTCAGATTCGGGCCTTCAATTTGCAGTTTAAAGCATAAAACACGAACAGATCATTTAGCGATCAAACAGATATACATGCATTTAAACTAACACATTTAATCAATCGGTTCAGGATTTTAGTCTATTAGTTACTTAACCAGTTCAGTCACAGTTTAGCAGTAAGTAGTGGTCTTATCAGTAAACAGTAGTGAGGGTTGTCACACACACAACCCAAACCTTTATAGGACGCATCGCTGAAAATTACAAAATTTTCTGTACCTGAAGGTAGTGTCAAAATTGGTGCAGTGGTCAATCTTGTTTTTAGTTCATAAAAGGAAGATTCTCTTTCGTCGGTCTATTCAAACGATTGGCCTTTACATATCAATTGGATCAGAGGCAGAGCTAATTTCGAAAAGTCCTTCGCAAACCTCCTGTAGTACCCAGCTAAGCCCATGAAACTACGGACTTTTGTCACATTGGATAGTGTAGGCCAACTCACAATCGCCTCTATTTTCTGCGGGTCCACTGAAATTCCTTCCTTGTTGATTACATGCCCTAAGAAAATAACTTCATCCAACCAAAACTCACATTTCTTTAGTTTAGCAAATAATTTCCTTTCCCGAAGTATTTGTAGGACACTTCTCAAATGATGTTCATGTTCAAGTCTATCTTTAGAGTATATCAAAATGTCATCGATAAAAACCACAATGAATTCGTCAAGGTAGGTTTTAAAAATTCGATTCATTAAGTCCATAAATGCTGCCGGAGCAATAGTCACTCCAAATGGCATAACAAGAAACTCAAAATGTCCATACCTCGTTCTGAATGCGGTTTTCTCAACATCCTCTGCCTTAACTTTTAGCTAATGATACCCGGATCTCAAATCAATCTCGGAAAACACTTGTGATCCCTGCAACTGGTCGAATAAGTCATCAATATGGGATAGGGGATATTTGTTCTTTATTGTTACCTTGTTCAATTCCCGATAATCGATGCACAAATGTAAAGTTCCATCCTTCTTTTTCACAAACAATACTGGTGCACCCCAAGGTGAAGTGCTAGGTCGAATAAACCCCTTGTCAAGCAGGTCTTGCAACTGTTCTTTCAATTCTTTCATTTCACTAGTAGCCATTCTGTAGGGAGTTTTAGAAATAGGTTGGGTGCCTGGCATAGTTTCAATTGTAAACTCTATCTCCCTGTCTACCAATTCTCCTAGTAATTCATTTGGAAACACATCTGGAAATTCTCTAACAATAGGGATATCATTCAATTCAACATTCATAAATTGTTCAGACAACACGTAGCACAAATAACCCTGACACCCTTTCTTGATCAATTTGCATGTGTTCATTGTAGATATGAAATAAGGTGGAGGCACTACCCCATTACCCACAAACACGATATCTTTATATTCTGATGGTTTAAACACAACCCGTTTTGTCACACAATCAATGGTGGCACACTATTTGGTTAACCAATCCATGCCCAAAATTACATCGAAATGCCTAAAGTTCAAGGGCAACAAGTCTACGTATAGGATAACATCCTCAACATGCATATCACGAAACCGGTATATAGATTCACACAATACAGATTCCCCAGATGGAGCAGACACACATAGCAGATATGGCAGTAATTCTAAAGGTTTATTCAGTTTAGATGCAAATGCACATGTTACAAATGAGTGTTGATCCAGAGTCAATTAACACAAAGGCATCCTGATTACATATAGAAATAGTACCTAAGACAATTGCATTAACTGTTATATCGCCTAACGCAGCGAAAACTCTGTCACGACTCCAAACCCGCCTACGGGTTTAGCAATCAGAATCGCCAAGAATCCGAGATTATCAAGGCCCGCTAAAGAAACAAGAATATCTGTAGTATAGGGGCTGGCAGAAGCCAAAACAGTAATTAAATAATGTCCAATGAGCTGTAACAGTCTGTATGCAAAAAGACTTTTTATAACACATATATACAGTCAGCACCAAAACAGTACGCACAGTATTTACAATCATTCAGATCAGGGACTCGATCCCTATTAAGACAGTACAGTACAAAAGCATTCAGTCTATACAGATCATAAACAAAACAGAGCCAAAAAGGGGAAATCTAAAACACCCCAAGTAGCCTCAGCTTGAACAGTTCTGGAACCTCAAAGTGAGGCACAAAGGTTGGCTTGACAAAACTGGAGTTTGCCCTGACGCTTCTAGCAACGGTCCGGTGCCTGTACGCCTACATATATACATGAGAAGTGAGCTCAGGCCCAGTGAATAACATAATGCATAAAGAGGTTAAGAATGAATGTCCTTTCAGTATTGAAAACGGTCATTTCAATCAGTATATCAGTTATTCAGTCATAGCAGTCATATGTGGTACATCCAATAGCAAAACAGTACAGTAGGTCTAAACAGACCGAGCAGTCAGTTGATGGCTATCATATCAGTAAACAGTAGTGATTCCAACATGGGAACTGACAGAGATCTCTATGATAGTAGCAGTACAGTACAGTAACAGTAGGTTGCTATGGATGCCACGAATACAGTTCATAATAGAACATCATTCATTCAGTAACAGTATCATTTAAGAAAACAGTACAGTTCAATCGTTCAGAAGATAATCATTGTTGAACATATCTTTACAACATTTGTTACTCACAGAGTTCTAGGCTACAGATAAGCTAGTACGCGCCTCCGGATGCTAACCCTACACAGTTACAGAATGAACACACACTAAGCTACACAGTTGGGAAACAATAACTTAATCCCTAACTCGACTCGGTGTGGTTCTACATCAATATCCTCATTAAGATGCCTTAGACTAGGCCTAAGAATGCCTGGGATGAAATGAGGATGCAAAGATGCACTTTAAAAACATTTTCAGAATTTTCGAAAAACAGAGGTCCTGCTCGAGCGTGGGTTTCCCTACTCGAGCGGACATGCTGACAAAAGACCTCCGCTGGAACATGACTTTCCTCGCTCGAGCGGACTGCAAAACATAGGCAAAAGTACTGGATGCTCGAAATTCATGCTCAATGGGCGCTCGACCTCCGCTCGAGCGTGAGACACAAGTCCTCGCTCGAGCGTGCATTCCTCCGCTCGAGCGGACTGTAAACACATGCAAAGTCCTGGATACACACATTTCCTGCTTGAGCATCACTTTCCCCGCTCAAGCGGACTGCATGAACTCAGTATGTACGCTCGAGCGTGAGTCCAAAATCTGGAATTTCCAGATTTGAACCTCAAGCTCAAAATTCAATTTTGATACAACAAATTCGATCCTTTTGGACTAATTTTCTGGAAAACACTTGTAAACTCATGCTATGACATGTTTCAAAGATTAATTTGAGAAATCAAAGCCCAAAGGTAGTTCAATTAAACACCATTTTCAAGTAAACTTCAAGAACATAAAGAATAATGCAAATTCAACACATGCATGGGTTCCTTAGAACACCAATTGTCTCAAACAAGATCAAATGCAAGATTTAAATTCAAAACATGGTGAGTTCATGGATCAAGACCCAAAATATGAACATGCATGCAACAATTCTCATGAAACAACTTCAAAACTTCAATATAAGAGCATGCATGCATGGATTAAGCTTCAATTCAACAATCTTGAACCAATTCTTCACTTTAAAACTCTAATCCTCCAAGAACCATACAAGAACTAACTTAATTCACAATTAAAAGGATAAAGTCCTTACCTAGGTTCCTCAATTACAAGAACGGGAGCTCAATTATGCAATTCTCTTTCAAGTTCTTCAAGCCTCCAAGCAAAACTCAAATGAACTCAAGTTTTTCTCTCTCACTCTCTCTCTCTAGTCGGCTATGGTTCAAGAAATGGCTGATGAAATGTTTCGTTTAAGTGTAATAAGGCTCAAATGTATTTTGTATAAAGTGGCCACTAAGTGGTAGTTTTGTAAACAAGTCCAACTATTGCAATTTAGCATTATTTAATCCAATTTAATCATACTAAATCAAATTTCAACTAAATATACCATAAAATCACATTAATCCTAATTAGCATAAAACATTAGTCAATTTCAGATTCGGCCGCTGATAAGGCCTTCAATTCGCAGTTTAAAGCATATAACACGAACAGATCAGTTAAACGACAAACATATAGATATGCATTTAAACTAGCACATTCAATCAATCAGTTCAGAACATTCAGTCAATCAGTCAATTAACATGCTTAATCATAGATTAGCACTAATCAGTGGTGTTATCAGTAAACGGTGGTGAGGGTTGTCACACTCTCCCTTGTCTCATGGTATCCCCGGTGGTAGCAGATTTCAAAGTATTTTCTGACTTCGGGATCGATGCAGTTGAGCTAGCAGCTAGCTTACCACTATTTTGATTACAATCTCGGGCCATGTGCCCTTGTTTACCACACTTGAAACAAGCTCCTGACACATAGTAACAAACACCACGGTGCCTCATGCTACAAATATTTCACATGGAAGCTGTGTCTCGGGAAGAATTTAAAGTATTTGAGGAGCCCGTATTTTGCTTTTTCGAAAATTTCTTCTTTGAGAAGAAGCCTTGCCTTTTCTTACTTTTCCAGTCAGTTGTTGACTTAGTCTATCTAGCTATGTTAGCCTCTGATATGATGGCCCTGTCTAGCACCCTAATGTAGGTCTCCAGCTTCAAGACATTTACTCTTTCTAAATGTCACTTCGAAGTCCACCTTCGAAATGTCTTGCCTTCTTATAGTCAGTATCAATTACATGTGGTGCAAACCTGGCCAATTCAGTGAATTTGGCCTCATACTTAGCTACAGTCATACTGTCTTGCCTAAGTTCCATGAACTCTGCTACTTTCCTATCCCGAACACATTGTGGAAAGTACTTGTCGTAGAAAATCTCTAGAAATTTCACCCAGTCAACATCTTTATGATTTTCTCGCATTAACATCCACCATCTTCTTGCCTCGTCTTCTAGCATGAAAGTGGCTAGAAGTACTTTCTGTGTCTCTGAACACGGGAATACTTCAAACAGTTTCTCAATGCCGAGGACCCATGCTTCGGCTTTCAACGGATCTAATCCCCCGTGGAACTATGGTGGTTTCATTTTCTTGAATTCTTTGGTGAGTGCTATTATCTGATTGTCATTTTGATTATCTGGCACAAGAGGTGCCGGAGGTGGAGGTGGAGGGTGTGGCTGTTGCCACTGTTGTTGCCTCAACGTTTCTGCCATCTCTTGAATCAATCTTTCCATTCTGTCTATTCTGGCAGTAGATGACTCATCTATCTCATCACCTCTTGTTCTCACCATCTGATTAAACTTACATTATACTTCATACAAAAGGTTTACAAGTATGCATATGTTAAAGAGCATACATATTCAAATAATTTGCAATGCCAGCAAATCATAACTTACAATGCATAGTTGTTCATATCAAAACATTTAAGCATATACGTGATGCTTTCAAATTCAAACTTATCAAATGAATGCATCCTAGATCTTTTCTAGACGCTTATTGCTCATTTGGACAAGTGTGTGAGTTATTAACTCGTGCTCTGATACCACTCTGTCATGACCCGAACCCGCCCCCGTGGGTTAAGGACATAACCGGCCAAAAATCATGGGATCACCTACGGCCTTGAACCAAACCAAACGTATTTTAACAGAGCTAATGGGGGCCAAACGAAAGCAATTTAAAACTTTGTCCATAGAGCTGTGCTTACATGGCACACCGTAACAAACCATACAAGTGCATATTAATAACTCACAACAAAATATGTACTACATAAGGTTTTGTACATACAGGATCATATAAGTCTAAGTCAATCCATCGCGACTATAAACAACAGATGCAAAGTCTTCGCCAACATGGCAAAATATGAATACATAACAAAAGGGCGAAGACTGGTCTCGTGCGTGAGACACAAGGGCTGACTCTCTCAAAACCTTTGTTGTCCCACATAGACTTCACTAGGGCTGGGTTTGGACTTCTCGTGGCTCACCTACATGCACACAAATGAGCGTGAGTGAAAGCCTAGTGAATAATATCAATTAAGGAAGCTATACAGACGATATCTAGAACAACATGCTTCAAACGGCCTTAGGCCCAATTCATATTTCTATTTAACATATATACACAATTTTGGTCAAGTGACTGCGGTTCCAAACAAACTGGCCTTTGGCCCATTCAGATGACAAACTGGCCTTTGGCCCATTCATTCGTTCATGTCGAAATGGCCTATGGCCCATCCATTCATGTCAAAACGACCTCCGGCCCATTCATTTAGGTCAAAATGGCCTCTGGCCCACTCATTTGGTATAGCAAGCATTGTCCACCAATCGAATCAATGAACTTATAAAACTTACATAGAAGTAAGCAGTTGGACAACAACATATTTCAGATATCTCTGTTAAGATATTACTCACAGTGATCGGTTGGTTGGTTTGCCTTGGAGTTTGACCCTACACATTCCATGAACACAAAAGGGTCACAAACAACTCAATTCGTTCTTAAATCCACATAGTCCTCTTTAGGCTTCATTCTTATCTCTTTAACTCATTTATAATGCTCAATGCATGCCTAAGAGTGCTTGCAAGCGAAAGAGAACGGAAAATGGAACACAGAATACATTTTCAAAATTTCCGAAAACAGGGTCCCCGCTCGAGCGAACCCTCGAGGCCTGTAAAAGTATTGGATATGTCAAAATCACGCTCGATCGCGAACTCTGGCGCTCGAGTAGAAGGCCTCTCTACATGGCTCCCTGCTCGAGCGTGAACTTCTCCCACTCGAGCAGACACCATGTCTGTACAAAATACTGGAAGCACGAAATTCACGCTTGAGCGGCGATTTCCTCGCTCGAGCGGACATCAAAATTCTGGAAAATCCAGAACATGTTCTTAAGCTTCAATTTAATGTTCAAAGGTTCCCAAGGCATGATTTTGACTCAAACTTCACATATACATATTCTAACATGGTATAAACACCAAATCACAACACAATGAAGCTCAATTTCACAATTTAATCACATACATGTCCCAATTTACACCAAATTCCTTACCAACATAATAATTTCATACATTCAACACTTACACCCTTGTGGATTGTACATGCATGTGGCAAATTACTCTCATTCTCAACTTGGATGATGAAGAGAAGGTCAAAATAAGAGCTTTAATCAAAATCTCCTATGGATTATACATTTTGTGCTCAAACATGCAATTTCAAAACAATTCTTCACATGTATGTGCATATAGACTACCAAATCACCAAAACCAACTCAAATCATGTTAACTCTTACTCTTGATCACCCAACTAGCTTGAATACACAAAATCACAAGTTCAACCTATGAACGAAGGGGTGATTACTCACCTAGGAGCTTAATCTTTACAATTTATGGTAAATTATTGGGTGTGCCTTCAAGATCCCCAAGCTTTGAGGCCAAAACTCCAATTTCCTTCACTCTCCCTCTCTCTAGCCGACCCTCTCCTTTTCCTTAGAGTTTATAATCAGCCAAGTCAAGCTAAAGAAGAGAAATTGAGTGTATAGGGCTCACATAAAAGCCCCTCTTGTTATATTATCTTAATATATACTAATAGAGCACTAATTCACTAATTAAATCAATTTAATCTGATTTGAATCAATTTCTAATTAAATTTCACCGTAGGCTCTAAAAATTACGCTAATCACAATAGCGTAATTAATTCCGAGTTCTGTGGCCGATAAGGCCTTCAATTTAATTTCCAAAGCAGGTACCTCCTACGGATAAGCTTAACTTTCTCCGTCATTTCCCTCACCAACTCCAGGCCCAACAAAGGTGCATCACCGACCTCAGCCCAACAAACTGGAGACTTACACGGTCGGCCATACAAGGCCTCAAACGGTGCCATACCGATACTTGACCGGAAACTGTTATTGTAGGCAAACTCTACCAAGGGCAAATGCCTCTCCCACGACCTACTAAAGTGAAGAACACAACCTCGAAGCATATCCTCAAGGATCTGAATAGTACGCTCGGACTGCTCGTCAGTCTGAGGATGATAAGCCGTGCTAAAGGTCAATCTAGTGCCCAAGGCACTCTGCAAACTCTGCCACAACCTAGCAGTAAAGTGAGGATCTTTATCTGAGAAGATCGACACTAGGACCCCGTGCAACCTCACTATGTCTCGAATATACAAGTCGGCAAGGTGATCTACCGAATCTCTCACGTGCATAGGGATAAAGTGCGCCGACTTAGTCAACCGGTCTACAACCACCCAAATAGCATCATTACCCCACTGAGTCCTCAGAAGACCTACAACGAAGTCCATCGTGACATGCTCCCATTTCCACTCGGCTATAGGCAAGGGTTGTAACAAACTCGCTTGCCTCTGATGCTCGGCCTTCACTTGTTAACAAGTAAGGCATTTGGATACAAAAACCACCACATCTTTCTTCATACCCCGCCACCAAAACTGGCGACCCAAATCACGATACATCTTAGTGCCTCCCGGATGCACCGCAAGGCGTGAATGGTGAAACTCTCAGAGTACCTCCTCTCGGCAGGACTCCGACACAAACAAACGGTCTCGATATCTCACACTCAGGTCGGGATACACAGTCAAACCCTTCTCAGCCTTCCTACCGGAGATCTTCTCCCGGAGGGATTCTACCTCAAGGTCACCTCTCTATGCCTTTAACACTCGATTCACAAGTGTAGGCTGTGCAACTATAGAAAATAAGGCCGCAGCCTCAACAGACTCGCCTAGAAGCAAATCGAACTCGCCAAGTTCACCCAACATCTCCCACTTCCTAATGGCTATACAAGCTACATCACTAATGGATTTCCTGCTAAGGGCATCGGCCACAACATTGGCCTTTCTCGGGTGCTAGTGCAACTCGAAATCGTAATCCTCAATGAACTCCATCCATCTTCTCTGCCTCAAATTCAAGTCTTTCTGTGTAAACAGATACTTCAGACTCTTATGATCCGAGAACACCTCGAATCTCTCACCATATACGTAATGCCTCCAAATCTTCAAGGCAAATATTACAGCTGCCAACTCTAGGTCATGTGTAGGGTAATTCTTCTCGTGTATTTTCAACTGACGTGAGCCATAGGATACCATTTTTCCCTCTTGCATTAGCACACAACCCAAACCCTCTCGTGAGGCATCACAATAAACCGCATAACCCAAACCTCTCTTCGAAATAATCAAAATCGGAGTGATAGTAAGTCTAACTTTTAATTCCTGGAACGACTTTTCACAAGTCTCACTCCATACAAACTTGACCCCTTTCCGCGTCAATCTAGTCAACAGCGAAGCTAGCCTGGAGAAATCTTTCACAAACCGACGGTAATACCCAGCTAATCCCAGAAAACTGCAGATCTCAAAAACACTCTTAGGCAGTGCCCAATCTTGCACTACCTCTATCTTGGATGTATCAACAGACACGCCTTCCCCGGAGACCACATGGCCTAAGAATTTGACCTTTCTTAGCCAAAACTCACACTTCCCAAATTTGGCATACAACCTATTGGCTCTAAGCAACTCGAGCACCACTCTCAAGTGTTCCTCGTGCTCTTCCTTCGAAAGTGAATAAATCAGAATGTCGTCCACGAAGACGACCATAAAACGATCTAAGAATTCCTGAAATATCTGGTTCATCAAGTCCATAAATACTGCCGGTGCATTGGTGAGCCCAAAAGGCATCACCAGAAACTCATAGTGGCCATACCGCGTACGGAATGCCGTCTTCGGAATATCTTCCTCCCTGACCCTCAATTGATGGTAACCCGATCTCAAGTCTATCTTAGAGAAACAACGGGACCCCTTCAACTGGTCAAACAAATCATCAATACGAGGCATAGGGTACTTGTTCTTAACCGTAGCCCGATTCAATTTCCAGTAATCAATACAAAGTCTCAAGGGACCATCTTTCTTTTTAGCAAAGAGGGCCGGTGCTCTCCACGACGAAACACTAGGGTGGACAAAACCCTTATGTAGCAACTCTTGGAGTTGAATCTTCAACTCACTCAACTCGGCTGGGGTAAAATGATAAGGTGCCATAGAAATTGGCACCGTGCCGGGCACTAAATCAATAAAGAACTCAATCTCTCGATGTGGTGGCAAACTAACAAGGTCCTCGGGAAAGACGTCCGAGTACTCACAAACCACTCTCGACAGTACAATCTGAGTCTCATCACACTCACTACTCATATAGCTAGCGAGAAGAGAACTAAGTTCACTCCACCCTCACGGATCATACACCAGTGGCAACACACTACCAACCCGATCCCTGAAGATATGGAAACAATCCCCGCTCAAGGTACAAACAGTGACCCTCTGGCGGTAACAATCAATAACTGCCCGGTATGACGATAACCAGTCCATACCCAAAATCACATCAAAACCCGACATAGCCATAACTACAAAACAAAATGGAAGACGGCGGTCGGCGACCTCTATGTCACAACCTTTACATCCTTGTTTCAAAATCAATTCGCCCCCAATAGGCGATACAACACAAATAGGAGATGCTAATTGTGCCAACTCCAACCCCAAAATAGATGCAAATGCAGCAGATATAAAGGAATGAGATGCACCCGTATCAATCAACACATTGGCAACCGAGTTGCAAAACAAAAGGGTACCTCTCACAACAAATGGAGCAAGATAAGATCTCATGCAGTAAAGATACATGCACCCAAGAGGTCTCGGTCAACTCCGCTCACCTCTGAGCAAAAAGATCTGCACAGACATACTGAGATGATGAAGCCCCCTGATTGGCCCTCGAGGCCTAAACAGA
Source organism: Camellia lanceoleosa (assembly GCA_025200525.1). NCBI lineage: Eukaryota > Viridiplantae > Streptophyta > Magnoliopsida > Ericales > Theaceae > Camellia > Camellia lanceoleosa. The sequence goes on along the minus strand of CM045763.1, from coordinate 102,237,237 downwards.
CTGTGCTGGCTGAAAACTCTACGTCTGTCTCAAACCAGACGCACCGGGTGTGCCACCCAACTGTGGGCAGAACCTCTTCAGGTGCCCCGCCTAACCACACTGGTAATAAGAGGATGACTAGCCTCTGCCCTGACTCTGGCTCTGAGGTCGAGCCGAAGATGAAGCTGCTCTTTGACCTCCTTCCCTCTGCGGACAAGCTGGAGACTTGTGGCCCAGCTGACCACATTTGAAACAGGTAAAGTCTCCCTGGCTGCCTCTCATAGAACCTAAACTCGGCACTGGAAAGGTAGATCTTACCAAAGCACCCTGGGACTGCTGAGGATTAGAACCCCTCTGCCTCCTACCATCCTCCTGGCCATCCTGACTCCTCTTAGAGCCCCTCATCCTATTTTCCTCCTCTGCATAATAATCTCAAAATGCGCCGCCGCATCCACAAGGAGTCCATACTCTCAAGTCATGGACCCAGCAACTTTAGCCTTAAGCCCATGCCTCAGCTTCTTCTCAAACTCAAGACAACGGCGTTCCTCAGACGCCACAAGCTCAGGAGCAAACCTAGATAGGCTAGTAAATGCGGCCTCAAACTCGGCCACTGGCATACTCAGTTGCTTGAGATGACAAAACTGGTCCCTCAACTTCTCCCTAACAGCTGGAGACAGGAACTTCTCCTGGAAAGCATCCACAAAGGCCTCCCAGGTGCCATCAATATGACCCCGCACAAACTTCCACCATTGACCCACGTCTCCCTTCAGTTGGAAAGACGCCAAGGTCATCTTCAAAGCCCCGTCTTTGATACCAAGCATCTCAAACGTCTTCGTCATCTGTTCGAGCCATTCATTAGCCTTAAGGGGCTCTTTCGGATCACCCACAAACTTATCCAGGTTAGACTGGAAGAACTCCATCTTCAGAAAAAAAGGCCCTGCCTCAGCAACATGGGCCTAGACCTGATTCTCAGCTCTGGGAATGTCCATGGATTCCCTCAATGCTCCTGCTATCTCACGAGCTAAGGCACCCATGGCCTGTTGACCCACTGGCTCGGCCATATTGGCCTGACCAACACCCTCTTGCTGCTCCGAAATCTCATATGGTATAGGCATCTCCTGCCTCCTAGGCCTACCTCGCCTACCACCACGTCCTCGTCCTGACATCCTAATAAAGGTAACGAAGAACATTAGCACATTGATAAATGTGCCGAAACTATAACACTCGCGTCCTAATGTATGGACAACTGTAATTCACTCCATGTAAGCATATAATCACATAAGCACTTACGAATTTCATTTCCGGATAATGACAGTCCCATGGCGTTACTAGAGTTCCAGTTAGAAACAGCATTGATCAAGTGCTTTTCCAACAAGACTCTCAGAAACCCAAGGATCTAGCCAACATCCTAGAAATTTAATTCCATACCCATATAGTCACATAAACATGTTATCACATAAGCATATAACACTACATCTAAGTCTCTAACAAGCGAGACAAACCCATTGTGATACTAATCACTTCCCACGTACTCAAAGTATTCAAACCTAGTACGCTCTGATACCAAGTTGTAACGCCCTCAGAATAAACCCATAAATCATGCATTCATTACATCCATAAACTTAAGAGAGTAAAACATAATGCCATTCATCAGAGTATTCTTACAAAAGATTTTACATGTTGACAACAAAAGTAAATGCCCTATAGGCTTACAACTTTCCAAGTCAACACTTGGGTTTAACAAAATAGAGTTCTAACTCTTTACACAAAATAAGCCCTTGGCTTGATATACATGTAACACAAAAAAGATAATCACAAAAAGATAAGCCTTCAACTCCTACGACCCCGTAAGCTAAGACATTGGAGGCGGCATATCACATGCACCTGAAAATGATGTCCCATATAGGGTGAGCCAACGCCCAGTAGAGATATGCTAAACATAATATGAGCAATAACTAAAACATCAGCATTCGATAAATGTTTAACTGATAAAAACCGACATACAGTACCATCCAGTTCCATAATCATTTACTTATCCAATTCTTAACTTATGAACACAGCTCAGAACTTGGCCAAACGACTTAAATGAGACTACATCTCATGTCAACAAGACATCAAACTGCCATTTTACGGAAATTACGTCCACGGGATTCGGCACCCATGTATAATCATTTTCTAGTTGCCATTTTACGGAAATTCCATCCGCGGGACTCGGCACCCATGTATAAATGTTTTTGAATTACCATTTTACGGAAATTTCATCCGTGGGACTCGGCACCCATGTCTAATATTTTCGAATTGCCATTTTACGAAAATTTCATCCGTGGGACTCGGCATCCATGTCTAATATTTTCGAATTACCATTTTATAGAAATTTCATCCGCAGGACTCGGCACCCATGTCTAAAAAGTGAAATCCCGCATTGATATAAAAACAGGTCCGCTCGAGCGTGGGATTCCCCACTCGAGCGTCAGACACAGACTTACGCTCAAGTGTCAAAAACACCGCTCGAGCGCCGGATGCACACCTCTAGAAGTTTTGTAGACGATGGTCCCCGCTCGAGCATGAAAGTGGACGCTCGAGCGTCCAAAGACTTGCAGACCAAAATACTGAGAGATGAAAAATCATGCTCGAGTGTCAAAATTCCCGCTCGAGCCGAGAAGCAAAAACAAAGGGCCCGCTCGAGCGTCAAAATCCCGGCTCGAGCGTGAAGGCCAAAAACTGGGCATCAACACTTGGTTTCCAAGTCCAATCAACCTGTTTCAAACCTGCCCAATACAACCCAAGACTCAAATACAAAGAGTAAAGGATGGAAATGAGAATAAGACAATAACACATCCACAGAACCGAGTCCGGAATACAGTAAATAAAGAAGGGAAAATTGGGATCGCTATACAAATTACCATCATAATCTGTACCACGACAAAAGGTGATCTACATGCCACGCCAACAACTATCAGTTGGATTACAAAAGTTATATGTATCATCAGTGCTAATCTATACAAAAGCAGAGGATGACATAGTTAGCAGGATTATACAAAAGTGTCAAGTGTCCTCCATAACAAAAATGTAGACTATCCACAAGTCCACGCCAAAAGCCATCTACAAAAAATTAAAAAACAATTGCACCCATTACAAAATATCAATTCATTTAGACATAGGAAAAATGTTGTAATAACATGCATTTAAGGTAGAACAATTTATAAAAACCTTCTTTTGAAATACAATCATATGAATGTATCATGAAAGATTTATTCCAAACTACATTTCAATTTACAAAAAATACAATTTTTACGAGCATATCTCTTCATAAAATAAATGCTTATTGGTAGAATGTTTTGGTTGTAAATTTATTTGTAACTCTTCTTCATTCCCATTTTCCTACTCAAAGTAAAATGAATGAGTAATCTACACGTGCTAATTACACGTGCTAACTCCCAATCTACACATGCTAATTACATTCTGTCTATTGTCACAGGTCATATTTGTCACGGGGATGGTGGCTGTGACATTCGTACGGTGGTTCGGGAGCTAATTTGCATTTTCGCCCCCTTAATCACCCTTTTGGTGAAGTTGAAAGCGTTTTCGGCTCTAACTCCCAAACTACGTGTGATAATGACATTTCATCTATTGTTACAGGTCCTATTGTAGACACCCCATTTTTGACCGACCTCAAGACTTAGACGTCATCGTTTGTGCACTCGATGATTGTGCTTGTTTGTGCTCGTTTTGAGTGCCTGAAGTTCTCGATGGAACGCCTTGTCTTTGAGCCTCTAAACCCTCTTTGTTTTGTGCTTGTTTTTTGACCAACCTTATTACCTCTTGCCTGGAGGGGGGAAGGGCCTTGTCGGCCACTTTTGGCCCTTGTCGGCCACTTTTCCCCCTTGTCGGCTACTTGAAGTGGTCAGTCGGCTAGGGGAGGTGGCCGGCTGGCCACCTAAAGTGGCTGACGACCATTTTTCTTCTTTTTCAGATATTTATTTGCCAGCTGTGCCAGCTGTTGAGCACTGATGCTCATCTCCTTACACGTGTATGGAGGGATGAATGCAAGCTTTTGGCTTGCATTTCTATATAATGGGGGGTCTCTCTCCCATTTGAGAGGTTAGAAAATTTTGTGAGCAAATTTCCTCTCTCTTTCTAGAATCCTCTCTCTCTCTCTCTCTCTCTCTCTCTCTCTTCCTATTTTGTGCTTGAAAGTGAGAATTCTTTACACATTTGCACTAAGACCCTTGACCAAACATCTTCATCTTGGAGCTGAGGTTCTTTAAGGCTTAGTTTGAGTTCTTAAGGCTATTTTTGGCTCAGAATTGTGGCTGATTTTGTGCTGTGCTTCAAAGGTATAAGACTTACCTCATTTAAGCTTTGTTTTAATCAATTGCATGGCCATCCTTTTACACTATTTTGACCTGGTTTTTTAAACATAAAAAACTCTGTTTTTAAGGTTTCAAAATGGTGGTTTAAGTCTTGTTGACTTAGGGGGTTGTCTCATCTTTTTGCTTTTTGGCTTGTGAAGCCTTTGGTGCCATCTTTCAAAGCTTTTTGAAACAACTTTTTAGGCTCTTTTAACCACTAAATTCCAGGGGAATTTTAGTGGTAAAAACTTGGTTTTGAGGTCCAAAATAGGAGAGGGTGGCCTACCCTCCTTGTGTCTTGTTTGCAAGTGTAGATAGCCTAACATGTGAGCATGTTTTTCTACCTTTTTGTGACTTGATCTCAGCATGTTTTAGGCTCTGATTTGGCATGCTTTAACTCTATTTTGAGCTGTCTTGGTTATATGAGCCTTGTCTTGCATGGTTGTACTGCAAATGCCTTCACCAGCTTAGTGTTTTAAGGCCTCTAACATGTTTTTCTTGAGATGATTGCATGTTGTAGCATCATTTTACATGTAATTTTAGTGTATATAGCTCTGTCACACTCTCAGTTATTTCACTCTTTCATTGCTTTTGAGAGTTGTGTCTTGAGCCTTGTTTGCGGGCTAACAAGTGAGCATGTTTTTCTAGCCTTTTATGCTTCAATCTCAGCATGTTTTAGCCACTATTTTGGCATGTTTTAACTCTATCCAGAGCTAGTTTGGTCAGTTGTGCTTGGTATTGCATGCCTCTAGTGTAGTGCTCTTCACTAGTTTAATGTTTTTGGCTTTTAAGCATGTGTTGCATGTGTTGCTTGCATGATTTGGTATCATTTTGCATGTCATTTCAACACTAAAATATCTGCCACCTCCCTTATTTCTTCACTTTTCCATTTTCTTTAAGGTTGGTTAGCCTTAAGGTTGTGTTTAAGCTTGAGATTGAGACTCGTGCTTAATGGTTTTAATCCTCTTTTGAGGGTTTCTACTAACCAACGGCATGATCTCTCTCATATCTTAAATCATCCTTTGGTTGACCCTTATCTCATTAGAGGACAATCACCTTGGACTTAATCGGTTAAAGAATGATTTGGTAATGTAAAATGTGCAAACAAAATGAATCAAGTAAAACATGAGCAAGATAAGCATGTTGTGTTGCATTGCATGTGTTTGGATCGGACGTTAATCCAAACACAAGAAATATGGGATGTTTTATACTCAAAGTGATGAAACGTGTCACGTTCTTGGTTACCATCACCCTTGATCATGCATGATAAGGCGGTGGTCCTTTGAGTCTTATTTGTGCATTCATTGACTTTGTACAAGCTTGACTCTTTGGCCATCATGCATTGAAAATGCTTGATTGGTGGCTTAAGAGCCAAGAGCTACACTCCTTTGAGCTTGAGAAGTGATAAAGAGTGTAGCAGTACACACATTCCTTGAAAATGCTTTGTTTTACCTCTGTTGTAGCAAAAGCAGAAGTCCAGAAAATGGGGGTGGCCGACCAGCCACTTGAGGTAGCTGACCGGCCACTTAAACTAGCTGACCGGCTAGTTAAGGTGGCCAACAGCCGCTTTTTGTGGCCAACCAGTCACCAATCAATTTTTGTGCAAATGTGTTCCTGTGTCGAAGCAGAGGCAATCTGGAAGTTGGTACGATGTTCAGAGATCAAAACAAGTGCAAACAGAGGCAATCGATGGCAAGGGGATGGATTTTTGGGAAGAAGCCAACCGAGCATGCATGTCTCCCTCGCCTCTGAGGCCATTTACTCGCTTTATTTAAATTGCTTTAGTTAGTGTAGCTAATTGTTCAATCCAAGTGTTATAATTAATAAGTTTAGTTTGGTTTGTAATATTTTAGCTAGCTTAGAATAGTTAGTTAATTTATTTCAATTGTTGTAATTAATTAGCTAGAATAGTTAATTAGTTATTTTTTTGTAATAATTAGCTTAGCTTAGTGTAACTTAGTTTATTCATTCGGACCCTCCTTCGCAAGGGTACAATGTTGTAATAAGTGTGCGTGCGTGTGTGCATGTCTTCCAATCCCATGTCTTTCTCCCTTTTATTTATCCACTTTCGATGGTTAGGTTAGGGACATATTTCAATTAGCATACCTTATGCTCACATGCGTGCATCATTCATTTGTCTTGCATGCATCGAGGCTCGGCGTATCATTCAAACTGCATTGCAATTTCAATACTTATTTGAATACGTGTTTCAAAGCATGTTATCAAATTGTTGCATTCATATGTTATCTTAGTAGCCGAGCCTATTAATTTCATGTTGCATGTGTTGCATTAGTCATTTAACATAGTTAGGAATCATGCATTTTTTCTAACTTTGTTTTCTGTTTTGGCTTAGAGTACACTATAAGCTTTTATGCTTTAGCATACTTGCATGAGTGTGAGTGTTGTCATGATAGCATGTTTGCCATGAGGCTATGTGCTTATTTGATTAACTGTATGAATGCCTGTGGATGAAGGCTTGGTTGCTTGAATTGGGACAATTCAACGAATGAGAGTTTTTAAGCCCACTTTACGAAGTGGCAAATCATGTTTTAAGCCCATCATGTTTGGTGGCAAATTCAAACCATTTTCGAAAACAAACATGAGTTGAAATGTTCTAATTCTTGCGATCCTAGTCTATACTTGCTTGTGTGCGTCACATAGTAATGTTAGCTAATAACCGGAATAAGAACACATGAGGTTTATAAAACAACATATCATGATTAGTAAAGGCCGATCCTTTGATAGGGCGAGCGGGGGTGCTCATTTCAAGACCTTCCCCTCTCGTACCCAAGTTCTTGAGCCGAGGCAACTTTGGTGATGACGGACACGTGGCCTTTGGCATAAGTCAGGGTTTCCTAAATTTCCCAAAAAATAAAATATTTAGGTGGCGACTCTGTAATCTAGCAAAGTAGTCCAGTTTTGGCATTATTTGATTTAAAATCGATTTTCCAAAATGATTTGCCGGATTGGACTCTTTGGTGTTTATCAGTCTCACATTGCACTCTGTGAGATTAGTTTCAGAACCGCGACAGGAGTCTAAACTATAGGACCAATTCGAGCTCTCTGAAAGGGGGACGTGAAAAAGTTGAGCTATACCTATATGTCACGGGTAAGCTAGCCGTGACATCCATACGGTGGTTCGGGGGCTATTTTGCATTTTTGCCCCCTTTACGCCCTTTTTCAGTTAAGTTTAATGTGTTTTTGATTCTAACTCCCAACCTACATGTGCTAATTACATTCTGTCTATTGTCACATGTCCTATTTATCACAAGGAAGCTAGCTGTGACATTTGTACTATGGTTCGAGGGCTGTTTCACATTTTTGCCGCCTTAACGACCTTTTTCAGTTAAGTTTAATACATTTTTTACTCTAAATCCCAACCTACACGTGCTAATTACATTTCGTCTATTGTCACAGGTCCTATTTGTCATGGGCAAGGTGGCCTTAATATTTATACGGTGGTTCGAGGGCTGTTTCGCATTTTCGCCACCTTAACGCCCTTATTCGATTAAGTTTCAGGCATTTTCGGCTCTAACTCTCAACCTACACGTGATAATTATGTTCCATCTATTGTTATAGGTCCTATTTGTCATGGGAAAGGTAGCCTTGACATCGATATAGTGGTTCAGGGGTTGTTTCGCATTTTTGCCCCTTTAATGCCCTTTTTCGATTAAGTTTAAGGCGTTTTCGGCTCTAACTCCCAACTTACACGTGGTAATTACCTTCAATCTGCTGTCATAGGTCCTATTTGTCACGGGGGCCACTAATTAAGGTGTTTTGTCATAGGTCCTATGTGTTTTTTTTTTTTAGGTTTATCATTTAACGAAATTCCATCGTTGTGATAACATAGGAAATTTGCATCATTAAATATTTTATCTGCTCCTCTCGTTTTTTTACATAAGTAATGAGTTTGTTAACAAATTAATGTCACATTTCTTTTCTCCTCTTATTTGTATAATATCAAAACAATTCCAAGTTCTCCAAAACAATATTGTCAATATGTGAAGTATTTTTGTAGAATTTTTACTATCATATGAATAAAATTCTTCTTACCAAATAGGACTGTAGCGATCCTGATTTTAACCCGTCTCTTGTGGTGTTCCGAGCTTTGGTTGGTATGGTTTTGAACGGTGTTACGTATCTGAGTTTCCCTTGTATTTTCCTTATTTTTGGTTATCGGATTATAGTGGGTTGGTATGGTTTTGAAAGGTGTTACGTATCTTAGTTTCCCTTGTATTTCCCTTATTTTTGGTTATCAGGTTATAGTGGTGTGTTTGGAATAGGTAATGTCTTCAAACCTTTAGATAAGAACCCAACCCAAATTGTGCCTTGCAGAGAGTTTTATTGGAAGTTAATACTTTCATCTTTTGCTACTTCGCTGAGTATATCGGGGGTCGAGCCGCCATTAGCTTGATAGGGTCGAAAGCCTCATCGGCTAAAAATGCAAAATGCATTTGAAGTTGCTTGTCCACTCGAGCGGCCGTTTATGCGCTCGAGCAGAGAATATTTGGTACCAGAAGTTTGACCCGTCTGCAAAAGTACTGGGAAAGTGTATTCGACGCTCGAGCGGGGCTTTCCACGCTTGAGTGGACCATGTTATATCAGTCCGTAAGGGGAGATTTTAGATCACTTTTTCAATTCTCTCTCTCTCTCTCTAAAAACCCTTTCCTCTCCCTTCTCTCTACACTTTCTTATGCCAAATTGGATCAAAACCTTGATTTCTCAAGATCCATTAGAGTTCTGCCATAGGTTCTTCATCAAAGTTGGTTAACTTCTCGAGAGTTTCGTTGTGTGCGGTGAAGATCGAGTTTTGACACCGTTGATTTTGGGGGTTTCATCTCATTTCCTCTTCAAAACTTGGAGTAGGGATTTTCTTAGAGTTATATATATATATATATTTTTGCAAGATCTATATGATTTTCAAAATCACCTTTCAATAGCTTTGAAAATTGTTTATTGATTCAAGAAGTTAGGCGATTTTGAAAGTGGATTTGTCTCTTGTTCTTTTAAAATGATCTTGTGGGTTTTGATCTTCGTTGATTGAAGAAAAGATGATTTTGGAAAGCTTTCTTTCAAAAGATTTGAGTTGTATAGTTTTGGTGAGAAAACCTAGAATTTTGAAATTTTTTTTTTAAAAGAGACTGAAAATCCATGAATGATATTGTTATATTTATTTTGTGTGTCAAAATAAATGGATGTTTGGAAAATTTCTTATTGATATTTATATAAATGATGAATTTCGGGGAATATGAGAATTGTTGTTCATTTTGGAAATTATTGTTCAAAACGTTGAAATAGTCTTGAAATGACTAATTGTTGAGGATACTTGAGAAGAGGGAATTGTGTTATTCATTGGATGATGAATTGGAATGAAAGTATTTATATTCATCTTGTGTTATTGGCATATCAATTCATTTAATTACATTAAACTTTGAAAGTTGATTCGAAAACTTGCATTGAGGAAAGAATGTTGAGAAACAAGTTTTCATGGAATGGTTTTGGGGTAAATACGTTGGTAAGTGTTGATAGGTGGTGTAGATGATATTGAATAAGTTGGCCTAAGAGTCCAGGGTGAAAGACCGAAAACTCGCACGGATAGGTGTCGAGCCTTCCAGTTAATATCGGTAAAAATAACAAGTTGGTAGTACTTGTATAGTCTACTTGCAGACACCGACCTAGGGATTACCAAAGTCGTATTTACCGCTCTTGAAATGAATTGTTAAGTTTTGAGGAATTGAAATTGCATGACATCATTGAGCATGATGGTTTTCAAAGATGGAGATGTGATTTTCTTTCAAAAGGGCATAGCATGGCATGTGCATTTGATCTCTTGAGACTTGTATAAAATGTATATACTTTGTTAAGGATTTTCTACTGGGCTTTATGCTCACCCTACTAGATTTTTGTGCAGTAAAAGATGTGGTGATGGAGTGGAAGTATGTGTGTTGGGAGTACAATGCTCTCATTTTACGTGACTCTGTTTTGTAAGCCAAGGGCTGTATGTGTGTGGGTTTGAATAACCATTTTGTGTAACCAGGCTCAAGGTTTGGAAACTTGTAAACCCTTAGGGGTATTTATTTGTTTATTTACTTGTTGTTAGATTAATGTATTGTTGCATGAAGAACTATTGTATCATGTAATGCAAGTGTGGAGAATTATTTCTGTTTTCCTTTAAGGAGCTATGATGGTTGTGTTATAATTTGGGCATAGGAAATTGGGGCGTTACAACTTGGTATTAGAGCTATCGGGTTTGAATACTTGTAGCTCGTGAGAAGTGGTTGTTTAACCATAATGGGTTCGTTTAGCATGCTTAGGAAGTGTTATGCATTTTGTGACTCTGTGATAACATGCTTATGTGACTAAATGGGTATGGGATTGGACTTTTGGGATGTTGTTTGCGCCTGTTAAATTCCTTGAGGTCTTATTAGAAGGGTACTTGATCAATATTCATTCTTCTAAGAATTCTTGGTTTTTCGTGGAACGGATCTTATCATAGGAGTATAATCCGTATGTGTTTACATGACTAAGTACTTATGTGGGGTGAAATTTAATTGTTATATGGTAGAGGAATATATAGAATTATTGTGATCAAATGTGTAAGGCAAGTTACGGGCACGTGTGGGTTAGTGTGCTAAATTAATTCTATTGTCATTTATAGGATGTCAGGAAGAGGTCAAACCCGTGGTGGTAGAGGCGGGAGGTGTGGTATGGCTCGCCGAGGTGTGCATGAGGTACCGGTCCATGAGGTTCTGGTACAAGAGGAAGAGTCCGGCTAAGTTAATATGGCCGAACAAGTGGGGCAGGTGGGAATCCCGGGACAAGCGGGTCAAACCACAATGGAGGCCCTAGCTCGAGAAATGGCAGGGGCTTTAATAGAGTCTATGAACTTGTTGAGAGTGGAGAATCAAGCCCGAGAGAATACTGCGGAGTCAAGGGCGAGATTCCTTACTAGAGAGTTCTTGCGAGCCAAACTGGAAGAGTTCCATGGTGGTCCCGAGCCCAAGAAAGTGGATGAGTGGCTCGAACAAACTGTGAAGACATTTGAGATGCTTCACATCGAAGATAGTGAACTAAGAGTGACTCTAACGAGTTACTTCCTTAATAGAGACACGGATCAATGGTGGAAATATGCCAAGGGTAGAGCAGAGCCAACATGGGAAGCCTTTGTGGTTCTTTTCCAAAATAAGTACATACCTCCCACTGCTAGGGAGAGATTGAGGCAAGAGTTTAAAGACCTCAAACAACTCGACATGCTCATGGCCGAGTTTGAGGCGGTTTTCTCTAGTTTGTCCAAATTTGCATCAGAGTTCGTGGCAACGGAAGAGCGTCGTTGGATTGAATTTGAAAAGAAATTGAAAACAAAAATTATGTTCAAGCTTGTCAGAAATATGATTCGGGAATATGACCGTCTTGTGGAGATGACGACACACATAGAAATCTCCATACAAGCCAAGGAGGAGAGGCTTTAGTGTTCAAGGTCTAGGGGCCAAGAGTCTCAAGGTGACTATAGGTAGAACAAGAAGAGCAGGAACACCTATCCATCCCACTCCCAACCACAGTAGTGTAGATCTACTTTTCTTTTGCCTAGTGCAGGTCCTGGAAAAAGTGCATTGAGTAGCTTCTCGTGTTTCAAGTCTGGCCAATCAGGTCACAAAGCCTTCGCACGCCCACAAAAGGAAGGAGGGCAGTTAATATTACCACCACCTAACCGATCTCAAAGTCATTCTCAGTCTCAGAATAAAGGTCAAGGATTTAATTGTTATCAGTGTGGTCAGCTGGGGCATATGAAGAAAACTTGCCCACAGTTGGGAGGCGTATCTGGCGCATCAATGTTAAGTCAGACTCAGAGACACCAGGAGGCTCAATTAGTCCAAGCTTCGCGAGTTAATCAAGGAGCCACTTTGGCTCAGTCAATACAATAGGTTTATGCTCCGAGAGTGGACAAGTTAATCAGAGGCCACAGGGGCGTGTGTATGCTGTTACCGTGCCAGAGCAGTTGCCAAAATCCTCAATTGTGAGAGGCATTTTTGTTGTGTGTAATTCTTTGGCTAATGTGTTGATAGACACGAGTGCGTCTCATTCATTTATATCTACTGCATTTGCTTCTGTATTTGGGTTAAAGGTAGCACGGTTAGTGCCTCCACTCATAGTAGAGTCACCTGTTGGGGGTACAGTTGATTTAGACCGGGGTTTGTCGTGATTGTGAAATAGAAGTTATCGGGCATCGACTTCCATTTGCTTTTGTGTTGCTAGATATGTTCAGTTTTGATGTCATTTTAGGCATGGACTGGTTGTGTTTTTACCAAGCTATGATTGATTGTTACCGTCAGAGAGTTACAGTGTACACTTCGGGCAGTGATCGTTTCTATTTTCTGGGGAACCAAGTTAATAGAGCCTTGTCGCCAGTTGTTGGCCCTCATAGTAGGAGCAAACTTAGTTTCCTTCTTGCAACTCTCTTGGATAGTGAGAGTGATGGGGCTCGTGTTGAGTTACCATGGGTAGTTTGTGAATACCCGGATGTCTCTCCAGAAGATCTTACTAGTTTACCACCTCACTGGGAGATCGAGTTCTCCATTGAATTAGTGCCTGGCACGACACCGATTTCCATGTCACAGTATAGATTTCCACCCACTGAATTGCATGAGTCGAAGATTCAACTCCAAGAGCTTTTAAATAAGGGCTTCATTCGTCCTAGTACATCACCTTGGGGAGCACCGGCTCTCTTTGCGAAGAAGAAGGGTGGATCGTTGCAGTTGTGTATTGATTATCGCAAGTTGAATAGAGTTACAGTTAAGAACAAGTATCCTCTACCCATAATAGATGATTTGTTTAACTAACTTAGAGGGTCTCGTTGTTTCTCAAAAATAGATTTGAGGTCGAGGTACCATCAGTTGAGAGTCCAGGAGGAGGACATTCAGAAAACGGCCTTTTGTACGCGTTATGGCCACTATGAATTCTTTATAATGCCTTTTTTTGTTAACCAATGCGCTTTCTTCCTTTATGGATTTGATGAACAGAATTTTTCAGGAATACTTGGACTATTTTGTGGCCGTCTCTGTGGACGACATATTGATTTATTCAAACTCCGAGGAGGAACACGAGACTCACTTGCGGGTAGTGCTGGATTTACTTAGTGAGCACCAATTGTATGCCAAATTTGAGAAATGCGAGTTTTGGTTAATTGAGGTAAAGTTTTTGGGGCATGTAGTGTCTAGAGAGGGAGTAACTGTGGACTCCTCAAAGATAGATGTTGTACAGGATTGGGAACAACCAAAGAATATTTTTGAAATTCGGAGTTTCTTGGGATTAGCGGGGTATTATTGACGTTTTGTAAGGGACTTCTCTAGACTAGCTTCACCTTTGACTAGGTTGACTAGAAAGGGTATCAAATTTGTGTGGAGTGAGGCATGTGAAAAGTCATTACAAGAGCTTAAGACTAGATTGACTACTGCATCGGTTTTATAATTCCTGAAAGGGATTTGAATTACACTATCTATTGTGATGCTTCCGGTGATGGACTTGGTTGTGTCTTGATGCAAGAGGGAAAAGTTGTGGCCTACGGTTCACGACAATTGAAAACTCATGAGAAAAATTACCCCACCCATGATCTAGAATTAGCAGTAGTGATTTTTGCTTCGAAAATTTAGAGGCATTACTTGTATGGTGAGAAGTTTGAGGTTTTCTCTGATCATAAGAGTCTAAAGTATTTGTTTTCTCAAAAAGACCTGAATTTAAGACAATGAAGGCGGATGGAATTTATGGAGGATTATGAGTTTGAGTTACACTATCATTCGGGGAAGGCCAATGTGGTGGCCGATGCTTTGAGTCGGAAATCTGTGGGTAGTTTGGAAAGTGTGGCCATTTGGGAATGGGTTATGCTAGATGAACTTGGAAAGTTTGATTTGCACTTGGGTGAGTTCAGCGAGAGTGCTACCTTGTTTACTTTGACTGCTTAACCTACCTTGATTAGTAAGGTCATAAAGGCACAACAAGGGGACCGTGAAGTAGAGTCTATCCGGGTTAAAATTTCCAATAGGAAGGAAGCGAAAGGTTTGAATGTTCACTCGGATCTGAGTGTACGTTACCTAGACCAATTGTTTGTTCCGGAATCTTGTAGAGAGGAAGTACTCCGGGAATTTCATCACTCACGCCTTATGGTACATCTGGGAGGCACCAAAATGTACCATGATCTTAGTCGTCAGTTTTGGTGGAGGGGTATGAAGTGAGATGTCGCTTTATTTGTATCGAAGTGCCTTACTTGTCAACAAGTGAAGGCCAAACACCAAAGACTAACAGGTTTTTTATAACCCTTATCAATAGCTGAGTGGAAATGGGAGCGTGTTACCATGGATTTTGTAGTTGGGCTTCCTAGAACACAACGAGGCAATGACACCGTTTGGGTGATTGTTAGGTTGACTAAGTCTACCAATTTCATTCCGATGTGCACTAGCGACTCAGTTGAACGCTTGGCAGAGTTGTACATTAGAGAGATAGTTCAACTTCATGGAGTCCTTGTGACTATTGTGTCGGATAGGGATCCTCGTTTTATTGCCCAGTTATAGCAAAGCCTTTAAGAGACGTTGGGAACTAAGTTGACTGTTAGCACCGCTTATCATCCTTAAACCGATGGACAGTCGGAACGTACCATTCAGATTTTGGAGGACACACTTAGAGCTTGTGTCCTTGATTTTACGAGGCCTTGGGAAAGGCACTTACCATTGATTGAGTTTGCTTACAACAATAGTTACCAAGCTAGTAATGAGATGGCACCATTTGAGGCCTTGTATGGCCAACCTTGTAGATCACTGGTTTGTTGGGCCGAAGTATGGGTGAAGCATCGTTACTGGGTCCGAAAATTGTTAAAGAGACAACCAAGAAAGTTGTTCTCATTCAGAAGAGGTTAACTACGGCCCAAAGCCGACAAAAGAGTTATGCCAATAAAAGGAGACAACCTTTATCTTTTGAAGTTGGTGACCATGTGTTTCTAAAAATCTCACCAAGGCAGGGTTTGATGAGATTTGGTAAGAGTGGTAAATTATCTCCAAGGTTCATTGGGCCTTTTGAGATTTTAGAGCGAATTGGGGAAGTGGCATACCAGTATATGAACCCGACCCTTCTCATGTGCTTGATTGGGTTGACTTAGAGGTAGATGAGGATGCCTCTTACGAAGAACGACCGGTTCAAATATTAGATACTTGGGAGCAAGTGTTACGGGCCAAAACTATACCGTTGGTAAAGGTGTTGTGGAGACACCATGGGGTTGAAGAAGCAATGTGGGAACAGGAAGCAGAAGTCTGCTCTAAGTATCCGGATTTGTTTGAAAATACTTAAGTTGTTTTTCCTTGTAATATTCCCTAGTGTTTGAGAGAAATGTGTGAAAATTGTTGACCACATGTTGTTATGTTAAGCATGAAGTAGTTACGGATTGTCATTTCTTTGCTTCATGTTTAGGTTAATGTAGACGGTTGTTATTAATGAGATAACCATGGTGGAAATGGCAAAAAAAAAAAAAAAAAAAAAAAAAGGTTGAGAGTTAATATTGTGATTTTAAAATGAAATAGCATGGTTTTGATCGCTAGAAAACCCCTTTGTTTGGGTAGTTTGATTTGAAATTTTGGGGACGAAATTCTTTAAGGGAAGGAGGTTGTAGCGATCCAGATTTTGACCCGTCTCTTGTGGTGTTCCGGGCTCGGGTTGGTATGGTTTTGAATGGTGTTACGTATCTTAGTTTCCCTTGTATTCCCCTTATTTTTGGTTATCAGGTTAGAGTGGTGTGTTTGGAACAAGTAACGTCTCCAAACCTTTAGATGAGAATCTAACCCAAATTGTGCCTTGCAAAGTTGTATCAGAAGTTAGTTCTTTCATGTTTTGCCACTTCGCTGAGTATGTCAGGAGTCGAGCTGCCCGGTCAGCTTGCCGAAGCAAAAATGCAAAATGCATTCGAAGTTGCTTGTCCGCTCGAGTGGCCGTTTATGCGCTCGAGCAGAGAATGTTTGGTTCCGGAAGTTTGATTTGTCTGCAAAAGTACTGGGAAAATGTATTCGACGCTCGAGTGGGGCTTTCCACGCTCGAGCGGACCATGTTATATCAGTCCGTAAGGGGAGATTTCAGATCACTTTTTCAGTTCTCACTCTCTCTAAAAACCCTTTCCTCTCTCTTCTCTCTACATTTCCCTACGCCAAATTGGATTAAAACCTTGATTTCTCAAGATCCATTAGAGTTCTGCCATAGGTTCTTTATCAAAGTTGGTTAACTTCTCAAGGGCTTCGTTGTGTGCGATGAAGATTGAGTTTCAACACTGTTGATTTTGGGGGTTTCATCTCATTTCTTCTTTAAAACTTGAGGCAGGGATTTTCTTAGAATTATATATATGTTTTTGCAAGATCTATATGATTTTTGAAATCATCTTTCGATAGCTTTGAAAATTGATTGTTGATTCAAGAAGTTGAACAATTTTGAAAGTGGGTTTGTTTCTTGTTCTTTTAAAATGATCTTATGGGTTTTGATCTTCGTTGATTGAAGAAAAGATGATTTTGGAAAGTTTTCTTTCAAAAGATTTGAGTTGTATAATTTTGATGAGAAAATCTAGGATTTGGGGATTTTTTTTAAATGAGACAAAAAATCCATGAATGATATTATTATATTTATTTTCTGTGTCAAAATAAATGGATGTTTGGAAAATTTCTTATTTATATTTATATAAATGATGAATTTTAGGGAATATGAGAATTGTTGTTCATTTTGGAAATTATTGTTCAAAACGTTGAAATAGTCTTGAAATGACTAATTGTTGAGGATACTTGAGAAGAGGGAATTGTGTTATTCCTTGGATGATGAATTGGAATGAAAGTATTTATATTCATCTTGTGTTATTGGCATATCAATTCATTTGATTACATTAAACTTTGAAAGTTGATTGGAAAACTTGCATTGAGAAAAGAATGTTGAGAAACAAGTTTTCATGGAATGGTTTTGGGGTAAATACGTTGGTAAGTGTTGATAAGTGGTGTAGATGATATTGAATAAGATGGCCGAGAGTCCAGGGTGAAAGACTGAAAACCCGGGTGGATAGGTACCGGTATTAACCTTCCGGTTAATACCGGTAAAAATGACAAGTTGGTAGTACTTGTATAGTCTACTTGCAGACACCGACCTAGGGATTACCAAAGTTGTATTTACCGCTCTTGAAATGAATTGTTAAGTTTTGAGGAATTGAAATTACATGACATCATTGAGCATGATGGTTTTCAAAGATGAAGATGTGATTTTCTTTCAAAAGGGCATAGCATGGCATGTGCATTTCATCTCTTGAGACTTGTATAAAATGTATATACTTTGTTAAGGATTTCAGACTGGGCTTTATGCTCACCCTATAGGATTTTTGTGCAGGAAAAGATGCGGTGATACCGCCTAACTAAAGGCGAGGAAATGTGTGTTGAGAGTACAAGACTCTTATTTTGCTATAACTTTGTGTGTAAGCCAAGGGCTGTATGTGTGTGGGTTTGAATAATCGTTTTGTATAACCAGGCTCAAGCCTTAGAAACTTGTAAACCCTTGGTGGTATTATTTGTTTATTTAAGCCTTGGAAACTTGTAAACCCTTGGGGGTATTTATTTGTTTATTTACTTGTTGTTGGATCAATGTATTGTTGCATGAAGAACTATTGTATCATGTAATGTAAGTTTGGAGATTTATATTCGGTTTTCCTTGAAAGAACCATGATTGTTGTATTATCATTTAGGCTAGAAATTTGGGGCGTTACAAGGACGATGACCATCTGAACCTTGTAATAGAGTATTTTTGTAGAACTTTTACTATAATATGAATGAATTTTAAAACCAACACTTAACTGAAGAGCATGATTTTCAAAAGGTCAAATAAGGTAGCAAATTTCAATTTGCAGGCTAAATTAAATATTTACACAAGAAGAACGATGACTTGATTGCAAACCTTAAAGGTTCCAATGGTATATTTACACTAACTTGGACTTGTAATTAATATAGGTAGATATAGAATTTATGCTCTAATCATTCAGATATTTACCACACTTCAGTACTCTTGCAAATTTACACACTCAAAAAATATCAATTCAACTTTCCACAACTAGCAGAATTTCAGTCCTCCCCACTATAACATGATAAGTTTTTGGATTTTCAGTTTTGAGCTTGAATTTGGGATTTTTGTCTAGAAATCAAACCTTATAACAAGTGTGAGAAATCAACACAAAACAGTAAAGCAAGTGTGACAAATCAAAACAAAATGAACACAAAATTTGGGATTTTGAGTTTAGAAATCAACCCTTAATTTCCTTCTCTGCTTTCTTTGTGCTGGTAGAGTAAGGACGAAACCTCAGAAATCATGACAATAGAGCCAATTTAATAGACACCCAACAACATACTAAGAACAACATAAGGCAAAGAACAAGCTACAAGCAGTTGGTAATGCTTAATAAGCATCATTTCCATATATTTCCCTACTTAATTTCATACATTTCCTTACTTTTAAACCAGTTGACAACATAAGGGGAAACAAACAAGCCCTACTATTGATGGAAAATCATATAAAGATCTAAAGGCCTATTATTGAATAACAAACAGGCAACAACACAACACAAACATGTACCAAAAATTGAAATATTAATCACTGTGAAACAATTCGCCTCGAAATCTGTTGCTTTTATATATTTCAAATGGCAACATTAAGGCAAATAGAAAAGCCCTACTATTGATGGAAAAGCATATGAAGATCTGAATAATGAAGAAATACCACACCAAAATCTACAAAAAATCTGAATAATAATCACTCTAAAATAATAGGTACGATTTCTTATGTATATTTCAGTACTTGAGAACAAATCCAAATAAAACAATGAGATCAAAATACAGATTTCATTCTCTCAATTCATTTTTCTATGTGACCAAACAAATGATAAGAAAATAACAGACATTGAGATATAAAGTGAAATTAGGGTTTTAAAAAGGGGGAGACTGTACATAAGTTTTGAGAAGAGTGATGTCGTCTTTATCAAGATGACGAGGGAAGACAAGAGGACGATATAAGTTTTGAGATCCAAATACAGATTTTGAGTTAAGAAATCAACACACAATTAAACAAAAAAAAAATCATATAAAACCCTGGAGCAAGTGTAAGAAATAAGGAAATAGAGGAATGAGAGAGAGAGAGAGAGAGAGAGAGAGAGAGAGATAAATACCTGTGATTCAATGGCGGTGGTGATTTACAACGGTGCCAGTGGTGATGTGCGACGGTGGTGAGTGCTGGTGGTGAGCGGGGGTGAGGTTTGGTAATGTCAACAGAGAGCCAAAAGTGTTTGATACAGAACAGAGTGTATATCGTGTATGTGTGTGAGAAAGACATAGCAGAGCCAAAAGTGTTTGTGAATAGATTGCATATCGAGCGCCAAAGTTAGCGACTAAACTTTCGTTTCCCTCAAAAAAAAAAAAAAAATCAATCTTTAGCGACTAAACTTTTGTTTTGTCGCAAAATCATAATGAATAACAACTACATATTTCGTAACGAAAGATTGAGTAATAGCGCCAAATATATTGATAGCCAAAAATATCATTTGGTAACTATTTTTTTTTTTTTGTCGGCAAAAATTGAATATACGGCGACTAAATTTTTTAGTCACCAAAAGGTCTACAAATGTCCTTATTATTTGGTGACTAAATTACCTTTTTGTCGGCAAATAACTGCATACGGCGACTAAACCTAGAATTAGTAGCCTAAAACATAGACTTTCGGCGACTAATTTTATTTTAGTTGCCTATTACTACACATGTAATGACCCAATTTTTCTTTTAAATAGCTAGCACACAATTTAATTGATCAAATTTTCAAATTTGATTGCCGTGTAAATTCTGTGCAAAAACAGTTCGGTTTTGTATTTTTTTTTAAAATAGTTCCCAATCTCAGAAAATTATGAAATTTTTATATGTTGTTCCCATATGAGTTTAGCACGTTGGATAAAAATTTCAGAATTTAATGATGAGTATTTATTTTATGAAAATTCACGAACTGATTGGTGTTCAATTTAATTTATAGCAGAATTTAAAATTGAGTTTTGGGTATTCGGACCATGATTTGAGATAAATTTGTTGGGTCTATTTTGGTATATAATTGGACCATATTTGACTTATGGGTGAGACCCACGACTTAGATTTAATTTAAATTGAGTTTGTTTAATGACTCACGTTTAATTGTTTGGTCCTTTTAAAATGTGATTGGTAATGACCACCTTACGAGTTCTTATTATTTATTATATATGATTATAATAAATATTTGATATTTGATTTTGTGGTGTGTACCATATGGTGAAAAATTATATATTTTTGTAGTAAATAAAATGGGCGTATATTTCGTGGTGAGCAAAATATTATATTTTGTGATGTGTATAAGCAAACAAGACATATTTTGTGGTGAGAAAAATTTATAACATTTTATAATTTATGTTAGTACAAAATTATATGAATATGTAAGAAAAGATAATAATAAAAATAAAAATAAATTTTATTTAATCAAGAGAGGCAGCACATGGGCAACCCCCCTCCTCTCTTTTTCCCTTTACTTTGATTCCCTTTCTCTTTGTTTTAGAGAAGCATAGCTTCGTCCTCTCTCTCTCTCTCTCTCTCTTATTCTCTCAAATTTCTTTTAGGTTTATCACAAGACCTTTTGATCCACCCAAATCTATTAGGTTTTAGACCTTTGTTCTTGAAACTAAAGTGAAGAGTTTGGAAAGAGCAACGTTTTGACCGGTGGAGATTGAAATCCAACAAAGTCGAAAATTTGAGATTTTTGCTTGTTTCCTCTTTTAGCTTGAGGTAGGGATTTTTCCTACACTTCTTTATGCACTTTTACTTGATTATATGGAGCTTAAAGTTGTATATAATTTAATTAGAATTTTTGGAAAATATGAGATTTATTTGCTTAAAAGGGGAGTTTTGAGAAAAATAAAGAGTTGATGCCCAAATGGCGAAAGTGCGAACTTGGAATATGTTTGTAAGGTTATGAAAGAGCTATGTTTTAAATTTGAACAAAAATGGACTTTGACTCAATCGGTTTTGAAATTTTTACCGGTTTACGACCAAAAGAGCATTTTTAAAGAAAACAAAGGAATTATGTTTAACTTTTGGGACTTTTGATTAAAATTGGCTGTCATAGTTGAATAATGCTTGGAGAATGAGTTTGGAAAGAAAATGATGTTTTCTTGGGCATTAACAGTATTATTTTGTTTAATGTATCTGTTGGAATAAAACCGACACGGTTAGAAATGGATCTTGAGAGGTTACCTAACGTGATTGTGGTATGAAAACTAATGTAGTTGTTCATATTTGACGAGATGTGGAATAGATTGTATTTATCAAAATTTGTTTTTGAATTTAATTGTTTAAATATCTGTTTTGGGCTATCGGTGGAGAATAGCCATGATTGTTGTAGAAATGCATGAGACTTAGGTAAGTTGAACCACATTCTTCATTTGTTGCATTGGACATTGCATTATATTCATTTCATTGGAAATGTATCTGTTTTTGAGAAATGTTTGGAAATGTATTTGTTTGCGAAAAGATGAATACTTGGTGAATCTGGTAGGGGGTGTAGAATCGCCGGTTAGGTGTCGAGCCTTCCAGTTTGTTGGTAAAAATGACAGTGGTAGTGCATTAGGGCCTACTTGCAGACACTCATTTAGAGATTCACAGAGCCTGTATTCATGTAACATATATGGTTTAAAAATGGAAATGGTTTTATATCTGTTGTTGCATCTCAGCATTACATGCTTTGTAAAAAAAAAGAGATAAATTGTTTTATCATGAGCATGGCATGAGCATACTCCTCTTTAGTCTTGTCATGGTTCATATGTTGTGTAGTATATCTCTACTGGGCTGTGGCTCACCCTATAAGGAAAACCATTTCAGGTATATGTGCTATGCCTCCGCTAAGGCATTGACTTGGGAGGACTCGGAGCTGAGGCTTCATTTTTGTTTTATTGTTATTTGTTGAATGTAAGCCGAGGGCTGTATTTGCGTTGAGTTGAAACTCCATTTTGTGTAACCAAAAATGTTCTTGGACAAATTTGTAAGCCTGAAGGGCACTTATTATCTGTTTGGTTTCCATTTCATACTTGTTGTAAAATGTATTCTTGGGATTGGCATTGGGGTATTGAGATGTGAATAGCATATATTTGGTATTTGGGATTTAATGGAAATGGATGTATGGAATAGTTACCTATATATATATATATGTGTTTGTCTATCAGGTGGTTTTGTTGCGTAAATAATTATACCCTGCCGAAATTTTTGGGGCGTTACAACTTGGTATCAGAGCTAGTTGACCTGTCACTTGAGTGCAGGCGTATCAAACATGGGAACTCTCACTTGTGACTGTGTCACCAAAGCAAGACTCTCTGCCCATGGGGTGACGGTGTACCGTTGGCGTCGGTGGCCGGCTAGGCTGATAAGTCCAGTTGTTGGGTGACATGTTGTACCCATGATCAGTGATAACTTGGTATCAGAGCTACTAGGTTTGAATACTTGGGCTCGTGGAAAGTGGTTTTTACCACAGTGGGTTCATTTCGCTAGTGAGAAATGTTGCATATCTTATGTGCTATGTGATATCATGTTTATATGACTATATGCGTATAGGGTTAAACTTCTGAGATATGATTTGCATCTATGAAATTCTTTGAGGTGCTTCTAGAAAAGCACTTGATCAATGCTATTTCTATTTGGAAGTCTTTGAATGTTTGTGGAATAAGTCAATATCTTGGAGGGATAACTCGTATGTGCTCTATGTGACTATGTTTTTATATGGTTTGCCTTATGTGATATAGGTACATGTGTAGGTTTATGTTTAATCCGTATGCAGTGTGTTAGAACTAGTATGGAGTACTTACTTCTGAGCTAAACCCTGTCTCTTATATAAGATGTCATAAAGCGGGAGAGGCCGTAATAGAGGCACTTGGAGTGCCCAGGATGTTCTTATATAGGAGGATACCTTTTTCCCAGGAAGAAGGTGTAAGCTAGAGTAATATGGCCAGGATGATTGGTCAAGATGTTGTGGAATTAGTATTGAAGCGTAGGTTAACCGATTTGTATGATTGTGGCCTAAATGTTACCTTAAAATAGTAGAGTTGTGTTGTGTAGTGACTGGTTTGTTGTTATGAGGAGTTAATTATTTTTCAATTTTATATCAAATTTGTAGAAGTGGACTAGATGAAAAAAAAAAATTCTTAGAAGTTGAGTGAGTTAGAGATTAACCTTATTCTAATAGTTTGGTTTGGTTGTGACTTCAATAATGATTAAAGTAATCTAAGATAATTTGCTTTGGATTGTTAACATTAGAACACGTAAAACTAGTTCTAAATTTTCTTGGGATAGACGAAGCTAGTTATAGTTGGATTGTTTCACTTGCTTGATAGACTACTTATGAGGTTAGTGATGGGCCCTAGGCCAATTATTTTGTATGTGTGTGGGAATAAACGTAGTCTTGGCATGATAGAAATTATATCGTGTAGTAAGAGATGTGCTTCTTAGAGAGTTTGTTTTACTCATAATTTTGCTGCAAATCCTAAGAGGGCAAATGAGATAAATAATTTTGAGATAGATTGGAATGAGATTAAATTTGATTTGGGTTATGCCATTTGATGGGATTATTAGTAGTAACAACATCGACTCGTGAATCAATATTTTAGAACATGTAGGCGAGTTCTGAGTGCCTTCGAGATTGGTAGAGTCCATTGTCTTAGAGTTAGTTGCTGATATTCTTGAGTGCAATAAATGAGTGTTGAGGGACATGATGTGATGGATGTTGTGGAGTTGTGTTAGCAACCAATGTTTTTAGAGAAATTTTTTTAAGATTACTTTGTGAGGATATTATAATTCTAAATCAGGTGCTTTAGGATAATTAGTATGGTGGTAATTTGAGTATTTCCATGGGAATTTATGCTTGACCCATCGAGAGTGATTGATGTTAACTTTTACAGTTACTTTTATGTATGAGTTAGAAATTGTGAAGATGGAAGGTATATGAGAGTGTTTTGGGTTAAATTTGGTGTGCGTCGTGATGGCGTGGTTCATGTAATGGAAATGGAGATTATTTTATATCTCTTGTCCTTTAGCTATAAGATTTTTTTGTATCCTTCGTGTAAGAGTTATGAATCCCTTATATTGATCCTTCATTTTGCTATAAGTGGTGAGAATTTGTGTTGTTGGTATGTTGGTCTAATATTACTATTGAGTTCAATTTGGCTGTATTTGACCTTAAGTGGTAAGTATTTTCTTAATTAAAATGTATTTAGTTTTGTCTAATAGAAGATGATTCATTATTTTAATTTTGTTTCATCGTGTTTTGTGGTGATATTACTTTAGAAAAATTATTCGGCAGACCCCTCATTCGAGAATAAATTGGTATGAAGTGCTTTCGTTACTTTGTTAGCCGTGGAAATTGTTATTGAATGACTATTGTTGGCATAGAAAATTTCTTAGAGTGAATGAAAGGGTTTATAACTTGTGGTTGTATCTTTTAAAGTTTAGGTGGAGGTGAGTTGGCTAAAGACTTCATAGAAGATTTCAAAGTAACTAAAACTAGTATTTGTTGGTGTAACCTTTTGTCTTGAGTTGTGTAGGCTTTTTGTGGTGGTTTTAATATGGTAATTGTAATAACCCGACCCTCGTACATGTTTTCTGATATATTTTCAGACCTTATTTTGTGTTTTTGAATGCTTATTGTGAAATCCTATGAGAAATTAAGGTTAAGTAGGTGAACCCCATGTTTAAGGATGCCTATCTGTGTAATAAGAAAAGTATCTGTTGCAACTATAAAGTTTGAATCAGAAATTGGAAGCCTTAGGGGCTTAAGTATCTGAAATTGAGTTCATATATGTGATCAGCATGATTTTTGGGTAATATTAAGCGTTTCTGTGAAATTGCAATTTCGGATGATTAAACGATTGAGTTTTGTCTTATTCATGTCTGAGAGATATGTATAGATGTGTATATGGGTTCTTGAACCATTGGACTCATGAATGTTTAGTTCAAAGTATTCCCAGAGAGAGTGAGAAGAGACTAGGATCAAGGAAGGAACTCTACAAGGTAGAAGATTAAGAGAGATTGAAGCTTAAGGTAAGTTTAAATTCTTGATGTTGTATGATCTTGAGTGTAGAAGTTGAATAATTGATAAGATAATCTCACCACTTGGTTATTTTAACCTAATTGGAGCCCTCTAGTGAGGAATTATATCTTGCTCTTTGAATTATTATGTTTGAGCCCAATTGTGTAAGTATATGGCTTCATGTGTATATATGTGAGAATAATTATGTAATTTGAACCATGTAAAGGAGATTGCCTTTATAGTTGATTTTACATGCTTGCTTACAACTAAGTGTGAGGTGGTTCTGTTTATGTATTTACATCATGTGAGAATTAAATGTGTTCATGGGTTTAAGATCTAGCTCAAGCTAGATTGTGTATGATTGTCTCTTTTAATTACATGAATTTTGAACTATGAATTAGCAATGAAAAGCTCTATGTTGGACCCCTTGAATATGCACCAAGAGTTGAACCATTGAAGAAATTCGGACTGAAAAGTGCAGAATCGCCGCACGTGCGGGAGTCATGGCCGCACGTGCGAGGGCCAATCGCCGCACGTGCGAGGGTTGTGGCCGCACGCGTGGAAGGATGACAAATTTTGGGGTTTTGGTTCTGCTTAAAAGGCACATGCGGGGGAATTTTTCCGCACATGCGGGGGAATTTTTCCGCACGTGCGGGGCTCACAGCCGCACGTGCGGTCCATGCTGAAAAACATGGGTTGCTCCGCTTTGCGTGTAGAACCCTCTAATATTGTCGGAATATATATTTGATGCCTTTTCGATATTTATAAATTCCTTCGAAGTAAAGCGAAACAGAAAGTAATATGATATGAAAGATGAACTAAATTGTAAGTTTTGAATGTGCGCAGGGCACACTTCGGGAGGAACAAGCACATCATCACAACACTGTAAGTAGTAGTACGCTTCACATATAACTAATGATTGTCATTAGCATTCTATTAATACATGACTATTATGTATGTAACTATGTGAATGAAGCCAAGCATGAGAAGAAATAAAGGAAAGAATGAAATACTTTCACATGACTCTAAGTGTTTGCAAGACTCGAGGCCTATGGCCATTCCGTATAAGTTGTTATGATATGAAACAAAGTGCTACACGAAACTAAGTGCTACGATGTGAGTCACCTCTAGAATCCGTGTGAGGCACCTCTTGAGTTCATACGAGTATGTCCAAGGGCTTAATGCCAAATTATCCAAGGGCGTAATGCCAACCTATTCAAGGGCTTCGTGCCACTACATTTAAGGGCTTCGTGCCACAATGTTCAAGGGCTTTATGCCACTCTATTCAAGGGCTTACAGCCATTATGTTTCAAGACATTATATTTCAAGCCATTATGTTTCAAGACTACGCCTAAGGCCGTTATGAAATTAGTACAGAATCAGACTGACTATGTGTGCATTTTCATACGCATTGATATATTATGTTTCAAGTTAAGTATTGTTTTATTTAAGTATTACTATTCACTAAGCCTGTCTTACTCTGTGTTATGTCTGTTTCTGTAGGTAACCAACCAAGTGGCCATTCCTAGCCATGACACCCGTTTTCTTTTGTCAACCTTCGTGTGTCCAAGCACTTTACGAGGCCACTTATTTTGTGAAGTTTGCTAAGATGATCAACCTACTTTTTGATTGCCCATCTAAGGTTAAATGTATATAACTTCAATGGTTTTGTAAACGCTCGATTTTAGGGCTAGGACTGTTTATGTGTATGTGTATAACTACAACTAAGGGATATTTCTTGGACTTTATCTGCTTATTCTGATGTATGTGATCCTGGTATGGTATTAGTAGCTCAGTGGAGTTGTTTGTCTCATTGTTATTTTTATAATTAGTGCTTCCGATAAGGCCCGTATGTTATGTATACCAGGTTAAATGTCCGTTTCTAAATAGGTCATGCCCAAACTTTTAGGGGCAAGGTTAGGGCGTGACAGTAATTGGTGTTGTTATTTGTGTCATGAGGAGTTATGAGGATTCAATTTTATTTTCTTTGTATCATTGTAAGTTGTGATGGATTACTTCTTGAGTTAAATTGTTTATTTTTCAGATGTGGAGCAAATTTCGTAGTGATTGGATTGAAGAATTAAAAAGATTATTTTAATTAGAATTCTGAATCAGAAGTGTAGAATTATTTCTTTTGGCAAGGGATGCACATGGAATTTCCTTTGAAGAGATTTTATTGTAATTTTAGGTTAATCAATTTATTAACAATTTAGGAATTTTAGAGTCGTTTTAGTGTTAATCTTTATAGGTGTCTCATTGTGATTGGGTCGGGATGCTTTTAGGGTGAGAGATAAAATATTCTGTTAATTAGCCACAATAGTGGTATTAATACTTGTCGATAAGTGAGTTGGTATAGTAAGAGTTGTTCAATTTGAGTTTGGTGTCATGGGTTATCATAATATTAGTGTGATGTAGAATCGTGTTGTAACTTTAGAGTTAGTGTCATAGCTTGGGTTTTAAAGAATGAGAGTGGCTTTGAGTTAACTTTTGTTGGAAGTACCTTAGTATTGTTAGAATGTGTATATAGTCTTGATGAATTCTATGTGGACTCGAAGTGCATCATGTGAGCGTTTGGGTAAATTCTATGTTGGAGTGAAATTGTGTGGGTGGATGTAGACAAGTTTGCGTAAACTATTAGTCGGTTTGTCGAGTGAAAGAAATAGAGTGGATAGGTAAAAATAATACAAAAATTGCATGGTTGGGAAATTAAAGTTGTGGCTGAGAAATTTTGAGTAGTGTGTTTGGCATGATTGCATTATGTTTCATAAGAGTTGGTGGTTAGTGTTTTTGAAGAGTTATTATTTCGTTTTGTTAAGGTCTCGGAGTAGTGATAGTTATTTTGGCCTTGGGATGCATTGTGCATTAGGTGACGAAGATAGCTCGTTGAAGTTGGGTTATCACCAATAAGGTATTGTGACTCGGTATTCTGGGGAGTTGTTTTGTTATGCTTAAGAGACTAGATCCTATTTTGTTGCTGTGGGTTATCGATGTGGATAGAAGAATCACTTAATGGTTTATACTAGTAAGGGTTTCATAATCAATTGTTGTGCAAATGTCATGATTTGATTTGTTACCAGTGTGACTTGTTGAGGCTCATGTAGTAGTCAAAGAAATTTTGTTGATACATTAGTAAGTACCTGAGTGAGTTTGTGGGTGATTGTTGAATATATTACATTACTTGGTTTAATTTCAAGGATGAAATTTCTTTAAGGAATGTAGGTTGTAATGACCCAATTTCTTTTTTTTAAATAGCCAGCGCACAATTTAATTGTGCAAATTTTCGAATTTGATTGCAGTGTAAATTCTGTGCAAAAATAGTTCGGTTTTGTATTTTTTAAAAATAGTTCTCGATCTTAGAAAATTATAAAATTTTTATATGTTGTTCCCATATGAGTCTAGCAGATTGGATAAAAATTTCATAATTTAATGATGATTATTTATTTTATGAAAATTCACGAACTGATTGGTGTTCAGTTTAATTTATAGCAGAATTTAAAATTGAGTTCTGGGTGTTCGGACCATGATTTGAGATAAATTTGTTGGGTCTATTTTGGTATACAATTGGACCATATTTGACTTATGGGTGAGACCCATGACTTAGATTTAATTTAAATTGAGTTTGTTTAATGGCTCACGTTTAATTGTTTAGTCCTTTTAAAATGTGATTGGTAATAACTACATTAGGAGTTGTTATTATTTATTATATAAGATTATAATAAATATTTGATAGTTGATTTTATGGTGTGTACCATATGGTGAAAAATTATATATTTTTGTAGTAAATAAAATGGGCATATATTTCGTGGTGAGCAAAATATTATATTTTGTGATGTGTACAAGCAAACAAGATATATTTTGTGGTGAGAAAAATTTATAACATTTTATAATTTATGTTAGTACAAAATTATATGAATGTGTAAGAAAAGATAATAATAATAATAAAAATAAAATATATTTAATCAAGAGAGGCAGCACATGGGCCCCCTCCTCTCTTTTTCCCTTTACTTTGATTTCCTTTCTCCTTATTTTAGAGAAGCATAGCTTCGTCCTCCCTCTCTCTCTCTCTCTCTCTCTCTCTCTCTCTTGCTCTCTCAAATTTCTTTTAGGTTTATCACAAGACCTTTTGATCCACCAAAATCTATTAGGTTTTAGACCTTTGTTCTTGAAACTAAAGTGAAGAGTTTGGAAAGAGCAACATTTTGACCGGTGGAGATCGAAATCCAACAAAGTCAAAATTTTGGGATTTTTGCTTTCCTCTTCTAGCTTGAGGTAGGGATTTTTCCTACACTTATTTATGCACTTTTATTTGATTATATGGAGCTTAGAGTTGTATATAATTTAATTAGAGTTTTTGAAAAATTTGTCATTTATTTGCTTAAAAGGGAAATTTTGAGAAAAATAAAGAGTTGATGTCCAAATTGCGAAAGTATGAACTTGGAATATGGTTGTAAGGTTATAAAAGAGCTATGTTTTAAATTTGAACAAAACGGACTTCGACTCGATCGGTTTTGAAATTTTTACCAGTTTACGACCAAAAGAGAGAAAACAAAGAAATTACCTTTAACTTTTGTGACTTTTGATTAAAATAGGATGTCATTGTTGAATAATGCTTGGAGAATGAGTTTGGAAAGAAAATGATGTTTTCTTGGGCATTAACGGTATTATTTTATTTAATGTATCTGTTGGAATCAAACCGACACGGTTAGAAATAGGCCTTGAGAGGTTACCTGACATGGTTGTGATATGAAAACTAGTGTAGTTGTTCATATTTGACGAGATGTGGAATAGATTGTATTTATCAAAATTTGTTTTTGAATTTAATTGTTTAAATATCCGTTTAGAAATATCTGTTTTGGGCTATCGGTGGAAAATAACCATGATTGTTGTAGAAATGCATAAGACTTAGGTAAATTGAACCACATTCTTCATTTTTTGCATTGGACATTGCTTTACATTCATTGCATTAGAAATGTATCTGTTTTTGAGAAATGTTTGGAAATGTATTTGTTTGTGAAAAGATAAATACTTGGTGAATCTGGGTAGGGGGTACAGAACCGCCCGATTAGGTGTCGAGCCTTCCAGTTTACTGGTAAAAATGATAGTGGTAGTGCATTAGAGCCTACTTGCAGACACTCACCTAGAGATTCACAAAGCCTGTATTCATGTAACAGATATGGTTTAAAAATGGAAATGGTTTTATATCTGTTGTTGCATCTCAGCATTACATGCTTTATAAAAAAAGAGATAAATTGTTTTATCATGAGCATGGCATGAGCATACTTCTCTTTAGTCTTGTCATGGTTCATATGTTGTGTAGTATATCTCTATTGGGCTGTGGCTCACCCTATAAAGGAAACCATTTTAGGTACAAGTACTATGCCTCCGCTAAGGCATTAACTTGGGAGGACTCGGAACTGAGGCTTCATTTTTGTTTTATGGTTATTTGTTGAATATAAGCCCAAGGCTGTATTTGCGTTGAGTTGAAACTTCATTTTGTGTAACCAAGAATGTTCTTGGATAAATTTGTATGCCTGAAGGGCGCTTATTATCTATTTGGCTTCCATTTCGTACTTGTTATAAAATGTGTGTTTGGGATTGAAACCGGGGTATTGAGATATGAATAGCATATATTTGGCATTTGAGATTTAATGGAAATGGATGTATGGAGGTTCTGTTTTCATATTTTCAAATTTATTGTTGCCAATTGTAGTTGATCTTAGTTTTTGTAACGCCCCAAAAATATATACATCCGATAAACTCAATTTAACTTAAGATGATCTAATTCTCAATTATTCCATCATTAACATGAGAGAGAGAATGATAAATATTACATTCATTAACGTAAGTATAGCGACCCCGGTCTTTTCCCAATTGATTATTGTATTCGGACTTAAGTTCCGTAGATTCCCTTGTGGTTGTCATCCTTTAGGTCTATTTGATTGAGTTTTAGGATGTGTTGAGCGTGTTTGGAGCAGGTTGGTTGAGCTTAGGAACCAAGCCCAGTTGCCCAAAATTTTGCTTGTCCGCTCGGGGGGGGATACCACCCTTCTAGTATTTCCTGTGTTGTGTTGGACGCTCGAGCGGGGGATTGGCCGCTCGAGCGGGAGTCTGTGTGTGCCGCTCGAGCGGGGAGTTGGACGCTCGAGCGGGGAGCCTGTATGCGAAAGTGCTGAGAGTGTGCATCCGCCGCTCGAGCGGGGCGACTGTTATAAAATGGCGAGATCCGACTTTTTGGACCATTTTTCATCTCCCTACATACATTCTCTCTTAGGTTTGATCTACTTAGAGTGAGTTTCTAACCTAGATCCTTTATTAAAAAGATAGAGTGAGTCGAGGGCTTCGTTTTAATCTGAACAATTCTTGGTTTGGAGCACTTTGGATTTTGGATCATCATCTCTATCTTCTCCATTCGAGTTCTTTGCTTCGAGGTAAGGATTTCCTACTCCATTTATACGTTTTAATCCTAAGTGGTGGTATTTTGGTATGTGGAGGTAGTTTGGTAATTTTGGGAGAAACCCTAGGGTTTGTCATAGATTAATTTATATAATTAATTTAAGGGAAGATTGTGATATTGGGTCTAATTCATGAGATTGGGGAATTTAGTGGTTTAATGATGTATTTGGTTAGTTTAAATACTTACCTTTGAGAATGTTGAAATTACATTTGTTGTTATATTTATTTCTTGTTTAGAAATAATTGTTTTGGGCTATCGGTGGAGGATAGTCATGGTTGTTGTAGACACTGCATGTGGATTAGGCAAAATTGAAACTAATCATTTGGTTAAGTTGTTGAGTATAAAGGTTGGAATAATACATTAAATTTATGTATTGATTTATTATGTATATGACTTTATGTTTATATGCATTACTTGTGTATGGGAGGAGATAGGGGATGTACTCCACGGTTTAGGGGAAGATGGGGGATGTACCTCTAAACCGGTTAATGATTATGGGAAGATAGGGGATGAACCCAGGGTTGCTACTTATATGCGCGCCTATAGCAGAGATACAGCTCATATGCTTATCTATTTGTTGTTGATATGATACATCACCACCATGTGTATCAGTTGGGAAGTATAGAAGTGGATTTGATTGATATTGTTATAACACCAGTATGTGTGTTTATTGTGTTATAAGAAAGGTTTAACCTGATTTGTTATCCATGTTGAGTTGTTTGGCCAGGTTCTGTGCCATAGTTGGAAGGTGAGTTATGCCATAGACAAAGTGTCATAGGCAATGTAGACATTCGTGTCATAAAATTGTAAATTGATTATTTGGTGTTAACCATGTATCAGATGCTACTTAGTTAATTCTTATGCTTGGTTTAGTACTTCTCTCCGTGGGCTCACCCTATATGGGAACTTCATTTTCAGGTTCAGGTGGTTCACTACCTCCAAAGACTTAGCTTGTGAGGATTTGGACCTGAAGATTTGCTTTATTTGTTTTATTTGTTTCATTTGAACTATGTAAACTTTCAAGCCTATGGCTTTATTTGTTTTTGAGTTAGAACTCATGGAATTGTGTCCAAGTGTTGGCTTGGCAAGATGTAAGCCCGTAGGGCATTTATTATGATGTTTTATTTCATAGTACTCTGATGAATGGAATAAGATACTTTATTTCCTTATAATTCCGCTTGTTATTATTATGTATTATGGGTTTATTTTGAGGGCGTTACAGTAAGGACCAAAACCCCTTTCTTTTCTATTCATGACTTTCTAGTAAGAATCATAAAAGAAATCATATGCATTCATATATTCACTATTTCTAAAATATAAATCTATGGCATGTGATGATAGAAATTTAAAGCAAGCTAAGTACAAAATAATACCCTATTGGCTATAAGTTCTAAGGCCTTGCTCGGTTACACAATAATGGTGTTCACACCCAAACACGAATAGCCCTTGGCTTACAAAATGAAAACAAATAAAAACTGAGCTTCGTGTTCTAAAAGTTCCTTTTTGCCTTCACTTTGACAAAGGCACATCGCAATCACGTGAAAATGGTTTCCACTAAGGGATGAGCCTAAAGTTCAGCATAGATAATCTAAATAAAGTGCACACAGTTTAACGATATCATATGAGATGTCAATGCCAAAAATCATTTTGAAACTCTCATGCCATGCACTTGTTCAACAGCAAAACCAATTCAATTATCCATTTTACAGAACATGGGGCGGTAAATACGACATTGGAAATCTCTAGACTGGTGTTTGCAAGTAAACATAACTAGCACTACCAATCTCCACTTACCGACTCCTAACCGGAAGGCACGTGGTACCT
Organism: Camellia lanceoleosa; assembly: GCA_025200525.1. Lineage (NCBI taxonomy): Eukaryota > Viridiplantae > Streptophyta > Magnoliopsida > Ericales > Theaceae > Camellia > Camellia lanceoleosa. The sequence continues at coordinate 102,203,505 of CM045763.1, read as the reverse complement.
ACTCCGCGCGTGTTTTCGGTCTTCCCTGGACACTCATGCCAACTTAAACAATACCAATCTGCACCCCCTATCCGGATTTACCAAACGTATTACCCCATAACTCAACACATTTCAAATATTCTCAATGAATCAATTTGAAAATCAATTTCTCTAATCCAATGCAAGAATTAAATCATGAGATTATGCAATGTTCAATGCTATGTATGAATTTGCAAATATTTCAATTTTACCTATTTCACATGCAATTTTTTACAATAATCAATACAACCCTCCACGGTTGTCCAAACAATTATCTCTATACAAAATATATCAAGATACAAATAAAACTCATAATCTCATATTTTTAATCATTTGAACACAGGAATAACAACCACATGTTCAATCTCCTCTTTTCCAACTCAATCAAGAATCATAATAATCTTCTAGAAATTTCATCAATTTTTCCTTTTTATTCAAACTCAAGAATTTACCAAAAATTTTCTTGATGCCAAAAACAACATATATTTCTTTTGACTTTTCTCAATACCTCAACATGATAAATATTTTCATCTTTCTCAAAAGTTCAATATTTTCAAAAGAAACGTCAATGGTTTTCAATGTTCCCAGCATCAATATCATTCCTTTAAACATCCACTTTCAAATTCTCATTTGTTCAAATAAACATATATTTTTGACCCTTATAAACTTTTCACAAACTCAACCAAAATCTTAATCTTAGCATTTTAAATGTCTAGGGTTTCACTAAAATTTGGGAATTTCTCATGAAAAAACATATTCCTCAAAATCCACGAGTCCTACAAAATCTCACTCAACCAATAAGAGATTTAAAAAAAAAAAGAAAGTTAAGAACTTTCCCCTTTTGATGCATTTAATATAGCATTAATAAAACCCTAATCTTTTCAAATATCACACTACCAAAATAACACATAATAAAGCTAAAACACATACACAATGTTTAGAAAATCCCTACCTCAAAAGCTAAAAGAGGAAACAAGCAAAAACCCAAATTTTCGAATTTGCTGGATTTCGATCTCCATCCGTCAAAACGTTACTCTCACCAAGCTCTTCACCTTGATCTTAAGAACTATAGTCTAAAACCTAATAGATTTTTGTAGATCAAAGATTTTATATGATAAATGTAACTAAAAAAAATTTCAGAGAGATAGAACCGAGAGCCGAGAGAGAGAGACCAAAGAAGAGAAAGAATAAAATAGGGGGAAGTGTTTTGCCAAGAACAAAAGAAAAAAAAAAGGAAATGAGGGAGGAGAGAGAAGGCCCAAGTGTGTTGCTTTCAAATTATTTTTTTTTTCAATACAAATATCTATCTATACATATATCTATATATATATATATCAATTAAAAATATATTTCAACATCATTAATGACAAAAAGGATATAATATTTTCTCACCACAAAATATATTTCGTTTGATAGTGCACTCCATAAATATTTGTAACTCTATCAAGATTATAAAATAAATAAACAAATAATAATAATAATAATAATAATAATAATAATAATAATAATAATAATAATAACAACAACAACAATAATACATGGTTGCAAACGAATCATGATTCAATCAATTGGGTCCAAAATGAATGGAGTTTAATAATTTAAAATAAATCTCTAACTGAGATTAAATTATAAATAAATTTTAAAAGACTTAAGGTGGTCTCCACAATTTACATAATTAAATATGAACCAAAATGATTAAGTATGGGCTAATCAAATAAGTCCCAAAAATTAAATTTATATCTCATTTATTACTCAAGACCCAAGAATTACTATAATTAAAACTAAAAATATTTGCCAAGCCAGCCTTACGAAGTCAAAATCAAGAAGTAATATAATTGATTTTCACCAATTTAAATAGAGTGATCCACGACACCACAACTATAATAATAACAAGTAAACAATCAAATGATTTGGAAATTCATACCAATCCAACTCCAATCAATACCTGAACCCACAAACATATTTAAAAAAAAATTACTACATAGATATTGAAAGAATAATAAATAAATAAATTCATTTTGATTCAACTCGTTACAATTTTTCTCAATTTTTGTTTCAGTTATACCTAGTGAATAGGCTAAATGAGTGTTGAATGATGTCGAAAGCCATACAGAAGAGAGAGTAAAAGAGGTATTGAATGAGTTTCTAAAAGATTTCAAAGAAGTTTCGTTAGAAATCAAAGGCAGGTCTACTTTTTCATCTGCATATAGATTGTCGAAAGCAGCCATAAACGTGTACACAAGAATTCTGGCCAAGAAGTATCCCATATTTCGCATCAACTGTGTTTGCCCTAGTTCGGTTAAAACTGATATGAACAACCACATCGACAAACTAACTGCAAAACAAGGTGCTCAATGTCTTGTGAAGCTAGCCCTACTGTCTGATGATAGGCCTTCCGGTCTCTTCTTTACTAACAATGAACCATCATCTTTTGTGTGAGAATTGTTTGTTTCAATCTTGCATATGAAGATATATATATATATATATAGGTACTAGTGGTAACCCGTGCGATGTATGGGTTTATATGATTTAAAATGAATAACTTAAAAATAGGACTACAAGACATATGATATGTTATGATTATAGGTTTAATATCTTCCACACTAATTATCTTTTATTATTTATTTTTGATGAGATTTTGATAACCAAAAACATAAAAAGTAATTCAATTAAACAAACAAATAAATAAAAAACAAATGTAGTGAAACATCAATAAGTATCATATAATTGATAACTATGCTTTGTGTAGACTCGACTTTCTTCGCGCGCCCCCCCTTTCGGGGAGGCGCGAATTGGTCTTACTACAGTTCGGACTCCTGTCACTGTTCTAAATCTAATCTCACAAAGTGCAATGTGAGATTGATAAACACCAAAGAGTCCAAGTTCGGCAAATCATTTTGGAAAATTGATTTTCAATAAAAAGCACCAAACATGGACTGCTTTGCCAGATTACAGAGTCGCCACCTAAATATCTTATTTTTGGAAAATTTAGGAAACCCTCGCTCGTGCCAAAGTCTACGTGTCCGTCATCACCAAAGTTGCCTCGGCTCGGGAACTTGGGTACGAGAGGGGGAGGTCCTGAAATGAGCACCCCCGCTCGCCCGATCAAAGGATCGGCCTCTACTAAGCCTGATATGTTGTTTTATAAACCTCATGTGTTCTTATTCTAATTATTAGCTAACTTTACTATGTGACGCACACAAGAAAGTATAGACTAAGTTGCAAGACTTGGAACAAATCGACTCATGTTTGTTTTCGAAAATGGTTTGAAAGTGCCACTTGCAAGTGGGCTAAAGCGCGGATTTGCCACCCTCAGGTGGGCTTTAAAACATGATTTTGCCACTCCGCAAAGTGGGCTTAAAACTCTCATCCGTTGAATTGTCCCAATTCAGGCAACCAAGCCTTCACCCACAGGCATTCATGCAATTAATCATTTTAGCACATAGCCTCATGGCAAACATGCTATCATGGAAACACTCACACTTATGCAAGTATGCTAAAGCGTAACACTTATAGTGTACTCCAAGCCAAAACAAGAAGCTAGTTAGAAATATGCATGATCCTAACTATGTTAACAATGTCTAATGCGACACATGCAATATGCAATTAATAGGCTCGGCTACTAATATAACATATGATACAATTTGATAATATGCTTTGAAACACGCATTCAAGTAAGTATTGAAATACTATGCAGTTTGAATGATGCGCCAAGACAAATGAATGATACAAACATCCAAGCATAATGTATGCTAATTGAAAACGTGCCCTAATCTAACCATTGAAAGCGGTTAAGTAAAAGGGAGAAAGATGTGGGGTTGGAAGACTTGCAGATACACACACGCACGCTTATTACAACATTATGCCCTCGTGAAGGAGGGTCCGAATAAATAAGCTAAACTACACTAAGCTAAGCTAATTATTACAAACCAATTAATTAACTATTCTAGCTAATTAATTATTACAACACAATTGAATAACTAGCTAACTACTCTAAGCTAGCTAAAATATTACAAAATGAATTAATTAGCTAAGCACATTAACTAACTAGTTACAAAATCGGTAAATTAGCTACAACTAACTAATAAAGAAATTGAAACGGCCTCGAGGGACGAGGAGTGCATGCATGCTCGGTTGCCTTCTTCCCGAAAATCCATCGCCTTGCCACCGATTGCCTCTGTTTGCACTCGCTGTGATCTCCGAACACTGCACAAACTTCCAGATTGTTTCTGCTCCAACACATGAACACATTAGACAATCTTTAAACTAGTGGCCAGTTGGCTACTACAAGTGGCCGGTCAGTTACCTAACTTGGCCGATCGGCTACCTCACTTGGCCGGCCGGCTAGTGCAAGTGGTCGGTTGCCTACTGCAAGTGGCCGGCCGGCCACCCATTTTTCCAAACTTCAATTTCTGCTGCAACAGAGAACAACAGAGGCAAAGCAATGTATTTTTCGAGAAATGTGAGTACTGCTACCCTCCTTATCATTTCTCAAGCTCAAAGAAGTGTGGCACTTGGTTCTCAAGCCACCAATCAAGCATTTTCATGCATAATGGCCAAAGACCAAGCTTGTACAAAGTCAATGAATGCATAAATAGACTCAAATGGCCACCACCCTATCATGCATGATCAAGGGTAACGGTGACCAAGAAATGTGACACATTTCATCACTTTGAGTATGAAACATCCCACATTCCTTGTGCTTGGATTAACGTCCGATCCAAACACAGGCAATGCAACACACATATGTTTATCTTGCTCAAGTTTTACTTGATTCATTTTGTTTGCACATTTTCAATTACCGATTAATCCTTTAACCGATTAAGTCCAATGTGAAAGTCCTCTAATGACAGAGGGGTGAACCAAAAGATGGTTTAAGACATGAGAGAGATCATGCCTTTGGTTAGTAGAAATCCTCAAAAGAAGGCTAAAACCATTGAGCACAAGCTCTATCTCAAGCTTAAACACAATCATAAGGTTAACCAACCCTCAAAACAAATAGAAAAATGAAGAAATGAGGGAGGTTACAGACTTTTTGATGCTGAAATGGCATGCTAAAGACCTTAAATCATGCAAGCAACACATGCAAGACATGTTCAAAAGCTAAAAGCAATAAGACTAGTGAAGAGCACTACACTAGAGGCATGCGATATCAAGAACAAATGACCAAACCGACTCTAGACAGAGCTTAAACAAGTCAAAACAGAGGCCAAAATATGCTGAGATGGTAGTCCAAAAGGCAAGAAAATCATGCTCATGTATTGGCTCATAAACAAGGCATAAGACACAACTCTCAAAAGCAACAAAAGAGTGGAATATGTGTGAGTGTGACAGTAATATATGCTTTGAAATCACATGCAAAATGATACTATATCATGTTAACATCACAAGCAAAGCATGCAAAATGATAAAACAATGAGCTAATGAAGGCATTTGCACTATAGCTATACAATACAAGGCTCATAAGGGACAAATAGCCCAAAATAGTCCTAAAGCAACTTAAATGAAGTTCTAAAACATGCTTGAAGTAGGCTAGAAAGAGCTAAAATGAGAGGCTAAAAGCAATAACTAGACCCTTAAGCACAATTGCACAACAAGCATACAAAGCAAGACTCAAAGGACCAAATCAGCCCAAAACAGTCCTAAAACATGCCAAATCAGAGGCAAAAATATGCTGGAAAGAACTTAGGTTAAGCCACAAAAACATGCTACCATGTGATGCTAACTAAGCATGGAAACAAGACACAAGGAGGGGAGGCCAACCCCTCCATTTTTGGACTTCAAAACATACTTTCCACCACTAAAATACCTCTGAATTTTAGTGGTTTAAAGACCCAAAAAGTTTGACTTTAATATGCTAGAAGATGATGCAAAGGCTCATGCAAATAAGCAATAAGATGGGGAGACAACCCCTTAACACAAAATGACCTTAAACCACCATTTTTAGGATTGAAAAATAGAGGTTTTTGTAGTTGAAAACCAGGCCAAAAATAGTTTGAAAAGGTGGCAAAACAAGCATGCAAAACAAGCTTAAATAGGTGAGTCTTATACCTTTGAAGCAAAGCACCACTTAGGCACAAAATGGGCAACAAACCAAGCTCAATCCTCCTTCTAGAGCTCAAAAAAGGCTCCAAGTAAGCTTCAAGCAAAGATGAACCACTTTCATCAAGGATGTCTAGGCAAATGAGAGGTGTTTCTCTACTTGCATGCACAAAAGGCAAGAGAGAGAGAGAGAAGTCTAGAGAGAGAGAGGCTCCCAAACCTTCTAACCTTGCAATATGAGAGATATGGCTTCAATATATAGCAAAAATATAAGCCTTGGTCGAAATATGTGATTTAGAGACAGCTGAGCATTTGGAAGACAGCTGGAGCAAAAGATCTGCAAATTCTGAGCTTTCTGGACATGGGTGGCAGACCGGCCACTTGTGGTGGCCGACCGAATACTTTTGTGGACAACAAGAAACCCTTCTGGCCGACATATGGCTGACAAATGCCATTTGTGGCTGACACATGGCCGACAAGCTTCACAGGTGGGCAAAAACTAGTTTCTGGCCCCAACTTCAATTAGGCATATCTCCTTCGTCAGGACTCCTTTGCAGGTCATTCTTGTGTCTAAATTGAAGCTCCGAAAGTAATCTTTCTGTGTGTGTCGATTTCTGACCACACTGCCAGACAAGTATTCAACTGGAGAGCATTGGCAAAGTAGATGGCACCTGAATGACCTGTAACAGAAAGATGAGATTCCGGCAGTGGTTCATCCACACAGGGGCACTCCGACGATCAAGTTAGTTGTCTCTCAAAGATAGCAAAAGTGCTTAACTCACTATTCAGAGCATAAAAAGCATACCTTAGACCCATAGGGGTGCCACTCTTTTATAGCCAACACAGACCTAATCCCAGTAGAAGCCTAGCTTCAATGGATTCTGGATTACTGCTAATCTTGGACTCCCAGTAGGATTGGGATAAACTCTCTAAGAGTCTTATCTTTACCCAAACTGAAGTCTTCTCCCATTCTAGGACTCTTGTCCCTTATCCGCTTATCCCGGATTCTAGTATTCTCGCAGATAACCTCGGCCTAGCCAAGATCATCTCGGCAACATGACTAGGACATGTGGCACCCCGGCCGGCACTTTGGTGACACCTTGGCCATGTGTCGTCATTCAAAATTTATGTCTCCACAACTGCCCCCTAGGTTCTATTACCTTGGCATCCTGAGGTGATGAAACATATATCACTTCTTCCGTCTAAATGTCGGCTAAGCTCGCTTTCATCATTCATTGCCGAAGTAAGAACTTGTTGGCTCAATATGATCAAGACCTATAGTCTGCTTTCATCAATGCTTTGGAACCAACAACCAGGTTCATTCAAGTTCACTAAGCCAAGATCGCCTCCTTAGCCGAGGTCTTTGCTTCACTAAACCAAGAACTCCAAGAGCTTTATCACGCGTATGAGCTGTCACGCACAGTATTTCAACCATTTCTGCCACGCATATTTCCCTTATTGGATGTACCCGACACGCGCCATCAAGTCGCATCGCTTTTGCGTGTGCCATCTGACAAGCACGTCGTCCCAGGCACATTGATGGTGTTTTGTCGCCATTTCTCCACATTTGATCAATATCAACCCTCTCTCTCTGTCTTCTCACTTTTGCATCCTCGTTCTCGTGCAAACTCTCTCTCTCCAACTTTCTCAAATCCGCCATTGTTCCAAGCTCTTCAAGTTCTGCAACCATCGTCGTTCACCTTTTTCGGTGAGGCCCTTGCTGATCTTTTTCGTTTGCTGCCATCGTCAGACTCTGGCATACTTAACACCGGCTTCATTTATCTTCGGTGAGTCACTGTTTCTCTTTGTTTCAATTTCTTGTTTTGTTTTCAAGGAACTCTACTGCTTTACTTGCTGCCTTTGCGAACTTGCTTGCGTCTTTGATCATTTAATTTGTGTCTCAATTTCTACTATGTACTGAGCATGTTAGTTTCATGATTCTGCTTTTGCCCAATCCATTCTTGAATATACGCAATATACTGCTTGCGTATTAGTTGATCCTTGCCACTGTTCTTGGCCTTACACACCTGCACAAACTTTATCACTGTGTTCTTGACGATTCATCACTATTCTTGATTCTAAATCACATTCTTGTTTCTGTTTGCTGTGTTTTTCTTTAGATTCTTGCCTTCAACCTTCATTTGCCTAGACTTAGGTTTGAGTTTTATCGTAGAATTCACAAATCTTAGGGAAAACTGAAATGAATCCCCCTTAGATCCTCACAAATTCTTACCACAGTGTGCACTTAGGTTTTAGCCAAGGTCTTTCAAACCTTCACAAAAACACTTCCTTCTGAACTCTAACATCTTCCCCCAAGCCGATATCATGGGTATGTGGAGGCATAGGGTAGACACCCCAACTAAGTTAGAATACTTCAGGCAGGAGTTTGACATCTCGGCCAACGTTTACCTGAGGTTGGCCTGGGAGAACGACTCCATCATGCCTGATGAAAACCTCATGCATTTCCCTGTCGTTGCCTTTACAGAATGTGGACTTAGGTTTCCACTAGACATCCTCTTCCGAGAAGTTCTCCATTACTACAAATTGAACCTGATGCAACTTGCCATTACCTCTTACCAAGTTATCAATGGTATAATTGCTTTAGCCAAAAAAGAGAAAGCTAGGGTTACCCTTGCCGACATCCAGTATTGCTACACCATGTGTGGCCTTAAATTAGAAAAAGGCTACATCTATTATCTTAAGCCGAGGTCTACAGAATATAAACTTGTTGCCGGCCTCCCAGACTCCAACAAGGGAGCCAGGGACGATTACTTTATTGTCTCGGGCAACTGGGAGTTCGCTCCAGATGAAGACCTTCATCTCTACCCTCTTAGCCGAACAGTATTCGTAGAGGGTAATGGTAAGAACCAAGAATTACACAGACTTATTTTTTAAGTTGTTAAAATTTTATTCTTTTCGTATGTTCTAACATCTATGTTCTTTCGTGCAGCTCTTCTGTGATAACCCTGTCTCGAATTATGTTAATTGGTCATTATTATGCATATGATTACGTGTTTGATATGATTGTGTGTACCATTTATGTGAATATATGTGGTTTTGAATTTCTATCTGTTCACCGTAGGAATATCTGTTTGATTGTCTGCTTTGGGAATTAAATTAAAGGCCCTATCGGCCACTGAAACTGAAATTGATTACGCCATTATGATTAGCGTAATTTTTAGAGCCTACGGTGAAATTTAATTGGAAACTGATTTGGAATGAAATAATTAGATTCGAAACGATTAAATTAGGCTTAATTATTTAGTCTTAATTAAATTGATTAGGCCAAGGTATATAAGTGGCCTTATATCATTGTTTTGAACTCACTTTCTCTCATTTGGCTGAGATTTCTGTAGAGAGAGAAAGAGAGGGCCGGTTTAAGAGAGAGAGAAGGAGGAATTATGCATTTTGGTTCAAGTTTCTGAGATTGAAAGGCTAAGCTCAAAGTTTAACTACCATTTGTGAAGATTAAAGCTCCTAGGTGAGTAGATTCATGAAATTCAATTTGTAATCATGTAAATTCAAAGGGAATATGTGATCAAGGGCAAGAGTTGTGTTGATTATGATGAATTGGGAGCCTATATGAACATGCATGTGCATAATTGTTACAATTTTGTGTGTTCAAGCATGTGGCATGTTAAATATGTAGAATGGAGCACCAAATCTCACATGCATGCATGGTTTTCCTAAGTTCCATGATCATAAGCTTTATTTGTACCATTTGAACTCAAATTGGAAGCCTAGCCTACATGCATGTTTGTTTATTTTTTTTGAAGAATTGGAGCTCATGTGAAGTTTGAAATATATGGGTTTTGTTCTTACTAAGAAAATGAGAGTTGTTTGCAGATTAGATGTTGATTTTGAATAATTTGATGTAATAACCTTACACTCTCATGCAATATAAGGTGTTTATATGTTTTTGGGACCAAAATCATGAGTTGAAGCCTTTGAACATCGAAATTGAAGCCCTAGAACAATTCTGGGTTTTCCAAAATTTTGATGTCGAATTTCGTGCTCCCAGCATTTTCTGCAGACATGGTGTCCGCTCGAGCGGGGAATTACACGCTAGACAGACCTTTCGCTCGAGCAGCAGAGTTCATGCTCGAGCGTGGATTTGATGTAACCAGTACTTTTGTAGGCCTTAAGGGTCCGCTCAAGCGGGAAATCCCACGCTCGTGCGAGGACCCTATTTTCTGAAATTCTGTTTACGCACTCTGTGTTTCGTTTTCCGTTCTCTTTCACTTGCAAGCACTCTTAGGCATGTATTAAGCATTGTAAACGAGTTAAAGAGATAAGAACGAAGCCCAAAGAGGAATATGTGAATTAAGGAACGGATTGAATTATTTGTGACCCATATGTGTTATGTGATATGTAAGGTCAAGCTCCAGGGCAAATCCACAAACCGATCACTGTGAGTAATATCTGAAATATATTGTTATCCAATTGCTTACTACTATGTAAGTTTTGTAAAGTTCATTAATTTGAATGGTGGACACAATCTGAAAGGCCTAAAAGGCTAGTTTGATATGAAAGTCTGAAAGGCCTAAAAGGCCAGTTTGAAACGAAAGTCTGAAAGGCCTAAAAGGCCAGTTTGATGTGAAAGTCTGAAAGGCCTAAAAGGCCAGTTTCATGCGAAAGCATAAATGGGCCAATGGCTAGTTCGACACGAAAGTGTAAATGGGCCAGAGGCCATTTTGACATGAATGAATGGGCCAGAGGCCGTTTTGTCATGAATAAAAGTCTGAATGGGCCAAATGCCAGTTTGTTATGAAAGTATAAATAGGCCAGAGGCCAGTTTGACACGAAAGTGTGAATGGGCCAAAGGCCAATTTGACACGAAAGTGTAAATGGGCCAGAGGCCGTTTTGACATGAATGAATGGGCCCGAGGCCGTTTTGACATAATGAAAGTTTGCAAGGGGCCAAAGTCCAGTTTGATATGGAAGGATAAATGGGCCAAAGGCCAGTATGTTTGAAACCACAGTCACTCCATTTTAATTGTGTATATATATGTTAAATGGAAATTTGAATTGGGCCCAAGGCCATTTGAAGTATGTTGTTCTACATATTGTTTGTAACTTCTTTGTTGGATATTATTCACTGGGCTATCGCTCACGCTCATTCATGTGTTTGTAGGTGAGCCAAGAGAAGTCCAAACCCAGTCCCAGTGAAGTCTGTATGGAACAACTAAGGTTTTGAAGAGTCAGCCTTTGCGTCTCACGCATGAGACACGTCTTCGCCCTTTTGCCATTCTATGCTATTTTGTCATGTTGGCGAGGACTTTGATGTACGTCTGTATATAGTTGAGTTTTTGGCTGACTTAGAATTGGGTGATCCTGTCTGTATAGTACTTTATGTTACTATACCTTCTGTTGTGAGTTATTAACATATGTCTGTATGGAATGTTGTGATGTGCATATAAGCACGACTCTATGGACAAAGTTTTAAATTGCTTCTGTTTGGCCCCTTTACTCTGATGAGTTTTGTCTTATTTGGTTTGAGGCCGTAGGTAATCTTGTGATTACTGGCCAGTTATGGCCTTAACCCATAGGGGCGGGTTCGGGTTGTGACATCTTCCACAGCCACCAAAAGACTTTCGTAAGTCTTTCTTCCCCAGCAAGGATCTTAAGAAGTTGTTAGATCTTCCAGTCCATAGGTGGAGAGCTCCTCTACTGCTCAACTTCATCCCAACTTATAAGTTAGTACTTCTCGACGTCCCAAGGAAGCAGAGAAGCAAGTCTCCTCGTTCCGCCACAACTCCACCAACAACTTCATCATCTTGGTCAGATCAGGGGTTAACCTCTGACCCAGCAGAGTAGCCATCTACCTTGGCTCCACAACTGATCCCACCATGTCAACGCCGATGCCAACGCCGAACTACAATTATCGCCAAGATGGGTCACAAGAAAGCAGTTGCAGAAGATCTTCTAGCCAACATCCCCGATACCGTCAGCGCTCAACCAGCACAATCCCAACCTCAACCAAAGCTAAAGCCCAAAAGAGTGAAGAAGGCTCAGCCCAAGGCAACCGTGACTCAGATTGACACTGAGGACACCCTGCCAATTTCAAAATTGGCCGAGAGTGAGAAGATACCCTCTGCTTCCGAGAAGAGGCCCGCCGAGGCCAAACCATCCCAATCAACTCGGTCGAAAAGGCCGAGGTCAGAGTCGACCACAACCTCAGGGCCCATGAAATCAGACGACCCCTAGGCTCCCGCGATCACTATCGAGGACAAGCCGGTCAGAGTGGGCGATAGTGCGACTAATCTTGAAATCGGCGTTGCCCTCTTTACGACTCTGCTTCTGCCAAACGATCTTAACCGTAACGCCGAGATGAGTGAGTAAGAAAATTTCACCTTGATGCTGCAGTACTCCATTCAAGTAAGTCCCTTCACTTGGTATTTTCTCTTTCTCTATTTTCCCATACTTAGAAAATTTTTGCTAAGTTGTATTCTACCCATCCTCTCTCAGGCGATCCAGCACGCCTACTCCTTTATGCAAACTTTTGAAATAAGGAACGAGTTGGCTGACAAGATGAGGGAAGTTGCTAGTCTACAAAGGGCCATTAAGAAGACTTAGGCCAAGATGAAGACTTTATCAAACCAAGCCGAGGAAGCCATAAAAGCAAAAGATGAGGCTGAGGAAAAAGCTGATGCTGCCGAGGCCATTGCCAAGGTCCTTACGGCTGAAAAGAAGGAGGCCGAAGAAAAGATGGCTGAGGCCCAAAAGGAGCTTCAAGATGCCCTGGCCACAAAAGAGGCTGAGATCAAGGTTACCGATGAGAAAGCGAACGCAGAGGGGGCGGCCGACGTTAAGGAGGACTACAAAAAATAGGTGAAGCAGGCATGTAACAAGGGTTTCGCCCTTGGTTGGATGGCTGCTCTCAAAAAGCTGGATGTCCCCGAGGACTCCCCCCTCAAGAATGTTGGCGACCTCCCCCTGCCATTCCCCCCCACTCCAAGCCAATCCGAAGACGATTCTGAGTCCGAGGAGGAAGCTTTGGCCAGGAGGAAGAAGGAAGTGTAGACACCCCATTTTTGACCGTCCTCAAGACTTGGACGTCACCGTTTGAACACTAGGTGATTATCCATGTTTGTGTTTGTTTGGAGTTCCCGGAGTTCTCGGCTATGCGCCTTGTCTCAGGATCTCCGAACTCGACTATTTTGTGTCTGGTTTTGCACCAAACACTTGTGTTTTGCCTTGGAGGGGCAGGGAATGCCTTATGAGGCATCCCCACACACCACCGGCACTAGCTAGAGGCCACCGGCTGGTTTTTGTTGCCACCGGCAATATATATTGCCGGTCGGCACTCTTTGTTGCCGGTCGGCAGTCATTTTTGTCAAAATGACATTTTTGGCCAGCCGACTACTGTTCATCGGCTTTTTCAGATATTTTAGGACAGCTGTTTGGCATTTTGTTCCTCTCCATACACGTGTATGGAGGGATGCTCTTCTTGTTAGCTTTCTTGACAAGCTTTACAAGATTGGTTGGCTATATAGAAGAGAGTCTTCTCTTGGCATTAGGGTTAGACATTTTAGAGAGGAAAACATTGCTAGAAGCTCTAGTTCTAGGGTTAGAACTCATATACATTCTATCTCTATCTCTTTCCCTTTTGAGTGTTCTAGGTGCATTTGTTCATAGTATTGCATACAAACACCTACCATTACACCTTTCCTTGGCTATTGAGGTTTTAAGGGATTATTTTCAGAGTTTTGGGGCTGGTTTAAGCTCAAGGAGGCAGCTGGTCTTCCCTTTGTGAAGAAGGTCAACAAGGGTAAGAAACTAGTCCTTTTTACCCCATTTTTGCATCCTATTTCTACCTATCTTAGAGCTGTTTTTGTGTTTAGTGTATAACATAAAAAAGTTCTTTTTTTAGGCTCTCTTGATTGTTTGTTAAGAGTGTTTTGTGGTTTGGGTGTGTTTGACCACCCTTAGGCCTTGAAAGGCCCCATTTTGTGCTATTTTGTGCAAGTTTTGAGACTTTGGTTTTGGGCCTCTTCACCACTAAAATCTTGAGGGATTTCAGTGGTGGGGATGGTGCCTTGAAGTCTCCAAAAGGGGAGGGCCACTCCCTCTCCTTGTTGTCCTTGAAAGGGACCATTTTTGGTCTCTTAAGGAAGTCTTTGTTCAAGTGTATGTTGAGCATGCCATGGCTGTATTTTATGCTTATATTGCCGTTATAACTTTGTATTAAGTTGGTTTTGGTACTCCATGCATGTTTAGTATAGTTGCCATGTAATGCCTCCTTGATCCCTTAATAAGCCATAGGTTGTTAGCGTTTGTTCGAGCATGTTTTAGGCTTAGCCTTGTGAATATTTTGTGCTTATTTTGCCATGCTTTAGGTCTGTCCATAGTTGTTTGGATCGATTTTGGCATGCTTAGTATGGTTCCTTTGCATTTGTGGCTTGTCGGGCTTGTATGCCTCAAGTATGTGAATGTGTAGCATGTGTTGATTGCACCATTTTGGTTGTTTGGAACCATCTAACATGTAATTTCAGTCCCCTTGGCATGCTCATATGCTTGCCTTAGTTGCCTCTTTGTTGCTTTGAGAGCATGTGTTGTATGCTCTAAGTTTTGACCATTGTGCATGCCTTTGAATTTGAGCCACTTAGATGCCATCTAAGTGGTCCTTTGGCCTTGTTTTAACATGCTAAAAATCTGTTTTTAGTTGTTTAATGCATGCCATGTTTGTTGTGCTAAATGTGCTTCAAAGCTTTATTACCTTGCTTCAAGTATTTGGGCCATTTGCATGCTAATGTTAACTTCATTTGAGTTGGTTTGGCACCACATTCTAGCTTGATTTTCAAAGTTAATGTTGCATGAAAATTATCCATGATAGCCTCTTTTAAATGTGTTTTAAAGTCGCTAGTTTAATGCTTAAAGTTTGGACCATCACGTGTGCACATGTGCGTGTGTGTTTAGCCTCCATTTTTTGAGCACTTTGGCCACTGATTTTAGGCCTAATTAGAGTTGCCTAAGTCATGTTTAAGTCCACCCCTTTGGTTGGTTTGCATGCTTGCCTTGTATGTGTGTTTGCATACTAGCATTCTTGTTTGCATCCCATGTTGCATACTAGTTGACATGCTTAGGATTGCACACATAGACATGCATGCCTTGTCCCTTGATTTGGTGATGGGAATTGGGCCCCTTTATTTGTCTGATTTGCATTTCATTTGAAATTGAAGTGCACACTTGATTCTTTGGGCCATCATGCATGGAAATGCGTGATTGGTGGTCCGAGAATCGAGGCACATCCTCCTTTGAGTCACAAACATGATAAGGAATGTGTTTGGTGCATACATTGCTTGAATTGAGCTGCCATGCAAGTTTTGCCCTCTGCTGCTGTGAGTTGCAGGTTCTGCAGGAACTCATTGCCGGCCGGCATTATTTAGTGCCGGCCAGCATTATTTAGGGCCGACCGGCAGTCACTCAACAGCCGATGTATGAATTTTGTGCCGGTGACCACAGTTCACTGCCGGTGGTAATTCTATTCAGCCGGTGGTATTCTCCAGTATCTAGAAAGGCATCCTTGAGACTTTGGCTTTCAGAGAGGAGCAGAGCACGGAAAACAGAGGCAGACTATGCATGGCAGTGCGATTCCGAGCAAGTCCCGAGCATGCGCCGCATCTAACCCGCTTCCCGAGGGCTTTACTGTTTTAATTAGATTAATCAATTTGTTAGTTTAATTAATTTGTAATATTTAATTAGCTTGCATAGTTAATTAATTTGTATATTCTTTTGGTCCCTCCGAGCGAGGGCAATTCTATAATAAGCGTACGTGAGTGGTGCGTATGTCTTCCAACCCCCACTTCTTTCTTCCCTTTTATTTACCTGCTTATGATGGTAGATTAGGGCACGTTTATTTTAGCATACCTTATGCAATACATGCGTGCATCCATGCATTTGTTGACATGCACCGGGCTCGGTACATCATACAAACCGCATTGTATTTTCAAATCTAACTTGAATACGTGCACCGAATGATTGCATTTCACATGCCATTTTAGGGTTAGCCCAGCCTATCCTAATCACATTCTGCATGCGATGCATTAGTCACTTTAACATGAACTAGGACTTGCATGTTTGCTAACTAGTTTTTTTGTTTTGGCACAGAGTACGATGTAAGTATTTATGCTTTAGCATATCGCATGCGTGTGAATGTTAACCATGTGGCTAGATGCTTATATGAGACAAACTGTCTGAATGCCTGTGGGTGGAGGTTGGATTGCTTGAGTTGGAAAACTCGTTGAAATTCACGTTTTAGCCTACTTGCGAGTAGCAAATTCCGAAACGCTTTCAAAACGAACGGATATGCAATGCTTATTTCCAAAGTAGGCAATCTAGTCTATACTTGTTTGCTGCGCGCATAACATAGTAATTCTAGGCTAATAACCGGAATAAGAACACATAATGTTTTCAAAATCGGATATCATGGTTAGTAGAGGCCGGTCTTCGAACCGGGCGAAAGGGGGTGCTCATAGCTGACCTTCCCCGATCGTACCCAAGCTCCCGAGCCAAGACAACTTTGGTGATGACGGACACGCGGCCTTCGGCACTGAGTCAGGTTTTCCTAAATTTCCCATTTTAAAATATTTAGGTGGCGACTCTGTATCTGGCAAAGCCGTCCATGTTTGGCACTACTTTTCAAAAAAAATCTGTTTTCTTAAACGATTTGCCAGAGTTGGACTCTTTGGTTCAGATTACGAACCGCAACAAACAAAAAACAGGGGAGTCCGAACTGTAGCATCCGAGGTCCCACGCGGGCGCCGTTACAGTTTCTGGCGACTCTGCTGGGGATGTTTAGAGAGCTTGACTCGAACTTGTGATATCCTGTTTTGATTACACTTATGTGTTTCTTCGCATTGCATGTGCATTGGTGCGCCTAGGACACCGTGTTGGCCATCTGCTATTCCTGAGCAGTTTGCTGGAAGCTTGTCTTGTTAAGACATGACCATAAGGTCGATCGATGGCTCTGCCAGTATGGGAACACAAACCCCGGTTTTACTGGGGCACCCTTTTTGACCATTCGACCTAGTGCATATTCGGATCCATAGTGACCATTCCAAACTAGGACAGGTTGCTTACCCGATATAGGTTGTTTGAAGCCGCTGTGTGCATAGTGAAACCGTAGCTCCTGACAAAATAGGACAGGGAAACCCTACCCCAACCTAGGGGTGTATTGGCTCTCTTTTACCTGCTATGTGCTTTTAGAGTGTATCTCTACAGGGAACTCATATATCAGTTTGCAAAGTTTGGGCATCAGGCCTGAGGGCACTAGTATCAGTGTTGTTGAGAATCGCTATGTTCGCGTATCGCTCAGCTTTTGAACAAAGGATTCTGGGAACAAAGGATCGATAGTAGAGTATAGTTGGTCGGCTACACCCATGTTTGATCTGTTTGGGGCTGAAATACTGCTTGTTTTCCGTTTCAGTTCAGAGATTCAGATGGTCGATCTAGAACAGCTAGTGTCCTCTCCTTGTTGAGATAGGACTGAGCATGACGCAGAATTCAGAAGAGATCGTGGTCATGACGGCCGCGTTGAGTCAAGGAATCACCCCGCAAGGTGAGGCTAATATTGATCTGCCGCATCCACCTAGGTCGCCTGCCGCACACCCAATTTGGACCCCTCAACTATATCAGGCTCGCGAGCCTACTACATTTGAACTAATGGGAATGATAGGTGATCTTCAAAGATCCGTGGGGATCTCGCCTATGGGATGTCTGCTTCGCCACCAGCCGCACTATCTGCCGGAGGCTTTATACCCCAGGAGCCCCCGCTACTGGGACGAATTGTAATTGAACTCAGCCAACCGGAGATGACCTCCAGCTATGGCAACGACGCATCAAACCAAACTCTAGATCGCCGAGGCTAGAGACAAAGGTAAGATGAAGGCAGAGATGACCCTATCGAACAATTATTAGGCGAGAGGCTTTGAAAGACGGGGGAATGAACAACAAACAGATATTCACAGTTATGACAAGAGTCAGGAAGATGCTTTCCCCACTACCGAGGGCAATTCCAAATCAATCGAGAATCGATAGGCCCCGCATGCCAAAACAGCTTCTTCCACCCCAATCTTGCATCCGAAAAGGATTAGAAATCCAAGGCCGCACCCGCCGATCCGTTTGCTAGTGCATCTAGCAAGAGCGCTCAGGCTCCAAAGTACCTGCCCCGAGGGCGCTGGGTCTTCCATGGTGTCTACATGCCATTGTCCAAGGCACTTCAGATCCTTGCCGAGAGGACACCTTAAACCCCGAGCCTCGCCTCCCAAAGAATCTCCTCGATACTCATGACCTCGCCAAGATCTTATGCATCACCACCAGACAAAGCCATGCTACCGACAATTGTTTCCGCCTCCGGCCCGAGGTGCAAGATTTGATTGACAACGAGGTTATCCTCCCCCCCACCTTAGCAAAGTCCGTCACCACCCAGTTGTTGGATTTTGAGGATACAGACATCGCGAGTATGTAATCGAGGTGAATAAATTGCGGGCAAGGTGCATTTTTGGATGTGGCATTTGGCATGCATTTTTGGGCATTTGTTAATGTTAATTTTGTAAATTTTGACTTGGGTGTCGAGCCAGTCTTTTGTTTTGTTTTGAGTCTGTCTCTCAGATTGAGTCACTTTTTTGCTTACATGGTCTGGCCTTGTTGTAATGAGTCAGTCCCTCTTGTATAAAATACCAAGTGATTCCGAGGTTGTTGCCTCGAACACTGTTTTGCTTTATAATTACTTCCTTCGTGTTCCTTTTGAGTCTGCTCTCAGTGGAGCCGCTTGCATACCAACAAATTTGAATGAAAGAGCTGTGGCTATCACGTTCCGTATTTGTTGCTATTTGAGTTAGCCATGCCAGAAGATGTGAATGGAACGACAGTACATTTCGCCTACTCTCTTGTGCCTTGAACATCGTCGTAATGACCTAAGCTTTTCATAAAACCCCTTTTCGAACACTGTGGTGATGAAAACGAAGAGGAAGTAATTCCTCGGGTTTTGTAAAATTTTGATCATTTTGAGAGAAAGAGAGGTGTGCTAAGATTTTAATGAATGAAATCATGCTTGTCGGCGTGAGTACTGAGAAGGATCCTGGTTCGATTCGGACTAGTTCCACACTATCTTCTGCGCGAGCGATTTGTCACTTTCTTAAAAGCTTTCAAAAACGAAATGTCTTGCACGGTTTTGTGAAGACTTGTGTGGAATCGCTCTTGAGATTGTGCAGCCTAGGATCGCTCTTAGCCTCAAGATTCAACCTATCTGCTCAAACTCGAGTCTGCTCAAAACATCCAACTGCCATGAAACGCCTGTAGGTGACCTATTTTGAAGCAAATGAGCGAGAGGCACGAAAGCCAGATTAAGAAGATCAAAGTCCACCAAGCAAGGCTCGTGAAGTGGCCGTGATGGACTTTTCTGCAAATCAACACAACAGTCATTCTCCTCGACACAGAAAGGCTTCAATCTCAAAACCATTTGGCATGGGCTTGCTACACTTTTTACCCTTTGAGAGGCTCGCTGGGCCGAAAACCCGGAAGGGCGGCCCAGGCAAAAGTTAGAGCAAAGAAAAAGAAAAGAAAAAAGAAAAAAAAAGAAGCAAAAAAGAGAAAAGAAAAGAACAAAGAATAGCAAAAGAAAAGAAAGAAAAGAAATGAAAATGCAAAAGAAAAGAAAAAGAAAGAAGAATATAGCTCAAGGTCGAAAACCCGATTGGGCACCTTGGCAAAAGTTAGAGCCTAAAAGTGAAGGTTAAAATACCCGAGTGTACCTTAACCGAACTACATAAGGCTTGATTCCCATGTTTGGGATACGAGGCAACTTCATCTTGAAGTCCAGCCTCAACGCCCATAGCTGCCTCACCATGTCATGGTTTTGATCACTTTTGCCTCCTCCAAATCCAATGTCTCGATTGCAGCAACCTGGAACTACGTGACCAACTTCCTCTTGAAGTCTAACCACCAACACCTTCCAGGTGACTATGTCCATATATTGATTCAAACCGCCTTCTCCACGCCCGGGTCCGATCGTCAACAAGGATCGCTTGCAATGTGCCGTGGCATCATCCAAACAAGGCAACTTTCCGCTATGCAAAGGCCATAAGTTGCCCTAAGTTACCGTTCAAAACCAGGGCAACTTTCGTTTATCCCCCTTTAAGCCGGGGCAATTTTCCATTGCCTCCGATCCGAGGTTGTATATCTCGAGGGTAAGTTCCGGCCGCTTGAGCGTTGATCGCTTGCAAAAATAGTTTTTGAAAATTTTACCGGGTTAACTATTTTCTAAAAACTATTTCATTTTTCAAAATTGGACCATGTTTGGACCCCAAAAGGAGAATTTTCGACTCACACCGATTCGCATGATTTTCAAATCAAAAATCGAATAAGTGTGTTAATCCAACTCTCATTTTGATCAAAACTGTTTTAGGAAGAAAACAAAAAAAAATGGTCAAAGTGACGAACTAGGGGCACAATTGAGTCAGGCCTTCTGTCTTTCCCCCCCCCCCCGGTCAACATACTTGCCGGAAAGGCACTCTATCCGCCAGAAGGAATAGCCGTGAGCTAACAAATTGGTGTGAACTCGACTTCCTATTCACCCGTTAATCACCCTGGGGAGGGATAAAAAAATGAGAGAATAAAGAATAGAGAGGTGTAAGCAGAGAAAGAAGTGAGAAAAGCGTTTTGAGAGAAAAACCAAGCATGAGGGCCAAGTGATGTGAGTATCACAAATCAGAAAGGGTGGGAATAATACCCGGAAGAATTGGTTCCTCGAGATTTGAGGTCTTTTCGTAAAAATGTCCGTGTGTCGTGTCTTTTGATCTGTCAGTCTCGATTTTAGCTTTGAGTCTTTTTCGAGCATGTCTCGTTCTTTTAGGTCGCGTACCTTTCGTTTCTTTGTCTGAGTCTGTCTCGCTGTGTTCTGTGGTAGACTCGATACCCCGGTTGAAAACCCTTCCTTATTTCAAAAAACTCGTTTGTGCTCATAATGCTGTGCCACTCTCTACACTCGTACGAAGCAAGAGAAGGAAAGGGAAAATTTGGGACATCTGAGTGTGTTTCAACTCCAACTGTTTCAGTTTCATGATCCGTCTTGTCAGATTGGGCTATTTGTTCAGGGTTTGCTGTGTGCAGAATGAACCGAGTACTGTATTATGGGCTGTATGCAGATCAATCCCCAGTAGAGTATGGGCTGAATTGTCCAAGTTGAGCAGTGGTTTGTATGAGTTGTTTGCTGTTAGTTGGTTGGTTATCCGATTATCATAGTGCAAGTGCTCAATTTTCAGACAACAGATTAATATCATTTACATTTGAGGTGTAATATGATGCAATGCAGTGCAAGGTATGAAATATACACAAATGTAAACACTTTTTCAGGCAAAAAGTTTGTTTCATTTCATATCATCTTTTCAAGTACATAAGTTTTGGGAAAACAAAATCTGCCTGCGGCAGTACAAAAGTACCCTAACTACTGACCAAAAGGGGAAAATGCAAAAAAGGAAAAGAAAAGAAAAAACAGTAAGAATCTGTATCAAATGTCAAAATGGCTCCGGGGCCGTCAATCTGTCCTGGTCCTCTTCCTGGACGAAGGTCCAGGAGCGTTATCAACAAGGGCACCACCAGGCATCGCTGCTCGAGCTCGAGTCCGAGCCATCACCGGCCTTCCTCCGCCTCGCTATCATCGAATCGGGCCCGCGAAGCCGCTTCCCGACATGAGTGCACCTCCTCTAGTGCGGATACACTCGCCATCCCGGTAGAAATGGGAGGTCCAAATGAGCGCCACCCACCGGAGGAATCGAGAAGGGAGGCTGAAAAGCGAAAAAGGCGGATGCATCAGAATACTGTGAGCAGTGAATCAGTGCAGAATGCAATATATAAGTACAGTATGTGAATGCCGTGAGCAGTGAATCAGTGCAGAATGCAGTGTATGAGTACAGTGTATGTATGCTGTGAGCAGTGAATCAGTGCAGAATACAGTGTGTGAGTACAGTGTATCAGATGCCGTGAGCAGTTTATCAGATGTCGCAATTATGCATCAGATTATGTAAAGCAGTTTGTATATGGTTTGAGGCTGTGGTCAGAAAGAACATACCGGAATGCTGTAGAGGGCCAGGAGGTCGAATGTCCGCTGTAGCATCCCCATCATGGAGGCATTCATCTCCAATGACTGCCGGGTGTACCCAGAAGACGCCTGCGAAAGTATCAGATGCATCAGTATTCTGTGGAATATCAAATAAACTGAAATGAAATGATTGTACAAAAATGTAGTAATACATACCGGAGGCAAGTCGGGGACACCAACAAGCTCGTGGTCAGCCGGTGGAGGAGCAAAGAGGATCTGGTAGGTCGTCCCATCCTGCCCTCGGAAAGTCAATGAAGCGGGCATCAGCCAACCGGACTGGACCCCGCCTCCGACTCGCTCCTCGACGCCCCTCCAGCCTCTCCGCCTTCCGCCACGCCAGTCTCTCTCTCTTCGCCGGTGGCCGCCAGAGGTCGATGATGAAGGTCCCGGACGCATTCGAGTAATCGCCTCGCCTCAAGTCGCTCGCCCCACCAATGGTGTAGTCCGCCATCACCAAGAAGGAACCTCTCAAGATCCCGCATGTGCTCGGGGAGGGTGCACCGACTATTCGCCCGTAAGCCTGTGGTCCGGGCGAAGAAATGCTCACCTGTACCAAGCCCGGCTGCATCGAGCCCTCGAGCGTAATCCGTAACGTGAGGTCTCATCGGCAGACCGCAAACCGATCCTCATCATCGCCGCATGGAGCCCACGACCGCCAGGTGATCTGAAAATGAAATACAGTTTGTTACCTACTGATGTTGCAAATATGCAGTGGAAAGGCAAAACCTAAATGAACTGCAAGTAAAACATACCTCGCAGGGTGATGGTGTCAAAGTAGCGCGAAGAAGCCGAATGTCTCGCTGCCTCCGGGTGCATCTCCGCCAAAGCGACGAAAAAGGGACGACCAGAGGGTCTCTCATCGGGTATGGAGCGAGCCTAGGAAAGTAGGCGAAACCCACAACCGCAAGATAAATACCGGCATTTATCGATAAAGCGTATCACGTAATAGAAGGTAGAAATAGCAGAGCGTGTATTGTGCAGTGCAGATGCAGAGTAAAGCAGGTACAATCGATAAAGCAGTATGTGTGTGCCGTATGTACAGTATACAGCAAGTGTAGAGCAGACTACAGTGTGTGCAGTGTGCAGAGTACAGAAAATAAAGAACGAAAATGAAAGGCAGAAAAAAGAAATGTACCTCCCAAGCACGCCAGTAACCCCCGAGCAACTGTCCACTGCCGCGGGAGGCTGAGCTCATATATCGATAAAGGGTGGCCAGAGTGGCGCCACCCCAATCATAATGTAAAATGCCTCTGACATCCACCAGTGCGCTGAGAAGGCAGAGAGGCACTGTGTTCGCCCGGTCGGCGAAGATGGTCGTCCCAAACAGGAACATAAGGAAGCCGCGTGCGTATCTCTCCACGGCCTCTGGGGTCATCGAGTCATCATCAACGAGGGCCGGACCGAATCGCACTCGAACCAGGAGTCCCGGACGAAGCCGGGACGCGCGAGGGGCGGTGCCGCGCCAAGCAAGTAGACCTGAGCCGCGGTCCACTCATCCATGTCAATGTCAAAGGGGATCGGATCACCCCCTACCCCGATGCCGGTGAGCATCAAGAAGTCATAAGGGGTCATCGTCATGTCCCCGTCCGCGACAAATGAAACGAATCGGTGGTCCCACCACCTCCCACCAGAGCGGCGAGAGGTCTGCATGTCGTGAGCCCGAGAGTCTCGCAAAGGCGCCAAAGCCACTGGTCATTTACGATGGTGAATCAAGGCGTGTAGCTCGTACCACTCACGAAAGAATGTTGTTCCCATACCTGCGGATGGTATGGGAGTCTCCCTATTTTCAAACAAATAGTTGCGAAGCAATATAAAATGTACAGTTTTGAAGAAACAGTCAAAATCAGTGCAAATGTGGCATGCGTGCAAGTTTATCAGATTCAAACAGATACCGGGTGCTGGTATGCTTTTAGTAAACTACAACATGTGATGCGTCAACGTGTTTGAGTGGTTCAGTACAAATTTGGCATGCGTGCAAGTTTATCAGATTCAAACAGATACCGGGTGCCGGTATGCTTTTAGTGAACTACAACATGTGATGCGTCAACGTGTTTGAGTGGTTCAGTACAAATTTGGCATGCGTGCAAGTTTATCATATTCAAACAAACACCGGGTGCCGGTATGCTTTTAGTGAACTATAATGTGTGATACGTCAGCGTGTTTGTGTGGCTCGGTGCAAATGTGGCATGCGTGCATATTTTCAGATTCAGACAGGTATCGGGTGTCGGTGTTTGCAGTGAAATACGGTGTGTGCCGTGGTTTGAGTGGTTCAAGGCTAGTGCAGTGTGTGCGCGTGTGAGTCTTAAACAGATAATTAGATGCAAACGTGTATGTAATCGACTACAATGTACAGTATATCAGCGTATCGAAACTAAGCAGTTAAAGACTGTAATCAGCTATGACAATTGGTAGTTAAACGTTCTACATCGCAGAAAGTAAAACAAAGAAAGAAAGTTACCTCGGAAGCGCCGGAGGATAGGTGGGAGACAGGCTCGCGTAGCAGCAGCTCGGGGTCCAACGCCATGTCGAAACTCCTGAACTGGCGCAATCCATCGGGTGGCAGAACATGGATCGCCGGCCGGTAGGTCGCCGGGTCGAACGAGCGCTCGCTCAACAGGAGGAGCTCAACCTCAGGATCCATCTCGTGATCCGAGGGAGTCCCACCGCGTGGAATGTCGTCCGCCATGTCAAGAATAATGAGAAAACGGCCGGAAGAATGAAAATCGGGTCGGAATACGAAGAGTCAACTGAAAGGTCAACCCCCGGGAGGGTGAAAAATGGCCGGAACGGTCGGGATGGGAAAAAGGCACGAAACTCGAGAGAAACTCGAGGGGAATGAGCCTCAAAAGGCGGAAATGGCAAAGGATGTGCCGAAATGAAATTTCAATCAGTCGAAAATGTTCGAAACGCGATGAACTTCACGAATCGAATGACGAAAAAGGCGCGAGAACGCAAAGAAATGAGGAAATGAGGAGAGAAAAAGGCCCTAGAGAGAGAGGGTGTGTTTTTTCGGCGGAGGAGAAGTGAAAGAATAGGGTTTCAAAACCCTATTTTAAAACACCCGAAGCGAAAAGTCGAATCTGCCCCGACTCAGCAACTTTTTGCCGGTCGGCAACATTTTGTGCCGACCGGCAGAATATTCTACCGATGGAATTGTTTTGTAGCCGGTGGACAGCCGGTGGCCTCCTACCCAGCCGGTGGTGTTCCCACAGCCTTGTTTAGGCAATATGAGTGGTTTCTGGTCTTCATAGCCCAAGAAAGTGCAAGAAAGTGTATCTCCGACGCTTAATCGGCCTCCGTTTTGAACTCGGACCGTGTCTTCTGTGCGTGGCACTCAAATTCATGCAATGTTGTATCCTTTTGTATCCTTTTGCCTTTTACAAGATTCAAAAGTTGCCCCGCGTGCGTTACATGCATTCATCATGTTGTCTGGTGCGTTGCGTCGCGCCGTCATGCATATCCCTCATGCATTGTCATGCATTTTATTACAAGCATTGTCATGCATTGTTATACACCTCAATACATACGTCGTCTCGCACATTATTCGTGTTATCGTTGCCTCGCACATCATTCGTGTTGTCGTGCATCTCCTTGTTTTGCATTATCATGCATTTCAAAGAAAGGAAAAAGAAAGAAAAAGCGTTGTTATCGCATTAACGAAGTTCATTTGCATTGTTTTATATTTCGTGTGGCATGCGTGTCACACTTGCATTGTTTTACATATTTCGTGTGGCATGCGTGTCACACTTGCATTGTTTTATATTTCGTGTGGCATGCGTGTCACACTTGCATTGTTTTATATTTCGTGTGGCATGCGTGTCACACTTGCATTGTTTTACATATTCGTGTGGCATGCGTGTCACACTTGCATTGTTTTACATATTCGTATGGCATGCGTGTCACACTTGCATTGTTTCACATTTCGTGTGGCATGCATGTCACACTCGCATTGTTTTACATTTCGTGTGGCATGTGTGTCACACTTGCATCATTTTGCATTCTTATGAGGCAAGCGTGCCTCATTTATTTCATTTACATCATTTTTCATTCCGTGTGGCATGTGTGTCACACACTTACATCATTTTGCATTCTTATGAGGCATGCGTGTCTCATTTGTTTCATTTGCATCGTTTGCATCATTTTTCATTCCATGTTGCATGCGTGTCACACTTGCTTCGCTTAGGCACGCGTGCCTCATTTTCAAGCACGCGCATCGTGCCTCATTTTCATAGGCACGCAGTTCCATTTGCACATCCTCACGCACGTGTGCCTCATTTTCATTGGCACGCATGCCTCGCTTTCATAGGCACGTGTGCCTCATGCATCGCACGCGCGCCATTTCATAGGCACGCAGTTCATTTGCATCGCACCTCATTCGCATCGGCACGTGTGCCTCATTTTCATTGGCACGTGTGCCTCGTTTTGCATAGGCACGTGTGCCCCGTTTTCATAGGCACGTGTGCCTCGTTTTCATTGGCACGTGTGCCTCATTTGCATCGGCACGTGTGCCTCCTCATTTTCATTGGCACGTGTGCCTCGTTTTCATTGGCACGTGTGCCCCATTTTCATAGGCACGTGTGCCTCCTCACTTGCATCGGCACGTGTGCCTCCCCATTTTCATAGGCACGTGTGCCTCCTCACTTGCATCGGCACGTGTGCCTCCCCATTTTCATAGGCACGCAGTTTCTTCATAGGCACGTGTTCGCCTTTGCATCGCACGCGTGTGCCTCCCCATTCCCATAGGCACGCAGTTCACTTGCATCGGCACGCAGGTGCCTCCCCATTCGCAGACGCACGCGTGCCTCATTTTCATTGGCACGTGCCTTCGCTTGCATAGGCACGCAGCCCCATTTCATAGGCACGTGTGCCGCTTTCATTGGCACGCAGTCCTCATTTGCACACGCACGTGCCTCCTCATTTTCATTGGCACGTGCCTCGTTTCATTGGCACGTGTGCCCATTTTCATAGGCACGCAGTGCCTCACTTGCACGGCGCGTGCCTCGCCTTGCATCGGGCGCGTGTGCCCCCATTCCCATAGACACGCAGTGCCTCATTTCATCGCACGCACGTGCCTCCCCATTCGCATCGGCACGTGTGCCTCATTTTCATTGGCACATGTGCCTCGTTTTGCATAGGCACGTGTGCCCCGTTTTCATAGGCACGTGTGCCTCCTCGTTTTCATTGGCACGCGTGCCTCCTCACTTACATCGGCATGTATGCCTCATTTTCATTGGCACGTGTGCCTCATTTTGCATTGGCACGTGTGCCTCGTGTTCATCGGCATGCGTGTCTCATTTCCATTGGCACATGTGCCCCATCTTCATTGGCATGTGTGTCTCATTTCCATTGGCACGTGTGCCCCATCTTCATCGGCATGTGTGTCACATTTTCATAGGCACGTGTGCCTCCTCATTTCCATCGGCATGCGTGTCGTTATTTGCATTAGCATGCGTGCCTCATTTGCATTGTCTTACATTCCTCCTTTTTATACACATTGCGTGCACGTGTGCATTGCTTTACTGATATGTGTTCAAGTTCCTTTTTATACACATTGCGTGCACGTGTGCATTGCTTTACTGATATGTGTTCAAGTTCCTTTTTATACACATTGCGTGCACGTGTGCATTGCTTTACTGATATGTGTTCAAGTTCCTTTATACACATTGCGTGCACGTGTGCATTGCTTTACTGATATGTGTTCAAGTTCCTTTTTATACACATTGCGTGCACGCGTGCATTGCTTTACTGATATGTGTTCAAGTTCCTTTTTATACACATTGCGTGCACGTGTGCATTGCTTTATTGATATGTGTTCAAGTTCCTTTTTATACACATTGCGTGCACGTGTGCATTGCTTTACTTATATGTGTTCAAATTCCTTTATATACACATTGCGTGCACGTGTGCATTACTTTACTTATATGTGTTCAAGTTCCTTTTTTTATACACATTGCGTGCACGTGTGCATTGCTTTACTTATATGTGTTCAAGTTCCTTTATATACACATTGCGTGCATGCGTGCATTGCTTTACTTATATGTGTTCAAGTTCCTGTTTTTATACACATTGCGTGCATGTGTGCATTGCTTTACTCACATGTGTTCAAGTTTCTTTTATATACACATTGCTTGCATGCGTGCATTGCTTTACTCACATGTGTTCAATCCCACTATCTTGCTAAACACATTGCATACGTCGCCACACACTTTCGATTGCATTGTCATGCATGTTGCTAACGACATTGTACCTGTTAAGTTTGTTTTCTTTTCAGACACGATATTGTATGTACGGTTCATTTGAGGCCGGTGCAACCAGACGAGCCGCACAGGTATTGTATCCTCCGAGAGAGACGTATTGAGAATTGCATAATTCTCTTACATCCTTTCTGCATTGTAGTGTAGTCTGGTGTATGCTAGCTTATAACTGTTGCATGTGTGCTTCGTTACAGCTTTCTTTGCATGATCATAAGCTATGCTCGGCTTCTTGCATTTTCAGTTGCATTTTGCCCCTGCCTTCGGGCGCATACCTTGTTTGTCTTGCATGTTTGTCCAAGTCTTCGGCCTTGTCAAAAATGGGTCGTCTCTGGGCTTTGACATTCACTCCCGTCATTGTGATGACTTCCGAGTTCTGTCAAAGAGGGGTAACTGTAGACACCCTATTTTTGACCGTCCTCAAGACTTGGACGTCACCATTTGAACACTCGGTGATTATCCATGTTTGTGTTTGTTTGGAGTTTCCGGAGTTCTCGGCTATGCGCCTTGTCTCAGGATCTCTGAACTCGACTGTTTTGTGTCTGGTTTTGCACCAAACACTTGTGTTTTGCCTTGGAGGGGTAGGGAATGCCTTGTGAGGCATCCCCACACACCACCGGCACTAGCTAGAGGCCACCGGCTGGTTTTTGTTGCCACCGGCAATATATATTGCCGGTCGGCACTCTTGTTGTTGGCGGTCATTTTTGTCAAAATGACATTTTTGGCCACCGACTATTGTTCATCTGCTTTCAGATATTTTAGGACAAATTGCTTGGCATTTTGTTC
The DNA here is from genome assembly GCA_025200525.1 of Camellia lanceoleosa. Taxonomy (NCBI): domain Eukaryota; kingdom Viridiplantae; phylum Streptophyta; class Magnoliopsida; order Ericales; family Theaceae; genus Camellia; species Camellia lanceoleosa. Next base: position 102,174,309 of record CM045763.1, on the reverse strand, counting down.
CCCTCCATACACGTGTATGGAGGGATGCTCTTCTTGTTAGCTTTCTTGACAAGCTTTACAAGATTGGTTGGCTATATAGGAGAGAGTCTTCTCTTGGCATTAGGGTTAGACATTTTAGAGAGGAAAACATTGCTAGAAGCTCTAGTTCTAGGGTTAGAACTCATATACATTCTATCTCTATCTCTTTCCCTTTTGAGTGTTCTAGGTGCATTTGTTCATAGTATTGCATACAAACACCTACCATTACACATTTCCTTGGCTATTGAGGTTTTAAGGGATTATTTTCAGAGTTTTGGGGCTGGTTTAAGCTCAAGGAGGCAGCTGGTCTTCCCTTTGTGAAGAAGGTCAACAAGGGTAAGAAACTAGTCCTTTTTACCCCATTTTTGCATCCTATTTCTACCTATCTTAGAGCTGTTTTTGTGTTTAGTGTATAACATAAAAAATTTCTGTTTTTAGGCCCTCTTGATTGTTTGTTAAGAGTGTTTTGTGGTTTGGGTGTGTTTGACCACCCTTAGGCCTTGAAAGGCCCCATTTTGTGCTATTTTGTGCAAGTTTCGAGACTTTGGTGTTTGTTTCTTCACCACTGAAATCTTGAGGGATTTCAGTGGTGGGGATGGTGCCTTGAAGTCTCCAAAAGGGGAGGGCCACCCCCTCTCCTTGTTGTCCTTGAAAGGGACCATTTTTGGTCTCTTAAGGAAGTCTTTGTTCAAGTGTATGTTGAGCATGCCATGGCTGTATTTTATTCTTATATTGCCATGTTATAACTTTGTATTAAGTTGGTTTTGGTACTCCATGCATGTTTAGTATAGTTGCCATGTAATGCCTCCTTGATCCCTTAATATGCCATAGGTTGTTAGCGTTTGTTCGAGCATGTTTTAGGCTTAGCCTTGTGAATGTTTTGTGCTTATTTTGCCATGCTTTAGGTCTGTCCATAGTTGTTTGGATCGATTTTGGCATGCTTAGTATGGTTCCTTTGCATTTGTGGCTTGTCGGGCTTGTATGCCTCAAGTATGTGAATGTGTAGCATGTGTTGATTGCACCATTTTGGTGGTTTGGAACCATCTAACATGTAATTTTAGTCCCTTTGGCATGCTCATATGCTTTCCTTAGTTGCCTCTTTGTTGCTTTGAGAGCATGTGTTGTATGCTCTATGTTTTGACCATTGTGCATGCCTTTGAATTTGAGCCACTTAGATGCCATCTAAGTGGTCCTTTGGCCTTATTTTAACATGCTAAAAATCTGTTTTTAGTTGTTTAATGCATGCCATGTTTGTTGTGCTAAATGTGCTTCAAAGCTTCATTACCTTGCTTCAAGTATTTGGGCCATTTGCATGCTAATGTTAACTTCATTTGAGTTGGTTTGGCACCACATTCTAGCATGATTTTCAAAGTTAATGTTGCATGCAAATTATCCATGATAGCCTCTTTTAAATGTGTTTTAAAGTCGCTAGTTTAATGCTTAAAGTTTGGACCATCACGTGTGCACATGTGCGTGTGTGTTTAGCCTCCATTTTTGAGCACTTTGGCCACTGATTTTAGGCCTAATTAGAGTTGCCTAAGTCATGTTTAAGTCCACCCCTTTGGTTGGTTTGCATGCTTGCCTTGTATGTGTGTTTGCATACTAGCATTCTTGCTTGCATCCCATGTTGCATACTAGTTGACATGCTTAGGATTGCACACATAGACATGCATGCCTTGTCCCTTGATTTGGTGATGGGAATTGGGCCCCTTTATTTGTCTGATTTGTATTTCATTTGAAATTGAAGTGCACACTTGATTCTTTAGGCCATCATGCATGGAAATACGTGATTGGTGGTCCGAGAATCGAGGCACATCCTCCTTTGAGTCACAAACATGATAAGGAATGTGTTTGGTGCATAAATTGCTTGAATTGAGCTGCCATGCAAGTTTTGCCCTCTGCTGCTGTGAGTTGCAAGTTCTGCAGGAACTCATTGCCAGCCGGCATTATTTAGTGCCGACCGGCAGTCAATCAACAGCCGATGTATGAATTTTGTGCCGGTGACCACAGTTCACTGCCGGTGGTAATTCTATTCAGCCGGTGGTATTCTCCAATATCTAGAAAGGCATCCTTGAGACTTTGGCAGTCTTCAGAGGAGCAGAGCAGGGAAAACAGAGGCAGACTATGCATGGCAGTGCGATTCCGAGCAAGTCCCGAGCATGCGCCGCATCTGACCCGCTTCCCGAGGGCTTTACTGTTTTAATTAGATTAATCAATTTGGTAGTTTAATTAATTTGTAATATTTAATTAGCTTGCGTAGTTAATTAATTTGTATATTCTTTTGGTCCCTCCGAGCAAGGGCAATTCTGTAATAAGCGTGCGTGAGTGGTGTGTATGTCTTCCAACCCCCACTTCTTTCTTCCCTTTTATTTACCTGCTTATGATGGTAGATTAGGGCACGTTTATTTTAGCATACCTTATGCAATACATGCGTGCATCCATGCATTTGTTGACATGCACCGGGCTCGGTACATCATACAAACCGCATTGTATTTTCAAATCTAACTTGAATATGTGCACCGAATAATTGCATTTCACATGCCATTTTAGGGTTAGCCGAGCCTATCCTAATCACATTCTACATGCGATGCATTATTCACTTTAACATGAACTAGGACATGCATGTTTGCTAACTAGTTTTTTTGTTTTGGCACGGAGTACGATGTAAGTATTTATGCTTTAGCATATCGCATGTGTGTGAATGTTAACCATGTGGCTAGATGCTTATATGAGATAAACTGTCTGAATGCCTGTGGGTGGAGGTTGGATTGCTTGAGTTGGAAAAACTCGTTGAAATCCGCGTTTTAGCCTACTTGCGAGTAGCAAATTCCGAAACGCTTTCAAAACGAACGGATATGCAATGCTTATTTCCAAATTAGGCAATCTAGTCTATACTTGTTTACTGCGCGCATAACATAGTAATTCTAGGCTAATAACCGGAATAAGAACACGTAATGTTTTCAAAATCGGATATCATGGTTAGTAGAGGCCGGTCCAAAGGCCGCGTGTCCGTCATCACCAAAGTTGTCTTGGCTCGGGAGCTTGGGTACGATCGGGGAAGGTCAGCTATGAGCACCCCCTTTCGCCCGGTCCGAAGACCGGCCTCTACTTAAGCCGAGGTTATCTTCTCTTAACATAACCTCAGCTTAACTTCAACCTGTAAATTTTTCTTAAAATTTCAACAAGTGTTAAACCAATCTTCTAAGCATCATTTTCCAGCCCTCTGCCCCTAATGTGAACCTAAGTTACACTTGGGTTCTCATTCAACCTGGGGTTTTGACCTTGTTGCAGAAGTCAGATTTAAACAAAGACTAGCCGAGGTAACCAACCTCGGTCTCGTTGTTACTCTGACTGACGTGTACTTAGTTCCAATCTGAGGCTGATTCTGCCAATATGACAAGTCCAGGTTATCCCAACTTAGTTCAACTCTATTATATGCAAGTAAAAGTTCTACTCTGCTATATAATAAGTCTAAGTTATTCGTCATGTTTCGCTTAGAAACATTGTTAACTTAGTTCAACTCTATTATATGCAAGTAAAAGTTCTACTCTGCTATATAATAAGTCTAAGTTATTCGTCATGTTTCGCTTAAAAACATTGTTAACTTAGTTCAACTCTATTATACGCAAGTAAAAGTTCTACTCTACTATATAATAAGTCTAAGTTATTCGACATGTTTCGCTTAGAAATATCGCCAACTTAGTTCAACTCTATTATATGCAAGTAAAAGTTCTACTCTGCTATACAATAAGTCTAAGTTATTCGACATGCTTCGCTTAGAAACGTCGTCAACTTAGTTCAACTCTATTATATGCAAATAAAAGTTCTACTCTGCCATTTAATAAGTCTAAGTTATTCGTCATGTTTCGCTTAGAAACATCATCAAGTATCTAGTCAATCACATTACACAAGTTTAAAGATGAAGCTAAAACTTTATTACTTCTGCTAATGACAAGACAAAATGAAAACTTAGAAAACAAGAAAATCTAGTGATAGAAAATTTCAAATTGCAAGTATTCCAGGGTCTTGGCAATTCTTTGCCTTCACAGTCCTTAAGCTTATATGCCCCATTGCCCAAGACCGAGATGATTCTATAGGGTCCCTCCCAATTCAGGCCAGGCTTGCCCTCTCTGGGATCCTTTATGTTGCTGACCACCTTTCTCAAGACGAGTTCACCAACTTGGAACTCTCGCGGGTTCACCTTCTTATTATAAGCCCTGGCAAGTTGCTGCTAGTATGCCCCTAGCTGAATTGCTGCTTTCTCCCTTCTTTCTTCTAGCAGATCCAGATCTTGGGCTATAAATATATCATTAGTTCCATTCTCCACTCCCTGGGTTCTAATCCCTGGGATGCCGACCTCCAGAGGAATGACTGCTTATGTGTCATAAGCCATAGCAAATTGGGATTCCCCAGTTGATCTTCTTGGCGTAGTCCGATATGCCCAGAGTACACTGGGCAATTCATCCACCCACTTTCCCTTTGCTGCTTGCAACCTCTTCTTAATCCCATCCAAGATAACTTTGTTGGATGCTTCTACTTGTCCATTGCTTTGGCGAAAACTTGGGGTGGAAAAATAATTCTTGATTTTGAACTTTGCACAGAAGCTCTTGATTAGCTTACTGTCAAACTGTGTGCCATTGTCTGCTATTATTGCTCTTGGGATTCCAAACCTAGTGATGATGTTTTTCCATATGAGGTTCTTCACGTCAATGTTCCGAATCTTGGCAAAGGGTTCAGCTTCTACCCACTTGGTGAAGTAATTTGTTGCTACCAGCAGGTACTTCCTTTGTCCAGTTGCTTGAGGTAGTTTTCCAACAAGATTCATGCCCCATTGGGCAAATGGCCAAGGGCTGGACACCGGGTTCAAGTCTGCTGCTGGTTGATGTATTAAAGGTGCGAACCTTTGGCATTTCTCACACTTCTTGACATAGGCTTACCATCTTTACGCATGTAGGGCCACCAAAGACCCACAGTAATGGCCCTATGAGAAAGTGACCTGCCCCCAGCGTGGCTTCCATATACTCCTTCATGTATCTCGTACAGAAAGTCTTCAACCTGTGCAAGATACACACACCTCAGAAGGGGTCCCGTAAAAGATCTTTTGTAGAGATGTCCTTCTACGGTCAAACTGAATCTTGCTGACTTCAGTCTGATTTTGTGTACTTCTTTTTGGTCATCTGGTAGCTTTCCATCTCTAAAGAATACTATTATTGCATCCATCCAACCTGGTCCCATCTCCATACACATTGCTTCACGCTCTGTGTTTAGTGGTTCTATGCTTGGACCTGACAAGTAGTCTACCATTATTGTTCTTGCCTCTCCAGGCTTCATTGCACTAGCCAGGTTGGCCAGAGCATCAGCATGACTGTTGTCATCTCGGCTTGCCTGTTGTAGTCGGCAATTTTGAAATAAGGCTACCAGCCTGCCCACTTCTTTTGTATAGGCCAACATCCTTTCATCTCAGGCTGCATATTTGCCTATTGCCTGATTGACTATAAGTTGGGAGTCACAGAAGACTATTACCTCGTCGGCTTCCATAGCTGCTGCCAGCTTTAACCCTGCGTTTAGTGCTTCATATTATGCTTCATTGTTTGAGGCCTTAAACCTCAAACGAATGGATTGTTCTAGTATCTGCCCATCTGGTGATACTAGTACTACTCCTGCCCCCGCTTCTTGTCAGTTTGAACTTGCATTAACAAACAACCGGAAAGAGTCATCGATGTAAATACTATAGGGCCTGAGTTTCTCTTTGTTCCTTTGTTCTGTTGTCCCCCGCTGGGTTTTTTCTTGCTTATTTAGACGTTGTATACCTCGGCTCAATGAAGCTCGATGTATGGCGGTGTCTGGTGTGAACTCGGCCACGAAGTCGGCTAAGACTTGGCCTTTGATTGCTTTCCTGGGTCTGAATTCCAGGTCATATTGGCCCAAGGCCACTGCCCATCTGGCTATTCTGCCTGTCAGATCTCCTTGTTGCAACAGAGACCTTAAAGGATGTTCAGTTAACACCACAATTTTGTAGGCCTGAAAGTAATGATTCAACTTCTCGGAAGCCATTACTAAAGCCAGTGTTAACTTCTCCAAGGGTAAGTATTTGGTCTTTACGTCTACCAAGGTTTTACTCACGTAGTAAACTGCCATTTGCTCTCCTTTTTCTTCTCTAACTACTACTGCACTTACTACGTGCTCTGAAACTGCCAAGTATAAGAACAACTCCTCTCCAAGTACTGGATTTGAGAGAACTTGAGCTGTGGTCAAATACTTCTTTAAGTTGGCCAAGGCAACTTCGCATTCTTCGGTCCATAAGAAGTCTGTGGCTTTCTTTACCAAGCTGAAGAAAGGCTTACACTTATCAGAACTTCTACTTATGAATCTGTTCAGGGCCGCAGCCTTTCCAGTCAACAACTGCACTTGTTTGCCAATGTTAGGCTTTTCAGTTCTAAGATAGCCTTGATCTGATCTGGGCTTGCCTCAATGCCCCTTATGATTACCAAATATCCTAAGAACTTACCAGACCCAACTCCAAATGCACACTTCGATGCATTGAGTCGGAGCCGATATGTTTTAAGGATGTCAAAGACTGCCTTTAAGTCTTCCAAATGATCCTTAGGCTCCTTGGTCTTTACAACCATGTCATCTATGTATACCTCTATTGTTCTGCCAATTAGATGTCTAAACATCTTGGTTACCAATCTCTGGTAAGTTGCTCTTGCTATTTTCAGTCCAAAAGGCATTACCTTGTAGCAGTATAACCCTTTTGGGGTGATGAATCAGTCTTTTCCTCATCTGGGGGTACATAGCTATCTGATGGTACCCCCTGTAGGCATCCAAGAAGCTCATCCTTCCATGCCCTGAAGTGGCATCCACCAATTGGTCAATTTTGGGTAATGGGAAACTGTCTTTGGGACAAGCCTTGTTCAGGCTGGTGAAGTCTACGCAGACCCTCCACTTACCGTTCTTTTTCTTCACAACCACTGTGTTTGATAACCATATCGGGTAATTTACCTCTTGAATGGCTCTGGTCTCCTGAACTCTATCCACTTCCTCTTCTACTGCCTCAACATGCATTAATGTCAGCCTTCTTGCTCGCTGGATGACAGGTTTGGCCAACCTGTCTACATTCAATCTGTGGCAAGTGACCTCGAGGCCAATGCCTGGCATCTTGTATGGTGTCCATGCAAACACCTCAAGGTTTGCTCTCAGGAATGCCTATAGCTCCTTTTCCTCTTCTTCGGCTTAGCCTGAGCCGAGAAGAAATAAGCGTTCTTCATCCCCTTACTGGACAAGGATTTTCTTTAGGGCTTCTTTACTCTTCTCGGCTGGCTCTTTGCCGATGTCATTCAGGATTTCCACATTCTCATCCTCGATCTCTGCTGTTTCTGCTTCTCGTATGTTGCAGGTAGACTTCATTGCTGCCATGGAGCAATTCTTTGCCTGCAACTGATCCCCTCTGACCTCCTCTATTCCATGCTCTGTTGGGAACCGCAATAGCTGATGTAATGTTGAGGGTACAGCCCCCATTGCATGTAGCCATGGCCTTCCCAAGATAACATGGTAAGGGGAAGGGGTGTCGATTATGGTGAACTCGGTTTTTAGCTTCCTAGTGTCAGCCTGTACCTCCAAACTTGCTACTCCCAGGGGCCACGCCGGCATCCCATTGAACCCAACCATTGGGCTATTGGACTGCTTCAAATCATCTTAGTGAAGGCCAAGCTCCTTGTAACACCTGACATAATGATGTCACAAGAGCTGCCTTGGTCAACTAAGATGCGCTTCACTTGGCACTCTCCAATCTGGAGGGATATTACTAAGGCATCGTTGTGTGGATGTTGTACCATCTCCAGGTCTTCCTCAGTAAAGGACACCACTGGTCCTTGGCTCTTGTCTACCCTAGGTCTCTTCTTCTCGACCTGATACACATGTTGTACGTGTTTTACTTTCTAGGTTTCCCCCCTTATCTCATTCTCATTCACCTTTGAGTGAATCACATTGATCACTCGTGGTTCGCCTGCCTGTGGTTGTGGTGTTGGTGAGGGTGGTGTTGTTAGTGCTTGGGGCAGTCTTGCCTGCTCTTCCCTTGTCCTGGCCTCGTCCACCAGGTCCCTTAAATGGCCTTGTCTTACTAGGTCTTCCAGATGTGTCTTCAGGGCTCTACACCCTGAGTCAGATGTCCAGCCTCATTGTGGTAGGCACAGTGTTTTCCAAGGCTTCTTCCCATGAATTCGCCTAGTACCCTTGCTGGTGCTCTGTAATAGGGCTGATTTCGGATCTTCTCCAAGACTTTGTAAACCGGAATTCGAAATACAGTTGTGACTACCTGGGCAGCCCTTAATCCTATTTCTATTTTGTTGTAGCCACCATCACCTTGGCCTCGCTTCGGCGAACCATTTTTCTTCTCTGGTTTCGGCGCCTTTGTCCCTGGCGCATCCTCCTCAGCCCTAGCATACTTTTCTATCCTGGCCATAAGCTCCTCCAAACTTTTTGGCAATGTCTTAGCCAATGATTTCTGAAGTAGGTAGTCATTTTTCAGGCCGTTTTTAAACGACACAACCGCCACCTCTTGGTTGCATCCGGGTATTCAGTTGAATACCTCATAATACCTTTTGGCATAGGCCCTAAGGCTTTCGTCCTCGCTAATTCTCAGGGCCATCAGGGTGTCCACCCTCAATGGCTACAGTTTGTTTGTTACAAACCTGGCCACAAACATCTCGGCCAGGCCTTCCCAGGTTTTCATAGTTCCTTTCGATAACTTGTGAAACCAGTCCAATGCAATTTCTCCGAAGGATGAGGGGAACACCTTGCAAAGCAACAGCTCGTTCCCAGTGTATAACGCCATCGAGTTTAGGTACAAACTGACGTGAAAGTTGGGGTCTGACTTACCATCGTAGATCTGGAATCTTGGCATGCTAAACCTCTCCGGCGCTTCGAATTTGTCCAATTCTATCGAGAAAGGCGTTCTCGGCTTGACTGGGGAGGTTACCTCGGCATCTTGTTGTCTCCTCTGTACGTAATCCCTTAGATCCTCCTTGCTCCATCCAGGAGCTCGGCTATCTCCTGACTTTAGCCTTTTCGATGCCCTACTCTCAGCTTCATTGTGAGCCCTCCTCGACCTTTCTCCATTAGTTGCGTCGAAGCACAACTCCTGCTCTTGAACATGCCGATATTCTTTGGGGTTTGCTTCGTTGGTGTGATGTGTCCTTCTAGATTCTTCCCTTCTTGACTCTCCTCACCCGACCTCCCTTGAAGGCCGGCGAGAGTGTGTATGCTGGGGGACTGTAGGGACTGTTTTCTGCCCATCTTTTCGGGCATCTTTCTTGGCCGCTAAAACCGGCGTATCTTGCAATGGGAACGGCGGCTGCATGACATTGTTCTACATCATGAAGTTGACGACCGTTTGCAGGTCCACCAATTTGTTTGCCATTCCCTTCATCTCGTCGTCCCTCCGCAGGCATCTTTCTTTCCACACCTGGGGGTCGTCCTCATTATAATACCCGCTTTGGTCTGACTTCTTCGACGTGTCGCCCTCCTAGCCGACGTCTTTTTCTTTGCTATTCTTATCTTGAGTCTCTTTGTTGAAGTTGTCTTCTTCGACGTCAAGGTCAATAGGTTTCCCACTCCCAATAGGAGTGTCATCCCCAACCTTCTCTTTCTGTCCATTATTGGCCATCTATTCTCCTTTCTTTCTCACAGACGGGGCCAAATTGTGTGTGTCGATTTCTGACCACACTGCCAGACAAGTATTCAACTGGAGAGCACTGGCAGAATAGATGGCGCCTGAATGACTTGTAACAGAAAGATGAGATTCCGGCGATGGTTCGTTCACCCAGGGGCACTCTGATGATCAAGTCAGTTATCTCTCAAAGATAACAAAAGTGCTTAAATCACTATTCAGAGCATAAAAAGCATACCTTAAACCCATGGAGGTGCCTCTCTTTTATAGCCAACACAGACCTAATCCCAGTAGAAGCCTAACTTCAATGGATTCTGGATTACTACTAATCTTGGACTCCCAGTAGGATTGGGATAAACTCTCTAAGAGTCTTATCTTTACCCAAACTGAAGTCTTCTCCCATTCTAGGACTCTTGTCCCTTATTCGCTTATCCCGGATTCCGGTATTCTCGCAGATAACCTCGGCCTAGCCGAGATCATCTCAAAATCATGACCAGGACACGTGGCACCCCGACTGGCACTTCGGTGACACCTTGGCCACGTGTCGTCATTCAAAAATTATATCCCCACACTTTCCAATGATGGCAGCCTCACATAAAAATTCCAAGTGTGCTAAAAGATATTCCTCTTTTAGTGAAGACTGCTCAGTTTCGGTCCAACCGGATTGATGCCTAACTTCAACCAGCCATATCTCCCTCATCTGGCCTCAGCTTTAGGAGATTCTTAAGTGCAAAATGAAGCCCCGGAAGTCCACTTTCCAACGGTGGTGGCCTCATAGCTGAAATCTGAGTGTACAAATGGATAGGCTCGATTTAGCGAGGGCTGCTCGACTCTCTCTTAACGGTTCATGCCCATCTTCTTCCCCAACTTGGTTTCTTTCCTCTCCTCCAATTTTCTTCAACTCCAAACCTCTAAACAAGATGCTTTAAAGATTTTTTCAAAGAGTTCACCTCTCTTTTATTTATTCCACTTTGTCCTTGCTCGGTTTACCGAAAAGCGCAACATTTAACAAAATGCGAGCCTCGGAACATCGTAGAAATCTTGTTTCAAAAATATTTTGAAAGAGAGGGTTTTAAGGTCTAAAATAGTTTTAGTCCAAAAAGAGGTATAAGGTTGGGATTTGAAGCTCCTTTTGTCGAAAAAATCGAACCTTTACACAAGATAGCCTGCACCATCGAGTAAGCAATCGGTGGTGCACAAGTCTTAAGTGCGGTAAAAAATGGGGTGTCTACACTTTTGTTATGATAAAAATAATATTTTATTGTCAACTCACAAACAAAACAAAATAAAAGACCCAATTATTCAAGTTGCTTATTAAAAAAATAAATTTGATATCAAATGTAAAAGAGAAAAATTAAATATTACATAAAAACATATAAACTATGTAAACCCATCACCAAAATATCCTCGAAAGATAAAATTTTAAGTAAAGGAATATAGTAGATACTTAAAGGTTAAGTTAAATTACTCTGAAATTCTCAAATAAGAAAGAGTTTTTTAGTTTGGTGGGAAAGTCATTAGGAGAATGATACACAAATAATTTTCTTACACATTTTTTTTTTTTTTTGGTTGCAATTTTGATACATAATATTCAACATTGATGCAATAAAAAGAAATTAAAAAACTCTCAAGCCGTCAAGTTTGGTATTATATTTATGATGTCACTTGCAAAAAAATTAAAATTTAGACAAAAAATGCAAATGTGTAGAGCATTTCAGCCATACCTATAACAATATAAAATTTTATATATAGAGAAAGAGAGAAGAGGAAAGAGAAAGAGCAACATAATAATTTTGTATGTGTTTATAATCAATTGAAATATCGCTGTTTATATAGGAGGAGAGAGAATGTGAAATTGGATAGATAAATATAGATTACCTTTATTATATATTCAAATTCAAATTTAAATTATCTTTATTTTGAATTTTGTTGATAGATATAGATTATATTTATATAGATTTTCAATTCAAATATTTTTGAATTTTGTGATAGTTTTATTTATCTTTTTTATTATTATTTTTTTTTTCATTCTTTTTTTTCTTGTTAATAAGTTTGTATTCGGATAACTATTATTTTAAGAGCATATGTTATTAAATTATTAAAAATATAATTTTTATTTTAAATGAAAGTGATGGGAGAGGAGTGAGTTTGAAACTTAAGTGCTACATAATTTTTTAAAATTTTAGGAAATTAAGAATAGAGATTTGGAGGCGTAAGAGCACACCTACTACATTTACTTATATATATAATATAGATCTTCAAGCAAAAAAAAAAAAGAGATTGAAAGTGATGTGGTGTAAAAGAATGGAGAAATAGTATTGTTGAAAAATAAAAATGTAATGAGTAGAGAAAAAAAGAAAAGAAAAGAAGAGCGTCGTTGTATCGAGTTTGAGACTCGACTGAGAGATGAGCTTGCTTACTATGTGGACGGGTCTATGATGAGGGCGTACAACCGTCTTGTCGAGGTAGCAGCACATATGGAAACCCGGTTAGGAGTTAGAGAGATGGAGATGAGAGGTTTCAGGCAGAGAGGCCAAGAGATGCAGGGTGAGGCCTGAGAGAGCAAAAGACGGAGGGGTTTTACACCACAGTAGTCTCATGGGGCACAGTCTAGGTCCACTTTTCCAGTTCCGAGTTCAGGGACAAGGGGAGGTGGCCAGGGTGGATTTTCTTATTTCAAGTATGGCCAGTTGGGTCACAAGTCCTTTTCTTGCCCACAGAAGGGGGGAGGACAGCGGTCTGCTCCGTCTTCAATCTGCCAACCAAGCCAGAGTCAGGGAAGGGGGAGTCTTTGACTTGCTTTCAGTGTGGACAGGCAAGACACATGAAGAGGTACTGTCCATAGTTGGATGGCACACCTGGTGCATCTGGATCGAGGCAAACTCAGAGTCACCAGCCAGCATAGTCGGCACAAGCCTCGAGGGCCACTTTGGGAGCCTCTTCGGCTCAGTTTGTACATCCAGCTTATGCTCCGAGAGGGGAGCAGGTGGATCAGAGACCTACTGGGCGTGTGTATGTTGTTACCACGCCAAAGTCAGTACCAACACCTTTGGTTGTGAGAGGTACCTTCTTGTCTTGTAATTCTATTGCCAATATATTGATTTACACAGTTTTTCTTTCGTTAATACCAGTCAGTGTATATAAGTGTGTTTCGATTGTTTTGCTTCATGTTTCTTTCGTTAAGCCATGATTTTGATTCAGGTCAGTATGGAATCAATGTCTAGTTTAGAGTTCAAAATTCAATCATTCTCAAATTTAGTCAAACAAAATTGTTTTCAAGCTCAAAGTGTTATGCCAGTTACGCCATTGATGTGCAAAAAAAAAAAAGAAAAAAAAATGAAACTGATTTTATTGAAATCAGGGGATGACATCCCCGATTGTAGAGGCAACATAAAAAAATAAAAAAATAAAAAAAAAAGAAAGAAAAAAAAAAAAGAGAGGGATCTTGTTTTTGATAATGGCCACACGCTGACTTCACTTACTCGACTCTCCCGCCGAGCTCTTTCTCTTTTTGTTATCTTGCGAGACCCTTGAAGGCCCTGCCTCAGTGTGTACAAGACCGCTGAGAAAGTCGACTCACTGTTGGCTGTCAAAGGCGAAATATGAAGGTGCTCTGAATCGGGCCATGATGGTGGTCTTTCGTTTCAACTCTTTATTTTCCACCTTCAGTGTGCAAATCTCTGCTCGCGCATCTTTGTACATGCACTGGAGCAGAGAAAGTTGGGCATTTAACTAATGTACCTGGCTGGTCCTATTCTACAGCCGGTGAGACAATTTGGTAACCGCAGTCACTGTCTCCATGCAGGATCTTAGTGTGAAGTGGTTGGCTTCAATGTCAGATTGAGCGGCCATGATTTGCTCAATTAATATCATGGAAAAGTTAAGAAGAGTAGGAGCAGGGGCACTCTGTTCAAGAAGGTTAAGGAGAGTAGGAGTAGGGGCACTCGGTCCAGAAAAGCTTGGATCATCGAGGTTCGGAAAGAGAGTGAGGGGACGAGATGAGGCCATGTGTGGTGCGAGGTGTAAAAAGAAAGAAAGAAAAGTTAGAGAAATAGCAGAGAACAAACTGAGTTTTGTGGCAGCTTTTCTCCTCTGCTCAGTCTCGATGTTCTGTCTCTCTTAAGGGGAATGAGGAAGAAGAAGGAGAAGAGAGTGATTAAGTAGACGACAGAAAATGATGACGAAGAAGAAGAAGACGGAAGAGAAGAAGACAAAGAGGTAGATAGAGCCGATGCGAGCTTACAAATCGAGGAGGTCCGCTTTTGTCGGCCAGCTGACGCAAAAACAAGGCCGCATGTTAAACGCAGCTTTCGAAGGAAGAGAGAGAAGCGGGAAAGTTGTATACATATATGTATATATATTGTACATTTATGTATTATATACATTTATTCAACTATTTTTGTCACAAGAGTGACTTGGTTAAGCGGTTTGGTTCGGCTCCTAAGGATGGAGAGGTTGAGCCCGAGGTTAGGGGTTCGAAACCTCGTATCCCTGCAATTGTGTTTTATTTCCTTTTTGCGTGTTTTGTTTACGCGTGATGACGTCAGCTAACGGAATATTCCGTTGTAGTAACGGTATATGTTCGCTGACGTCCATAGACAGAATATTCCTTGTCAGTAACGGCATATTCCCTAAATGTGTCTGTGTATATGTACCTATCTGTGTATTTTCTCCATATATGTTTGTGTATCTTTTGTTCGTATTTGTCCCTTGGTGAAATTATTGTGGAGATACCACGGGGTTGAGGAGGCGACTTGGGAACATGAGGATGAAGTCCGCGAGAAGTATCCGGACCTTTTTATCGATGTTTGAAAGTTGTAATAGAAATGTTATTTTGATATTAGGATGTACATTGTATATGTTACGAAATAGGGTGAATTTCTTATGTTTAATTGGGAGGTTGTGTTATCATGCCATGATTGCATTTCTACGGTTGTAATTGATTTTGATTTAGCAAGGTTATCTAGTTTAAATTTCGGGGACGAAATTCCTTAAGGGGGGGAAGGTTGTAACGAGTTAAATCAAATTGAAATTATATTTTAATCTCAGTTGGGGATTTATTTTAAATTATTAAACTCCATTCATTTTGAACCCAATTGATTGAATCGTGACCTGTTAGTAACTATGTAATATTGTTGTGATTTTATTATTATTATTTAATTATCATAAAAGTGTTGTGAATATTTATGGTGTGTACCATTAAACGAAATATATTTTGTGGTAAAAAAAAATATTATTTTACTTTTGTCATTAAAAATGTTGAAATGTATTTTTCATTGATATATATATATATATATATAGGTGTGTATATATATAGTTAGATATTTGTTTAGTTAGATATTTGTTTAGGAAATATCTATAAAAGTGACCAAATGAAATTTTTGTCAAACTTTGGGAGTTTTTGCCGTGAGAAGAAGAGAAAAAGGGTTCCAATGTTGATCTAGTATAAGCCATTTTTCACCCCTAGTGCTTTGGATCAAAACGTAGAGGGCGGAAAAGGCGTCGTTTGGCTCCCAAAAAATTTAATTTCTGTTACCGAAAAATTTGAAAGCTTGGCTTGAGGTAGGGATTTTTCTTACACTTGTTTATGTACTTTTACTTGATTATATGGAGCTTAGAATTGTATATAATTTAATTAGAATTTTTGAAGATTTTGTGATTTATTTGCTTAAAAGGGAAATTTTGAGAAAAATAAAGAGTTGATGCCCAAATTGTGAAAGTGTAAACTTGGAATATGTTTATAAGGTTATGAAAGAGCTATGTTTTAAATTTGAACAAAAATAGACTTCAACTCGATTGGTTTTGAAATTTTTACCGGTTTGCTACCAAAAGACTATTTTTAAAGAAAATAAAGGAATTATGTTTAACTTTTGGGACTTTTGATCAAAATAGGATATCATAGTTGAATAATGCTTGGAAAATGAGTTTGGAAAGAAAATAATGTTTTCTTGGGAATTAATGGTATTATTTTGCTTAATGTATCTGTTGGAGTAAAACTGACATGGTTAGAAATGGACCTTGAGAGGTTACTAGACGCGATTGTGATATGAAAACTAGTGTAGTTGTTAATATTTGATGAGATGTGGAATATATTGTATTTATCAGAATTTTGAAAATTTAATTGTTTAAATATCCGTTTAGAAATATCTGTTTTGGGCTATCGGTGGAGTATAGCCATGATTGTTGTAGAAATGCATGAGACTTAGGTAAATTGAACCACATTCCTCATTTGTTGCATTGGACATTGTATTACATTCATTTCATTGGAAATGTATCTGTTTTTGAGAAATGTTTGTGTCACGACCCAAACTCGCCCCTATTGGTTTAGCATCGTAACCGGCCAGTAATCTTGGGATTACCGAAGGCCTCTGAGACAGATTAACATAATATTAGGGGGCTGGCGGAAGCAAATATGAATATACAACGTCCATTGAGCTGTGCAGACTTATATGAGAAAAAAAAAATTTAAACTTCTTTTTTTTTTTTTATATACATATATACACAACATCTTTAAGTCATAATATATATATATAGATTAGGCAAAAAGGGACTTGGTCCCCTTTTTAAAATACACATGATTTATTGAACCAAACAAAACAGAACTTGAACTTTACATCACATAACGACAACACTTATCATATCCAGAACCTCCACGGAAGGCACATAGGTTGGCTGACAAAACAGATTCTAGATAGAAGCCTCTAGCCTGGTCACACGCCTAATCACCTACATACATAAATAATACAGTAAGCCAAAGCCCAGTGAATAATAACAGAGTAAAGGATTTAATGAATGATATCCATCACAGAGTTAGAAATCAAATTCTCATCAAAAGCAGAGTCTTACGCATATTCAGATTCCAAATCATTTTTGTAATCATTTTCATAATCATTTCCATATTCAGATTTTGCATATAATCATACGTGGTACATCCAATAGCGTTAACAAATCTGATGACCCATAAAGGGACAGCCTTAAAGGCATTCTGATGACTCATGTGCACAGAGACGTTTCTGATGACCCATAAAGGGACCTGATGACCCATAAAGGGACGCATATCATGTAGTGCTAAGGATGCCACGGATAACTTTCAGAATCTTGGACAATCATTCATTCATTTCAAAACATAACATAGCATTTCACAAGACAAATCATTTCATGTCATAATGTTCAAAAAATATTTAACATTGAACATAACTTTACAAAGTTATTACTCACAGTGGACTGCAGAAACAAATCAGACAGACCGGATATATCAGGAAAATCAGGCAGACAATGGCGCGTGACCTACACAAGCACATCACATATACACATTGAAACACAACATTACTCCCTTGGTTAAACTTGTCCTTTCTAGTCTTTATAGTCCGAAGTTCTACTACGTTTATTCTTTCTCAATCTAATAAGCTGGGTCCTTATTTCACCTATTCTTTCATTACTAAGTCCTTCTTTTCCAAATAGATTGATCCTTTACTTGGTTTCTTAAACAATTACCACTAGATCAATGATTCACTCTTTAACTAACTAATCTATGTTGATTAGTAACTTATTATTCTTTATTGAGTCATAAATCATGTCTAGAATGCATTAGAAAGAAATGAGGATATAAAAGTGAACTAAATGCAACTTTCCAAAATGAGCTGAAAATGGGTCTCCGCTCGAGCGCCACTTTGGTCGCTCGAGCGGACTGTAAAATTTGAAAAACTACTGGGAGGTCGATTTTCACGCTCGAGCGGGACTTCCCTCGCTCGAGCAAACAACGAAAATTCAGAAATTCAAAAATTACAATTAAAGTTCAAATTTGGTATTTAAAGCCTCAAAACATGTACTTTAGTATACAAACATGGAGAACCATTTATTAAAGTCATAAATTGCTAAATCATTTATTCAAAAATCATTTATCCAAAATCATTTATTAAAGTCATGAAACTTCTTATAAATTTTCCAACTAGTTTCCATAATCTTAAATTCAACTTAATTTGTAAACAAAGTATGTTTAATTCAAATAAAATCTTAAATTACATTACATGCATGGATTAAAAATCTAATTATAAAATCAAAGCTTTATCTAGCATTAGGATTAATTCTAATTTTCCATAAACTTGATGTTTGTAGAACATTTCATTTTTCTCTTCAAAATATGAGATTGAATTAATCCAAATCCTTCAAAATCCACGATGTATGCAATACAAATAGGTCCAATTTTATTATTAATAACAAAATCAACTTAATTATGAATTACACAAATCAATTTCTTAGAAATTCAACTTAACTCAATTTCCAACCAAAAACTTAATTTATAATCATAGATGTTCTAAAATGTGCTTAAATTGAACAAACCTTTTAAATTAAATCTCATGCATGGATTAAACAAATTCCTAGTTTTCATAATAAAATCAAAACTCATGAACTCATGACTCTAAAATCCTTTTTCCAAAATCAAATGCACAATAAAATTACATATAATTTATGGAGATTGATTTAATTATAACTTCGAAAATCAAATCCAAAATAATTAATTTCTAATTAAACTTCATAAACTTGATCTAGCTCCAATTCTTCATTATTTTACTAATTCCTCTTAAATCATGAAATTAAAATTACAAACTCTTTTAAAGAATTATTTGCATGCATGCAATTAGGATCAAAACTATTGATTATATATGTATATATATATATTCCAAGCAAATCATAATTTAATCTTTGAATTACTCTAACATGTATGGGTCAATAATTAAAGCCAAAGTCCATATTTATTCTTTAATTCCTCTAAAATCTCATGCATGTAGGAATGAGACTCAAAAACATGTAGGATAATCAACATCAACCCAAAAAATAATTTATTTCTAATTTATTCCATAACCATGAACCTAATTTAATTCCAAATTATATGAAATTGAGCTTAACTCATTACTAATTTCAAGTGTAATACATGAATCCTACAAAATCAAAGTTGAAATCCTTACCTTCAATCTTTAATTTGATCATTTCTTGATAATCTTCCAATTCCCCTTTCTTGAATTTCCTTCAACATTTCCACAAGTTCCAGAGGATTGAACTCTCTCTCAATCTCTTATTTTCCTTAAGCTTTCTTTTCTTCCTTTCTTTAGGGTGAATTGGTGAGTTCTTCCAATTCTTCAGCAAAACAGAGATGCCTCACTCATTTCCTTTCTCTCTCTCTCGGTTTACTCTAACCGAAGGGTGCTGAAATGGTTCTAAAAAGAAGTCTATACACTATCACCACAAAATACTCTCAAATGACATACACACACACTAGTTTCATGACACCACAACACACACGTGCACAACTCCAAGAGCTCCACCACAACCTTCACATGCACACACACACACACCAACGCTCAGTACACCCACACCCACTTATGCCTTCAATTCTAATTTAGTCCATAATTAAATTTTGTCTAGAATTAATTTAATTAGGCACCACTTAATCTTAATAAATTTTGACTAGCATAAAATTAGTTAATTGTAACTAATCTCAAATCCCATATAATTTAATTAGTCTAGTTGACTTCCATTAGGGTCCAATTAATTATATTTAAATTTATTGGTACAAATCAAATTTTTAATCAGACTCCCAAAAGGCTCCAAATAATAAATCGAACTTATTGCCATTATCAATTTTGATTTCCCAAATCATTTAGGCCTTCAATTTCTGATCGGACTCCAAATTTCCGTCAATTAATTTACACATTCCAATAGGGCACATCATAATTAAATGAATCCGTAATAATCACAATCCTCAATCTTCATAATTTAATCAACTCCAATTAGTACCTAATTAATCGAATCCCAATTTCACTAAACTGAATCGAATATTTCATTAAACTTCCAAATGGGTCCGTAATTAAAATTTAATTGATTAAACTTCTCAATTTCACTTCCTTAAGCCACTTGGACCCTTAATTTCTAATTCCAAAATAAACCTTCAATCAAATCATATACGAGTCAGATTTCACAATTCTCGTAAATCCCAAATAAATTATAATACTCAGCGATCAAATCTTAAATCCTCTTAATTAATGAAGTACTAATCATTATACATGATGGAGCCGTTACAGTTTGGAAATGTATCTATTTGCGAAAAGATGAATACTTGGTGAATCTGGGTAGGAGGTATAGAACTGCGCGGTTAGGTGTTGAGCCTTCCAGTTTATTGGTAAAAATGATAGTGGTAGTGCATTAGGGCCTACTGCAGACACTCACCTAGAGATTCACAGAGCCTGTATTCATATAACATATATGGTTTAAAATGGAAATGGCTTTATACCTGTTGTTGCATCTCAACATTGCATGCTTTATAAAAAGAGAGATAAACTGTTTTATCATGAGCATGGCATGAGCATACTCCTCTTTAGTCTTGTCATGGTCCATATGTTGTGTAGTATATCCCTACTGGGCTATGACTCACCCTATAAGGGAACCATTTCAGGTACTGGTGATATGCCTCCGCCAAGGCATTGACTTGGGAGTACTCGGAGCTGAGGCTTCATTCTTGTTTTATGGTTATTTTTTGAATGTAAGCCCAGGGTTGTATTTGCGTTGAGTTAAAACTCCATTTTGTGTAACCAATAATGTTCTTGGATAAATTTGTAAGCCTGTAGGGCACTTATTATCTGTTTGGCTTCCATTTCATACTTGTTGTAAAATGCATACTTGGGATTGGAACTGGGGCATTGAGATATGAACAATATGTATTTGGCATTTGGGATATAATGGAAATTGATGTATGGAATAGTTAGCCATATATATGTGTTTGTCTATCAGGTGGGTTTTGTTGCGTAAATAGATATATCCTGCCCAATTTTCGAGGCGTTACAGTGATGTTTTCTTGCATGATATAATCCTTTTAGGGATAAGCACGTTGCATATGACATTTAAAAAAAAATATTAGAATTGTGTAAGGCAGGTAGGTTTTTTTATTAGAGAGATAACTTGGGGAAGGAAGAGAAAGAGTAGGAAGAAAGGTTTTAATTTTTTGAAAATTGGTGAAAGAGATTATGATGAGGGGAGATTATGGAATATTTTGTTATCTTTCCATTTGAAATCCATAAATTAAGGAATAATTATTATTTCTAAAATAATTAATAATTTATTAAATATATTAGTCAATAATTTATTTTTTAATCTATTTTGTAAATTAAAAATTCAATAATCTTAGAATGAGAGTTTAAAGTTCCTAGAAGGATTCTCACTAAAAATCCACTTTTCCTTATATAATATATCGATATATGAACACATTATGTGACTTTCTACCCAAATAATTCTCATGCTATTTGTACGAGTTTTGCTATGAATAGCTTGAGGCAATAAAACTATATAGTGAAACCTAAGTGATTTTTATTTATTTTTTTATATGGTTCATGTAATTAAAATTTAATATATGTGAAAATTTGTGCATTTTCATTTTATTTATTTATTTTTATGGTTTATGCAATCAAAATTTAATAGTTCTCAAATTTGTGACTGTAAACATGGACAGCTGCACACACAAAATTTAAATTCCTTTATGATGGATTTTTTTATTTTATTTTATTTATTTATTGGGGATAGTGAACACAATCAATGTGATTTTATTTGGAAATTTTTGTGTTTGGAATTTGGATTCGTGGAGGGTAAAAAAAAAAGTAAAGGGTGAAAAAAAGGAAATGAAGTACAAACCTACTTCTTCTTCTTCGTCTTTTTTTTTTTTTTTTCATCTTCCCTACTCTTTTTGTTTTTTTTTTTTTTACCCACCTTTTTATTCCATAAATCTAAGATTGAAACGTTGCCTACGGGAACATGTTTCTATAATTTCTAGGAAAAATTAAAGGATTAACTTTTTGTTTTATTTATACTGTGTGGTTCACTTGATCTGATTAAGATACATGAACATTCCTCTCAAATTTTGTATAGTATGAGAGGCCCAAGATATAATTTTTTAATTAGCTAAGGTCTCTTAACATTTTTACAGAGAAAATTTGACTTAGAGAAATTGTATTCGACTTAGAGAAATTTCACCCAACTCAGAGAAATTTCGACTCCGGCTGAAATTTCTCTGGTATAATCACAGAGAAATTTCAAAATTTCTCAGTGAAATCAGAGAAATTTCTCTATAAAAATTGAAATTTCTCCGAATCGGACAAAATTTCTCTGAGTCAATTTTTCTCTGTAGAAATGTTGAGAGACTTTAACTACTATGAAAATATTATATGTCCTTTATCTTATAAAATCTTAATATTAGAGATCTAAAAAAAAAATTCCCCTTAATTATTTTGGTTGGTTATATTTCTCTATGATTTGTTATTGCTGCTCATCTAGATAAATCATCGTTCGTGGATCACGGATATCAACAATGTAATTCGCAAAAAGACATATCATATAGTTATAGTACATTAATACATATACAAGAGATAATTGTATCTTAATCATAAAATATTGTATATTTAATAGGAATTGTCTTTATATGATTTCTAACAAGATCACAAAATCAATAGATCGAAGTCGAGGAACTATTAATTAAATGGGCATTGATTTAGACCCCCTTAAAACACCCACCCCCACAACCCCCTCACACACATAGAGGGTGGGGATTGGGTGAGAAGAAAAAAAAAGAAAAAAAAGTTGACCAATCAAAATTAAAGGGGTGAAGGGGGTGACCCCCAAAGGGGATTTCAACCTTTATTCTAATTAAATTTATTTTTTTATTTTTTATTTTCTCATCTGTCTTGCAAATTTATGTCAAATTTTGCCACCACGATCTTAATTTACTATAATGAAATCAATTTCTGCTTACTTTTCGATAAAAAAAAAAAAAATGCATTATGGTCAATTTGTTCTCCTAATGGTGTTAATAAGTACATAATAAGGGATACCGAAAAAGGTAACAAGAATATAAGGTTTCTTGATGGTGGTGATTGGAACATATCCGATCCTTGATGGTGTTTTTTTAGTTAATTAAATTTAAATTTGATAAAAAAAAAATTAAAATTTATTTTAATTTTTTTAATCACAATGTTTATCAAATCAAGAAAGGAATATTTTTTTTCCCATCAAATTGATAATTCATGAAAATTGAATTTGATGAATTTTTTTTTTTAAAAAAATAAAGGGATAGTTAATAAAAAAAAAAAACTGAAGTAATTTTTGCAATTTAAGGAAAAATTATTTCGAAAAATTACAAAAAAAAGTCAAGGGTGACATTTGTAATAAAATAAATGCCAACTTTTTAATTTTATTAATTTAAAACATAATCTTTTGATATATTTTCAATCTAAATGATCTGTCTATTTTTGTTAAGTAAAGCTGAGGAAATATAATATTTTAGTCATTAAACTGAATTAAAAATAATATTTTAGATATTTTATGTACACTTACATTGAGTTTAATGACTAAAATACATCTTTTTTTTCCGGTTAATATTACTTAATAAAAATAAGTGAATAGTTCAAATTGAAAACAAATCAAAAAATTAATGTTTAAATTGAGAAAATTAAAAATTTATTTTATTATAAGTGTCAAATTCAATTATTTATTTATTTATTTATAATTTCTCTACAATATTTTAATTGTTGGGTTCAACTTATTTAAATCACAATTGATAAAGACGACAACCACAATAAAAAATCAAATGTTTTAATATGATTCACTACATTCTAACAAAATACATTTTTTTTTTTTTATGAGGTTTAAATTTTCAGCATTAGTGAGTTCATTTTGGGTGTATCTTGGGATTTTTCAACTTACTTCTGCATAAGCGATGACAATTGTCATTGCCCTAACCTTGTACAGACTTTATGGATAACGGAATCAATCTCCTTTTTAAATATTTTTTTGATAAATATTATAAATTACACAATCTTATACTAGTATTTAGGGGAAAGTAAAAAATAAAAAATAAAAATTTAAGATTTGAAAATAAAATTTTAATTTTATCAATTTAAACAATTTCTCTATTTATATTAAGTAAATTCGACATAAAATTAGTTATTTTAGTCATTAAATTCAAGTAAAATGGCATTTTAGGCATTTAATGTAGGATTTTGTTAACTAATGCCTTAAAGACACTTGTTAAGGATGCATTAAATTATTTCAAGTACCTTCACTATTACAGTAGGTAGAAAAATCTATAAATGATATTTTAGGCATTTTATTTATACTTATATTGAGTTTAATGGCTAAGATACTTTTTTGGGGGTTAATATTACTTAAAAAAAACAAGTGAACAATGTAGATTGAAAACAAATAAAAAAATTAATGTTTAAATTGAGAAAATTAAAAATCAAAAAATTATTTTGTTACAAGTGCCAAATCCTATTTTTCATTTTTATTTTATAATTTCTTCACAATATTTTGATTGTTTGGTTTCAACTTATTTAAGTCGTAATTCATGACGACGACCAAAAAAAAAAAATCATATGTTTTAATAAAATTCACTACCTTCCAACAAAATACATTTTTTTTAAAGGTTTAAATTTTCAAGCATTAGTGAGTTCATTTTGGAAGTATCTTCGGATTTTTCAGATTACTTCTGCATAAGCGATTACGATTATTTGCCATTGCCCTAGCCTTGTACTTGATGAACAACGGAATCAATCTACTTTTTAAATATTTTTTTGATAAATATTATAAATTACACAATCTTATACTAATATTTAGGGGAAAGTTTTAAAAAAAAATATTCACGATTTGGAAATAAATTTTTAATGTTATCAATTTAAAATCTTAAACTTTTGATTTGTTTTCAATTTAAACTATTTCTCTATTTTTATTAAGTAAATTTGATAGAAAAAGAGCTATTTTAGTTATTAAATTCAAGCAAATTAGCATATTAATCATTTAATGTAGGGTTTTGTTAACTAGTGCTCACTCCCTTTAATGTATACCTACATGAATTTGAATGACTAAAATACTCTTAATTTGTCGATTTTAGTGAGCAAAAATAGACGGATAATTTAAATTGAAAATAAATCGAAAGATTAAAATTTAAATTGAAAAAATTTTAAATTTGTAGTTTATTTTATTATAAGACTTGAAGCTTGAAGGGTTTTTTTAATTTTTTTAATTGTCTTTAATATGTATTAAAAAAATACAAAAATCGTTAATATTTAACAGTATATGTATAGTCTAAAATATAATAAATAGTAATATTACATCCGTCGAATTTGGGCTTATCCGAATAGTCCAAATGTGTTTGCTCCAGTGGCCCTAAAGTTGTGTGGGCTTCTTGCGCGGTCATGCGGGTGGTCATCGGGCCATTCAAGGGTGACGCTAGTCATCCAAGCAATCATTCGAAAGGTCGTCCAGCCTAGGGGTGCCACGTAATTGAGGCAGAATCGCACATCTTATATTTGGTGGATCAATCATTCTCCTATTATAAAAAAGATATCGATATTCTAAAAATATTCTAATCCCAAAAATGTAATAATTATAAACAACACGTGATAGTGATGTGATTATGACACAAATTAATTTAAAATATCTATTAATAGGAGTAGTTAAAATGTTTGATACAAATCAATATGTTTTATGGTATGAAATATGAGAGAATTTAAGAGGTTTGTAGGATCAATGTAGATTTAATTTTGATGATTCGAACTGTTTTATTATTCATGAAAAAAATTAATTTAATCTGATAATCATAATATTTTCATTTTTCGTATTTATTTATGAAAAAATGAATGAAAAAATATTTTCAAAAATAGACTATATAATATATATATATATATATATTTTAAAGACATACACAATAAAATAAAAAATATTATAGTTATTGGATCAATTAATTTTTTTTATAGATAATATATATTAAAAAATGGAGATTGACCAATAAGTCCTATGTTTTGAATTTATAATCTATATAGTCCCATATTTTTTTCTTGTGATCCATTTAGTCTTTTTGGATATATAATGACTCATTTGCCCGCCACATTAAAGTGTCACATTTGGAAAATGTACACTAAAAAATTTTTTAGTGTCACATCATATCCGCCACGTTAGAGTGTTACGTTTAAAACGAGTACACTAAAGTGTTTTAAATTTTTTTAGAGTGTCACATCATACCCGTCACGTTGGAGTGTAACATGTCGCATCTGAGAAAAGTATAATAAGGAGTTTTTAATTTTTTTAGAGTGTCATCATTCCTGTCGCGTTGTCATGTTTAAGAATAGTACATTAAAGAGTTTTTTTTTTTTTTTTAAATGTCACATCATACCCGTCATGTTGTCATATTTGGAAAAAGCATACTAAGGTTTTTTTTTTTTTGGGGAATAAAAATTTCGAAGTGTCACATCATATCCCTCACATTGTCACATTTAAGAAAAGTACATTAAAATTTTTTTAATTTTTTTGGAGTGTCACATCGTTGGAATGTCATATTAATACTCGCCTCATTAGAATATTACATCATACTTGTCACATTAATAAAACAGTATAGTTGTCTATCAAAACAATATCAAAATAAAAAATATGACCACATGAAAAGAAAATTTCTTCTAATAAAACTTAATATATCAATAAAAAAAAAATTTAAGATTAATTAAAATACTTATTTGTGAGATGAGATTTATTGATAAAAAAATTTATAAAATAAACGATTTCATTATCAAAATTGCCGTATGGTCTCAATTTCCAGAAAGCTTTAAGATTTCCATGTGTCAAAAAATTCAAATGAAAGACAAAAGAAACGATAAAAAAGATTGTATGGGACTTTCTAGGCTTGAGACATTTGTTTGGTTCGGTTTTAAAAAACCAAAGGTTGAGACTGAAGCTCACACTTCTCTGAAACATCCCATATTGTGAAGCAATGGCAGAGAAAATTAGTACAGCAAAGAGGTAATTTTTGCTTCTTTTTGTAGCGTTTAGCTTCTTCAACTTTCACACCCACCAACTGTTTGTGTTATTGTCTGTGTGTAGATATGCAGTGGTTACAGGGGCAAATAAAGGACTAGGATTTGAAATATGTAGGCAATTAGCTTCTAAGGGAATCATGGTGGTGTTGACTGCTAGAGATGACAAGAAGGGTCTTGATCTTGAAGCTTTTGAGAAACTCAAAAATGATGGCCTCTTTGATCATGTGGTGGTGTTCTTTCAGCTTGATGTTGTGGACCCATCCAGTATTGCTTTTGCTGATTTTATCAAGTCTAAATTTGGAAGGCTTGATATCTTGGTATGATTCACAACCCAATTCTCAATTTTTTTTGTTCGTTTATTTTATGATTATGATTATTTGTTTTTGCAGTCTCAGTCAACAGCCATAGCTTACCTAAATTGTAATTTTAGTATTATACTATTAGACGATCTCCAATCATTCAGTTTTTCAAATTTTTATATAATTCAAATTTGATGAAGGATCTGATAAGTTCTCAATTTGATTAAAAAAATGACTCTCACTTGATTTAGTTAACATTTGATGAAAGGATTGAAGATGATTTTTTAACATTTTTTCATCAAATTTAAATTTGATGAAAGAGAAGGTGAAGGATTGGAGATGCTCTTACAGTACACAGTTACTATGTTGATATCTTGGTATGATTCACAAGTTGTTTTTCGAAAAATAGTTGCGGTCGCAGTAATGGCTGTGGTGGTGTGGTTGTGGTTGTAGGGTGTAAAGGCCGTACTGTAATGGTTGCGGTAACCGGAACCGTGAATATTTTAATTCTTTGCACAATCTAAAAAAAACTTACCGATGCACATATATATTTTTTTTCAAAGTTACATTTATTAGGGTTTAAAATAAATTTCGATCAAATTTTGTTAGTTTTTAAGTATGATCTAATATATTTCATATATTTAAATCACTATAAAAAGAACTTTTTATATTTTATTTCAATAGTTAATGATTTTAAGAATGATTGATTTAAATGACTATAAAATTAGTTTTGACCAATACTTGAACTAACTAAATAAAAAATATTTACAATTATTAAATGAAATGATTATTAAAAAAATTGTAACATAACAAAAATTATTTTTGAGCTAATGATTTTTTTTAAAAGACATTTTTTAGACAACAATTTACAGTTAACTAAATAAAATTATTTACAATTAAGCATTACATGAAATGATTATAAAAAAAATTTGTGCCATAAACAAAAATTAATTTTCAACTAATGATTTTTTTTATTTTAAAAGACATTTTTTTAGACAACACTTTACAACTAACCAAATAAAATTATTTACAATTAAGTATTAAATGAAATGATTATAAAAATCTATAACGCCCCTAAAATATAACAACAAAATCATCTCATAATATTTACCAATTAATAATATATTTCAAAATATAATATCTTTACACTTATATGATCCAATTGTACAAAAGATGACACATGCAACTATACATTCATAAGCCTTAACTTTGAATCTATAGCATGTCTCATAAGCAAAAGATATGAAATAAGAGTTAAACAGATAATTGAATGCCTTAATGGTTACAACTTTCCAAGTCGATACTTGGTTACAACAAAAGTGAGTTTGAAACTTAATACAAATAAAGCCATTGGCTTGTACAAAAATAGTTACAACAATAACAAAAGAAGTTCTTGGCTCCAAGTCCTTCCAAGCTATGGCCTTGGTGGAGACATATTATCAGCACCTGAAAATGATTTTCCACGTCGGGTGAGCCAAAGCCCAATAGAGAAACTTTATCACAGTATATGAATCTTAACAAAGTTATAAGGTGAATGTATAGCGATTCCGGTTTTTGACCCGTTATCTGTTGTATTCCGGACCCGAGTTTAATGGTTTCATATTGTTGTTTACCTTTTATTCCCTTTGTATCCCTTTAGAATTGGCTTTTGGGTTGCGGTTGTGCGTTGGAACAGGTTGGTTGTTTATTTTTCAAAACCTTTATTGCCCAGATTTTGGCTCTTCCACTCTAACGGGCTTCACAAATTTTGCCTCTCCGCTCGAGCGGCCATTGTCGCACTCAAGCGGGATTCGTCAACTTTCAATATTTCTTTTGCAGGTCTGAAAATACTAGAAATTTGCATTGGACGCTCGAGTGTCGGTCGGACGCCGAGCGAGCCTTGTCTGACGCTTTCGGCGAGACTTTCCGCCGAGCGATCATGGGTATAATAGTTCAAGAAGATGACATTTTGAATCACTTTTTCTTCTCTCTCTCTCTCTCTCTCTCTCTCTCTCTAAAACTTTCCAAAAGACTTGTTCTTGAGTCTCTCTCTCTCTAAAATTCACCTTCTCTCTTAGATTTCATCTAGATCCATTGATCTTTTCACCCTAGTGCCTTTGAGAGCTTGTCAAGATTTACATTTTGATCTGAATAAAAGTGGGTTTCGGTATTCTTGGAGTCTCTCTCTTGTTTGGCTCACCTTTTTTCTTTGAGGCATGGATTCTTTCTACACCTTCCTATGATATTTAGCTTAGTTATTTGTCTCTCGTGTAACAATGGTGTGATTTGGGGATGTTTTAAACAAACCTAGGGTTTGGACACAAAATGGAAAGAGGGGTTTTAGGTGAAGATGAAATAAAGGCTTGTGGGGTTTGAAAATGATGTTGTGTTATATCTAATTTGATGATTTTGGCACTTGGCTAATATTTAGGGAAAATGGGAAAATTGCCCTAATTTGATCAAATTATTATTTTGTACAAATAATTGGAATTGACATTAAAAATGTGAAATTGAGAGGGTATTGATATGATTGGTGGGATTGGTTATGTATTAACTCATTCATTTGGAAGTTTTGAATAAACTATCTGTTTAAGATTGAATATCTGTCTAGAGATAATTGTTTTGGGCTATCGGTGGAAGATAGCTTTGATTGTTGTAGAAATTGCATGTGGATTAGATGAATTGAAACTAATCTTTTGATGGTTATCATTGAATATAGCCATGTTTATATACAATGTATATGTATGTATGTCTGTTGGGAGTGGAAAGGAGATGTGCTCTATGTTTGATTATATGTTTAAATACATTGCATATGTATGTATGATTCTTTGGCAGGAGAAAGGGGATGGACTCCATTATAATTAAGTTGGCCGGAGTGTCCTTGGTGAAAGTCTCAAAATTATACATGGGTGCCTAGCCCGCGGATGAAATATCTGTAAAATGGCAATTGTAGTGCTTATATAGCCTACGTTTACATGGGTCCCATTTGACGGCTGTCTGCGGGCGAAATATCTATGAAATGGAAGTTTGAAGTGTTTATGCATATGTGTTGTATCAATTGAAAGTAGTTTAGCTGTAATCTCGATTTGGTTGTTGTGAAATAATGAAATTGACTTGTGAATTGAGAAAGATAAGAAATCGAAATGTGAATTGAAAGTAAATGGATTAAGACTTGAAATTGATATTTTATGAGTATATAATGTTGTGAAAAGTTTTACCACATGCATTGTTTATGCACTTGTACTTATACCTTTATTAAGTTTCATATACTGTGTTAGATGATCTCTACTAGGCTGTGGCTCACCCTATTTGAGAATAACATTTTCAGGTAATGATGACATGCCTCCTCCAAGGTAATAGCATGGGAGAGATCTTTTGGAAGCAAGAACTTCATGTTTTGTTTTATTTTTGTATAGCTTAGGGCTAAATATGTATTGAGCGAAACTCATTTTGTTGTAATCAAGTGAAGACTTGGAAAGGTGTAAGCCAATAGGGCATTTGTTTATATTAAACCCCTTTTGTATCTTTAACTTCATGCAATGAAAGGACTATTTACTCTGATGTATGCAATTATTTAATGTATGTTTTGGGTTGTATCTATTGTGTATTTATTATATTTTGGGGGAGTGACAAAATGTATATGTAATGCTCGTGTCAAAACATTTTACATTTCTTTCCAAAAATCATGCAATGCCAAGTTTATATATCACTGTTCATGAAATCATTTGCTTTTACAATAGAAAATAAGGTAGTAGATACAACACTGGGAATCTCTAGGATGTGTCTGCAAGCAGGCTATAAGCATTATCAATTGCCATTTTTACTGGTACTAATCGGAAGGCTCGACACCTATCCGCACGGGTTTCTAGACTTTTACTAAGGACACACAAGTCAAGTTAATACCACAACTACACTCCCTACCCAGATTCACCAAGGTATTCACCCATTTTTTCTCCAAACAATAAACATTTTCAATGTGTTAAATGTTACCATGCTCAATGCAAATGGATGAGAAATTGGTTTCAATTCACCTAATTCTCGTGCAATTTCTATATCATAACTATCCTCCACTGATAGCTCAAAAGAGATATCTCTAACCAAATAAATAATTTCCAATAAATATACACTTTCCAACATTTTCAAGATGTGAGTGATAATTCATATCCAACTCAACCACCATCATCATCATCGTTCCAATTTTATAAAACCAACATCAATTCTATTTTCTCTTTGCAAAATCAAATATTCACAATCTAGGGAAAAATCCCATTTCTTTAAAAATCAATTTCAAGGATAAAAATCCACCATTTCATCACAACTCAATCACATTTACAAACCCATATTCATATTCAAGAACCCATTTTGAACACCCCTATCTTGATTGAAAACCAAAACCCTAGCTTTGTTCCAAAAATTCCCAATATCAAAATTTCTTTAAAAAGACAAATAACCAAGTTAAAAACCATACTAAAGTGAGGAGAAATCCCTACCTCAAAGACAAGAACCAAGAAGAACAAGGGTTGAAGCTCGACAAAGCCGAAAACAAATTTTGTTCTGATCAAATGGAAGCTCTCGGTGTGCTCTACTATTTTTCCCAAAGGACAACGATGTAGAACCAATGGATGATAGTGTATTTGAGGGTTGAAGATGAGTTTTAGAGAAAGAGTGTCTAGATTTAGGGTTTTAAATGTTTAGAGAGAGAGAGAGAGAGATGAGAAAATGACTTAAAAAGTAACTTTTCGGAACTGATATACGCTCAGACCGCTCGAGTGGCCAAAACACTGCTTGAGCGACCAGACAAAAAAAAGAGATACTGCTTGAGTGAACAAAGTACCACTCGAGCAAAGAACACCAACCTCTCCGTACTTTTGCAGTAGTTTTGCATTAGTTTTGCATGTCTGCAAAAGTACTGAGAGTTCCAAAAGATTGCTCAAGCACAAGAAGGATCGCTCGAGCTAAGACTGCTCGAGCGGAAGAAACACCACTCGAGTGAAGAATGCCATACTACTAGTAGTTTTGCAGACCTGCAAAAGTACTGGAAGTTCTCAAAGTTTGCTCGAGTGAAAGAAAGTTCGCTCGAGCGAACAAACCAAAAACTAGGCAGCAACAGTTTTGAAAAACTAACTCTCAACCTGTTTCAAACACAATCAAGACACTTCAATAACCAATCTCAACAAGGAATAAGATGGAAGAAGACATGAACAACTAACAAGACAAGAAATCCCAGATCCAAAACAATGGACGGGTTGGGTTTAATCTAGAATCATTATAACCTAGTGATTTTTTTTTAAAGACATTTTTTAGACAACACATTATAGTAACAAAATAAAAAATATTTAAAATTAACTATTAAATGAAATAATTATAAAAATAAATATAATCACTGTTTATATATATATATATTATTTTACATGTTAATGTAATGAAATAAAAATTACAAAAATAAATTATAAAGAAAAAAAATCCATACAAGGTTTTTTCTTTGGGCTTGGATTGCTTGAGTATTCGGGTTTTTTTTTTTTTTTTTTTTTGTGGGTGTGTGTGGAAATGAAGCTATTCAGAATTTTGTAACGGTGTGTAATGGGCCGTTAAGGTACTATAGCGGTAACACCGAAACAACCATTACACATGTGAATTTCAGTTACACCACAAAAGTGGGTGTAACAAGTAACGCTTACTACTGCAACCGTTAAGTAACACTGCATTTTGAAACCTTCACAACCCAATTCCCAAATTTATTTATTTATTTTGTACTTTTTGTTAAATTATTTTATTACTGAGAAGAGGTAGTTGGTGTAATACTGCCGCAACTGCTTAAGATGTATAGCAGAAAGCCTCTCCCACTCTCTTGAGTGGTAAGTGGTTGAACAGGATGAGTTGTCTCATTTTCTACAAGAGATCAGGGGATAGGCTCCCCCAAACCTCTCTCAGGGGGCGAGTCTCAATTTGAGATCGAGGGGGATCCCGTCTTCAGATTCTTAAGAATGTATAGATTCACACTCTGAATCTAAATCGTGGAATCGTAATTCTACAGGCGGCTCGCCTGATAGAGATAGAATCAAATATATTATTTTATTTATTTCACCACAAAATTGGTTATAGAATAAAAAAGAGTGATATGAAATACGATATCGGATTTTCTTTTTACTTTTTTGTTGTGCAATCTTAATCAATAGCTATAGCTTAGCTGAATTGTAAATTTTTTATTTTGATAATATTGAACACCCAGTTAGTCTTTTGTACTTGATTTTCAATCTTAAGTCATATTCATCTCTTTTTTCCCCCCTTAAATTTGAAATATGAAATTGATGCATTCAATTGACATAATTGAAGTAGTATGATTGTATTATACAACAAGAAAAATGCTTGTGTTTCTTATCATCCATTGCATTCTTTGTGAAGATATGGAAGTGAACTATGAATTTACTTGTAATTACTATTTTGATAAACTTTGGTAATATCTAGTTACTCATTTGTACTCTTTTTTTCCCTGAGTTGAATTCATCTTTGTCTTTTTTTCGAAAAAATGGAACGAAATTGAAGCATTCATGGATTTGATGAGCATGTTTGTTTGTCTTGATACAAAGGAAGCGGTATGATTATATTATGCAACGAGAAAAATGGTTGCGTTTCTCATCGTTGATTTTGTGCTTGTTGAAGATATAGAAATGAACTATGCATTTATTTATTGTAAAGTAAATAAAGAAATTCTCGAATTCTTGTAGGTGAACAATGCTGGGATTAGAGGAGTCGTGATGGATTTGGATGCTTTAAAGTCAACAGATGTTGTTGATGTGAGTCTTAGTCATGACTCATTTCTTTCGCTCTTGAGTAAATTCAAATTGGTGTGATTCCAAAAATGCATACCATCTGAAGGCTACTTATCTTCGATATTTTATTTTTATTTTCTTGAAATGGTTAAGATCTATACCTAACCTTTAAACTTTTCTTGGAGATCATTGTTAATATTGAAGGATCCTCATCACATTGATATGGTGATTTTAATTTTATCTGACGCCTTTCCAATCCCTATCACATTGATACTATAATTTTAAAAATATAGGACACGACACTTGGGTGATACGTGCTTATATATTTATTATGTCATATATACAATATTTCATTTAAAGATAGATAAAAATATACAATATAACACAAATTTCTAAAGCTTAAAGCAAGATGGACTACTAAGTACGAATTTACATTGTTTTTCTTTTATTATGAGATCTTAAACTATTTTGTTCAATCTTGCAAAGTGTTTCATGTGTGTCTAAATGATGGATATGTGTGTCCTCCAAGTGTAAGAAGCGTGTCCGAGTCTAAATGTTTTTTTTTTTTTTAAATGGAACATGCTTGAATGTGTGTTTGACATGTGTCAGAAGTATCTGATGACAGTTGGGAAGTGTCCAATGAGTGTCGGTGTCTGACACATGTTGGATGCAGACATGCCACCTTCTTAAAAGTGTGTGCTTTTTAGGTAATAAGTAATAGAAAACCACAAGGACTATTACCGATTGATCTCATTAATGCAGCCTGGATTGCTTAACAAATGGAAAGAAGTAATGACTCAAAATTATGAGTTGATTCATGAATGCTTGCAAACAAACTACTATGGAGCAAAAAGGATGATTGAAGCACTCATTCCACCTCTCGGATTCAGCAAGGATTGTAAATGTCTCTTCTAGCGTGGGGAAGTTAAAGATACAGAAGTAACACGGTAACGCCCCGTATTTTATTACTTGGATAACCTTAACAATATTCATTAATTAAGTCCATTTACAAATAACATTTCATCCTTGGATGAAACGATGAATAATTAAATATACATATTCCCTCTCGTTATACAACAATGACATTTACATACAAATAAAAAAAAATTCCATGAGGCTTATAATAAAAGAGATGACA
Organism: Camellia lanceoleosa; assembly: GCA_025200525.1. Taxonomy (NCBI): domain Eukaryota; kingdom Viridiplantae; phylum Streptophyta; class Magnoliopsida; order Ericales; family Theaceae; genus Camellia; species Camellia lanceoleosa. The sequence goes on along the minus strand of CM045763.1, from coordinate 102,139,591 downwards.
CTACTCTTTACAAAAAAATAGCACTCAGCCAAACAACAAATAAAGTAGTACAATCCATCACTACATTACACTTATGAAATGGTAAAACCCATTGTTTGATCTTCAAATCCGAAAAGCATTCCCTGTACACATGTACAGGCAGGGGATGAGCAACCACTAGCTCACCAAGCAATCTCAGATTAAAACATTAGAAGATATGCGGGTACCAAAATACTCATACATATATGTGAAATCATATCATGTCAAAACCATATGATTTTATTACATAATCTCTTAAATCCAATTTATTTAATTAACCACAACAAGTTAACTTTAATAAATAAACATGTTTCAATAGCAACAGGACATCTTTTTCAATTCATTCAATTATCTCATTATCAATTGAATCAAATAATTAAACAATTCATCAAATTCATTTTATACGGTCTTATAAGATGAATGCATATGCGATGTCATGCTTAAAATATTTTTCTCATCTTTTGAAAATCTTACGCACAATGCCATTTTGAAAACACATTAATCCAACAATTTCAATAAAATTCCAAGATGGTAAATACGACTCAGGTAATCCCTAGGCTGGTGTCTGCAAGTAGATTATACAAGTACGACCAATTTGTCATTTTTACCAGTATTAACTGGAAGGCTCGACACTTGTAATCTGTCATTTTTACCAATATTAACTGGAAGGCGCGACACCTATCATCTACTCCACCTTCAAGACTTACCCTGTATTTACCCCAAAATCATTTCATGAAAACTTGTTGCCCAACATTCCTTTCTCAATGCAAAGTTTTTAAATCAAATTTCAAAGCTCATCAATATCAAATGAATTGGTATGCCAATGCAATGATTAATAATACAATGTAACATTTCTTCTACTTTCAATACTTCCACACAATATTCCCATTGTGATCAAAATTCTCATTTCTCATTTCAATATAATTTCTCAAGATGAATATAAATACTTTTATTCTAATTCATCCATGGGACAATAAAATTCTCAAACTTAGAGTAATCTCAACCATTTAGTCACTTCAAGACTATATCAACATTTTTAACAACAATTTCCAAAATTCAACAATTCTCATATTCCATGAAAACCATCATTTATATGTAAACAAATAAACAATTTTTCAAACATCATTTATTTTGGCACACAAAATAAATATAACAACATCTTCAAAGATTGTCAACATCTTTCTTAAAAACCCCAATTTTTAGGTTTTCTCAGCAAAACCACTCATCTTCATTTATTGAAAGAAAGTTACCCAAAACATCTCTCTTTAATCCTCATAGTTCAAAACTCTCAATTTCTATTTTAAAAGGAACAAGAAAGTAAACCCACTTTTAAAAAAATCTCTCATGTTCTTGAATCAACAATCAATTTTCAAAACAAATCAAATGATGATTTCGAAAATCATCTAGATCTTGCAAAAACATATATATAACTATATTTCAACATAACCATTTTTCATGCCAAGCTATTTAAAGAGGTAATATTTTTACCAAATTCTCTACCAATAACAATTTCACAACTTTTTCTAAAATTACTTAACCAACATGATATTTACATAAAAAATTATGAAATATGCCCAATAGTAACATTTTCAAGGTTATGAGTTTGAAAATCCACATTTCACATTTTTATTTCCATAAAAATGAACACAACTTAATCATCAACATATTATCTTTTATAAAATATCATGAATATAACACTTTTAGAATTTTTAATTCCAAAACAACTCTATAATTCCTACTTAAGCATTTACTCCATATTCCTTAACATTAATTTATTTTTCTCAAAAATAAATTCCAAATCAAAAAAAAAAAATCAACTTTATATTTCTCAAAATAAATCATCTAATCATAATATGATGTATAGACAATCCATACAACTATTAATTTTTTTTTTCGAATTTCTTTGCAAAATTATCAACACAAAATGATTTTCCCAAATCAATCTTAAAATGCCAACATTCTTAACATTTCAACATAATTTTTCTTCCAAAAATTACCAAACAAAAATCTCAATATATATATATGCAATACCTCTTATAATGATATATTTTCCCAAAATAACTCTAACATAACTTTAATGTAAAAATATGAAGAAGATCCCTACCTTAAATAATGAAAAAGAGTAGATCTGGAAGACAAATCTTGCTCGATCGTGAATTTGAGACTACCATTATGAAGATCACGACGAGCACTCCGACTTTCATTTACAACACTTTTGTAAAATCTCACTCTAAAGACTTTCATTTCAAGCTCAAAGATTGAGCATCAATGGAGGAAAATAGAGAGAGAGAGAGAGAGAGAGAGAGAGAGAGAGAGAGAGACAGACGCACAGGGGAGGGAGAAAGAGAGCCAAGCTCTCTGACAACCTAAGCCAAACAAATCAAAATGAAATGGAAAGGAAGAAGAAATGATGGCAAGGAGACAAAAGGAGGGGCCATCCATATGGGTTTATTTCCCAAATATATATATATATATATAATTTTTGTAATAATATCTCATAATTTATAATATAAATTATAAAATGATATAATTTTTCTCACGACAAAATATAATATTTTTGTACACAAAATATATACACATTTTATTCATTACAAAAATATATAATTTTTGACCATATGGTACACAGCATAAAATCAACTAACAAATATTTATTATTATCCTATATAATAAATAATAATAACTCCCAATGTGGTTACTATCAATCACATAATCAAAAAGGACCAAACAATTAAATATAAGTAATTAAACAAACTCAATTTAAATTAAATCTAAATCATGAGTCTTGAATTAAATTGTCACCCATAAGCCAAACATCGCTCAATTACATATCAAATTAGACCCAACAAATCTATCAAAATCATGATCTAAACATTAAAGATTTATTAACAAAATTCTGCTATAAATTAAACTAAACACCAATCAGTTCGTGAATTTTCATAAAATAAATACTCATCATTTAATTCTGAAATTTTTATCTAATGTGCTAGACTTATATGGGAACAACATATAAAAATGTCATAATTTTCTGAGATCGGGAACTATTTTTAAAAAATACAAACCGAACTGTTTTCGCACAGAATTTACACAACACTCAAATTCGAAAATTTGCTCAATTAAATTATGCACTGACTATTTAAAAGAAAAAATTGGGTCACTACAAACACGATACTCCTTCATAAGTATAAAATTTGCACTTTCGTTATTGCAAACTTAAGCAGTCTTACTTGCTTACAAATTTGGCTTGAAATTTGCCTCTTGAATTCAAAGTGGAAGATTTAGGAGAAGATTTACTATCTCCTACCAAAGCAATTATCAATGCTGTATTTTTGTTAGACTAGGGCTGTTATGTCTATCCTATAATACACATGGTTGACGTTACTCAACGATCATTGGTGTCGACTGAACCCCTTGAGAAACAACTGTATATTCATATTTGTTTCTTCAAAATTTATAATACAATTGTCACCACTGGAAAAACGGGTTTAACCTCGATATATCTATATTGCTTTTCCCAATGGCTTTTTAAAATGTCTTCTTTTGTTCTCCCAAATATTTTGACTTCCTGCCTGTTGGTTTTGGGCTATAATTTTCTATGCGAAAATTGAGAATTGATGGGAACTGAAGCTTGGCATCTATGACAATTTTTCCTTCTCTTTTGTTTGCAAAGACTCACTTTTTATATGGTCTCATCATGCAATTGATAGGAGTTGAGTATAGTGATGATTTGTTATCTAATAATAAAAGAGAAAAAAAATATTCTGTAACTTAATAATTTTGGTGATTTGTTCAAATTAAGAAAGCATTGTAACTTGTCCATGCAGAAGTTAGGATTTGTAGAATTTATGCTTCAGAATGTCACCACCGAATCACTGACAAAATTTTTTAAAGTCACCACTGTGAAAACATCAAATATATTTATGATGATAATGATGGTAAATTGTTTTAATCAAAGTTATGCATAATACAAGAAGGATGTGGCATTCATAGCCATATTTAGTTTTATGGAAAAGCCTTGCATCTAGAAAAATCACTTTGAAAGTACCCAAGAATAAAGTATATGGTGTAAATTCAACATAGGTGTGGTGTTGGCCACATTCTGGTGAAGCATGGACATAGACATGCGACACAATACGGATATGCTAACATGAAATTTTTTTTAAAATGCATGAAACACCACGTGGAGAGCATGCACAAAATATATAATTTTATGTATTTATTATATGTGACATATATGAATATATCATTAAAATATAATTTTAAAAAATACAACATAACACTAATTTTTGTAAATCTACATTATTTTTCTTTTATCTTTATATCTCACAATTATATGTTCAAACTTATAATTAGTTTCATGACTGTCTAAATGATGAACATGTGTGCCCTCCAAGTGCCCGAAGAGTGTCTATGTTTATAAAAATTTTAAAAAAAAGACATGTTTAGATGAGTATCCGACACGTGTTAGTAAGTGTCCAACGAGTGTCAATGTCCGACATGAACATGACTCAGACACGTCACTTGTGTAGAAATGTCCATGCGTGATAGTTTGGAATGAATATGGTCCATATATTTAATTTTTTGGGTACTTTTCCGAAGTGTTTTGTTTAAAGAATGTGAACCACTTCTAGGATCAACTTTCTCAAGGATCAACTTTCTCATGGATGTGGAGGTTGTTTTCATATTTGCAAATTTATTGTTGCCAATTGTTGTTCACCTTAGTTTTCTTTTTCTTTTTCTCTCTATTTTTGTTTTTGTTTTTTTTTTTGTTTTTGGTATCAGAACATACCCAGTGAATGGGCTAAATGAGTGTTGAATGATGCCGAAAACCATACAAAAGAGAGAATAGACAAGGTACTAAACAAGTTTCTAAAAGATTTCAAAGAAGATTCGTTAGAATCCAAAGGCTGGCCTACGTTGTTGTTTGCCTATACATTGTCGAAAGCATCCATGAATGCGTACACATGATTTCTGGCTAAAAAGTATCCACATTCCGCATCAATTGTGTCTGCCCCGGTTATGTTAAAACAGATATAAACAACAACAACGGCATACTAAGCACAGAACAAGGTGTTGAATGTCCTGTGAAGCTAGCCCTACTTCCTGATGAAGGACCTTCTGGTCTCTTTTTTGTTCGCAATGAACTGTCATCTTTTGACTGAGAAGTATTTATTTCATTATTGTAGACAAAGATGTAAGTATATATTTATATATATATATCCTATATGACTTTGTACTCAAAAAATTCTCATGTTATTTAAATAAGTAATATTATGAACAACTCGAGGAAATTAAACTATGGGTGATGTTATGATACACCTTTCAAAAGGTACATATTGTTAGCATCCTGTTACGTATTTTTTTTTTTTTTTTTTTTGGGTGAATACGTCATAAAATAAAACAAGAGAATTTACAAGATTCCAAGGGGCATACCCCAGGGTCTGTCACAGCTATACACAAGACCAACCTAGAACATAACTACTACAAACTAACCTAAACCAAATAAAAATAAAGAAGATGATGGAACCATACGTCCTATTCAAAATCCATATTTGATCTAGAAATAGGGAGAATGAACAAGTACAAAAACCCATACATCATGAACAAGTACAAAAACCCATACATTAGGACCCTTACATATAACAGAAAGCCATAAAAACTCCCCAAATATACCACACCAAATCCTAGGCATTTGGGCATAGGCAGTATTTGGGCATAGGCAGCATCATCACATACTTCACTAGCAGCAGTATCTCCCTTAATAGCACTTTGACCTGCCTCCAAAAAACCAGTATAAAGCACATCAGCCACAGTACAAGGCAGTCCACAAAAAACATGACATACAGTGCAACAACCAATAGACTAGGTGGCTGCACATATGTAATCCCCCAAAATAGTGACATTTCCCTACACAGCTCGTAGGAATAGGTATGCAATTAGCTAATCATATCCATACATTATCTGTACAAAACCCAAAAAGATAGTAGCTTATTACAGAACTGAAAATAAAGACAAAGGATTTTCCATTTTGAAGTTTCCTACTTGGACTGGTGCACCACTGCAACATGGTCCTTGTGTTCTCCCCATTTCCTATAACAGCAAACTGGGTAGCACACAGCTTACCCCAACACAAATTAATGAAGCCTGGAAGAACCAAGAGCGCATAAATGAAATATGTAAATAAACAATGTACAGAAGACTGTTCCATGCAAATGTCACAATGGCCCTGTTTGGTAGAGCTTATTTCTAGCTTATTTCAGCTTTTAGCTTAATTTAAGCTATTTTGATGTGTTTGGTTCAGCTTAACAATACAGCTTACAGCTTTTTGTAAGTCAAAAATCAACTTATTCTTTAAATGGAGCAGGAGAAGCTTAATTTATAAGTCAAAAATCAACTTATGTTCACAGTTATAAGCTATAAGCTGTTAAGCTATAAGCTATAATCACTTTCCCATAGCTCTACCAAACGGGGCCAATAAATAGGGTCTAAATCACTCAACCCACAATAAATACACCACTCAACAAAAAAAAGTATTAAGGCCTTAGATAAGACCATGAGAGTGTTAATGATATGAATATTGGTAAACCTGCAGCAAATCTCCCTACTTTTGATAGCTATATCACTCAACCCACAAAGGTAAATAATACTCATCAATAATAGTAGGTGAATAACACAAAAGCAATCCAAAATAACAAATAATTTAGAGCCTTCGTCACTCAACCTACATTCAAGGAATTCCCTATTTTTTGTACCAGCCATAAGTACCTGCAGCAAATTAGCAAATTAGAGGATATATTTAGGGCTAGCTCACTCAACCAACATCTGACAATACTCAACCAACTTGCAGCAAATCTCCCTACTTTTGACAGCTAGATCACTCAACCCACAAAGGTAAATAACACTCATCAATGATAGTAGGTGAATGACACAAAAGCAATCCAAAACAACAAATAATTTAGAGTCTTCTTCACTCAACCTACATTCAAGGAATTCCCTATTTTTTGTACCAGCCATAAGTACCTGCAGCAAATTAGCAAATTAGAGGATATATTTAGGGCTAGCTCACTCAACCAACATCTGACAATACTCCACTCAATATATATGTGCTCACTCAATTTCTTGCTGCCATCACTCAACCCACTTTTGGTGAACTCATAACTCTCAATAATGGGCTTCATCGTTCTATACCTGCAAAACAGAGCCACGTTAAATGAAACAGTCAAAACCATCTCCCTATAGATGCTCACCACACTTAACCCTCAATATTTGCCCCCCTTCACTCAACCCACAGATGATAACACTCCCCCTCAATGTTTAAGGATGGTTATAGGCAACCTTCAGTCTTAAAGAAACCAGCTATCAGTCTGAGTTTGTTTGATATTGTTAAGGGCAAGAGCCCTACATCTGACCATACTAATAATACCCTACAGAACCACCTCTTATATTTTCTCTCATTGCTAAAGATTCTGTTGTTTCTCTCCATCTAGATTTGGTACACAGTGCAGCAGAAGACAAGTCTCCTGATGATTGTAGCTAGAGATTTTCCCTTGCATTCTCCAGGCACAACCTCAGTAAGACCTAACCAATTAGTGCTCTGCCAATTAGCTTTGCACTTGGTGAGCACAATAACCTTAACCTTAGAGGAGAAAGGGCATTGGAAGAACAAGTGATCACGGTCCTTCCTATTTGCACCACATAAGGGATAGACAGAGTTGGGGGTTAGGCCAAACATAGCAAGCATGTCACTAGTGTTCAATCTCCCCATAATAGCCATCCAAAGAATGAAACCCACTCTAGGTATAGAGTAAGGGCCCCACACCATATTAGTCCACTAGATAGTGGGCCACCTTGATCTCCAAATATTCTGAGAAGAACTAAAACTAAAGTTACCATCATTTGTAGAGAGCCAAATAGTGCTATCATTACACCCAAGAGATGGTTTAAGATCAGGAGGTGTATGGGCTATGATCTCCTTCACCTCCCAAAATGAAGTATTGGGCCATTTCTAGCCCATCTCCCCACAACATAAACCACCTTGGCTAGCCCATTTAAAGCAATGACATTCATGAGTATATTACCAAACCTAGACCATAAAGATCCAAAGGGATGCTAGTTATCATACCATAAAAAGGTCCCTTCACCATTGCCAATCTTGCACTGAATTAAGTGAAACAAGGACTTTCTTAAGGACAAAAGTTTCCTCCAAACCCAAGAAGGTCACAAGGTGTTTTAACTTCCCAGAAGTTGTGGCCTTTTAACAAATAGGATTTAACCCACTAATACCACATGGATTGTTCCCCACCAGCCACAAGAAACTAGATATGTTTAGACACAATAGCTCTATTCCATATCTCCATGGATTTGAAGCATGAGCCCCATTTATTCTTAGGTGCACAAACTTTATCGTAAGAAACCTCAGCCCCAGCGTTCTTAAGTTCTAGACCAGACCAAAAGAAAGATCTACAAAGAGGTTCAACCTCCTTAATGACTTTTTTGGGAAGAATGAATAAGGAAGACCAGTAGACTTGAATGGAGAAAAGAATTGTACTGATCAGCTGGGCCCTCCTAGCATAAGACAAAGATTTATTAGTCCAAGATTTGATCCTATTAGTGATCCTAGTGACTAGACTATTACAATCAGTGGCTCTGAGTCTAGTGGTGATAAGAGGAACACCCAAGTATCTCACAGGTAGCTGACCCTCTTGAATATGAGTAATCCCCAAGATATCATTCCTACGAGAGTGATCACAACCAGAGAAAAAGATATGACCCTTGTGAGGGTTTGGAGCTAACCCAGATAAGGTTTGAAACTCTACAAGGCCATCCTTAATAAGCTTAACAGATGGAACATGCCCCCTTACAGAAAATGATGGGGTCATCAGCAAAACAAAGATTTACAATCTTGTTCTTCCCACATCTCCAATGGAATTTGAATTGAGGATCCTGGGATTTCTCATTTTGGCTTCTAGGAAGTACATCCATAACAATGACAAAGAGATAGAGGGACATAGGGTCACCCTACCTTAACCCCCTAGCCCCTTGGAAATACCCATGAAGACTACCATCAATGCAAATAGAGAAAGTAGCAGAAGAGACACAAGCTTGAATCCAATTGATCATTCTAGAAGGAAAGAACATAGCTTTTAGCACATCAAAAAGGAAATCCCACATAACATTGTCAGAAGCTTTCATAAGATCAACTTTCATAGCACACTTAGGAGAGGGGGACCTTTTATGGTACCGCCTTATATGCTCTTGGGAATCTCCCTTGGACAAAGGCAGATTGAACAGGATTAATGACACTAGGAAGCACACCTTTCATTCTATTGGAAATAATTTTAGCAATGCACTTGTAGATGGTATTACAATAGGATATGGGTCTATAGTCCCCCACTTTGGTTAGATTGGGAACTTTAGGCACCAATGCAATTGTGGTACTATTAATCTCCTTAAAAAGCTCACCAGAATCAAAGAAGGATTTAATGGCAAGGGTAACTTTAGAACCAACAACATCCCAAGCATTCTGAAAAAAAACTAGTAGAGTACCCATCAGGTCCAGGAGCTTTGTTAGGATTAAGGGATTTGAATACATCTATTATCTCCTCAATAGTCACATCTTTGGCCAAAGAATTAATCTGATCACTGGTCAATCTCTTATTAATTAAGGAGTTAACTCTCTCAAATCGAGAATAAATGTCCTCATGAGGAGACCCAAACAAGTTGGAAAAGTTGGTGACAAAAGCAAAATGAATGTCAGGAGGAATAATGAGCCTAACCCCATTAGCAAGAGTAACCCCACTAATTTTGCCTTTATTCTGTTATTCCTCACAGACCTAAAGAAGAAACTACTATTCCTATCCCCCAATAAGCTAAGCCATTGGATCCTAGATTTTTGGTGAGCTAAACGCTCTTAATCTTTACACAAATCAATATACTTCTTGCAAAGAGTGCTTTCAGTGGCTTGAAGATCAAGGTTCATAGGGTCTTTATCAAGTTTGATTTGGGCACTCTCTAAATCAAAAACAGGACCCTAGAGAATAGGTCACTAAACTCCCGCATATTCAAACCTCTCAACAGAGGTTTCAAGGACCTAAGCTTACAGCAGATTCTGAATATGGGAGAACCCTTCACATAATTGCACCAAACATCCCTAACAATAGGAATGAACTCCTTTTGGTCAACCCAAAAGTTAAAATATTTGAAAGGCTTCCTATAACTAGTCCCCTTAGGAGTAATACACAGGATAGCAGGGGAATGGTTAGAAAGCCCAGCAGGACAGAAATAGCCATGAGACAAAGGAAATGATTTAAACCAGTTATCATTCCCTAAGACTCTATCAATCTTAGAAGCTATGTAGTGTCCATCAGTTTGTTTATTTGCCCAAGTGAACTGACAACCACTAAAAGAAATGTCATCTAAAGAGGACTTGATAATAGAGTGATTACACAACTCTTCGGCATTGGACCAGGTGCTAGCACCCCCTATCTTCTCAGAAGGGTATCTGATAGCATTGAAGTCCCCAAGCCAAACAATAGGAACATTGGACATATGGGAAGCAAACTCAAAAAAAAATTTCAAAAAGAGGGATTGTCAAAACATGTTGATTTTCAACATACACAAAACCAGCAACAAAAGAGGTATCATTTTCTAACAGGTCAATTTTGCAAAACATTATTTGATCAGATTGATATAATGGGTTAATAGCACAAAAGGTGGGATCCCAACACACCCAGATATGACCAATAAAATCCATGTTGGAATTAGTTACAAAAGCCCATTTATTCTTAAATACCCTCCCAAAAATACTTTGCTCATTAGCATGTTTAACCTTAGTTTCCATAATACCAAGGATTTTTAAATCTTCCTTCAAAACAAAATTCCTTATTTCTTTTTGTTTTAGAGGGTCATTTAACCCTATAATATTCCAAGATGAAATTTTAAAATCCATAGCAAAGTATGAAGGTCACTATTAACCCACTAAATCAATCTTTACCTGTATTTCTTCCTCTGGCTCCCAGAGGCTTTGCGTGCTGCTTTTTCTTTTTGCTACCTGGTGCCATTGGTGTGAGGTTTTGCACTTCTTCAGTTGTTACTGGTTCCACATTCTCAACTGGAATTTTTGCAGCCAGGGCTTTTCTTTCCACTTCTTCAATGATTTGACTAGTTTTTGGGCTAAGAACATGTGCTAGTCCCAATAATTCATCATGCAACTCCTTTAGTAAGGCTTCCTGGTTGACTCCTGGAATGAGATTTTCCTTCTGTGGTTGTATTACTGGTTGATTTGGGTCCATTTCCTGGTTTACCCTTGGGCTAAAACTCTCCCTCTGGGGTGGAATATCTTGTTGATTGGGGTCCACAGCAAGGACGCTTACATTAGGTTCCCCAATCTTCTTTTTGCCTTTAGCCTTGACTGTTAGCCAATCATCCTCCTCCAAATTTTCTACCTCTTGTTGCATCTGAACCAGGTGAGCCACCTGGTTAGCTACACACTTCTTAGTTCCATGTCTAAAAACTTTACAGTGCCCACATTTTGCAAGTATACCTTAGTATTCTACTCTGATCTCTACCACTTCATCATCACACGTTACAAAAAAGTTTTGTGGAAGAGTAGATTCCACATTCACCTACACACAAACTCTAGCAAAAGATACCCTTATTCCAGTCAAAGTTAGTTGATCCATGAACGGTGGGATCCTTATCTTACTAGCTATCCTACTAAGCCTTCTATAGAAACATACCAATATAGGGATCTAAGATACGTACTCCTTTGTTAGATTCATCATTCTCTTCTACCTCTTCAGAAGTAGCAACTGGTTTCCCATGTACCAGGGTCCCCCTTTTAAGACTCTTTCACATGAATCAGCATTATCAAACATGTAGAACATAAAGCCATCCCCATTTTCCAAGACTTCCTTCAAACCCATATTCTTTCACTGGTTAGAGGCACTATTTCTAACATCGTTGAACGATAGCTTTTTATCTAGAAAATATCCCACTAAGCATGACCCCTATTTCCCTAAACTGTAATGCCTAGGGAGAACACCTTCCAATCCTGTTCACTTGGGCATTCCCGCCATACAACACACACCATATAAATAGAGACAAAAATAATGAAATAACATTCATTATATTTCGTTCCCTTTTAAACTATCCCCTAAGATTTACAATATCGTCTCATTACATCTATAAACAAAACAAAATAATTCAAAAGTAAGAAAATATACAACAAGACAAATCGCAAGTCGACTTCCTTGAAAAATGTGTTCCTTGTTACACTAGCGTAAAACCGACATCTAATTACAATACAACCTTAGTCTTGAAGATTTCAACAAAAGGTTTCACACTCCAAAAGGGTTTTCTTTTTCTCAAGAAATCACTTAGGAGATGCTTAGTCTTCATTTCCTGAAATTGGTTAGCTTTGGGGTGAGTAAAAGCTTAGTAGGTAATGAACTCTGATGTTAGAATCGTGCGATTCGGTTCGATATAGATGGAAATTGATTCGAATAGGTAGATGGAATTGCAAATGGCACAGAATCAAAGCTGAATCGATCGATTCACGATACGAATCGATGAATCACACGATTCAATACAGTCGCGGGTCGACCCAATTTTCTCAGATCCGAATTAAGAAATTCAAATTTTGGCCCAATTTTTTTTGCTTTTTCTTGGCAGAAGATGGGTCGCCTGGTCTTCTAAGACCAAACGATAGTCCAATGAAGGTAACCCATGGTCTTTTTTTGCTCCCAAAATCAATTACAAACTTAACTCCTAATTTGTAATCTGAGACTAACAAAATGTGTTCTCAATTGAAGAATATATACTCAGACACACATATATGAATAATATATACTCAGACACACATATCATCCATTTAGTTGAATTGGTTCTCAACTTCTCACAAATGTGTTCATCTATCGAAATCTCATAGTTGACAAAATCTCATAGGCCATAAGTCTTCCATTTTAAACATTAAGTGAGCTAATTCCCAATTTATTTAAAACAAATTATTGAGAAACTGAGAAACAAATTTTCGGTGATTTAAAACTGAGAAACAAATAACAGATCATATATATATATATATATATTTAAAATAACAGAAAAAAAAAGCTTAATATATACATAAACAAATAACATATCATATATACATAACTTCATTTAGATTCTCAGAAGCTGATTTCTCCATGCAAGGTAAATCTACAAGCATGCTCGGAAGAGGTCGAAATAACAGATCATATATTTAACAAATTAAATCTACAAGCATACAAATAACATTATATAACAAATCATATATATATACAAATAACAAATTATATATATATTTAAAATAAAAAAATAGAGAAAAAAAATAACAAAAAACAGAGGTCGAAATCCCTAGATCGAAATAAAAACAAAAACTAAAATAAAATTCTGAACTTGATACTATATATACACTTATATATATATATATATATGTAAACCCTAGATCAAAATCCCTAGAGAGAGTGAGAGAGAAAGAGATACCCTTTGACAATCGGCGATAAAGGATGATTGGTGGTGAGAGGGAGGAGCGACGGTAAGGGAGTAACAGCTGTCATGTGTGTGAGAAAGAGAGAGGGAGGTAAAACTCTAAACAGCAGCGGCGGTAAGGGAGGAGGATCAACAGTGAGGGTGGATCGGCGGCCGTTGTTGTGTGAAAAAAAAAGGGAGAGGGAGGCGAAACCCTAATAGTAGCGGTGAGACCGTGAGATAGAGAGAGAGCTTTGTGTTTTTGTGTGAGTGAGAGTGAGTGTTGAAACCAAACCCTACACATATATATTATATGGGAATGGCTTATGTCTAGTCCTTAATTGAACTGGACCGTGCTGTTGAGCCCGTGAGGGTCCACCACAGGTCCCATTTTGATAATCCGAATTGTTGAATGTGTAGAACTCGTCGAGTACTATAAGCTTGTAAAAAATCACGTTGATCGGATATCGGTAGCTATGTGATCAAATTAGTTTTGTATAAAAAAAAATGGGCGGTGAATAAATTAACGGTTGACAAAAATCTATTTTGATCACATAGCTATCGATATCCGATCAACGTGATTTTTTACAAGCATATAGTACTCAACGAGTTCTACACATTCAACGGTTCAAATTATCAAAACGGGACCCGTGGTGGGCCCCCAGGGGCCCAATAGCGCAGTCCAGTCTGATTAAAGACTGGATAGAAGCTAATGCCATATTATATATATAAACAGGGGCAAAATAGTAATTTTACATTGGGGGCAAACGGGGCGTGGATCAGGGCCGAAGTCGGGCCAGGTTCGGGACTGAAACATGTATCCCCGTCCCCAGCCCGAATATGATTGGGGATTCAATTTTTAATACACACCCAGCCTGCCAGGGGTATTTTTCAATGAATAACCACTCAATTCAGGGTCAGGGGATCGGGTCCTTGTCGGGTCAAGTTTCGATTGCCATCTATAATTCCCTGTGTGTTGGGCCAAGGTGGGTGATGCACCTATGTTGGGTCCAGAGTTGGTCCGGGAAATGACGAAGAACGTTGCACTTATCCGTAAGAGGTTGACTATGGCTCAGAGTGGCCAGAAAATTTATGTCGACCGTAGGAGGAGACCCTTGTCTTTTGAGGTGGGAGACCATGTCTTTTTGAAGATATCACCTAGGAGGGGTTTGATGAGGTTTGGAAAGAGTGGGAAGTTGTCCCCTCGATTCATTGGAACTTTTGAGATTCTTGAGCGGATCAGGGAGGTAGCCGATTGTTTGGCCTTGCCGCCACAACTTTCTAGGGTTCATGATGTGTTTCATATTAGCATGCTTCAGAAGTACGAGCCAGATCCATTGCACGTGTTGGATTGGACCGACCTAGAGATAGATGAGGATGCCTCGTATAAGGAGAGACCGGTGAGAATCTTGGATACCCGAGACCAAGTCTTGCGAGGCAAGATGATTCCCTTGGTTAAAGTATTGTGGAAATATCACGGGGTTAAGAAAGCAACTTGGGAACATGAGTTGGAAGTCCATGAGAAGTATCCAGACTTATTTGTTGATGTTTGAGCATGTAATGAAATTTGGTTGTGTTAATGAAATATGAAAACATTTTATATGTTTTGGATATATGAGAACATTGTATATGTTGTGTATGCTTTGGAAACATGAATTTAACATAAACATTGTAAATGTTTTGGGAAATGTGGATTTTACTTTCAATATTGGAGCTTGTGTATCAAGTTGATGGAAATAGATAACCGGGGAATAGATCATGGTATTAGCATTGATTATCTGTCATTATTGTGTTTAGTTTAAACATAACTGTAAAACTCGATTTGAAATTTCGGGGACAAAATTCTTTAAGGGGGGAGATTATAGCGATTCCAGTTTTGACCCAACCCATTTGATATTCCAGAGTCGGGTTTATGGTTTCTGAATGTTGTTCATTGTCGTTCCCCCCTTATTCTTACTTGAATTTGGCTATTTGGTTGTATCGAGCGTGTTTTGAACAGGTTGGTCACTTGTTTTTCAAACCATATGTTGTCCAGATTTTTGGTCCTCCGCTCGAGCTGCACTTCTTGTGCTTGAGCGGGCTTTGCAAACTCTCAGTACTTTTGTAGGTCTGCAAAACTACTGGGAGAGTGTTTTCTACGCTCGAGTGGTGTTTCTTACGCTCGAGTGGGTGGGTGCTCGAGCTAACTTTATTGTGCTCGAGCATTAGTCTGTGGTCTGTAAAACTATTGGGAGTATGCATTCTGCGCTCAAGTGTCGTTTCTTGTGCTCGAGCGGAACAACTTATTGTGTCTAATGCTCAATCGTCAACTCTTGCGCTTGAGCGAACTGTGCATATATCAGTTCGCGAAAATGACTTTTGCATCACTTTTTCAGATCTATTTCTCTCCAAACTCTAAAGTTGAGACCCTCCCTCTCTCTCTCTCTCTCTCTATACTTTTTCACCTAGATTTAGTAGTTTCTACTCCCTACTCTCTTTGATAAAAAGATAGAACAACTGAAGGGCTTTATTCACATCCGAATAGAGTTGGATTTTAGCATGTTTGAAGTGTCTCCATTCTCTCTCTTTGGCTTCTAAACTTGAGGTAGGGACTTTCTACACTCTTCTATGAGTTTTAACTTAGTTATTTGTTGTTGTGTAAGAAATATTAAAACTTGGAATGATGTTGAGCAAACCTAGGGTTTGGATTGTAAAACCAAACGAAGGGTTTTGTAATGTAAATGCAAAAGGATGATGATAGGAATAGAAATGGGGTGTGTTGTGAGAATTTTAGTGATTTTGGTACTTTGGAGGAATTTTGGATGAAAATGGGGTTTCGCTCTAAAAAATCTTAAATAATTAATTTGCATAAATAATGAAATTGGTATTGAAAACATGAAATTGGATGAATGTTTATATAAATGGTGGGGTTTGATATGTGTTACCTCTCACTTATGGAAATTTGGATAATTTATTTGTTTTAGAGATTGTATATCTGTTTAGAAATATCTGTTTTGAACTATGGGTGGAGAATAGCCATGATTGTTGTAGAATCGCATGAGGATTAGGTGCATTGAAACTAATCTCTTATTGATTGTCATTGAATATGACTATGTTTTAATACATTATATATGTATGATGTTTGGGAGAAGAAAGGGGATGTACTCCATGTTTGAGAGAAGAAAGGGAATGGAATCCATTGAATTAAGTTGGTCTATGCGTCCAAGGTGAAAGTCCCAAAAACATTATATATACATGGGTGCCGATTCCCGCAGACGAAATTTCTGTAAAATGGTAAATGGAAGTATTTGTGTGATGACTAGATTGATTTGAGAACCTTTGAGTTGTATCCTCAGTTGGTTGTTTGTAATAAATGGAGATAACTCATGAATTGAGATAAAATGAATTGAATTAAAAAGGGGATTAAGATAACATGGATTGTGATGTAAAACTTGGCATGGCATGGTTTGCGAAAGATTGGTACATGAATTTGTCACAGGCATTATATATACACTGCAGGTTTATATCTTCGTTAAAATTCATATATTATGTTAGATTATATCTATTAGGCTTTGGTTCACCCTACTTGGGAAAAACCATTTTCAGGTGCTAGTGACATGCCTCCGTCAAGGAGTTAGCTTGGGAGGACTGTGGAGCAAAAGGCTCAATTTTATTATTTTTGCACTTAAATTTTGTACAGCCAAAGGGCTTTAAATATATTGGGCTGAAAGTCCACTTTTGTTGTAACCAAGGACTATCTTGGAAAGATGTAAGCTTTTAGGACATTTATTCTTGGCTTGCTTTCAGCTTCTATCTCATGTGGCGATAAATGCTGTAGATTCAGAGATAAACTCATGAATGTATAATTGCATATGTCACTTTTTTGTATAATTTGATCTCATGCAATAGAAGGATTTTATACTTTGATTCTTATTGTCATTTACATATTGTCTTGGTTGGAATATTGTTCTATTTCGGGGCGTTACTGAGAGGGATCATCCTTGAAGATTTGTAAGTGAATTCAAGAACTAAGAGGATTAGCTCAAGAATTTGCTATAATTGGACGAGTTGAAGCTTCTAAGTGAGTAATTGAGCTCAAATTCATGAATTTAAGTTCATAGCTAAGTGAATTCAAGCATGATAAGTAACTAAGAACAAGAATTGAGTTGATTGTGGTGAATTTGAAGTTAATATGTACATGCATGTAAGATTTTCCATGATAATTGCACGTTTGAACATGAAGCATGTTAATCATGTTGGATTGATAGACATTTGAGACATGCATGCACAATTCTTGAAGTTATGAGACTTGATTGCATGAAATTTGAAATTGACAAGAAGAATTTGGAGTGATTTGGAACATAGACCATAATTTTAGCCAATTGGTTTCAAATTACCTATGCTTTCATGTTAGACAATATTTTTCCATGTTTTTAGTATCAACGTGCACAAATTGAACCTTTGGAAATGTGTTTTGAGCTTCAAACACAATTCTGAAAATTCCAAAATTCGTCTAGTCCGCTCGAGTGAAGAAAGTCTCACTCGAGCGTAAAAATCAAGCTCCCAAAAGTTTTACAAAGAATTGCACAGTAGCTCGAGCGGCAAACCTTGTGCTTGAGCAAACCCTATTTTGCAAGACTCATCGCTCGAGCGACAGAAATCTCGCTCGAGCAGAAAAATCATGCAACCGATACTTTTATAGAGTTTTACAGACTGCTCGAGCGACCAAAGCTGCGCTCAAGCAGAGTGTCCTATTTCAGAAATTTTGAAAAGTTGTTTTATGTTCCATTTTCTGTTCTCTTTCATTTCTAAGCACTCTCAGGCATGCATTGAGCATTGCAAATGAACTACAGGAATAAGAAAGAGGCCTAAGAGAAATAAACAAGTTAAGAACAGATTGAATTACTTGTGACCCAATGTGTTATGAAATGTATAGGGTCAAGCGCGAGGGCAAATCCATCGACGGAACACTATGAGTAATATCTCAGTAAAGATATTTTCAAGTATGTTATTTTTCAAATGCTACTTTTGTATAAGCTTCATGGATTTGTTGGTTTGACTTATGAATGAGTATTCTATATGCCTAATTTTTGTATAAGGCTCTATGAAAAACATGATTTGGACCCAAGGCCGTTTGATATATATACATATGAATTAGGCTAGAGGTCGTTTGATATGTTTGATATGTCTGAATTGGTCCTAAGGTCGTTTACCGTTTGATACGTTTGACTATGAACGTGATGGGCCAAAGGCCATTTGAATGGAGAAGTTTATTGATCATGAATATGAAATGCGCATAAATATGAATATGGAAACAATGGGCCCGAGGTTGTTTGATGAATCGAGCAAGTTATACAATGGGCTTACGGCCATCTGATATGTTTGTTAAGGATCTAAAATGGGCCCGAGACCGTTTGACGTGTACAACAAAGACACAGAATGGGTTTAAGGCTGCTTAAGGCCGTTTGCATACAAGTTGAAGTATTTAATATGAATCTCATTCATATAACTCCTTTATTTTGGTTTTATCCACTGGGCTTTCACTCACTCTTATTTATATGTATGTAGGTGAGCAAAGAGATGTCCAACCCCGGCCTTAGTGAAGAATGTGAGAGAAACCCAAGTTTTATGGAGTCAGTCCGGATGTCTCACGCACGAGACTTTGTTTTTGTTCTTTTGTTTTACTCTTTTGCTACCTTGGTGGTTCCATTGGATCACCTATGTATATAAACTTTCAGTTTGGTTGACTATATGTTTGAATCATCCTGTATGTACAAGGTGCTAATTTTGGTTTATGGTGTTAGTTATTATCAAGTGTATGGGAAATGTTTTGATATGCCATGTAAGCACAACTCATTGGACAAAATTTTGAAAGTCTGCTTCCGCTTTGGCCCCTTATTTAAAATTAAGATACATTTAATCTTGTTTGAGGTCGTAGGTAATCTCATGATTACTGGCCGGTCATGACCTTAATCTATAGGGGTGTGTTCAGGTCATGACACTTTGAGTGTAAAATCATACTCTCTGCAAATTGTGGTTGCCAAAACTAAAATCAATGAAATTTCTCCTCAAATTTGAGGAATTATGCACAATCTCACATGTAAAAACAAAAATGATGTGTGCTCAAATTTAAAGCTATTTCCTACAATCTTCTTCTTTAGGGTTTTTAACAACAACTAACACTATTCTACTTCTTAATTCAACTTATTCCATGATGAAGACAACCTTAATTCATGAGATTTAAGGAAAACTTCTTACCTTACTTGATCTTGAGCCCTAGTGTTCTCTCTCTTTCTTTTGGCTCTAGAATTCTCTCAAGTCTCTCTATACAAAATATCTATCTCTATATTTCCCCCTCTTATTTGTTGACTTGAGCTAATGAATGACTTAGACACTAATAAACTCATTAATCCTAAGTTTAGATTAATGAATCAAAGTCACTTAATTAATTCCCTTCTCATCTCATACTACTATGAATTAGGCTCTAATTACCTATTCTAAATATTTAATTTTAATCCTATGGTTTACTAATTCATACAAGTTTATTTCCTATTCTCTATGCATCTATTCATATAACCACAAGGCAATAACACATGGCCACTAACACTTGGCACATAATTTAACATAAAACACATAATTACAACAATCTCATAATTTAGCAAGTAATTAAGAAAACGGATGTTACATTCTCTTCCCTTTAAAAAGTTTGGTCCTCCCAACTTAGATACCTTCTTCTGTGAAGAATGCCAGGTCTAAAGGAAAGAGATACAGGTATCTTCTTTTCATATCTTCTTCCTTTTCCCAAGTTGCATACATGCCACAATGATTTTGCCAATCCACTTTTACTAATGGGATTTCCTTATTCCTGAACTTCTTGATTCGACGGTTGACAATCTGAATGAGCCGTTGTTTATACGTATAATCATCATTCAATAACACGTGCATAGGCTCAATGACATGAAAAGGGTCCCGGAGATAATCCCATAACATGGAACACGTTATGCATATGTTCCATATTAGGAGGAAGAGCCACTTAGTACGCTACCGGATTAATCTTCTCAATGATCTCATGCGACCCAATGTACCGAGGTGCTAACTTGTCTTGGCTCCAAAACGAGTCTGCCCTTTCATCGGTGTCACTTTTATGAAAACATGATCGCCCACTTCATATTCTCTATCCTGTCTACGCACATCCACGTAGCTTTTTTGTCGGCTTTGTGCTGTCTTCAAC
The DNA here is from genome assembly GCA_025200525.1 of Camellia lanceoleosa. Lineage (NCBI taxonomy): Eukaryota > Viridiplantae > Streptophyta > Magnoliopsida > Ericales > Theaceae > Camellia > Camellia lanceoleosa. Next base: position 102,118,881 of record CM045763.1, on the reverse strand, counting down.
CGTTGATGAATCAATTTCACTTTTCTGTTGGCTCTTGCACAATCTCAGCCCCCAACAAAGGTCTATCTCCAACCTTAGCCCAACAAATCAACGACCAACATTTTCTGCCATATAAAGCCTCGAAAGGTGCCATGTTAATGCTTGAATGAAAACTATTGTTGTAAGAAAATGTGGCTAAAGGCAAATAGGTTTCCTAATTCCCTTGAAAATCTAGTACACACATGCGTAACATATCCTCCAACGTTTGTATTGTCCTTTCAGATTGCCTATCAGTTTGTGGATGATATGCACTGCTCAGTCTCAATTTAGTTCATAAGGCCTTTTGCAAACTTTGCCAAAATCTTTGAAGTAAATTTCGGATCCCTATAAAAAATAATGGACACAAGCACTCCATGCAATCTTAAAACTTCATTAATATAAACTGTAGCCAACTTATTCGTATTATAAAATGTTTTCACAGGTAAGAAATGAGCAGATTTTGTCAAACGGTCAACAATAACACAAATTGAATCCATACCTTTATTGGAGCAAGGTAGTTCAATGATAAAATTCATAGTGATATGCTTCCATTTCCACTCTGGTATTGGTAAAGGTTGGAGCAATCCCTCAGGTTGTTGGTGCTGGGCTTTGACTTGTTAGCATTTTAAGCACTCAAACACAAATTTAGCAAGAAAATTTCTTCATTCCCAGCCACCAAAAATTAAGTTTCAAGTCTTGGTGCATTTTTGTAGTCCCCAGATGGATAAGAAGTTTCGAACTATGAGCTTCTTGCATAACTCGTTTCTTTAATTCGGGATCATTTGGTACACATAATCTTCCTTGGAATTTCAACACTTCATTGTCAAAAACAAAGTCCAGCCTCGGTTTAGATTCCCGATCATCAATCACTTTCTTTAGAAGTTCACCTTGTCGTTGTTTTACTTTAATCTCTTTAATGATTATTGGTTGAGCAGTAATAGCAGCCAATGTCCCGCCTTGATCTCGCAAAACAATCTCAATTTTAAATCTTTCTAAGTCTTGGAGCAATTCTTTTTGTCCGGTGAGTAAACAAGCGAAGTTCCCAATTGATTTTTGGCTAAGGGCATCAACAACAGTATTAGCTTTCCCTGGATTGTACAATATTTGTAAATCATAATCCTTAATTAGTTCCAGCCATCTCTGTTGTCTCATATTCAGCTCATTTGGGCAAAAAGGTGCTTGAGACTCTTATGATCTATATAAATTTCACATGTTGCCCCATACAGGTAGTGGTGCCAAATCTTCAATGCAAAAACTGCCGCGGCAAGCTCCAAATCATGAGTTAGGTAATTCTTTTCAGGTGGCCTCAATTGGCAGGACGCATATGTGTAGACACCCCATTTTTTATCGTCCTAAAGACTTGGACGTCATCATTTGACTGCTCGATGATTGCGCATGTTCGCGCTCGTTTGGAGTCCCTGAGGTTTTCGGCTGCGCGCCTTGCCTCTAAGTCTCTGAACACTCTTAGTTTTGTGCTTGTTTTAAGCCATGTCTTGGTCCCCCCCCCCCCTTTTGCATGGAGGGAGAAACAGTGGTGTAGACCACTTTTCTCCCATGTCGACTAGTTTTCTCCCTTGTCAGCCACTTTAGGTGGTCGGTTGACTAGGGTTGGTGGTCGGTCGACCACCTCAAGTGGTCTGCAGCATGCCATCACCTTCTCCTCTCTTGGGAGACCCCCTTTTTGCACTATCGACCAGCTTTTTCCCTTATCGACCACCTGAGGTGGTCATTCGACTAGGTGGGGTGGTTGGTCGACCACTTTGAGTGGTCGGCGGCCATTTTTCACTTTCTGCAGATATTTTTGGTGCCAGCTGTTAGGCACAGAATGCATCCTCCCTACACATGTAGGGAGGGATTCAAGCAGGCTTTGGCTTGCATATTCTATATAAGGGGAGGTATCTCCCCCTTCCAAAGGGTTCAGAATTTTGAGGAGCAATTTCTCCCTCTCTCTCTCTCTATAATCCTCTCTCTCTTCTCTTTTAGTGCTTGAAAGTGAGTTTTCTTCACACTTTTACAAAGAGACTCCTAGCAAACACCACCATCATTGAGTTGAGGTTCTTGAAGGTCATATTTGAGCTTTGAAAGTTGGTTTTAGCTCAAGAAAGTTGTTGTTTTTGCTGTGCTTCAAGGGTGAGTCCTATACCCTCTTTAAAGCTTTGTTTTTGTTGCATATTTGGCCACCTTTGCATGCTATTTTAGGCCTTTCTTTCAACTAAAAAAACCTTTGTTTTAAAGTGTTTAAAATGGTTTTTTAAGCACTAGTTTGAGTTAGGGGTGGTTTACCCTCTTTGGTGGCTTGTTTTGCTTTGCTTTGTGCCATCTCTTAAGGCCTTTGGGATCATCTCTTTTTGGCCTTCTTACCACTGAAACTTAGAGTAATTTCAGTGGTGGAAAGGTGATTTTGAGGTCCCAAATGGGTGGGGGTGGTCCCCCCTCCTCTTATCTTGTTTGCGTGTGTTGATGGCCTATCAAAAGAGCATGTGTTTCTACTTCTTAATGGCTTTGTTTAGGCTCATTTTTGTGACTTTTTAGACCTGCCATAACTTTGTTTTGGGCTATCTTGGTCACCTCTTGCATGCTTCTTGTACTTGTAGTGTAATCTAATTGTAGCCTTGCAAAGTAGCATGTCTTTGTGCTTTGAATTGGTTCCATTTCAGCATGTTTTTAGCCATTATTTTCCATGTCATAACTCTACTTTGGGTTTGTGAGACCATGAAATATCCTCTCACATGGATGTTGTAGAGATCCAACGAAGAGAAGAGCTCCGCCCCTGTAGATCTGCAATGAGGAACATAGTCGGTGCCACCCAACCGGGGTTTCCGGCCGGGAGTACTCCGATGATGAAGTTAGTCCTAGAACCAAGAAATAGTATATATCTATATTAGAAGGGGTGTGTGTTTTGTGTAGGGAGAACAAACATACCTCTTACTTGGGATGCCCCCCATTTATATAGAGGGGGGTGTGATATTTGTTTGGGCTGGACCCATTGTGGGTTTTGTTTGGGTTAGGCCGAATAAGCTTGTACCTATATTTTTCTGGCCCCCACAATTGCCCCAAAACTTTCGTTGTCTTTGATAGAAGGAATGAGGGTTTTTGTTGCCGAGTTATACTGTTCAAATAGATGTTAGGTCCTTTGACAAAGAATACATTTGATAAATAAATAGCATAAATGAATAAATAGCTGGATGAATACATGTATCTATGAATGTATGTACAAATATATGTATATAGAGGAGAGAAGTGAGCTAAAGCCCAGTGGGTAATACTATCTCGATGGGTCACGGTATTATAACCCCCGGGTAAAGGTGTATGCCGCGATATTATAACCTCGGGCAAGGGTATAGGCCGCGACATTATAACCCCGGGCAAGGGTGTAGGCCGCAATATTATAACCCCGGGCAAGGGTGTGATATATTGTCGAGTGCAAAGACTGCTTCCAAATATGGACTTTTGTACTGAAATAGAAATATTTCTATAGGCCGAGCACGAAAATGATTGCCTGAGCCAAATAAGATAGATTAAATAAGGTAGATATATCAGTTAAAAATTGGACCACGATATCATTACCCCCGGGTGAGGATGTAGACCTGTGGTATTATAACCCCCGGGTAAGGGTGTAGGCCACGGTATTCTAACCTCCGAGCGTAGGTGTAAGCTGCGGTATTCTAACCTCCGGGCAAGGGTGTAGGCCTTTGCTGATGGTGCATCATGCCAAGAGCGAAGATTACGCTGTACTCGGAGATTTTTGCTGATTGTAAGTGGCGGCCGAGTGCCAATATGGTGAGGACTTTAAATAATGCATCCTGTACTGAATAAGGTGGACGTGTTAATCACCAATAATATTGCTCCGCTTGTAAGGAACTGCCAAGTAGATATTGGCCAACTATTTAATTGCCGAGTTGCTTGGGTTGCGTTTAGTCCAAGATAGACTTGCCCCATTGCTTTCGAATAATAGGTGTTAGTTGGAAGGAATACAGATTCCCATTGCCCTATGTTGCAAGGAGGATTCGGCTTTGGTAAAATGACAACGCACAACAATGTGCGAACTGCTGCCAAATGCGAATTGCCGACTACCAAGTGTAATGTATTGCCCCAAAACTGGCGCTTGCTTGGAGCGGTGTGAAAGAGAGCAGGAGTGTGTAACTCAAATAAATGTCGTTGTAATGTTTGTACCAAGTTGGCCGAGTATGTATGCATATCGAAGGTGCCGAGATGATGATCGGCTGCTGTGCCCCAATTGGAAAGCGGAAAATTGACTAAGATGTCCCGGTGGACAATTGTTTTGGCGAATAATGTTGTTAGGCGAATAAAGTTGCCGAATATGGTGGCCAATGTTGCTGCGTAAAGTTGACCAATAATGTTGTTTAGCCAAAGAAAATTGAGGCACGGCTGAATAATGATCATAATGTTGAATTTATGATGGTGCCAGATAATCTTGCCGAGTAAAATTGATGCACTGCCGAATAATGATCATGCATAATGTTGAATTAATAATGGTCGAATAATCTTGCCGGGTAAAGTTTATGCACTTCCGAGTGAGTAGTGTCAAAACATCGGTGTCCGTTTACACTTGGGTCGGTGACTGTGCCTGTCGTTTGGTCGGCGATTTTTCTTAGCTTCGCGATGTGTCGGCATTCCTTCGAAGTTAGTTTTGCGAAGAACTTGGCTGGCAATGGTTCCCAATTTAGTGAAGTTGAGCGCCTTGTCCAACGTATATTTGCCCCATTGCTTTTGAATAAGATTTGTTATTCGGAAGGAATAAAATTGACTTGGGCAAAAGTTGCCGAGTAGGCCGATAATGATCTGAAACGGATTCCGTGCCCCTGCTCGGTGCCGTGGCAAAATTAGAATGAAGCTGAGACAAAGTAGGGTACTTGGTGATATCAGAATCAAATCTGCAATTTATTTATATATATGTATATATTTTATTTTTTTTGCGAGCTGAAATTGCAAATTTTGACTGTACGGATGGACCCGAAATGCGTCAAATAGCTGGAAAGGGCTATTGGATCGCTGTGATCAGACTCCTGATGGTGTAATTATAGCCAAAATAGATTTAATGGCTTAGATCAACAGGGTGTAATGCGACCGCGAAGCACATGATTATTTCTTCATAGTTTGCTGGATCATCTTCTCCAGCGAAAGAATTCATTTTCTGGGCACAATTTGAGTGGCCCGTACGGCTTCGTTTGAGCTCCGATTTTGACGCGGTTTATTGCGTTGGACTCGTCTCAGTGAGTACTTCACGTTGGTATCAGCAACACTTGAGTTTGACAACTTCAAAAATTTCAATTGTTAGAAAATGTGAGCCGTATCGCAATTTTCGGCATACTTTGGTTACTTCTTGACTTCTCGGGTTGGTGGGTTTGGACCCTTTGAACCGATATGAATCCTGTGATATGTTCAGATGTGGATTTCGGCAAGCCAAGATGATAGTTCTAAGCCGAGATATTAGTGCGGAATAAGACATAAAGTTGCCGAATATTGTTGCAGAATAATTGTAAACTTGTCAAAGAATGTGCCGAATAATAAATGTTGCGGTGTAATTTTTGCCGAATAAGTTATAAGCCGAGTTGATCATATGCATGTAGCCTGAATGAAAATACAAATTGCCGAATAAGTCAATAGGTTTGCCGAAACTCCTTGTTGATAATATGCCGAGTAAGCCAATAAAATTGCCGAATTGTTCGTTGGGCCTATGGATGTAAGTTGGTTCGTTGGTGGTTGCCGAATATGCATAGTTGTGTTAATATGTAGTTGATAATAGGCCGAATGATATACCGAATCGCAGAGGATAAGCAATACGATATGATGTTTGCCAAGTATCGTAATTAAGTTGATAAGCAATGTCGAAGCCGAATAGTGTTTCCGAAGCCGAGACGGTAATATGATATGCCGTGATAGTAGCGTCGTGCAGTGGTGATATTTCCGAGAATTATATCATGAGATTCAAGGCGGTAGCGACTCGGCACTACCGCGACACCGCCAAATTATTTTGCCGAGCAATGATGTAAACCCAACTATAGCTTGCCGAATACAATACTCATATCATCCGTGTCAAGTACTCAGTGAAGATGAAAATTTTCCAAATCCTAACTATTCAAATTAACTGGAATAGGTGTAGAAACATGAGCAAAATCAACGAATCCAGATTAAATACAAGAACATGTATCTGCATAATTACCATTTTGCAGGTCAACATGAGAACAACCATTGATTTTTATTGACAATTAACAAGATACATTGAAATCATCAAGGAAAGAATTAGTCCATGCTGTTTTCACTTCAAGAGTGGGTGTAAGAAGTACATGTTGTATGTTTGTCACAGATTCACTTACCTTGGGTGTTTGATGTAATTAAGGAAGATGAGGCCTTGCCCCAGAACAACAGCTCCATATATGGTTGGAAAGATTTAAAGCACATGCAGAGGAATGATGACAGACCAGAATATCATTAATGTCATTCTAGTTACATGATTCAGATTACATTGTCCTAATTCCTTTTACAATAGAATAATTGCACAGCATGAAATATGTGAATAATGAATAATGACGATGCCGATTTGTAAAGTTAGGCAGTATCGCGTAGTCGGTTGCCGATAAGGGAGGAAGAGCTACCGAATAGCGTTGTTGGATTGCCGACTTCAGCGGTAGGCTGCCAAGTAGTAGCTTGGCTTGGCCAAGATGATTAATTGTGATGCCGAACTAAACCGCTAAACAATGAGGCCGAGGTTCTGGTGCTATACTAAGGCACAGTGCCAAGCTTTGTGGGGTTGGTCTCTATGAATGAAGTGCCGAACAGTTTGTATATGAGGTCGGTGATGGAGCTCTCAAGCCTCCTTTATATAACATCAAAAATTATTTGGGCAACAAGAGCCGTATAGATTGCTCCATATTCTCATAAATTATGAAGTAAAAAAGTTAAATTACTTGTGATAATAACTCATAGCTTTACTTATGTCAATTTAGTCTAGAGAGAGAAAAAGTGAAGACCCACTTAGTGATGAATAGATCACGCATGAGTTTGGCAGAGAAACCCTATTAGTGATGCCGAAAAGAGCTTAAACCCATTTTAGAGAGAATGAGTGAAAATACTCTGCTTTGTTTTTGTTCTTGTTGGTTTTAGCTACACAAAAAATGATATTCAAAAGATCAACCGACCACAACTGGCATCCCAGATATACAATATTATATGTATGTAGATATGTATATTGCGAATCAAGTTGAATCAAAATGAAAATAAGAGACCCAGTTGTGGGCCGTTTTACTTGGGATTGATTTTGCTTTTGTAGAGAGTGAACTAACCTCAAAGCAACCCATATATGTTTCCTTACAGCAGTATATTTGTTGTGTTCTTCGTTGATCCCATTCAGTCGTTCCCACAGACAGTGCCAATTGTGAGACCATGAAATATCCTCTCACATGGATGTTGTAGAGATCCAACGAAGAGAAAAGCTCCACCCCTGTAGATTTGCAATGAGGAACATAGTCGGTGCCACCCAACCGGGGTTTCTGGCCGGGAGTACTCCGATGATGAAGTTAGTCCTGGAACCAAGAAATAGTATATATCTATATTAGAAGGGGTGTGTGTTTTGTGTAGGGAGAACAGACATACCTCTCACTTGGGATGCCCTCCCTTTATATAGAGGGGGGGTGTGATATTTGTTTAGGCTGGACCCATTGTGGGCTTTGTTTGGGTTAGGCCGAATAAGCTTGTACCTATATTTTTCTAGCCCCCACAGGGTTGGTTTAGTTGCCTCTTGCATGCTCCTTGCACTTGTAGTGCAATTTTTGTTCACTAGCCTAGTGTTTTCGGTGTTTCAGCCTATTGATCTAGCATGTGTATGCTCTACTCCAGCACATTTTTGGCTATGTTTTAGCATGCTTTAGGTCTGATTTGAGTGGTTTTGGTCATGCATGCTTGGCTTTGCATAGCTATAGTGTATTTGGCTTTGCTAGCCTTGCACTTTGAGACCTCTAGCATGTCATATTTGAGCTTTTTGCATGGCATAGCATCATTTGGCATGTTATTTCAGACCATATACCTCTACCATATTCTTGCATTTATCGCCCTTTTGTTGTGTTTGAGGTTTGGGTCTTATGGTTCGCTTGTGAGCCAACTTGCATGCATGTTTGTCTAAGCTTTTGGGCTATCACTTCAGCATGTTTTGGCCTTTGATTTGGCATGTTCTAGGTCTATCCATAGTTGGTTTGACCATTTGTGCTCGATATTGCATGCCTCTTGTGTGATGCTCTTCACTAGCCTTAGTGTTTTTGTGTCACGCCCCAAACCCTCCCCTAAAAGTTTGGGCATGACCCATACAGAAACGGACATATAACTTGGTATAAATAATGTATGGGGCCTTGGCAGAAGCATAATAATTAGGTGCAACTAAATCCAATAAGCTATTTCTAGTATGCCAGGACCTCTTATATCACATGCATCAACGACGGTGAAGAGAATTTAAAACTAAATCCCTGAACATCGGGTACAACCACATACATTTACAATCCCAACCCGAAGATTGGGCGTATACAAAAAGGACGCAAAAGTTATGTACAATAACTTGGATGGCACCCAAAAGTAGATCAACATCTTAACAGTTCCACAAAGGAAAGGCTTGGTATGGTGCCTGGATATGTAAAGGTTGGCAAAGGAGAACAGCATCATGAGCTAGGACTGACCACCTGATAGGTGACCTACAGAAACAGACATGAAGGGGAGTGAGCCGAGCTCAGTGAATAGTAATACATAAATAAAACATTGCTTAACTTGAAACATATAATATATCAATACAACAGTCTGATTCTGTTTTGGTACAGAACGGCCTTAGGCCCAATCTTGTATCATAAACTTGGTAGCTATAAGCCCTTGAAAATTGTTGGCACGAGGCCCTTGAAAGTGGCATGAAGCCCTTGAAGGTGGCATAAAGACCTTGTAAATGGCATAAGCCCTTGTAAGTGGCACGAGGCCCTTGTAAATGGCGTTAAGCCCTTGAAAATGGTACGAGGCCCTTGAAAATGGCGTTAAGCCCTTGATCTTGCTTTTCTTTACATACTTTTGACATTAACAGACTTTAAACATTAACATAAGTACATTACATGCTTGAAACATTAACATAGTTGCCTTACATGTCTCGAAACGTTGACATAATTGCATAACAGTTACATAGGTACTACTACTCACAGTGTTGTGATGACGTGCTAATTTCTTCTGGAGTGTGCCATGCACACAATCATAACTTGCAAATTAGTTCTTCTTCTTTCTTAAATCATTGAGTAAACAGTCTCCGAATTATTACACTTCATACGCATTTATAATTATTTGAAAATCATCAAAAAGTACTCTAAAAACATTAGCAGAGGGTTGAGCATGCAAAACAGAAGAAAACATTTCATTTTCCTGAAAATGAGTCCCCCGCTCGAGCGCCCCTTTTGTCGCTCGAGCAGACTGTATAATTTGCTCAAAACTGCTGGGAGGTGGTTTTCCCGCTCGAGCGGGATTTCCTCCGCTCGAGCGGACCACGCAAACTCTGAAATTCTGAACTTCAAATTTAACAACATTACTCCATTCCTCATGCAATTCCAAATGAAATTAAGGCATTCTTGTTGCAACCAATATCTCTATACAACCTAAAATCTCTATAACATGGATTCTACCTTGTAAACATGACAAATTGAACAAGATTATAAGCTTAATCAAGCCATTATTCTCTCAATTTTCATTCTTGAATACAAGTTCTTCATGTTCTTGAAACATAATATATGATATGTACATAATTCCATGAAGTGATGATATAAACCAAAGATTGAGGTATAATTTCATACAACACCCAAATTAAGTGTCAAAAAAAATCAATTGATGAGAAACCCTCATAAATCAAGCATAAATCATACATGGATCAAACATAAACATAAATTCAACTCTAAGTTGTCATGACAAGAAGATCTTGAACTGACCTTGAATTCAATTCCAAACTTCTAACAATTTTGCCAAACTATCTTGTTGATTCACTTTTTCCCCCAATTCTTCTTCTCCACTCTCTCTTATTTCCTCTCCCAAAAGTATTCACGTTTTTGCTCTCAAGCCAAAACACTACTTAGATATATAGGCAAATATAAGAGCATATAAGACAAAAATCAATCGCTTTAACATTCCGAAATTGAAATTTCGTAAACATGCTTAATATTACCAGAAAATTATGCTGATCACATATATATAATCATTTTCAGATAATTAAGCCGTTAAGGCTTCCAATTTCTATCCCAGACGTATTAATAGTGACAGATAGTTTCCTTGTGAACAGATAGACATTCATAAACATGAATTTTCACTTACTTAATCGTAATTTTTCATGGAATTTTACAGTAAGCCTTTAAAAGCGTAAACCAATAACTGAAAATATATCTGAAATCATGTGTGAGGGTCGGGTTATTACATTTTGGCCTTTAACATGTCTTGCATGCATGTCTTGCATGATTTAGCGTCTTTAGCATGTCTTTTTAGTGCTGGAATATGTGTCATTGCATCCCACTAATTCACTCTTTCAAAACTAGAGGACTCTCACTTTTGGACTTAACCGATTAAGGGACTAATTGGTAATCTAAAATGTGTAAGCAAAATGAATCAAGTAAAACATGGCCAAGATAAACATGTTGTTTGTATTGCATGTGTTTGTGTAACGACCCCAAAATCCGTATCCGAAATTACTTTTATGTCCTTGTGGGATAATGCATTTTAATTTAGTGATATCTGTTTGAATTGAGGAATTATATGTTGAGCTACGGCTTTAAAATTTAAATTACCGACCTTTATAGGTTCAGAAATCAAAATTGAGTGTTTGGTTATGTTAATGGGAATTTTTAGAACTAATTGGGGAAATTAATTGGAAATCTAATTCGTCTGATTCGTTAATGCACGTTTGGGTGATTAACTTTGTACTACAAATTAAGGGCCATAGAGGCTTCAGAAATATGAACAAAGGACATATTTATGATCAGCACAATTTTTAGAGTCATCTAAAAAGTGTAATTGAAATTTGATTTTGTGAGATTCGTAAGGCCACGTTTGGCTCTCCCTAGTGTGTCAACTTATGTGTGTGTACATTTAAATGTATATATGTGTGTGAGAGGAGGAGTTGAACTCATCTCTTAGAGCCCAAAAATATCTAGAGGAGGAGAGGGGATGATACGTGAGAGAGAGAGGGAGAGAGAGAACTCAAAGAGAAGAAATGGAAGAAGACATCAAAGGCTTGGCTTGAATTCATCATAGTTATGCAAAAAACAAGTGATGGAAAAGGTTAAGGTAAGATTCTTCCTCTCAACACTTGAAGATCATAAGCTAAGGAGTGAGTTCTTGGGTTATCTATGATTGTGAGTATGGGTTATGGTTCCTCAAGAGGCTAAAGAAGAATTCCACCATGAGAGTGAACTTTAGACCCCAAACCATGTCCACTCTACATTTTTGTGTTTTAGTTCTTAATCTTGTTCTTGTGCTTGAGAGTTTGAGTAGTATTTTGGGGTTATGATCCTTGATGGAAGCTAATAATGTAAAATTTATCATGTATTAAAGAGTTTTAAGCTTTGATTTACATGAAATTGAGGTTTGATTTTGAAAAGGAAAAGTTCCAAATTATACAACCATTTTCGGACTCTAATTTTGCCCAAGCCGGACGAGTGGCCACGGGCACCACACGAGCGAAACATGAAAAAAATAGAGCATTGCATTCTGCTTAACCCACCACTTGAGCAGCCAAGTCCACTGCTCGAGCGGCCTAGTCACTGCACGAGCGGCCAAAGTGGGCGCACGAGCGGCTATCCCTATTTCAGCATATACTATGTAATTTTGAACAAGCATATCTTTTGCATCTGAACTCTGTTTTGAGTGATTCTTGAGCCTAAAATCAAGCCCCGGAAGTCTAGTTTCCAATGGTGGTGGTCTCACTCCCAAATGCTAAATACAGAAATAGTTATGCCCAAATTAGTGATGACTATTCACTTTCTGTTTACCGGTTTGTACCGTTTCTTCGTCTGGACCATTTTTCTATCGATTCCTCCTATCTTCTGTGACATGGATTATAACTTATTAAGAAATAATGAGCTTGGTACCACCATGACTAATTGATTAAATGATCAAAGAGAATAAGTAAATGATCAATTATGATCTTATAATATGTGTTGTGCACTGTACTTGTAGGTCGAGGCGAGGACATCGTCCCATTACTACTGGGAGCCGATCACTGTGAGTAATAGTAGTGTAATGACATGTTTCACTTACTTCCTGTGAATATGATTTAAGTATTTCTAATTGTGAATGGTCTGTCCCATTGATAGTGTGCTTTGATTAACTTAATTGATATTGTGCTTTGATTACCTTAATGGAATTTATATGGACCTAAGGTCATTCTGTCCCTAGTAATAGACGTGGGCCCGAGGCCATTATGATGCGAATTGTTCTGTCCCTATTAATGTAGTGATACATTTGCCTTCTGTTAATAGTTATTATTAATGTTCTGTTATCCGCAAGACAACTATATCGACTTGTAATAAACCATGGAAAATCTTTGTGCACTATTGAGTAATAGTACCATAGCAGTACGTTTTGTTTACTGTTAATAGTTAATACTGACGTTCTGTTATCTGCAAGTTAACTATTTGAATTCATGATGAACAAATGGAACATATGTGTATTATGGAACAATGATATCTTTGTGTATCTGGAATCATTATGTTTTGCTAATGATGGGCCTGAGGCCAATCTGTTGATATCTAGGCTTAAAGCCGTTTTGTATTATCTATAGGCTTAAAGCCGTTCTGTATCACATCTGGGCTTAAAGTTGATTTGTATTATATTTGGGCTTACAGCCGTTCTATATAATCTGTTAGGCCAGAGGTCGTTCTGTATAATCTGTTAGGCCAGAGGCCGTTATGTATAATCTATTAGGCCAAAGGCTGTTCTGTATAATCTATTGGGCCTGAGGCTGCTCTGTATAATGTGTTGGGCCTATGGCCGTTTTGTATTCTGCATGGGCTTGAAGCCAGTCTGTATTATATGTGAGCCTGAAACCGTATTGAAATATAGTTATGGATAAGACCTGTATATGGTTGGTATCTGTCTATTTATTTTATCCAAGGTTTTGCTTATTCAATTAACCTTCTTACATTGCTATTATTCACTGAGCTTTGCTCATTCTGTTATATGTATATTTCTATAGGTGAGCCATCGGGGATTGACACTAGAGTTATACTGAGGTTCGCCTGTCTACCAAGTCACCTGGGGTATGTCTCCACATGGAGGCCTTAATTTGTGTTGGGAGTCATAAATTATTAAGTCTTATGTAAGTGTGTCAGATCTATATAAATTCTATGATTGTATATGTATATTTGGAAGTGTATTTAAATGCTTAAATTCAATTAAACCATCATGTATGCACAAGCTCAATGGATGTTGTTCTTTATTGATATTGCTTTCGCTTAAGGCCCCGTATATGATTAAATATTATTCTAAAATTCTGTTTTGAGGCCTATGTACAGGCCGGTCATGGACCAAACTTTTAGGGGCAGGTTTGGGTCGTGACAGTTTGGATCGGACGTTAATCCAAACATGAGAAATGTGGGACGTTTCATACTCATAGTGATGAAACGTGTCACATTTCTCGGTTGCCGACGCCCTTGATTGTGCATGATAGGGTGGAGGCCTTTCGAGTCTTATGTGTGTATTTACTAAGCTTGCACAAGCTTAGTTCTTTGGCCACCATGCATTGAAAATGCTTGGTTGGCAGCTCGAGAGTCAAGTGCCATACTCCTTTGAGCTTGAAATATGATAAGAAGTGTGGAAGTGCATACATTTCCTTGCAAATACACTGTCTTGCCTCTGTCTGTGCTTTGTTGCAGCAACAGGAGGAATTTTAGCCCTCAAGGTGTTCTTGAGATCAGAAAGAGGCAATATGGAAATCGGTGTAATTTTCAAAGATTCAAAAGAGTGCAAACAAAGGCGTTTTGGGCAAGGTGGTGGATTTCCGGGAGGACGCAACTGAGCATGCATTTCTCCCTCGCCCGTGAAGCCATTTATCGCTTTTGTTAGCTAGTTGTAGTTAATTACTTGTGCTGTAATTAATTTAGCTTAGTGCTTTGTAATATTCTAATTAGCTTAGATTAGCTAGTTATTCAATTTCGTTTGTAATAATTAATTAGCTAGAATAGTTAGTTAATTAGTTGGTTTGTAATAGTTGGCTTAATTAGCGTATCTAGTTAGCTTTCATTTTATTCGGACCCTCCGTCGAGAGGGCAAATGTTGTAATAAGTGTGTGTGTGTGTGTGTGTGTGTGTGTGAATGTCTTCCAACCCCACGTCTTTCTCCCTTTTACTTATTAGCTTTTGATAGTTAGTTTAGGGCATATTTTAATTAGCATACCTTATGCTTTGCATACGTGCATCATTCATTTGTCTTGCATGCACCGGGCTCGGCGCATCATTCAAACTGCATTGTATTTCAATACCTATTTGAATACATGTATCAAAGTGTTGCCTTCATATGCCATAACCGAGCCCAATTAGTTGCATTTTGCATGTGTTGCATTAGGCACTTAACATAGTTAGGATCATGCATTGATTTCTAACTAGTTGTTGTTTTGGCTCGGAGTATACTGTAAGTGTTTATGCTTTAGCATCCTTGCATGTGTGAAACTGACTGCCATGATAGCATGCTTGCCATGAGGCTATGTGCTTAAGTGATTAATTGCATGAATGCATGTGGATAAAGGTTTCATTGCTTGAATTGAAACAATTCATCAAAATGTGCATTTTAAGCCCACTTGAGGGTGGCAAATCCGCATTTTAGCCTACTTGAGGGTAGCAACTTCAAACCATTTTTGAAAAACAAACATGAGATGTTTTGTTCCAAATTGTATGTTGTGCTCATCACATAGGAATTCTACATTAATAACTGGAATAAGAACACATGTGTTTATAAAAACAACATATCATGTTAGTAGAGGCCGATCTTTGATCCGGTGAGCAAATGTGCTCATTTCAGGACCTTCCCCTCTCGTACCCAAGTTCCTGAGCTGAGGCAACGTTGGGGATGACGGACACGTGGCCTTACGCACGAGTCAGGGTTTCCTAAATTTTCCAAAATAAAATATTTAAGTAGCGACTCTAAAATCTGGCAAAGCAGTCCATGTTTGGCGCTTTTTGATTAAAATTGATTTTCCAAAACAATTTGCCGGATTTGGACTCTTTGGTGATTTATCAGTCTTACATTGCACTTTGTGAGATTAGATTCAGAACCGTGATAGGAGTCCGAACTGTAGTAGCTAGAACACAATCCGCGCCCTTTCTGAAAGGGGGGCGCGCGGAGCGAGTTTGGGCGATCTACAATATGCGATCACTTTTCCATTCTGCATCAATTCACACCCAAAACCTTTATAAAAAGCATCACTAAAAATAGTTAATCCATCCGTACCTTAGGGTAAGGTAAGAATTGGTGCAGTTACAAGCCGAGTTTTCAATTCTTGAAAAGCTAATTCCTTATGATCAGTCCATTCGAATGGTATCCCCTTTGGTGTTAACTGTGTAAGAGGCAAAACAATTTTAGAGAATTCTTTCACAAATCTATGGTAACAACCGGCCAAACCCAAGAAACTTCGGACTTCAGTAACACTGGTCAGTCTAGGCCAATTTATAACTGCCTCTATCTTTTGCAGATCAATTGAAATGCCATCTTTAGTTGTCACATGCCCCAAAAACGTCACACTATCAAGCCAGAACTCACACTTAGACAGTTTAGCATACAATTTCTTCTTCTTCAGGGTTTGCAAAACAAGTCTCCAGTGATGTTCATGTTCTTCTTTACATTTATAAGAATAAGTCAGAATGTCGTCAATAAAGACAACAACAAATTCATTTAAGAATGGCTTGAAAATTCTATTCATTAGATCCATAAAAGCGACTGGGGCATTCATTACTTCGAAAGGCATAACAAGAAATTCATAGTGGCCATACCTTGTTCAAAAAGCAGTCTTTTCTACATCTTTACCCTTGACTTTCAATTGGTGATATCTGGATCTAAGATCAATTTTAGAAAATACTTTGGCACCTTGTAACTGATTGAATAAGTTATCAATGCGAGGTAACAAATATTTGTTCTTCACTGTTACCTTATTTAACTTACGATAATCAATGCAGAGCCTCAAGAAACCATCATTCTTTTTTACAAATAGGACTGGAGCACCCTACGGTGAAGTACTCGGACGAATAAATTTCTTGTCCAATAACTCTTGTAATTGAATTTTTAACTCCTTCAGTTCAGTGGTTGACATTCAATACGGAGTTTTGGAAATCGACTATGCACTCAGAATTATCTCAATAGTGAATTCAATTTCCCTGTCAATCAAATCACTACAACAAAATTGGGTTTTTACAGCTTCACATCAACAACATACAGTAAATGCAAGATGTAGTTTCTCATTTTTATGATTTTTTTTTTTTTTTGCATGTAGTAAATAATTTCTCAACCACGACGTGTTTATTACGTAGGTCGTGAATGCTAATAACGATAATTTTTTTACGGCTTGTAATGTCAGCTATAAATAATAAAACTTTCTGTGACATGCATATAGCATGTCGTTAATACATAAACTATATACTTAATACATAAACTATATACGACCCGCGTATACCAGCTATTAAAAATATTGAACATTTCACGACACACAAAAAATCAATCGTTAAAAATTTCACTTTCCACGACACGCAATTACTGTCGTGAAAGGTACGACCCAAAAAAAAATTTGTGCCAAAATAAAAATTTTGGGCATCAAACACCCAAAAAAAACAAAAAAAAAGAAAAACAATCAAAACCCCGACTCCCGACATCAATCTATACCTAATGCTTCTAATCATAAAAGAAGAACAAAGAATATGATTCAAAGTGGGAAAACGAGAAGAAATGGGGAAGATAGAGGGTTCGAAGGGGAAGGGAAGGGTTTCAATGTCTCTCTCTCTGCGGACACTTCTACGGTACGGCAAGACTGGTTCGGCAGCAGTAATGTTCGACAGTACGCGCTCATCTCTTCTCCCTCAAATATCTGCATACCTAAACGATTGTCAAGCATAAGCTTATAATCACTACGTTTGACGAGGCTATGGTCGTGAATGGAAAGAACGATCTCGCGGTGGAGGTGGTCGGTGTAGATAAGGTAAGGAGTGGCGTGGCCATGGGTTTGTTGGGGTTGAGGCGATTGAAGGGAATTAAGGGTCTCTCTCTGTCTATATATATATACACATATGTATGTATATAATTGTTTTCAGATTCTGATGATTCTGATCTCTGCTACCGTTACTTTGTTCACAATTTTACTATGATTTGTTAATTTTCTAGAAATGTGTCTTTGATTGCTTTTAACAGTATGTGAAATAGAGTATAATTTCCATATATTAATCAGTTAGTGTGAGTTGAAGCCCTAAATAATAATTTTGTATCTATCGAACTTGGCATTGATTGATTTTCAACTTCCTGGGGCAATGTTTTACATTTAATGGCGACATTTTGAACCAAATTAGTAGTTAGATGTTGAGACTTCAACAATATATTTTAATTTAAAATAGTTTGTGGTTGTGTTTTCTAATGTAGCACCAGTAGGAAGAAGAAGATTGAAGAAGGAGAGAAGAATAAACAGGGGATTACAATCTGTTATCAAATTTCTTAATGAATCAAAATTCAAATCATATCGTCTACTAAGTCCATCACATGAAGTCCATATGTATAGACAAATCAAACTAATCCTAAACAAACTTGACTTCCCAAGTAAATAAAACTCCTAGATAAATAAAATTCCGAAATAAATAAAAATCTTTATCTTTATCCTCATCTAACTTATCTATTCCGCATTGGATTCTTCTTGATGGTAGAAGTTGAAAGAAAATGATGTTATTTGTTATGAATTTTGTCTATTCAAGACTCAATGTGGTAAATCTTGTATGCTTTTGCATTTTCTTTTTCTTTTTTTTTTCCTGGTTTCACTTTTTTTTGTTGGATGTTAAATATTTTTTGGCTTTCATGTTCTTTTTCAATCTTTTTGTTTTTTTGGAAAAGGACTTCAGGTGGTAGATACTTAAAATATGGTAGGAATTTGTTGCACTTTATTCTTCTTTTAATGATCCTAAATTATTTCACTTCATTCTTTGTTGAAATTATATATTCAATTGTTTCTTCTATTGAACCTGTTTACAAAAGATATGATGCGGAGTATACCAAAATTGATACATAACATGTTACAGTCTCTATCATCTCACTGATTTGTGTAACTTGTCCACCACAGGGTTATTGTAATTTCCTCCCCGAAGAAAAGTTGCTGCAAGTAGTAGAAGTTGGTCAGGTTGTTTATCTAAGTATGTTGCTTTTGTTGCTATTGCATTGTTACTATTTTGATTTTTAATGTTGTTTTTATTTGAAGCCAAGTTCTGTAGTACCTGTTTCTCTTTGCCGTATTCATGTGGATTCTTAAATTTACTTGGCAATGGATGTTTACATTCCTCCAAATATATTGTTGATCTCTTGTTCTATATTTAGTTGTCTATAGGGTATTTTGATAAATGTGTATTGGGTTCATCTTGTTCTCGCATTTTTTTTCCTTTCAATTTTATCTTATTTTGATCCATTGTTTGATTTTGTGCCAGTAATGAGTTACTAATAGTGATGTTTTGTTTTATAGAGAAATGCAAGTTGGCAGAGGCCTGAGGGCAAGAGAAGGTCTCTTTCTTTCTCCCATTACGCGCACACATGTGAGCACACACGTACACCTCCTATGTTTTGCTTGACATAATATGGGCTGAGAGTAGTTCGATGAAGGTTGATATGTTAAAATGATCATGGAGGATCTGAGTGTCACTTTTCAGGCATTAGGTATCATAACTAAGGATATTGGTCCTGTGTACTTCAAGGAAAGCATCCTTCAATATGTTTAATGTAAGGATGTCTTTCCTACTGTCCATCTTCGAGCAGTTTGACCATGCTTAGTTTTCTCGAGTTTTATTTTTATTTTTGCTTTTCACCCCTAATAATTTTGGAGAGAAATTGGCAAAGTTGGAATCAAAGCTTACATTTTTATTTAGTTACAAGAAGCCTTATGGATTATGGGACTTCTGAGGCACATGGCTGATGCCTTGATGCTTTTCAATCTTTAGAGAAGTTTGATATTTTCCTTGCGTGGTAGTGGAAATTGGGAGGCCTCTTGCCTACTAAAAACAAAATTGTTCCTCTTGTATGCTAGATTTTTTTCCCCCTTGGAAAAGCTCTTACATAAAAGAATTTATTTTTATTCTTTTTGAGAGCTTAAGTGAAGTTTTCAAAATAAATTAATGACATTAGGAAAATGTAATAAGAGGCCCGATGAAAATTAAATTTAAAGACATAATAACTCTTGAAAATTGGCATGATTTCATTGTGAGACCTGTAGGAACTATGCACAGTCAAGTTTCTAATCTTAGTAGAGTCCTATTTTTGTTTGTTTTGGGTTAAATATACTGCTGGTTAGTTTCTAACAAATTTCTTTTACTAGTTAGGGGTATTTTGGTAATTTGTAGAATTTTTCGATGTAGGCAGTAAGGGTTGCCCTTGAGTCGGCATATAGGTAATTGCATTTTTATTTATGAGTCTTATTTTGGTTTATATAGGTTTTGGAAGTCAGAAATCATAGTTTCCATAGAGAGGGTCAAATTCTATTGGCACAAAGGTTTCTCTAGTCTATATAAAGCGTAACTTGAGGTGTCTAATTCAATGGGGAATATATCTTAAACAATTGTTAGAGCTTTTAAAGCTTCTTTGAGAGTGTGATGGAATCTAGGTGCGATGCCTGGACTTTTTCTTCTTCTCCCCTTTTTTTTTATTTACTATAAATTGTTCTGCACTTGTAGCCGCCAAAACCACAAAACCAAATCTATGACATCACAGTTCCTTAACAATAACACCCTATCTTGCAAAAAAAACACTAAACCAAAAAAATTACTTTTAATACGGTGCCCATAACAGCCTCCAAAATAGCCCCTCTAAACTTGTTTTTTAATTCTCCAAACTCTACCCTTTTGTTACCGCATACCACATGCAAACCTTAAATTCCCTATATTTTTATCAAACTTTCAGCCACAAAGATCAATTAAAAATCATCCAACAAAGTTTATACTATTTCTTTGAACATTAGTTTTAGGTTCACTACTAGTCCTACCTCACTTTACTACAACACTAGTAGGCATTCATGATATTTGCATGAATTATTGGTTTGTATATATATATACATATATATTTTTGGTAAGTTGTTTAATTAATCAAAACTGCCATAAGGGGGCAAACCCTATACAAAAAAAAAAAAAAAAAAAAAAAAAAAAAAAAAACGTTACAGCTAGAGGCATTTAAAGATCACCAATAAACTAAACAAAAGAATCAATAGGAAAGTGTGCGGACCAGTTTCCGCAATAGAGTAGGATGGAACTTCGTGGACGAACCCTGGTGCACCAATGGGTGAAGGCCTGCACAAGGAACAAATAGTTAGGCTGCCCGACCGGGGGTTGGTCGAAGACCCCTCCGACGGTCGAGTCAGTACCGGAGTTTGGTAGAGACAAGATAGAGAAGATTAGTGTCTTTCTAGAGTTAAGAGCTCGCCCCTTTCAAGGAGAGTCTAGGTTACCTTTTATAAGAATCGTATGACTTATTCATCAAGCTCCCTCGTTCTCCGCCTAGTCTTCAGCCGTGATTGTAGCACATCCCTTAATAGAGGGGAGCAAGATCCGTCATTCGCGGGCACCATGTGCCCTTTACTTTACAGGGTATTAATTGATCTGTTAGCACTCATGATGTCGTTGAGTGGAAGCGTTGGATCCCATGTTATGGACTTACCCACTTCGGAGTGGGGAGTGGTGCTAAGGCCAGGCCCATGGTCTTCCCTTCTTCTGAGTGGGGAGTGGGGAGTGGTGCTAGGGCCAGGCCCATGGTCTTCCCTTCTTCGAAGTGGGGAGTGGTGCTAGGGCCAGACCCATGGTCTTCCCCTCTTCGGAGTGGGGAATGGGTCAAGACTAATCCCTTAGCTCGGCCCATCATAAAATGGAGAGAGAGAGCCCACTTCGGATTGGGGACCTTCGTCCAGTCCAACAAGGCACTATACAACTAGGCTTGAGTACGGAGTAGGGACCTTCGTCAGTGCGGAGTAGGGACCTTCGTCCAGTTCAACGAGGTTCCATACAACTAGGCTTGAGTACGGAGTAGGGACCTTCGTCAGTACGGAGTAGGGACCTTCATCTAGTCCAGTAGGGACCTTCGTCCAGTCTAGTAGGATCCTTCGTCCAATCCAACGAGGTTCCACACAAATAGGCTTAAATAATTGTGCTCCCTTCATTTGCCCCCTGGCTTGCACTAAAAATTATTGAGTGGAAGCCATTATTATATCTCGGCCAATTTAAAGATTTCCATGCCCTCCGGCCAAACAGAGGCTTCGTGGCCGGGTGGACCGTTTATTTGGGCAAAATAGGCGTTGTGCCTTGGAAAAATTAGAAGAAAGAACTTTCCATGTCCCTAGCTGAGCAGAGGCTCCGAGACTATATAGGGCGTCTAGTTTGGCAGACCAGGCTTTGTGCCTTAGAAATGTCTAGTTGGATTCAGCCGGGCATTTCGTTGCTCAGCTTTTACTTGATTCGGTCAAGCTTAACTCATCATAGAGTGTAACTCGGCTCTTCGTTGAGCGCAAGTTGTTACCATGGACCATGCTTTCAAGTAACGATACTTGGCACAAATTCCACCAAGCTATACCACTTGGCGCCCTACTCCAACCGAAGGGCCGAGTTTGCAGGCTGGGGCGTAGGTTAAGACCTGTAACCCGTTCTTGCTCAATTGTCAAGCGAAAATATGTACGACACATATGAAAAAGAACACAATTCATAGGGAAAAGGTGATTTCAATAATACTTAGAGAATTACGATTACATTCAAAAGTTGCTTAGATCATTACATCACTGATAGTATTTCTTCAAGTTGGCAACATTCCAAGGACGAGGAATGGACTTGCCTGCTAGGTCAGTCAAGTAGTAAGCTCCGTTGCCTAAGGCAGAGGTAACTCTGTAAGGCCCTTCCCAGTTAGGGCCAAGCTTCCCTTCACCAGGGACCTTCTTATGATCCATGACCTTTCTTAGCACCAGATCTCCAGGTAGAAATTGGCGAATTAGCAGATTTTTATTGAAACTTCTAGTAAGTTGTTGCTGGTATGCTGCCAGACGAATGAGCGCGGCTTCTCTGCGCTCCTCTATCAGGTCAAGAGCCTGGGTGATGGTCTCATCATTGTTTGTTGGTTCAAAGATTTCAGACCGAATAGTGGGAAGGCCGACCTCCAAGGGGATGATGGCCTCCATCCCATAAGTGAGAGAGTAAGGCGTCTCCCCTGTCGATCGCCGTGGTGTTGTTCTATACGCCCACAGAACGTTTGGCAGTTCTTCCACTCATTTGCCTTTGGCCTTCTCCAGCCACTTCTTCATCCCATTGATGACCGTCTTGTTAGACGCTTCAGCTTGACCGTTGCCTTGAGGGTAGACTGGAGTAGAATTTCGGAACTCAATTTTTAAGTCAGAACAGAACTTCCTGAAAACCTTCCCATCGAACTGGGTGTCGTTGTCAGATAGTACGGCCCTTGGGATGCCGAACCGAGTAATGACGTTCCTCTAAACAAACCTTTTCATGTCAGCTTCCTTTATGCTTGCTAAGGCTTCAATCTCCACCCACTTAGTGAAATAGTCAGTGGCAGCAACGAAGAACCTTTTGTTAGCAGTACCTCTTGCTAGAGGTCCAACGATGTTCAGACCCCATTGTGCAAATGGCCATGGACTGGTGAGGGGAGTTAGGTTCTTGGCTGGTTGATGAATGAGTGGGGAAAACCTTTGGCACTTGTCGCATTTCTGGACATACTGTTGGGCATCTTTCTGCATACGCGGCCACCAGTACCCATGAGTGAGGGCTCGGTGTGCCAAGGACCGACCTCCAGTGTGACTGCCACAGATCCCCTCATGGATTTCATAAAGAAAGTTCTCCACAAGATTGGGGTGAACACAAAGAAGATACGGACCGAGGTAAGACTTTTTGTAGAGCTTGCCCGAAGGTGAGACCCAAAATCGCGCAGCTCGGTGCCTTGTTTTATGTGCTTCTTTCTTGTCATCCGAAGAGCCATTTTTTAAGAAGGCACGGAGAGGATCCATCCAGCTCGGACCAAGGTCAGTACAAAGGACCGAGCTAGGTGGATCGATAGTCGGTTGAGGAACAAATTCGACCCATATCTTGCGACCATTTTTTGAGTCCACCGAAGAGCCAAGACAGGCTAAGGCATCGATGTGGCTATTTCTGTCACGGCCAATTTTCACAACCCTGATAACTTGAAATTTGCGGATCAGGTGCTGGGCTTGTTCTGCATAGGATGTCATCCGGTCGTCGCGAGTTTCGTATAGTCCAGTCAATTGGTTCACCACAAGTTGGGAGTCGCTATAAACGAGCAACTCCTCTGCATTAAAGTGTTCTGCACAGGAGACCACTAGCGAGCCTCAGATTGCCGTTGTTGGAAGCCTTCCATCCCAGTCTGATATCTTGCTCCCAAATAAACCCCTCTGGTGAAATAAGGACCATTCCCGCTCCAGAACCCTTTTGGTTGGAGGATCCATCAACGAACAACTGCCAAATGTCTCCAATGAAAAGTTTCCATGCCTCAGCGGGGGTTTGATGAGTGTTGTGGATTTCAGTTGCTAAGGCCGAGCTCCCTTCAGAGGGGCGGTCGGTCTGGAGTGAACTTCTCTGAAGTCTGCTAACACTTGAGCTTTGATAGCAATCCGTGGTTGGAATTTAATATCAAAGTCCCGTAATTCCCATCGCCCACTTCACGTCTGCCCGAGAAATCAGCTCGGCTGAACACAGACTTTAGAGGGTACTCTGTGAGGACATTGATAGTGTGTCCTTGGAAGTAGTGAGCAAGCTTCCTAGAAGCTATCAGTAGGGCGTATGCCAGCTTCTCTAGAGGTAGGTATCTGGTTTCGGCATCCAAGAGGGTTTTGCTAACGTAGTATACTGGCTTTTGTTCTTTCCCTTGCTCTCTAATCAAGACTGCACTCACAGCGTGATCGGAGACTGCCAAGTAAAGAAAAAGCTCTTCGTTGGGGACTGGAGTAGACAAAAGGGGAGGGGAAGAAAGATAATTTTTCAATTCTGCGAGTGCTTCGGAGCACTGGTCACTCCATTTGAAGTCTGCTTTCTTCCTTAGGAGTTGGAAGAAGGGTCTCATTCGATCAGAGGACCGACTAATGAAACGATTCAATGCTGCAGCCATACCAGCAAGCTTTTGGAGTTCCCTAGCCTTTGTAGGTGCTTCGATGTCTTGGAGGGCTTTGATCTGGTCGGGATTGACTTCGATACCTTGCCTGGTCACCATATATCCCAAGAACTTCCCTGAACCGACCCCGAATGCACATTTCGAGGCGTTCAAGCGAAGCTTGTGGGTCTTCAGGATTTGGAACACTTCCTCCAAGTCTCTCAGATGATGTTCGGCCAATTTACTTTTGACCACCATATCATCTATATAGGCCTCCATAGTCTTGCCTAGTTGGTCCTTGAACATTTTAGTGACCATCCGTTGATAGGTCGCACCGGCGTTCTTCAGGCCGAAGGGCATCACTTTGTAGCAGTAGGTGCCCCTTGGGCTAATGAATGCTGTCTTCTCCTGGTCAGGGCCAAACAGGGGGATTTGATGATAGCCACTGTAGGCATCTAGGAAGCTCATCCGTTCATGTCCGGCAGTTGCATCTACCAGTTGGTCTATCCGTGGGAGAGGAAAACTGTCCTTAGGACAAGCTTTGTTGAGGCTGGTGAAGTCGACGCACACCCTCCATTTTCCATTCTTTTTCTTCACCACGATGTTGTTGGACAACCATGTCGGATCTTGTACCTCCGTATGACCCCGCCACTAGAAGCTTGTTTACCTCTTGGATGACCGCTCAGATGTTCTGGATGATAAATGCGCTCTTTTGGACTACGGGCCGAGCTGCTGGTTGGACATTGAGTTGGTGACATGCAAAGGTTGGGTCTAACCCAGGAGTCTCGTAAGCAGACCAGGCAAATACTTCTATATTCTTGCGGAGAAGAGTTAGAAACTGCTCCTTCTCTCTGGCGAGAAGCGAAGTGCCGAGTAGAAAGAACTTGTCTGGATCTCCTCCGCCCACCAAGATCGTTTCGAGGTCCTCCACCATCTTCTCTGTTGGCACTCTACCAACGTCTTCCAGTACAGGCTGATCAGGCAGTTCGACCATCTGGACTTCCTTACATGCTTGTTTAGACTTCATGGCGATGATGAAGCAGTGCTTTGCCGCTACTTGGTCACCCTTGATCTCCTCCACCCCACTCTTTGTTGGGAAACGGACTACCTGGTGGTAAGTGGATGGCACTACCTCCATTGTATGAATCCAAGGTCGACCAAGTATTGCATTGTAAGGAGATGAAGTATTGATCACCAGGAAGTCGACATGGACCACTTTGGACTTTGCTGTGACGGACAAGGTAATCCGGCCTAGCGGCCACTCTGTCTGTCCATTGAAGCCGACCAGAGGGGAGACTGCAGGGATTAAGTGTTGCTCATCAAGACCTAGCTTTTTGAAAAGGTCATAATACATAATGTCAGCAGCGCTCCCTTGATCAATTAGGACTCGTTTCACATCAAATTTGTTCGCCACACCGACGGTGATGATCAGGGCATCAGTGTGAGGATGTTGGATCCCTTCTATATCTTTCTCAGATAACACAATGTTGAATTGAGAGGGCTTTGCTTCCGTTCTAGACTTCTTGAGTGATGGTCCTACTGACATAACTTGTTGCAAGTGCGTGGCTCTCTGAATCTCGCCACGAAGGGCATTCTCCCTTTGGGGGTCGATCATCCCATGGATAACGTTTATCACTAGCCTTGGAGCTTGGTCCTCTAGTAGAGGGGTTGGGGGTTGTCCCGGTTTTGCCCTTGTCTTTTCCACATCGATCCATTGCTAGAGGTGGCCGGCAGTGACCAAGTCTTCAAGATGCCTCTTAAGGTCTCTGCAGTTCTGCGTCTTATGCCCTTTCTCACGATGGTAGGTGCACCGCCACTCCTAGTTGCGCCGAGCAGGGTCCCCCATCATCTTAGGAAGCCAAACGAAGTAGGGTTCTCCCTTGATTTTTTCCAAGAGCCTGTAGATCGGCTCCGTGAACACAGTGGTTATGGCTTCGTAGGATCTACTCCTTTCTTCTTCGGTTTGCATGGTTGGTTGCTTATTTTGGCCATACCTCTTTCTTTGGTCCTCCCTCCTAGGCTGTTCGGCTCTATGTTGCCAAGAGTCCTTAACTCCCTCATCTGCAACTGACACTTGTATAGAGGCTGTGTCATCTTCCATACGGGCTCCCTCCTCTTTTCGAGCCCTCAGCTCTTTCAAGTCAAAGGCGGGTCATTTCGTCAATGACTGCCTGAGCTTATGTGAAGGGGGGAGGCCTTGTTTGAAGTATAGAACTGCCAACGGCTCACTACAAACATCTTCTTCCAAATCGCCATATGCCTCCCAATATCGCCGAGCGTATTCGCGCAAAGACTCATTTTTATCCTTCCGAGTATTGAACAAGGTATCCAATCCCTTCGGGATTCGGCTATTAGAAACAAACCGTGCGACGAAGGCTTCGAAGAGCTGAGCCCAATCATAGATTGATTGAAGAGGAAGCTTTTCATACCACCGAAGGCCATGCTCACCAAGGCTAGAGGCAAAAACCTTGCACATGAACGCATCGTTTTGATTCCAAAGTGACATCATTTGGCGGTAATGGCTGATATGAGTCAGTGCGACTTCCCATCATAGAGGATGAACTTTGGTGGATCAGACTTATGAGGAGCTTCCACCGCTTCAATCTCAAAGGGGAAGAGACTAGTCGGTCGAGCACAACGCCTATCTCGATGAATGCACCGATCTAGATGCTCCTTTTCCTTTCTAATCGCCGCTCGCTACTTTGTTCGACCGTCGATCATCCCCTTGGTTGTCATTCAACCATGCCCTCAAGTCACGCAGTCGCTCGTCACAACGGCGCGGAGGAGGAGAGATTGCTGAATAATGACTGATGGACTTTTGTCTCTTACGAGAGTCTTCTCGGGGATTCTCTGTCCTACTATCGCTCCTCATCACTGCAGACCAGAATCGGCCACGCCACCACGGCAGGATCGAGTTAGATCGTTCACGTCCTGGGGGTGGCGGAGAAGCATGCCTCCGTTGCTGCGACGGTCCCCCTCCGGACTTCCTTGGCTCCCCCTGAGGTACCATCTGCTTCCTCAGTTGAGCATGTAGCTCCTCAATCTCCAGACTCATCGAGTCGATAACACGATCACGGTGCTCCTTCTCAACAAATAGCCGTTGAGATGATCGATAGGCGACGGCATGACGTCGCTCCGCCGTATGGAGGGTCGGACTGTCGTGGTCCATCTGGTTGTCGTTCCTAGTAGGGAAGGCCAGACCCTTATCTTTGGTTCTCTCCGTTCTTGGAGTCTTCTCTCCAATCTCTGGTTGCGAGGTTCCTTCAACATCCATCGTCGGAGTTCGTCACAAAGCAATCAGAGAACGATTCCCACAGACGGCGCCAAATGTGCGGACCAGTTTCCGCAATAGAGTAGGATGGAACTTCGTGGACGAACCCTGGTGCACCAATGGGTGAAGGCCTGCACAAGGAACAAATAGTTAGGCTGCCCGACCGGGGGTTGGTCGGAGACCCCTCCGACGGTCGAGTCAGTATCGGAGTTTGGTAGAGACAAGATAGAGAAGATTAGTGTCTTTCTAGAGTTAAGAGCTCGCCCCTTTCAAGGAGAGTCTAGGTTACCTTTTATAAGAATCGTATGACTTATTCATCAAGCTCCCTCGTTCTCACTTTGGTCTTGGTAGTGATTGTAGCACATCCCTTAATAGAGGGGAGCAAGATCCGTCATTCGCGGGCACTATGTGCCCTTTACTTTACAGGATATTGATTGATCTGTTAGCACTCATGATGTCGTTGAGTGGAAGCCTTGGATCCCATGTTATGGACTTACCCACTTCGGAGTGGGAAGTGGTGCTAAGGCCAGGCCCATGGTCTTCCCTTCTTCGAAGTGGGGAGTGGGGAGTGGTGCTAGGGCCAGGCCCATGGTCTTCCCTTCTTCGGAGTGGGGAGTGGTGCTAGGGCCAGACCCATGGTCTTCCCCTCTTCGGAGTGGGGAGTGGGTCAAGACTAATCCCTTAGCTCGGCCCATCATAGAGTAGAAAGAGAGAGCCCACTTCGGAGTGGGGACCTTTGTCCAGTCCAACAAGGCTCTATACAACTAGGCTTGAGTACGGAGTAGGGACCTTCGTCAATATGGAGTAGGGACCTTCGTCCAGTTCAACGAGGTTCCATACAACTAGGCTTGAGTACGGAGTAGGGACCTTCGTCAGTACGGAGTAGGGACCTTCATCTAGTCCAGTAGGGACCTTCGTCCAGTCTAGTAGGGTCCTTCGTCCAATCCAACGAGGTTCCATACAAATAGGCTTGAATAATTGTGCTCCCTTCAGAAAGTCTCAACCAAAAAAGCATTAGAAGATTACAAATCCTTTTAAAGTTCTTATCAAGATCTCAACCGCATCAAACAATCTCCTAAACTCTCATCAATAGTTGTGCATGTGTATTTGAGTTCATATGTATGAGTGGTTTTTTAAGGGCATTTAGTGCTTGATGAGAGTAGAAAAGCACGCCAAGACTAGTATTGCTCCTCTCAATTTAATTTTTGTTAATAAAAGAGAAATTACCATCTAACCCCTGTAGCATATATTATGTAATATGAGTTCTAATTGGCTTTAAGACTTCATTTTGCTTGTGTAAGATTCTAATGTTGATTGCATATTGAACTGTGATAGTGAATCAGTCTCCATCCGTGCTAACAATCCTGAAACGTATTTACACCTACCAATTGTGGTATGTGATGTTTTTATCACAAACTATTTAGGAACTTAAGGGATCTAACTATATAAAGGCTGGAACTTTTTATTGGTCTCTTTTAGTAATTGTCTTGCTAATTTTCTGCATTTTTTTTTCTTTATTTCTGGCCAGAACTCAAAATTGGACAGGTTTTCTTTGTTAAGAAATCTCCCTTCTATGCTGAATTTTGCAAAGATAAACCTAAGAAGAGGGAAGAAACTTCTAGTTTGCTGCAATAATGATAAGTGTAATGTTCATTTGCCCTGTCTTTCCCTGTAGAGTTCTACCAAGAGACATTAGGATCTGGCATGGGAATGACATTGATCCATGTAGCAGTTGGACCTATGTTATTTTGTTTTGCATAGCATATAAAACGTTTGCTTTCTATAATATGTAACATTATTTTAGGATCTCCATTCTTTGTTTCTTTGGCTGTCCATCACTATCTTCTTACAGATTTATTTTATCACTTATTTTGAATTCCATTACAAGTATGGTGCTCTTTATTTTCTTCGACTTCTTTGATAATGCAATTGGTGTGTACTGTTTTTTGTTCGTTCCATTGAATAGTTTTTGGACTTGTAATTCTTGTTTACTTCCATTGTTTAATTGAAGTTTGTAATTATATATATATATATATCTTGTTTTCTGAGGGAACTGATGAGAGCAATTTGAAGAAATGTTCTCAAGTACTTAATTGAAGAGACATAGAAATCTCATATGAGATCTTGAATTTTTGCTAATTTTTCATTATGACATTGTTTTTATGGGGCCATTGAATTATCTTATTAATTTTGAAAATGTTTTGTTAATGTTTTAAAATTTCTTGATCATTTCTTAGTACCCCAAGAAATATTTTTGTCCCTGAGTCGTTAGTTTTTGTACTTATGTAAAGTTTCCTTTGTCATGCAGACAAGAAATGCAACAGGGTTTGTTGCTCCAGCTATTGCCGCGGGTTTAGGTGCCTTAACACATACATTGGGCACCCTCGTCCCTGTGATAGGAGCAAGTGGATTTGCTACAGTTGCAGCTGCAATTGCTATAGGAACTGTTGTCGGTAGTTTTAGATAATCTCTTAATAGTTGTCGATATGTTTAGAAAGTTAGATATGCATAGTTTTGGATAGTTTAAATTTTTTGTACAATTTAGAACTTAAGGATATAGTTTTCGAATGTTTAGAATGTATAGACAATTATTGAATGTTTATAATTTATGGATATAGTTTCTTTTTGATGTTTCAAACAATATTTTGGTGGTTGATTGATGTTTTGTGATGCTTGTTTGTAATATTTGTTAGATTGTACAAAATTGGTCAAATAGAACCTGCTGAATTTTTTTAAAAAAAAATTAATTTTTTTTTTGCATATTCTACGGCAAGCATAATAAGTTGTCGTATTACATATTTTCGGTATGCAATCAGCATCGTTATTTGTCTCACCAATTAATGGCGTGCAAAAGTAGTCATAGAAAAAGTAATAACGACGCACAAAATCTGCCGTTAAATAGTTTTTAACGATGTAATATAACATATCGTAGAAAAAGTAATAACGACACACAAAATCTGCTGTTAAATAATTTTTAATGGTGTACAAAGCATGTCGTTGAAAATGAATGACTTTCCATGACTTGTCATAATATGACGCGCGCTGCACGTCATAGAAGGGTGTGCATTGCAAGGTGTGCATTGCGGGCCGTAAAAAAAATTTTTTGTTATAGTGAATCCCCTGGCAAATCATTTGGAAAAACATCTAGGAATTATCTGACTATCAAAATGCTATCCACATTAGCTTTATCAACGGTAGGCACAATCAATACACAACATAAATATCCCCTACATCCTTTTCTAATTAATTTACACACCTTCATAGATGAAATCAAATATGGGAGAGGCACAATACCAACTCCGTTAAATGTAAATTCAAGCAAATTAGGTGGGTGAAAAACTTGTTTAGTTTCACAGTCAATAATAGCATGATATTTTGACAACCAATCCATTCCCAAGATTACGTCAAAATGATCAATGTTCAGAGACAACAAATCAATATATAAAACGGTGTCCCCAACAACAAGTTCACATACAGGATACATATATGCACAAGTCATGGACCCTCCAGTAGGTGAAGACACAGCTAACAAATAATTCATCGGTTCCAAGGGTCTAGTTAATTTTTGAGAAAAAGCATACGAGATAAACGAGTGCGTAGACCTTGAGTCAATCAAAACATAAGCATTCTGAGCACAGATAGGGAGTATACCTAATACTAATGTCTCTTTATTCTAGACGTCTCCTAGTACAAGAGCAAAAACATGGCCTTGCCTCAAAGTTTCTTTCCCTAAAATAACTTTAGGGTTAGATTTCGATGTAGAGACTAATGCTGCTGAACTTGCCAGTGGTCTACTTGTGCCTTGGGGTAGGAGAGGACAGTCTTTAACCATGTCGCCCATTTGGCCACACCGAAAACAAGCCCTAGAAATTTTATAACACACCCCCTTGTGCCTTTTTCCACATTCTAGGCATGGCGGTATAGAATCATTTCC
This sequence comes from Camellia lanceoleosa, assembly GCA_025200525.1. Lineage (NCBI taxonomy): Eukaryota > Viridiplantae > Streptophyta > Magnoliopsida > Ericales > Theaceae > Camellia > Camellia lanceoleosa. Next base: position 102,087,334 of record CM045763.1, on the reverse strand, counting down.
TTGACTGGAGCCAGTTGTTGACCTTGTATTTTGTTTCTTATTTTGCGAATTGTTTCGGCCCTTCTTAAAATTAAACCCTTTCCTTTTTTCTCTTTCACTCAGTTATCGGTGCCTTTGTTTGCTTAAGAGCTGCAATATTAGCCTTGGACATAAGAGCTCTATCAAGAAAATCAACATACTTTGTCAATTTTTAGAACATTTACCTGGTCGAGCACTTCAACATTGAGTCCACCTTCAAACTTTCTAGCATTTTTATAATCAGTATCTACCTTATGTGGTGCATACCAAGAAAGCTCTGTGAATTTCGTTTCGTATTTAGCCACCAGGCATAGTGCTATGCTTTAACTGCTCAAACTTCGTCACTATGCAGTCTCAGACACATTGGGGGAAATATTTTTCATAAAAAGCCTTTTTAAATTGAGTCCAAGTATAGATCCATTGCTATCTCGGACAAGCATCCACCATTGTCTCACTTTTTCTTGCGATGTAAAGGTAACTAACAAAAACTTTTGTACCTCTGAACATGGGAAGACTTCAAATAATTTTTCAATTTCCAAGATCCACACTTCGGTTTTCAAATTGTCAAGACCTCCCTGAAAGGTTGGCGACTTCATTCTATTGAACTTTTGTGTCAAAGTGATAATCTCATCATTATTGTTCTGCTCAACTTGGATTAGTGGGGGAAGGAGGAGGTGGAAACTGTTGTCTTTGCCTTAGGGATTCTGTTAACAATTATACCGTTCTTTCCAACTTGTCCATTCTAGCATCCAAAGATTCTGACTTATCTACATTTCTTGCATTCTCCATTGGTCTATATAAAATAGGAAATAATAAACATAGGCAAGATAGTTCTCACATCCTTATCATGTATGCATACATCAAGTCCACACACACTCAAACATGTAATGCAATGCCCTAATTTCTTTTCTAGGACATCATATAGCTCATTTCAGTACTTGTTTGCGGTATAACTCGTGCTCTGATACCACTCTGTCACGACCCAACCCCCGCCCCACGGGATTAGAGTCGTAACCAGCAGTAATCCAAGATTATCAAAGGCCTGCTTAACAGTAATCAATAGTAAGGGCTAGTAAATCTAATAAATAATAAAATATACCGTCCAATGAGCTATGAGACTTGCATGTAACAAAACAACTTTACATACAAATATTCATATAGACCATTTCATAGGTATGTACAAAACGTTTACATAGCTTAGGGAATTAAAGCCCATTAACAAATTTGGTCAAAACAAATGATCTTAAGCCAAACCATAACATGATCACAATGTCAAAATAATGAACTCCACGCCACCCAAAAGGCTTTAGAGCTAGACCAGGAGGAACCTCGAGGTGAGGCACAGCCGTTGGCTTCATAAAACAGAGGGTAGGTCGATGCCATTAGGTCTGGTCCTAAACTTGGTCACCTATATACATATATAAAACAATGAGCTAAAGCCAAGTGAATAACAATTGTGTAAAGAGGGTATGAATTATGTCATTTCAGTCACTTAAATAGTCAGTTCATTAGTGAATCAATTCACAAAGCAATATCTCATACAAGTAATAAAATCATATCAATCATACGTGGTACATCCAATAGAAGAACAGTACTGTAGGTCTTCAAGACCAAACAGTCATTTGATGGCCATCAATACAATAACAATAGTTCCAAAGATTGGAACTGATAGAGATCTCTGTAAAAGTAGCAGTACAATAGGAATGAACAATAGCAGTATGCTATGGATGCCATGAATACAGTTCATAAATAGGACAATGATTCATTTAGTAAATCATATCGTTTCAGAAGCAATACTTAACAATAACATTCCGAAAATAATTATAGCTTAAACATATCTTTACAATATTATTACTCATAGTTGGCTTTGCGAAACACGTGGCTAGGATGTGGCGTCTGACCTACATAAACACATTTAGGTATAATGGTTCAAAATACAGTCCATTCATGTGCTTGCACATGAAAAACACTTGAAAACCATGCAAACGAAGGCCCCAAAAATCAGGAAAATAAAAGGAAAAGCAAACTGAACTTGCTCTGTTAGCCGCACGTACGGTGGTCTTGGCCACATGTTTGATGGCACAGGTTGCTCGTACAAGCAAAATGCAAGGTGGAACAGAGGAGGACTGGCCACTCATGCGGTGGCCCAGGCTGCTCGAGCAATCTCGGTTGAAACTCAGTCCAAAAATCTGTTGAAAAATGTACCTTTTCCCTTTTTCAAACTCCACTTCATTTGATGCAAACAAGGCTCAAAACTCTTCAAAAACACGTTGATTAAAACTTTCTCAACTCAAATAAAGGCTATGGCTTCAAAGCAAAACTCAATGCTTGTGTACAAGAACTCAAAATCATGAGCTTTGAGTATAAAATCATACTCTACGCAAATTGTGGTTGCCAAAACTAAAATCAATGAAATTTCTCCTCGAATTTGAGGAATCATGCACAATCTCACATGTAAAAACAAAAATGATGCCATGTGTGCTCAAATTTAAAGCTATTTCCTACAATCTTCTTCTTTAGGGTTCTTAATGACAACTAACACTACTCTACTTCTTGATTCAACTTATTCCATGATGAAGACAACCATAATTCATGAGATTTAAGGAAAACTTCTTAACTTACTTGATATTTTGGTGAAGATCGTTCAATTCCCCCATTTTTTTTTTCTTGAGCCCTAGTGTTCTCTCTCTTTCTTTTGGCTCTAAAATTCTCTCAAGTCTCTCTATACAAAATATCTATCTCTATAATTGCCCCCTCTTATTTCTTGAATTGAGCTAATAAATGACTTCGGTACTAATAAACTCATTAATCCTAAGTTTAGATTAATGAATCAAAGTCACTTAATTAATTCCCTTCTCATCTCATACTATTGTGAATTAGGCTCTAATTGCCTATTCCAAATATTTAATTTTAATCCTATGGTTTACTGATTCAGACAGGTTGATTTCCTATTCTCTATGCATCTGTTCATATAACCACAAGACAATAACACTTGGCACATAATTTAACATGAAACACATAATTAAGACAATCTCATCATTTAGCAAGTAATTATGGAGACGGATGTTGCAAGTTCTCTCAAAAAATAATCTCTCCAAAATCCTCCCCTTGTAAAACTATGAATGGGTGCTATGATGTAAGATGGAGCCAAGCACATGGGGAATATTCCGTCTAACTACCTTGTCCAAGGATGTGATTTCTCCGAGGATGAGGAAAACCCTGAAGAGGAGATCACTCCCTCGATGAACCCTTCTTCTTAGCCACGCCTAACCAATGATTCCTAATCACCCCAAAGGGTTAGGGGTAGTCCCAGATGAAGCCTTGCCGCAAAAGGGTCAGGGGTAGTTCAAAAGAATTCCCTGCCGCAAATACCACCGAGTTTCTGGGACCCCCTAGATCGTGCCACCTCAACCCAGGTATAGGCTAGTTTAACCGAAAAGTGAATTTATCTCCGCTCACTGTCCTCAAGATCAGGTCCTTTGTTCAGACTCCATTACACCCATGGTTCTAGTGCATAGATCCCGAAAAGCTCCAAGCCTACAAATGTTCTAGAACTCATTAACAGAGCGACTTCTAGATTGCATTTGAATTCGTTCAACGCCAAGCGCTTCAGATTTCTAGGTTTGCGAATTTCCAAGCTCAAATAGGTCTCTAGGTTTGTGGTTTCAAGCCGTTTCAAGACTAAGCCAATACCTTGGAGAATGGATCTCCTCCGAGGGTTTCATCTATTTTGAAAGCAACGGTTAACCTCCTTGGACGCCTGTATGATCTGGGCCTCATCGGATAGGCTTGTTGGACTCACTTTAGAGATATATGCTTGATGGGTCTTCCTTGGCCCAATTTGTTGGCTTTCTTGTGGGCCCATTCAATTGGGCTCATTTGGCAATAATTTCTACGAACCCATTAATTTTGGGCTTTCTAGTTGGGCTCCGATTAGACCCAATTAATTTGATGGACTCAAATTAACAGCTCCTATAGTTCCATTAGAACATTAATGATTTCTTAGTAGGTTTTCTGTTTTAGATATAATAATATATAAAAAAATAATCAATAATCAATAATGAGGTGGTTGTGGTCTGCGAAGACTATATAGATATGGTAATCTTTGTGTTTGTAAACTCAAAACTTTGAAACCTTTTCCATTTGTTGTGACTGTATGGTTGATACTACAATCAAGTTCTCCTTCACTTTATCTAAAGCAGCCAGAACAAAATAGGGCTGTTAAACGAACCAACCTACTCGAGCTCGATTCATGTTCGGCAAATTAAAAACCCGTTTGAGATCGACTCGTTATGTAAACAACCTAAACTCGTTTAAGTGTTCAAATCAAGCTCAAACAACCTATTGCTTGGCTCAATAAGCTTATATGCGCTATAAAAAATCAACTCTTGTTTGGCTTGTTTAAAGTTTGTCCGAGATCAGTTCATTATGTAAACAAGTCAAGTTTGAACATAATTTTAAGCTCATTAAATTATCAATCCAAGCTCAAATAACCTACTACTAAGTTTGACTTTGCTTGTTTTCAACCCTAGAACTAAATATCCAACCTCTAATCCCCTTGAAGACATCCCATAATAAAATTAGACTAATACAGGAACAAGAACCCTAACTAATTAGTTAATGGTATGGCATACTCATCATTGCAGCATTCGGCATATAACGGTAGGGGTTGGCGCTGCTATTGTTCAAGCAGCTGCTATTGAAGAACTGGCAGAAGAACACAGTGATGTGGAAGCCCGAGAGCTCACGCAGATGTCAAAAGTATGGATTGATTTCATCTTACCTTTTTAACCTCAAAAATGATACTAGCAAAGTCAAAAATATATCAAAAACTCAATTCAACTAGAGTCTGTATTAGTTATTGTTATAGGTATTCATCTGTGGCTTTAATATTTTGATTGCAGGAGGAGATTATGGAATATGTCACACACAACATGTGGTACCCTATCTACAGACCTCTTGTTCATGTAAAATAGAGGTCCCATCATCTTTCTCTCTCTCTCTCTCTCTCTCTCTCTCTCTCTCTCTCTCTCTCTCCATGATAGATATTTTTCTGCAGACTATGTCTTCATGTTCTACAGACATTCATATGTTCATGGTTAGTTATTATTATGTAACTGTAATTTTTCGAGCCTAGAAAAATAACAACCGAAATGGCAAAACTGGAGAAAGGAGGTCAGGAGTGAAGAATGACCCCCCTGCAGTTCTTTGTAAAGCCCTTTTGGCTAAGTAAGAATTTGGTCATGGATTGTTAATCTTATTGCATTTTTTTTTATGTTTTTTCAAAATACTGTAATTTGATCAGTCAGTGATGATTTTGGCCTCCTTTATTGGAACTTGCTGAAAAAGAATAGTATTGAAGGCCTGGTGGAATAGGAGGAGGGAGGGGATAAAAGGGGGTTTGGATTATTGGCTGGGAGCCAACTTTGTCAAATGTGAATTATATGTTTTTACATTTGGTATTATTTCTTTCCTCACAAGTAGGAAGCACACCAGTAGCATGTGTTGTGTGATTGTATTGTATTTTGACAGATAGTTATTTTTTTAGACAAATTGTGTCCGTTTGGTCTAAATAGATTAGAGCTTAGGTCTAATGGCTTATAAGATTTGAAAATAGACTTATGGCCTAACTACCCATTAATTAAGGGTTCATGAGCATGTTTTACGAGGCAACTAAGTGTCCATTTGGTAATTAGACTTTTTCTATAATTTGTTTTTTTTAGCTTTTTAGTAAATGAAAAAAATGAGTATTTGGAATACTTTTTTAGGGTTGTTTTGGTAATAGGTTAAGATAGTTAAAAAATTAAAAAATCACTACAAAAAAAGTTAACTATTTTTTTTATTAATCTTTTCACCAAAAAATTAAAATTAAAATTAAAAATCAACTAAAATAGTCATTTGCATAAATAATTGTGAGAGAAAAAGTGATTTAGTGAATGTTCCTCTTTGGAATGTGGCTGTGATTATTAGGGATATCAGATTCATGGCCTCCCATTGGCAATTCTTTTCTTTGAACCCTAGGCCTTCAAATATGGTTGTGCATCAGGTGGCAAAATCCGCTCTTAGAGCACCTCCAATGCACTAGGCATATAATACTTGTTAGTTAAAATGCCTAGTGTGATTCACTTTTTTCAATTCCAATGCACTAGGCATATGATTAGACATTTTGGCTCGACTCATATTCACTAGCTACATGTAGCTAGCCTTCAATAATAGGTAAAATGTATTCAATCATTAGGATCATTTCCCTCCATCTTTGTTGTTGACGTGGCATTCTATAAAATTAATAGTATTTGGATAAATAGTTAAAATAAAGAGTATAGTTGGAGTAAAAACATAAAACAGTTGATAGGCAAACTAAAATATATACTTTATAGTAATATTTAAATAGGTAAAATGCCTACTACCGTTGGAGATGCTCTTAGTGGATGTTTAGGACTCAACTGGGTCTCTCCTCTTCCTTTTCCCTTGGTAGAGCTTATTACCTAGGACTATTCCTTTACTCCTGTGTCCAAAAAAAAAAAAAAAAGAGTTGATTGATTAGTGTGTATAATGTGAAAAAATAATTGATTAGTGTGTATAATATGATATTTTGACCTTTTAATTTTTGGATAAATTACAAATACACTCTTTGAGATTTGCTTAAAATATAAATTGTTTATTTATGATTTTAGAAATTACATTTCATCTCTTAAAATTTCTAATTTCATAACAAATGACTCTTTTATTAATAAATTATCAATTTAATTAATAAGTTTTAATGATTTTAGAAATTTATTTTAATTAATAATTTATGTAATTTTATTATTGTATAAGATACAGTTAGGAATTTTCTATTTTTTTATTAATTCTATTAATTAAAAATTTTCTACAAGTTCATGTAATTTTTCAAAGGTATATTTCTAATTTACTCTTATTTTATTTTATTTTATTTTATGAATTTTTGATTATTTTAGTCAAAAAATTAATTGTGAAACTGGGCACAAAGTATAATTTATCCATTATTTATCCATTAATTGTGAAAAAATTATTACAAACATTTGAGGTTAAAGGGAGAGAAAATTATTTTAAGGATCAAAGTGTAATTTACCCAAAAAAATCTCAAAACCTAAAAGCTTGTGACATAAGTGATGACGCAGCTTGTGACATAAGCGATGTTTATTATTCGCCTTGATGTTAGACAAATTTAAATGGAAAAGTATATGGACTGTGGAGTTGGAAAAAAAAAAAACAAATTAATACTATATGCATCAATTAAAATATTAATTAGTGTATAAATTGATGATATAATATAATTTAAAATTTTTTTGGTATTTATAATTTGTATAATAAATGGAGTCAATAATAATACCATAATATAAATTGGTATATTAGTTAGTATATTAATTAGTGTATATAATACTATCGAAAAAAAAATCCAAAAAAATATCACAGAATATTAAAGGAAAAATTGGTCTAAGGTCCCTCCTCTAGTTTTGATAGGAAGAGAGGTCCAAAATAATATGTTTTGATGGCTAAGGTCCCTGAAATTTATTTTAGGTTATAAAGTACCTAAATTACCCTTCCTTTATAACATAAATTTGTTTGAATATTATATTGTTGACTTAACTGATAGATTTTGGAAACCGAATTTGCAGTGGAGATTTCGTCGGAGTTTTCGTCGGAGATTTCAGTGGAGTTGACGAGAAAGATTGATACGATCATGTAGATTTCATTGGAGATTTCGTCGGAGATTTTCAGTGGTGTTGCAGTGTGTTGATCGCGTAGATTTTCAATGGAGTTAAATCAGGTTTGTTTTTTATTGAGATACCACATGCATTTTGATTTTTGTTTTGAATTTTTGTTTAGAGAGAGGCCAGTTTGATAGAGTTGATTTTTATTTTTGAAATTAATTTTTGATTCTTTGTTTTTTAATCAATTTCAAAGAGTGTTGACAGTGTGTTGATTGCGTATGTTTTTGAGTGGAGTTGAATCAGGTTTGTTTTCCTTTTAGATTCCACATGGATTTTGATTTTTGTTTTGAATTTTTGTTTAGAGAGAGGCAAGCTTGATAGAGTTGATTTTCATTTTTTGCACTTTTGTTTGTGTAGTCAGAGAAAATTATAAATGCATATGGACATATTATTAGAAGTTTCTAATGCAGATAGAATGTGAGAAAGTGAATGTAAGTTCATAAATTTCTCTGGACTTGTATTTGTAGTTCAGAGAAAATTGTAAGTTTGTTACTCACTTTCAGTTTGTAATATTGTAGAATGATGCATAGAAAATTGTTAGGTTGTAGTGAGGTGAAAATCACAGAGAAGCCTATAATTTCATAAGAGATATTCTGTGTGATTTTTTTCTATGATTGTGTTTAATAGTTAGCAGTAAATTTTTCTGTGATTCATTGAGTTTCTGTGATTTTGGGTTCGTTTGGTTTGAATCTCTGAAAAATTTTTGAGAAAATTTCTCTACAAATGAGTTTTCAGAAAAACTCAAACCAAACATGTTTCTCAAAAAAATTTCCCAAAACTTCTAAACCAAACATGTTTTCCAAATAAATCTCTCTCACACACATATCAAATCAATCACTTTTTCCAAAACTCTCTCTCAAAATCATTTTTCAAAACATCTTTTGAAAAAAATCAAACCAAACATGTTTTCGTACTTTTTATCTCTAAAACACATCTCCCAAACACAAACCAAACATACCCTTTGTTTTTTATCATCTTGAAGGTGAATATCAGTTTGTAGATGTCTATGGACTTTTATTTTAAGTTCGGAGAAAATTATAATTTTTAGAAATTTCTCTGGACTTTTATGTTGTTCTTGTGAAGTGTTTCTATGTTAAACAAATTATTTTTCTTGTTTTTTGTTTCAGTTTCAATGGACAGTGCAGTGTTGTTGCTGTGCAAATATGGGAATGATACTATTGTCATTAATGTTTCATGCGAATTGAATTTTGAGGAATTGGTTGGCATTTTGTGTAAAACATAGGAGAATTTAAAACCTGAGGCTATGTGTATTTCATATTCTATTTTGGGCCATCCGAATTGTATGGTTCAAAATAATATTGATTTTCTGAATATGTTGAGGGTTGTTTGTGCACGCGGTGTTGATATAGTTGATGTTTCAGTTACTAGATGTAGTACTTCTGATGAAGAGGATGAAGTGGGGTCTAATTGGGTAGATGTTGTGAATGGTGAGTGTGATAGGCTGGTGGATATTGAAAGGAATTCACTCTCTAAGTTTTGTTCTCACCAAGAAAAGGTGTTGTTGTCGGCTCGTTGGTGGAATAATATTACGAGTGTTGGACAAAAGTTTGAGGGTGGTGTGGTTGAGTTCCGTACTTTTTTATGCAAGTATGCTATTGAGGTTGGTTTTCAGTTTACGTATGTTAAAAATGACAAGCTGAGGGTTACGGCAGAATATGCACATAAGGAGTCAAGGGGATGTATGTGGAGTGTACATGCTTCTGTTGAAAAAACAAATGGATTCTTCTACATAAGGACTTTGAACAATGAACATATGTGTGGTGTGGTGGTTCGTACGAGTAAACATTCAAGGATGACTTCCAGCTTAGTTTCTGGGCTGATACTTGAAGAGGTAAGTGCAAAACCTTTAACTCGTCCAGTGGATGTTGTGAAAGAAATGAAAGAAAAATATGGGGTCTCAATCAGTTATAACTATGGTTGGTTGGGTGTTGAAAAAGAAAAATGTAGTACATATGGGGATTCTTGTTTGTCATTTGATCAATTATGGTGGTATTTTGATGAGGCTTTGAAGAACAATCCAAGTAGTCGTTTTGAGTTAAATTTTGAAGATAACAAGCGTTTCAAAAGAGTGTTTGTGGCTTTTCATGCATGCATTGCTGGTTTCAAATATTGTCGGTCATTGGTTTTTCTTGATGGAACATTTTTGAAAGGACGATGCAAAGGAGTTATGCTTGCTGCAACGGAGAAAGATGGGAATGAAGGTAATTGTAAATATATAGAATTTTATCTAACTATGTGAATTTTCTATACATGTAGGAATTGAGTGAATGTGATTTTTCTCTGACAGTTGAATTTTCTGTGGTTTTGGCCACTGTGTAGATTTTCACTGGATTTGATTTTGTCACTAAGTTAATTTTCTGTGTGTTTTGGTCACTAAGTCAATTTTCTCTGGATGTTGCCAATGTGTGAATTTTCTCTGGAGTTGGGTACGAAGTGAATTTTCTCTGGAAGTTTGCAGTGTCAAATTTCTCTGGTTGTTTAATGTTCTAATTTTCTCTGCATGTGTATATCTGATATGCTTGTGCCTATTTGTTTTGTAGGTTTTTTCCCTGTAGCTTTTGCTGTTGTTGATGTTGAGAATAAAGACAATTGGTGTTGGTTTCTTGAACATTTATGTGGAGTATTAGGATCAGAAAGAGTGATAAGTTTCATATCAGATCGACATTGTGGTATTGTGGAGGGAATTGCTAGGTTTTTCCCTAACTGCTTTCATGGATTTTATCTTGAACATCTAAAGAGAAATCTGAAGGATAAGTTGTCATGTGGAAACACAAATTTGGTTAAGGAGACGATTGTGTCCAAGTTTTCAGAATGTGCATATGCGCCAACAAAGGCATCATTTCATTTCAAGTTAAATGAATTAAAAAGTGAGGGAGGAGACATTGTGATTGCTTTCTTGAGAAGTTTGCCATATGAAAATTGGAGTGATGCATATTTTGCGGGGAAACGTTATGGTGAGATGTATTCAAATATTGCTGAGTCATTCAATTCATGGATATAAGAAGCTCGACACTTGCCAATAACAAATTTGGTGGACATGATACGGTTACAAATTATGAATATGAGATCTGATAGGAGGCTGCTCTCTAGTAAATGGAATAAAGTTCTGTGTCCTCGTATGGATAGTGTATTGGAGAAATATTTTTTGGATGGGAGGACATGGAATGTGAATTTGTCATCTGATAATATCTTTGAAGTACATTGTTTTCCTTCGGTTATGGTTGATCTTGGGTTGAGAATTTGTTCGTGTCGAAAATGGGAAATAAATGGGTATCCATGTCAACATGCTGTTGCTACAATTTTTAGGAGTGAAAGGAATTTGAATTCATTTGTTGAACTATTTTTTTATGCTGATATGTATCATCAGGTGTACTCGTTTTCGATTGGCCCAGTTCCAACTGTTGAAAAACCTCTGTGTAGCATTGAAGATGCTATGATTTTACCTCCATTGAGCAAGAGACCAGCTGGTAGGCCGAAGAAGAACATAATTGCTTCTACTGGAGAGTTTAAAAGGGTGATTAAGTGTAGTCGGTGTGAGAGTATTGGTCACCATAATAAGAGGACATGCAAGGAACCTTTGTTAAATAGTTGAGGATAGTACATTTTATTGATTGAATAACACATTTGATGATTAGTTTGTGTGTTTTGTTTTGTGAAATGTATTTTTTAGACAGCGTATATAATAATATCAATCAAATTCTTTTAGAGAAATTTTTGCAATATCAGTTAAAGTGTGCATTGTGTTTGTTGATATATACTATAGGCAGTGGGTTTGTAATACCTGTGAAATTCACCCAGAGAAATTTTTTATGGAAAAGAAAATTAAGCTCTTTTGAAATTTTTCTGAGTTTAGAATTTTTCTGGACCAGGGAAGAATTTATTTAGAATGACTTCAACTCAGAAATTTTTATCAAAGCCAGAGAAATTTTCCTCACCAACCCAGAGAAATTAACAACTCAGAGATTCCATTTTGTGTCACCATTCGAATCCATCAATTTCATCTGGAAAAATTTTCCACTATCAGAGAAAATTATTTGGGCATTGTGTTTTGAAATTTCAAATTCATGCAGTGAAATTTTCCGGTAGCAGATAAAATTACTGTGCGCTTTGTGTTTTGTTGAGTTTGATGATTGTTTTGTGCCAAGAGAAAGCATTACAGATTACATGATCATATAGGCATCCCCTTGGGACGATACAAGTTAAATTTCTTTGTGAATTTCTGGTAATATCATACCAGAGAAATTTCTGCAGACAATTTTCTCTATGTGGATTGTGTTGACAATCACAATAAAAATATATATATATATATTTAACCATCGACAGGTGTGAAATTTACATTAGTCGAAATTTTTAAAAAAAATGAAATTTACATTAGTCAAGAAAGGATGTATATGGATAAGTCAAGCATCATTATTCCTTCAATGTGTCAACAAAAAACTGAGTGGTTAATACTGTATGGATATATACATATATGTGAGACAATTTTCTCTGTCTGGCTATGTACATTGTCTTCCTTTCACTAGTTTCACTATTACATTTTTGGTTCTTCTGGAGGTATTTCAATTGGTTCAGTCCATGATCGGCCAACTTCGGTCACAAATCTCTCTATGAGTTATGTCCTCATCAACCTGATCTCTTGTGTGGACAATTTGGAGCTGATAAGTTCATGCTTGCTATATTGTTTCATTATATAGCAGACAAAGAGGCCACAATCCAGACTGCATACAAATTATAGGTATGTTAGTTTTCAGAAACATGCAAATCAGAGTATCCTATTTATAGATGTATGAAACTTACGAATCACTTTCTAGTTGTGGAGCATTGTTGACATACTCAAAGTCGTAACTTATGTTTTGTGAGTTTATCAATTTGAAAGACGGTTGTGATTGAGCGTCTCTTTCAAGGGAAGCTTTCAAAAATTCTCGACATATTCTTGCTGCAAAAAAATAATTTTTAAATAACAGAAAAATTTACAGACAAATCAATGGGATTGTATGAAAATTATCATGACATAAAGATTATGATGGATCAGAGAAATTTGCACTCGTTACCAATTGTTTTGCATCTTTGACATATTTATCTTCTGCATCATCCCTCCTTGGCCTTAGTGAGTTGTAGAACCTCCATAAACTGTCTTGTTTGTCGAGGACAAACAAGGTCCAGTGATTTCCAGCTTTGGACTTCTCATTACCTCCAGTATTTATTGGGAAATAGAGGAACCTGCAGTTCCTCCATGCTGTTTCAATATGCTTGTCAAATAAGGACACTCGAAAAGATTGATTTTCTGTCATCTTGATGAAATTCTGTGTTCAGAGAAAATCCAAAAATGGTTTTGTTCAGAGAAAATCCAAGAAGTATCTTAAGAAGAGAAAGTAGTAAGTAAATTCCAGAAAAAATCAAATAAAATAGTAGTAACATACTAAGCTCATGGATGTGAAAAAAAAATGAGGTTGGTTGTTGTCTTTCTCTCATTTGGTCAGCCAAAAGTATCTCTCCATAGCCATCAATGACCTGAAAAATATGATTTGTAATTGTAATATTGGTTTATAAAGGCTAATGGAAAATTGCTGAGAAATTTTGATGAAAGGGAAAGACTTACATTGTTGGCAATTTCTTTTTGCTTTATTAAGTTTCCAATGTCTTCGAAGGTAATGAGGTTCAACTCACTTGTCCAAATTAAAGCGCTACAAGATGAGAAAGAAGGGATTTAATTTTTGTTAATGCAATATAAGTTTGTAATTTGTTGTTTGTTATCTTCTATTTTGTTTGTTGTACTTACTCAAGTCCAGACACATTTGATATGTGCTGCAACATATCTTTTACGTGATCTTTTATCAATCTTGAAATCAGAAGAGTTTGTGGAAAGACCCAAGATTTTCTGATGTTTACAGGTTGAGGCAAGATGTACGCATCAGCATCAAGCACTTCTTTGTCCTTCGTGCTTTGCTCAGCTTGCTTTGCAGTTTGTTTTGAAGCTCTAGTCACTTTCGCAACTTTGGGATATTGAAATTCTGGATCATGCTGCTTTTCCTTCCTTTCTTTTGCCTTTAAATTTTTTATCGTTGACGTTGGATCTTTTTTGACTGTAGACAGTGAAAATATTAGTAAAAGTGAAATTTCTCTGAAGTAACAGATGATATTTCAATATGTAAATTTATGTGATTCAATGTTTTTCAGTTACCATAGACTTTCGTCTTTTGTTTCTGTTGTTCTTTGTGTGCCATTTCTTCTTGTTGGGTTGGTGGTTGTTGTTCAACTTGGATTCTAACTAGACACAGTGAAAATCAAACAAGCCCCAAAAATGGAATAAGAAAATAGATAGAGAAAATGAAATGAGCAGTAGAAATCAATAGAAATAAGCGGCAAAAACTAATGTGTTCAGAGAAATATAACTTCTAGAGAAAATTACCAATGACAGAATTATAATAAATAGAAATTTCTCTGAGTTATGCTGACACAAGGACATAACTTTTTGTGGCTCAAGTTTTTCACTGACCTTGTGGTTGAAGTTGTGTTGGTGTTCTGTATGGTTGTGTTGCTAGTTGGACTGACAGTTCCTGAACTTGTTCATGCAATTTAGCATTTTCTGTTTCAAGCTCCGAATTTGAATTCCTCAAATGTTGAATTGTTTTCATGTTCTCTTCTTTTTCAACCTCCAACATCCTTAGTTTCATTTGGATTGTGCTTTCTTTTTCTTGAAGTTCTAAGTTAAGTGATGTCAGGGTTCTTATTGAAATATCCTTTTCAGCAAGTAATTCCATCCAATTTCTGTCTTCTTCTTGTTTAGCTTGAGAAAGTGCCTTCAGTCTTTGACGTAGATAAGCAATTTGGGCATCCTTTGATTCCTCAAATTCTTGAAGCTGATGCATTGTTGAGCCTGAAATGCTATCACATTGTTGGTCGACCGGCTCATTACGTTCTTCTTCATCACTTTCCTTGTTTTCTTCTTACTATTCATCTTCTTCTTCATCTTCTTCTTCACTGTCTTCTTCTTTCTGTTCATTATGTTCTGTGTCTTCTGCCTCTATGTCTTCACTTTCTTCTCTGGCTTCTTCTTCTCCACTGCTTTCACTTTCTTCTCTGGCTTCTTCTTCTCCACTGTTTGCTTGGGCTTCTTGTCCATTGCTGGCTTCATATTCTTCTATGTTGCCTTCTGCTTCTTCATTGAACTTGACAATTGCTTGACCTTCAGATGAATCTTGTAATGCCTCCTTGAATTTGACAATTGCTTTTTTTGATTCTTTCTTTGTCTTTTTACCAAGACAGGACTCCTCTGATGGGTTTTTGACTAGCTGCTTGTTATCTATCTGTAATAGGATGCAAACTTCAGAGAAAATTGTATGGGCCAGAGAAAATTACAGACAAGGAGTTAATTTTATGAGGCAGAGAAAATTATGAAACAAGCAACATAATTTAGATATCAGAGAAAATCAATTAAGGCATGTAAGTTAATGTTTGACTATAATTGTGTCAGAGAAATTTGGATTCCAGAGAAAATTCATTAGAAAGGCAGAAATAAACAGTGTTTATCAAAGATGCAAGGCAAATAAGTTATGGGCCAGAGAAAATTACACACAAGGAGAAACAATGTTATGGGCCAGAGAAAATTATGAAACAGTCAACATAATTCATATATTAGAGAAAAGCAATCAGGGCATATAAGTTAATGTGTTACAATTGTGGTCAGAGAAATTTGTATTGCAGAGAAAATTGATGACAATGCAGAAATAAACCAGTTGGTACCAAAGAAGAAAACATAAATTGATAGTTGAGAGAAAATTGATCTTAATCAATCAATGCACAAGGAGGGAAACAAAGCAGTGGTTAGAGAAATTTTGAAATTTCATTGAGATTTCAGGAGCAATGGGAATCTAACCTGTCGAGGTGCAAGAGAGTAGACTGATGTCTTCTGCAGCTGTTTTGTCAAGGTTTGCAAGTTCCACTTCGCACATCTTGGGAAGTCAGTTGTGTTACTGTGTTCCGAGTCAATGATAGTTGCATGTTCACATAGCCAATACTGTGATGAAAATCAAAGTAAATAAAATTTTCTAAATGCACAAATTTGTAAGTATGATAACTGCAAATTTGAATGGATATTATACTTACCAGCAATGCAATGACACACCCCGTAACTTTTTCTGGAGTTTTGTGCAATGCCATGATAGAATCAATCAATGTTGATGTGATTGCTTCTGGCCAATCATACTATTTCATTGATTCAAGAGGTTCCACATACTATATAAAAACCCACCCTATTGAATTCCCACTTGTTGCAAAAAATAGGGTGAGACACAAGTACAATGTAGCAATGATTGCCACATCTTTGAAGTCTGTTGGTTGCTTGCCTTTCATGGCTTTGACCAAGGCGTTTTTAAGAACAAAACCAGTGAACCTTGTGTCCTTTTGGAATCTTCTCCTTAGGAATGCATATTTTGGCTTTTTAGAGTATCTTAATGACATGGGTCCTTGACCTCCTTCCAAACCAAAAATCAATGTCATGTCATTTGTTGTGAAGGTCAGGTTCTTCTTACCAACTGTGAATGATTTTGTTTTTTCATTGTAACATTTGATTATGGCAACTACATCATCATCGGATTTCCTAGTTTTCTTTGGGTCCATCCTTCTACTGGTTAGAGCTTGGATCAAATACCAGAAAGGGGTCTTTTTGAAGCTCTAGAAGTTGTTTTGAATTGAATTTAAGTGTTTGAAAAAAGGAGACAACAGATGAGAGGTTGGATCGGAATTGAATGGTGTAGTGAGCTCTCTTTCTATGGATTTTAACAGGTTTTTCCCCCTTGAGCTTGAGTGCTTTGAAGTTGGGGTACTCATCTGCATGCTAGTTGCTTCATCACCTTGTGTGATTTGGAGAGGAGTTTGTAGTGTTTTGCTGCTAGTTTTTGATCTTAGATCATAAGAAGACTGAGAGAGTTGTTCTGTCTTGGTTGGTGTTTCCAGTGTTTTGCTGCCGGTTTTTGATCTTAGCCCATAAGAAGACTGAGAGAGCTTCTGTTTTTTGCTTGGTGTTTCCGGTGTTTTGCTGCTTTTACGGTTTGCCATTTCTAGACAATGATTAAAACATAAAGATGTGAATATTAAAACCCAGAGAAAATTGGACATGCCATAGAAAATTGGACATGCCAGAGAAAATTGGACTTTAAAAATGAAATGTCAGAGAAAATCAACAAAGCATCATGAACATGGGAGAGAAATTTTCAATTTTTGTTAAAATTACATATAGAAGTTAACATACCAGAGAAAATAAAAGGCAGAGAAAAGTAAACATGGCAAACCAAAGAAATTTTCCATGCCACAATTAGCAATATAAAATAAACAAAGTAATGTAAACATGCCACTAAAAATTACACCAAATTGAAACCAAGAATTGAACAAAATAAACATACCAGAGAAAAATACACATTATTGAGGAAATTTCCATTCCAGAGAAAATTTCAATTCATGATATTAAAATGCCAGAGAAATTTACATACAGAACCAGATAAAATTAACCATGATAGAGACACACCAGAGAGAAAAGTGGTGTGTTGTGGTCAGAGAAAATTATAAATGCCAGAGAAACTTAGACAGAGGCAAGAGAGTAATAGACATTCCAGAGAAAAATAGACATTCCAATTAAAAATACATATTACAGAGAAATTTTCAGAGCAGGGAAATTTATAGACAAAATTACAGAAACATGTTCAAGAATAAGATAAAAACATAGAAAATTGCTTTTTTCAAAATAAAGATGCTAGAGAAAATTGAAAGAAGAAACATACATCAAGCAAAAATCAGAGAAATTCTAATGCCATAGAAATTTACAGATAAAATCACACAAACATGTTCAAGAATAAGTTCAAAACACACAGAAATAACTGTTTCCAAATTCAGGTAGCTTTTTATTACAAAATTGAAACCCTAATTTATGGAAGGTTAATATAAAATGCTATTAACTTTGTTTCCAGAAAAAATCTAGTTGTATTGCAGAAAAACTTACCAGAGTTAGGATGAAACTTGAATGACGAGCTGATATGGCCTGAGATGAAGATGCGAGGTGACGAAGATGGACTGAGATGACGATGAGCAGTGAAAACGGAGCTCTAACGAAGGTCAGAGAAATTTGTGAGGAATGAATGGGAATGATTTTTGCAGAA
Organism: Camellia lanceoleosa; assembly: GCA_025200525.1. NCBI lineage: Eukaryota > Viridiplantae > Streptophyta > Magnoliopsida > Ericales > Theaceae > Camellia > Camellia lanceoleosa. The sequence goes on along the minus strand of CM045763.1, from coordinate 102,069,411 downwards.
CAGAATGAAGCTCTAATGTCGATGGTGAAGATGATGTTGAAACCCTAATTCTGTTGTTCTGCTGTTCGTGAAGATGCTGAATGGTTGGAATAGAACTGAGACGTCGGAATGGTTTCGTTTCTGTGTTGATTTCGGCAAGGGTGTTTTGGTCCAGAAAAATAATTAAAAACGCGCGCCAAGTTGTCCAGGGACGTGATGCATCACTATTTTTTTGGATGTCTTTTATGCTCTAAATTAGTATTATTAGGGAGCTGAAAAAAAATTCCCCAATATTAAATTAATGATGTAGGATTAGAGTTATTATGAGATACCATCAGTGAATTTTTAACCTTCATTTCAAATTTTGGGTTCTTTCTTGCGTTTTTATATTGAGTTTCTAAAAGTTCACAATTTGCATTTCAAACAAAATAGTTAATTACACTAATATTAATGCCCCTATATTTTCATTATTTTGGTTTCTTCATTTTTTAAAAATATAAAAATTGACTATAAATTTATATCACAAGCTGCATATATATTTTTTTATTTTTATATCATTTATTTTTTATTTTAATTTTATCTACAAATATTTTATTTTTTAAGTGTGTAGATTAAGTGTATCTTAAAAATAAAAATAAAAATAAAAATAAAAAAATTGACTAAAATATGAAAAGTTCAGTAACAACAACGAAAAACTCAAAATTTACATTTGGAAATTCAAAATCAAACAAAAATACAATGGTATAAATGATAGGTGAAAATTTTAATTAATTTATTTTTAATTAAAAATGACATAATAAACAAGTTATAAATTAAATTCTAATTATAATGTATAGATGCAATTTTATCAAATAATTAATTGATTAAAATGTATAGCATAAATACATTCTGTTCCATTTAGCACAACATCTATTACACCCCTGAAGCGAGTATTTTATGCTTTACATACTATTTTAACATTACTGCACTAGATACTACACAATTGAAATTATTATTTCTTTTTAAAAAATAACATTCTCCTTTACTTTATAAAAAATAAAGATTTAATTTCATTTTATTCCCAAAATAACGTCATTTTGTCTATTTCAACATTTAACTATTAATTTTATTTATTTAGTTTCCAACATTTTTAATTCCAGATAATATGTTCTAATTGGAGATAAATGTCTAAGTCAACAATCGTCAAAATTTAAGGACTGGTTTGGGGTATCCTAAAAAAGTACACTTTTTGTCTTTTTAGACTAAAAAGGACCCAAAAAAAAAATATGGAGGTTTGGGTTAACTGTTTGACTTTTTATGAAAAAATGTGTATAAAAAAATTGTATAAAAAAAGTGTGTAAGACATGATTAGAGAGGAGTGGGCCCCAGCCGTACAACCAGCTGGGTGAATTTGAGTTGAAAATTATTGGCTAATTTTTGTGCAAAGCACTTGACGGTTTTGTTTGGCCCGTGGGGGTTATCACGGGTCCCATTTTAATAATCTGAACCGTTCAATGTGTGTAACTCGTTGAACACTATATACTTATAAAAAATCACGTTAATCGGATATCGATAGCTATCTGATCAGATTTATTTATTTTTCAATCATTAATTATAACACCATTCATTTGTTGTACATAACTGATTTGATCATATAGTTATCGATATCTGATCAATGTGATTTTTTGCAGACATATAGTACTCGACGATTTCTACACATTGAACGGTTCAGATTATCAAAACGGGACCCGTGATGACCCCCATGGGACGAACAACGGTGTGTGTAAAAATCACACCCAATCATTTCTTTTGGAGCCACTGTCGCACACAGCGGCTGCACACCCAATCAATTCGGTGTGTCCTTTTTTGGAAAAAAAATGATTTTTTGATTTTTTTTTTGTGAATAGTGATATCTTTTTGAATTTTAGAGTAACTTTTTGACTTTTTAGCTTATATAAGATAAGCCAAACCAACCCTTAATTTGACAAGTAAAAAGGTTATTTCAAAATTTGAATAATATAATCTATACAACCAGATAATAATTTTTTTTAATCACTAATTCAAAATAAATAATGAAGAAGATATGTGTGGGGTTGTAATATAATGTGAATAATAAGATGAGGTATTTGATTGTTCAAATTATATAATTAATTTTTTGTCCATTTAGGTTTCAACAATTACTAATTTGGACATATTATTTTTAATTGGTCTAAATATTTATAATTAATAGTTTAAGAATAAAATTTAAAAAATTAAGAATAATTTAGAAAATAAAAATGAAATCGAGACCTTGTAACGTAATTGATGACGATTACTGCCGATTATTTTCTCATCTGTACGGACTCAATAAGCCACTTTTCATAATAAATGAAATAATATTAATGGCGGCTTGTGGACTCACTTTTAAGTCAGATTTTGATAATTTAAATTATTTATATTTTTAAATAAATAATATTATATGTATTAATTGTGTATTAATTGATAATATGACATAATTTTAAAAAAAATTAATAATTATAATTTATATAATGAGTAAGATCAATAATAATATCATAACTAATGTTGGTACATTAGTTAGTATACTAATTGGTACATGTAGTACCACCATTTTAGAATTCATTGAGTACATCATTCTTTATAAAAAATTAAGTCGATCGGATAACGACAATAATGTGTTTGAATCAATTTTGTATAAAAAAATGGTGAGAAAATAAACGGTTCATACAAAATTGATTCAACACGTGTTTTCTATTATTCGATCAATTTGATTTTTTATAGAAATAATATACTTGACGAATTCTTAAATGTGAAAGGTTTAATTTATTAAAATGGAACCCAAAAATAGATCCACCAAGCCGAATTGAACGGTCCAATCCAATCACGGATTGGAAACAGTCCAATCCCAATTATTACTCAATTATTAATTGATTAAAGGTCATGTTTGTTTAGGCGGATTGGATTAGGTTGGATTAACATTCTCATGACTAATAATCCTAGAATTACGAATCCTTTGAAGTATATATCTTATCTCATATTTGGATTGAGTTAGGATTATAATGAGGGATCAATAAAATATTATCTAATCCAATGTTTGTTTAAAAGGATTGGTATAAATAGGACATGACAAGATATGGGGTATCCAATATATTGACCATAATACCTCTATTATAATTAATATAAAATTTTGCACTAAAATGTATTATAATTTTTAAAAAGCAAATTTTCATGTTGTTGCTCCCCATCCATTTCGATTCATTTGAACAAAATTTAACCCACTTTTTTTTTTAATAGAAAAAATAAATAATCATTCAACTATAAAATTTATATATACATAAGCAACCATTAAAAAAAATACACTGCTATTTTAATCATCTAACTATTCATTGCTCAAATTCAAAAAAGTATTTATTTGAACAAAATTTAACCCCACTTTTTTTTAATAAAAATAAAATAAAAAATCATTCAATTATAAAAGTTATATATACACAAGCAATCATTAAAAAATGTGCCCTGCTATTTTAATCATTCAACCATTCACTGCCCAAATTCAAAAAGGCATTCATTTAAACAAAATTTAACTCTCTCTTTTTTCGAACAAAAAAATATCAAAAATCATTCAACTATGAAGTTGTAGAAATATAAATCTACCATTCATTATTTCAAAATAAGCATTCTAAGCCTCCGTTTGGCAACACAGTTTGGTGCTAAAATAGCCACTACAGTCCAAAATTGGCTAATTTAGCCACTAAACGACAAACATGAATTCAGAGTGGTGACTTACCTACATTGTGGGGTGAAAGTACCAAACTACCCCTCATATTACTTGGCCCCACCACTACATCACGCAAATTAAGGATCAATTGTTACAAATAATGCCCCCACCACTACGTCACGTAAATTAAGAAGCAATTGTTGGAAATAATGTCTTTGATTTTAAGGTAAATTATAAATACACATTTTGATATTTGATTAAAATACGAATTATTTTTTATGATTTTGAAAATTATATACTACGCCTAAGATTTTTAATTTTATAACAAATCGTCCATTTTATTATTAAATTAAGTCAATTAATAATTTTTAATGATATTAAAAATATTTTTTAATTAATAATTTAAGTAATTTTATTATTGTATATGAGAGCAATTATGAATTTTATTTTTTTTGTTAATTCTTTTAAAAAAATTCTGAATTTTTTTTAGTTAATTCTTTTACAAATTTTTTTATTATTGTATATGAGAGCAATTATGAATTTCATCCAAACAAAAAAAAAATTTAAAACATAAAAATATTTTTAAAAAATGAAAAAAATAATTTGTTATGTATTTGGTTATGATTTGAGTGTAGAGTTGTGAAAGTAATATGGAGTTTCGAGTTACATGTCTGGTTATGAGTTTTAAAAATAATTTATTAATTGAGTTTTATTTTATGTGTTTGGTTACGATTTGAGTGTAGAGTTGTTTTTAAATTTAAAATATTAACATTTTAAATTATTTAAAATTTTTAAATATTTAAATTATTTAAATTTTTTTGTGAAAATAATTTTTTGAATATTTAAATTATTTAAATTTTTACGATTTAAATTTTTTGAATATTTATTTTAAATTTTTGCTTATTAAATTATTTACATTATTTAAATATTTAAAATAAAATTAAAAATTAAAATTAAATTATTTAAAATACACAGGACAATAAAATAAAACCTCACTTTTTATCATTTCACAGAAAATGAAAAAAAAATAAAAATAAATATAAAAAACACATGAAAAAACCATTTGCAAAAAAAAAATAATTAAAATACATAAATTATTTTTAAAAAAAATACGCCTCATTCAAAAATATTTAAAAATATTTAAAAAATTACAAAACGTAAATTCAAAAAAAAAAAGAACGACAAAAATACGCCTCATCCAAAAAGATTTTAAAAAAAAAAACAAACAGAAATTACCATTTGCCATGTAATTTACAAATAAATAAAACACATGAAAACCCATTTTTGAAATATAAAAACAAATTAATGTGTACAAATTAAAAAATGACAAAAACGTAAATTAAAAAAAAATAACGAGAAAAATACACCTCATTAAAAAATATTTTTTAAAAAAAACATAAAAACATAAATTACCATTCACGACGTAATTTAAAAATAAATAAAACACATGAAAACTCATTTTTGAAAAATAAAAAAAGTTATTGCATACCAATAAAAATAAAAAAGATAAAAAAAAATACGCCAAATCCAAACCCAAAATAAAAAAATAAATAAAAAATTTAAGTAAAATACGCAAAATCCAAACCCAAAATAAAAAAAAAAAATAAGCAAAATACGCCAAATCCAAACCCAAAATTAAAAAAAAAAAAAATTAAAGGAAAATACGCCAAATCCAAACCGGAAAAAAAAAAAAAAAAATTCAAACAATTTCGGTCCTGTACATGGCGCTGACGTAGAGGACCATTTGAGTGTGAGTTGCCATGAGAATCATGTGTCAAGGGCAGTTTGGTAATTTACCATAAAGACACCTTACCAAAAAGTCAAAAAGCCAAAAAGTCCTTCCCAAACCAGGCTTTTTAGCCCCAGGCTAAAATAGCCAAAAAAGTCAAAAATCCAAAAAGTCAAAAAGCAAACTCACTTCCCAAACGGAGGCTAAGTAGCATATTGCAACATAAAGTAGCAAAATATGAGTAGTTCAACAAAAAAAAAAAAAGTAGAAAAAAGTCAAGTCTTTATTACATGCATTAGAGTAATCAAAAAAACTAAATACGTAGAAAGACATAAAAGAGTCACGAATCTATCGTGAAGCACTCCTTCGTAGCAACCTCATCACCCACCTTAGTTTGTCATCTTGTATCAAGCTGAAGAACATGTCGAGCTTTTGAACACTTTGTGATATGATCATACAAGCATCTAGCCTTTCATCAAAAGTAATTGGCAACTCAATGAGTTCATCATTCAAACTTGCCCATTTAGATGCGAGATCGTGTTCATAACCCATCCTTCGACCAATGAAATCTAGCTTTTCATTGGTGGCAGAAAAATACCTCACCCAACTTGTTAGCAATCATGGACAACCCTTCCATTACATCATCATTACCTCTAGGCCTCTTCTTATTGTCATTCCTTTTTGTAGAACTTTTATGTGGTCGTTGACTTGATGAACTGGAGCAGTTTATTCCCTCACCGACATGACTAACCCATATGTAGGAATGGCAACGGGGCGGGGCGGGGCCGGGGACCACCCTCCCCGTCCCCGATCCCCGAAGATTACAAAATCCCCGCCCCCGCCCCCGATCCCCGGCGGGGGAGCCCATCACCCTCCCGGCCCCGTCCCCTAACGGGGATCGGGTTTCCCCGACCCCGAAATATCCCCGGGATTTTTTTTTTTTTTTTTTTCGAATTTTGTTCAACAAACCAACCAAATCAACAAATCAACAAACCAATACAGATCAATATATATCACAAATCAACAAACCAGATCTGAGTACAGATCAATTTTGTGAACAATACAAATCAATTTTGAACAATACAGATAATTAAACAAATTTAAAAAATTATTTTAAACAACACAGATCTGAGTACAGATCAACAACAACAACATCAGATCAGAGAGAGAGAGAGAGAGAGAGAGGACAGATCTAACAGATCGACGGTGTTGGCGAGATCGACGGTGACGGTGACTGTGGCGGTGGGTTCGGTAGTGGTGAGAGACGGACCTTCGGGGAAAACGAGAGAGTTGAGAGAGAGTGACGGACCAGCGGTGGTGGTGGTGATGTCCCCGTGACTGTGAGAGAGCTGAGAGAGAGAGAGAGAAGAACGAGAGAGTTGAGAGAGAGTAAGAGGTGAGAACGAGAGAGTGAAGACAGACAGTGAGAGAGTTGAGAGAGAAGATACGAGTGAGAGAGTTGAAAGTAGAGCCTTAAGAGAGAGAAGACAAGATTATATCTTTATATAATAAATAAATATATATTAATATTATATTATATCTTTATATTATATTAAAACAACACGGCCTAAACATATAAATATATATACACGGGGGATGTTCGGGGATTTTGGACCGGGGTCGGGCCGGGGTCGGGGTCGGAAAGTTTATCACCGTCCCCGGCCCGAAAATTAACGGGGATTTAATTTTTAATACCATTCTCGGCCCTGTGGGGATTATTTTCGGGGAAAACCTGCTCTCATCGGGGACGGGGGGTCGGGTCCCCGTCGGGCCGGGTTTAAATTGTCATCCCTACCCATATGTTCAAGAAATGTGCCATCATCTGCAAGACTGTTGAACAACAATTCTTCCTCAGCATTTATAGCATCAACTGCATCAGCAGGCCCTTCAACAAACTCCCCCGTAGCTCGATCCTTACCAAATATGTGGATCCATGAGTCGAAATACGGAAAACTTTTGTTTCGTAGGTTTTTCGCATCGCTCTCCCTCTACAATAACCAATTTCAATTAATATCTCCAACTTAAGATTAAATAAAACTTAGTAATTCCATCAAGCGACGTTAATTATTTATTAATTACCAGTTGGAATTCTTAAGCCATTGGGTCGATTAATCCCATCCCTCAAAACCTTAGAGTCTGCAGCTGACCCTTTCCACCCTGGCAACACATATATGAAGTTCATATCCTAGGAGCAAACTCTTAGAACATTGGTGGCAATCTCCCCCTTCCGTGTTCTATACTGTGCTTGGTAAACCATTGGTACGCGAACTTTAATATAGGTTCCATCAAGTACTCCAAGACAATTCTAATACATAGAAGACATTGTAATAAGTATGAGTTGTAAAAAAAAAAAAAAAAAAAATGTGTAATGTATTTTATTAAATATTTTACAAACTACATTAACCTGGAAGCAATTCCATCTTGGATCAGTGCATGCTTGTGTTATAGGATTTGGTGTCCTAAGTAAGTGGCATTGACGGCGCAACACAGCTTTTAGGACATCACTGAAATGTCGACTTACAGTCTCTCCGGACCTAAAGAAATTGAACTTAAGTTTTCGTATTTCCAAGTCATATGCCAAGACGTAGAGGAACAAGGCCACCTGCTCTTCTAAGGTAACTTGTTTTGAATGCCCCAACCCACCTATTGTACGAACCATATGACATAATGTCATAAAACAACTCCTATCCATACGAAGTTGTTCAATGCATGTAATGTCGCTTTCTCTCACTAGCTGATTAATGTGGTCCATTTGTTCTTGCAATCGATTGGGCCCTCGAATAACGGTGCGAGGATACTTATGAATGTACCTTTTCAAGACAATTTCAATGGCAATATACGCTACAATGCATAAGGTGTACAATTCTTGTATTACAACTTGCAACACTACATAAAGCTCAAGCTCCTCATTACTCTCATCTCCAAAACCATCGAAATTGTAATCCATCTATGCAAATAGTGATGCACATCAATATATTAGAGTACAAAAAAACTTCATAATTCCAAAAAAATTAACAAAACAAAAAAATATCCATATACATTTCCCACATGCTTCCTAATCTTCTTACAAGTCAAGGCCAAGGAGTCATATCACATGCACAATTGTAATTTGGAAACCACATATTATGCATACTCACAAAAGGAAGAAGAGTGAACCATAATCAATTTTACTTTGTGTTTATGCAAGGTAAAGTGATGGTAGGTAAAGTGATGGCATGACATGGCATCATTGTTTTAAAGTGCTCAAGCATAATGCCAGTTCCATCATATCATGGGACCAATCAATTCATAACATGGACGGTGTTTTTGTCATTTGTTGTTGGTCTGCATCCAACAGGGCCAAAAAGAAATCAGAGATACATGACCATAAATTTTTTAGAGATTAGTGTTCATTTTTGGATCCAAAATAATAATAAAACAAAATATATAAAACAAAATAAAAACAAAACAAAACAAAGAGTGTAACACATGAGAAAGTTTTAAAATCCCACTTAATCCCACTTTGTTACCATCGTCACCTGCAATAACAGCAGTTGGCAGCAAGAGAATCACTCCTTCAATTTAAATCACAGGCATGCATTTCTTGGTGCACCATCATTAGCTTCGGGTTCCACCCCTTAATTGAAATGAGTACCTTTCAATTGTTGTGAATTTAAAATTTTAAGCGCACACCAAATCATATCTCATATTGAATTTTGTCATTGAATTCCATACATATAGAAACACTATTTTGAATTATAAACCCCATAATTTTTTTTGTACCACTTGTTGAGAAAATAAATTAACTTAAAACTTTGATACTTCTTGCTGAGAAATATTTTCATGTGTGTGAAGAAAGTATATCCAAAATAAATATGCACACATGCACAAAAAGGGTTACAAAGTATTTAGTATTGATGAGTTAGTCCAGACTTTGGCTAATCCTTTAATTTATATCCTCTTCTCTTTCTGGGATTGAATAATTCATCATATGTGTAATATTATATCCGGATGGATTGTTAATCCGTACTCAATTTTTTAACCAAATATCGGATTAATAATTTTATTGGACTATTAATCCAATCCCAAGCACATGTCCGCTTAAACAAACATGGTCAAAATGTATAGCATAATATAGTGGCTTGATACATTCTGTACCATTTAGCAGAACATCTATTGCACACCCGAAGTGAGTACTTTATGCTATACATGTTATTTTAACATTACTGCACCAAATACTACACAATTGAAATTACTATTTCTTAAAAATAAAAAAATATATAAAAAAAAATTCTCCTTTACTTTATAAAAAATAATGAGTTAATTTCATTTTTATCCCCCAAAGTAATCATTTTGTCTATTTCATCATTTAACTATTAATTTTATTTATTTAGTCTTTTACATTTTTAATTCAAGATAATATGTTCTAATTGGAAATGAATGTTTAAGTCAACAATCGTTAAATTTTAATTTGACAAGTAAAGAAGTTATTTCAAAATTTGAATAATAATTTTTTTTAATCACTAATTCAAAACAAAGAATGACAAAGATCTGTATGTGGTTGTAATATAATGTGAATAATAAGATGGCGTATTTGATTGTATGATTTAGATTTTTCAAATTATATAATTAATTTTTTTTTGTCCATTTAGGTTTCAACAATTACTAATTTGGACAAATTATTTTTAATTGGACTAAATATATACAATTAATAGTTTAAGAATAAAATTTAAAAAATTAGGAATAATTTCGAAAATAAAAATGAAATCGAGACCTTGTGACGTAATCGATGACGATTACTCGGAGAAGAGCCTAAGCGATGACGATTATTTTCTCCTTGTACCTCAATAAGCCACTTTTCATTATAAATGAGATAATATTAATGGCTGTACCATCAGACAAAGAGTATTGCTAGGCCTGTGGACTTACATTTAGAATTTGTCGTGACGTAATCGATGAGGATTACTCGGAGAAGACCCTAAGCGATGACGATTATTTTCTCCTTGTACAGATTTCACTTCTTAGGTTGTTTAGGGTGTCTTAAATAAGTATATTTTTTATTTTTTTAGATTAAAAAATTGAGATTGAAATATAGATGTTTGGGTTAATTTTAAATTTTTTATGAAAAAATGTGTAACAAAAAATTATAAAAATTAATTTGTAAAAAAAAATTCGAATTAAGAGTTGTGCAGTCATAATTGTTGACTTTTGATGAATAGTGTTAATTTTTTAACTTTTTGAGTAACTTTTTATGTTTTTATTTTTTAAAAAAGATCCCAAACTTACCCTAAATGAGATAATATTAATGGCTGTACCATCAGACAAAAGAGTAGTGCTAGGCCCTGTGGACTTACTTTTAGATTTTGTCGAGGACGTCGTTCTTTACAAAAAAAAAAAAAAAAAAGTCGGTGGAATAACAACAATTATATATTTGGATCAATTTTATATAAAAAAATGTAGATAATAAGAAAATAAATGATTCATATAAAATTGATTTAACACGTGTTTTCTGTTATTCGATCGATTTGATTTTTTATAGGAATAATATAGTCGACAAATTTCAAAATATGAACGGTTTAATTTATTAAAATGGAATTCAAAAATGCACTACAAAAAAGTAAGGTTTTAGAAACTAAAATTTAGAAATAAAATTATTTTTTAGGGACGAAATATTTTTGCTGCGAAAAATGCTATTATTATATTTTTAGCAACAAAAATTAGACATTAATGATGAATTATTATCCTTTTGAGACCAAATTTTTTGTCTAAAAAAATAAACTATTTTGAGACCAAATTATTTTGTCCCTAAAAGTTTATTTATTAGTGACATTTTTTAAATTTTGTCGCTAAAAGTCTTGTTTTGGATTTTTCGGGACGACATTTTACCGACTATTTTCATGAAGACAAAAATTAGTCCTTAAATATTTTTTGCAACAAAATTTTTACTTTTAAAAACCAAAATATTTAATATCTAAAATTTTTATTTATTATAGTGATGAGTCCACTACACTGGATTGAACGGTCCAATCTAATTACAGATTGGAAACAGTCCAATCCCCATAGTAATTACCAATTGAAACAAAAATTTTCCCAAACTGGTGAATTAGCTCAAACTACCCAAAAAATAAATTTGAAACTTTCTGTCTTTAAATCTTTTTGCTCCTCTGTTTGAAGACATTCAAAAATTTTAATTATTTAATTATTTTAAGTATTTTGAGACAGAAAAATAAAAATAATTAATAACAGCGAATCTTTAACTACTTAATAATAATATTATAGGCATCATTACTTTTAATAGTCAAATCTGAAAATAAAACCACTAATTTAAACCCTATAACTAGCATATGCGTACACTATAAATAAGGTATTTAGCCAAGCTATCTTGGTTTATCAATAAAAGAACCAAAGGTTGAGAGGTGAACTAAAGCTAACATTCCTCAGGCGCATCCCATCTTGTCAGCAATGGCAGAGGCAATCACTACAACAAAGAGGTGTATTTTTGCTTCTTTTGTAGCACTTGAATTCTCTTTCACTCACTCTCATTCTAGCTTCAACTTTCACACCCACCAACCGTTTGTGTTATATTCTCTGTGTAGGTATGCAGTTGTAACAGGATCAAATAAAGGAATAGGGTTTGAGATATGTAGGCAATTAGCTTCTAAGGGAATCATAGTGGTGTTGACTGCTAGAGATGAGAAGAAGGGTTTTGAAGCCCTTGAGAAACTCAAAAGTGATGGCCTCTCTGATCATGTGGTGTTCTGTCAACTTGATGTTGTGGACCCATCTAGTGTTGCTTCCCTTGCTGATTTTATCAAGTCCAAATTTGGAAGGCTTGATATCTTGGTATGATTCGCAGCCCAATTCTCAAATTTTCTATTTTTGTTCATTTAATTTATAATTATCATTAGTTTTTGTGCAGTCTCCGTCAACAGCGATAAGCTTGCCTCAATTGTAAATTTTATAATTAGAATTCCCATTCTGATAAACTTTGGCAATACATATTTGGTTGTCTTTATAGAATGGAAGCAATATGATTATGTTATTCAACAAGAAAGTTAGTTGTGTTTATGGAATGAACTGTGCATTTACTTATTAGTGAGAGCCATATATATATATAAAACGAGGTAAGGCCTTCAATCGAAATTTCTAGAAAGATCAATTACTTGTTTCCTTGAATGTTTTAGTGATTTTTAGTGAAGTAAATAATGAAAAAGCTCGAATTCTTGTAGGTGAACAATGCTGGGATTCGTGGAGCCGAGATAGATCGGGATTCTTTGCAGTCATCAGAGTGTAGTATGGTGAGTCTTTATACATGATTCATTTCATTTTCCCTCAAGTAAATTCAAATTGGTGTGATTGCATTGATGCATACATCTAATGGCCACTGATATGCTATTTTTCTTTCTTTTGTTTCACTAAAAGTTGCATGATTTTTTCATAAAAAGTTATGATCTATACCTAACCTTTAAATTTTCCTGCAGATCACTATTAATATTGAATGATTCCACATAGAAAAGCAAGCGAGCAAAAGTGCACTTTTTATTAATATATATATATATATATATTTGGACAAGGTTTTCCTACAATCCGTGTTAGAGAAACCTTTTGTTGCCTCATGTGTGAGAACCTCTAAGATGATTCATGTGCATAATTTACGTGATCAAAAGATCCCAAAAGTCATCTCACTCCTTTTCAATAATTCTTTCATGTTGTTTTAAAAAAATCAGTCATTATATTTCAGGAGAAAGAAAAAAGTGGTTGAAGAGAGTGGAGAGTGCACAGAGTTCAGTTTATAAACTCGGTCAAAATTACCTCAATTGGCTTCTAATTTCATGCTTTGGTAGTTAAACCTAAAAATTAAAACAGGGTTGGAATTATGCTTTTTAGGTGATAGGTAATAGAAACCACAAGGATTATAACTGAATGATCTCATTAATGCAGGAAGAAGTTATAAGCTCATGGAAAAAAGTAATGACTCAAAGCTACGAGTTGGGTAACGAATGCTTGCAAACAAACTACTATGGCACAAAAAGGATGATTGAAGCACTCATTCCCCTCCTCCAGCTCTCTGATTCACCAAGGATTGTAAATGTCTCTGCTGGCGCGGGGAAGCTAGAGGTATAGAAGAAACCATAACCTCTTTCATAAGTACAAAATTTGCACTCTAATTAAAACAACTTACACAGACAGCCCACTAGCTTTCAATTTTGGATTAAAATTCAGTTGTTGAACTGAAGGCAAAAGTTTTAACTATCTCTTACCAAAAGTAATTATCAATGTTGCATTGTTGTTAGGTTGGGGCAGTTTTGTCTAGTCAAGACGCATGGGTGACACAACCCAATAATTAGTGGTGTTAGCTGAACCCCCTAAGAAAATATTTTTTTAAAACCATATATATATTTCTTTGAAAGTTATAATACAATTGTAAAAATCATATTGAACTCCTATATTTTAAAATTGTGTTCCTTATAGTTTGTTGTTAAGAATGTTCAATTTAGTAGCAAGAGAAATCCCCCAAATGATGATTTAACTTCCCACACTTTGGTTATGGGATATGCAAAAAATTGAGAATATATGGGAACTAATCTCGGCATCAATGAAATTTTTTCCTTCTCTCTTGTTTGCAAAGATTCACTTTCTATATGGTCTCATAATGAAATCGAAGGGAGTTGAGCATAGTGGAGATTTGTATTGTGTGGTCCATACATTTCCTTTCTCATGGATGTGGAGGTTTTTTTTTTTTTTTTTTTTTTTTTTATTTGCAAATTTTTTGTTGCCAATTGTAGTTGACCTTGGTTTTTCTCAATTTTTTGTTTCAGTTAATACCTAGTGAATGGGCAAAAGGAGTGTTGAATGATGTCGAAAGCCTTACAGATGAGAGAGTAGAAAAGGTACTGAATGAGTTTCTAAAAGATTTGAAAGAAGGTGCGTTAGAAACCAAAGGCTGGCCTACTTTTTTTTCTGCATATACAATGTCGAAAGCAGCCATAAACGCATACACAAGAATTCTAGCCAAGAAGTATCCCACATTCCGCATCAACTGTGTTTGCCCAGGTTGGACTAAAACAGATATAAACTACCATGCCGGCACTCAAACTACAGAACAAGGTTCTCAATGTATTGTGAAGCTAGCCATGCTGCCTGATGATGGGCCTTCCGGCCTCTTCTTTACTCACAATGAACCATCGTCTTTTGTGTGAGAATTGTTTGTTTCAATCTTGCAGATGAAGATATAAATATATAGATATATACACACATTATGTGACTTTCTACTAAAATAATTCTCATGTTATTTGTATGACTTTTGTTATGAATAGCTTGGGGCAATAAAACTATATGGTAAAACCTAGGTGAATTTTTTTTTTTTTTAATGGTTCATGTAATCAAAATTTAATATATATGAAAATTTGTACCTTTTCATTTTATTTATTTTCTTTATTTTTATGGTTTATGCAATCAAAATTTAATAGTTCTCAAATTTGTGACAGTAAACAAAGACAGATGTACACACAAAAGTTAAATGCCATTGTGATGATTATTATTATTTTATTTTTTTTGGGATAGTGAACACAACTAATGTGATTTTGTTTGGAAATTTTGTGTTTGGAATTTGGTTTGTAGAGGGAAAAAAAAAAAGAAAAAATAGGAAAAGGAGAAGAAAAGGAAATGAAGTAAACACTTTCTTGTTCTTCTTCTTCTTCTTCTTTTTTTTTTTTTTTTTTTTTTTTTTCATCTTCCCTTCTTTTCTTTTCTTTTTTTCACTTTGTTATTCCATAAATCCAAGATTGAAACATTGCGAAAAGGGACATGTTCCTATAATTTCTTGGAAAAATTAAAGGATTAACTTTTGTTTTATTTATACTTGTATGTGTGGTCCACTTGATCCTATTAAGATACGAGACATTTTTTTTTTTTTCTTAAGATACGAGACTTAATTTAATTATTTTGGTTGGTTATACTTCTCTATGGTTTTTTTTATTTCCGCTCATCTAGATAAAGGTAAAAGAAAAAATTTCGCCATTTGTGAATTATGGATATCAACACTGTAATTCACAAAAGGACATATCATTTATTTACTTATAGTAGATTAATACATGATTTGTACAAGAGATAAATGTATCTTAATTATAAAATATTTTATATTTAATGTGAATTGTCTTTATATGATTTTTAACAAGATCACAAAATACATAGATTGAAATCCAGAAACTATTAATTAATTTTTTTATTTTTTATTTTCTCATCTCTCTTGCAAATATATATCAAATTTTGGCACCATGATCTTACTATAAGGAAATCAATTTCTGCTTATTTTTCGATAAAAAAACCTAAAACAAAACAAAACAAAATTTATTATGGTAAATTTGTGCTCCTGATGGTGTTAATTGGTAATCAGTACATAATAAGGGATTCAAGGACTTGAAAAAGATAACAAGAACATAAGCTTTCTTAATGGTGGTGATTGGAGTATCTCCTTTTTTTTTCTTTTTTCTTTTTTTTGAGTTAATTAAATTTAAATTTGATTAAAAATTATTAAAAACTAAAATTATAAAATCATACTCTACGCAAATTGTGGTTACCAAAACTAAAATCAATGAAATTTCTCCTCGAGTTTGAGGAATCACGCACAATCTCACATGTAAAAACAAAAATGATGCCATGTGTGCTCAAATTTAAAGCTATTTCCTACAATCTTCTTCTTTAGGGTTCTTAATGACAACTAACACTACCCTACTTCTTGATTCAACTTATTCCATGATGAAGACAACCATAATTCATGAGATTTAAAGAAAACTTCTTAACTTACTTGATATTTTGGTGAAGATCGTTCAATTTCCCCATTTTTTTTTTCTTGAGCCCTAGTGTTCTCTCTCTTTCTTTTGGCTCTAGAATTCTCTCAAGTCTCTCTATACAAAATATCTATCTCTATAATTGCCCTCTCTTATTTCTTGAATTGAGCTAATAAATGACTTCGGCACTAATAAACTCATTAATCCTAAGTTTAGATAAATGAATCAAAGTCACTTAATTAATTCCCTTCTCATCTCATACTATTGTGAATCAGGCTCTAATTGCCTATTCCAAATATTTAATTTTAATCCTATGGTTTACTGATTCAGACAGGTTGATTTCCTATTCTCTATGCATCTGTTCATATAACCACAAGACAATAACACTTGGCACATAATTTAACATGAAAAACATAATTAAGACAATCTCATAATTTAGCAAGTATTTATGGAGACAGATGTTGCAAGTTCTCTCAAAAAATAATCTCTCCAAAATCCTTCCCTTGTAAAACTATGAATGGGTGCTATGATGTAAGATGGAGCCCAGTACATGGGGAATATTCCCTCTAACTACCTTGTCCAAGGATGTGATTTCTCCGAGGATGAGGAAAACCCCGAAGAGGAGATCACTCCCTCGGTGAACCCTTCTTCTTAGCCACGCCTAACCAATGATCCCTAATCATCCCAAAGGGTTAGGGGTAGTCCCAGAGGAAGCCTTGCTGCAGAAAGGTCAGGGGTAATGTAGACACCCCATTTTTGACCGACCTTAAGACTCAGACGTCACCGATTGAGCACTTGGTGATGTTGCATATCGTGCTCGTCCAGAGGTTTCAGAGTCTCGGCTGCGAGCCTTGCCTCCAAACTTCCGGACTCTTTCGTGCCTTACCTCGGTTTGCGAACCAGGCTCTGTTTTCTCTATTTTCTCTTCCCAAAGGGAGGGAGAGGTCTCGTAGATCATCTCTCAGTGGCCGTAGGCTACGTTTCGTGGTCGCAGGCCATTTTTCTCATTTCGGAGCCCGGTTCCCGGTTTTTGGAGCCGTCAGGCCGTATGCCACGGTTCGGGACCGCCTAACCACCTCCGTTTGCTCCGGTTTTTGGCACACACCTTATTTCCTCTCTTTCGAGGGACACTGTGGTCCGAGAGACCAACTTCGTGGTCGGACACCACTTCCGGTGCCTAATAGCCCACTTTCGGGGCCCCGAATTGCGTGTTTCGGCTCCCGAACTTTCATTTTGCATTTTTGGGCTCCGACCCAAACTTAAGATAGTCATATTTTGAGGTCCTTTTCATGTTTTATTAAGGACCTTTTATTGTTTGAGATCTCCATCTGTCACTTGCCCCTTTACCTCTTTTTAGGCCTATTTTGCACGGTATTTTAGGCGTACTTTTGGGCTGTGTTGGACTTAGTCGTAAACTACAAAGTGTCTTATTTTGAGCCCCTCTTCAACTTTGTTGAAGGGCTCTCGGCCGTTTGGAACCAGAAGCTACCACTTTCCTTTATACCCCTCTTTAGGCCAATTTTTTGAGGGAAACTTGAAATATTTCCCCCCCTTTTTTTCCCCCTCTTTTCCAGCCTCTTTTGCCTATATATACAGCATCCCAGGTCTGTATTTAAGGGTTAGAGATTTTTGTATAAGCCTCTCACATTAAATTTCTCTCTCTCTCTACTCTAAACCTCAAAACCCCTTAAGTTCTTAACCATTTTTACACACCATCACCTAGCACAAGACCCCCACACTCCATTCCAACACTTGGAGCTGGTTTTTCAGAGGCAAAGAGCATCCAAACTTGGTCCAAAAGGCTGTCAAGACTTGTCTACAAGGGTAAGTTGCCATCTCCCTCTTTTGTAGCATTTTCTTGCCTCATTTCTTAAGCCTATTTGCTCACTGTTTTAGGCTCCGACCCAAACTGAAAGGGTCACTCTTTTGAGCTATTCTTCATGTTTGTTGAGGGCTCAACCCTGTTTGAGCCCTCTATAGTGCACTTGCTTCAATACCCCTTGGTATGTCACATTTTTGCACGAAATTTCTAGCCCATGTGTGATCTGTTTTCGAGCATAATGTAAATTGTAAGAGGGCCTATTTTGAGCCCCTCTTAAACATTGAAGAAGGGCTCAACCTTGTTTGGGCCCCCTATCTTGCACTTACTTCATAATCTTTCCTATTTACCGTAAATTTGCATGATTTGTTTGGCCTATATGTAAATTGTTTTGGAGCATGTCATGAACTGTGAGTAAGCTTATTTTGTGTCCCTCTACAACATTGTAGAAGGGATCAACCCTGTTGGGGGCCTCCATGTTGTACCTACCATTATACCCCTCTTTGGCCCCCATTTTTGCATACTCTTTTAAGCTTATCTAGATTCTGTTTTCGGCCATGATCAGAACTGGAAGGAGTCATATTTTGACCCCCTAGACATATTTCATTAAGGGTCTTTTCTTATTTGATGAATGTTCGGGGTACCTCATGTTATAGCCTTTTGTTAGCCAAATTCTTGCATGGCATTGTTAGCATGTTTGCCTACTGATTTGAGGGTTTTCATCTCCTGAAAATGTTCATATTTTTAGTCCCTCTTCAGTGTTGTAGAAGGGTATTTTTCTGTTTGGGCATTGCATGTATCACTTGCTTCATAGCCTCCCTTGTGGAGCCGTTTTTGTATGCCATTGTTGCCCTATCCATGCTTGCTGTTTGGCCATGTTTTAGACTAGAAAATGCTTGTTTTGGGGCTGCCTTGCTACTGTATTTTCATTCCATGTCCATATTGTGCATGCATTGCATAGCTATAGGCCATTTCGGGTACCTAAATTCGCATTTCGGGACCATTCCTTGCATTTGGTGTCATTTCGCCATCTTTCGGGACTGTTTTCCCCCATATTTCAGTGCTGAAATTCCATTGGCATGTTTGCATATCATTTTCTATGTCATTTCATGCCTTAATGCCATTGCCTCGGTTTGCGTGCCCGTGTGCACGCATTTCGAGGCACTTCATTTTCATCTCTCGGCCTCTTATGTGAGTGTGGCTGAGGCTCTCTCATGTTAATGTAAGCCCATATTGTATTGTTAATGTCATTTTAGCATCATTGCATTCCGTATGCCATTGCCTCGGTTTGCGTGCCCGTGTGCACGCATTTCGAGGCATCTCATTTTTCATCTCTCGGCCTCTTATGTGAGTGTGGCTGAGGTCCACTCATGTTAGTGTAAGTCCAATTGCATTACGTATGCCATTTTATGCCTTAGGATCATTTTCTCGGTTTGCGTCTGCAGCACGCATTCCGAGACATCTCATTTTCATAGCATTGTGTATGTTAGGATTGTATCTTAGTTGCATTTCATACATATCATGCATATTGCATTGTGTTCGGGATAGGAATTAGCTTGGGCACGGGAAACGAGGCACGTTCCGCACTCCGAGTGGCGGAACGGGTCTCAATTTCCAAGTCACCGACACTCCGGATTATCCATGATGGAGTTAGGTTTTGTTGTAGCATTCATATGCATTCATCCCATCTTGAGTTGTGCAATCCGATTCCTCGGCCATCATGCATCGAGATGCGTGATTGGTGGCACGAGGATCGAGGCATGCATATATTTATGAAATACATTGCTATGCCCCTTTCTTACTCTTTGTTGCAGCAAAAATGAAGAATCAGCAACTTTTTGGAGTTTGGCACGCATTTCGAGAAACATTGCAAACAGAGGCTAATTGGGGCATCCCAGTAGATTTCCGCGCAAGGAAGCTCAAACATGCATCACTTCATTATCTGGAGCGGAGTCAAGGCGCCACAGCTTGCATGCCAGTTTACATTTTGTCTTCTTTATTTTGTTAAGTAGTTAGGAATTTGTATATTATTTGGACTGTAATATTTCGGACTGTATTATTCTTTTATTCGGGACTGTATTATTTATTCGGACCCTCTGCGCGAGGGCATAATTGTAATAAGTGTGGGTGAGTGTGATGTATGTCTTCCAACCCCCACTTCTTTCTCCCTTTTATTTACCCGCTTATGATGGTTAGATGTAGGGCATATTTCAATTAGCATACAATATGACAACATGTTTGCATCATTCATCTGTTTTGCACGCATCGGGCTCGGTGCATCATACAAACTGCATTTGTATTTCAATTCCAAGTTGAGTACTTGATAGCTGTTGCATCTCATATGCCATGTTTAGAATAGCCGAGCCTGCTATAGTTTGTATTTTTGCATGTGTTGCATTAGGCATTTTCTGTATACTTAGGAACCATGTATGGATTTCTAATGAGTTTCTGTTTTGGCTTGGAGTACTCGGTGAGTTTTATGCTTTAGCATCCTTGCATGCGTGTGAGTGCTGCCATAAATAGCATGCTTACCATGACGCTAAATGCTTACGTGATATAACTGCCTTGAATGCCTGTGGGTGGAGGTTGAGTTACTTGAATTGGGACAATTTATCAACTGTTTGTTTTAAGCCCACTAGATAGTGGCAAAATCATGTTTTCTAAGCCCACCCGAGGGTGGCAAATCCACGTCTTAGCCTACTTGCGGGTAGCACCATCAAACCATTTTAAAAAACAAACATGAAGTGTTTTGTTCCAATTCAGGCGGCTCAGTCTATACTTGTATGCTGTGCGCATCACATAGTAACCTAGGCTAATAACCGGAATAAGACCTCACAATGTTTCCAAAACCAGATATCATGGTTAGTAGAGGCCGGTCTTTGACCGGGCGAGCGGGGGTGCTCACGAAGTGACCTTCCCCAATCGTACCCAAGTTCCCGAGCCGAGGCAACTTTGGTGATGACGGACACGTGGCCTTTGGCACCGAGTCAGGGTTTCCTAAATTTCCTATTTTAAAAACATTTAGGTGGCGACTCTGTATCTGGCAAAGCAGTCCATGTTTGGCACTTCTTTCAAAAATCTGTTTTCAAAATCGATTTGCCGGATTTGGACTCTTTGGTTCAAGATTAAGAACCGTGACATTTGAGTCCTTGAGCTGTAGTAGACCCGATGCTCGAACCCAGGGGGACTCGCCTCCTCGCCGGGATGCGTTCGGGGGCGTCTGATTTGGCGACTCATTGAGGATTTAGAGAACTTGACTCGAACTCATGATATCTGGTTTTGACTACACTTGTGTGTTTCTTTGCATTGCATTTGCATTGGTGCGCCTAGGATACCGTGTTTGCCATCTGCTATTCTGGCGGTTTCTTGGGAGGCTTGTCTTGTCAAGGCATGTCCATAAGGTCGACGATTCTGCTCTGCCAAGATGGAAACACAAACCCTGCTTTTCTGAGCACCCTTTTGACCATTCGACCTAGTGCATATCGAAATCCATAGTGACCATTCCAAACTAGGACAAAGTTGCTTACCCAATATAGGTTGTTTGAAACCGGCTGCGTGCGTAGTGAAACCCTAGCTCGACAAAATAGGACAGAAACCCTACCCCAACATAGGGGTGTTTTGGCTCTCACTTATCTGTTATGTGCTTTTAGAGTGCGTCTCTCTGAGAATGCATGTATCGGTTTACAAGTTTGGGCATCGAACTGCGAACCGGTTGATGTTTTGGGAATCAGTTTTGCAGGGTATCAGTTTGAGGCCCAGTTTGGGGCGGAATTGATGAGGGCACTGATCATCTGTTATGCTCAGTCTGTTCGGTGAAATCAGTGAGATCTTTGTCTGTTTTCTGTTTTGCTAAGTGGTCTTGGAACCATAGTTTCAGAAGGGTCTGATATCCCCTGGGTACTCTGGACTTGTGTTGTTATGTGATCGGGGGATGAACCACTGCGGCAAGACTCGATTTACTCGGATGTGGCGTTTGGCACGCACTGTTTTGAGCATTTGCGAGTGCTGCTTATTCTACTTTCTGACTTGGGTATTGAGTCTGTCTCGTTGTATCGAGTCAGTCATGTTGAGTCTGTCTCATTGTATCGAGTCAATCCTGTTGAGTCTGCCTTGTCATATCGAGTCAGTCCTATTTTGGTTGGAGTCGGGTGATGCCGGGGGTGTTACCTTGGACATCACTTGCTTGTTTTGTGTTTGTCTTTTCGTTTTCTTTTGAGTCTGTTTCTGCCTTTGAGCCAGTAACGCCAACAGATTTTGAATGAAACAACAGTGATTCTTATACTCTTGTGTTTGCTTCTGCCGTGTGCCAGTTGTGCCAGAAATTCTAAATGAGATGGCAGTATTTGACTAGAAGCTATGTCTTTTCTGTGCCTTGAATTCATTGCATCGACTTAAGTTTTCCAAAACTTTTTTCGAAATATTGTGATAAAAACAAAGAGGGAGGAATTCCTCGGGATTTGCAAAAATTTGATCAAATTGAGAGAAAGATAGGCGTGCTAAGCCCTTAATGAATGAAATCATGCTTGTTAGTGTGAGTACTGAGAAGGACCCTAGCTTGATCCAGATTGGTCCCACACTATCTTCAGCGCGAGCGATTTGTCGCTTTCTTAAAAACTTTCAAAAAAAGTGTTTTGCACGGTCCTGCGAAGACATGTGTGGAATCGCTCTTGAGATTGTACAGCTTAGGATCCCTCTCAGCCTCGAGACTCGACCCCCCTTTGCTTTCAAACCTTGAACTTGCATTCAGAACGTTCAACGGTCAACTACAATGTAAGGCCTGTGTGGCTAGATTTGAAGCATCCCTCGAACAAGAGGCAAGGAAAGTCAAATCAAGAAGATCAGACCTCATCAGAAGAAGCTTGCAAGGCTAGATCAAAAACACCCCTCGAACTAGGGGCGAAAATGTCCGATGTGCTCGAAGAGCCGAAGATGGATCTTTCTGCAAATCGATGCAACAGCCACTCTCTTGGATACGGATGGCTTCAATCTCAAAAACCATTTGGCATGGACTTGTTACACTTTTTACCCTTTGAGAGGTTCGCTGGGCCGAAAACCCGGAAGGGCGACCCAGGCAAAAGTTAGAGCAAAGCAAAAAAAAAAAAAAAAGGAAATGAAAATGCAAAGAAAAAAAGAAGAAGAAAAGAAATGAAAATGAAAAGAAAAACAAAGCTCGCAAGGTTGACAACCTGCAACAGGCGCCTTGGCAAAAGTTAGAGCATAAAAAGGAGAGGTTAATACCTGAGTGTACCTTAACCCCGAACTACGTAAGGCTTGATTCCCATCTTTGGGATACGTAGGCAACTTCATCCTGAAGTCCAGCCGTAAAACACTTAAATTTGATTGTGTCCATGCAATGGTTCTAGTCATTTTTGTCTTCACTGTATCCGAGAGTTTGGTTGCGCCAAAGACTCGAGGATCGACTACAATGCTTGGTGCCATTCAAACAAGGGGCAGCTTTCCGTTGCCATTCAACGCGCTGCGGTGCCATCCAAACAAGGGGTAGCTTTTCGTTGCCATTCAACGCGCTGCGGTGCCATCCAAACAAAGGGCAACTTTCCGTTGCCATTCAATGCGCTGCGGTGCCGTTCAAACAAGGGGCAACTTTCCGTTGCCGAGCAGCTCTCTTCAAGCATGGGGCAGTTTTCCTTTGGATCCGAGGTTGTGCATCTCAGGAGTAGGTTTCATGCTCGTTGAGCAAGTGGCCGTTTGCAAAAATAGTTTTTGAAAATTTTTACTGAGGTTGACTAATTTTCTCGAAAATTGTTCCATCTTTTCCAAAAACTGGACCATTTCTTGGACCCAAAAAAGGAAAATTTTCAGTGCTCATAGCCTGACTTGCATGATTTCAAATCAAAAATTGAACAAGCATGTTAATCTAACTCTCATGTGGGTCAAAATTGTTTTAGTAGAAAGCAAAAAAAAACAAAAAAAAAAAATGGTCAAAATGATGAGTTAGGGGCGCAGTCGAGTCAGGAGTTCTGTCTTTTCTCCTTTGTCGAAATACTTGCCAAGAAGGGCACCCTACCTGCCAGAAAAGGCACAACTGAAGGGCACAACAAAAGACTGAAAGCTCTCACATTCTCCGAGCAACGAGGTATCAAGCCAAGTGCGAAGCACGAACTGGAATGGGGCAAGATTTTTCATTCCCTCATCTGGACAGATCTGATCACGACCAAACTCCCCAGCAAAGCATCATCAACCGATGTTAGCTGCAGATTTGCTACATATCCAGTTGTGGCGCAACCTCTGTGGGAGGAATTCACTAGCTGTGAGCGAAAGAAAGAAGAATCTAGCTGAGTGCTAGGGGCGAGAGCCTTCAACTTGCTGTTTATCCATCAACCACCCAGGGGAGGGATTGAAAAATGAGAGATTGAAGAATAGAGAGATGTGCGATGAGAGGAAAAGTGAGAAAAGGGCTTTTTCAGAAAAACAGAGCTTGAGGGCCGAGTGATGTGAGAACCACAAATAAGAAAATGGTGGGAAACACTACCCAGTGAAACAGGCTCCCTGTGCACGTCTGAGTGTCGTGTCTTTTTGTTTTATCTCGTTTCTTGTTTTGAGTCGTTTCGAGTGTTACTCGATGTGTCTAGGTTATGTGCCTTTTATTTTCTTGTTGAGTCGTTTTGCTGTGTTCAATCGTAGGCTCAATACCTGGTCGAAAAACTCAACTCTCAATTTCAAAAATAAAATTGTTTTGTGCTCCGAGTGCCGTGCCGTTCTCCACATTTGTGCAAAACAAAATTTGTTCTTTCATAAAACCGCAGGATTCAACTCAGGTCATATGAGAACAGTAAAACCAGGACCTATCTGAAGCTATAATGGTTCCGAACTGCAAAGCGAAAGCAAAAGAGGAAAATGTCGGGCATCTGAGTTTGTTCCAACTTCAGTAGGCTCCGAGATTGTATTCCGTGTGTACCTCTTCAGGTCTTGCCAATGCTCTGAAGTATGAGTGTGCCTCTACCACAAGCTCAAGATCAAGTCTACCTCAAGCCAGAATGGCGATCAGAAGTGCTTTCTCTGAGTACCAGTTCCTTGCCGGGGTCATCTTGGCTGTGTTCGCAATGAGTTCCTAGGAGACCAACTGCGACGGTGGAAACTAGAGTTCAAATGGCTGTTGCCTAGAACGCAAAGGTTCGGGATTTCCGAGACTAAAGTCTGGTTTAAATACCCAGAGGCGTGTCATCGGCTTGAAATCCGTATGAAAGCCCCATAGGTTGAGATAGCGTGTATGCACCTCAATTCTGGATACTGGACCAACCTAGTCTGTCACCCCGTTGGAGAATAGGGAAAGTTGTGAATATGATCAGGAAAACAAGCGGTAGTAGCTCCTACGCAGATGTTGTTACTTGTCGACATTTGAGCCTTTGTCTTTGTGAGTTCAAGGTAAAGTGTTCAAGAGCACGAGGAGATCCCGTCAAAGTAGAGCGGTTCACCGCCACTCACCTCAGAGGTGCTTTCTAAAAGCCGCTTTGTCCATTTATTGCTTTCCTTAAGCATCATGCATTGTAATGCATTGTACCTATCAAGTTTCTTTCTTAGTCATGCACAATATTGTATGTACGGTTCATCCAAAGAAGTTCCGTTTGAGATCATTTATTAGTGTATCAATCACACTTCATTCATTTAGTGTATCTATCACACACATTCTCACTTTTGCGTATCTATCACACACATTCTCACTTTGTGTATCTATCACGCACATATTCACTTTTTGTGTATCCATCGCACACCTTTAGTGTATCAAACACACTTGTTCACTCAGTGCATCTATCACACTTTGTATTCACCTTTTGTGTATCCATCACACACCTTTAGTGTATCAATCACACTTGTTCACATAGTGCATCCATCACACTTTGTGTTCACCTTTAGTATGTCTATCATACTCTGCTCACTTTGTGTATCAATCGCACTATGCTCATTCGTTGCATTGTTATACACATCTGTCTAGCATTGTTATGCTCATTACTTGCATTGTTATGCACACTTCACCTGCATTGTTATGTACCTTTTCACTTGCAATTATCACTCTTTCTCCTCGCGCGTGCGACGGGTTAGACCTCTTCGGTTAAAAGCATTTGGAATACGTTCCAATGCTTACACCATTCTGAAACACCGGGATACGTCCCTATGTTTCTCCCTCTTCGGTTAAAAGCGTTCGGAATACGTTCCAATGCTTACACCATTCTGAAACACCGGGATACGTCCCTATGTTTCTCCCTCTTCGGTTAAAAGCATTCGGAATACGTTCCAATACTTACACCATTATGAAACACCGAGATACGTCCCTATGTTTCTCCCTCTTCGGTTAAAAGCGTTCGGAATACGTTCCAATGCTTACACCATTCTGAAACACTGGGATACGTCCCTATGTTTCCCCTTCTTCGGTTAAAAGTGTTCGGAATACGTTCCAATGCTTACACCATTCTGAAACACCGGGATACGTCCCTATGTTTCTCCCTCTTCGGTTAAAAGCATTCGGAATACGTTCCAATACTTACACCATTATGAAACACCGGGATACGTCCCTATGTCTCTCCCTCTTCGGTTAAAAGTGTTCGGAATACGTTCCAATGCTTACACCATTCTGGAACATCGGGATGCGTCCCTATATTTCACATTCCTTGCAGAACACCGGGATACGTCCCTATGTTTCACATTCCTTGCGGAACACTGGGATACGTCCCTATGCTTCACATTCCTTGTGGAACACCGAGATACGTCCCTATGTTTCACATTCCTTGCAGAACACTGGGATACGTCCCTATGCTTCACATTCCTTGCGGAACACCGGGATACGTCCCTATGTTTCACATTCCTTGCAGAACACTGGGATACGTCCCTATGTTTCTCCTTCTTTTCTAACCTTTGGGATACATCCCTAATCTTTGGGATACGTCCCTAATATCTGGGATACGTCCCTAACCTTTGGGATACGTCCCTAACCTTCGGGATGCGTCTCTAACCTTCGGGATACGTCCCTAATCCTCTGGGATACGTCCCTAACCTTCGGGATGCGTCCCTAATCCTTGGGATATGTCCCTAACCTTTGGGATACGTCCCTAACCTCCGGGATACGTCCCTCTGTTCCCCCCCCCCCTCTTTGGTTAAGAGCATTTGGAATACGTTCCAATGCTTAAACAACTCCGAAACACTGGGATAAGTCCCTACGTTTCTCTCTTTGTTCCTTCCTCAGCATTTCATTCGCGCTATCTTGCGCACCTCACCTGTACTAGTTAGTACATTACATTGTTTTGCATACAAACCGGCTTCGCATAGCGTGTAAGTCCAATCTTCAAACCGGCTTCGCGTAGCGTATAAGTCCAATCTTCAAACCGGCTTCGCGTAGCGTGTAGTCCAATTTTCAAACCGGCTTCGCGTAGAGTGTAAGTCCAATTTTCAAACCGGCTTCGCGTAGCGTATAAGTCCAATTATCAAAATCTTCCCGCATATCATTTGCAATTTGCCCCTGCCTGCGGGCATGCCTGCGGGCACATTTTTGTCTATCTTGTCTGCTTTGTCTAAGTCTTCGGCCTTGCCAAAAATGGGTCGTCTCTGGGCTTTGACATTCACTCCCGTCATTCTTATGACTTTCGAGTTCTGTCAAAGAGGGGCAACTGTAGACACCCCATTTTTGACCGACCTTAAGACTCAGACGTCACCGATTGAGCGCTTGGTGATGTTGCATATCGTGCTCGTCCAGAGGTTTCAGAGTCTCGGCTGCGAGCCTTGCCTCCAGACTTTCGGACTCTTGAGTGCTTTGCCTCGGTTTCCGAACCAGGCTCTGTTTTCTCTGTTTTCTCTTCCCGAAGGGAGGGAGAGGTCTCGTAGATCATCTCTCAGTGGCCGTAGGCTACGTTTAAATGGTCGCATGAGCCATTTTTCCCATTCGAACTGGTTCCGGTTTTGAACCGTCGAGCGGTGTGCCGCAGTTGGGACCGCCTAACCACCTCCGTTTGCTCCGGTTTTTGGCACACACTTTATTTCCTCCCTTTCGAGGGACACTGTGGTCCGAGAGACCAACTTCGTGGTCGGACACCACTTCGATTAATGTGACCCACTTCGGGGCCCCGAATTGCGTGTTTTGGCTCCCGAACCTTCATTTTGTATTTTTGGGCTCCGACCCGAACTTGAAATAGTCATATTTTGAGGTCCTTTTCATGTTTTATTAAGGACCTTTTATTGTTTGAGATCTCCATCTGTCACTTGCCTCTTTACCTCTTTTTAGGCCTATTTTGCATGGTATTTTAGGCGTACTTGTGGGCTGTGTTGGACTTAGTCATAAACTACAAAGTGTCTTATTTTGAGCCCCTCTTCAACTTTGTTGAAGGGCTCTCGGCCGTTTGGAACCAGAAGCTACCACTTTCCTTTATACCCCACTTTAGGCTAATTTTTGGAAGGAAACTTGAAATATTTCCCCCCCTTTTTTTCCCCCTCTTTTCCAGCCTCTTTTGCCTATATATACAGCATCCCAGGTCTGTGTTTAAGGGTTAGAGATTTTTTTATAAGCCTCTCACATTAAATTTCTCTCTCTCTCTACTCTAAACCTCAAAACCCCTTAAGTTCTTAACCATTTTTACACACCATCACCTAGCACAAGACCCCCACACTCCATTCCAAAACTTGGAGCTGGTTTTTTAGAGGCAAAGAGCATCCAAACTTGGTCCAAAAGGCTGTCAAGACTTGTCTACAAGGGTAAGTTGCCATCTCCCTCTTTTGTAGCATTTTCTTGCCTCATTTCTTAAGCCTATTTGCTCACTGTTTTAGGCTCCGACCCAAACTGAAAGGGTCACTCTTTTGAGCTATTCTTCATGTTTGTTGAGGGCTCAACCCTGTTTGAGCCCTCTATAGTGCACTTGCTTCAATACCCCTTGGTATGTCACATTTTTGCACGAAATTTCTAGCCCATGTGTGATCTGTTTTCGAGCATAATGTAAATTGTAAGAGGGCCTATTTTGAGCCTCTCTTCAACATTGAAGAAGGGCTCAACCTTGTTTGGGCCCCCTATCTTGCACTTACTTCATAATCTTTCCTATTTACCGTAAATTTGCATGATTTGTTTGGCCTATATGTAAATTGTTTTGGAGCATGTCATGAACTGTGAGTAAGCTTATTTTGTGTCCCTCTACAACATTGTAGAAGGGATCAACCCTGTTGGGGGCCTCCATGTTGTACCTACCATTATACCCCTCTTTGGCCCCCATTTTTGCATACTTTTTTAAGCTTATCTAGATTCTGTTTTTGGCCATGATCAGAACTGGAAGGAGTCATATTTTGACCCCCTGGACATATTTCATTAAGGGTCTTTTCTTATTTGATGAATTTCGGGGTACCTCATGTTATAGCCTTTTGTTAGCCAAATTCTTGCATGGCATTGTTAGCATGTTTGCCTACTGATTTGAGGGTTTTCATCTCCTGAAAATGTTCATATTTTTAGTCCCTCTTCAGTTTTGTAGAAGGGTATTTTGCTGTTTGGGCATTTCATGTATCACTTGCTTCATAGCCTCCCTTGTGGAGCCATTTTTGTATGCCATTGTTGCCCTATCCATGCTTGCTGTTTGGCCATGTTTTAGACTAGAAAATGATTGTTTTGGGGCTTCCTTGCTACTGTATTTTCATTCCATGTCCATATTGTGCACGCATTGCATAGCTATAGGCCATTTCGGGTGCCTAAATTCGCATTTCGGGACCATTCCTTTCATTTGGTGTCATTTCGCCATCTTTCGGGACTGTTTTCCCCAATATTTCAGTGCTGAAATTCCATTGGCATGTTTGCATATCATTTTCTATGTCATTTCATGCCTTAATGCCATTGCCTCGGTTTGCGTGCCCGTGTGCACGCATTTCGAGGCACTTCATTTTCATCTCTCGGCCTCTTATGTGAGTGTGGCTGAGGCTCTCTCATGTTAATGTAAGCCCATATTGTATTGTTTATGTCATTTTAGCATCATTGCATTCCGTATGCCATTGCCTCGGTTTAGGTGCCCGTGTGCACGCATTTCGAGGCATCTCATTTTTCATCTCTCGGCCTCTTATGTGAGTGTGGCTGAGGTCCACTCATGTTAGTGTAAGTCCAATTGCATTGCGTATGCCATTTTATGCCTTAGGATCATTTTCTCAGTTTGCGTGCCTGTGTGCACGCATTCCGAGACATCTCATTTTCATAGCATTGTGTATGTTAGGATTGTATCTTAATTGCATTTCATACATATCATGCATATTGCATTGTGTTCGGGCTAGGAATTAGCCCGGGCACGGGAAACGAGGAACGTTCCGCACTCCGAGTGGCGGAACGGGTCTCAATTACCAAGTCACCGACACTCCGGATTATCCATGATGGAGTTAGGTTTTGTTGTAGCATTCATATGCATTCATCCCATCTTGAGTTGTGCAATCCGATTCCTCGGCCATCATGCATCGAGATGCGTGATTGGTGGCACGAGGGTCGAGGCATGCATATATTTGTGAAATACATTGCTATGCCCCTTTCCTGCTCTCTGTTGCAGCAAAAATGAAAAATCAGCAACTGTTTGGAGTCTGGCACGCATTTCGAGAAACATTGCAAACAGAGGCTAATTGAGGCATCCCAGTAGATTTCCGCGCAAGGAAGCTCAAACATGCATCACTTCATTATCTGGAGCGGAGTCAAGGCAGTCCCTGGCTTGCATGCCAGTTTACAATTTTTCTTCTTTAATTTGTTAATTAATTAGGAATTTGTATATTATTTGGACTGTAATATTTCGGACTGTATTATTCTTTCATTCGGGACTGTATTATTTATTCGGACCCTCTGCGCGAGGGCATAATTGTAATAAGTGTGGGTGAGTGTGATGTATGTCTTCCAACCCCCACTTCTTTCTCCCTTTTATTTACCCGCTTATGATGGTTAGATGTAGGGCATATTTCAATTAGCATACAGTATGACAACATGTTTGCATCATTCATCTGTTTTGCACTCACCGGGCTCGGCGCATCATACAAACTGCATTTGTATTTCAATTCCAAGTTGAGTACTTGATAGCTGTTGCATCTCATATGCCATGTTTAGAATAGCCGAGCCTGCTATAGTTTGTATTTTTGCATGTGTTGCATTAGGCATTTTCTGTATACTTAGGAACCATGTATGGATTTCTAATGAGTTTCTGTTTTGGCTTAGAGTACTCGGTGAGTTTTATGCTTTAGCATCCTTGCATGCGTGTGAGTGCTGCCATAAATAGCATGCTTACCATGACGCTAAATGCTTACGTGATATAACTGCCTTGAATGCTTCTGGGTGGAGGTTGAGTTACTTGAATTGGGACAATTCATCAACTGTTTGTTTTAAGCCCACTAGATAGTGGCAAAATCATGTTTTCTAAGCCCACCCGAGGGTGGCAAATCCACGTCTTAGCCTACTTGCGGGTAGCACCATCAAACCATTTTAAAAAACAAACATGAAGTGTTTTGTTCCAATTCAAGCGGCTCAGTCTATACTTGTATACTGTGCGCATCACATAGTAACCTAGGCTAATAACCGGAATAAGAACTCACAATGTTTTCAAAAACAGATATCATGGTTAGTAGAGGCCGGTCTTTGACCGGGCGAGCGGGGGTGCTCACGAAGTGACCTTCCCCAATCGTACCCAAGTTCCCGAGCCGAGGCAACTTTGGTGATGACGGACACGTGGCCTTTGGCACCGAGTCAGGGTTTCCTAAATTTCCCATTTTAAAAACATTTAGGTGGCGACTCTGTATCTGGCAAAGCAGTCCATGTTTGGCACTTCTTTCAAAAATCTGTTTTCAAAATCGATTTGCCGGATTTGGACTCTTTGGTTCAAGATTAAGAATCGTGACATTTGAGTCCTTGAGTTATAGTAGACCCGATATCGAACCAGAACCGGGGGGGGGACTCGCACTCCTCGCCCGGGATGCATTCGGGGACGTCTACAGGTAGTTCAAAAGAATTCCTTGCCGCAAATACCACCGAGTCTCTAGGACCCCCTAAATCGTGCCACCTCAACCCAGGTATAGGCTAGTTTAACCGAAAAGTGAATTTATCTCCGCTCACTGTCCTCGAGATCAGGTCCTTTGTTCAGACTCCATTACACCCATGGTTCTAGTGCATAGATCCCGAAAAGCTCCAAGCCTACAAATGTTCTAGAACTCATTAACAGAGCGACTTCTAGATTGCGTTTGAATTCGTTCAACGCCAAGCGCTTCGGATTTCTAGGTTTGCGGATTTCCAAGCTCAAATAGGTCTCTAGGTTTGTGGTTTCGAGCCCTTTCAAGACTAAGCCAATACCTCGGAGAATGGATCTCCTCAGGGGCTTCATCTATTTTGAAAGCAGCGGTTAACCTCCTTGGGCCTTTGTATGATCTGGGCCTCATCGGATAGGCTTGTTGGACTCACTTTAGAGATATATGCTTGATGGGTCTTCCTTGGCCCAATTTGTTGGCTTTCTTGTGGGCCCATTCAATTGGGCTCATTTGGCAATAATTTCTATGAACCCATTAATTTTGGGCTTTCTAGTTGGGCTTCGATTAGACCCAATTAATTTAATGGGCTCAAATTAACAGCTCCTATAGTTCCATTAGAACATTAATGATTTCTTAGTAGGTTTTCTATTTTAGATATAATAATATATAAAAAAATAATCAATAATCAATAATGAGGTGGTTGTAGTCTGCGAAGACTATATAGATATGGTAATCTTTGTGTTTGTAAACTCAAAACTATGAAACCTTTTCCATTTGTTGTGACTGTATGGTTGATACTACAATCAAGTTCTCCTTCACTTTAACTAAAGCAGCCAAAACAAAATAGGGTTGTTAAATGAACCAACCTATTCGAGCTCGATTCATGTTCGGCAAATTAAAAACTCGTTTGAGATCGACTCGTTATGTAAACAACCTAAACTCGTTTAAGTGTTCAAATCAAGCTCAAACAACCTATTGCTTGGCTCGATAAGCTTATATGCGCTATAAAAAATCAACTCTTGTTTGGCTTGTTTAAAGTTTGTCCGAGATCAGTTCATTATGTAAACAAGTCAAGTTTGAACATAATTTTAAGCTCATTAAATTATCAATCCAAGCTCAAACAACCTACTACTAAGTTTGACTTTGCTTGTTTTCAACCCTAGAACTGAATATCCAACCTCTAATCCCCTTGAAGACATCCCATAATAAAATTAGACTAATACAGGAACAAGAACCCTAACTAATTAGTTAATGGTATGGCATACTCATCATTGCAGCATTCGGCATATAACGGTAGGGGCTAGAGCTGCTATTGTTCAAGCAGCTGCTATTGAAGAACTGGCAGAAGGACACAGTGATGTGGAAGCCCAAGAGCTCACGCAGATGTCAAAAGTATGGATTGATTTCATCTTACCTTTTTAACCTCAAAAATGATACTAGCAAAGTCAAAAATATATCAAAAACTCAATTCAACTAGAGTTTGTATTAGTTATTGTTATAGGTATTCATCTGTGGCTTTAATATTTTGATTGCAGGAGGAGATTATGGAACATGTCACACACAACATGTGGTACCCTATCTATAGACCTCTTGTTCATGTAAAATAGAGGTCCCATCATCTCTCTCTCTCTCTCTCTCTCTCTCTCTCTCTCTCTCTCTCCATGGTAGATATTTTTCTGCAGACTATGTCTTCATGTTCTACAGACATTCATATGTTCATAGTTAGTTATTATCATGTAACTGTAATTTTTCGAGCCTAGAAAAATAACAACCGAAGTGGCAGAACTGGAGAAAGGAGGTCAGGAGTGAAGAATGACCCCCCTGCAGTTCTTTGTAAAGCCCTTTTGGCTAAGTAAGAATTTGGTCATGGATTGTTAATCTTATTGCATTTTTTTATG
This sequence comes from Camellia lanceoleosa, assembly GCA_025200525.1. NCBI lineage: Eukaryota > Viridiplantae > Streptophyta > Magnoliopsida > Ericales > Theaceae > Camellia > Camellia lanceoleosa. The sequence goes on along the minus strand of CM045763.1, from coordinate 102,035,570 downwards.
TTTTTTCAAAATACTGTAATTTGATCAGTCATTGATGATTTCGGCCTCCTTTATTGGAACTTGCTGAAAAGGAATAGTATTGAAGGCCTCGGCGGAATAGGAGGAGGGAGGGGATAAAAAGGGGTTTGGATTATTGGCTGGGAGCCAACTTTGTCAAATGTGAATTATATGTTTTTACATTTGGTATTATTTCTTTCCTCACAAGTAGGAAGCACACCAGTAGCATGTGTTGTGTGATTGTATTGTATTTTGACAGATAGTTATTTTTTTAGACAAATTGTGTCCTTTTAGTCTAAAGAGATTAGAGCTTAGGTCTAATGGCTCAAAAGATTTGAAAATAGACTTATGGCCTAACTACCCATTAATTAAGGGTTCATGAGTATGTTTTATGAGGCAACTAAGTGTCCATTTGGTAATTAGACTTTTTCTATAATTTGTTTTTTTTAGCTTTTTAGTAAGTGAAAAAAATGAGTATTTGGAATACTTTTTTAGGGTTGCTTTGGTAATAGGTTAAGATAGTTAAAAAATTAAAAAATCACTACAAAAAAAGTTAACTATTTTTTTTATTAATCTTTTCAAAAAAAAAAATAAATAAAAAAAATTAAAAATCAACTAAAATAGTCATTTGCATAAATAATTGTGAGAGAAAAAATGATTTAGTGAATGTTCCTCTTTGGAATGTGGCTGTGATTATTAGGGATATCAGATTCATGGCCTCCCATTGGCAATTCTTTTCTTTGAACCCTAGGCCTTCAAATATGGTTGTGCATCAGGTGGCAAAATCCGCTCTTAGTGGATGTTTAGGACTCAACTGGGTCTCTCCTCTTCCTTTTCCCTTGGTAGAGCTTATTACCTAGGACTATTCCTTTACTCCTGTGTCAAAATAAAATTAAAAAAAAAAAAAAAAAAGTTGATTGATTAGTGTGTATAATGTGAAAAAATAATTGATTAGTGTGTATAATATGATATTTTGACCTTTTAATTTTTGGACCTTTTAATTTTTGGATAAATTACAAATACACTCTTTGATATTTGCTTAAAATATGAATTGTCTATTTATGATTTTAGAAATTACATTTCATCTCTTAAAATTTTTAATTTCATAACAAATGACTCTTTTATTAATAAATTATCAATTTAATTAATAAGTTTTAATGATTTTAGAAATTTATTTTAATTAATAATTTATGTAATTTTATTATTATATAAGATACAGTTAGGAATTTTATATTTTTTTATTAATTCTATTAAATAAAAAATTTCTACAAGTTCATGTAATTTTTCAAAGGTATATTTCTAATTTACTCTTATTTTATTTTATTTTATGAATTTTTGATTATTTTAGTCAAAAAATTAATTGTGAAACTGGGCACAAAGTATAATTTATCCATTAATTGTGAAAAAATTATTACAAACATTTGAGGTTAAAGTGAGAGAAAATTATTTTAAGGATCAAAGTGTAATTTACCCAAAAAAATCTCAAAACCTAAAGGAAAAAGCTTCGTAGCTCGAAACAGTGGCTTGAAATTGGCTCAAATGCCCAAAACGATGTCGTTTTGAAATTTTTTTTTTTTCTTCTTCTTCTTCTTCGTCATGCTGGTATGAAACAGAGAGAGAGGAGAGGAGAGGGAGAGAGAGAGAGAGAGAGAGGGGCAGGTCGTCCGTCGCAGCCCTCCGTCCGCCGTCGCAGCCCTTCGCCATCACCTCTGCCCGATCGTCGCAGCCCCGCATCCGCCGATCGTCGTCGCAGCCTCTGCCTCGCCGCCCCCGCCCCTCCTCCGCCTCCGCCCCCGCCCCCGCCTCCGCCTCCGCCTCCGCCTCCACCCAAATATGTTGGCCCCCTCCAGTCCCTCCTCCTCATCCTCCTCCTCATCCGCCCCTCCTCCAGCCTCTCCCTCCTCCTCCTCCTTCTCTCTCACTTTTTTGAGCCAATTTCGAGCCAAAAGTCTCGAGCTACCAATCGCGACCGAAACCTAAAAGCTTGTGACATAAGTGATGACGCAGCTTGTGATATAATCGATGGTTATTATTTGCCTTGATGTTAGACAAATTTAAATGGAAAAATATATGAACTATGGACTTGGAAAAAAAAAAAAAACAAATTAATACTATATGCACCAATTAAAATATTAATTAATGTATAAATTGATGATATAATATAATTTAATTTTTTTTTATATTTATAATTTGTATAATAAATGGAGTCAATAATAATACCATAATATAAATTGGTACATTAGTTAGTATATTAATTGGTGCATATAATACCATCGAGAAAAAAAATCCAAAAAAATATCACAGAATATTAAATTAATGATGTAGGATTAAAGTTGTTATTATGAGATACCATCAGTGAATTTTTAACCTTCATTTCAAATTTTGGGTTCTTTCTTGTGTTTTTATATTGAGTTTTTAGAAGTTCACAATTTGCGTTTCAAACAAAATAGTTAATTACACTTAATATTAATGCCCCTATATTTTCATTATTTTGGTTTCTTCACTTTTAAAAAATATATAAATTGACTATAAATTTATATCACAAGCTGCATATATATATTTTTATTTTTATATCATTTATTTTTTATTTTAATTTTATCTGCAAATATTTTATTTTTTAAGTGTGTAGATTAAGTGTATCTTAAAAATAAAATAAAAAAAAATTGACTAAAATATGAAAAGTTCAGTAACGACAACGAAAAGCTCAAAATTTACATTTGGAAATTCAAAATCGAACAAAAATACAATGGTATAAATGATAGGTGAAAATTTTAATTAATTTATTTTTAATTAAAAATGACATAATAAACAAGTTATAAATTAAATTCTAATTATAATGTATAGATGCAATTTTATCAAATAATTAATTGATTAAAATGTATAGCATAAATACATTTTGTTCCATTTAGCACAACATCTATTACACCACTGAAGCGAGTATTTTATGCTTTATATGCTATTTTAACATTACTGCACCAAATACTACACAATTGAAATTATTATTTCTTTTTAAAAAATAACATTCTCCTTTACTTTATAAAAAATAATGAGTTAATTTCATTTTATTCCCAAAGTAACGTCATTTTGTCTATTTCAACATTTAACTATTAATTTTATTTATTTAGTTTCCAACATTTTTAATTCAAGATAATATGTTCTACTTGGAGATAAATGTCTAAGTCAACAATCGTCAAAATTTAATTTGACAAGTAAAAAGGTTATTTCAAAATTTGAATAATATAATCTATACAACGAGATAATAATTTTTTTTAATCACTAATTCAAAATAAATAATGAAGAAGATATGTGTGTGGTTGTAATATAATGTGAATAATAAGATGGGGTATTTGATTGTTCAAATTACATAATTAATTTTTTGTCCATTTAGGTTTCAACAATTACTAATTTGGACATATTATTTTTAATTGGTCTAAATATTTATAATTAATAGTTTAAGAAAAAAATTTTAAAAATTAAGAATAATTTAGAAAATAAAAATGAAATCGAGACCCTGTGACGTAATCGATGACGACTACTCGGAGAAGAGCCTAAAGCGATGCCGATTATTTTCTCCTTTGTACGGACTTTTAATAAGCCACTTTTCATAATAAATGAAATAATATTAATGGCGGCTTGTGGACTCACTTTTAAGTCAGATTTTGATAATTTAAATTATTTATATTTTTGAATAAATAATATTATATGTATTAATTGTGTATTAATTGATAATGTGACATAATTTAAGAAATTTTTAATATTTATAATTTATATAATGAGTAAGATTAATAATAATATCATAACTAGTGTTGGTACATGTAGTACCACCGTTTTAGAATTCGTTGAGTACATCATTCTTTATAAAAAAAAATTAAGTCGATCAGATAACGACAATAATGTGTTTGAATCAATTTTGTATAAAAAAATGGTGAGAAAATAAACGGTTCATACAAAATTGATTCAACGTGTGTTTTCTATTATTCGATCAATTTAATTTTTTATAAAAATAATATACTTGACGAACTCTAAAATGTGAAAGGTTTAATTTACTAAAATGGAACCCAAAAATAGGTCCACCAAGCCGGATTGGAAACGGTCCAATCCAATCACGGATTGGAAATAGTCCAATCCCAATTATTACTCAATTATTAATTGATTAAAGGTCATGTTTATTTAGGCGGATTGGATTAGGTTAGATTAACATTTTCATGACTAATAATCTTAGAATTACGAATCCTTTGAAGTATATATCTTATCTTATATTTGGATTGAGTTAGGATTATAAGGAGGGATCAATAAAATATTATCTAATCCGATGTTTATTTAAAAGGATTGGTATGAATAGGACATGACAAGATATGGGATATCCAATATATTGATCATAATACCTCTGTTATAATTAATATAAAATTTTACACTAAAATGTATTATACTTTTTAAAAAGCAAATTTTCATGTTGTTGCTCCCCATCCATTTCGATTCATTTGAACAAAATTTAACCCACTTTTTTTTTTTAATAGAAAAAATAAATAATCATTCAACTATGAAATTTATATACACATAAGCAACCATTAAAAAAAATACACTGCTATTTTAATCATTTAACTATTCATTGCTCAAATTCAAAAAAAGTATTTATTTGAATAAAATTTAACCCCACTTTTTTTTAATAGAAAAAAATAAAAAATCATTCAATTATAAAATTTATATATACACAAGCAATCATTAAAAAATGTGCCCTGCTATTTTAATCATCCAACCATTCACTACCCAAATTTAAAAAGGCATTCATTTAAACAAAATTTAACTCTCTATTTTTTCGAACAAAAAAATATCAAAAATCATTCAACTATGAAATTGTAGAAATATAAATCTACCATTCATTATTTCAAAATAAGCATTCTAAGTAGCATATTGCAACATAAAGTAGCAAAATATGAGTAGTTCAACAAAAAAAAAAAAATAGCAAAAAGTCAAGTCTTTATTACATGCATTAGAGTAATCAAAAAAACAAAGTACGTAGAAAGACATAAAAGAGCCACGAATCTATCATGGAGCACTCCTTCGTAGCAACCTCATCACCCACCTTAGTTTGTCATCATGTGTCAAGCTGAAAAACATGTCGAGCTTTTGAGCACTTTGTGATATGATCTTGCAAGCATCTAGCCTTTCATCAAGAGTAATTGGCAACTCAATGAGTTCATCATTCAAACTTGCCCATTTAGATGCGAGATCGTGTTCATAACCTATTATTCCACCAATGAAATCTAGCTTTTCATTGGTGGCAAAAAATACCTCACCCAACTTGTTAGCAATCATGGACAACCCTTCCACTACATCATCATTACCTCTAGGCCTTTTGTTGTTGTCATTCCTTTTTGTGGAACTTTTATGTGGTCGTTGACTTGATGAGCTGGAGCAGTTTATTCCCTCACCGATATGACTAACCCATATGTTCAAGAAATGTGCCATCATCTGCAAGACTGTTGAACAACAATTCTTCCTCAGCATTTATAGTATCAACTACATCAGCAGGCCCTTCAACAAACTCCCCCGTAGCTCAATCCTTACCAAATATGTGGATCCATGAGTTGAAATCCTGGAAACTTCTGTTTCGTAGGTTTTTCGCATCGCTCTCCCTCCACAATAACCAATTTCAATTAATATCTCCAACTTAAGATTAAATAAAACTTAGCAATTCTATCAAGCAACGTTAATTATTTATTAATTACCAGTTGGAATTCTTAAGCCATTGGGTTGATTAATCCCATCCCTCAAAATCCTAGAGTCTGCAACTGACCCTTCCCACCCTGGCAACACATATAAGAAGTTCATGTCCTGGGAGCAAACTCTTAGAACATTGGTAGCAATCTCCCTCTTCCGTGTTCTATACCCTGCTTGGTAAACCATTAGTACGCGAACTTTAATATAGGTTCCTTCAAGTACTCCAAAACAATTCTAATACATAGAAGACATTGTAATAAGTATGAGTTGTAAAAAAAAAAAAATGTGTAATGTATTTTATTAAATATTTTACAAACTACATTTACATGGAAGCAATTCCACCTTGGATCAGTGCATGCTTGTGTTATAGGATTTGGTGTCCTAAGTAAGTGGCATTGAAGGCGCAACACAACTTTTAGGACATCATTGAAATGTCGACTTACAGTCTCTCCGGACCTAAAGAAATTGAAATTAAGTTTTTGTATTTCCAGGCCATGTGCCAAGACGTAGAGGAACAAGGCCATCTGCTCTTCTAAGGTAACATGTTTTGAATGCCCCAGCCCACCTATTGTACGAACCATATGACATAATGTCATAAAACAACGCCTATCCATACGAAATTGTTCAATGCATGTAATGTCGCTTTCTCTCACTAGCCGATTAATGTGGTCCATTTGTTCTTGCAATCGATTGGGCCCTCGAATAACGGTGCGAGGATACTTATGAATGTACCTTTTCAAGACTATTTCAATGGCAATATATGCTACAATGCATAAGGCATACAATTCTTGCATTACAACTTGCAACACTACATAAAGCTCAAGCTCCTCATTACTTTCATCTCCAAAATCATCGAAATTGTAATTCATCTATGCAAATAGTGATGCACATCAATATATTAGAGTACAAAAAAACTTCATAATTCCAAAAAAATTAACAAAACAAAAAAATATCCATATACATTTCCCAAATGCTTTCTAATCATCTTACAAGTCAAGGCCAAGGAGTCATATCACATGCACAATAGTAATTTGGAAACCACATATTACGCATACTCACAAAAGGAAGAAGAGTGAACCATAATCAATTTTACTTTGTGTTTATGCAAGGTAAAGTGATGGCAGGTAAAGTGATGGCATGACATGGCATCATTGTTTTATAGTGCTCAAGCATAATGCCAGTTCCATCATATCATGGGACCAATCAATTCATAACATGGACTGTGTTTTTGTCATTTGCTGTTGGTTTGCATCCAACAGGGAAAAAAAGAAATCAGAGATTCATGACCATAAATTTTTTAGAGATTAGTGTTCATTTTTGGATCCAAAATAATAATTAAAAAAAATATAAAAAAAAATAAAAACAAAACAAAACAAAGAGTGTAACACATGAGAAAGTTTTAAAATCCCACTTAATCCCACTTTGTTACCATCGTCACCTGCAATAACAGCAGTTGGCAGCAAGAGAATCACTCCTTCAATTTAAATCACAGGCATGCATTTCTTGGTGCACCATCATTAGCTTCGGGTTCCACCCCTTAATTGAAATGAGTACCTTTCAATTGTTGTGAATTTAAAATTTTAAGCGCACACGAAATCATATCTCATATTTAATTTTGTCATTAAATTCCATACATATAGAAACACTATTTTGAATTATAAACCCCCTAATTTTTTTTGTACCACTTGTTGAGAAAATAAATTAACTTAAAACTTTGATACTTCTTGCTGAGAAATATTTTCATGTGTGTGAGGAAAGTATATCCAAAATAAATATGAACACATGCACAAAAAGAGTTACACAGTATTTAGTCATTTGATGAGTTAGTCCAGACTTTGGCTAATCCTTTAATTTATATCCCCTTCTCTCTCTGGGATTGAATAATTCATCATATGTGTAATATTATATCCGGATGGATTGTTAATCCGTACTCAATTTTTTAACCAAATATCGGATTAATAATTTTATTAGACTATTAATCCAATCCCAAGCACATGTCCGCTTAAACAAACATGATCAAAATGTATAGCATAATATAGTGGCTTGATACATTCTATACCATTTAGCAGAACATCTATTGCACACCCGAAGTGAGTACTTTATGCTATACATGTTATTTTAACATTACTGCACCAAATACTACACAATTGAAATTACTATTTCTTAAAAATAAAAAAATATATAAAAAAAAAATTCTCCTTTACTTTATAAAAAATAATGAGTTAATTTCATTTTTATCCCCAAAGTAATCATTTTGTCTATTTCATCATTTAACTATTAATTTTATTTATTTGGTCTTTTACATTTTTAATTCAAGATAATATGTTCTAATTGGAAATGAATGTTTGAGTCAACAATCGTTAAATTTTAATTTGACAAGTAAAGAAGTTATTTCAAAATTTGAATAATAATTTTTTTTAATCACTAATTCAAAATAAAGAATGATAAAGATCTGTATGTGGTTGTAATATAATGTGAATAATAAGATGGCGTATTTGATTTTATGATTTAGATTTTTCAAATTATATAATTAATTTTTTTTGTCCATTTAGGTTTCAACAATTACTAATTTGGACAAATTATTTTTAATTGGACTAAATATATACAATTAATAGTTTAAGAATAAAATTTTAAAAATTAAGAATAATTTCGAAAATAAAAATGAAATCGAGACCTTGTGACGTAATCGATGACGATTACTCGGAGAAGAGCCTAAGCGATGACGATTATTTTACCTCAATAAGGCACTTCTCATAATAAATGAGATAATATTAATGACTGTCCCATCAGACAAAAGAGTAGTGCTAGGCCGTGTGGACTTACTTTTAGATCCCTGTGGACTTACTTTTAGATTTTGTTGAGGACGTCATTCTTTATAAAAAAATTAAGTCAGTGGAATAACGACAAGAAAAATGGTTAAGGATCCGAAACCTGAGGTTCAAATCCGGCTCGAAATTCAAAACGACGTCGTTTGGGTTTTTTTTTTTTTTTTTCGTTGAGTTGAACACAGAGGAGAGAGAGAGAGAACACAGAGGCGAGAGAGAGAGAACGCCGGTCGTCGTCGGCGTCGCAACTCGTCGGCCGATCGTCGCTCGTCGGCCGATCGTCGCATCGCCGCCTCCGCCTCCGCCTCCACCTCTGCCTCCGCCCACCTCCGCTCTGCCCCTTGCCCGCCATTTTAATGCCTCTGTTCCTCTTCTCCTCCTCCTTCTTCCTCCTCCTCTTCTTCTTCTTCTTCCTCCTTCCTTCTCAATTTCGAGCCATTCGAGCTTTGCCCTTTTCGGGCTCTCTACCGGGACTCATAACGACAATTATATATTTGGATCAATTTTATATAAAAAATATAAATGATAAAAAAATAAATGGTTCAAATAAAATTGATCTAACACGTGTTTTTTGTTATTTGATCGATTTGATTTTTTATAGGAATAATATAGTCGACAAATTTCAAAATATGAACGGTTTAATTTATTAAAATGGAATTCAAAAATGCACTACAAAAAGTAAGGTTTTAGAAACTAAAATTTAGAGATAAAATTATTTTTTAGGGATCAAATATTTTTGTTACGAAAAATGCTATTATTATATTTTTAGCAACAAAAATTAGACATTAATGATGAATTATTATCCTTTTGAGACCAAATTTTTTGTCTAAAAAAATATACTATTTTGAGACCAAATTATTTTGTCTCTAAAAGTCTATTTATTAGTGACATTTTAAAATTTTGTCGCTAAAAGCATTGTTTTGGACTTTTCGGGACAACGTTTTACCGACTATTTTCATGAAGACAGAAATTGGTTCTTAAATGTCTTTTGCAACAAAATTTTCACTTTCAGAGACTAAAATATTTAGTCTCTAAAACTCTTATTTATTGTAGTGATGAGTCCACTACACCGGATTGAACGGTCCAATCTAATTATAGATTGGAAACAATCCAATCCCCATAGTAATTACCAATTGAAACAAAAATTTTCCCAAACTGGTGAATTAGCTCAAACTACCCAAAAAATGAATTTGAAATTTTCTGTCTTTAAATCTTTTTGCTCCTCTGTTTGAAGACATTCAAAAATTTTAATTATTTAATTATTTTAAGTACTTTGAGACAGAAAAATAAAAATAATTAATAACAGCGAATCTTTAACTACTTAATAATAATATTATAGGCATCATTACTTTTAATAGTCAAATCTGAAAATAAAACCACTAATTTAAACCCTATAACTAGCATATGCGTACACTATAAATAAGGTATTTAGCCAAACTATCTTGGTTTATCAATAAAAGAACCAAAGGTTGAGAGGTGAACTAAAGCTAACATTCCTCAGGCGCATCCCATCTTGTCAGCAATGGCAGAGGCAATCACTACAACAAAGAGGTGTATTTTTGCTTCTTTTGTAGCACTTGAATTCTCTTTCACTCACTCTCATTCTAGCTTCAACTTTCACACCCACCAACCGTTTGTGTTATATTCTCTGTGTAGGTATGCAGTTGTAACAGGATCAAATAAAGGAATAGGGTTTGAGATATGTAGGCAATTAGCTTCTAAGGGAATCATAGTGGTGTTGACTGCTAGAGATGAGAAGAAGGGTTTTGAAGCCCTTGAGAAACTCAAAAGTGATGGCCTCTCTGATCATGTGGTGTTCTGTCAACTTGATGTTGTGGACCCATCTAGTGTTGCTTCCCTTGCTGATTTTATCAAGTCCAAATTTGGAAGGCTTGATATCTTGGTATGATTCGCAGCCCAATTCCCAAATTTTCTATTTTTGTTCATTTAATTTATAATTATCATTAGTTTTTGTGCAGTCTCCGTCAACAGCGATAAGCTTGCCTCAATTGTAAATTTTATAATTAGAATTCCCATTCTGATAAACTTTGGCAATACATATTTGGTTGTCTTTATAGAATGGAAGCAATATGATTATGTTATTCAACAAGAAAGTTAGTTGTGTTTATGGAATGAACTGTGCATTTACTTATTAGTGAGAGCCATATATATATATATAAAACGAGGTAAGGCCTTCAATCGAAATTTCTAGAAAGATCAATTACTTGTTTCCTTGAATGTTTTAGTGAAGTAAATAATGAAAAAGCTCGAATTCTTGTAGGTGAACAATGCTGGGATTCGTGGAACCGAGATAGATTGGGATTCTTTGCAGTCATCAGAGGGTAGTATGGTGAGACTTTATGCATGATTCATTTCATTTTCCCTCAAGTAAATTCAAATTGGTGTGATTGCATTGATGCATACATCTAATGGCCACTGATATGCTATTTTTCTTTCTTTTGTTTCACTAAAAGTTGCATGATTTTTTCAAAAAAAGTTATGATCTATACCTAATCTTTAAATTTTCTTGCAGATCACTATTAATATTGAATGATTCCACATAGAAAAGCAAGAGAGCAAAAGTGCACTTTTTATTAATATATATATATATATTTGGACAAGGTTTTCCTACAAACCGTGTTAGAGAAACCTTTTGTTGCCTCATGTGCGAGAACCTCTAAGATGATTCATGTGCATAATTTACGTGATCAAAAGAACCCAAAAGTCATCTCACTCCTTTACAATAATTCTTTCATGTTGTTTTAAAAAAATCAGTCATTATATTTCAGGAGAAAGAAAAAAGTGGTCAAAGAGAGTGGAGAGTGCTCAGAGTTCGGTTTATAAACTCGGTCAAAATTACCTCAATTGGCTTCTAATTTCATGCTTTGGTAGTTAAACCTAAAAATTAAAACAGGGTTGGAATTATGCTTTTTAGGTGATAGGTAATAGAAACCACAATTATAACTGAATGATCTCATTAATGCAGGAAGAAGTTTTAAGCTCATGGAAAAAAGTAATGACTCAAAGCTACGAGTTGGGTAACGAATGCTTGCAAACAAACTACTATGGCACAAAAAGGATGATTGAAGCGCTCATTCCCCTCCTCCAGCTCTCTGATTCACCAAGGATTGTAAATGTCTCTTCTGGCCCGGGGAAGCTAGAGGTATAGAAGAAACCATAACCTCTTTCATAAGTACAAAATTTGCACTCTAATTAAAACAACTTACACAGACAGCCCACTAGCTTTCAATTTTGGATTAAAATTCAGTCGTTGAACTGAAGGCAAAAGTTTTAACTATCTCTTACCAAAAGTAATTATCAATGTTGTATTGTTGTTAGGTTGGGGCAGTTTTGTCTAGTCAAGACACATGGATGACACAACTCAATAATTAGTGGTGTTAGCTGAACCCCCTAAGAAAATATTTTTTTAAAACCATATATATATTTCTTTGAAAGTTATAATACAATTGTAAAAATCATATTGAACTCCTATATTTTAAAATTGTGTTCCTTAAAGTTTGTTGTTAAGAATGTTCAATTTAGTAGCAAGAGAAATCCCCCAAATGATGATTTGACTTCCCACACTTTGGTTATGGGCTCTATGCAAAAAATTGAGAATATATGGGAACTGATCTCAGCATCAATGAAATTTTTTTCCTTCTCTCTTGTTTGCAAAGATTCGCTTTCTATATGGTCTCATAATGAAATCGAAGGGAGTTGAGCATAGTGGAGATTTGTATTGTGTGGTCCATACATTTCCTTTTTCATGGATGTGGAGGTTTTTTTTTATTTTTTTTTTTATTTTTTTATATTTGCAAATTTTTTGTTGCCAATTGTAGTTGACCTTGGTTTTTCTTAATTTTTTGTTTCAGTTAATACCTAGTGAATGGGCAAAAGGAGTGTTGAATGATGTCGAAAGCCTTACAGATGAGAGAGTAGAAAAGGTATTGAATGAGTTTCTAAAAGATTTGAAAGAAGGTGCGTTAGAAATCAAAGGCTGGCCTACTTTTTGTCTCTGCATATCTGATGTCGAAAGCAGCCATAAACGCATACACAAGAATTCTAGCCAAGAAGTATCCCACATTCCGCATCAACTGTGTTTGCCCAGGTTGGACTAAAACAGATATAAACAACCATGCCGGCACTCTAACTACAGAACAAGGTTCTCAATGTATTGTGAAGCTAGCCATGCTGCCTGATGATGGGCCTTCCGGCCTCTTCTTTACTCACAATGAACCATCATCTTTTGTGTGAGAATTGTTTGTTTCAATCTTGCAGATGAAGATATAAATATATAGATATATACACACATTATGTGACTTTCTACTAAAATAATTCTCATGTTATTTGTATGACTTTTGTTATGAATAGCTTGGGGCAATAAAACTATATGGTAAAACCTAGGTGAATTTTTTTTTTTTTTTTAATGGTTCATGTAATCAAAATTTAATATATATGAAAATTTGTACCTTTTCATTTTATTTATTTTCTTTATTTTTATGGTTTATGCAATCAAAATTTAATAGTTCTCAAATTTGTGACAGTAAACAAAGACAGATGTACACACAAAAGTTAAATGCCATTGTGATGATTATTATTATTTATTTTTTTTTGGGATAGTGAACACAACTAATGTGATTTTGTTTGGAAATTTTGTGTTTGGAATTTGGTTTGTAGAGGGAAAAAAAATAGGAAAAGGAGAAGAAAAGGAAATGAAGTAAACACTTTCTTGTTCTTGTTCTTGTTCTTCTTCTTTTTTTTTTTCATCTTCCCTTCTTTTCTTTTCTTTTCTTTTTTTCACTTTGTTATTCCATAAATCCAAGATTGAAACATTGCGAAAAGGGACATGTTCCTATAATTTCTTGGAAAAATTAAAGGATTAACTTTTGTTTTATTTATACTTGTATGTGTGGTCCCCTTGATCCTATTAAGATACGAGACATTTTTTTTTTTTTTTTTTAAGATACGAGACTTAATTTAATTATTTTGGTTGGTTATACTTCTCTATGGTTTTTTTTATTTCCGCTCATCTAGATAAAGGTAAAAGAAAAAATTTCGCCATTTGTGAATTATGGATATCAACACTGTAATTCACAAAAGGACATATCATTTATTTACTTATAGTAGATTAATACATGATTTGTACAAGAGATAAATGTATCTTAATTATAAAATATTTTATATTTAATGTGAATTGTCTTTATATGATTTATAATTAATTAAATTTTATTCATTTTTTATCAGAATTACACATAAGAGAAGGTTTTTATTCTGATGTTATTAATTGTGTGCTCTAAGTTCTTAATAAAAAAAATTGATGTCATAATTTAATTGGTAAAAATTATAAAATAAATTACAAAAATTATATTTGCAATAAAATATAGATACATTTTGTATGATAGGATCTGGGGATGTCGTTGGAAAATTCGAATGTCTCCGGAAACTTCGAATGTCCGCCAGGTAATTTGAAGGCTTGTCGGAAAATTTGAAGATCTTCGAAGACTATTGAAAAACCCTGAATTCTTTAGAAATGATGAGAGGTTTAAATTCTTTAATGGTCGCAACTAGAAACATAATAGCAAAGAGATGATGGATATTAGAGATTGATGAAGAATAAAGCAAAGTAATTAGAGAGTATAATGACAACGCTCTCCCATGAATCCCCCATTTTCACTCTTAAGGTAGATAATGGAGAAGGAAAATTGGTTATCTCCCAAAAATTATATCTCTAAAATCTAACCCTTGTAAAGCTATGGGTGGATGCTATTTATAGGTACCTCATGATGTAAGATAGAGCCCATGTGCAAGGCACATGAGAAATATTTCCTCTAACTACCTTGTCTGAGGAGGTGACTTCTCTGAGGATGAGGAAAACCCCAAAGAAGAGATCAATCTCTTGGCGAACCTTTCTTCTTAGCCATACCTAAACAATGATCCCCAATCATCCTAGAGGGTGAGGGGTAGTCCTAGAGGACACCTTGCCGTAGAAGGGTCAGAGGTAGTTCAAGAGAACGCATACGCTTGAACATTGCCGAGTCTCAAAGACCCCCTAGATCGTGCCATCTTGACCTACGTATAGGGTAGTTTAACTGAAGTGTAACACCCTAAAAAAAAACAACATTAAACCCATCAATATAGACATGTATTGATATATAAAAGATCCACATTCTTCTATTCATCAGAGTTTCATTACAAAAGGTATTACATGTTAACAACAAAAGCAAATGCCCTAAGGGCTTACAACTTTCCAAGTTAACACTTGGTTACAAAAAGGAGAGTACCAACTCATCTACACCTTAAGCCCTTGGCTTGAATTTACATGTAATACATCAAAAGAAGATAGACAACAAAAAGTCCGTCCGCCTCAAGCCTTCCAAGCTATGTCCTTGGAGGTGGCATGCTACCTGTACCTAAAAATGATGTTCCCATATAGGGTGAGCCACAGCCCAGTAGAAATACACTAAACCAACTATGAACAATGACTAAAAGATTAGCAGTTGATAGATGGCCAACACTGATACATCTACTTATATCATCTTGCAGTCTCATGACATACAAGTCCATGTTACAATTCATTTTCCATTTCTTTTCAATTCTCAATTCATAACCATGGCTCAGAACCTGGCCAAACAACTCGTATGAGACTGTAACTCATATTAAACATCTTCCCATTTAAATAAAAGATAAGCATACTAGCTATATCAACACATTAACAGATAAGCATATGAGCTATATCAACACTTCCATAGATATGCCTAAAAGCAATATCACACTTCCAAAGACAAGCGTATGAGCTGTGTCAACACATTACTAGATAAGCATATGAGCTATATCCATGGAGTCCATCTCCTATCTTCTCCCAAACAACACCCGGTTTAGAGGTGCATCCCCTATCATTCCCTAAACCGTGGAGTACATCTCATATCTCCTCCAACACAACACAATGCATATAAACAACTAGTATACACATCATCAATCAATACATAAAATTAATGTATTCTTTCAACTGTTATACTCAATGACACATTTCAATGATCAGTTTTAGTTTGCCTAATCATCATGCATTGTCTACAACAATCAAGACTATCCTCCACCGATAGCCCAAAGCAGTTATTTCTATACAGAATATAAATGCAACAAATGGATATATAATCAACATTTCAATTCGATGAGTGATACGTAATTCAACTACACCCTTTAATCCCATACACTCCCAATCTCAACATTTCCACTTCAATTCCTCATTTCTCACAATTAATTATCCCAATTAATTAATCAATGTAATTAGGGCATTTTCCATAATTAATATTACAACCCTTAGGTTCCATTTTTATCAATGTTTCAACATTTATTCCATGTCTCTATACCAAACATGCCTCTAGGTTCATTATAAATAAAACCCCAACTTTTGTAAAATTACACAAAAACCCCAAACCTTCCCAAAATTACACAACAACCCCCAACATCTCAAAATACCAAAATTTAAAGACAAAGCTCATAAAGAGGAGTAGGTTATCCCTACCTCAAAGTTTGAGCTCCAACGGAGATGAAGACCAAAACCAAAGTGCTCCAAATCCCGAAATTTTCAGATTAAAATGTAGCCCTCGACGATCAATACAACTTTTGTAAAAGCCAAAAGGAAGCAAACAACTCCTATTAGATCAAATCTAAGAGAGAAGGGCCGGTTTTAGAGTGAGAAGCTCTGAAAATGGCTTTTTGGAAAAGTAAGAGAGAGAAAAGATTTTGAAAAAGTGATCAAAAAGTCAGATTTCGGATTTAAATAAGAGTCGCCCGCCGGCGTGAAACCCCGCTCGGCGCCACTCGAACTCCCGCTCGGCCCAAACTCCCGCTCGGCGGGATGCACTCGAGAATCTTGACATACCAGGTCCCTGCTCGAGCGTCACTCACAACCTCCCGCTCGAGCGCCCAACATTACACAAAAAATACTGGATAGGTGTATGCCCCGCTCGAGCGCCAAAACCCCCGCTCGAGCGGACAAGCAACAACAAGGTCCCCGCTCGAGCGTCGAAAGCTCCGCTCAAGCGGACAGGCCAAAATCTGGGCAACTAGTTTTGGTTCCTAAGCTCAACCAACCTGTAACAAATCTGCCCAGCACAACCTATAACTCAGATACAAAGTAGAAAAGGATGTAAACCAGATAATAATCAACTACTAACATCCATGGACACATGTCCGGATCACTGTACAACAAGGGGTAAACCCGAGATCACTATAACTGAAGAGTGAATTTATCTTCACTCACCATCCTCAAGATCGGGTCCTTTGTTCGGACTCTATCACGCCCATGGTTCTGATGCATCGATCCTGAAAAGCTTCGAGCCCACAAATGTTATGGGACTTATTAACGAAGTGACTTCTAGGTTGCGTTTGAATCCGTTCGAAGCCAAGTGCTTCGCGTAGATTCGAACCCTTTCAAGCCCGAGCTTAAATAGGTCTCTAGGTTCGTGGTTCCGAACCCTTTTGAGATTAAGTAAATACCTTGGAGAATGGATCTCCTCTGAGGGTTTCACCTCTACTAAAAGCAACAATTAACCTTCTCGGACGCCTGTATGATCTGGGCCTCCTTGGATGGGCCTGTCGGACTTTTCTTAGAAATATAATCTTGTTGGGCCTCTTCGGCCTAGTTGGTTGGCTTTCTTGCAGGTCCATTCAATAGAATTCATTTGAGGCCACTTCGTGATAATTTCTCTGGACCTATTAATTTTTTGGCTTTTTGATTGGGCTCCGATTGGAGCCAATTAATTTAATGAGTCCAAGTTAACCCTTCTTACATTTTGCCTCTTGCATGTATTAGAAATTTTGAATTTCTCATACATGTATATTTTCACTTCCTTGTCCATGCTTCGCTGCACTTTCTCGGGCATGTCTTGTCTCACTTCCTCAGACTTATTTTGTCTCTATGTAGTTTATGGATAAGATTAGCAACTCATCATGATTTATGAATAAGATTAACAACTAATAAAGAAAAGAAGGAATTTTTTTTTTTTGTCCTTATGCCATGTTTGGCCAACATACTTTTGTGCCTTTGATTTTTATTTTTATTTTTTCCAAAGAAAATCGAAACTTGAAATTTTTTATTTTTGGTCTTAGACTTATCTTGTACCTTGCTTGGGCCCACACAACTTTTCTTCGTTATTTTGATTTCAAATTTTCTTTTGAAAACAAATAAACAAATCTCAATAGCCTTAATCCTTTTCTTCTGTTTTTTTTTAATTCTAGATAGCAACCAGCAAAACTTTTTTTTTTTTTGTATTTGTTTCCTCAATCACATGATAATTCCAAATCATTTAATGATAAAAGAAACACTTTTCTCCTCTAAGTGAAAAGAAACCAACAACTCCATTTTTATATTTCTAAAAAATGTGAAACCCCTATTCCTTCTCTCTCTAGACCTAGAAGAACCAAGACTCTTCAGCACTACCTCCTTTCTAAATTTCATTGTTTTACCAAAATCTTACCTCTAATTATAGACTTGATTTGCTTTGGGATTCAGGTTATTCAAAAGCTCGTAATTCTGATTTGAGATAACCAGTGCTCTGTAGAATACATATTTTGAAACCTTTGCATGACATTTGAGCCTCTATTGATAATCTTGACTTGAATAGAACTTTGTTGCTGCAATTTTG
This sequence comes from Camellia lanceoleosa, assembly GCA_025200525.1. Taxonomy (NCBI): domain Eukaryota; kingdom Viridiplantae; phylum Streptophyta; class Magnoliopsida; order Ericales; family Theaceae; genus Camellia; species Camellia lanceoleosa. The sequence goes on along the minus strand of CM045763.1, from coordinate 102,017,380 downwards.
TCATGAAATAGCTATTGCCTCTGTCGAATCTGATTTGCATGAGAAATGTAGTCTTGAAATTAATGTCTTGGAGCTTAACCTTGTGTTGATAAAACTGACATAGATGGAGTATTAATGTTGCAAAGATTCATTGGTGTAAAGAGAAATAATTTGAATCCTTCAAGTTTTGTTAGTGTTATACGGAAACAAGAATCAAAGACAAGAATTTGGAAACAAAGCAAGAAAATCGAAAAAGAAATGTAACCATGAAAAACAGTGTGTGAAGAACAGTGTGCGAATGTGTAGACACCCCATTTTTGACCGCCCTCAAGACTTGGGCATTACTGATGGTTTGCTCGGTGTTGAGAGATGCGCAGGGCGCAGGTTCAATTCCTTCGGCAAGGAGAGAGGCAAACCCTTCAAAACGCTTTGTCTAGGGGTTTGGAGTTGAAGAAAAGAGGAAAGGAGAGGAGAAAACTGGTTTGGGAGAAGTTCGGCATAGATCCGGGTAGAAGGGAATCGCGCAGCCCTCGCTAAATCGGGCTTATTCAATTCCATACTTGGAGTTAAGCTATGAGGCCACCATCGTTGGAAAGAAGACTTCCGGGGCTTCACTTTGCACTCAAGAATCTCCCAAAGCCAAGTCCGGGTGGAGGCGATATGATTGGTTGAAGCTGGGCATCATCCCGGTTGGATCGAGTCTGCGCGACTTCACGGAAAAGGGCATAACTTTTTGCACAGGAGGAATTTTGATGCAAGGTTTGCGCCATTGGAAAGCTAACTTCCGGGGCTTCGATTTGCATACCCACCGGCCATGTTTTGACCAAGGAATCATCCATCGGCACTCTATTTAGCCGACCGGCAGAAAGAGTGCCGACCGGCACTTTATTTCGGCCGATGATCAAACCTTCGCCGACTGAACCCTTTGCACCCCCAAGCTGGTGCGTGCAGGCTGTGCCAGCTGGGATACAGAACCGATCCACGTGCATATATGTATCTATTTTGGAGCCTTTAACCCCATTTTTGGCCCCTTTGCTCATGGCATGTTGAGGAAGCCTTGGCCCCTTTGTCTTGTCTTCCTCAAGAAGACTTACCCGCTGTCCAAGCATCTCCAACAAGCCTTGCACCCTTTGACCCTTTGAAACTTGCCTTAGAAGCTTGGTTCTTGGCCTATATAAGAGAGCCTTCTCTCCCATTGCAAGGGGTTGAAGGTTTTGAACAAAAAACCAGCAGATATATATGTATATCTGATATATACATATATATCCCACCCCCTCTCTCCATATCTCTCTCAATCCACCTCCAAACAACCTTGTTCTTGGACCATTCCTTCACCAACCCATAGCACAACACCACCACTTCCATTTCCAACGACTTGGAGGTCATTTGCAGAGCTTAGGAGCACCAAAGCTTGGTCCAAGAGGTGCTGGTTCATTGGTCTACAAGGGTAAGTGTCTATTTCCCTCAAACTAGCATTTTCTTGCATCATCTCTTAGCCCTAGTTGAAAGCACTTTTGGGCTCCGACCCAAACTTCAAATATTCTTATTTTGGGGTCCTCTTCATGTTTTATTGAGGACCCCTTGCTGTTTGGTGGCTGCATCTAGCACCTATCTCAATATCCTCTTGTATGCCATCCATTTTGCATGCTATTTTTGACTAATGTATAATCTGTTTCAGAGCATGATGTAAGCTAAGAATAGGCTTATTTTGAGCCCTTCTTCAACATTGTTGAAGGGCTCAACATTGTTTGGATACTCCATGTGCTACTTGCTTTGAAATCCATGTGATTTACCGTAAATTTGCATGCTTTGTTAGCCTATCTTGCTTCTGTTTTTGTGGCTGGTCATAAACTGAAAATGTGCTTGTTTTTCCATGTATAAGGTCTGTTTTTGGTTGTTTAGGCCATCCATGACATGCCTTATATAGTCACTTTGCATTTTGGCTTGCTAGCCTCAAGTAGGTGCATGTGTAGGATGCATTGCCTCCATGATTTCAAGGGTTTGGAACCCTCTTACATGCTATTTCAGACCCTAATCCATGCTCACATGTTCATTTTTGTCATCTCTTTCATGCTTTAAAGGTGTGTCCTTCTATGCCTAAGAATAGGCCTTGTGTATGCTTCCATGATTAGTGTATTTTGGGGCTGCCATGAGGGGGGTTTTGGGTGTATTTTGCATGCTGAAAATCTGTTTTGGGGTTGGTCAATGCATGCCATAATTGTCTTGCTAAGTGTGGTTCAAAGCCTCATTGGCTTGCCTTAATGCTTGGACCATTTGTATGCATGCTTAGCCTATTTTGTTGCTTGGTTCGGCACCATGTTTAGCATGATTTTCAGAGCTTTACAATGCATGCTCATAGTCTATGTTTGGTCTCTTTAAGTGCGCTTGAGAGTTGCCATGTTTGTGCCTAAGTGTTGGACCACAATTGTATGCATGTGTGTGTGCATTCTGGCCCTCATTGCTGAGCATGTTGGCCTCTGGTTTTAGGCCTATTTGAGTTGCCTAAGTCATGTATAAGACCACCCTTTCATTGGTTTGCATGCTTGTCTTGAATGCTTGCTTGAACCCTTTGCATAAGTATGTTGCATAGTCCATGTTGCATACCTAGCTTCACATGCTTAGGATTGCCTTGCATGAGCATGCATACTTAGCCTCTTGAAGTGAGTGTGATAGAGGTTAAGTCCCCTTCATTGGATCATTCGCATTGCATTTCATTTGAAATTAAAGTTGCATACTTGGTTCTTTGGGCCATCATGCATGGAAGTGCGTGATTGATGGCTCGGGAATCGAGATACATGTCCCTTTGAGTCACAAACATGATAAGGGACTTGTTTGGTGCATACATATGCCTAAATACCCATGCCATGCACTGCTGTCTGCTGTTTGCTGTCAAAACTGTCTCCTGCAGGAATTTAGTGCCGACCGGCACTCTATAGTGCCGACCCGCAATCTTTTGTGCCGATAAGCTCATCGAAGCGGTGGTAAATCTAAGCGACGGTAGCCACTCACTCTAGCCGGTGATGTCTTGCAATGCATTTAGAAGGTGTCTGGAGCTTTGGTAATTTTTGGAGGACAGGCGGTAAAAGCAAGAAAGTGGCATGGTGCGGACTTTACGGAGTCGGATTCGAGCATGCGTGCATCCCTCTTCGAGGCCTTTTATTGCTTTCGATAGTTTAATTAATTTGTTAATTAATTAAGGGTCTGTAATAATTAATTAGCTAGGATAATTGATTTATTATTTGGGATTGTATATTATTCTTTTAGTCCCTCAGGTGAGGGCATATCTGTAATAAGTGTGGGTGAGTGGCATGTATGTCTTCCAACCCCATTTCTTTCTCCCTTTTATTTACACCTTAGAATGGTAGATTAGGGCATATTTAATTGACATATCTTATGCAATACATGCGTGCATCCATGCATTTGTTGACATGCATCGGGTTCGCACATCATACAAAGCGCATCGTACTTTTAATTCCAAATTGAATACGTGTTATTTGTAGCATTCCATATGCCATGTTTAGGATAGCCGAGCCTGCCTAGGTTACATCTTTGCATGTGTTGCATTAGACATTTCAGTATGCTTAGGTCCATGCATGGATTTCTAATAAGCTTGTTTTGGCTCGAGTACTAGGTGAGCTTTAGTGCTTTAGCATATCACATGTGTGTAAATGTTGCCATAATAGCATGACTACTATGAGGCTAAGTGCTTATGTGATATAAGCGCATGAATGCTGTGGGTGGAGGTTAAATTACCTAAATTGGGACAACACATTAAAACTATGAGTTTTAAAGCCCACTAGATAGTGGCAAAATCGTCTTTTCTAAAAGCCGCTTAAGAGTGGCAAAACACGCATTTTAGCCTACTTGCGAATAGCAAATCATTTTCAAAACAAAGCGTGTGGTGTTTTGTTCCAACTTAGCGATTTGGTCTATACTTGTTTCTTTGTCGCATAACATAGTAGTTCTAGGCTAATAACGGAATAAGAACATGTAATGTTTTCAAAATCGGATATCACGGTTAGTAGAGGCGGTCTTGGATCGAGGCGAAAGGGGTGCTCATAAATGACCTTCCCGATCGTACCCAAGCTCCCGAGCCAAGACCACTTTGGTGATAGCCGGACCGCGTGGCCTTGACCAGAGTTAGGGTTTCTAGATTTCCCATTTTAAAAAATATTTAGGTGGCGACTCATCCGCAAAGCAGTCCATGTTTGGCACTACTTTTCAAAAAAATCTGTTTTCTCAAACGATTTGCCGGATTCGGACTCTTTGGTTCAGATTTAGAACCGCGACACAAAAATTGAGTCCGAACTGTAGTAGCGAGGTCCCCCGCGGACGTGCTACAGAATGTCTCAAGCAAAAAACATGATTGGCATTTTCGAAAGATTACACGGATTCAAGGTTCAAGAACAGGAAATTGATTCATAATCGAAGAAAAAATAGAGTGCAACCATGAAAACAGATTTAATAACAATAGAATAGACATCTGGTAAAGAAGGGATACATTCAGAATAATGGAAGGCTGAAACTGAAATTGAAAGAAACTAGGAACTCACCGGTTGGGTCCGAGGTCGAGGTTTGAGGATCGCCGAAGTCAGACGGTGACGACGAGTGGAGTAGGACAGTAAAATGCTTTGTCGGAGGAGGAGAACAAAACACGATTCTGAAGAGCTCGAAGAAACAGCAATGGAGGTTGATGAATTGTTAAAGAGAGAAAATCTTGAGAAAAGAGAGAATGCAAGAATACAAAGTGAGAAGACGAAGAGAGAGTTTTGTTGAAACTCGAAAAGGAGGCAAAAGGAAATGAATACGCCTTGGATGACGTGTCTGTCAGGCGACATGCGCAGAAATGATGTGACTTGATAACACGTGTCAGGTATGAACTAATGAGAGAAAGACGCGCGGCGAAAATGGTTGAGGAAGCCATGCATGACAGCTCATGCGCAGATTAAAATCTTGGAGTTCTTGAGTTAATGAATCAACAACTTTGACTAGAGAAACGACCTCAGCTGGAATATCTAAAGAACTTGACTCTTGGTTCTTGACCCTTGATAAAAATGGATAGTTAAGTGCTGGGTACTTGAAGCCGACGAGTAATGATTTCGGTCGATGGGATGGAATGAATTTTGAGCCGACGTAGTAAATAAACTAGCGATGTAGGCTCCATCACCTCAAGTTACCGAGGTAATAGAACCTAGGGGACAGTTGTGGGAGCATATTTTGTGAATGGCAACACGTGGCCAAGGTGACGCCGAAGTGTCAGCCAAGGTGCCACGTGGTCTAGTCTTGATGCTAAGGTGATCTCGGCTAGGCCGAGGTTATCTGCGATGATGCTAGAATCCGAGATGAGCGGATAAGGGACAAGAGCCCTTGAATATGGGAGGATCTTAGTCTGGATAAAGATAAAGCTCTTAGGAAGTTTATCCCTATCCAGCTAAGAGTCCAAGATAAGCATTGAGCCTAAATCCATTGAAGTTAGGCTTCTATAAGGATCAAGTCAGTGCTGACTACAAAAGTAGTGCACCCCCGGTGGGTCTAGGTATGCTTTTTAAGTTCTTTTTTGTGAGTTTAAGCACAATTAGCTATCTTTGATGGATATTCGATTACTGACTTGATCGTCGGAGTACCCCCGGATGGACGAATCACCGCCGGATTCTTATCTTTCTGTCACAAGTTGTTCGGGCTTAATTTATTCTGCTGGTGCTCTCTTGCTGAGTTTCTCTGTTTTGGTTGTGTGGTCGGAAATCAATACCCACACATACCAAACATGATAATAGGACGTAATTAATTTCAAAAAACATGGCAAATATCAAATTCAAGGGTAAATTACATTGCCTACCTTTGAGGTTTAAAAAAATAAAATATGACTCACAAGCACATAATTGCACAAATTTCTTTTTTAGTAAGACTAAAATGATTGAAATAATGTAGATAGTATGTAAACACATGATAATCAATGGTAATATATATATATATAAGTGTAAAAGAGACGAAAGTATTTTTTTTTTATTTTATTAATATGATTAATAAAGAGTGTTGCTATTAGCACCCCATCAATTATTTTGGATCCCCATTTCTTTGGACCCCCACTTATAAATTCTAAAACCCTTAAAATTTCTTTTCTTCCCCAAAATAATACCAAAATTATTCTTTTGGAAACATTCCACCCATTCAATTGAATGCATACCCCCATACCCTAAAAATCCTCTCTCCCAAAAACCCTAACAAAACTTACGAAGGTGATTACTATTTCATCTCCACATACTTGTTCATGACCTGAAAAAATAAATGTAAGACTTTTTGTTGTTGATTCAAAATTCCCTTTCTGTGGGTTTTGCGATCTCCACAAGTTTGGATCTATGATCTCTCGCATGGGTTTCTTTGAATTCTCCTTGTTCCTTACCTTGGGTTTTGTGATTTTAAATTTTGAGAAAGGTTCATTAATTAATTTTTGTTTTAAAATAAGAGGACGTCTTCAATAGAGATGTTAAAAATGTACTACGTTTGGTTACTTGTTCTCGAACAAATAAACAATGTTCAGGTATGTGTTTTTGAATTTCGGTCATATGTTTGGGAGTTTAGTCCCGAAAAAATGATGAACAATTTTTATTATTTTTGTCATTTTTTTAAAGAAACTTACTCTTACAAGATCAATCTCCTTTGAGCTAAAAACACCATCAAAGTTATGAACCTCCTCTGAGCTTTTATTGTTGTACTCCTTTTGCCTCATAGAGTTATAGTTGCTGAAAAAACTTCCGCTCATTGTCATTGTCAGAAAGATGTTGGCAATCAAATGGTTATCACCGTTATCGTCGGAATATTGTCGCCAAAGGGTTTTCAAGGTTTTAATAGTAGGTAGGCTTTGAAGATGGAATTTGGGAAAGATGGATGAGTGGTGATAAAGGTGGGTGCTCTCATAAATCTTGACTCATGATGTAGTGGCTGTGTGGGCTTAATTGTGAGATGGGGTGTCCCAAATTATTGATTTCATTTTCAGTAATTTCATTTGAGGTTATTATTGTAATAAAAAAAGGTTAAAAAATGGAAGGTCCAAAATAATTGATGGAATGCTATAGCATCATTCTTAACAAATGATTGATGAAAATTAGATAAAGTGTTATATAAATTAAAATTTTTAAAGGGCACAATATAGTTATATTAAACTTATGGAGTTTAGTGCATTTGTTCTGAGACGCAATGTCATATACTATTAATTTTAGAGTAAATTATAAATACATCTCTTAAAATTTATTTAAAATACGATTTACCTCCTATAATTTTAAAAATTACATTCCACTCCTTGAAGTTTTTAATTTCATAACAAAATGCCCATTTTATCCATAAACCATTAAGTCAATTAATAGTTTTTAATAATGTTATAAATTTATTTCAATTAATAATTTAGGTAATTTTATCATTGTATAAGAGAGCAATTAAGAATTTGATTTTTCAATTAATTCTGTTAAGTAAAAATTCTGACAATAAGGTATTTATAAGAGAGGAAATATCATTTTGCCCCCCAAACTATCACGTGTTTTTCACGTTGATCCCCATATTTTGATTTATTTTAATTTAGTATCTGAACTTTCTACAAATTGATCAATTAGACCCCTGCCATCACCTTCCGTCTACAATTGGACAGAATGTGTTGACGTAGCATTTAAAATTTCATTTTACCCCCCAAACTATACTTTAAAAATCAATTTGCCCCCCCCTTCCCCACATCAGCACATTCCGTCCAATTGTGAACCGAAGGTAATGAGAGGGGTCTAATTGATCAATTTGTGGAAAGTTCAGGTACCAAATTGAAATAAATTGAAGTATGGGGGTCAACATGAAAAAAGAGTGATAGTTTGGGAGGAAAAATTATATTTACACTTTATAATTTTTTAAACCACAAGAGGCAATCCATATTTTAAGTAAACTACATTTGTAATTTACACTTAATTTTAAGCCTTAACTTGCATATGCACTTAGCGCTATAAATAAGGTAGGTAGTAATGCTATCTTGGTTTAGAATTAAAAGAACCCAAGGTTAAAACCAACATTCTTCTTGCACATCCCATCTTGTCAACAATGGCAGAAAAAATCTCTACAACGAAGAGGTACTTTTGCTTCTTTTGTAGCATTTGAAATCTCCAGCTAGCATTTGAATGGTTGTGATTCATTTTAAATACGAGTATAAATCTGAACCACACATGGAGTTTCTGTGTAAATTTATTGTAACTATTCTGAGTTCTTAGGCTTTTTGCTCTCTAACTGCAACTTTCACACCCACCAAGTGTTTGTGTTATTGTCTTTATCTATGTGTGCAGCGGTTAGAGGGGCAAATAAAGGAATAGGATTTGAAATATGTAGGCAGTTAGCTTCTAAGGGAGTCATGGTGGTGTTGACAGTGTGGGGACATAATTTTTGAATGACAACACGTGGCCGAGGTGTCACCGAAGTGCCAGCCAAGATGCCATGTGTCCTAGTCATGACGCCAAGATCATCTCGGCTAGGCCGAGGTTATCTGCGAAGATACCGAAATTCGGAATAAGCGGATAAGGGACAAGAGTCCTAGAATGAGAGAGGACTTCAGTTTGGGTAAAGATAAGACTCTTAGAGAGTTTATTCCAATCCTACTGGGAGTCCAAGATTAGCAGTAATCCTAAGTCCATTGAAGCTAGGCTTCTATTGGGACTAGGTTTGTGTTGGCTATAAAAGAGAGACACCCTCATGGGTCTAAGGTATGCTTTTTATGCTCTGAATAGTGACTTAAGCACTTTTGCTATCTTTGAGAGATAACTGACTTGATTGTCGGAGTGCCCCCGGGTAGACGAACCACCGCCAGAATCTCTTCTTTTTTGTGACAGGTCGTTCGGGCAATCTATTCTGCTAGTGTTCTCCGGCTGAGCACCAATTTGGCAGTGTGGTTAAAAATGGACACACACAATTTGGCGCTTTATGTGGGAAAGAAAGAAGAATAGATAACCAACGACGGACAGAAAGAGAAGGTTGGGAACGACACCCTTATTGAGAGTAGGAAACATATTGACCTGGACGTCGAAGAAGACAACTGCAACGAAGAGACTCGTGATAAGAATCACAGAGGAAAGGATGTTGGCTAGAAGGGCGGCGTACCGAAGAAATCGAACCGGAGCAAGTATTATAACGAGGACGACCTCCAGGTATGGAAAGATAGATGCCTGCGGAGGAACGACGAAATGAAAGGAATGGCGAACAAATTGGCGGACCTGCAAACGGTCGTCAATTTCATGATGCAGAACAACATCATGCAGTCGCCGTTCCCTTTCCAAGATACGCCGATTCCAATGGCCAAGAAAGATGCCCAGAAAGGGGGACAGAACACAGTTCCTGTAGTCCTTCAGTACGACAGGGCAAAGGGGCATTCTCACCAGCCTTCACAGGAGGTCGGGCATGGAGAATCAAAGAGGGCTGGAGAATGATGCTTGGGAGTTGGAATTTACAAGCTAAGGTTGGTTTAACACTTGTTGAAATTTTAAAAATTTACAAGTTGAAGTTAAACCGAGGACATGTTTAACACTTGTTGAAATTTTAAGAAAAATTTACAAGTTGAAGTTAAACCAAGGTCATGTTTAACACTTGTTGAAATTTAAGAAAAATTTACAAGTTGAAGTTAAACCGAGGTCATGTTTAACACTGGTTGAAATTTTAAAAATTTACAAGTTGAAGTTAAACCGAGGTCATGTTTAACACTGGTTGAAATTTTAAAAGTTTACAAGTTGAAGTTAAACCGAGGTCATGTTTAGCACTTGTTGAAATTTTAAAAATTTACAAGTTAAAGTTAAACCGAGGTCATGTTTAACACTTGTTGAAATTTTAAAAGTTTACAAGTTGAAGTTAAACCGATGACATGTTTAACACTTGTTAAAATTTTAAAAATTTACAAGTTGAAGTTAAACCAAGGTCGTGTTTAACACTTGTTGAAATTTTAAAAATTTACAAATTGAAGTTAAACCGATGTTGTGTTTAACACTTGTTGAAATTTAAATTTACAAGTTGAAGTTAAACCGAGGATGTCTTTAACACTTGTTGAAATTTAAATTTACAAATTAAAGTTAAACCGATGACGTGTTTAACACTTGTTGAAATTTTAAAAATTTACAAGTTGAAGTTAAACCGAGGTCATGTTTAAACACTTGTTGAAATTTAAATTTACAAATTGAAGTAAAATCAAGGATGTGTTTAAGACTTGTTGAAATTTAAATTTACAAGTTGAAGTTAAACCGATGTCATGTTTAACACTTGTTGAAATTTAAATTTACAAGTTGAAGTTAAACTAATGATGTGTTTAACACTTGTTGAAATTTAAATTTACAAGTTGAAGTTAAACCGATGTCATGTTTAACACTTGTTAAAATTTTAAGAAAAATTTACAAGCTGAAATTAAACCGGGGTCATGATTAAAGAAATGAATAATATAGGTTCCATCACCTCAGGATACCGAGGTAATAGAACCTAGGGGGCAGTTGTGGAGACATAATTTTTGAATGACAACACGTGCTGAGGTGTCATCGAAGTGCCAACCGAGGTGCCACGTGTCCTGGTCATGACGCCGAGATCATCTGGGCTACGCCGAAGTTATCTGCGAAGATACTGGAATCCGGAATAAGCGGATAAAAGACGAGTCCTAGAATGAGAGAGGACTTAAGTTTGGGTAAAGATAAGACTCTTAGAGAGTTTATCCCAATCCTACTAGGAGTCCAAGATTAGCAGTAATTCTAAGTCCATTGAAGCTAGGCTTCTATTGGGACTAGGTTTGTGTTGGCTATAAAAGAGAGGCACCCTCATAGGTCTAAGGTATTCTTTTTATGCTCTGAATAGTGAGTTAAGCACTTTTGCTATCTTTGAGAGATAACTGACTTGATCGTCGGAGTGCCCCCGGGTGGACGAACCACCGCCGAAATCTCTTCTTTTTTGTGACAGGTCGTTTGGGTAATCTATTACGCGAGATTCGCCAGTACCAATTTGTGAAAGTGTGGTCAAAAATTGACAAACAGACAACTAGAGATAAGAAGAAGGGTATTCAAGCTCTTGAGAAAGTCAAAGGGGATGATGGCCTCTCTGATCATGTGGTGTTCTTTCAACTTGATGTTGTAGACCCATCTAGTATTGTTACCCTTACTGATTTTATCAAGTCTAAATTTGGAAGGCTTGATATCTTGGTATGATTCACAACCCAACTCTCAATTTTTATTTTATTTTTTTGTCTGTTTTTATTAAATTATTTTATAGTTTTAATATTTTTTTATGCAATCTCATTTAACAGCCATAGGCTTACCTCAATTGTAAAATTCAGATATACTTTGTGGGTGTGTGGGAAGTAGGTTTTTTTGTAAGTTTTTTTAGTTGTATGATAGGATATTATTGGAATTTTTTTTTTTTTTTTGTGTGTGTTTGGGAAGATAGTTGGGTTTTTTTTGTGGTTGGATGTGATATTTGTGAGAAAAAAAGTGAAATAATTTTGGAGTTTGATGTGATATTTTATTTAGATTTACTTTTTTAGTTTTGTAACTAATTTATCTTTTAGTAAAAAAAAACTAAAAAAAAAACTAAAAAACTTTCTTCCCAAACACCCCTGCAATACACCGTTATTATTTGATGTCTTGGAGATATCTATGACTCTTCTCTTTGTAAAGCAGGATTGACTTTTTTGTTAGCGATTTTTTGACTTCTTTAGAACTTAAAATAGTTCATGTGTTTGGAAAGTTGCTTAAAAAAAAGTTTTTTTCTTTTGTTTTTTAAGAAAAAAATTGATTTGACATTTAACATTTTTAGCTGATGAAAAATAATTAAGTAATTTTTTGACTTTTTTTTAGCAAAAATTGGATTTTTTCTCAATAGTCCAAATGCCCACTAAATAATGGATAAGATTGAATTATTGAAGGTGAACAATGCTGGGATTGGTGGCGTCCACACAGATTTGGATGCTTTAAAGTCATCAGAGAGGTTGGTGATGTTGGGTGAGTCTTTAGGCATGAGTCATTTCTTTTGCTCCTGGAGTAAATTAATAAATAATTGGTGTGATAATGTCCACTAATATTCCTTCGTTTTTTTTTTTTCTTTTTTTTCCCTTTTCCTTTTATTTCGTTAAGTAGCATATTATTTTCTTGGAAAGGTTAAGATCTATACCTAATCTTTTAATTGTCTTTAGATATCACTATTAATATTAAATGATCCCCATCACACTAATACAGTAATTTTAAAAAATTTAAGACACGACATTTGAATGGAACGTGTTAATATATTTATTGTAAGTCATATATAGAATTTCGTTTAAAATTAATAAATATATGCAATATAACACAAATTTTTTTAAAGAAAGAAGGATTACTAAAAATGGATTTATATTGGCTTTTCTGTTTTTTGTTAGATTGTAAACTAATTTGTTCAAACTTGCAATGAATTTTATGTTTGTCTAAATGATGGATATTTGTGTTCTCCAATTCAAGTGTCGGAAGCATGTCTAAGTCTAAGAAAAATTTAAAAACTAATAGGACATGTTTGGACGTGTGTCAGATATGTATCAAAAGTGTGTGTCAGTATCTAGTATGTGTTGGATGTGGACATGCCACCTTCTTGAAAGTGTAGGTGTTTTTTAGGTAGTAGGTAATAGCAACCACAAGGACTATAACTGAATGATCTCGTTAGTGCAGCCTGGACTGCTAAGCAAATGGAAAGAAGTAATGACTCAGAGCTACGAGTTGACTGAAGAATGCTTGCAAACAAACTACTATGGCGCAAAAAGGATGATTGAAGCACTCATTCCCCTCCTCCAGCTCTCAGATTCACCAAGGATTGTAAATGTCTCTTCCGGCATGGGGAAGTTAAAGGTACAAAGCAGAAGTAACAACCCCCTCTTCCATAAGTATAAAATTTGCGACAGTTGTTGATTTTGATTTTAAGGCAGAAGATTATACTATCTGCTACCGAAAGTAATTATATCGGGGCAGTTATGTCTAGCCAAGAAACATGGTGACACCACTCAATGATCAGTGGTGACAATTGAACCCTCCGAGAAAACAAATATATATATATATATCATAAATATATGTATATTTGTTTCTTTGAAAATTATAATACAATTGTCACCACTGGAAAAGTAAGTTTAACCCCCATATTATATCTATATTGTATTTCACAATGGCTTTTAAAAATGTCTTCTTTATAGTTTGTTGTTAAGATTGTTCCCCAAATAATTTGACTTCCCACCCTTTGGTCTTTGGGGTCTAATATTTTATGCAAAAAATGAGAATTGCTAGGAACTAAGCTTGGTATCAATAAAAAATTTCCTTCTCTCTTGTTTGCGAAGACTTACTTTTTGTATGGTCTCATCATGAAATTGATGGGAGTTAGCATAGTGGAGATTTTTAATCTGATAATAAAATGGGAAAAACAAAATTTAACTTGATAATTGTTGTGATTTGTTAGGAAAGCATGGTAACGTGTCCATGCAGAAGTTAGGATTTCTAGAATTTATGATTTAAAATGAAACCCACAAAGGCACTGACATAAATTTCTGAAGTCGGCAATATAATGACTTTAAATATCTGCATAGTGATAATGATGGTAAACTATTGTAATAGAAACGATGCATTATACAAGAAGGATACGGTGTGCATGTCATATTTAGTTTCATAGAAAAAGCTTTGTACTCAAAAAAAAATCTCAAAACGTGCCTAGAAAATAAGGTGTGTGATGTAGATTAAAAATTAGTATGATGTGGCACTACAACAAATTGCAGAATTGGCGACTAAAACTTCTCTTTTCGTCGCTGAAAGTCGTAGAATTGGCGACTAAAATGGAATTAGTCGCCAAAATTGGTCACTGTTGCCGACTAAAACAGTTTAGTCGCCGAATGCAAGGGTTTTAGCGACTAAAAGGCTGTTTAGTCGCCAAATGTGGGGGTTTTAGCGACAAAAAAAATTTTAGTAGCCAAAGGTTAGGGTTTTTGGCGACTAAAACCATTTAGTAGCCAAACGTTAAGGTTTTGGCGACTAAAAACCAGTTTGGTCGCTGATAGTACCTGTTTTGGCGACTAAAAACAGTTTGGTCACTAAAGGTTAAGATTTTTGGCTACTAAAAAAAATTAGCAGCTGAAAACAATCAATTGGCGACTAAAATTCACTTTAGTAGCCAAAAGGCGACGTTTTTGGCGATTAAAAACAGGTTTAGTCGCCAAAAGGTGAGGTTTTTAGGCGGAACATATGTTTTTAGCGACTGAAAATTTAATTAGTAGCCCAAAATTGTAGAATTGGCGACTAAATCTATTATTTAGTCGCCAAAAGCGAGCCAAATTATTTTTTAGTAAATAATTTATTTTTTACATAAATTATATTGAATATATATAATTATATTTATATATATAGTTTTATATTAATACCGGTCAAAGTAATATATAAATAATATAAGTTGCAATTATATTCACGTGATGGTTCAGTGGCGTAGTGGGTGGGACTGTGCTGTGAAGGTTTGGAACTTGGAGGTATTAGGTTCGAAACCTGGGAGCTCTTCAGGCAGGGAGGGTATTTTTTCTATTTTTTCAAAAAATGCTTTTGGCGACTAAAGAGTTTAGTCGCAGAAAGGTATACGTTTTGGCGACGAAAAGTTTAGTCAGGGAAAGTGAAAATAAAAATAAAAAAAATACTATTGGCGACTAAAAGTTTAGTCGCTAAATGTAAAATTTCCAAAAATGGAATTGCATTTGGCGACAAATTCTTTCGTCGCTGAAGACATATATATTGCCGACTAACAGTTTTTTAGTCGCCAAAGGTATTCCCGACAAAGTATTGGCGACAAAACCGGCGACTAAAATTTTTAGTCGGGGAAAGTGAAAATTTGACATTTGGCGACTAAAATAGGACATTTTTTAGTCGCCAAAGGTGTTTTTTTTTTTGTAGTGTGGGCTACATCCAGAATAAATATAGTCCATACATTCTATTATTTGTGCACTTTTGGAATACTTTTCCGAAATAACTTTTTTTTAATAATGTGGACGACTTCTAGGATCAACTGTCTCATGGATATGAGGGTTGTATTTTCATTTTAGTATGTGCAAATTCAATGTTGTCAATGGTTGTTGACCTTAGTTTTCTCATACATCTATATATTGTTTCAGAATTAAAAAATCTAGAAACCCCCTAGATGTTGATTTGTGATTATGTATCAATTTTAAGCAGAATAAAAAAAAATAACAATCCCAATCAAACAATCAAAAGAAAGAGACACAAAGATTTTACGTGGAAAAACCACAATTGGACACCTTCCAATTGTGATTAAAAAACCACGGGCAACAGCCACAAGAACAATCCACTAAGAAGATATAAAGGAATTACACAGGTATCACTCTCAATTATCTAGCGAATTCTAGCGCCTAATTGAACCAACCTCTATGTGCCTCTTCCAATCCCATCTTGGACGGAATTGTCTTTCGATGAGCCACTCAGGATTCCCTCCAAAGCTTAGGGCTCAATTCTTGAAATTCTGGCTGAAGAACAACTCTCTCTTTTGTAGAACAAACAAACAAACCTTTGATGTACACTCTTTAAACCATGAGTTTGAATACTCAATAAGACATCAAAGAAAATAACAAAAAATAATCCCCAGATATAAACCTTTAAGATCCAAAAAGAAGATCTGGAGGAATAATTGAGTTAGTCTAGTTTTGGGAGAAAACCAACTACTTATAGAAAATCCAAAACAATCCTAGTTGGGAAAGAAAACCAACTTCTTGTAGAAAACCAATTTCTTGCAAAACTCCAAATAATCCTGTTTTTGAAGGAAACCAACTTCTTAAAGAACTCTTGTTACAACCTTGGTTTTGATCCATGAAATTTGACAACAAATGGTCCTAACAAGAATATACCCAATGAATGGCCTAAAGAAGTGTTGAATGATGCCAAAACTCTTACAGAAGAGAGAGTAGATGAGGTACTAAATGAGTTTCTAAAAGATTTCAAAGAAGATTCGTTAGAAACCAAAGGATGGTCTACAATGTTGTCTGCATACACATTGTCGAAAGCAGCCATGAACGCGTATACAAGAATTCTAGCCAAAAAGTATCCCACATTCTGCATCAACTGTGTCAACCTTGATTTTGTTAAAACAGATATAAACCACAATACCGGCATTTTAAGTACAAAACAAGGTGCTGAATGTCCTGTGAAGCTAGTCCTGCTGCCTAATAATGGGCCTTCTGGCCTCTTTTTTAGTCACAACGAACCATCATCTTTTGAGTGAGCACTGTTCAATTCAATCTTGCATATGAAGATGGAAGTAATATGTATGGTATAGATATATATATCTTGAGTGACTTTTTATCCAAAATATTCTAATGTGATTTATGCAAGTAATGTTATGAACAACTTGAGTGGTGAAACCTTGGTGAATTTTCTTCTCCTTTTTTTATTTTTTTATTTTTTTTTTGTTTTTTACGATTTGTGCAATGGTTTTGAGTTTTCAAAAACAGTTTTCTAAGTTTTCAATTCATATTTTTGTATTTTTCATGATTTTTAAAAATATTTTCATTATTATTTTTTTTTTATTTTTAGATCCACTTAAATTTAATTTTTTTTAAATTTTTAGATCCACTTAATCTTAATATACTTAAAAACTAAAAAAAATTATATAAAAATATTTTAAAAATTCATTGAAGCTTTTGGGGTGATTATAGCTTATTTTAATTTGGAAGTCTGTGCCAAATTGTTTGGTGCAGCTTCTGCTTATAGCTTATTAGATAGAAATAGCTTAAATAAGCTTTAAAAAGTTGATTATTTAAAAACTGAGGTAGGGGTGCTTTTAACTTCTACTTTCTGATTTTCAGTGTTGAACTTATTAAAAAAAAAAAAAAAAACTCCACCAAACACAGTACGAAAATATATTGAATTTTTATTTTATTTTTTTATATTTTTTGTATTTAGTAAATTTTAAATTATTTTCACAAATAGTATACTTTTTAAGCGTATTTAGATTAGATGTATCTAAAAAATAAAAATAAAATGTGTAAAATATTAAAAAAACCACTAAAATAAAATAAAATAAAAAACTCAATTTTTTGAAAGGTGGATTAAATTTTCTAGAACAAAAAATGGGGTATAATTCTCAAATTTGTGACAATAAACACACACTCACTTTCCGATGGCTCTCTTTCTAGCTTCGGTTAGGATTGAAATGAGATGAAACAGCTTCTTTAGATATATGGGATTGGCTTATTTAGGTTGGCATGGTTGATCTTGTATACCTAGATTTATCATTTTGATGTGATTTTGTTTGGAAATTAAGGTTGTATTTGGAATTTGCATTGTGGAGGAAAAAAAAAAAAAAGGAAAAAGAGAAGAAAAAGGAAATGAAGTACAAACTTCTTTTTTTCTCTTTCCTTTTTCATCCATAAATTCAAGATTGAAAGATGGTCTAAATGAACATGTTTTTATAATTTCTCAGACAATTTAAAGGATTAAATTTTTATTTTTTTATTTATACTTTTATATGTGTGGTTGACTTGATCTGATTGAGATACATGACAAAATATACTTATTTTGGTTGGTTCTATTTATCTATGTGTTTTGGTTTTAGCACATTTGACTATAGACATTTGTGGATCACTCGTACAAACACAGTAATTCGCAAAGGTTGTAGTAACCTATAGCCATAGTAGATTGATAAATGATCTGTACAAGAGATAGATGTTTCTTAATTTTAAAATATTGTATACTAAATAAGAATTGTTTTTCCCCTCTAAAAAAAAAAAGATAAGACTTGTTTTTATATGATTATAACGATATCACAGAATAAGTAGATTGAAATCGAGAAACTGATTGAGTTTATTATTATTTTTTCATTGCAAATTTTATATCAAACTTTAACACCATGATCTTAACTCAATATGAAGAAAACAATTTCTGTTTATTTATTGATAAAAAATAATAATAATATCAATATGAAGAAAGCAAATTATGTTTATTTATTGATGATGATGATGATAATAATAATAATAATAATAATATTGTTATAGGCTAATCAAGAATTAAGGGGATCTATGATTGAAAAAAGACATAAACTTGGTAGTTAGGCATCACTTTTATACAAGTTGCCTTCATCCTTCTATGTCACATCCGACTTGTAGTCTCAATTCATAAAAAAATAAAATAAGTTAAAAAATTAATAAGACAAAATATTATATTCAAATCATAATTATTTAATTTTTTCTCTCATAAAAATAAAAAAAGCCAATCCAAACGAACTTTTTAGCCGAAACGAAAATAGTCAAAAAATCAAAAAACTAATCCAACTTCCCAAACGAAGCCAGATGTTTTTGTGGAATAATTCTACACACATTTTTTTTTAAAAAAAAAAAAAAAAAAGCATTTAAGGGGACTTCCGTGTAGATCATAATAAGTGAACTTCTTATTTAATAGGTTCTGTGATAATTAATGACTTTCATCAAACACTTTTAAAAAACGTCCCTAATTATTAATTTTCAGCGATAGTTTGAAAATTGTCACAAAAAATATTACTAATTATAAGTTTTAGTGACAGTTTTAAAAAAAGTGTTACAAAAAAAAAAGTCGCAAAAAACGTTATTGCTTTTTAACTTTCAGCAACAGTTTGAAAAATTCGTCACAAAAAAACTTCACTAACTGTAAGTTTTAGTGACAATTTATAAAAACCGTGATAAAAAAAAAAAGGTCACTAATTGTCAATTTTTAGCGATATGTAAAAAACAGTTACAAAAAAATATTTTTAGTAACAATTTTACTAGGACTTAGGCCTCATTTGGCATGCGAGTGTTTTAGCTTAAAAGCTAAAAGTTACTTAAAAAAACTAAAAAAAAACCTGTAACCTATATCAAAAAATCAAAAATTTTCTTTTCTCTCTACTTTTTGCACATCTTTTTGTAAAAAATCAAAAAGCCATTCCAAATATACTAATATTTTTTACCTCATATTTTAACCAAAAAATCAAAAAGTTACTAAAATAACATAGTCCCAAACAAGGCCTTATTTTCAATAGGATTTAATGATCATTAATCTACTGGTAGTTTATCCTATTTTCACATCATTTTCTAATGGTTAAAATGACAAGAAATTTCAGTATCTCCAACAACAATTTGAAATCTGGAGACGCAAAATTTATTTGAAGGTTTAGGAGACATTTTGATATCTTCAAATTTGATATATCTAAAAATAAATACTCCAACTAAAATGTAAAATTTATTATTTTATTACCCCTTTTTTTTTTTTTTTTTTTTTTTTTTTTACTTCTCTAAAAAAGGTGGATCATATTAAATAAACATAAATAAAAAATTTATTTGGCATCACCCATAAGAGCAAACAGATCTCACCCATTGATTTGTATAAATCTCACACAAATCAATGGTTCAGATATATGGCCATGTTTGTTTGAATGAATTAGATAAGGGACGATTGTAATGCAATGAACGGTTAGTCTTGAGATAAATAGTCTCTGTATTATTTGGTTATTAATGATTTGTATTCTATGTTTGTATTGTCATGAGATTATATGCCTAGAAATAATTATTTGAGATTTTGTCCTTCTTAATTATTTACAATGACAATACTAAATTTGAAGTATATTTTATTTTATTTTACTAAGATTATTTTTAATTTTATTTAAATACGACATTAGAATTATATTTTTACTTATAATTTTGCTAATACAAAAAGAAAAAATAAATAAAACAAGACTATTGTATATCACAAGATTAATTTACACATGTTCAAAAAAATCCAACATGTTTAAAAACAAAATTAAATGAAAAAAATAAATGTCATATATTATTTTTCATTTGAACATTAAAAGTTTATTTTTTTAATTTTTATTATTTTGCTAATATAAAAAGAAGAAAGAAAAAGAAAAAACTATTATATATCATGAGATTAATTTAAGGCACTTAGACCATAAGGTCATTTTTTAATATTTAGGGTCATTAGACTCAAGCTCTAATCTCTTTAGGCCAAACTAACTATCTGTTGAAATGTGATACATGTTGCTCATTCAACAACCAATCTATTGAATATCATACATTTCTCTATCTTACCACCAGCGGTCACTACTGCCGACGACTTTTCCGATGGCTTTTCAAGCGACTTTTTCTGATGTTTGCGACCTTTTTCAACGTGTTCTTATCACCAAATAAGATTTTGCCTTAGATCTAATGTCTTACACCCCTTTGGGATAGACTTTTCACCAATTTTTCTATTAATTTATACATGTTTAAAAAAAATTAATATGTTAAAGAAGTTAATGTTGTACATTAGATGATGAATTTTGTCATTTAATCATCTAACCTGGAGGTTGGTTCAATCTATCCATTTCTATCCCACACATCCCATAGAATTGAGTTATCCAAAATATAGAAGACTATTAATCCGAATTTTATTTTTCTAACTAAATATTGAACTATTTATTTTGTTGGAGGTGAAGTCCAACCTCGTGCTGCAATCCCATCAAACAAACACCTATTATTGTTGTTGGTAGCAATGAATAATTTTGGCACCCAATAGAGATGCTCTAAAAGACTTGACCACTCAGCATATTTCAACTTAAGTGGCTTTATACCTAGACTGGATCCACTGAACATTTGGTGAAAGCACATTATAAACTTTGTTTAACTTCTTTATTGATTAATAATGAACAAATAAAAGTGTTGGTTGTTAGCTGCCCATGTTTGTCATGTGTCTATTTGCCGAAAAATTTTAGACTCAACACCTTCAATCTTATGCTCAGGTCATTCAGTCAACTTTTTTAAATTATAAGATCTAATAACATAAGTATATTTTTGTTCTCTCCATCATAATATTTCTATTTCTGTTATATAATGAGTTTCTTTAACATAATTGTGTGATGGAGAGAGATCTTCAAATATAAAAATATGAGAACCGGACGGAAGATCTCTGCCCATAAATAAATATATATATATATATATATATTTTACTGGTACTCTGCCCATAACTTGTACACATGAAAGAACCAACAACACATAGGTGTGGTAATTCTAAAGTGTATTTTGGCCATGGGAAGTGATTCATCCCCCCGAAAGGGGAGCCCCGAATCCCCCGAATTTCCCTTTTAAGTTAAAAAAAAAAAAAAAAAAGAAAACAGAAAAAAAAAACAGTTTGCCAAAAATGGAAATTAGGGGGATTTTTCATTTTCCTTTGGCCATAGATGAAGTTTTCTAATGTGCTTGTACTTGTCCAAAAAATGAAAATTTCCGTTTGGTTTAGTTTTGAGAATCAATTTTAAAAGATAATTTTTTTAAAAGAGTATGCAAAATTTAAAAATTTGTTTAATTGTATATTTTGAAAATCATTTCTGATTGATTTTGTGTACTTGAATAGATGGATGTGAGAAAAAAATTAATTGATTGATGTATAGAATATGAGAGGAGAGAAAAGAGAGAAAAAATGATTGATTGATGTATAGAATGTGAGAGAAGAGAAAAAAAATTAAAAACAATTTTTCAAAATTTGTAAACCAAACAAGTTTTTTGAAATTATCATTTCAAAAATTGATTTGAAAATGTTTGATGCCACGGAGAGTCAAGAGAGTCACCATTTTCGAAAGAAAGTTCAGTTGAGTGCTCGAGCGATTTGTTAGTTGTACGGGAAAGAAATAAACCTTCTCGTATAATCCTGTTGATCAAGATTGCGCTCCTCCGTACGACGTCGCTCTACTCCCTGAAAACACAAACGTGAGCTAGCCGACGGGTGTGTGCCGGATACCTCTCCGATGCCTAAGTCAGTAAAATAGACAAATAGACAAAAAGCTCTGTGTATTCGGGAATCAAAGTTGTGTTACCTCTCCAAAGGTGATGTTGTGAGCTTTTATAGGTTCCTTGTGGCACAATCCTAGTAGGACTCCTACTCCTCCATATAGAGTCCTCCCAGGATTAATACTCCTGAAAGATATTGCTTATCCTTCCACACTCCCCTCACTGCTTAAACCAAGTGAGATGGTTTTACCTCAGTAGGATGAACATTCGACCAAAATAACATTGATATGCCTAACTGGCTGGCAGGGCCGAGATAACTGTTAGCTAGGCTCTTCCTATCCCTGCTTCTACCTCGGCTTCGCATGTCAAGACCGAGCTATCCGTAGAAGAGTTGAGCCGAGCTAACCCAAAATAGAGTCCTGAGGAAGGCTAAGCTTACCTCAGTTCAAAGGATACGACCAAGCTAATCCATACTGGCCGTGGCGACCGGGCTATCTGCAACACTCTCTTGGACCGGGATAACAACAGGCTCTCTAGGACCGGACTAACTCTAGGGCCTCCTGGGATCGGACTAACTTCAAAGCCTTTTTACTCAGCCCTTCACATTGTGGCCCATAACGGCCTATTGCCCAGTTCGGCCCAATTTTTACATAAATTACCCTCTCAATTGCCCCTTAATTCCATCTGCGTAGCATGATAGGGATTACCTATCTCTCAGCCGAGCTAACAACTTTAGTCCTACGACCGAGCTGAACTCTTAAGCTTTTACAGCCGTGCAAAATCTCTTTAGCCTTTCCAGCCGAGCTAAGACTGTTTAGCCTTTCCAGCCGAGCTAAATTCACACCGGGCTCTTGCTGTCCGATCAAAACGTCTCTTCAATCACAGTAACTGAATCGCTTCTTATTCCAAGAACACGTGGCACACTCTGATTGGCCCAATGCAGCTGTCACGCCGTTTTCGTACTCCGTGTTTTTTGAACAGTCCCGCTCTTTTTTGTCCTTCCCTCTACATAAAACAAAACCCTAGCAATTTGAGTTCATCATTTCACTATTCACCTGCTCCTTCTTCTCTGCTTCTCAAACTTGCAACCGCAGAGCTCGTGAATCTTTCCAGTGCCCATTTCAACGTCCAGTTCCTTCCCCTCCATCTGGTAAGCTTCAGAAATCTGTTCTATTTTGCTCGTTTTCGTATTTGTTTGATCCATAGTATTTGTTTTACGTGTTTTTGCAAAACACATTTTACTTCCATTTTTTGCCTTGCCTTGCGTTTTTTGCAAAAACTTAGTAATTGAACCACTTTGATTCAAGAAATAATATGAGAAACACTAGTTTTGATCCAAAATCATAATATAACCGAACTAGGAAGTTGTTTGTAGTGGATGTCAATCTAGGCAGACCATTCAACCGAACTAACACTTCATGCTACACTAGTAGTTTTAACAAGTCAAACCATCTTTTGATTTAACTTAGCCGAGCTAACAAACCGTACTAAGTCTGTGTAATAGTGTGCTCGATAGTCTCAACCACGGCCGAGCTATAACTTGGGGCTAGACCAGCCTTCATAGTTCAAACCGAACTAAGAGCGCTGCCCCTAGAGGCTCAACCGGGCTAACAAAACCCTTGCATAAACCGAGATAACAAACACTTTGCATAGACCGAGCTATCGAACGCATTCCTCAAACCGAGTTAGGACTATATTTATCTTGCCTTTATTTCTTTTAGCACGGTCCCACGATCTGTGCTTAACACTTTTGTTTTTCACTTTGCAAACTTTAGGTTGCCCAGGCACTTTTTTGAGCGCTCAACCAAGCTACTCAGCACCTTTCTCCGACCGAGCTAACACTCAGCTTAATTTATACATAACTTTAAGAGTAAATGGGTAAATATAGGTTTTTAGTAGAAACACCTGGTGGCTTGGACGAATTCTGAAGGGAGTATAATATTCCTGACGATGTCCATCTCACCTCAGCTAAGCAAGATGACACACCATGCGGAAACCATGGCTTTGTACCTTTTACCCTTCTGTCCATAATAGAAACCAGACTAAAATTTCCTATTCAGCCCTTACTTTGTGAATTCCTTAGGCAAACTAGGATATGCCCAACCCAGCTTTCCACAAACTCATACCGCATAATAAATGGCATAGCCGAGCTAAATGGTATTAACCTCAGCTTAGCCGAACTCTTCCATCAATACTCCATAGGATCAAAAGAAGATGGCTGGGTCTACTATCTAAGAATACGCCGCCTCTGAGAGAAAATAATAAAGGACACACCGGATAAAGACTTGAACGACGATGATTTTTTCTGGGTATCTGGGAATTTTGAAGATCACCAAGCCCAAATCCCTGGTCGTAGAATAAACTGGGATAAAGGAACCCCCAGTATAATTACTTCGGCTCTATTACATGTTCCTCTTTATTTCGGTTTTCTATTCCTGAACCGAACTGACAATTGTCTTCTTTATGTAGATTCGGCCCACCTTAAGTCACTATACAGTTACCCCAATCTCAATACACTTCGCGCCGCACTACGATACCCTGAAAGAAGTTAGGCCAAGTTACTGAATTTTGAACCGACGTACAGATACAGCAGTCGACAAAAAACCAGATTAACAAACTTCTTGCTGGAAGACACTCCTGAATCGGATCCATCCTTGCCTCAAATCAACCTGGTCCGAACTACTGCCGAAGAAGAGATGGCAAAGAGGAACAGAGTAAGGGCCCTTCTAACCGAAACAAACCGAGCCGAGGTACCACTACCCAACCAGACTCAGGAAACTATGGTGGCCCTTCCATCTCAACAACCCTCCTCATCTCACCCCAGCAAGCGTGCCCGGACTACTCCAACCGAGCAACGCCTTGTTGATGAAGATGAAACCATTCTTCCATCAAGCCCCCCACCGAGCCCGCAACCGGAGCGCTCCGACCGAGCTAGCTCCTCCAAGTGGGCACCCAAGATTACTTTTCAAAACCGAGCTATTCAGGACACTGACTCAGTGGTTGCTGAAAAAGATCACTTAATGGCATTTAACCTTGCCAAGAGTGTCTGCCTTCCAGCAGACATGGAGTACCACAAACATCTAACTGAACTAAAAGCCATCCGCTCGGCCACGAAATCCATGGTGCTTGTAAGTAGCTTTTTCTATTAATCTTTCTAATTTGCACAACTTTTATTTCGGTTTGATTACAAGTCTTCCCCTTCTTTTACAGGCCATATAGAAGAGCCACATCGCTCATAAGCGTGTGCTGGAACTTCGCAAGACTACAAGGCAAGCCATGGCCGAAGTGACTAAAAAAATTGCCGAGCTAGAACAAGCCAGGAAGCAAATAGCCGAGCTAAAGTCCGAGAACGGTCGTCTAACCGGACTTGTTAGCTCAGCTGAAGCAAAAAAACAAAAAGCTGCAGCCGTGATAAAAGACAAATATCTGCGCGAACTGGCTAAACTTAAGGGAAAGAAAAATGCCGACATAGAGCAGCTGAAGAAAAGTGCTGATGACGTCGAGCTCTAGGGTTACAAGGAGGGGGAGGCGACTTACATTAAACAATGTGAAGCTGCCAAGGATTTCTTCTTCAAATGCGGTTGGAGAGCGGCTGTAGAGCAGCTCGATCACGGTCCAGAGACCGAGGTCTTCAACGCTTCTGCATACTTCATTCCGAACTTTATGACGGAATATGCTGCTGCCCTTCAGCAACAATTTCTTGAGGATTTAGATGATGAAGAAGACACCGTGCCCAAAGATACCCCGGCTATCAATGATCCTGTTGATCAGTCAGTTCGGTCGGAGCCAATGGTGAAAGACCTGACCAACGAGCTGCCTACTGAAATCGTTCTTCCAACCGAGACCGTGCTACTAAATGAAACCGGGCTCCGAGTTGATATTGATGCCGACCTTGATGATCTGTTTAACTGACTTTGTATTTTTCTTCTTTTTGCTTTTTTTCTTTTCTTTGCTTTTGGAAACAAATTGTAACCAGGCTGAGGCCTCACCCTTTGTACTTGCTTTTGAATTTTCAATGAAGTTTGCTTTTTTGTTCCAACTCTTATTTCGGTTGATCTCCATACTTGTATTTTATTTTCTAACTGAAGTCTTGGATGAGGTACAACATTCGCTTGCCGAGACTCTTTATATCGGTCTTAACATTTGCAACTATAAGTATACCTGCCAACCACTCTTTTAGCCGAGATTCATACCTCGCCTGAAGAGTACTAAGAGTTGGTTTAGTCCAGCCAACCACTCTTTTAGCTGATATCCTTAGTTCGGCTAAAGAGTACCAAGTGTTGGTTTAATCCAGCCAACTACTCTTTAGCCAATATCCTTACTTTGGCTGAAGAGTAGTAAGAGTTGGTTTAATCCAGCCAACTACTCTTTAGCTGATATCCTTACTTCGGCTGAAGAGTAGTAAGAATTGGTTTAATCCAGCCAACCTCTAAATTGGTTATTCCTGCCAACTTAGAAAATGTTTGGTTATTCCGACCAAACGCCCTACAACCTAGGTCCTTATCCTAGGCTTAGGAGGGGTGTTGGTTTAATCCAGCCAACCTCTAAATTGGTTATTCCTGCCAACTTAGAAAAATGTTTGGTTATTCCGACCAAACGCCCTGCAGCCTAAATCCTTATCCTAGGCTTAGGAGGGGTATTGGTTTAATCCAGCCAACCTCTAAGTTGGTTTTTTCCAGCCAACCTAGAGTAAAGTATTTGGTTATTCCGACCAAACGTCCTGCAGCCTGGATCCTTATCCTGGGCTTAGGAGGGGTGTTGGTTTAATCCAGCCAACCTCTAAGTTGGTTTTTTCCAGCCAACTTAGAGTAAAGTGTTTGGTTATTCCGACCAAACGTCCTGCAGCTTGGATCCTTATCCTGGGCTTAGGAGGGGTGTTGGTTTAATCCAGCCAACCTCTAAGTTGGTTTTTTCTAGCCAACTTAGAGTAATGTGTTTAGTTATTCTGACCAAACGTCCTGCAGCCTGGATCCTTATCCTGGGCTTAGGAAGGGTGTTGGTTTAATCCAGCCAACCATGTTTACAATGTTCCTAACTCACTAAAATTATCTTTAACAAAAAATAACTTATACTGAAAAGAATCTACTTGCTTTATTGAGAAAGGAAAAGGAAAAGGAAAATTACATATGCTTAAAAAAAGTTTAAAATAGAATAATTTGAGATTGGCAGTGTTCCACGGCCTGGGAATGGCTTTGTTGTCCTCATCTTCGAAGTGGTATGCCCCTTTTCCTGCTAATCCAACCACTTTGTAAGGTCCTTCCCAATTGGGCCCTAACTTGTCATCTCCTGGTACTATGGTGTTTCCCATCACTTTGCGCAGCACCCAATCGCCGATCTTGAATTGCCTTGGATGCACTTTTGTTGTATTTCCTGGATAACTCTTGTTGGTATGAGGCAATGTGAACCAGTGCTCTTTCTCTTCTTTCTTCTGCAAGGTCGAGCTCCAATGCTATGGCTTCGCCATTTAAGTATGGATCAAAATTTTCACTTCGAATTGTGGGGAGGCCAACTTCTAGTGGGATTACTGCTCCCATACCATAGGCTAAGGAGAATGGAGTTTCTCCTGTTGACTGCCGAGGTGTGGTACGGTAAGCCCATAAAACATGAGGGAGTTCTTCTGCCCACTTGCCTTTTGTTTTCTCTAGCCTTTTTTTCAATCCATCCAAGACGACCTTGTTTGATGCTTCTGCCTGACTATTTGCTTGGGGATATGCCAGTCTAGAATTGTAGAACTCTATCTTGTACTCTTCACAAAAGCCTCTAAAGATTTTGCCGTTAAACTGAGTGCTGTTGTCTGATATTAAGACTTTTGGTATGCCAAACCGAGTGATGATGTTCTGCCAGACGAACTTCTTCACGTCTTTTTCCTTGATTGATGCTAAGGCTTATGCCTCCACCCACTTTGTGAAGTAGTCGGTTGCTTCAAGAAAGAACTTCCTGTTGCCTGGTGCTGTTGGAAGTGGTCCTACTATGTCCAAGCCCCATATTGCGAAGGGCCATGGGCTGGTTAAGGGTAGAAGTTCTCTGGCGGGTTGATGTATTTGGTGTGCGAACTTCTAACATTTCTTGCACTTCTTCACATACTTCTTTGAGTCTGCTTGCATGTAAAGCCACCAATATCCTTGCGAGATTGCTCTGTATGCTAGTGGCCTTCCCCCTTCATGGCTTCCGCACACGCCTTCGTGTATTTCGAACAAAAATGCTTCAACTTTGCTGGGATGAACACACTTTAGGTAGGGCCCTGAGAACGATTTCTTGTACAATGCAAAAGATGGGAAGAGCCAAAATCGTTGTGACTTTGCTCTTATTCTATTGGCCGCTTTCTTTTCTTCTGGTAGGGTGCCATCTTTTAAGAACAGTATGATGGGGTCCATCCAAGAAGGGCTTAACTCGGCGCAACATACCTCTTCTGCTTCGGGATCTTCAATGCTTGGTCTAGGTAGGTAGTCGATCAGCAATGGATGAGGGATGGAAGTATCTGCCGTTGAAGCAAAGCCTGCTAATTCATCTGCTCTGCTGTTTTCCTCCTTGCCAATTTGTTCTATCCTGGCTACTTCAAATTTCTTGATTTCTGTTCTGACCAACTCTTGGTACTTAACCATCCTGTCGTCCTTTGCTTCGTAGTCGCCTGAAATTTGGTTTACCACCAGCCACGAGTCGCTGTAAACCATTAGTTCGGTGGCCTTCATGTAGAATGCTGATTTGAGGCCTGCAAGAAGCACTTCATACTCCGCTTCGTTGTTTGATGCTGGGAAACCCAGGTTGACTGCTTACTCCACTACTTGGCCGTCTGGAGAGATGAGGACTATGCCGAGTCCTACTCCATACCGAAGAGCTTCCACATCTCTCTAACGAATAACTTCCAGCAAGTGGAGGGATCAGATGATGCCTTGGGGTCCAAAATGTTGCTGGTGTTTTCTTCAAGGTCCTTGCTTGCTGTTTACCCCTCGCTATCTGATTGTACCAAGTCTTTATTTGTTGGTGAGTCTTGGTTTGGTGTAGCATGGTTTGTTTCTTCCTTATTTTCTTTATTCTGGTCTGCCTTGGGGTCTGACTGAGTATCCTGTACCAAGGGTTGCGCTATTCCGGCGTCAACTTCTATCCCTAGTTCGGTTGTGTTAGTCAGGTCGACTGGGCAGATATGATGACTTCCTGGGGTAAATTCAGCGATGAAGTCTGCCAAGGCTTGAGCCTTTATCGCGGTTCTGGGTTGGAACTTGATGTCAAATTGTCCCAACTCTACTGCCCACTTCAAAATTTGCCCAGAAAAGTTCGCCCTCTCAAACAAAACTTTTAATGGGAAAGCTGTGAGGACAACTATGGTGTGGGCGTGAAAGTAGTGCAACAACTTCCTTGAGGCCATCATCAAGGCCAAGGCCAATTTTTCCAGTGGCAAGTATCTTGTTTCAGCGCCCAGCAATGTCTTGCTGACATAATAGATGGGCAGATGTTGGATTCCTTCCGCATGGACCAACACTGCGCTAATTGCGTGCTGAGAGACTGCCAGGTACATGAAGAGTTCTTTTCCAGGTATTGGGGTGACAAGCAGTGGTGGAGAAGACATGTATTCTTTCAAGTTTTCTAGAGCGCGGTCGCATTCTTCGTCCTACTCAAATTTGGCCTTTAAAGCATAGAAAAATGGTCGTAGTCTATCTGACGACCGGCTTATGAACCGATTGAGTGCAGCTGCCATACCGGTGAGATGCTGCACTTCTTTTGCTGAATTTGGCCTCTCCAGGTCCTGAATTGCTTTGATCTGAGAGGGGTCTGCTTTTATACCCCGGTTGGTCACCAGAAAACCCAGGAATTTGCCAGACCCTACTTCGAATGCACATTTAGACGCATTGAGGCGCAACTTGTGCTTCTTTAGGATCTCAAACATCTCACCTAGGTCCTTGAGATGGTCATTCTTATCCTTGCTTTTGACCGCCATGTCGTCGATATAAGCCTCCATTATTCTGCCCAACAACGGCTCAAACATCTTGGTGACCATTCTCTGGAATGTTGCCCCTGCGTTCTTAGTCCAAAGGGCATGACCTTATAGCAATACAGTCCTCTTGGAGTTGTAAAGGATGTGACCTCCTGGTCTGGTTCGTACACGGCGATTTGATGGTAGCCTCTGTACGCATCAAGAAAGCTTAGTCAGTTATGCCCCGCTGTTAGGTCTACCAGTTGATCTATCCGTGGTAGGGGGAAGCTGTCCTTTGGGTATGCTTTGTTGATTGTTTTATAGTTGACGCAGACACGCCATTTGCCTTTCTTCTTTGGCACTATCACCATATTAGAGATCCATCTAGGGTAATGCACCTCTCTGATTGCTCCTGCCTCCAGCAAGT
This sequence comes from Camellia lanceoleosa, assembly GCA_025200525.1. Taxonomy (NCBI): domain Eukaryota; kingdom Viridiplantae; phylum Streptophyta; class Magnoliopsida; order Ericales; family Theaceae; genus Camellia; species Camellia lanceoleosa. The sequence goes on along the minus strand of CM045763.1, from coordinate 101,987,314 downwards.
TTCCTACTTCTTCCGCCACCATCTCGGCATGGTGGAGTGCCGATCTACGTATGCACTGAATAATTGGTCTGGCGGATGGGTGGACATTGAGTTGGTGACAGATGAAGTTAGGATCAATGCCTGGCATGTCGTATGGTGTCCAGGTGAACACTTCGATGTTAGAGGTCAAAAATTCCAAGACCTCTAATCTCTCAGTGCTGGACAACGACGAACCAAGCAAAAAGAACTTATCCGGGTTCTTTTCATCTATTCTTACCTCTACCAAGTCTTCCACCGCTTTTTGATTAGCTGCTTTGCCGACATCTACGAACAGTTCATTACTCTCAGGTTCTTCCACCGAATGAACATATCACTTGGCAGCGCGGCTGCCATTCACAGTGACAAAGCATTGCTTGGACATGATCTGGTCTTCGAAGACCTCTTCAATTACCCCAGCCTTGTTGGGGAACCGCATTACTTGGTGGTAAGATGATGCTACCGACCGCATGGCATGCAGCCATGTTCTTCCCAAGATTATGTTGTAAGTGTAAGGGACTTTTAACACCTAGAATTCCACTTGTTTTGTCACGCTTCCTGCTTTGACTGGTAAGATTATTTTGCCGATTGGCCATTCTGGCATTGAGTTGAATCCAATCAGTGGAGACACGGCAGGCGCCAAGTCTTTGTCTTGTAGCTTCAATTGTTTGAATGTTTCGTAATACATTATCTCACATGAACTACCCTGGTTAATCAAAATCCGCTTGACGTCAAAATCCTTGACTCGGAGAGTAACAACTAGGGCATCACTGTGGGGACAATATATCCCCGCCAAGTCTCTATCTAAAAAAGACATGATGTTCGTGGCCTCTGTTTTCCCTTTTTTTATGGTAGGTTGTGCACTTAGTACCTCCCTTAAGTGCTCGGCCTTCTTGATTGACCCTTTGAGCTCGCATACACGCTCAGGTTCGAAGATTCCATGTATCACATTGATTACGCCTTGAGGTGGGGCGTCGATTGGCATCCCATTGGGGTTATTGTGGTCTTGGGGGGCTGGTTGCGTCCCTCTTTCAATGTATTTATCCAGGGAACCTGCTGCCACCAACTCCTCCAGGTGCTGTCTCAATGGCGTGCAATTTTCAGTGCGGTGCCCCTTTTCTTTATGAAAGGTGCACCGTGACCTTTCGTCGTAGTCCTTCTAAGCCTTTCCTAGCTTAGTAGGCCATCTGACGAAACGTTCATCACGTATCTCGCTTAGAATCCAGTAGATTGGCTTTTTGAATATCATGGTAATGGCAGTGCGAACTCTCAACCATCTTTTATCCTGGTCTTCTCCGTTGTCCCGCTTGCCTCGTCCGTTTTTGCTCGGACGGTCTACCGCGTTAACCTTTGCTGAGGCTTTTTTCTCCGGTATTGCGGTCGTGCCAGATTTTGTTTTGGCACGGGCGCCATCATCTTCCACCCTGATGTGCTGATGCACTCTTTCCATCAAGGTCTCCATGGTGAGGGGTGGCGTCATGGTGATTGAGTCCCTTAGTCTGTTCCCAACTGGAAGGCCTCTTTTGTACTGTGCAATGGCTAGATTGGTGGAGCAGTCCCCAATCTGGTTGAAGGTCTCCCAGTAGCGACTATTATAGGATCTTAAGGTCTCCTTGTCGCCCATGTCGATGGAGAGCAACTGATCGATCTCTACCGGGGTTTTGGTGCTCGTTCTGAACCTTGTTATGAACGCCTCTGCTAATTGCACCCAGGAGGCTATGCTGCCTTCTGGAAGTTTTTCGAACCAAGTCAAGCCTAGGTCACCAAGGCTGGATGGGAAGAGGATGCACATCAAAGCCTCGTTGCGTCGATATACCGCCATAACTTGGCGGAAGTGGCTTAGGTGCATGTAGGGGTCTGTCTTCCCCTCGTACGTGGTGAATTTGGGCTGAAGGAAGCCTGAAGGTAGGGGCGCGTTTTCAATTGTCGAAACGAACGGCAAGGTCTGCAGCCTCACTAATGCTTTGTCCATTGGTTTGTAGGCAGGCCGTGGTAATGGCATTCCAACCTCGACGCTTCCATGTGTCTGAGGAGCCAACCGCTGAAAGGCAGATACCCTGCGAGGGTCGCGCGCCCTATTATCCTCCTTCCATCATGCCCTTTCTTCCAGCACGGTCCGTAAGTCGGATGATCTTGGCAACTCCGTCTGCCTGGATGATGTCTGGTGTGTGCGCGAGGGCCGATAGGTGCTTCCCTCAGTATACGACCTCTCAGTCCTCGTTCTCTCAGACCCAGAGCAACAAGTCCTGGAGGTTCTAGATTGTGTATCGCCCGTCCTGAGGCTTCCACTCTCTGCTTGTGATGGCATGGTATGCCTACTGCGATCTTCTAAGTGGCGAGGGGGCGTGTTGCCTTTACGCCCCTCTCCTGTTGCCACCCCTTTTCCCTTGATCTGGCGTTTCATGGCCTCCATATCCGCTGCTATCTTCTTTATTAATTCATCCTGTTCTTTCACGCGATCCTCCAGAGTTTGAGGGTTGATCCTCTGCCTTTGTCTGTCAGGACTTTGAAAGTAACGGGGGCTGTTATTCCGCCTCCGCCTAGCATCCCTCCTAGGGTTATGTCGTTGGGGCTCCAAGTCCGCCATGGGAGGGACAAAAGGCAGACCTTCGCGCCTCCCACCTCGTTCTAGGGTTTGTCCATCAATGGCAGACTGTGGCAAATCTTTGTTGTGCGCCATTTCTTTTTATTAGCAAGGAAAACTTAATCAAGAGGTTTTGTTCTAGTCTGATATTCCTACAAACGGCACCAATTGTACGGGAAAGAAATAAACCTTCTCGTATAATCCTGTTGATCAAGATTGTGCTCCTCCGTACGACGTCGCTTTACTCCCTAAAAACACAAACGTTAGCTAGCCGGCGGGTGTGTGCCAGATACCTCTCCAATGCCTAAGTCAATAAAATAAACAAATAGACAAAAAGCTCTGTGTATTCGGGAATCAAAGTTGTTACCTCTCCAAAGGTGATGTTGTAAGCTTTTATAGGTTCCTTGTGGCACAATCCTAGTAAGACTCCTACTCCTCCATATAGAGTCCTCCTAGGATTCACACTCTTAAAAGATAATGCTTATCCTTCCACACTCCTCTCACTGCTTAAACCAAGTGAGATAGTTTTACCTCGATAGAATGAACATGCGATCGAAATAACATTGCTATGCCTAACTGGTTGGCAGGGCCGAGATAACTGTTAGCTAGGCTCTTCCTATCCCTACTTCTACCTCGACTTCGCATGTCAAGACCGAGCTATCTGTAGAAGAGTTGAGCCGAGCTAACCCAAAACAGAGTCCTGAGGAAGGCTAAGCTTACCTCGGTTCAAAGGATACGACCGAGCTAATCCATACTGGCCGTGGCGACTGGGCTATCTGCCACACTCTCTTGGACCGGGATAACAACAGGCTCTCTGGGACCGGACTAACTCTAGGGCCTCCTGGGACCGGATTAACTTCAAAGCCTTTTTACTCAGCCCTTCGCATTGTGGCCCATAACAACCTATTGCCTAGTTCGGCCCAATTTTTACATAAATTACCCTCTCACTAGTAACTCTTGAGAATTAGGAACGATGGAAAATTGGATAATTCATTATTGTAAATTTTTTAAAAAATAATTATTTATATCAAAAAAAATCATAAAAATATTGTAATAATGTTATTTTTAGATTGTTTCATTTATATCCCTATAGTTTTACATGATTTTCAATGACCCCCCAGACTACTCTTATTTTCATGCGTACCCCCATACTATTTAAGTTACTATTAATTTTTCCCATGCCGTCACATTTGAAATGGAAAAAGTTAAAAAAATTACATTTTGGCCCTAAATTTCAAAGGGAAGTGCAGACCCACCTTTTTCTACCAACAAACCACCACCACCAATCACCACTTCAAGCCCTTTTATCTCCTTTGTCGTAACTCTATTTCGCCTCATTTTTATGTCGTTAGATTTAACTCACGATCTAGTTTTTATATCACATCTCACACGTCTCGTTCTTCCTCTTTTTGCATGCTATTGGAGCTTCAAAAAGTTATTAAAAAAAATAAGGGCTCTGTTTGGTACTGCTTTATTTTGCATATGATGTTTGTTTGGGTGTTTTAAATCATAATTCCACGCTTACTTTTCAAAACGCGATCGAAAGCAGGAAAATTTGGACTAACCGGTCGTCCGGCCGATTGACTAGAACAATGCAATTTTTATTTTTTTATTTTTTTTATTTTTGCAATTGACATATGTTAATTTTTATATATTTGAAAAAAAATATTTTCTGAATTTTTAAAATTTTTTTATGTGCTTTAATAGAATTTTGAGTTGTATGTTTAGTTATTAGTTGTAAGTTTTTGTATCAAATATCATATGTCACATCAAAAAAATTTCACTCAATTCAAAACTTTTTCACCAAACAAATTTTCAACACTCAAATCATAATTCCAAAACTCACAAACTCAAAATACAACTCCTACTCTCAAATCATATTTAGAAAGCTCTACCAAACGCAACCAAGATTTTTCTTCTCGTTTTCGACTTTTCTTTAAGCCATATTTCGGACTTCATATCTTTCTCGATTCTTGATGGTTCTACTTCATTCTTTCTCCGTTCTCTTCACCTCATTTCCTACTTCGCCCTACACTACCTCGCTTTCTCATTTCATCGTGTAATGAGCAATTTTGGTATGAGAAAGTTGTCCGAAAAACTAATTTCGAAAATTTCAAAACATTTATCTTTTGTTTCTTTTTCCTTCATCTTCCTCATTCTTCTTCTTCTTCTTCACTTATAACATGATGTGGAACATGGTTCTAAGTGGTAACGGAATTGGTGATAGTGGTGGTAGCGGTGAAGTTGGTAGTTCAGGTAGTGATCTTCTTCTTCTTCTTCTTTAATTATCCATCTAAGCTTTTTCTTTCTTTTAGTGAGAAATATGAAAGAAAACACAATTCAATAATCATAATATCATATTTTCCACTACAAAGAGATCTAGAGAGAGAGAGAGAGATGGCGGATATTACTATGTTGGTTGCAGAGTAATATGAGAGGAAGGTGAAGAAATCAAGACAAAATAAAAATGGGTTTAAAAGTGATCAAGCGATCAACTTGTTTTCTATTGTATCTGTCTTGATGATGATGGGTCTTCTTGGATCATGATAACGATGAAGAATTTTGGGAAAGAAGAGAAGAAGAAGAAAATCATGGAGCTATTCAATTTCAATAGGGTTGTTATGGAGATAGATTATTAATATGTATGTATGTATATATATAAAGATGATATATATCTCTTCATCAATTTCATCACCTTCATTAACTTCACCAACATCACCACCCAAACCACCAACTTCACCGCCACCATGATCATTACCATCACCACCACCTTACAACACCAAACCTACCTTTTTCACAACCAAGTTCCATTACTGCCACCATGAGCATTACCATCACCACCAACTTACAACACCAAACCCATCGCCATCACCGGACCGCCACTACCACAATTACCAGCTTCATTACCACCTAGAACTATGTTCCACATCATGTTATAAGTGAAGAAGAAGAAGAAGAAGAATGAGGAAGATGGAGAAGAAAGAAACAAAAGATGAATATCTTGAAATTTTTGAAATTAGTTTTCGGACAACTTTCGGCATACCAAAACCACCCATTACATAAAGAAGTGAGAAAGCGAGGTACTGTAAGGCGAAGTAAGAAATAAGGTAAAGAGAATGACGAAAGAATGAAGTAGAACCGTCAAGAATCGAGAAAGATATTAAGTTTGAAAGATGGTCGGTGGTGGTGGTTTGTTGGTAAGAAATGGTAGGTCTTCATCTTTCTTTTTAAATTTGGGGCCAAAATGTAATTTTTTAACTTTTTTCATTTCAAATATAATGGCAGGGGCAAAATTGATAGTAACTTAAATAGTATGAGGGTACGAGTAAAAGTAATAGTAGTTTGGGCAGGTCATTGAAAATCATGTAAAAGTATAGGGATATAAATAAAATAATCTCTAGAAATTATTGAAAAATTTAATTTAAGAAGAGTATAAGGTATCAGGTCTAGTAGATATTTTTTATTGGTAAGAGGTCCATTCTTTATGAAATAGTTTGGTGAGAAGTCATTTTCTTTGTTTTAAATGACATTTTATTTCTAATTTTATCCCTTAATTTATCTGTTGATTTTTTCTTACTTGTTTACTTTTTTTGACTATCTATTCAAATTTATATCTATCTGTTCAAATTATTTTCTATCAGTTCAAATTTTATATTTATCTGTTCAAATTTTTTGACTATCTATTCAATTTTTTTGCCTTATCTGTACAAAATTTATTATCTACTTAATTTTTTCATTTATCTATTTAAATCTATTTACTCCAATTTTATTATTTGTTCATTTTTTTACCTAAATTCTATTTGTTAAAATTTTAATTATATCTGTTCAAAATCTATCTGTGTAAAATACCATCTGTTTGAAATTCTTATTTGTTGAAATACCAAGCCAAAGCAAATCCTATCTATTGAAAATATAGCCGAACCAATCATATATGTTGAAATATAGAGCCAAACCAACCATATATGTTGCAATATCAAGCCAAACCAAACCCTACAACAACAACCACAACAGGTTAATAAGAAGAAGAAGAAGAACAACAACAACAACAACAACAACAATAAATCAACAAGAACAAGAACAATAATAATAAATAAATAAAAAGATCAAGATGGTGGTTAGCGTTTTTGTTCTAGACATAGTACCCTTACCACTATTTCCAAATCCGAGTTATTATCATCATCTGACTTAAATCGGTCGACGAATGGCTGGAGAGACACACAGATCTGTCTTCTACTGCCACTGCAAAAGCCTCTAAGTAATTCTTCTAAGGTTATGAAACCGTTACTTGTAGAGAAGACAGTGGTGTTGCAATTAAGAATCTTCCAATCGTAAATATCAAATCGAAGAAGGTAGTGGCGAAGCTAAGAAGGATTCATAACCAAACATGATATGGCGGTAGCAATGGAGGTTTGAAAGGGGCTTCAAATGAGGGTTTAGGGTAGAAAATGACAGCCAGATCAAGCACTCTCAGTAGCAAAGACAGCTAGATCTACGTCGTCACCGACTCCCCCGATCATGATCCTATAAACCAAAGCTAACGGGAGCAACACCATCGGTGTTACAACCCAAACTCGTCCCTATGGATTTAGATTGTAATCGGCTAGTAACCCCAGATTACTCGGCCGCAATGACAGAATTAATAGAAATACTTAATTGATAACGGGCCTAGAAGCAGAAGCAGAAGCAAAATTATAGAAGTTTGTCCAATGAGCTGTGCATGAATGGCACAAACAAAAAATTCACATGTATTAATAACTCACACTCATGCAACATAATAAGGTTCCATATGTCCAAGATCTTTTAAAACATCCTTGTTATACAAACCAAAACATATATGTATACAGAAAAAGATCAAGTATGACCATCAAAAAAAAGAAATAGAAAATCAAAAAACAAAAGAACAAAAGCCTCGCTCGTGAGGCACTGATAACAAACTCCACAAAACTTGGTATCCTTATCAGGTTTACTAAGACTGGGGCCGAACATCCCCGCTGCTCACCTACATATATACAATTATAATGGAAAGAACCAAAGTCCAGTGAATAACATTAGAGTAAAGGGCTTATGTAAATAAGGTCTAGTAAATGATATTTCTATATCTTAAGCATTCCATAACGGAATGACCTTAGGTCCAACAGATAACAAAACGACCTCAGGTCCAACGTTTAACAGATGTACAGAGCGGAGTTGACCATACCATAACAGAATGACCTTGGGTCCATTCATTTACAGTTGTATAATAATTATTTGATCAACTCATAACAGATAGTTAGACTTATCAGATGCTCAGAATGACCTTGGGTCTATCTTAACAAATGTACAAACGACCTTGGGTCCATCATATACATTCGTGTCTCATCGATCACCTTTACAAATTTCACAATGATTAGACAGATAGAAACTCATTCACTTTTGTAAATTCACAGTTTCAAAAGGTTTACTACAGCAGAATATGCAAAAAATAGAGTAAATAAGAAAATATCTTTACTATGATATTACTCATAGTGATTCGGTTGTTGACTTGTCCTTGTGGATGATCCTACACAATCATAAATGTACACACGTTGAATCACATTGCTTAATTGGATTGTTCTTTTAACTTATTTAATTCTCTTAGGCTTCATTCTTATCCTTTTAATTCACTTAGAATGTTCAAATGCTGGAAAAGAATGCCTAAAAGGGCATGAGGATGCAAACATGAACTTATAAGTGTTTGTCAAATTTTGCTGAAAACAGGATCTTTGCTCGAGCGCACACTTGGTCGCTCGAGCGGTCCAACAAATAATAGAGGGTTCGCTCGAGCACACACTTGGTCAGTCGAGCTGTCTATAAAGACTGCAAAAGTACTGGATGCTCAAATTTTAAGCTCGATGGTCACTCAAGCCAAGTGCAAAACAAAAGTGAGTTCGCTCAAGCGCACACTTGGTCGCTCAAGCCAACAACCAAATGTTTGTAAAAGTACTGGATGCATGTAGAGTACGCTCGAGCGATGGATTGTTCGCTCGAGTAGTGATGCAAAATTCTGGAATTTCCAGAACATAGTTAAGCTCCAAAACATGTATCTTCAAATCAAAAACTTGCATGGCTTGATCAAAACCTTGAAAACACTTAGAAACTCTTCCAAGAACATGGATACACAATCAATTTGCAAAAATCAAAGCTCAAAACATGGAATTCAACATCAAATCTTTATGAATCATGGATGCGTGGATGGTTTAACCTTCAATTCAAGCTTAGATGACATGAACCATGATTAATTACAACCTTTAACTCAAAATTCTTTGACTTTAGTAAATTAAAACTTGAAACTTCATAGTCAAAGCAATTAGAGACTCAAACTTTCATGCATGTGGAAATCTTTTCGAAATTCCTTTCCTTAGCCTTCAAAACATGAGATTGAACTTCAAAACTTTGTAAACCATGCAAATAAAGTTCCAAAACTTCATAATTCATGAGTGCATGTGCAAGATGGCTTCAAAACTCAACTTAGATTACATGAATTATGTTCAAACTCATGAAACTCTATCAAACTATGCATGCAAGTACAAATTGACTTTGATTCTAACAATTCTAGCTTAATTCTTTCAGTTAAGCACGTAATCTCTTTGAATTCACATATTTGGTGTCTTAATCTCATGAATTAAAGTTCAAAGGCTTACCTAAGGTCTTCAATTAAGCTCAAATTAGCAAGTTCTTGAGTTGTCTTCCTTGATTCTTCGATCCTTAAGTCAAATTCTTCAAATCAAGGCATTTCTCTCTCTACAATTGCATTCTTTCTCTAAAACTTTGCACTTCAGAATTTTTGAGCTCAAACTTGTGATCAAGGCTCCAAGCTCTTAATTATGGCCTATTTATACTTGAGGATTAGATTAGGGTGTTAATCTAGGCTTAGGATTAACTAATTACACTTAGTTCAATTAATTTAATTTAATTTAATTAAATCAGACTGCTAAATCAAATTTTAATCAAACTTCTCATTAAGCTCTAAAAATTATGTTGATCACAATAAATTAATCAATTTCAATTTCTAACGCCACTGAGGCCTTCAATTTTCAAATTAAAACAGAATTCTTAACAGATTTTCTTATGGTCAACAAATATAAAGTCAATAACATACTAATAACACATTTATCACTCAAATTCACATTTACCACATAAGCACACACACAAATAAGGGATTGAAAGCATAATACAGAACGGGGTTGTCACAGCTGGTGAGGAAAAAAGGCGGTAGAGTGGAGGAAATTAAGGAGGTGATGGACAGGCAGAAGATTGGTGGTGACGGAGGTAGTGGTGGTCAGTCAGAACAAAGAAACTAAAGTGAAGAGAGAGAGAGAGAGAGAGAGAGAGAGAGAGAGAGAGAGGGTTTCAACGTGTATAATATATATACGTGGGTATTCTAGTCATTTTGTACAAGCATGTCCTTATGGGCATAATATTTTACTACTTGGACTTTTGGGCAAACGTAGCAAAAGTAAGAACGATCAAAGACAAATCAAAAGAACCTTATTATCATGGTTGATAGATGCAAAAGTGATTCAACAAAACAAAAAAGTTTGCTACGGGAATGAAGCTCACAAGGATGCATCAAAAGAGGGAATGATTAGAAGGGATGGCATATTATATGATTGTTGGTAAAATAAAAATGAACTTTGATGCCACGTCAACACATTCCGTCCAATTGTAGACGGAATGTAACGGCAAGGGCCAAATTGATCAAAATTTTGAAAGTTTAGGTGTAAAATTAATATTAATCGAAGTATGGGGTTCAAATTGAAGAACACGTGAAAGTTTGGGAGGTAAAATGATATTTCCTCTTCTTCTTTTTTTTCCCCTAAAATTTCATATTCATCATTAGTCATGTTTGTTATTAGGAAAATGCTAGAGGCCCAAAATTTTCTACCAAATAAATGACTAAATGTCTCACATGGGTGTAGAGGCCCACAAAATTGCAGACCCTACACTCGTGTGAGACATTTGGTCATTTATTTGGTAAAAAAATTTATATCCCTAGCATTACCCTTGTTATTATGCTAGTATAATTTTTTAGGTCAATTTATGGTTTTTTTTATATTTTTCTAAAAATAAAATTACCAATTATTCAAAGTTTCTAATATTGACAAATTTGGAATGCACGTTCACCATTTTGGTGTATAAAAAATCAAAATATTTATATTATTTGCTACAACTTAGTTTCATCATCCTTTTTCTATGAAATGTTATGGCCATATTTCGGTGAAGTGCCACTATTTTTGTTTCTACATATGAGTATTTTGCTAGATTTACCATTTACTACGAAAGCAAAAAAGATATATTAAGATTCTCTAATATTCATCGATGTGCAATGCACATGCACTACTCTTGGTTTAAGAAAAATTCAAGTTTTTTTTTTTTTTTAATGGCTACAAATTAATTTTGCCATCATTACTAAGAAGAAGACCAAGGAAAGCATTGTAAAATCACTAAATGTGTGCAATAATTAATATAAAAATTTATGCACTCTCTTTGTCTTTATTTAGGACATTATATAGGCAACGGAGAAATAAGAAGCTTATCTAGTTGGAACATAAATTTCTCTCAATAAATGAGATTCAGCATTAAAGTTTGTGATAACTGAGTTTCCTTTGACACAGCTTGAACGTAACGCTAATTTCAAAGGAACCTAGATTATTCGAATCTTAAATAGCTCGGATAACTATGACATTTGTCTAGTGTGAAAGCTCATTAATTTGTCTTCTCATTATTGAAAGCACATTTTGTGCAACAGGTTTTGCTACTATAGCTAAAAATCTTCATTGTAGATTTCATCTTCAAAAGTGAATTTTCTTATGTGAGAGATAAAAACTATAAACATATTCAACCAATTATCAAACCTCTCTTTATTCTAATATTTCTCAAGTTCTTAGTTGAATTTGCTTAATTTGGGAACATAGGTATCCATGACAGATGTTTAAGTGGTGACGTTGTCTAGAAATCATGCCAATATGTATTTTCATCATCAACTAGTTGCACACCATTCATTTACTGAGAGGAGCTAAAAATAATTCATTCGGTAAGATTTCTAGTTCCTCTTCAAGTTTGTTATCACTATAAGTTTCATTCTAATTCGCACCTAGATGGCACGTTGAAATAACTGCAATCAAACTAGTTGATTTTGAATGAACATCTCTCTGACATCATTAAAAAAAAAAAAAAAGTTTCTATAACCATGAAATATATTCTTTTAATTAAAAATTTTGAGGTTTGATCTATCATAGTGTATATATATATATTTGTTTTTTTTTTTTCTTAAACTCGTCTTTGAGTAGCAAAATATAGAGTGGTTTTGGTATCCTCATTTTATGTTCATATACATCCAAAATGTATCATACTCACATGAACTTGGAAAAATAATTTTTTATTTTTATTTATAATCTTATTGAGTTGATAACCTAATTGCTAATGGTGTTTAAATTGTGTTGCTAAATTGTTTTGGAGTTTTGTTAATGAGTTCCCTTAGGGCACTTGATAAGAAACTTGACATGCTTGTACATAATGCATGGGACTGCGTGTAACATGTAATCTACATTCAATTTAAACATTGTTAACCAATGCCCTTAGTTCACTCGTTAACTAAACCCATTGTTTTGTCATAAGCTTTATGTGTTTTACCAAAATGATTCTCATTGTCTTCTAGGGATTTTTTTTTAAATTTTATTTTATTGTCTAACTCAGGATGTATAATATTTCAGACTGCTCTTTTTGTTTTTGTTTTTTATGATTTTCGTTTTTTTATTTTGGTGATGGCAGCTTAAGAATCTAAAATTTTTCAAAGGAGAGCCTATTCATTCTTCATATCTGGTAAGAACTATATTAATTCTCCATTTTATTTGTTACTTATTTTGTTAGTTAATTAGATAGAATATTTTATATACATATATACATATATATATATATATATATATCTTCAATTATTAATGACTTATCATTGATAAAATCACATACATTTCATGAAATTGAATTATTTCTACAATATGACCATCTTTCCTGTTCTTTTTTCTTCTTCATATTCTGTACATTAGATGCACGTGAGATGCGCATGATTTTTTAGATGCACGTGAGGAGCATGTAGCCATTTTCAATTAAAGTCTTCACAACAATTTTTAATTAAAAATAAAAAGAAGTATCTTGGAGTGGACCACATAAAGATCAAATTACATAGAATGTAATCTCAACTCTCAATACATTATAAGTAAGCTTTGATCATGAATAACTTCAAAAGATCCAATTCTTTTATAGTAGTTAAACTGGTTTTTCAATTGCCATTCACATTCTCCTCATGAGAATAGAAAAAAATCAAAATAATTAGGATTTATTTATGCATTTGTTTCACTTTTCTGATATTTTTTGATATTTTTTTTTTTTTTCATTGTCTTAGGTAAGGGTGTGTGCGGTGCGGTTCGGGCAGTTTCAGAGTAAAATTATAAACCGACTGGCGAATTGGCAAATTGCAGTTTGAGCAGTTTTAGGCGGATTGAAAAATATTTTAACCAATTATCAAGCATTTACATAATATATAACATTAATTTGCATAATATTTTTCATATATATAACACAAACTAATTTTACATAATATTTTTCATATATTCATATATATAACTACTAATTTGTAATAAATTTCACATATTAAATCTCTTTCACACTCATTTTTACTTTAATATTTCATTATAGGTTAAAAAATATATATGTATTAACTATAGCGGAGCGGAGCGATTTCGAAGACAGATTATAAATTTTAAAGATTAAACCGCGATTAGCAGATAGAGTGGTGCGGATTGGTGCGGTTCAAGCAGATTGGACGGTATTTTGCACAGCTCTAGTCTTAGGTTTCATCATCAACACACAAACACCAAATTCTTTGAAACTATTTACAACCAAAAAATGGACAGTAAATCAAAGATGGAAGAGAACATTAACCGCTCAAGTTCAAGTAGTTCAGATGATTGCCCCAATCCACATTATATTGAGACTCCTCAAAGACATTGCAACTAAACAGTTTCAATTCTTACAACAGAAACGGAAGCACTCAAATCCAAAATATTCAAAGAACAAAAAGGGTGAGAGATGAAAGGCTTCTATCGAGGCTTCGAAGATCAACGCGTAGCAAAAGTAAGAACGATCAAAGACAAATCAAAAGAACCTTATTATCATGGTTGATAGATGCAAAAGTGATTCAACAAAACAAAAAAGTTTGCTACGGGAATGAAGCTCACAAGGATGCATCAAAAGAGGGAATGATTAGGAGGGATGGCATATTATATGATTGTTGGTAAAATAAAAATGAACTTTGATGCCACGTCAGCACATTCCGTCCAATTGTAGACGGAATGTAACGGCAAGGGCCAAATTGATCAAAATTTTGAAAGTTTAGGTGTAAAATTAATATTAATCGAAGTCTGGGGTTCAAATTGAAGAACACGTGAAAGTTTGGGAGGTAAAATGATATTTCCTCTTCTTTTTTTTTTCCCCTAAAATTTCATATTCATCATTAGTCATGTTTGTTATTAGGAAAATGCTAGAGGCCTGAAATTTTCTACCAAATAAATGACCAAATTTCTCACATGGGTGTAGAGGCCCACAAAATTGCAGACCCTACACTCATGTGAGACATTTGGTCATTTATTTGGTAAAAAAATTTATATCCCTAGCATTACCCTTGTTATTATGCTAGTATAATTTTTTAAGTCAATTTATGGTTTTTTTTATATTTTAGGTCAATTTCATATTCATCATTAGTGCACAAACACCAAATTCTTTGAAGCTGTTTACAACAAAAAAAATGGACAGTAAATCAGAGATGAAAGAGAGCATTAGCAACTTGAGTTCAAGCAGTTCAGATGATTGCCCTGATCCATATTATATTGAGACTCCTCAAAGACAACTACAACTAAATAGTTTCAATTCCTACAATAGAAATAGAAACACTCAAATCCAAAATGTTCAAAGAACAAAAAGGGTACGAGAAGAAAGGCTTTCATTGAGTCTTCGAAGATCAACAAGTAACAAAAGTAAGAAGGATCAGAGATAGATCAAAAGAACCTTATTATCATGGTTGATAGATGCCAAAGTGATTCAACAAAACAAAAAAGTTTGTTATGTGAATGAAACTCACGAGGAGGCATCAGAAGAAGGAATGATTAGAAAGGATGGCATATTATGTGATTGTTGTCATGAGATTTGTTGGGTATACCTCCTTATTGGAGTGTGGGACCCAATTGGTTTTGGAAAAATAGTTTAATTTAGTTTAGTATTAATTATAATATATTTTTATATATTATATTTAATTTGTGGAGATCCAATCCAATTTGGAAACAACTAAGGTTTGATAAAAAAAAAAAAAAAAAACCCTAGATTCAATATATTATTGGTATTGTTTTTGGCCCTGCGTGTGAAGAAAAATGGCAGCATCATATTCTTGGCTTGGTGAGATAGTGCTTTGGGTAGATTGCTTTGGTGAAGCAGTAGCACATTGATTTGGGTGCATCTTTGTTTAGATTGCTTTGGTGAAGCAGCAGTACATTGATTTGGGTGCATCTTTGTTTGGGTGTTTTGGTGAAGTTGATTTGGGTCATTATTTTGGATCTTCTACAACTCTGGTTCTGAAGATTTTGGTTCATCTATTTGGTGAGGTTTTTCCTCTTATTTATTTGTGATTATTTGGAATTCAACTAAGGGTGGTTTTGTGAGACCATTAGTGTCTCGTTTGTAATCGTTTGGAACTTATTTAGTTGATAGTGGAATCGGATTTCGATCCCATAAACGTACCTCACATTGAGGGAACCACGTAAAAATTCTTGTGTTGCCTTTGATTTAAATTTTCCGCATTAGTTTTTTTATTCCCATTGATTGATTTATTTGTAGAGAATCATCGATTTTTCCTAACAACTGGTATCAAAGCTTACGGTTTATTTGGGTTTATTTATTTCTGTAAATCAATGGAGGGGAATGTGGGTCGCATGTCTAGCTTCAATGGAAGTAATTGGGTAACTTGGAAAACTAAAATGGAGGACCTATTATTTTGTAAAGACTTGTATGGACCCATTGAGGGTGATAGTGGCAAACCTGCTGATATGAAAGATGATGAGTGGAAGAGGCTTAATCGAAAAGCCGTTGGTGTTATCCGTCAATGGATTGATGACAGTGTGTTTCATCATGTTGCTACTGAAACTTCGGCACATGATTTATGGAAAAAATTAGAGAGTCTTTATGATAGAAAATCAGCCACAAATAAAGCCTTTCTGTTTCGTAAGTTGGTTAATTTAAAATATAAAGAGGGCAACCCTATTCCGGAACATCTGAATGAAATAAAGAGTATTGTTAACCAACTTGCTTCTATGAAAATTATTTTTAATGATGAGTTGCAGGCTTTGATGCTACTTAGTTCTTTGCCCGAAAGTTGGGAGACTTTGGTTGTGACGGTTAGTAATTCGACGCCCAATGGAGTTGTCACAATGGGCCAAGTCACTAGTAGCCTGTTGAATGAAGAAACCAGAAGAAAATCAACGGGTTCCTCTCATTCAGAAGCATTTGTTGTGAGAGGCCGAAGCAAAACAAGGGGGAGGAGTAAGACCGTCATAGTCGTGATCAAAGCCGTGACAAGTCAAGAGATAGTTCTTTTTCAAAGAAAGATGTTGAGTGTTATTATTGCCATGAGAAAGGGCACATGAAGCGGGAATGCCGAAAGCTCAAGAACAAGGAGAAAAGGCATGACAAAAGTGTGGATAAGAAGCAAGAAGACACAACAGAAGTTACTACCGATGATCTCATGGTCGTTTGTGAAGATGATTGTATCAATTTTGTAGGCCAAGAGAGCAATTGGGTGATTGATTCCGGTGCTTCTTTTCATGTGACTTCTCGAGTTGATTTCTTCACTACCTACACCGAAGGAGATTATGGTTCTGTTCGAATGGGTAATGAAGGTTTGTCCAAGATTATTGGTATGGGTGATGTTTGCTTGGAAACAAATTTGGGCTGCAAATTGTTGCTTAAAGATGTGAGGCATGTTCCCGACATTCGCCTCAATTTAATCTCTACTGGGAAGCTAGATGATAAAGGCTTCAACAACAAATTTGGTGATGGAATATGGAAGCTCACAAAAGGTTCTTTGGTGGTGGCTAAGTGCAAGAAGACTCATACACTTTATTCGATGCAAGGAAAAATTTGTAAAGGTGTTGTCAATGCACTTGAAGATGATACTTCTACTGAATTGTGGCACAGGCGACTTGGGCACATGAGTGAAAAAGGGCTACAAGTTTTGTTCAAGAAAGAGCTTCTACCCGATTTGAAAGGTACACATCTTAAAACTTGTGTTCATTGTTTGGCAGGTAAACAACATAGAGTTTCTTTTCATAAAAATGTTGCTTCTAGAAAAGAAAAAGTTTTGGAGTTAATTCATTCGGATGTTTGTGGTCCTTTGAAAGTTAGAACACATAGTGGTGCACTTTATTTTGTTACTTTCATTGATGATTATTTAAGGAAAGTTTGGGCTTATCTACTAAAAACTAAAGATCAAGTTCTAGAAGTATTTAAGCATTTTCAGGCCATGGTTGAAAGAAAGCAGGCGAAATTGAAGTGCATCGAGCAGACAATGGTGGTGAATACATTGGGCCATTTGATGAGTATTGTGACCAAGGTATTCGGCACCAAAAGACAGTTAAGAAGACTCCTCAACAAAATGGCGTTGCCGAGAGGATGAACCGCACCATTGTGGAAAGAACAAGGTGTTTGCTTTCACAAGCTAAATTGCCAAGATCCTTTTGGGGTGAGGCAATGAGTACAGCGGTTGACGTGATAAATTTGTCTCCTTGCTATCCTTTGAATGGTGATGTTCCTGAAAGAGTTTGGACTGACAAAGATGTATCTTATGAGCACTTGAGAGTGTTTGGTTGCCGAGCTTTTATTCACATTCCAAAGGATAAGAGGTCCAAGCTTGATAGTAAGTCAAGACAATGCATTTTTCTTGGCTATAGGCGTGATGAGTTTGGGTATAGATTGTGGGATCCGGTCGACAAGAAAGTCATTCGAAGCCGTGATGTTATGTTTCTTGAAGACCAAACAATTGAAGACTTTGGTAAAGGTGATCAACCGGAGCCAAAAACTAATGATCTCATTGACATGGATCCATCTCCTTCATCTCCAGTTGATGATGAAAATAAGGGAGATGTGCAGCCACCTATTGAAGATGTGGAGGATAATGCTAATCCTAATGAAATTGAGCCAGAAATTGAGGAAGAGCATCCAACTCAAGAACCGCCACCACAACTTGAGTTGAGGAAATCTACAAGGGACCGACAACCTTCAAGAAAGTATCCTCCCAATGAATTTGTGTTGATTTCTGATCAAGGGGAGTCTGAGAGCTACCAAGAAGCAATTGAGCATGCAAAGAAAGATGATTGGAAAAAGGCCATGGAAGAGGAGATGAATTCCTTACTTGAAAATCACACTTATGATTTAGTGAAGTTGCCTAAAGAGAGGAAAATTCTGAAAAATAAGTGGGTTTTCAAATTGAAGAATGATAGCAAGAATCTAAGGTACAAGGCACGTCTTGTAGTGAAAGGCTTTGGGCAAAAGAAAGGTATTGACTTTGACGAGATTTTATCGCTGGTTGTGAAGATGTCTTCTATTCGGGTTGTACTTGGCATGGCTGTAAGTATGAACCTTGAAGTTGAACAACTTGATGTGAAGACTGCATTTCTTCATGGTGATCTTGAAGAAGAAATTTACATGGAGCAACCAGAAGGTTTTGTGGAGAAAGAGAAAGAGAAATTTGTTTGCAAATTGAAGAAAAGTTTGTATGGCCTCAAGCAAGCTCCGCAGCAATGGTACAAAAAATTTGACTCTTTCATGATGAATAATGGTTTTTCTAAAACCACTTCGGACCATTGTGTATTTGTGAAAAAAATTTTGGATGGTAAATTTATTATTCTTTTGCTTTATGTTGATGACATGTTAATTGTGAGTCAAGATTCTACCATGATTAACAAGTTGAAGGTAGAGTTGAGTAAATCTTTTGCTATGAAAGATTTGGAATTAAAAGCAAATACTTGGTATGAAAATTGTTCGTGATCGCAAAGAGGGACTGATTTGGTTGTCTCAAGAAAGCTACATTGAGAAAGTTCTTGAGAGCTTCAACATGAATAAAGCAAAGCCGGTTGGTTGTCCACTTGCAGGTCACTTCAAGCTTAGTTCGAATCAATGTCCTACAAGTGAGAAAGACAAAGAAGAGATGTTGAAAGTTCCTTATGCTTCAGCAATTGGTTCTTTGATGTACGCCATGGTTTGTACAAGGCCGGATATTGCTCACGCCGTTGGTGTGGTGAGTCGGTTTCTCTCTAATCCGGGTAAAGAACATTGGGCAGCGGTAAAATGGATTCTCAAGTATCTTCGAGGGACTTCGAAGGTGTGTTTGTGTTTTGGAGATGGTGAGCCGATGCTTGATGGGTTCACAGATTTTGACATGGTTGGTGATGTTGATTCTAGGAAATCTACTTCGGGGTATTTGATGACTTTTGCAGGGGGAGCTGTGGCATGGCAATCTAAATTACAAAAATGTGTTGCTCTCTCAACTACGGTTGAATTTATTGCCATTACAGAAGCTTGCAAAGAAGAGTTATGGTTGAAGAAATTTTTGCAAGAGTTGGGTTTAAAGCAAGAAAAGTATGTGCTTTATTGTGATAGTCAAAGTGCTATTCACTTGAGTAAAAATTCTACTTTTCATTCGAGATCGAAACACATTGATGTAAGATACCATTGGATTCGTGATGTGTTAGATTCGAAATTGTTACAACTCGAAAAGGTTCACACAGATGATAATATTTCAGATATGTTGACAAAGACTTTGTCGAGGGACAAACATTTAAAGTGTCGAACTTTGGTGGGTATGGTTGATGTCTCCACCTAAGTCGGTAGGGGGTTGAATTGTTGGGTATACCTCCTTATTGGAGTGTGGGACCCAATTGGTTTTGGAAAAAGAGTTTAATTTAGTTTAGTATTAATTATAATATATTTATATATATTATATTTAATTTGTGGAGATCCAATCCAATTTGGAAACAACTAAGGTTTGATAAAAAAAACCCTAGATTCAATATATTATTGGTATTGTTTTTGGCCCTGCGTGTGAAGAAAAACGGCAGCATCATATTCCTGGCTTGGTGAGATAGTGCTTCGGGTATATTGCTTTGGTGAAGCAGCAGCACATTGATTTGGGTGCATCTTTGTTTAGATTGCTTTGGTGAAGCAGCAGTACATTGATTTGGGTGCATCTTTGTTTGGATGTTTTGGTGAAGTTGATTTGGGTCATTATTTTGGATCTTCTACAACTCTGGTTCTGAAGATTTTGGTTCATCTATTTGGTGAGGTTTTTCCTCTTATTTATTTGTGATTATTTGGAATTCACCTAAGGGTGGTTTTGTGAGACCATTAGTGTCTCGTTTGTAATCGTTTGGAACTTATTTGGTTGATAGTGAAATCGGATTTCAATCCCGTGGACGTACCTCACATTGAGGGAACCACGTAAAAATTCTTGTGTTGCCTTTGATTTAAATTTTCCGCATTAGTTTTTTTATTCCCATTGATTGATTTACTTGTGGGGAATCATCAATTTTCCCTAACAAGATTTTCACTGCATTGGATTTTGAGGCTCATGCTGGGAGTGGTGATCTTAAGAGACCATATGAAAACATTTTCATAAATAAAGAGTCGCGAATTTCCCTCATGTCTTGCCTCAGGGTGGCTTGGGATAGGACTAAGCAAATTGAACAAGACAAATTGAAAGATGTCAGGGCTAAATGTAGAGCTTGTGACAAGCACAATGATGCTTGTATGATTTGTGTTGATGGAGGAAGTTTTCCATATTGTGACATGTGGTGTCTTGGGTATGTAACCCAACTAATTTCTTATTTGATTTCTCCTAAACATCTTGCTTTTGAAACTTTTGATTCAAATTTGACACCATGTGGACCGGGTAAGGTCAATATATTTCATGACCTCTCATGTTTTTGCCTTCTGAAATTATTCCCTAGTTTGAACTTTCGAGTTTCGAACATAGGAGCATAATCGAAGTGTGTTTTGCCTTAGAATGAAGTTGTTAAACAAAACCGCACATGCGGGGGATGGAGCCGCATGTGCTGAAAGGGGGTCATACTTGTGGAGGTGCATGTCACACATGCGGAAAGGGTTACATTATGAAATAAAAACACACGTGTGGAGGAGAATTCCTACACATAAGGGAATGGGTGCCACAGTTGAGATGCACATGATTTTTTAGATGCACGTGAGGAGCATGTAGCATTTTTCCACTAAAGTCTTCACAACGATTTTTAATTTTTTTTATTAAAAAAAAAAAAAAAGTATCCTGAAGTGGACCACATAAAGATCAAATTAGATATAATATAATCTCAACTCTTAAGATATTACAAGTATGTTTTGATCATGAATAACTTCAAAAGATCCAATTCTTTGATAGTAGTTAAACCAGTTTTTCAATTACCATTCACATTCTCCTCATGAAAATAGAAACAAATCAAAATAATTATGATTTATTTATGCATTTGTTTCACTTTTCTAATATTTTTTGATTTTTTTTTAATTGTCTTAGGTTTCATCATCAACACACAAACACCAAATTCTTTGAAGTGTTTATAACCAAAAAATGAACAGTAATTAGAGATGGGAGGGAACATTAGCAGCTCAAGTTCAAGCAGTTTAGCTGATTACCCTGACCCAAATTATATTGAGACTCCTCAAAGTGATTCAAAAAAACAAAAAAGTTTGTTACGGGAAATAAGCTCTCACTAAGGCATCAAAAGAAGAAATGATTAGAAAGGATGGCATATTATGTGATTGTTGTCATGTGATTTTCACTGCATTGGATATTGCGGCTTATTCTGTGAGTGGTGATCTTAAGAGACCTTATGAAAACACTTTCATTAATGAAGAGTTATAGATTTCCCTCTTGCCTTGCCTTAAGAAGGCTTGGGATAGGACTAAACATATTAAACAAGTCAAATCGAAAGATGTTGGAGCTAAATGCAAAGCTAGGGACAAGCATGACGACGCTTATATTATTTATGTTGATGGAGGAAGTTTGCCTTGTTGTGACATGTGATGTCCCAATTATTTAACCTAGCTAATTTCTTATTCGATTTCTTCTAAACATCTTGATTTCGAAACTTTTGATTCAAATTCAAGACCTTGTGGACCAGGTGAGGTGACTATATTTCATGACCTCCCATATTTTTGCCTTCTGAATTTTTTCCCGAGTTTGAACTTCCAAGCTTCAAACATAGAAGCAGAATCGAGGACTGTTTTGCCTTAGAATGGAGTTGTTAAACAAAATTGCGCGCGCGTGGGGTAGAGTCACACATGTGGAAAGGGGGCTATACGTGTGGAAGTGGCTATACGTGAGCAAAGGGGGCTAGATTTTGGATTGCATTATGAAATAAAAACACGTCCCGAGGAGAATTCTCGCACGTATGAGGAGCGGTGCCGCACATGATATGCACATGATTTTGTAGATGCACATGAGGAGCATGTAGCAATTTTCCATTAAAGTCTTCGCAATCATTTTTTATTTTTTATTTTTTATTTTTTAAATTATTTGGAAGTGGACCGCATGAAGATGAAATTACATATAATGTAATCTCAACTCTTAACACATTATAAATAAGTTTTGATCATGAATAACTTCAAAAGAGCCAATTCTATGATAGTAGTTAAACTGGTTTGTCAATTACCATTTGCATTCTTCTCATGAGAATAGAAACAAATCAATATAATTATGATTCATTTATGCAATTGTTTCACATTTCTTGATAATTTTTTTCATTGTCTTATGTTTCATCATCAACACACAAACAACAAATTTTTTGTAGCTGTTTATAACCAAAAAAAAAAAAAAAATGGAAAGTAAATCAAATATGGAAGAGAACATTAGCAGCTTAAGTTCAGGTAGTTCAGATGATTGCCTTGACTGAGATTATACTGAGACTTCTCAAAGACAACTGCAACTAAACAGTTCCAATTCCTACAACAGAAACACTCAAACCCAAAATGTTCAAAGAACAAAAAGGGTGAGAGATGAAAGGCTTTCATTGAGTCTTTAAAGATCAACTCATAGCAAAAGTAAAAACGATTAAAGACAGATCAAAAGAACCTTACTATCATATTTGATAGATACCAAAGTGATTCAAAAAAACAAAAAAGTTTGTTACCTGAATGAAGCACACGATGAGGCATCAAAAGAAGGAATGATTGGAAGGGATGACACTGTATGTGATTGTTGTCATAAGATTTTCACTACATTGGATTTTGAGGCTCATACTGGGAGTGGTGATCTTAACAGACCATACGAAAACATTTTCATTAATGAAGAGCTGCTGATTTCCCTCCTGTCTTGCCTCAGGAAGGCTTGGGATAGAACTGAACAAGTTGAACAAGACAAATTAAAAGAAGTTTGGGCTAAATGTAGAGCTAGTGACAAGAACAACAACACTTGTATGATTTGTACAGATGGAGGAAGTTTGCCTTGTTGTCACATGTGATGTCCCAATTATGTAACCCAGCTCATTTCTTATTTGATTTCTCTTGAACATCTTGCTTTCGAAACTTTTGATTCAAATTCTAGACCTTATGCACTGGGTCAAGTCACTATATTTTGTGAACTCCCATGTTTTTGCATTCTAAAATTTTTCCGAGTTTCTACTTTCGAGTCTCGAACTTAGGAGCGAAATTCGGGACTATTTTTCCTTAGAACGTAGTTGTTAGAAAAAATCGCACACGTGGAGAGTAGAGCTGCACATGTAGAAAGTAGGTCGTACGTGTAGAGATGGGTGCCATATGTGCAGAAATGGGGCCAAATTTTGGATTGCATTATGAAATAAATGCATGTCCGGAAGAGAATTTCCGCACATGTGGGGAGGGATGCCGCACGTGAGATGCATATGATTTTTTAGATGCCAAGAGGAGCATGTAGCAATTTTCCATTAAAGTCATCACAACCATTTTTAATTAAAAATAAAAATAAAAAAGTATCCTAAAGTGGACCACACGAAGATGAAATTACATATAATGTAATCTCAACTCTTAGGACATTATAAGTAAGTTTTGATCATGAATAACTTCAAAAGAGCCAACTCTTTGATATTAGTTAAATTGGTTTTTCAATTACCATTCACATTCTTGTCATGAGAATAGAAACAAATCAAAATAACTATGATTTATTTATGCATTTGTTTCACATTTCAGATATTTTTTGATGTTTTTTTCATTGTCTTAGGTTTCATCATTAACACACAGACACAAAATTTTTTGAAGCTATTTATAACCAAAAAATAAACAGCAAATCCAATATGGAAAAGAACATTAGCAGCTCGAGTTCAAGCAATTCAGATGATTGCCTCGACCCAGATTATATTGAGACTCCTTAAAGACAACTGCAACTAAACAGTTTCAATTCCTACAACAGAAAATGAAACACACAAATCTAAAATGTTCAAAGAACAAAAAGGGTGAGAGTGAAAGGCTTTCATTGAGTCTTCGAAGATCAACATATAGCAAAAGCAAGAATGATCAGAGACAGATCAAAAGAACCTTATTATCATGGTTGATAGATGCCAAAGTAATTCAACAAAACAAAAAAAGTTTGTTACACGAATGAAACTTGCAAGGAGGCACCAAAAGAAGGAATGATTAGAAGGGATGGCATATTATGTGATTGTTGCCACAAGATTTCACTAAATTGGAATTGGAGTTTCACACTAGGAGTGGTGATCTTAAGAGACCATACGAAAACATTTTCATTAATGAAAAGCCACGGATTTCTTTCTTGTCTTGCCTTAGGGAGGCTTGGGATAGGACTAAGCAAATTGAACAAGACAAATTGAAAGATGTTGGGTTAAGTGTGGAGCTAGTGACATGCACGACGACGCTTATATGATTTGTGCTAATGGAGGAAGTTTGCCTTGTTGTGACATGTGATGTCTCAGGTATGTAACCCAACTAATTTCTTATCTGATTTCTCATAGACATCTTGCTTTCGAAACTTTTGATTCAAATTCGAAACGTTGCGGACGAAGTGAAGTCACTATGTTTAATGACCTCCCATATTTTTGCCTTTTGAAATTTTTTCAGAGCTTGAACTTTCGAGTTTTGGACATAGGAGTGGAATTGGTGAGTGTTTTGCTTTAGAACAAAGTTATTGAACAAAACCACACGTGCGAGAAGCAGAATAGCACGTGTGGGAAGGGGGCCGTATGTGTAGAGTTGGGTGCCGCACATGCGGAAAGGGGGCTAGATTTTGGGTTGCAATATGAAAAAAAGGCATGTGCGGAGGAGAATTCCCGCATGTGCGAGGAGGGGCGCTGCACGTGAGATGCACGTGGTTTTTTAGATGCACGTGAGGAGCGTGTAGCAATTTTCTATTAAAGTTTTCACAATCATTTTTAACTAAAAATAGAAAAAAATATCCTGAAGTGGACCACATGAAGATGAAATTACATATAATGTGACCTTAACTCTCAAGACATTATAAGTAAATTTTGATCATGAATAACTTCAAAAGATCTAGTTATTTGATAGTAGTTAAACTGGTTTGTCAATTACCACTCACATTCTCCTCATGAGAATAGAAACAAAATCAAAGTAATTATGATTTATTTATGCATTTGTTTCACTTTTCTGATATTTTATGATGTTTTTTTTCATTGTCTTAGGTTTCATCATCAACACGCAAACACCAAATTCTTTGCAGCTATTTATAACTAAAAAATGGAAAGTAAATCAGATATGAAAGAGAACATTAGTAGCTCGAGTTCAAGCATTTTAGATGATTGCTTTGGCCCAGGTTATATTGAGACTCCTTAAAGACAACTGCAACTAAACAGTTTCAATTGCTACAACAGAAACAAAAACACTCAAATCGAAAATGTTCAAAGGACAAAAAAGGTGAGAGATAAAAGGCTTTCATTAAGTCTTTGGAGATCAACACATAGCAAAAGTAAGAACAATCAGAGACAGATCAAAAGAACCTTATTATCATGGCTGATACATGCCAAAGTGATTCAACAAAACAAAAAAGTATGTTACATGAATGAAGCTCGCTATGATACATCAAAAGAAGGAATGTTTAGAAGGAATGGCATATGATGTGATTGTTGTCATGAGATTTTCACTGCAGTGGATTTTGAGGATCATGCTGGGAGTGGTGATCATGAGAGACCATATGAAAATATTTTCATTAATGAAGAACCATGGATTTGCCTCTTGTCTTGCCTTAGGGAGACTTTGGATAGGATTGAGCAAATTGAACAAGACAATTTGAAAGACGTTGCGGCTAAATGCAAAACTAGTGACATGCACGACAACCCTTGTATGATTTGTGCTGATAGAGTAAGTTTGCCTTGTTCTGACATGTGATGTCCCGGGTATGTAACCCAACTAATTTCTTATCTGATTTCTCCTAAACATTTTGATTTTGAAACTTTAGATTCAAATTCAAGACCTTATGGACCGGGTGAGGTCACTATATTTTGTGACCTCCTATGTTTTTGCCTTTTGAAATTTTTTCCGTGTTTGAGCTTTCGAGTTTCAGATGTAGGAACGGAATCAGGGAGTGTTTTGCCTTAGAGCAGAGTTGTTAAACAAAACCGCACATACAGAGGGTAGAGTTGTACGTGCGGAAGGGGGTCATACGTGTGGAGGTTGGTGCCGCACGTACGAAAAGGGTGCCATGTTTTGGGTTGCATTATGAAATAAAAGCACGTGCGGGGAGGGGTGCCACACGTGATATGCGCATGATTTTTTAGATGCATGTGAGGAGCATGTAGCAATTTTCCATTAAAGTCTTCACAACCATTTTTAATTAGAAATAAATGAATAAAAAGTATCCTAAAGTGGACCACAAGAAGATCAAATTACATACAATGTAATCTCAACTCTCACGACATGATAAGTAAGTTTTGATCTTGAATAAGTTCAAAAGATCCAATTCTTTGATAATAGTTAAACTGATTTTTCAATTACCATGTACATTCTCCTCATGAGAATAGAAACAAATCAAAATAATTAAGATTTATTTATGTATTTGTTTCACTTTTCTGATTTTTTTTTTTTTCCACTGTCTTAGGTTCCATCATCAACACGCAAATGCCAAATTCTTTGAAGCTGTTTATAACCAAAAAGCATACAGAAAATCAAAGATGGAAGAGAACATTAGTGCCTCGAGTTCGAGCAATTCAGTTGATTGCCTCGACACAGATAATATTGAGACTCCTTAAAGACAACTGCAACTAAACAATTCCAAATGCCTACAATAGAAACAGAAACACTCAAATCCAAAATTTCAAAGAACAAAAAGGGTAAAAGAATAAAGGCTTTCATTGAGTCTTCGAAGATCAACACGTGACGACCGGGTCTATTTTGTTTTCTTTCTTCGCTCCATTCTCCTTTTACTTCTGTTGGATTTGAAATGTCCGAAGATAGTTCTCTAAATAAAGTTCTTGTTTTGCTTTTGTTCAGTGTTGAATTTCACCTGTTTCCGGCATACATGGTTGTGTTCGAAGTGCCCGGGAGTTGAACCAGAAATTTCTAGGTTGCTGGGCCAGGGCCGCACGTGCAGGATGAGGGCCGCACGTGCAAGAGGCTAGACCGCACGTGCGAGAAGCAGGGGAGGCTGGGGCAGTGCATACTGAAATAAATGCACATGCGTGAAGGAGGTGCGGAATGAGCCGCACATGCGGAAGTGATAGCCGCATGTGCGGGGGCAAGTGCCGCACGTGCGGTTGGCCTGAGTCTGAGATGTTCTATTTTCTTCTCTTTTTGGGGCTATGTATATCACTTTCCTTGTGTCTCTCTCTCTCTAAAAATACATTACTCTTTCCTCTCTCTATATTTCAAGCTCAAAACAAGACCAAATCTTTGATCCTTCATCATCCATTTGAGATTGGTCCATAGCTTCTTCATCAACATTGTAGAGCCTCTTGAGAACCACATTGTGTACGGTGGAGATCCCCTTTCAACACCATCAAAGCTAGGGTTTCATCTCCTTTTTCTTCATCACACATTGAGGTAGGGTTCCCTTTGAGTTATATATGTGTTTATGTAAGTTTTTAGTTGATTTGATGAGCTCCTCTTGCTATTTCGAAAATGGGTTTGATGGCTCAAGAAATTGATGATTTTGTAGAACAAACTCTATTCTGTGTTCTTTTAAAGACTTTCTTGAAATGTTGGACAACATGGGTTGAGATTGAAGTGTATAATGTGTTTTACAAAAGAGATGGAAAATGTTAGGGTTTTTGGTGAAAACCTAGAAATTGGGGGTTTTCTTTGAAAAATGTGAGTATTCTATATTGAATTGCTTTATAAATATAATGGTCCCTTGGAGTATGAGAAATTGGGGACTATATTTGAAATTGTTAACAAATGCTTATACATGCATAGTGATTGTGTTGGTTTATTTGTTGAGTCTAAGGAACTATGAACATTGAAATCTTTAATGTTCAAGGATAATGCATAAGGCCTTGAAATGGCTAAGGTATTGAGGATGGTACAAAATGAAAAATTCTCATATGTTGTTGCACTTAATTGAACTAGTGGTGCTTTGTTGAATTCTATTAAAAGAAGGAAAATGGGTTATGTAGTTGTCATTGTAGCATTGATGGAATACTTAAAAACGGAAGGAAGTTATGAAATTTTGAGCATCATTAGCATTATACATTCTTTCAATTGATATTAATGCATCTTAAATTGAGTTGAGAACGTTACATTGAGAAAAGAATATTGTGAATGAGAACTATTGAATGATGTGGGGTAAATACGTTAGTAAGTCCGGTTAGGAGGTGTAGATGGATTTGATAAGTTGGCTTGAGTATCTGGGGTGAAAGACTGAAAACATGCGCGGAGGAGGTACCACTTCCCTTCCGGTTAACAATCAGTAAAGTGGGGTTATTGGTAGTGCTTATTGAGCCTACTTGCAGACAACAACCTAGGGGATTACCTAAGTCGTATTTACCACCCCTAATGATTTAAAATTGAAAGTTTGGAATTGATGAGATTGAAAAAGATTATTGAAAACATGGTGATGTCCAAGAAAAGCATGACATGAGGTTATTTTCAAAATGGCATTGCATGGCATTTGCATTTACATTAAACGTCGAAGATCTTGCATAAATGTATATACTTTGTTAAGGGTTCTCTACTGGGCTATGTGCTCACCCCTATGGGATTTTGGTGCAGGTAAGGATGTAGTGATCCCGCTGAGCTGAGGGCGTAGATATGTTTTGTGAAGAGTGGTCTACTCTTTTATTTTGTTGTAAATTTTTGTAAAGCCAAGGGCTAATGTGTGTGGGTCCGATGGATCATTTTGGTGTAATCGAGCTCATGCCTTGGAATTTATAAGCTCTTAAGGGCCTTTATTCATTTTGGTCTAATGATTTATGCTATAGATTCATGCTCTAGTTTTCAATGAATGTATATTCGCATGTGAGATTACTTTTGTACAAACATCTGAAGTTATGTAATAGAATATGGTGATTATGACCTTCTAGTATCTCTTGTGTACTGGGGTTATTATTAGTGATTGTGGATTGATGTATTATATATATGTTGGATATTTTGGGGCGTGACACAACAAGTAGCAGAAGTAAGAATGATCAGAGACAGATCAAAAGAACCTTATTACCATGGTTGATAGATGCCAAAGTGATTCAACAAAACAAAAAAAGTTTGTTACGTAAATGAAGCTTGCAAGGATGCATCGAAAGAAAGAATGATTTGAAGGGATGGCATATGATGTGATTGTTGTCATGAGATTTTCACTGCATTAGATTTTGAGGCTCATGCTGGGAGTGGTGATCTTAAAACACCATACAAAAACATTTTCATTAATGAAAAGTAGCTGATCTCCTTTTTGTCTTGCCTCAGGGAAGCCCGTGATAGGACTGAGCAAACTAAACAAGACAAATTAAAAGATGTTGGGCTAACTGTAGAGCTAGTGATAAGCACGGCAACCCTTCTACAATTTGTGCTGATGGAGGAAGTTTGGCTTGTTGTGACATATGATGTCCCGAGTATATAACCCAACTAATTTCTTATTTGATTTCTCCTAAACATCTTGTTTTCAAAACTTTTGATTCAAATTCGGAACCTTATGTACCAGTTGAGGTCACTATATTTCGTGACCTCCCATATTTTTGCCTTCTGAAATTTTTCCCGTGTTGGAACTTTCGAATTTCGGACGTAGAAGCAGAATTGGGGAGTGTTTCGCCTTAGAGCAGAGTCGTTAAACAAAACCGCAAGTGCAAGGGGTTGAGCAGCACGTACGGGAAGGAGGGCGTATGTGTAAAGGTGGGTGTTGCATGTGTGGAAAAGGGCTTGATTTTGGGTTGCATTATGAAATAAAAGCATATGAGGAGGATAATTTCTGCACGTGCGAGGAAGGGCGCTGCACATGAGATGCACATGATTTTTTAGATGCACGTGAGGAGCATGTAAAAATTTTCCATTAAAGTCTTCACAACCATTTTTAATTATAAAAATAAAAAAAAATATCGTGTAATGGACCATATGAAGTTCAAATTACATGTAATGTAATCTCAACTCTCAACACATTAGAAGTAAGTTTTGGTAATGAATAACTTCAAAAGATCCAATTATTTAGTAGTACTTAAATTGGTTTTTCAATTACCATTCACATTCTCCTCATGAGAATAGAAACAAATCAAAATAATTGTGATTGTTTTATACATTTGTTTCACTTTTTTGATATTTTGTTTTTTTTATCATCAAACCACAAACACCAAATTCTTTGAAGCTGTTATAACCAAAAAATGAACTATAAATTAGAGATGGAAGAAAACATTAGCAACTCAAGTTCAAGAAGTTTAGATGATTGCCCCAACCCATATTATATTAAGACTCTTCAAAGACAATTGCAACTAAACAGTTCCAATTCCCACAACAGAAACAGAAACACTCAAATCCAAAATGTTCAAAAGAACAAAAAGGGTAAGAGATGAAAGGCTTTCATTGAGTCTTCAAAGATCAACGTGTACAAAAGTAAGAATGATCAGAGACAGATCAAAAGAACCTTATTATCATGGTTGATAGATGCCAAAGTGATTCAACAAAACAAAAAAGTTTGCTACATGAATGAAGCTCGCAAGGATGCATCAAAAGAAAGAATGATTTAAAATGATGGCATATGATGTGATTGTTGTCATGAGATTTTCACTGCATTGGATTTTGAGGCTCATGCTAGGAGTGGTGATCTTAAGAGACCATACGAAAACATTTTCATTAATGGAAAGCCGCTAATTTCCCTCTTGTCTTGCCATAGGGAGGCCCGCGATATGACTACACAAACTAAATAAGACAAATTAAAAGATGTTGGGCTAACTGTAGAGCTAGTGACAAGCACGGCAACACTTGTATGATTTGTGCTGATGGAGGAAGTTTGTCTTGTTGTGACATGTGATGTCCCGAGTATGTAACCCAACTAATTTCTTATTTGATTTCTACTAAACATTTTATTTTTGAAACTTTTGATTCAAATTTGGAACCTTGTGTACTGGATGAGGTCACTATATTTCGTGACCTCCCATATTTTTGCCCTCTGAAATTTTTCCCATGTTGGAACTTTCGAGTTTTGGACGTAGAAGCGGAATCGGGGAGTGTTTTGCCTTAGAGTAGAGTTGTCAAACAAAACCACAGGTGCAGGGGGTTAAGCAGCACGTACAGGAAGGGGGGCATATGTGTAAAGATGGGTGTTGCACGTGCGGAAAAGGGCTTTATTTTGGGTTGCATTATGAAATAAAAGCATATGAGGAGGAGAATTCCTGCACGTGCGAGAATGGGCGCTGCACATGAGATACACATGATTTTTTAGATGCACGTGAGGAGCATGTAAAAATTTTCCATTAAAGTCTTCATAACCATTTTTAATTATAAAAAATAAAAATAAAAATATCATGTAGTGGACCACATGAAGATCAAATTACATGTAATGTAATCTCAACTCTCAACACATTATAAGTAAGTTTTGATAATGAATAACTTCAAAAATTTTCCATGTAATGTAATCTCAACTCTCAACCATTGTGATTGATTTATTCACTTTTTTGATTTTTTTTTTTTTTTCATTGTCTTAGGTTTCATCATTAACCCACAAACACCAAATTCTTTGAAGCTGTTATAACCTAAAAAATAAATTATAAATTAGAGATGGAAGAGAACGTTAGCAGCTCGAGTTCAAGCAGTTTAGATGATTGCCTCAACCCAGATTATATTGATACCCCTCAAAGACAACTGCAACTAAACAATTCCAATTCCTACAGCAGAAACACTCAAATCCAAAATGTTCAAAGAGCAAAAAGGATGATAGATGAAAGGCTTTGATTGAGTTTTCGAAGATCAACGCCTAGCAAAAATAAGAACAATCAGAGAAAGATCAAAAGAACCTTATTATCATGGCTGATAGATGCCAAAGTCATTCAACAAAACAAAACAAAACAAAAAATTCACGTGAATGAAGCTCGCAAGAATGCATCAAAAAAAGGAATGATTAGAAGGGATGGCATATTATGTGATTGTTGTGATGAGATTTTCACTACATAGGAATTTGAGGCTCATGCTAGGAGTGGTGATCTTAAGAGACCATACGAAAACATTTTCATTAATGAAGAGCCGCGGATTTCCCTCTTGTCTTACCTTAGGGAGGTTTGGGATAGGACTGTGCAAACTGAACAAGACGAATTGAAAGATGTTATGGCTAAAGGTAGAGCTAGTGACAAGCACGACGACCCTTGTATGATTTGTGCTGATGGAAGAAGTTTGCCATAACATGTAATGTCTCGGGTATGTAACCCAGCTAATTTCATATTTGATTTCTCCCAAACATCTTGATTTCGAAACTTTTGATTCAAATTCGAGACCATGAGGACCGGGTGAAGTCACTATATTTTGGGACCTCCCATGTTTTTACCTTTTGAAATTTTTCCCGAGTTTGAACTTTCAAGTTTCAGATGTTGGAGTGGAATCTGGGAGTGTTTTTCCTTAGAACGAAGTTGTTAAACAAAACTGCACTTGCAGGAGGTAAAGCCGCACGTATGAAAAGAGGGCCATACGCGTGGAGGTCGGTGCCGCATGTATGAAAAAAGGGGCTAGATTTTTTGTTTCATCATGAAATAAAAGCATGTCCGGAGGAGAATTTCCACATATGAGAGGAGGAGTGCCGCACGTGAGATGCACGTGATATTTTAGATGCACCTGAGAAGCACATAGCAATTTTCCATTAAAGTCTTCACAACCATTTTTAATTATTCAAAAAAAAAAAAAAAGTATCCTAAAGTGGACCACGTGAAGATGAAATTACATATAATGTAATCTCAACCCTCAAGACATTATAAGTAAGTTTTGATCATGAATAACTTCAAAAGATCCAATTATTTGATAGTAGTTAAACTGGTTTTTCAATTATCGTTCACATTTTCCTCATGAGAATAGAAACAAATCAAAGTAATTATGATTTATTTATGCATTTGTTTCATTTTTTGATATTTTTTTATGTTTTTTTTTTTTTCATTGTCTTAGGTTTCATCATCAACACTCAAACACCAAATTCTTTGAAGCTGCTTATAACCAAAAAATGGACAATAAATCAAAGATGAAAGGGAACCTTAGTAGCTCGAGTTCAAGCATTTCAGATGATTGTCTCAACCCAAATTATTGAGACTCTTAAAAAACATCATTGAGACTCTTAAAAAACAACTGCAACTAAACAGTTCCAATTCCTACAATAGAACAAAAACACTGAAATCCAAAATGTTCAATGAACAAAAAGGGTGAGAGATGAAAGGCTTTCATTGAGTCTTTGAAGATCAATGTGTAGCAAAAGTATGAACAATCTGAGACAAATCAAAAGAACCTTATTATCATGGTTGATTGATTCCAAAATGATTTAACAAAATAAAAAAGTGCGTTATGTAAATCAAGCTCATGAGGAGGCATCAAAAGAAGGAATGATTGGAATTGATGGCATATTATATGATTGTTGTCATGTGATTTTCACTGCATTGGATGTTGAGGCTCTTACTGGGAATGGTGATCTTAAGAGTCCATACAAAAACATTTTCATTAATGAAGAGCCGCGGATTTCTCTTTTGTCTTGCCTCAGGGAGGCTTGGGATAGGACTGAGCAAATTGAACAAGACAAATTGAAAGATGTTAGGGCTAAATGCAAAACTAGTGACAAACATGGCGACGCTCGTATGATTTGTGCTAATGAAGGAAGTTTGCCTTGTTGTGACATGTGATGTCCCGGGTATGTAACCCAACTAATTTCTTATTTAATTTCTACTAAACATCTTGCTTTCAAAACTTTTGATTCAAATTCGACACCTTGTGGACCTAGTGAGGTCACTATATTCTGTGCTCTCCCATGTTTTTGTCTTCTGATGTTTTTCTAGAGTTTGAACTTTTGAGTTGCGGACGTAGGAGCTGAATTGGGGAGTGTTTTGCCATAGAATATGGAGTTGTTAAACAAAATCGCACGTACACGGGTAGACCCACACGTGCAAGAAGGGGGACATATGTGCGGAGGTGGGTGCCGCACTTACGGAAAAAGGGGGCCAGATTTTGGTTTCATTTTGATATAAAAGCTTGTATGGAGGGAAATTCCTACACGTGCGGGGAGGGGCACCACACATGCGGCAATGCGCGTTATAGCTTTGATTTTTATGCACTTTTCTTCAAAACTTGACCCAAAATTCATTTCCTTTCACTTTTACACATTCCTCTCTCTCTATATATATATATCCGTCTTTTTCCCCTCCATCTCTCTAAGACCCTTGTTAACACAAATTTCTCTCTAAGTTCCTACAGAATATATGAAGATTTTGGTAAGGGTTTCTTATACCAAATCTAAAGGGGCAATGAGGGCTACATTTTCACCATTCAAATCACATTTCCTTCAATGTTAGATTTTTGTGCCTTCTTCTCATCTTTCTCCTAGAGCTTGGGATAGGGCGTTTCTTTGAGTTATATATATGTTTTAGCAAATCTATGGTTGTTTTGATGAGATATTTGTGTAGTTTGAGTTAGGCTTTGTTTTGGGAAATTTTATATTGTTCAAAGAAGGCTTTTCTCAAATGTTTTCTTCAATCCTTAGGAAAATGAGTTATCTGGTAGTTAAGAGTTCTATTTGCATAAAATCTTTCCAAATGAGAAATCCTAATTTTTGTGAAAACCCTAGATTTTGGAAACTTGGGAAAAAGTTGAGATAATGTGAAATTATGAATTGTTGAGGTTTATTGTTGAGAGATGATAAAGAATTGACATGTTTATTCTCATTGTTGAAATTCCATGAAAAGAAGAGATTGATGTTGAGAAATTTTGAGAATAGTAGGTTATTATTCTTGTCTTGAGAAGATAAAGAATTGAAATGATGATTATCCTATAGAAATTCTTCAATTATATGAGAAGGAAATACATATGATGATGTGTTGCTATTATCTCTTGGAATATATTTGTGTATACATATATTGGTTAGAGATGTAGTATTTGATCACAATTGAGAATTATGATTTTTAAGAGTAGAAATTATTGAAGAAATTGAACTTTGCAAGTGCTAATAAATTGCATGGTCATCTTATTTCATTCGCATTGCTTTTCAATTTGACATTGTTGAAGTTACACTTTGGAAAGGAATTGTTGCAAAACAAACTTTCATTTATGAGTTGTTTTGGGGTAAATACGTTTGGTAAGTCCGGATAAAGGGTGTAGAGTTGTGAGTTAAGTTGGCTTGAGGTCCATGATGAAAGTCCGAAAACATGTGAGGAGTAGGTACCAAGTTCCTTCTATTTAGGAGTTAGTAAAGTGGTTTTTGGTAGTGTAGACATCAACCTAGAGATTACCTAAGTCGTATTTATCACCCATTGTTTATGAATTGAAATCATTGGATTGAATATGTTTTCGAACAAACATCTTGCATGAGATTTCCAAATGAGAAAAACTTACATTTTTAAGCATGGCATAACATTTGCACACATCTCATGAGATTGTTTAAAATGTATATACTTTGTTAAGATTTTCTTATTGGGCTTATTGCTCACCCCTAGTAGAACCGCTTGCAGGAAAAGTTGTTGTAATCCCGCCGAATTGAGGGCGTGGAAGACTTTTGGAGCACAAGGCTCATTTTCTTGTTCTCTTTTTTTTTTTTTTTTTTTTTTTTTTTTTTGACAAGCTAAAGGCTATATTTGTAAGGGTTCGATAACCATTCTGTGTAATCATATATAAG
This sequence comes from Camellia lanceoleosa, assembly GCA_025200525.1. Taxonomy (NCBI): domain Eukaryota; kingdom Viridiplantae; phylum Streptophyta; class Magnoliopsida; order Ericales; family Theaceae; genus Camellia; species Camellia lanceoleosa. The sequence goes on along the minus strand of CM045763.1, from coordinate 101,951,387 downwards.
CCTTGGAACTTGTAACCCATGTGGCAATGTTTTGTGTTTAGTTTACTTAGGCCTTGTTTGGCATAACCTATATAATCCATCTTTTTATCTTTTTATCTTTTTATCTTTTTTTCATCACATCACCTCTCTACTTTTCTGTACATCTTTTCGTAAAAAGACAAAAAGTACACTTTTTTAGGACACCCCAAACCAACCCTTAATCACTTCCAACACATGGTATAGATTCACATTCTAGGGAGTGTTGAATGTATAATTGCATGTGGAGTATTTTGTAAATCTCATAGGTATATTATGAAATACAAATATGGAGATTTAGTCATTATGTTGGCAAAGATGTTATTTTTTCTTATTCATATGCGAATGATGGAAACTAAAAGGAATTTAGAATATATTGATTGGTAATCCAAGTTTATCAAATGTTAAATAATTGGGGCATTACATGACATGTGTTCTTCGACTTATCATCAAGATTGCATGGATATGGATGTGATGAGGAGATTAATGTTTCAGTACTTGATAATTTCTTCGCTAAATATGAATTTTAATTGAGTTGTTAATGTTGTTAATTCTATAATTTTGTGTAAACAGGTGGTTCCTCAATGTGCTTGGCTTTGCCCTTATTGCATTTGCAAGTTTTGTGGGAATCCTTGCCGTGCAAATGACTATTTGGTCACTTTTATTATCTAAATATTTTAATTTTTTTTTTAAATGTACAAAATCTTCAAACGATATAAAAGTAATGGGTTTTTTGAACTTTCTATTATTTTTATTCTTGAAAAATGAAAAACAAGAACATCGAAATTGAATTGGATTTGTTTTCAAAAATTGTTTTCTATTCTAAAAAATTTATTTGGCAACATCTTTTTCTTTCACTTTTTTGTCAATTGATAATCTATAAATATTAATATAATTGTGTCAAACATGACACTCAACTAGTTAACAAAATATAACTACACATGTAAACTCGGCAATCAACCAACTACGAAAATTTAACAACACATGCTTGCAAACTGATAATAAAAACAGATTCAATAACGTATGTTTGCAAATTAGATGAACAAGCATTTAAAAACGTCTGACAATGTAATGCAATAAGCATTATATAGAAGAAACAAACAACTAAAAAAAGACTGTGCAATAGAGAAGAAATCAATTTGGAAAACTGTTTATAAAAAATTTTAAGGTAAATTATAAATACACTCTTGAGATTTGTTTAAAATATAAATTATTTTTTGTGGTTTAAAAAATTACAAATAACTCCTTATTAGAATTTTTTGTTTAATATAATTAATTAAAAAATAAAATTCATAATTACTCTCCTATACAATAATAAAATTATCTAAATTATTAATTGAAACATATTTTTAATATCATTAAAAATTATTAATTGACTTGATGATTTATTAATAAAAGAGACAATTTATTATAAAATTAGAAACCTCAGAGGTAAAATATAATTTTTAAAATTACATGAGGCAATTTGTATTTTAATCAAATCTTTAAATAAAAAAAATTAAATTATTTTGTCCGTGTACAAAAATAAATGGGATATGGCTTCTCCGCCAGGCGCGTAGCAGAGGAATATTCTCACACTCCCTTTCGGGTGAAGACGCCTCCATGTTCCTCCATTGTAGATTTGCTTCAATTTGTGCATTCAAATTATAGTTTCAGAGGCCCAACAGAGGAACCCACACTAAATATTCATTCTTTTCACCAATTTTTGCTGAGGTAAATTGCGTTTTCATTTGGGTCATTCTCTGAATTTGAAATTGCAATCAATTATAAAAATCACGCAATCAAAAGTGTCCATTTTGAATTGTAATTTTTTATTTTTCTTCTAGTTTTTCCTTCGAAACAAACGGTGGTTTTGAAACTGCAATCAATTATACTTGGTGTATTTCTGTTACATAGATGGTTAACTCGATTGAGTTCAGTACCTTGAAGACAGAATTTTTGGATTCTTTTTTTAATTTAAATAATTGAGTGAAGCTTTTAAAATTTGGGTTTTGATGCAGGAAATTTTGTAAGCTAAAATGGCAGCAAGGAAGCCTGGATGGGACTCTTACAGCTCCACGAAAGGTACCAATTTTCTTCTCTTGTTCTTTGTTTCATTTGATCATGTAATTAATGTTGTTCTAGCTAGACAACATTTGTTTGCCTTTTTTTAATGCAGTGAGTTAATTTATTGTGACCCATAAATTTACATTATAGATGATCGAGTTGCCAATTTAGTAAGACCCAATTGTAGATTATCATACATGTTCAGGAAAAAAAAACAGTTTCTCATCACATGGAACTTGGCATGGGTATCTGATTGGTTTAGGCTGCCTTGGATCAATATAGAATTTATCTTTTGTTCAAAATTTTCTATTTGAATGCCAGGTGGTTACTCCGGATATGTTGGATTTCATGAAGGAACTTCGAAAGGTACTTGATTGATTATTCTGATTACGTCTGAATGCCAGTGGTGTTCATAAGGGATTTTTTGGGTCATTGTTTCCCTTCAAGTGGTATAGTGATCCATATGGTAGTTGCTTTCTACACTGGTAACAGCTTTACGACTTGGTCTTGCTACAGGTTGTTACAGTTGGTGTTGTTGGAGGGTCTGACCTTGTTAAGATATCAGAGCAGCTTGGAAAGTCAGGTTTGCTATAATAGTCTCTAAGCTTGTGAAAGATGGTAACAAAAATGAAGCTACATAATTTCGAACTTTTTTTTGTTGTGGTTTTGTGATATTTGGTCTAGACCTCACATTTTTCAGCTTCATCATATGCCAATAAGATGCAACTTATCCTTCATTTTGAAGTTAATAATAGTTTTAGAAAGTTTTACGTTCTTCATCAACAATTACCTGTTGTAGATTGAATGGAAATGTCAATGGATTTTGTTAGGTTTTGGTACTTGCTAGAAGTAAGAAGTCATAGCAATGGCTGTGGGGATCTTGATTACCTATGAAAGTGATTTGTTTTTTAATGATTGTCCTTCATATCTAGGACTTATTGTCCAAAAATTTGTTGCATAAGTTGATGAGTGTGAAAATTGTTTGCTAATTGTTCTTTGATAAAAAATAAAAAAAAAAAATTTAAAAAATAAAAATAAAAAAATTATTCTTTGATATGTATATCAGTTGACTTTATTAAGTGCCACCATAAGGCTGAAAAATTAGTTGATGCTTATAAGTCCATATGGTGATACCAGTAGGAAACACCACTTGGGCAACTTTTTACTCCATGGAACTTTAGTGGAGTATGTAGTGTGTTTATTTAGCTACATCGGAGGTCACAGCCTGGGGGAAGGGGGAATGTTGCCTATGGCAAGACTCAAACCCCTGACCTCCCAATGAGGTGCAAGGATTCTTACCAACTGGTGTTTATTGTCAAATATGTCTTTGAATGTCTTGGATTACATAAAAGAACTTATTAGATCAATAAGCTTTGTATTTGATTCGGAAGTTTCAATTAAAATTATGATTATGTATTTGCGGAAAATGGTCTTGTGGCCCATAAGGACGGGAAGCTCATTGGGACCCAGGTATTGTGTAAATCTATAACAGAATCTTTTACCTCAGGTCCAACATTCAAAAAAAACTTCATAAAAATTTGTTGAAAATGATTCACACTGTCCTTATGAACAATGAAGGTCTTCGATATTTCAGAATTAATGGTAGGTCTTGCATAGGAGGCTTGAAATTTGGCTTTCCAATTTGGCCTCTTAAATGCCTAGGAGGCTATAACCCTTGAACGATGCCTTGATACAACAGATTCTTTAGAGAGTACCAAAAGAGGAAGAAACAACTAAAATAATACATTTGAGAACTTTAGATTAAAGTACAGAGAGTAGAAATCTGGTAAAATAATGTTTTAATGTCAGAAGATAAAGTCTAGATTGAAACAGAGAATGTTATATTCTCAAATATGTTTTCAGATAAAGGGAAAATATAGCACCATAAAAAGTATTTGATATACATTCAAATATGTTTTCCTCATATTTTAACTTTTTTCAATATCTAATAAATCTGCCAATTCATCCCCTAAATAGCTTAAAATTCTTAATCACTGGACCATAGTCTTAATATTTTTTACAGAAGCTTATAGCTGCTTCCGGCCATAGTCTTAATCACTGTTATATTTTTCATTTTCCTTCTTTTGTTTACTGATGATCATTTTTTACTTGATGGGTTTTCTCTGCAGAGCTTGAAAACATATCTTGGAGATGAAAAACTCAAAGTAAGACTGTTCTCCTGCTCTTTGCAAATATTCTTGATATATATATGTATTCATAATTGGTCTTTAAATAGGATATGTAAATATATGGTCTTGAAATAGGAAATTTAAATATATACATATATGCACACACATATATTCATATATTGGGCAGAAGAAATTACTAAGCAAAGTGCGTGATTCTTAAAATTATCAATCTACAAGAAACCAATGGGCCATGAAATTAGGAAACTGAGGATTATCTAATGACACCATTTTCTTACAGTATTAAGGGTAGACTTAGAAACAATAAAATCTGCCCCCATCTCTGGCATTCAGTAAGATTGGTGATATTTATTTATTGTATAGTTGAAAAATAGCGGGAGAGCGAGATTATTTCTTCAGGTTAATTTAGGTATTGAATGTTCTTCAGATTGCAGGCTTGCAACCATTGGATGGTAGTGATGGGGATCAAGGAGGAGAAGAGGCCTTCACACATATTTCAAGCAACGGAGGCGTCAACCAAAAACTAGTTTGAATTATTAGGAATTCTAGTTTCAATAGGATTTTATTTATATTTCATTATATTTTTTATGTTTTGTTTACTTATTGGACAGTGACTAGGTGCATATATGCAAGGCATGGTTTGTTTAAATATTGCCTTTTTTAGGGCACAATTGTTAATTGAAGGCTTAGTGTTTTCCTCTCCGTAGATCTTTCCCCACTCTTTGTTTCTTTTTTCCTTCTCTCTCCTCTTTTACGCCAAGTACGCTTGAACTCTACATGTACAAAACATTTAGAAGGACATAACTGTATATATATATTTAATAAGTAGAAGTACATTATTAGTATATTGATATGATATTTTGCCAATGTATGCAGGAATTTATAAATTTTACACTCCATTATATTGCTGACTTGGATATTCCAATAAAAAGGTTAGTGGGGTGGATGCGTGAGTTGTTACCCGTTTATGTTAAAGCTTCTGATTTCCTTTTTTATTCAATTTCTTCTTTAGGGGAACATTTATAGAATTCCGAAGCGGAATGCTCAATGTATCACCAATTGGATGAAACTGCAGCCAGGAAGAACGTGATGAGTTTGAAAAATACGACAAGGTACAGTATTTCAATTCTTGCTAAGTTTGCAATTTGGGTCTTTATATTAAACATTTAAGATATTGGAACTCTGGCAAAATTGCTCTATTGAAATTACATTCAGGTTCAGAATATTCGCCCGAAGATGGTGTCTGTGCTCCGTGAGAAATTTGAACACCTTAACCTCACCTTTTCCACAAGGGGACAAATAAGTTTTGATGTGAGTAAATGTTATTCCTTGTTTATGCTTTCATGACTCTTACATTGTGTTTGGGTCAAATATTTAAGTGAGGATTTATGGAGGGAAAGGAAATAGGAAGAAAAAAGTGGGGGAAAAAAAAATAGTTCATATTTCATTCCCTCCCCAAATCCCTTCCTAAATCCTTGATCCAAACACAACTTTAAACTTGCTAAAGTGAATGGTAAGTCATTGCAGCTGAATTTGTATTTGGGCGTAATGCTTGTATGTTGCAACAGGTATTCCCTCAAGGGTGGGACAAGACTTACTGCTTGAGATACCGTGATGATTTTAGCGAAATCCACTTCTTTGGGGACAAAACTTATAAGGTAACCCATTTATGTTCTCCATTCATTTTGGTGGTTCTCTTTCTCCCTTGCTTGATATTTTCCATGTGCCACGAACTTGTTCGGAAGCTTTGATTCGCCGTTGTGATATGTTGTGTTGTGTTGTATTAGATCACACATTTTTTGGGGGGGCCAACTTCACTTCAACACCCCGTAGTTTATTCTACGTGTGGTTTACCCCTCTCGATGTTTAAAAATAAGCATATAACCCTCCTATGATTTGGTGCATCATCAAACATGCCATTAAAATTAATAGCCAATGTGAAAACATACAATTGGAATTCTGATGGTTTTGTTAAAACACATTTCCATCCGAAAAAGATGACAAAATTGCCTTTAGTTTGCACAATGTTAAGGCTGCTTCAGAGGTATTTTGGTTCTTTCACTGAAGTGTACAGACAGTGCACTTTAATCTTCGAACCAGGGTCATATGCTTATTTTAAACATCTGGGCGTAATCCACACATGTACTATTTTAGTACTCTTTTGGAACTAAATGAAGGGCTGCTTGGGTGTTTGTTTGAGCAGGGAGGAAATGACTTTGAGATAAATGACTCAGAGAGAACAGTGGGTCACACAGGTCAGCTCTATATTTCAGCTTATTATTGCATTATTATGTACCATCGATTTTTCTATTTTCCATGGCATCTAGTCTAGAGAATCAAGTGCAGCATTAGTATAGTGTCATTGCAAAGAAAGCTCCAATCAAGACATGTCATTTTGTTTTTAATGTCGTCAACTTGCATCTATTCATTTGTCATAATTGGATGATTGCAAAACAAAATGGATCCATTTTCAAAAATAAATATAATTGGATGATTGCAAAACAAAATGCTCTTTTAAGTGGACATTAATAGCAGCATTACACCTTTTTGTGATATTTTACTTTCATAATCACATTAAACTGAACTTTCTGTTTGTTTTGTTCTCAGTTACCAGCCCTGAAGATACAGTGAAGCAGTGCACAAAACTCTTTCTAACCAAGCAAGTTTAATGTCCCTGAAATTTATTTCAACTAGGCGTTCGATTATTTTACATTTGTAATTTTTAATATAGAAAACAAAAGGGGTTCAGAAACATCCATTTGTATATGTAATTCCCTTCATAGGATTCATTTCTGTATTCAAGTAATGAGCATTATTATCATATTGTCATTTTTCTTAGAAGTTTCAACTTACTTTAATGAGACCTCAAAGATTGATAAACAATGCCAATTACCTTTTGAGATGTGCTAAGAATTTAAATTATTTGTATTCATTATATGAGAGCTCAAATATCATTTGAGGTGTCTTTTATTCACACTGTTTTTGTACAGTTTTACCTCAATGATGCCTTAGTAAAAACAATTTTCTGTTGCCAATGAAACAAAATTAAGGGAACTATAAGGTTTTCTTACAATAGGGTTAGTAATGCAACATGTTTTGGGTAAAACAAAATTATAATGCTCTTATTCACAACTACATGTAAAAACTAAATCCAAAGTGTTTTTTTTTTTTTTTAAGTAGAAATTGTAATATATGCTTATTTACTCATATGCATTTAAAAAGTAAACAGGTCGAATTATCAAAATGAAACTTATAGTGGGTTTACAAGTCCAAAACTTAGACAATCTTTTATGAGGATTGGAGACAGCTCAACTCCTTTAGAAGAAGAGGATTCATGGGCATAAGGTTGTTAGCATAAGCTTAAATAAAAATTATTGTCATATATTACATTTGCAAAACAAGTGACAATGGAGAGAGAATTTGTATACAAGTCATGCTTCAAGTGTGTTCATGGAGATTGTCCCCTTATAACACTTTTTCTATTTTGCCCTTGATGGGGTTCTCTATTGTGAGCACCATTTTGTTCACCTTGTCATGGAAAAATAAAATTACAATTATGTCTTCGAGGTAACTATTCATTAAAAAAAAAATGGTGTGTGTACAAGAAGTAAATATTCTTTACTTTCGTACTCCTTGCGTCCAAACTCTGTGTTGCTTTGGCCCTGTTTGGTAGAGCTGTGGGAAAGTGCTTATAGCTTATGCCTAAACAGCTTATAGCTTATAACTTTCAGCTTAAGCTGATTTCCAGCTTATTCTTAAAGCATCTCCTGCCCCACTCAAAGAATAAGCTGATTTCTGACTTCCACAAAGCTATAAGCTATAAGCTAAACCAAACACATCAAAATAGCTTAAATTAAGCTGAAAGCTGAAATAAGCTGAAAAAAAGTTTTGCCAAACAGGCACTTTGAATGGCATCGTACAACTTGAAAACACAATGACGATGAGCTACCCAGTGGGTGTATTGCCTAAAAACTCCTCCAACAATCAAGTTAGCACCCTTAGAGAGAGAAGAAAGGACTAAAGTAAGGATAGCTCATAGTACGGAAAATTGCAAACCTTTTGCATAGAGGTGCCTTGCGGTTTATATAGTTTGTGCGCACACTACCTTGCTCGTCCTTCTTTAGACGTGTGGATGTATTATCCTCTATTTGCCTTACATGTGTGTGCGTTAGTACTGCCAAACAGCATTAGTTAAACTTCCAAATGGTATTGACTTGTACGACTAGCGGGTTTTTCACCTTGCATTCCAATTGTGCCACATAGCCTCTGCGAACCGAGCTATCCCTAGCTTGGTCCAATTCCGACATTTCCAAGTCCAAGGTATGCCTTCTCAAAGCCACATTACTGCTCTGCCATCATAGCTTAGTTGAGTTACGTTCAATCCTCCATAATGCAAACCTGCCGTTCGGTTGAGCCATGTGCAACCAATGATGATAACTCATTGTCCGGTTACGAATAATTTCTCGGTCAGACCGTTGGATGGGTCTAATTCATTCATCATTTTTTATTCAGTTTAAGGTCGCTATTTAGCTCGGCTCATGACTCGAGTTTGCCTTCAACCCTGATCTCAACTTCCGTGGGCCAAGTAGCCCAGTTGGTCGGCCACGAACATGGCCCGAAAGAGATTTTTGCTCGGCTCATTTGTTCGGCACAAATTTCGCTCTCAATTGCCCCTTAATCCCACACGGCGTTGGCGTGGCTGGGATTACACCTGTTTGCCGAGCAAAACCTATCGTCCAGTTTTGTGATGCAATTTATTGGCTTAGAGCTGATGCTTCAAACTGGCGCATCCCCCAATTTACGCTGACCCCACGTCATTTCACAAACACGTGGCACACCCCTAATGGATCCGTGCATCCCATCCTGACGTCAGCTACAATTTCTAAAAATTTCAAATCATGGCGCTTCTTCAACTCTGATAAATACAACCGGTTCATACCTTTCTCACTTTACTATTCATCTTCGTCTTCTCCAACGGAAACCCTAGAGGCCAGAGCATAATTAGTTGAGGACGATGAGCCAAATCCCGAACCGGACTAGACATAAGATTAGACCTAACAGATGCATGCATGCACTTTGGTTCCAAAAATTTGTATCTAGCCAAACACTTTTGTTGTGATGATTTTTTTTTTCTTTTGATTCAAGAGGTTATGTATGTGATTTATATACTAAGGCCATGTTTGTTTGGGTAGATATGACGTTGGAATTGGACTAATAGTCCAATAAAATTATTAATCCGATGTTTGGTTAAACAATTGAAGTACGGACTAACAATCCATCTGGATATGGTATCCCATATATGATGGACTATTCAATTCCATAGAGGGGGGTGGGATATAAATTGAAAGACTAAGTCAAAGTCTGGACTATTAGTCCTCCTTATAATCCTAACTCAATCCAAACATAAGATAGGATACATAATCCAAAAGATTCGTAGTCCTAGGACTATTTGTCATGGGAATGCTAATCCAACCTAATCCAGTTCGCCCAAACAAACATGGCCTAAAGTTTCATGCATTTTTCACTTTAAATCCCAGTATTTCAATTTTAACAAATTAAATTCGAGAGTTCCATCTGTGTTTCAATGTACCCCCTCTGTCCATCTCCATTTGTGTAAGGTACGTGAGAATCGTTTTGGGGTTTAAAGTGAAAATACGTGAAATCTTAGGGTTTTTTTTGTAATTAACCCTACTTTGTGTGTGTGTGTGTGCGCATATATAAATTACATATCTTATTGTATATGTACATGTGTGATTATATATATGGTAAAAAAAATTATTCAAATTTTGACTCTCACGAGGAAAAAAATTAAATTTTGTCCATAATTTTGATGACTAAGAAAGGTTACCTGAAATGTAATTAACCCTCTTTTTTTTTTTTTTAAGTCTACATTAGAGTGTTTGATGCAGTTTTTGTTTGCAGCTTCTGAGGTAAAAATAACTTAAACAAGTAGAAAAAAAAAAAAAAAACACAACATTTTGGTGTTGTTTAGTGCAACTTATCTAACTTGTTTATAATTTTTTTTTATTTTGGGAGTCTATAGCAGATTGTTTGGCATAACTTTTACTTTATTAGCTAAAAATAATTTAAATAAGTTGAAGAAATATAGATTTTTGGAATTTGGGCGAAGGGTACTTTTACCTTCTGCTTTTATATTTCAACTTTTAATTTATAATAAACTACACTAAATACATTATGTTTTCTGATTATTAATTTTTAACTGACAATATATTACACCAAACAACTCATTTTCTTTTGATAGAAAGTAGCAATAGAGTGAGGTTGATACGTGACCCACTTGAAGAAGCCTCTCATTGTTTGGCTCTTAAATTCATAAACCCCGTGTTATTATTAAATTCATGTCAATTTTTAAATAATTTTTTTATAAAAAATATGAGTTATTTTAAACTTATTTTTTAAATTTAGATTATTCTTTGGAACTTTGTTCTCAAAACACAAATCGAAACTTGAAGTCGAATTTTCAAAAAAGGACTTTAAAAATTTAGAGTCTTGTTTTGAGAGAGGATTTGGTAATTGTTATTTTAATAATTTTTTTTGGTTGACTTTTTTTGTTTTAAATGATTTTAATTTTAAAAAAATTGTAAATTACCAAAAAAAAAAAATTCTAAGAATTCTCATGTTTTCACTTTAAATCCCAACGTTTTTCACTTTAAACTCCAAAATGATTATCCGTTACCTTACATAGACAAAGATGGATCAGGAGGAGCACATTGAAACACAAATGAAATTCTAGAATTTAATTTGTCAAAAAATTAAAATACTAAGATTTAAATTGAAAAAAGCGTAAAATCTTAGATTTTTTTGTAATTGTCCCTAACTTCACTTTTCCCCCCTATGGTTTAGGCCATGTATGGATTACCCCTAACTTTCAAACGTCACCACATAACCCCTTGTGGTTGATGGAGTAAAACACACCGTTAGCTTTTCCATTCAAATTAACGGGATGTGAGGTTCACACACCCATGAAGAGAGTAAGCTATGTTTTATGACCAAAATACCCCCTACACATCTTTAAATTTACAAAAACTTGCCATTCTTTCTAATTCAACAAATTGAAATCAAAGAAAGGGGAAATACTGACAAATTCAACAAAGGTCTGATTGCAATTGGCGCCAACATTGCACTTGGTGTTGGCGATCTTGCCAAAGGGTTTGCAGAGCTCAATGAGCTCGATACACTCCCATGGAAGAGAGCATTTAGTATGTAGCAAATTTTAAAAAGTTAAATGTTTGTTTGGGTGTTTTTTTTGTTTCCCATCATATATTGAATGTGACCTACCCTGTAAAGTTTAAATATGACTGAGGATAATTTTGGTGTTATTATACCATTAGAAAATTGTTTAGGAAAATGAGCATTATTTTAAAAAAATTATTAATAAATAAGAAATACGTTTAAAACTGTAGTTATATGTATTTAATCTGTAGCTATATATATATATAATCTTCTTTGATATATATATGTATATATATAAACTGTAGCTATTGTTCGTTGATGATGATGCTCACAAACCCACCTCTAAAAAAAAAAAAACACTTTCTCTTAAAGAAATGTGATGATTTTGATCTTTATATATATATACACAAATTTATATATATATATATATATTCCTGATCTTCTTCTTTTTTCTAGATCTTGCTCTCTCTTTCTTTGTTTCTCTCTCTAGATTGATGATTTTGTTTGATGATCAAGCAGAATGATTTTTACTTCACTGTAAGGGTTATATATACATGGGCAAATTGGGCTTTTTACGTCTTCCATTCACGGTGTTAACAGTGCACATTACTCCATCAACCACATGGGGGGTTATGTAGTGATGTTTGAAAGTCAAGGGGTAATTCGTACATGGCCTAAACCATAGGGGGGAAAAGTGAAGTTTGCCCTATTTTTTATGTTTTTGTCAAAACCTTAGTGTTATCAAAATTTTGACAAGGAATACCTTTATAATGTGATGCTTGGTGCTAAGTTATTTTTGTTCTACCAACGAATTGAACTATTCAAGAATAGGCTTTGAGCTTGGCTTACTTAAGAGCTTGCTCAAGTTGTATATGTTCAAACCTATTCGACAAAGGAATTGAGACCAACAAGTGTTCAAATTGAATCTATAAAAATTATTTTGTTGTCAAAAGTGTTAATTACATTTTACTTATAGAATAGACCAACTCTTAAAGGTTTAGTCCCAATGAGAAGGTCATGTGCTGAATTAAGAGACAAACATTTAATACTTTTCAAAGTTGAAGAGGCTAATTTCTATAAGTGCTAATCTAATAACTCACAGTTGACTTTCTCTGATCAAACAAAAAATATTTTACTTATAAAATATCATCTTATCTTATCTTTAAATTTTAAAATAATACATTTAAATTCATCAACTATCGAAATTTTAGTTTCAATCCCATCAAAAGTAGTTTCTTTGTATGATTATTTAACACCAATTATAATTATAGATGAACTTGAAAATAATGCTTATAGCTTGGCTCGATAAAGATTATATATAATTTTTATTATATTACTTCACATCCATTTAGTTTAAGCCAAGGTTAGTGAAATTTTTTTGACCATTGATTTCGACAATTTCTTGTATTTTATCTAATAAAAATAATAAAATAGATTTTTTGACATGTTTTTTTAACCAAAAACAAGTTCCAACTCATCTAAGTCACTATCTACTCTTTTCAAACACTGATTGTTGTTGATTGGAGTGGGTATTTTCTACGTCATTATTCAATGATAGTGAACAATCCAAGGATATGATTAGATTGAAAGATAAAGTCTTGTTGGTTCTCACAAGTAGATTTGGTGAAAGCATTACAGAGATAGAGATATAGAAGAATATAATTGTGTATATGATAAAAGTAAAAGAGAAAAAGAGATGTAGATATCTAAAAATGACATAGAGAATAGCAGCGGTGGTGGTAGTTAAGCCAATAATGGTAGTAGCAACGAACTCTAGTGGATACGCTATTGTTTGTGAGAGAGAGAATGATAGAGAAAGGAACAAAGAGATGCGATAGAAAGATATCTAAGTTTTTTTTTTTTTTTAATATTTGTAGGATTGTTGCTATTAGCAACTACTTAATTTCTTTGGACCAATTCTTACTCTCTCTTTTTTTAATTACAATTATACCCTCAAGTAAAATTACATTAAAGGACAACTTTTAATGGAACATCCACTCACCAAATAAAAACAATTAGAATGACACTCTAAAATATTGTACACCCACCTTCATCCCCATTTATGTATATTCTTGACCAATCTAAACCCTGATTGTATTCTTCTTCATCACCATCCTAAACCTACGTATTCACTTTCAATGAAAAATATTTGAACCTACCTAATCAATTAACGTTTTGTTCAGTGGCTTCAAATGTGTTCGGTGTTCCAAATCAATTAACATTGCAAACAATCCTATTACAGAATCCGAATTTCTACATTTGTGGTTGTTTTCACTATTCATTGATTCTTATAGAGTAATGGAAGACGATGACAATAACTTTGATGAGGTTGGTGTTGCATTGGTAAATTTATCTATCTTGTATTAAGGATTCTGGATCATTTTCGGTTCAGTATTGGTTTGCAGACTGTTAAGGTTTTGTTCGATGTCTGATGTTGAACAAAAACATTTAGTTCACTAATACAGTGCTGAACATATACATTTTGTTCAGCACTAGAATACCGAACAGTTCCATTTTTTTAGGATTTTTCCTATATTTCTATTTTTTTTTAAAGGGTTTTTCCCTCTAAAACCTCATGTATTGAGGGTTTTACCCCAAAAAATAAACAAATATATATATATATATGTGATGGGGAGTTGGAGGTTAGCTGAGGAAAGAAGAAAGAGACCGTCAAAGAGATTTTTGACAAGATTTCTGATTGAGATACCGTTGTTCACGGTGACAAGGAGAAAGAGACCATCGTTTATGAGAAAAGGAGAAGAGAAGGACAATCGATTCATCTCTCAATCGTTCATCATTTACTGAGAGAAGAAGAAGATATGGTGTGTAAAATAAGGTGAGTGTGCACTTGAGAGTGTGATGATATTATGAGAACGCTAATATTAGCACCCCATCAATTATTTTGGACTCCCCAGTTTTTAGCCTTTTTTTATTACAATAATAACCTCAAATGAAATTACTAAACATCAATCTCACAATTAAACCTACACACCCACTACATCATGAGTTAGGGTTTATGAGAGCACCCATCTTCATCACCACCCATCTATCTTTCCCAAATCCCACATTCAAAACCTACATGTAGCTTGCTTTTCGTGCTCCTTTCGGATATGACTAGCCTTACAGTTTATACTCCCGTGGTTCTAAATCTGATTTCACAAGTGCAATGTGAAATAGATGAACACAAATGAGTCCAAATTCGGCAATTCTTTTGGAAAATCGATGTTTGAATCAAATGCCAAAAATAGACTGCTTTGCCAGATTACAGAGTCACCACCTAATTACTTTTGGAAAATTTAGGAAACCCGGTGACTCGTGCCAAAGGCTACTTATCTGTCATCACCAAAGTGTCTCGGCTCGGGAACTTAGGTATGAGAGGGGAAGGTCATTAATTGAGCACCTCACTCACCCGATCAAAGATTGGCCTCTACTAATCATGATGTGAATCTTATTTACCTTATATGCACTTGTTCCGATTATTAAGTTAACATTACTAGGTGTTGCATAGACTAATTTGAAAAAGTTGGAACACTTTGATTTCATGTTTGTTTGAAAATAATTTTGAATACGAGTCACTTGAAAAAGTGAGTTTGTATATACATTAGTCACTTTATCCCAATTTTGGCAAAATTAGCCTTCATCCACCGACATTCAAACAAGTATATCACTTAAGCAATTAGCCTCATGGAAAGCATGCTCGATATGGCGACATCACACGCAATGCAATATGCTAAAAAAATAAATGCTCACCTAGTACTCCAAGGCAAGCCAACAAAACAAAAGAATTAGAAAGCATGCTCGCCTCTAAACAATACAATATGACTAATGTGACACATATAATCAAGCAAGTAAATAGGCTTGGCTACTAGCATGGTATATGATCCAATTCAAGACATGTGATAAATCATGCATTCATTTAAGAGAGTTGAATGCAACATTGGTTAGTATGATGAGCCAAGCCCAAATGCATGAGAGATGAGTGTGTGCAAACATGTGAAATGCTAAGGAAGCATGATGCTCTATGCTACCATTATAAGTGGGTAAATAAAAGGGAGAAAGAAATAGAGGTTAGAAGACATACAACATTATTACATATTTTTGCCCTCACGTAGAAGGGTCTGAATAAGTGTCTGAGTGTCCGGATTAATAGCTAACTATTACAACATCAAACAAGTGAATTAAACTAAATTAACTACTCATTACATATTCAAATGAACTCGAAATTAACTAGCTATCTAATTTTATTACAACAAGGGTATTATAACAATACTTAATTACAACAATAATATTAATACAAGCAACAATGAGGCACAATGATCGCATGCTCAGTGCCCAGAAGCTGTTCTGTCTGCCCAGACTACTCTGTCTCACCCTTAGCCATTGCCCTCTGTTTCTGCCACACATTAGGGGCCGGCCGACCCCAAATGAGATCCGATCAGGTCCAAAAACAGTTAGTCGTGCCCTAATTTCATGCCAAAAATGTTTTTGTGCTCTAAGGTGAAGACATTGCAGACAGAGCCTTTCTAGGCCCTATTTGTCCCTTCTGCTCTTCTCTATCATGTTAAACTCAAGAGAAGAACAAATTCGAGTTCGAAACCACCAATAAGCACAAGTTGATGGCTTGATGATCACGAGCACGTTTGGACATACTTGAATAAATACAATGAAAAAACACCACCCCTCATTCCTATCATGAAGGCTTAAATAGGGAAATAGACACGCTCTAAGTCTCATCAATGTATCATAGATTGATAAGTGACAATTCTCGGAGCGATGGACTTGGCATAACATCCGGCCAAATCCAACCATTTAAACATTTTCTTTATATCGGTTTCATTTTAAACCAATTTTATTAATCATTTCCATTCTTTAATCAATTTGTCCAAAGTGATGTTTAAGTCCACTAAAGGAGAAGAAATGTCAAACGAGAAGTGATTCATAGCATAAAAGGGAGACTACGCCTTAACGATGAACCTCCGTAGAGATTAAGCCATTGAGCATAGGTCTCTTTCTCATGCCTTAAATAACAATCAATTGTTTGAAATAACTCTCAAACGAAAGAAAAGAAGAAAGGAGGAAGGGAGAGCATAGAAATAATCACGTGTACTTGATTATTAGGATGAGACTCTTGATATGAAAACTAAGTAAAGCAAAGCTATCAAATCAAATGACTAGGTGTCTAAGGCCTAAACAACCGAAGCCACGAAGACTTGCAACACAACAAGCTAGATATTCAATGCATAAACTAATTAAATAAATTAGGACAACCCTAAACAGCCTCCAAATATATGAAAAACAGTGGCTGAAAATGCACAAAAATAGAGGAAGAATGAAGAGACACAAAGCTAGTAAACAAAAACAAGGAGAGATGGCTAACCTCTCTACTTTTTGAGACTTCTAAACCATGTTTTCAGCCCTTTTAAACTCTGAAAATCCGTTTGAAAGCCAAAGAAAAGTTAGCAAGAACAAGAGGTATGAGCTATGAGTTAAGGCACAAGAAATGAGGTTAGCTCTCTCTACCTTTGGTAGCTATTCAACCCCAAGTTCCAACACTTGAAATGGATCCAAAACAACACAAAAACACTAGAAATAGATAGAAAGAGATAGAAATGAAAGCAAGGAGAAAAGTGGTAAGCTTCTATCTCTTAAAGAGGACAAGCTCTTGTTGTAAACCAAACCCAATCCAAAGGCCCTCTTTGTAACAACCCTCACTTTGATTTAGTCATATTTGCATACATTCATGTACGATCTTGTCTTGCTATGCTGTTTTGCAAAGTTTTGCTTTGTCTTGTTTGTTTGAGACTTGCCTTGTTTTGCTTAGGCGTTGCTTGCATGATTTTGTTCCTTGCTTGGTGTGTGGCCGAGGTCATCTTGAGCTTAGTTCACCTTTGAACCTTTGTACTTAGAACTATTTCGGAACCACTTGGTTGACCTTCACCTCCACCCCGGCATGATAGCCAAGATGTCGCTTTTGAGGCCGAGATGTTTTGCATATAGTGATCCTTGTCCTTGGGCAAGTATGGCCTAGACCGAGGTGTAGCACATCCAGGCCAAGGTGTGGCATAGCTTAGTCAAGTGTCGTCCTCCCTAGCCGATGTCTTTGTTACCCTATTGCCGAAGCTTTGTCCCTAGCCGATGTCTTTGATTGCCGATGTGTCTTGCCTTAGCTTGTTGCATACGCTTTGCCATAGACTTGTCTTGTCAATCAGTCACTTTTAAGTTGAACTAACCCGATAGTGCCACGTGTCCGAGTTGAGTGTTAAGACAGCCGGTAGACCTAGAAACAAATCATTTTGTCTCAAATCTTTATTTTTAGAGAGAGAAGCTCTAGAGGAAGAAGGAAGAGTTTTAGAGAGAGGAGTAGAGTTCCGAGCTTGATCTTGGAGGATCAAACCGTTAGATTTGAGTTTTGAGGTTAGATTCTTGCTCTACTCTGGTTATCCTTATTGGTCATCAAGCTGTATTGCATGATTGAATTCGTTTTGCACGCCATGCATTGATTTGAAGTTGGTTTTTGAAGAGAAAATAATGTTCATGTGTTTTTTGAAGAAAAGTCTCGTTTTGATCCGAAAGTTTGGAACAAGAATCATGTTTTGTGTTTGTTCTTGCATGATCTTCTTGCATGGGTACCCAGGTTCATGTTTTTTGAACTCCCAGCATGTTTTGCTTTGTTATTGATTTGGATCTGGTGAGAATGCCGAGATCATTGCGTGCTTGTAAAGCTTGTTTTGAGAATGTGATTTGCCATGTGATTGTAGGACTTTGACCCTTGCTTTGAGCCTACACCCGAGAAGATCTAGGTGAGTGGTATTTTTAATAAAGCTATGTTATCAAGTTTTGATGAGCTTTGCTTTGTTTTGTTTTGAAAAGTATTTGTTAAGCATGAATGATTGCCCTATTTTGATGTATCAAGTATAAGCCTTGTTGGATGTCATCTTTGAAAAGTCCCTTGTGCTGGAGGACTCTAAACTTTCGCAGCACCACGTTTAAAAGTCCCTTGTGCTAGAGGACTCTAAACTTTTGCAGCACTAAGTATAAAAGGATACGGTCCTTTCTTGTAAAGGCTATCGTGTTAAAGCGGGCTACGGGCCTAAGTAACACAAGACCATCATGTTAAAAAGAGCTACAGGCTTAAGTAACACAAGTCCCTTGTGCTGGAGGACTATAAACTTTCGCAGTACCTTGACTAATCGATTACGGATCGCCTTGTCTTTGTTTTGTCACTGACGGTTTACTGCGTGGATTTGTTTGTTCGGAAAGCCTGATTTGTGTTTTGCCGATGCCAGTAAGCATCCCTCGAGACTTGTAAGACTGGATAGATGAATACGGTTCATCCCTTGATTTGATAAGAATTTTGATATGTTTTGTTCGGAAAGGACCTCGGCTAATATTTGTATGGTTTTGGTTTGTTTTGTTTTGAAAGGACTTCGGCTATATTCATGCAAAACCTTTATTACTAGTACCATTCACTGAGTATCCAAGCTCACCCTCTCTATATATATGTAGGTGATGAGCAGGACGGCGGCAACGCCTAGATGTGTTTTGCAAGCCTGTTTTGGATTCTTGTCATGGCGGCGTGACTCATATTTATGTTGGCTTTGTTTTGTATTCATGTCGGCAATGTTGTATTTATGTCGGCAAATCTTGAAAATCATGCTTCTTGGCTTACACCTTTTGTATTTTGTGCATGTCGGCTCGAGAAGCCTTTTAATCAAGATGCAACTTGTATTTTGTTTATTAATGACTGGATGAGGAACTATATTGTACATGTCATTCCATTTGAACTATGCACAGCTCTTGTGGACCACTTGTATTTTGATTTATTGCTTCCGCATTTGTGAGCCCCGTATATTATACTCTGATTGTGTTTGATCTTTGTAAGTTGGCCTTCGGTAACCACGGGTTACTGGCCATCACGGTACCATTCTTCTAGGGGCGGTTTGGGGTCGTGACAGAATGGTATCAGAGCACAAGTTCCTTAGTATACGTTATTCACACACTTTGAGTCCTAAAGAGCATAGGATTTCCTTTAGAAAGATGTTAGAATTGCATCATAGTGCTTGCTATTTGAACAAGGTGTGCATTGTTTTGACATGCTTATTTATTACTCGCCTACGTGGTTATTTGCTTATTTTGTTTAAAAGTCATACCTTGCATACCCATAGCATCATGAGAAGAGGCAGACCTCCAATTGGCCGGGATCAGCCCAAAGACAGATTGGACAGACTGGAAAGGTTAGTTGAAGGTTTGGCCCGCGAGTTGAGGCAAACCAGGCAATAGTACGCTAGTACTACTTCGACTCAGGCCGAGCAGACCAACGGCCGAAATGTAGTTCCGCCTCCACCTCCGCTTGGTCGAAGTTCCTCTGACCCAAACCTTATATGGGGATGGCACGATAGCTTTGATCAGGGAGTTCAAGAAAATGAAACCACCGAGATTTTCTGGGGATATAGAGCCGATGAAGGCTGAGGCGCGGGTTTTGGCAATGGAAAAGCTGTTCGAGATCTTCCCTAGCACTGACACTCAGAAAGGTAACATTGGCAACCTTCACATTAGATGATGACGCTCGCAGATGGTGGGTGATGGTTTGAGGAAGCAATCCAGACTTGACCTAGACCCGATTTTTGGAGTTATTCTACAACAAACACTTTCCTCTGAGTGTTCGAAACCGCAAGGCTACCGAGTTTCAGACCTTGATGCAGGGCAACCGAACAGTGGCGGAGTACGACCGCGCTTTTATTGAATTGGCGAGGTTTGCACCACACATGGTCAACAATGAATATATGAAGGCTAGGAAGTTTGATAGTGGGCTCCGCGGACCGATACAAGACCGGGTTAACCTGCACAATATGCCGACTTACGCCGAAGTACTGGACAAAGCCATTCAGGCCGAGGCTAACTTGAACAGATACCAGAGTTCGAAAGAGAACCAGAGAAAGAGGCAGAACTATAACGATCGCCGAGCACTGGTAGGTACCAAGAAGAAGACGAACATGGGCAGTGCTGGTAACCTAAGGCAGAAAGGTAATGCTAAACCGACGTGTTCGGATTGTAGGAAGCAACATTTCGGGGTCTGTCGTCGGACGTCTGGAGCTTGTTATGAATGTGGTGAAATGGGTCATTATGTGAGAGACTGCCCTAAGACAAAGGCCGATGACAGCAAGAAAGGTGAGAATACCTCGGGTTCCGTTCAGGAGAGTAATGCTGGGAAAGGACAGATGCGGCAGGGCAGAGTGTTTGCACTGATGCCAGGGGACACTCAGAATGCTGAGACGGTAGTGTCAGGTATACTCCCAATTTGCTCTCAAGATACTTATGTATTGATTGATTCGAGTTCCACGCATTCGTTTATGTCTGCTAAGTTTGCGGGGAAGCTTGATAGGAAACTAGAACCCCTTAATTTTGTATTATCTGTGTCTACTTCATCTGGGAGATCTAATACTATAGCTCTAAATGGAATTCTAGTGAGGTGGAAAAGGAAAAGAGTAGGGACAGATAAAGAGAATAGTGTGGGCTCTACATTCACATAGACACTCTTCACATCATTAGAGCTATATTAGAGCTCTCAAATTAGAACTCCCAAATATTATTCTTTGTGAGAGAAATTTTATTTTTTAGGATTTTAGAATTTATAAGTGCGGTCCAAATAAATGGAAGTCCAAAATAATTGATCAAAGGCTAATAGTAGCACTCTATTATAAATATCAAATCTTATTAAAATTTAAGGTTTTTTTTTTATTTGGCGCGGCTAGGTACGGAGCTAGCCCGATTGGCTTGAATTCCCAAACAGTGCTATTATAAGGCCTCATTATAATAGGGGTGCAACTCGAGTAGGTTCGGTCGAGTTGGGAGGTTGTCCAAGCCCAACCCAAGTTGTGCTAAGACTTGCCTAGGCCCGAATTGTAACTCAAGGTTGCCTGCCTAAGCCCAACCCGAGTTAAACCCGAATTATAAATGAATTTCAAATTTTTTTTTTTTTACAAATACATTATTAAATTATTAAAATTTGACTGTATTTACATTTTTCTTATTATATAAAATCATTATTACTATCAAAATAAATAATTTATATAATGTAAAAGAGACGCCCAGCTTCCCTCTATCGCCTCCCCCTTCCCCTCTTGCTGCTCACGGCGCCGATAGCCTCACGGCCCCGGTACTCTCTCTCTCTCTCTCTCTGTGGCTGGAAAGACTCTAGTGTTCTCCCAAGTAGTACTAGTCTTCAAATCAGATCCATACAGTCTTTACTTGCTGTATATATATATATATATAAATTCAAACTTTTTATGGGTATTCTTCCAACCCTTTTTTACAACCTTTTTATGGGATTTTGTATAGATTTTAAACATCCCTATTTTGATTTGATTCAATCATTTTGTGGGTATTTCTCAACCTTTTTTTCTATGTCGTTTAAGATTATACAGAGAGAGATTCAGAAGGCGATTTTTCAAGATAATTAATGTTAAAGCTACTTGCTTTTTGTCATTTTTTGAATAACAAGTCGTTTATTCTATTTAAATTGAATTTGGATTTCTGTTTCGTTATTTCTGTATTTTTGTTTTTGGGCTGTTTGTTTTGCTAGTTTTGTTTGTTCAATGAATTATTTGCCTAAAAAGAAGGAATGAACAGGGGGGGAAAAAAAAAGAATTGTTTTGCTGGAATATTTGTAGATACTGTGGTTCGATTTTTTTAGGTATTGTGGTTGGAATTTTTTTAATCATATATATATATATATATATTTTAATTTTAATATTTGATTCAGATTTTGTAATTTGAATGAGTTTTCTTCTTCTTTGTTCTTCAGACCAAAAATAAAATAAAATTCACAATACAAAGCCCGCACAGTTCTATTTCCAGCCCTTGTCCTCTTCAGCCCAATTCATTTATTTATTAAACTCCAGTGCTGCTGTCAGTACCATCTTATGGGTTTATATGCTTTTTTTTCCCCCAATTGGGTAATCTTCTTTTAATTCTCTGTTTGGTGTGTTTTTTCTCCTTTGGGCTTCTTCAGTTTTTTGTTTCTCCCTATGTTGTCTAATATTCTTTTTCTTTGTTCTTCAGACCAAATATATGGAGGTTGATCCTCGCGATCATCGTGACAAGGAAGAAAAAATAGCAAGCATTAGCCCATGGAAACGGAAACGCCCTGAAAGTCGGGGTAGGTAAAAAATTGGTTGTGCAAAGTTGTTGGTTTTAATTTTGTTTATATATTATTTTAGTTTTTAAATAATGATATGAACAACAGGCCTCTACTACAAAATTACTGTGCATTCTTTTTGGGAGAAGTTTGATGATTATACATATGCTAACATGGACTTGGATATTGATACCAAAAAAACTGCTTTGAAAGCTTCTCCATCTGTTGTCAGCGTGGTATCCCTTACAGGTAGGTATTTAGTTACTGCATTATTATATTAATTGCTTTTCTTATTTTACAAATTTCTACTAATTGTTATTCCAACAATACATTTTTTATTCTTACATATATATTGTTGGCTAGGTGGGAATGCATTATTTATGGGCTCTGGCACAATCATAGATTGTGAGAATGTCAACGGTACATATTTCAGTACCATCTTAACTTCTGCTAGTCTCCTTAGGTCTTCTGCGGAATTAGAAGCGGTACCTGAGGATATCAAGGTCATTATTTCAATAAAAGTATTTTTTGTTTTGGGTACAATACAATACCATTCAGTGTTTTTCAATGAGCTAAAATAATGGTACACTGTTATTGCAGATTGATGTGTATGTTTCAGATGGCAAATTGTTTGAGGGTCGAGTGTTTGCCTATGACTTTCATTTCAACATTGCTTTTATCAAAATTGAATCTAATGCAACTTTACCAACTGCAAGTCTAAGGCTATTGGAAGACTCTATCAGTATAGATCCAAATGATATCCCCGGCTCAGACTCATTTCAGCTTCGTCCTCATTCAAATGTATCTAAACTTTGTCCTGGAGATATTGTTGTAGCAGTTGGTCGCTTCTTTGATGCACCATATAATCTCATGGCTGCTCGTGGTCAATTTAGGTACCCAAAGTAAATTTAGTTTGCATGTTGCAATTTTCTTGATCAACGACATATCTTAGTCTGTGCACATTTTTCCAATAGTAGAATGTAGAATTCTATGATGCTCTTAACTTGGCATAAATTATATTATGATGCCATTACCTAATTGTTGCATTATTTTGTGTTAATCATAGTGCATAGATTATATACGAAAGAAAAGGCTTAGTATTAATTATGATATATTATTACTTGTAAGTGACTAGACTTTTTTTCTTTCTGTGTAGTCTTGACTGCTGCAAGTTCGATTGTAAAGAGCTTTTCAGGGCGAACTGCAAAATTTCGAAAGTGATAACTTTTCTCTCTCTTATGCTTACATTTGCGTTTGGCTTTTAGATTAGTAGAGAATGATGATATGACTGTCTTTCAATTTTTTTGGCATCCTCTACATTTAGGAATAGCAACGGGGCAAAGTAAATGGGAAACCTACCCAATTGCCCCACACTGCTTCTCTTGGAACGTAGTTGGTACGGGCTTAATAGGGTTAGGTGTGGATTTGGTATTTCATCCAAGACTCTATTTGGATTCGGGGCAAAGTTTGGTATTTTCACCTTCAAAGGCCCATTTATATTATTATAATATATAAGAATATTTCTAATATATTCCTAGCATTTGTTTATATGTGTGCTTGATGTAGGTCTACATTTGGGCAAAAATTATGTGATACAATGTGTAGATCATACATGGTGGACTACAATCTGGCCCTAAAATGTTACACGTCTTCGTAGTATATATGATATAATGCAATGAACTATTGGTTTTATTTGACTAGATTATATGTATTTAGGCTATCTTTGAACTAATGATTTTTTTTTTTTTTTTTCTAGTGTGGTATCGGCGGACCCCTTATCAATCATTATGGAGAAGTCATTGGAGTCAATTTTTATGATTCGCTATGTACACCTTTTCTCCCAATCAACATAGTTTCTAAATGCTTGGAGCACTTTAAGAAATATGGGTATGTTTCAAATCTTTCTATGTCATTTCAAAATGCAGTGACTTTTTTTTTTATAACTAGTTGGAAGCCACATGCATTCACATGGGGTTTGTTGGGTAGTTTAACATGCATGCACTTGAATGCTAAACAAGAAAGATTATCTCTTATGCACAAAAAGGTCTAATCATCTAGAACATCTAGATTTGTAGTTGAGGGAATTGTGCGTCTTTTATAGGTATCCCAAATAGTGTCTTTATAGATATCAATTCTTATATTTTATTTAAATTGATATTCAAAGCTTGTGCTAGTTTATGAATTAGTGAATTCTTTTTGTCTCTAACTTTATTGAACGATTACGTGAGCCAATGGTAAATTTTCCAATGCTAATTTCAATTTGAAGGATGTAATAAAATAATGAAATATTCAATTTACTGCAAATTGACAAATTACTCAAATAGCTCATTTATACAAATATGGATACCAAAGCATGAATGTAAATAAAAGCACAATGGACACACAGATTTTTATAGTGGTTTAGCTTGCAAGCTTATGTTCACTTTTGGAAACTCACTGGAGTTCTTAATCCACTTAGTGAGTGAGTGGGTGGGTGTTCGGGGTTTGCTTTTTTGTTGGCTTTTTTTCTTCTTTAGTAAACTTATTATTAAAAAAAAATAAAAAAAATGAAAAGGCTTTTTGGTTCTACTTGACTAGAAGTACTGGAAAAGTAAAAAAAAAATTAAAAAATTGAAAAAAGTTTAGAAAGGACAAAAAAAATAAAAAATAAAAAAGCCAAAATCACGAGTTGACATTTTTTTCCCACGTGGTAATATGATTGTCACCAACATGTTTGTCTACGTGTCAATGTGCTTGTCCACATGGCATGGTGCTTGTCACTAAATTATATACACGTGGTGACTTTCTTGTCACCAAAATTCTATTTACATAAGTAGGTGCTCAATGCTTGTTAACAAATGTCTCAACAATTGTTATATGGCTGATCAAAAAGGAAAAAGAAAAGCAAATGTCTTGTATGCTTTTTAGATGCTCTCTCTCTCTCTCTCAAGTTACTTTGATTTTCAAATAATGTCTGTAAGATCTTGATGAAAGGAAACCCTTGTTTTACCACCATGTGTGGTGTATTACTTGATTGACACTACATTGTATGTTTTGGAACTTGAGATTTGTGTGGCTGGTTCAATATTAGATGGTGGATTTTGCAGAAGCTTGGGATCTATAAGAGAAGTAGGGAATCACTGGAAATTTGTGGTGGGTACTTTCTATTTGGTGCTTTGTGATCTCGGGAATTGGAGGTTTCCCCTCGAAGGGTATTAGGCCCTTATCAAGCGTTAGTGCTTATTGAAGTTACAAATATAAGAGTAGGAATCATTGGAAATTGTTGGCAGGTTGTGATAGGAATTTTTTAGTAGGATTCTAGTGGTATGGAGAGTGGGCCCATCTTGTTCCACGTCAACATTTGGTAATATAAAAATAAATCTTTTGATGGAAAGGAGTAGTCGATCAGAAATGATACTTATACGGGTCTTGGCCAACTAGGCGTAGTTCATGCATCTTTTTGTTACATTGGTGTTTATTCTGTTTTTATTTGGATATTTTAACTTGTAAGATTTGATTGAATTGCTATTTCATTTTGGTGCGTCTTAATTGTTCTCTTGTGAGAAAATCGATATATTATATATTTCCGATTACTTGAGCCCATTGATTTTTGCTTTTCTTGAAGTACATTGTGTGGCTGATGCCAAAGTTCTTTATTGGTTTGGTGAGCTGCTAAGAAGTACGGACACGACACAGACACGTGGACACGTAAATTTTAAAAAAATGCAAGACCTGACATGTTGGGGACACGTGAAAAAATTATAATTTTATATATTTATTATATGTCATATTTTGAAATATTTAACATGCATTTTATGTCAAATATTTAATTTTATCAAATTTATCAACTTGATGTATGTTATTTTATTAAAAAAATTAAAAATTTTAATTTTTTTGAAAAAAATAGTCCTCAGTGTATCCTTAACGTGTCCTCAGTGTCCTTACATGTTCGTAGCGTGTCCCAAGTGTCCTAGCATATTCTACTCTTTCCAGCGTGTCCGACACTTGTCCGGCACGTGTCCTTGTCTGACACGTGTCGGACACTCGTACGTGACCTCCATAGAGGTGTCCATGCCTCATGGGTGAGCTGTGCTCTCTTGTTTGATGTAGAACATGGTTGGTATAGATTAATGTCAAGATAATCAAGGATAAAGAGATTTAATTGCTTCCTTTCATCATTCTTGTAACTCCTGGTTCCCATTCAGATTCGTTTGATTTGAAAATTTGGTGTGTAGGCACATCTAGATTTCTTATTTGGTAACCCTATCCGGATCTTTCTTTTTGGATTGCCTTGTTTTGTTCTCCTTTTTTGCATTGCTTCCTCATATTGTCCTTTTCTGGTCACCTAAGTTGCACGGTCACGGATACGCGACACGCCACGGACACGATACGGACACGCAGACACGCAAATTTTTAAAAAATAGGGGACACGACACGCTGGGGACACGTTAATATATATAATTAATTTTATTTATTATATGTTATAAAATTATAAAAAAAATCATTAAAAGGTAATAATATATACAAAATAATACTATTAAAATTATAAAAAATAAACATTTAATTAATTTAACATCATATGTATCATTCACAAATAACATACATTATTAAAAATTGATTCTTATAATAAAATTAATAAACATATATTATTAAAATTAATAAAACTAATCAAAAAAAATTATGTACTCAAATAAAAAATAATAACTATAAAAGAAAATTATAACGGAGAGAAAAAAGATAATAAAAAATAAAAAAAGAGAGAGACGGCTCAGTTTTATAAAACAGAATAATGAGTTATATAACTCATTATATAACTCAAAAGATAAAAGAAAATAAATCAGACAGAGGGTGAGAGAGGGTACGCGAGAGAGAGAGAGAGAGAGAGAGAGAGAGAGGAAGAGAAGCGAAGAAGAAGAAGAAGAAGAAGAAGATCGACGAAGAAGAAGAATAAAGAAGAAGAAGCGGGTACCTTTTAACGACGTCGGCGACGACGAGACACAGTGACGATCGACGAGAAGAAACGACCGAGCGACGAGGCGGCGGCGAGGCGGCGAGCGAACGACGAGCAACCAGGTCCTCTCTTCCCTCTCTTCTCTCTCTTCTGTTCTCCCTTTCTATTCTGTGCTAATCGACGAGTTAGGGCATATATCTATTTTACTTATTTACAAATCACCCCCAAAAAAGTCTTCTAAATTGTGAAATTACCCACGAACGTGTCCCAAAAGTGTCAATAACGTGTCCGGAAAAAAAAAAAAAAAAAAAAGGGGACACCTCTGCAGACGTGTCGGACACGTGTCAACCGCGTGTCCGACGCGTGTCCGTGTCCGACGCGTGTCTGACACTGATACGTAGCCTCCGGAGAGGTGTCCGTGCTTCTTAGCTGGTCACCTTACCTTGGCTCTGTCAAGATCTACCCAATCGAGCGGTCACTATAAGCCGGTCTCTAATTGTTTAATGATCCACTCGATTTCTCCAAGGAGATCGCTCAGTGCACCTTCCATCATCCAGCCTAAGACTTACTCTACAAGTTACCAGGCTGGGAGCAGAGCAAAGAATATCAGCACATAATCATTGGAGGAAAGTGGCTCGGAGGCTAGAGTCAATGGATTGTTAGGATTGCATTGTGGTGCTCCCCCCTTGACCAGCCTTAGAGAGAGAGACGTTGACCGAGACATCTGATATGTCTGACACATTGAGGTAAGGAACCTCCACTGTTTTTGCGTAAAGAGAGTATGGGAGATAGGAGATACCAAAACAGAGATCTCAGGATAGGAGATTTCTAGTAGTCACACCAAAGGGATTAGGCCACGTGCCCCCCTTAAGCTGATCTTAACAGCCCAACTTCCCTATAAAAAAAGGAATGCTTCCCATAGATGATTAACAACTGCTCATCCCTTCTCCAACAAAAGCTGAAGGTCACTTTTCAAACTCTTAAATCGTAATTTTTTTGAGTAATTAGTTTTATTTACTGCAGAAATCCTAAGGTTACTTTGTCCGTGAATTAGTGTTTTGGAAAGTAAAGTATGCATAATAAATGTGACAAAGCGGGATATGATTACAAAGAATTAAGCCTATAAAGGCATGGTCATTGATTTGAAGTCTTCATTACATTTTTACACCCCGTTCTCAACATACCATCAAACACTTGATTGAACAAAATCGTGTAGGCAGCTGCTAGTAAGTTTGCTTGATAAATTATTTTCTCCCCATGGGCCCCACTCTTTTATATGGGAGGTGTTGCTTAGTCTACCATTCCTCATATTCTGTAGTAGGTCTCATTTTTACTACAGGGATGCCCCTTGTAATTGTAAATATACTCATATTTCGATTTACATTTATGTTGTGTGCTATACTTTCTAAGACTTTCATATGTGCATTTTGACATTTATTATTATTTTTTGTTATTGCTAACTTTTTAAACTCGTGGCCTCCCTTATGTCACATTCTGTGTCAGTGGAGGTGAGCCAGGGTAACTGTGTCTTCGACATGTTCTGTACTTTCCATAGTACATGTGTTACTAGGTGTTCTATAGCCTGGAAGTTTGTTAGATCTTTGTGAATTAGTAGATTAAAAAACCTAATAGGAATCATTTTAAAGCTGTCTTAGAGGGTCTAATGGTTTGTATCATGGCATAGGAATTTCTGTCGACCTTGGCTTGGAATGGAAATGACTAATCTTTATGCGGCAAGTGTAGACAAGTTGGAAAGAATTATCCAAAAGTTCCCCAATATTGTCAAAGGTGTTCTTGTTGAAAAGGTATGTTCTCCGCCACACCTTGTTTTAGATAGATCCCAGTTGTTTGGGTCAATATCTTCTTTCTGGATGTTGAATGACTTTATGAAAACTACAATAATTTTGACTGCATATCAAGAATATTGAGGTTATTGGTGTCAGGATAACTGCAAAATATATTATTCTAGACCATATGCTGTTTACATCTCTTTTTTCAACACAGTGTACTTATGTACTAGAATGCTAAATTAAGTATAAAAGGTATACCAAAGAGTCATTTTTCACAATTTCTTGCCACAATTTGCAATTACAAGCCTCTACAATTGCTGCAAGAGCCTTTTCTCTAAGTTTGTCACATATATTTCAAAACCTCCAGGGACTCCTATAAGATAAACATAGAAAAATATGCAACTTTGTGTTAAAATTTCTAGAAATCATTACCAAGAGTTCAGAAGAAACTGATCAGTTTCACCCTACGTGATATGCTTGTTCAGTGGAAGCTGTTCATGCGTAAGCAAACCGTTACGAAATTAAAATCTAGGCCACATCCATTTTGCTTCCTAAATTGAGTGATCTAACCATAAATCCATCTGTTTGACTATGTAAGCCCCTAATATTTCTTTTTTCCCCAAAATGAGTGAGCCCTAGAAAGTAGGGGTGTTCACGAGTGGAGTCGAGTCGGGTTTGACTCAAACCCGCTACTCGACCGAAACTGTTCGGTTTGGAAACATGTTCAATTGTTTTCGACTGCATGTTAATTCGAAACGGTTTGGTGGTCGGATTCGGACGGTTTCGAAATTACAAAAGTCAAATATCAAAAAATTCGGAAAAGAAATTGCAGATTCACGAGGTTCAACAGATTCAATGACCAAAAGAAGAACAAAAAACACTTCCATATAAATACTATTTCTGGTATACCAAAAAAAATTAAATAAACTTAAAAAAAAAAAAACCAAAACAAAACAAAAACTAAACTTAAGGATCAATAGATCTAGATCAATCGAAAAATTAAAACGAAACCTAGATCAATCGGCGTCACTACTACACCCAACCATCTGCATTTTTACCATCATCATTCCTGAAGCTTCGAGATCAATCAATTGATGCGTATTCCCAACATCGTCACCATCAACTTTAAAAATTCATAAATCTAGCATTAATGAAGCCTGAAGGTCGGCGACCGTGAAAAGGAACGGGGCTTTCCCTTTGGATGTTCATATTGTGAGACAGTAAGGTTTTTGGACTAGAGTTTAGGGTTACAATTGAATCTCTGATAGAATAGTGAGAGAGAAGAAGAGAGCGAATGAGGGAAAGACATACATGGGAGAAAGAGAAAGTGGTTGACAGTAGGTGAGAGAGAAGAGAGAGAATGAGGGAACAATAAAGAGAGACACGTGGAAAAAAGAGAAATCTGTTGACAAGAATAGAGAGAATAAGAAAAAGATAGATACAATGCTTGGAAAAAAGAGAAAGTGGTTGAGAGTTTTGAGACTAATGTTTAGATAAAAGAGAAACGTGTTTGAGAGTTTTTCAGATATCACGACGCGCGTGCCGCGCAGATAATGTGCAATTCCGAAGACCAATAAAAACTTGATAGGAGGAAAGGTAACGTTTTTACAAGATATATATTCGGTTGGTTCGGTTTCAACGGGTCCCAAATATCTAAACCCGTTAACTGAACCAATACCCGAAAAATTACATTTTATCAAACTACAGTTGACCGCAGGTGTTTCGAAACCGTCCGTATGCTCATCGGGTCGGACGGCCCGGTTTGGTGGGTCGGGTTTCACCGTTTGGTGAACACCCTTGCTAGAAAGAAAAACTACTCATATTGCACCATCATACAGTAAGGTTGTGTTTGGATCTTTGATTTGGGTAAGATTTATATTGGGAAAAATTGGGAGGAGAAATGTGAATAAAAAGATGGATTTGACCTTTGAAACACATCCTAAGTGGATTTTCTCATCCTAAGATGGATTTGACCTTCCAAACACAGGTACATAAGGTTCATCAAACTAGAGGACAAGAAGGATGGCCCGTGTCTTGAAAAATATAACTCTAATAGTTCGAACTAGGGTACTTGCCTTCACTTCTACTGTGATGTTAGAAGAATGCTCAAATTAGGAACTACTTTAAATAGTCTAAGTGAATTGAACCTCAATATGGTTTTACTCTTCCAATCGCCTAAAGCGAATTGGAGTTGATTGCAAGCTTCTGAGCAATATTACAAGTTGCAACATTACAAGCTAGAATAAGAATATAAAACATGAAACTATAATATGATGAAGAATGGGGAAAAAGCAGCAGTGCATAGGATATTGATAGGAACAATATCTAGATTTACTCACACACGCACTTGCTTGTAGCAATGGATACCAATTTTGAAAATGTTCCCCAAGGATAAAAGAAAGTTTTAATATCTACGCAGTTAAATAATACATAGAATTAATATCATTCAGGGTTTATAATATTGCACAAAATTAATATCATTCAAAGTAGCTTACAATCATCAATACTGATCTGAAGGAGTAAAAGCTGGCATCAAATTAGCTTCAAAAGAGAGACTTGGCTTGATACGTGAAACTATAAATTGATCACCCACTACGAAACAAAATCAAACAGATATGAATTCGAACATATTCGATTTCATACAAACCGATCTGAGTTCATAGAAAACATGTGCATCTATATAGGTGCGAAATGAAGGAAAACTTACAGATGTGAATTCCAGCTTGGTAACACAGAGAAAGTGAAGGCAGATTGGAGCGAAAGAGCAAGATGAGAGAGAAAAGCCTTCAAACTATTCCGTTCATTGAGCCAAAAACTAAGAAAAGGACATTTTATAACTTCATCTTAATCTCTTTCAAAGATTGTATTATGCTGTCAAAAGCTCGACTGCATCATTCCTCGTACACCTTCCACAAAAGGCATAGTGGAACTATCATACATCTGCCCTTCCCCTCACACCATCCCAAGTCATCAATATATTAAACATTGCCCTCGGAATATCCCATTGTATTCTTAGAAAGGATAGAAACAAACTACATAACTCTCTAGGGATATGTAAGGCAAGATGTTTGATAGGCTCTCCATCATCTTTACGCTAACGTCAACTAGTGGCAGTTATTACTTCCATTTTGTAGGTAAAATGTTATATTTTAGTTTGTTAATATAGAATTAGATGAATTTTACAGAGACAAATATCTGAACCCACCCGATGCCTGTGCTTGAGTCCTTGTAACAGAATCTAAGCACTCGCCCTCAAGCTGAGGGCGTAGATATAAATTATACCAAAATTCATTGAAATTCCCCTTCCTGCTACCTTGTAAATGCAGCACTCAATTGATCTTTTGACTTAAACGTAAGATGTGGCAATTTGTTTCCTCATCACCATATATCTAACTAATTGATCCTTTCATGAAACATTGCAACGGCAGAGATAAAAATTGCCCCTTGGTTATTGCAAGATTTTTGCTAGTTTGTCAAAAATACAAAGGGCTTGTTTGGTTTGTTTTTCCCAAAAATTTTTGAGAAAAATTCTCTACAAAACAATTTTCAAGAGTAATCAAACCAAACAAATTTTTCCAAAAAAAGTCTCAAAATTTTGTTTGGTTACCTACTTTCCAAAATCATTCTCTCTCTCATACACATCAAATCAATCACTTTTTTTAAAACTCTCTCCCCAAAATAATTTTTCAAAACCATTTCTGAAAAAAGACAAACCAAACAAGTTTTCGTACTTTTTATCTCAAAAACTACTCTACAAACACAAACCAAACACACCCAAACCCTATCTCTTGCAACAATGACTTCATCCACATCATTTAACATGCAGTATGAGCCATAGCTGTCACGGTCCAAGCCTTGGGAAACATGCAATGAAGAAATAATTGAGAAAATGGTGAAACCAACTCAACCTATTTTCAAATAGGTGCTCGGCAACCACCCATTTGAGAATTTGCCTAGAAATGCAAAATTCTTAATGCATAGGCTTGTAAAGTTTGGGGTAAAAAAATGGCACGAATGAGTGTTGTTGATACTCAAACCAATACAATAGGCGTAGCCAAAATATAATGATGCGTGGCCTGGATTAATTCAACAAAAATATATTATGAACAACATTCTAAAGCCCTAGACGCAAGGTCGCAAGAGTCCATAACCACCCTTAATATTAAAAGTCCATACAGTCCAGAACATGTGGTCGAGGAGCTTCGGTGGTCTTGGGAAGGAGTTCAAGTTGATATAAGGAAAAAGGAATGCATGGGGAGCTGGTTCCTTTGGCAATATTGTGGCTGATTTGGAGCGAACGAAATAGAAGAATTTTGAGGGCAATGTGATGCCAGTTTTGAAAGTGCCATTTTCCCCCTTTCTATTTTGTATAATTGGTATTATGGATCAGTTGATCTGTTCTTGAACTAATTTTTGGATTTTGTTTAAGTTTTGGAGTAGCGGTTTTCTTTTGTATAGCGTTTACAACCTCTAATAAAAAAAAAAAAGAGAATTAATTGCCAAGTGTGTGTGTACATGTGTTTGTATGTATATGGATGGATGGATGCATGCATGTGATGTCTCTGTTAATTGAGATATTTGTACTAATTGCATATGCCACTGCATAATCTTCCAAACTGTCAACTAGGTTATAAAAGAGTCCCCTGCTGAACATGCTGGAATATGCCAAGGTGATGTCATTGTTCGATGCAGCGAAAATTTTGTTCAGAGTATTTTGGAGGTATATCACACTTATCATTGTTGTTATTAGGGAGGCACTATTTGCATTCCTAAAATAGCATATCAAGCTTCTTTGTAATACTTCAATATATAGAAGTGTCCCCATTAAAAAAGTGGGGGAAAAGGATAATCTGTTACTGTGTTTTGTTTTCCTTTTTCTCGTGCTTTTGTGGAGGTGTAGAATGGTGTTAGATGTGAGTTCATTGATTTTAAAATAGTATAATCTTCTCCTCGTTTGGAATGTTAAAATTAGCATGACTATATCTTCATCATCATAATTGTTGTCATTATCGTTACAATTAGCAACTAGCATATACACGTAATAATAATTTGTTGTCCTTGTGAAACATTCTCCTACTTTGGGATTCTGAATGCTTTGCTATGGTTCAAAATGTTAAGACATAATGACTAGAGAACATACGATAAACTATTCTAACTCCAACAGGTGAAAACATGGTAGCAGCAAGTTAAATGTTGTATCCTACTCATTAACAATTAAAATTTTAAATTTAAATGTTCAAGTTTAATAATATCTAGCTGTTGCTTATTATGGGAAAAAAAAAAAATTCAATACGGTGATTAATATGCCCTCCTTTATGTTGAATTCTTGGTTTCGTCACTGATTGTGGGTCTCATTAGGGGAATAGGATTTCTAAAATAATATATCATTATTAGGATAATTGTATTTCGGACTTGACCATCTACTTACCACCATTGATTGTGTTTTGGGTTTAAGCCACCTGCTTAAACTACCATTGCGAGAATGATTATTGTGGAGGATTCTAATACCCTATTACGTGGCTGAATGGCGTTTACGGATGCCTACATGGCCTAGTGACTCAGTAACTAACTATATTGGTTTTTCAATATGAATCTCTTTTTTTCCGTCTCTAAATCATTTGCCACTTGCAAAATCATATATGTCAGTTTAATCTTTCTCTTGTTGGTATTAGTTCTATGGAATAATATGGGACAAGGTTGGCAAATCTGTGGAGGTGGTTGTGATAAGAGAAAGAAGTGACGCCCTTTTGAATCTAACCATGGTTGTTGACGAGACTAGCGCAGACAAATTTAACAGGTAAATATCTTGTATGCATTTTGGTTAATGTCTAGATATATTTATACCAATCTTTATAATGGGTGTGCATTCATGTGGTTTTTATGATATATTTTGTCAAAAAAATTGGTCTGTTCTTTTGATTGTACTTATTATATTTGGGATGAATTCCAGCGATTTATCAGATAAGCGTGAATTATTTTTGCAATATTCTATAAAAAATAAAAAATTCTGAGGTTTGATGTCTCTTCCGTGTGGTGGTTTTATTGCTTTACGCTAACAAATTTTGCTTCATTCTGATTGTGTTCCTCGTGCCTTGTCTTTCTCAGGTGGCCGCTCCCCAAAAGATCCATGGCACATGTTGGTAGAATTCGTGGACGATAGTTATGAACACAAAGACACGGAATTATTGAAAGTGATGTTTGCTTTGCGCACGGTCAATTTTGTTATGCTGATCAATTGTGGGCATTTTTTTGGGTACAATCATGCATAGTTTTATAGTTTTCACCCTTCTTATTTATTTGTATATATTGGATTCGTTTTCCAGTTAATTAACTACATATTTAATTACCTTAATCCTATGATGAGATCTAAGTATTCTGTGATTGGCTTTCGTGTATGTGTATTTTTTTTTATTGTTGGCGGGTTCACTGGAGGAGGTTTTCAGTTTGCATCCGTGAATTCTAGCATGCAGCCAAAGCTCTGTGGCTAACAAAATCGACATCCTAGAGCTAGAGTTGTTTGGGTGGGTGATTGTTGTTTTTTTTCTTTTTTCTTTTTTCGGGGATTTTGGAACAACAAAAATAGAAATTCTCAGTCAACGGAAAGCAAGTTTAATTAGTAGAGATGAAATACTGGATAAAGTGACCTTTGTGGTGAGCCCATAGAGGTACAATAGCACCTTCTAGTTGGAAAATTTAATTGGAGAGAACTGAAGTTTTTTTTACTAATCTCTCCACAATTGTGCCACTATTTCCACTGTCACCATCACTCTGCTGTCACAACCACCACCATTAATATACGAAAAGAATAAATAACGTGGAGGATCCGAGTCTTTAGCTATGCCATATCGATGACGGCATTTTGTTTTATGACCTGCTAGACCAAATAGGAGGGCATATTTTACAAAATAAGTTTTAGAAAAAAAAATTAAGATGAAAATACATAACAGGAGACAAAAGGTGGCTTCAGGGAGTCTTCTGCTAACCAGCATTCAGGGACTGAATCCCAATTTGGTGTATCATTACATTTTTGGTTGAATTAATAATAAAAATAATAATAATTGATAAAAGAATTTATATTTTTAGGTGTTTGATATTAGATTCGACAATTGTTTTGTTTTGGTAATAAGAACATGGTCAGTGAAATTGTTTGATAAGAATGAAAAATTATTGTTTTAAAGAATTTTATTTTCTCATTTTTACTCCATTGCCGCCAGACCATCGTGGCCCATTCGCCAAAGAAGTTGCATTGATCGACGACTGTTAGATTAGGATAGATCGAATATTGTTGTCTCATGTCAGAGATTAATCTAGATCGTCCAAGAAATGGTCAACCTACCACGATCTTCGGCCATTGGATCTATATTGATCCTACGATAATTATGATATTGGCTTGATCTTTCTCTTAACTCGTATCTTGAAGTCCTCTAGAATACTGAAGATCAGGTCCTTCACTTGCTTCGGCCGCCCATGTTCTAGAATCTTATTAGGTTTGGGCCCTAGATACCTTTGTTCAAATCACACCTCTTATCTTTTGGATTACTATCGTTGCCATTCCCTTCTTTTGATAAAATTAAAACAATAGTGATTTAGACTCCCTCAAACTTTTACCCCCACCACCCCCACACACGTGGCGAGTGATAATTAGAGGAGAAGAAAAAAAAAAGATAAAAAGAAAAGAGTAATGATTCATCCCCCCTTTTCCCCCATCCCCTTTGACCCCCCTCTCTCTCATTGGTTACATTTTCTTTTTCTTTTTCTTTTTTTTCCTACTCCTCCAATCATCACCCGCCACGTGGCAAAGAGGGTGAGGGGGTGACCCCCACAAGGGGGTCCCAAGCATTATTCAAAAGAAAAAGTGACCAATAAAAAAAAAAGGAGGGTCAAAGGGGGTGGGGGGAAAAGGGGTCTTAAACATTTTTGAAATTAAAAGTGGGAGGTTAGGGATGATCAGGGAGTGAGAGTGGGACATAATTAGGATTTGAGTGGATGAATTAGTAAAATTGAAAAAACCACAAAATATATAGGACTGATTGATTGAATGTTCAAAAAATAATTTATTTATTTATTTTTTCCCTCCTAAGTTGCCAAACAGAACTTTGGACACAGCACGGCCATTCTGCTATTCTGTCTTGAGCGCTACTCCATTTCCTCATCAGTCTCAACGCTCACCATTCTTCGCAATCAACGGCCACCAGCATACACAGACATTATTGAACGCAGGTATGAATTATATATCTTCCCGCTCTCACTCTGACTGTCACTCTGCTACACACACTTACCTCTTAGGATATCTTTGTGGTTTTCTTCGGTTTTATACCTTCTTCCTTCCAGAATTCTTTTGTTCGCAAGTTATTTGGTGAAATTATCCAATAACTATCTAGTTAATAATTAGGATGATAAAATGCCACGCCACACCAAACGCCTAAGATGCTCATAAGATGTTTGTAAAATTGTTTCGTTTCTTTCAAATCTGAAGCACGAATCTGATCTCCTTTCTTACTCTTTGAGGGTGTTTGGGAAGGATTTTTTTGGGGTTTTTTTTTTCACTAAAAGACAAATTGGATACAAAAAAAAAAAAAAAAAAAAAAAATTCAAATAAAATATCACATCAAATCCCATAATCATTTCACTTATTCTCTCACAAACATCACATTCAACCACAGAAAAACCCAACTATCTTTCCACACACACACACACATACAAAATAGTTAGGTTTTTTTGTGGTTAGATGTGATGTTTGTAAGAGAAAAAGTGAAAATTTTCATTATCGCCCGCCCTTCTCCATTTTATGCGATCATTTGGATAAAAAAAGATGCACATTTTGGTTTATTTTTCATTTGTGCTCCAATTTTTGCTTTATTATTTTGTGCAATTATTTCCAATTTAATATGGTGCAGATCTCTCTTTCGCTGATGCAATGGATTATCTATCATCCATTAAATAACTTTTCAATTGCCAAAACCATGAGCTTTTAATTGATATGATGGGCACATTTTCAATTGACGTAGAATTTTTTAAAGCACTATGCACCCATGTTGAATGCATCAGTTTCCCTTATTGAACATTAGCATTTTGAACCAACAGAATATCCTGATGCCTTTTGCACACCTGATTGCAGTGTTTACATTGTTGAGCATTCCATCATAATAGACAAAACATTCACCTTAACAAGTTTCAAGTTTGAAACATATTTTCATTTACCACATTGATATTGTCTACATGCTTTAGTATCATCATAATCACCAAAATCCCAATCAACAATAGTTTTTTATTTTTGTTTTTTTGTTTTTGTCGTGTTTCATTACAAATCATATTCATAGCATTTTGAAAAACTGGTACTGGAATAAACATAGTTTGACTTCGGTAAAGAACTTGATTAGCCCGATGATAAGTTATTTGTTTGGCACATTAAGCACAGTGTGAAGACTGTTCCCTTCATTGTTCTTATAGTTAATGAAAAAATAATTTAAGTTCAGCTATCATATTATATGATTTGTAGTCTCTACTAATTAGTTTCCTACACGTTACTGTTTGTTTTCTTTTGTAGATGATCTTCCAAGATTTGTTCAAGGAGACTCTTCAAGCGTTGGTCAAATATTTGCAAACCTAATTAACGATTCTAGCAAGGTTACATCTTGTAAGTGTAACTATCACATCGCTAAATTTGTGGTTGTAGGTTAAATAGTGAATGAGACAGAGAACCATTAGTGGAGAGTAAATAAAAAGGTTCGAGGATAATATCAGTTAAAAAAGGTGAAAACACATATTAAAATAGAATAATGGAAAACATAAGCTAAAGTGTTCTTCCAATTAACTAACTACGAGTCTATCTGAATGCTTAGAAACATGCTTCCGCTATTTGGTTTTCGAGAAGCTTCATTATCTCACCTATTTTCATGGAATTCTTTTGCTCCTTAATAAAGGGGATTTGTACATCATGACCAGGATCACTATAAGTTCAAGTAGATCAAGTTGACTTCTAGGAAATTCAGAGCAATCAGGATTATGGTTGAGATCTCATCACTGTGACGCCTTCCATAAAATGATTATGAAAATGAGCAGTTATACCATCCTGGGAAAAAAAAAATGTACAAAAATGTTCAGAAAACACATCCAATGGTTGATAAGTATTAATTTCAAGTGTGGACCTTACTATACAAAGAATATATCTCAGCCACGCATCACTTTTTTGGTTCAATTTAGGGTCTCTATTTTTGGTTCATAGACTTTTTATATGAAAATAGTTGCATTATGCCCTATATATAAGCAAGAATCACTTATCCTTGTTCCTATCATCATAAGGATAACCATAAATTGAAATATGCTTGAAACTCAAGTTTGGTTTTTTTTTTTTTCATTTTTTTTTTTTTTTTTTTGGTGCATACAATAAAACATTGATAAGCCCAATATGCCTATTTTCTGAAACTTCTTTTATTTTTAATTTTTTTTCCTCATAACCTTCTTATCTTTTCTTCCTTTCAAATTTGAATAATTAGCATTTTTAAAAGTAAGAAATCAATTAAAAACAACTTATACTTCCAGTTCTATTAGAATGGGGCAACCTTTGTACCTAAAGTGATGCAATATTTGATTCTTGTAGCTGCCTTACTTGTCGTAGAGCAGGAGAACTACAAATAAATAATTTATTATTTGTGCATAATAACATGCTTCAGAAATTTTAAAAAATAGGGGTTATTTGTATTCTTGTTTAAAACACAACATCTATATAGTGTATATAGAGAATGGAGTGTCAAAAGTGGTATGTAATACAAAAGGAAATGTAATATATCAATGCCATAAAATATGCAATCAATTAATCTTAATTGATGGACCTGAATATATATATATATATATTGAAACATTCCAACAGTATGTTGTTTTGTTTGTTTGGTTGGTTGGTTTTCCCTTTTCCTATAGATTTGCCCCTTTACCCCAGTGTGTTACATTGTTATATAATGTTTATAGGTAATGCTTAGAATGCTGCATAATATTTTTATATTTTAATAATCCTTATAGGAAATGCTGGAATTTATTGCTGCATAATGTTTTTCTTCATGTCTGTTTGTGTGTGTGTCTATGTTTTTTAATTTTTTAGTATCTGTTTTGTTTTCTTTCATGTCTGTTTTTTCCCTTTCTTCTTCCGTTTTTTCCCTCTGATTTTTTTTTTCTTCATGGAAATAAGAAGTGTTTCAGTTTGTAATCCATTACTCATTGTTCTTATAGGTCATGGAACTCAGCTTTGAACAAGAATTTCCGGACGATGGTGATCGCCTTTTACTACAACAAAGGCCATTGTTTTATGACAGAATGAAACAGGTGGTAGTGCTTATAGAGACCAGATTAAAACCTGGCTTGGAAAATCCTTCTGTGGCTGAAAATGAGAGTGGCAAGCGCAAATATTCCTTAGTTGAAGAGCCATCAGACACACTGGACACAATACATGGTGGTGGGGTCATTTTAAATATGGAGGGGTTTGTTTTGACATATGCACACATCCTACCTATTGATCTTGAGATGATAACTCTTCGCCGTGTAAATGAAGAAGAATATTGGTTAGCCGAATTGGTTTCAATAAATAGAGAATGGGATTTAGCACTGGTGAGAGTGATAGATAGTTTAGGAGAAGGGGTTGAGTTTAACTTTGCCAAATTTGACAATGAAGATTTGATTGACATAGGAATGGAAGTTTATGGTATATCTCATCCGAGCGACATGTATTATAGCTTGGTTGTAGGACAAGTTGCCTTTCCATGTCACGATGCTCTTCCTCCTCCTCCTTCTTCTAGTCTAGATCGAGGTGCAAGAGATCGAATCCTAGTGTTTCTCCAAGGTCTAGGACTCCATATTCAAGGATGGTTGGAGATATAATAACCAAGGAAGATGTTGAGCTTCATGACCTACACAAGAAGTTAAACGTGATTCAAGTTAATAATTTTCACGGCATGAAAGGGTCATTTAGGGCGCCTATCTTTGATTCACATGGAAGGATCATCGGAATATATAGTTTTATCTTGAAAAATTTCGACTTTGGTGTTCATTTGACGACATTAAGAAAATTCTGTCAAGATTGCTTGCCTCAGCCTTCAACAAAACACGAGGTCAAATACACAGGTTAAAGGAAAACGTCTTCTCTATGGATTGGCAGCGGGGGCAAAAAAGGGCGTTAGGTAGTTGTTCTGTCTGAATCATACAATGTGTCAATGGATATATTGAGACTGGATTTTGAGAAGCTACTGGAAATGATCTATTTGCACGAATGTTGCTGATTTTGGTCCTTATTATTATACTTTTGTTGATATTTTGCTAATGTTATGGAGGTAATGTACTTTGCATTTGTATCTCTTTCTTTGTTGGATATGGACAACTTATGTAGCTGCTGCTATTATCAGTTAAAAGTTTATTTTGTTTATGATAAAAAAATGGTAATCTATTATGGAAAATTGGTAGGTACGATAATCTTATTTTTGGTGTCTTTGTAAGTCAAGTGGGAAACTATGAAAAAAAGTTTTTTTGTGAGTCATTTGGGTGTTTGTGGAATTG
Organism: Camellia lanceoleosa; assembly: GCA_025200525.1. Taxonomy (NCBI): domain Eukaryota; kingdom Viridiplantae; phylum Streptophyta; class Magnoliopsida; order Ericales; family Theaceae; genus Camellia; species Camellia lanceoleosa. The sequence continues at coordinate 101,909,588 of CM045763.1, read as the reverse complement.
ATCATTGTTCAACAGTTTGGCAGGTGAAACTACAATCTCTTTTATTAAATTATTATCTTCTTGGGGTCTTGCCTCTCCTATTTGGATTCCTTTTTTCCATTGGAGAAGTGTGAAGTTAATATGAAACTTTGGTGATTATGGTGGTGCTTGAACCTTTGCTCTTACAGAGTTCCAAGTTTTACTGTTTGATGTATGTTGTGGTAATTGATTTTTAATTAGATTAATTAATCTTATATGGTTCTTTACAATTGATGCACATATCATTGGATCATTCCCATTGCAAGTTCCTAATTCGGATTCCAAGATATTGCCCACGTATGTTACTGAACTCCAAATGGGCTGGACCATCTAACCCTTAGGTCTCTATTGTACTTTTGTGTTTACAGTGCATTGCCCACTTTTTGCAATATTATTGATGTACCTTTGGTTGTGAAGTGGTTTCACAGATCATAAAGGAAAATGTTATAGATTCCAAATAAAATATCAAATTTTCTACTAAATCTCTTATATGGGTGTAGGACCCTCACAAACCCACATGTGTGTGAGAGCCTAAGGGTGAGAGCCTAAGGTCTTTCAAGAACGGGTTAGAAGATGATTACATGCTTTAGAAGTCCGCCAAAGACTCTGCCAAAAAGTATAGAGGAGCTCATGCCAAGAATAGAGAAATATGGTAGAGCAGAAGAAGATACACCGGGGACAAAGACATCAAAGCAGGAGAAGAGAAACGGCTCGCTAAAGCGAAGCTGAGGTAATATTGGGTTTAACATGAAAGAAACAAGGTTGAGGGTCTGACAGCAATACCACGTGTTGAATCACAGTTTATAAAGTTCTAGAAAAGATCAGTAACCAGCCATATTACAGAGCGCCAGAGAAGATTCCTGGCGAATTTATGGGGAGAAGCCTTGGGAAGCATTGTGCCTACCACAATGAGGATAGGCATCTAACTCAGGGGTATAGAGCCTTGAAGACGCATTTAGAAGACCTGGTCAGATAGGATCACTTGAGGGACTTGATAAATGAGGCCAGAACGAGGGAAAAGCAGGCAAGACTGCCCTAGGCACTAGCAGCACCACCCCCACCACAACCATATCAAGCAGAACCTCGGGTGATCAATGTGATCCACTCGAAGGTTAATGAGAATGATATACGATGAGAGACACAGAAGGTAAAACACTTACAACATATGTGTCAGGTCCAGCAAAAGAGACCTAGGATTGACGAGTACCAAGGACCCATGGTGTTCTTTACTGAAGTAGACCTTGATATGGTGTAACATCTACACAATGATGCGCTGGTAGTAACCCTCAAAATTGGAAAATGTCAGGTAAGGCAAATTCTGATTGACCAAGGAAGCTCTTGTGACATCATGTATGTCAGATGTTACAAGGAGCTCGGCCTTTACCGAGATTATCTGGAGCAGTCCGACAGCTCAATGGTCAGGTTCAATGGAACGCCAACATGGCCTCTGGGAGCAATAAATCTGGAGGTACAGGTAGGTACCAAGAAGATAAGCACAGAGTTCACAGTAATTGACACCCCCTACCCTTACAATGTTATTCTGGAGAGGAGATGGTTGCACGCAATGAGGGTTATTCCCTCAACGTTGCACTAGCTGTTGCAATTCCCAATGGAGCATAGAATTGAGGAGGTCAGAGGAGATCAGGTGCAAGCGAAAAATTGCTCTATGGCAAAGAATGAAATCCACCAAGCGTGCAAGAGGCGTAAAAAGAGAAGTTGAACACGAGGACATGGAGGTCCTACCAACAAAAGTGAGGAAGCCTTGAAAAAGATTCTAGTCCAGCAAAGGGAAGAAAAGAGCTTCTTCCTTCTCGGCTCAAGCTTGGCCGAGGAGAAGGAAAAAAAGTTAGAAGCTTTCTTACGGGCCAACATAGAAGTATTCGTCTGGACGCCAGACGAGATGCCACGCATTAACCCCGAGGTCACGTGCCATATGCTTAATGTGAACAGGTCGTCTAAACTTGTCATCCAACAAGCGAGGAGGTCAATGTTAATGCATATTGAGGCAGTTGAGGAGGAAGTGGACAAACTGTTGGGAGCCAAGGCCATTCGCGAGGTGAACTACCCTACATGGCTGTCCAACACTGTGGTGGTAAAAAAGAAGAACAGCAAGTGGAGGGTTTGTGTTGATTTCACCAGCCTAAATAAGACTTACCCCAAGGACAGTTTTCTACTCTTCAAAATTGATCAGTTGGTGGATGCCACTTCAAGACATGGAAGGATGAGCTTCTTGGATGCTTACAGGGGATATTATCAAATAGCAATGTATCCTCCCAATGAAGAGAAGATTGTATTTATCACCCCAAAAGGACTGCATTGCTACAGAGTGATGCCTTTCGGGTTGAAAAATACAAGAGCAACCTACCAGAGGTTAGTGACCAAGATGTTTAGTCATCTGATTGGCAAAACGATGGAATATACATTGATGACATGGTCGTGGAAACCAAAGAACCTGAGAATCACCTGGCCGACTTAAAGACAGTTTTTGACATCTTGAGGACATATCGGCTCTGACTCAATGCTTCGAAGTATGCATTTGGAATCAAGCCTGGTAAGTTCTTGGGATACCTGGTTACTAAAAAGGGCATTGAGGCAAGCCTAGATCAAATCAAGGCTATCCTGGACTTGAAAAGCCCTACATCAGCAAAACAAGTGCATATGTTGACTGGAAGGGCCGCAGCCCTGAACAGATTTATAAGCAGAAGTTTAGATAAGTGTAAATCATTTTTCAGTTTGTTGAAAAGGCCACGAATTTCTTATGGATAGAGGAATGCGAAGTTGCCTTGGCCGACTTGTAGAAGTGCCTGACTACAACCCCAGTTCTATCAAATCCAGTACCTAGAGAAGAGTTGCTCCTATACTTAGCAGTTTCAGAGCACACAATGATTGCAGTGGTAATCAGAGAAGAGAAGGGAGAACAAAGGGCAGTATACTATGTGAGTAAAACCCTAGCAGGTGCAGAGACCAGGTACTTACTCTTGGAAAAGTTGACACTGGCCTTAGTGATGGCTTTCAAGAAGTTGAATCATTATTTCTAGGCCCACAAGATTGTGGTGTTGACTGAGCATCTCCTGAAGTCCTTGTTATAGTAGGGAGATCTGACAGCCAGGGTAGCCAGATAGGCAGTGGTATTGGGCTAATATGACTTAGAGTTTAGGCCCACAACGACAATCAAAAGCCAGGTTCTGGCCGACTTTGTGGCTGAGTTCACACCTAGTGCCATCCCACGTCAGGCTCCGATGAGCCGCGGCTTAGGGTGTCCAGGGGAACAAGAAGAGACCTAGCTGGGAATGAAAAACCCCACAGCAGAGCAGAAGAAAGAAAAAAAAACCCCAAGCCCTACGATATCTACATTGGCAACTCCTTCCACCTGTTTATTAATGGGAGTTCAAATCGTTAAGGAGCAGGGGCAGGAGTAGTGCTAGTATCGCCAGATGGGCGGATATTAGAACAACCAATTCGTTTGGGGATTAAGGCCTCAAACAATGAAGTAGAATATGAGGCACTGATTGCAAGGTTGAAATTAGCAGTAGCAATGGAAGCTGACGAGGTGGTAGTCTTCTGCGACTCTCAACTTACTGTGAACCAGGCAACAGGCGAGTATGCAGCCCAAGATGAAAAAATAATAGCCTATGTTGAAGAAGTTATTAGAGTGCTAGCCTTGTTTCAGGATTGCCGACTACAGAGGTTAGCCGAGATGACAACAACCATGCCGATGCCTTGGCTAACTTGGCTAGTGCAATGAAATCCAGGGAGGCAAGGACAATAATGGTCGATTATTTGTCGGACCCAATTGTGGAACCACTAATCACAGAGTATGAAGCAATGTGTGTGGAGATGGATCCAAGTTGGATGGATGCAATAGTGATGTTTCTTAGAGACGGCAAGCTGCCAAATGATCGCAAAGAGGCACATAAAACTAAACTGAAGTCGACAATGTTTAGCCTAACAACAGAAGGACATCTCTATAGAAGGTCTTTTACTGGTCCCCTTTTGAGGTGTGTACATCCCTTCCAGGTTGAAGACTTCTTGTATGAAATACATGAAGGGGTATGTGGCAACCATACTAGGGGCAAATCACTTGCTCATAAGGCCATTACTCTGGGGTGCTAGTGGCCCTACATGCAGAAGGATGCTAAAGCCTACGTCAGAAAGTGCGAGAAGTGTCAGGGGTTTGCACCCTTGATACATCAACCAGCAGTAAATTTGAACCCTGTATCCAGTCCTTGGCCAGTTTCCCAATGGGGCATGGATTTTGTTGGACAACTGCCCCAAGCAACTGGGCAAAGGAAGTTCCTGCTGGTAGCAACTGATTATTTCACCAAGTGGGTAAAAGCTGAGCCACTTGCGAAGATTCGAGATATAGACGTAAAGAACTTCATATGGAAGAACATCATCACTAGGTTTGGGATCCCAAGAGCAATAATAGCAGACAATGGTACGCAGATTGACAACAAGCTAATCAAAAGCTTCTATGCAAAGTACAAAATCAAGAACTACTACTCTACTCCAAGTTTCCCTCAAAGCAATGGTCAGGCAAAAGCATCCAACAAAACTACCTTGGATGGGATCAAAAAGAGGCTGGAAGCAGCAAAGGAAAAATGGGTGGAAGAGTTGCCCAATGTACTCTAGACATATCGCACTACACCAAGAAGATCAACTGGGGAGTCTCCGTTTGCCATGACTTACGGCACTGAAGTAGTTATCCTACTAGAAGTCGGCATTCTAGGGATCAGAACCTAGGGGGTGGAAAATAGTATTAATGAGGCATTTCTAGCCCGAGATTTAGACCTACTGGAGGACAAAAGAGAGAGAGCAGCAATTCGGCTGGGAGCATACCAACAACAACTTGCTAGGGCGTGCAACAAGAAGGTCAACCCAAGAGAGTTCAAAGTGGGGGACCTTGTGTTGAGGAAAGTGGTCGGCAACAAAAAAAGATCCTAGGGAGGGAAAGTTAGGCCAAAATTGGGAGGGGCCTTATAAAACCATCTCAGTTGCCAGCAATGGGGCATATCGGCTTGAGGACAGTGATGACAAAGAGTTGCCAAGACCCTGGAACACTTACAACCTGAAGTTCTTCTATCATTAGATTTTTGTTTTTCGAAGTTTATGTCATTAGCCGAAGTAATTTGTGTGATAGGATTGACCAGTCCCATGGCGATGTTTCTGAATGAAACATGACGAATAACTTAGACTTATTATATGGCTGAGTTGAATTATACTTGTATATTATAGTGTTGAAGTAAGTTGGCAATATTTCTGAATGAAACATGATAAATAACTTAGACTTATTATATGTCAAAGTTGAATAATACTTGCATATAATAGAGTTGAACTAAGTTGGCGATGTTTCTGAATGAAACATGACGAATAACTTAGACTCATTATATGGCAGAGTTGAATTATACTTGCATATAATGGAGTTGGACTAAGTTGAATTAACCTGGACTTGCCATATCGGCAGAGTCAAACTTGAAATGGAACTAAGTGCATTTCAGTTAGATTAACAAAGAAACCAAGGTTGAAAACCTCGGCTAGTCTTTGTTTGAATCTGATTTCGGCGAAAGACCATAGACACATGCTTAATGTGAACTTAAGTAAAACTTAGGTTTACATTAGGGGGCGGGGAGTAAGAATGATAAAACAAACTTGGGAGCAAGAGCTTGGGACTTATTGAAACTTTCAGAAACATTTACAAGTTAGAATGGGCTTAACACTTGTTGAAATTTCGAAGAAATTTACAAGTTGGAGTTAGCCGAGGCAATTATGAATAAAGTATCCAAGATACATGTTACCCGAGGTGACCAACCGGGTTGTCAAAACATGGAAAGGGCGAAGTCTTAACAAAAGATAACATATGAAGGTAAAAAAGCAATACTAAATAACACTTGTAAAAATATTTTGATATTTTTTGAAGTGTTAGCCGAGGTATGCTAATGGTTGGCCGAGGAAAACATTAAAGATTTATATCCGAGGTATTATAAACCGAGGTGATTATATAGTTAAGGAATACTTTGAGAAATGCAAAAATATTCTAAGTATGAAGGCGTACTAAGCATGGAAGGAAAGCAATAAGCATACAAGAAAAGCATCCAAACACTTAAAAAGAAAAGCATGCATTTAAGGGAGAAACTTGTTCGGATACAAAAACAAGGCACATCGGCTAGATTGAAACTTAACATGGTTCAAAATAGAAAGGTTGCAACAACTACAAATGTAAAAAGACAAAGTACAAAAAGAGAAGAGATTCTAGGTGAACTGATCTGCCTTGGCGATTGGCTGTGTATTGACCTCGGCAAACAGTTGGGAAAGATTCTCAGCAGTCCTCTCCGCCTCGATCTCGGCATCGATCTCGAGAAGAGTTTGGTCAAGGCTCTTCTCGGCTGTATTAACCTCGGTATCTGACGTAGCCTTCTTGGTAGAGGTGCTCTTGGAGACCGTTCTTCTCATCGTGAGTCAAGTCAAGGACTTGCTCATTCAGAGTGGAGGACTTAGCCCCAACAGTAACATCTTCTTCGTCCACAGCATCATCCTCCTCGGCTTCATCATCGGATTCCTTTGGAGCTGGAGGGAAGGGCACTTCTAGCTGGTCAATATTACGGAATGGAAAGTCTATTGGGATAGACATCTTGTTGAGCACCGCCATCCAGTCGAGGTAATAACCTCGGTTGCAAGCCAGGTTGACTTGCTCTTTGTATTGATCTCGGACAGCGGCTTGTCCTTCCTCAAAGGCCTTCTCATCGGCCGTCTTGACCTCGGCATCCTTCGAGTCAAGGGCCTCTTGGAGCTTGACCTCTAGCTCAGCTGCTCTGGCTTAGGCAGCCTTAAGATCGGCTTTGGAGGCTGCTGTTTCAGCTTCGGCCATTTTTGCTTTTTCCTCGGCTTGATCCTGAGCGGCTTTGGAAGCCTTGGCTTGGTCCAACAGAGATCGATTGTTGGCTTCGACATGATTGAGCGAGGAGAGGAGTTTGGTAGCTTCCTTAGTCTTCTTTGCCAACTCTTTCCTTGTCATCTCGAACTTGACTGCGTACGAATGCGTATGCTGGATAGCCTGCAAGAAGTAAAACAGATTAGTAAAGTTTGACTAAGTGTTGCAAAATTGTAAAAGAGTAAATAAAGAGGCTAACCAGGACTGAGTGTTGCATTATCAGGCTGAAATTTTCATATACATGAAGGTCGGCCATATGATTCATATCCTCGGGTAGGAGCACGGTCATTGACAGGGCGGCACCGACCTCAACGTCATTAATCACACTGTCGCCCACTCTCAAAGGTATGTCCCCTACCATGACTTTAGGCGCCCAGGTCATATTGCGAGGAAACTGCTGCTACCCTCTGGGTAATCTGACCTTGGCTTCTTCGATGGGGGGAGGTCGAGTGTTACCTCCTCCAATGGCCTCTTTTCGACTGAGGTAGTGTTCTTATCGACCTCAGCTAGTTTTGAGATTAGCATAGTGTCCTCAGAGTCAATCTGAGTCACTGTGGCCTTAGCCTTAGCCTTCTTCACTCTTTTCAGTTTTGGCTTTGATTAAAATGGAGAAGATGAGGATTGAACCGTCACCACCCCTGGTAGGGTAGCAAGGAGATCTTCAACAACTGCTGGTTTGCAGCCCATGTTGTTGGATGTTGGAGCGACAGTAACCTTGGTGCCGAAGTGAATTGCTAGAAGTGCAGTTGGGGGGTTTTCTGGGTCGTACAACGAGGATACTAATTCTCGGCATATACAGTTGCGAGTCCTGCCGATGGGAGCATTTGGTGGAGCTCTATGTCGGCGTTGAGATAGCAGGATTAATTGAGCTGGAGCAAAAGTAGAGGGCAGCTTTACTAGGTTTGATGAGGAAGCCTGGTCTAGCCTTAGGGATGATGAAAATGGTGTAGTTGTTGCAGATGAGGGAGTTTTGCTTTGGCGGGGGACGTCGGGCAAGGCGGATTTGTATGTCGGGATGTAGTCAACCAGCAATGGGTCCTTACGCTTCTCGATAGGCAAACCCAGCAGCTTTTTTAGGTCTTTGCTAGGGAAGAATGTCTGGTGAAAGTCTTTCGCTGGCTGAAGAAGAGCTGCAAACAAAAGAAACATTAGCATGAACAAATAAAGGTTAACAAGTTTTGGGCAGAGATAAAGTTGGTAGGTAGCACAGTTCTTACCCTCATCCTCTCTAAACACTCCTCGGCGCAGTGGGAAGAGATGAAGATCGTCGTCTGGTGCAAACTCCCAGTTGCCTGAGACAATTAGATAGTCATCCCCGACACCCCTGTTGGAGTCAAGAAGGTCAGTTACGATTTTGTAGGCAGTGGATTTGGGCTTGAGGTAATAGGTGTAGCCTTTTTTAGACTTAAGGCCACACATGGTGTAACAGAACTGGATGTCGGCTAGTGTAATCCTAGCATTTTCTCGACGTGCAAGTTCTATGATGCCATTAATAACCCTGTACAAGTTGATGGCTAGTTGCATGGGGTTGAGCTTATAATAGTGGAGGATTTTCCTAAAAAGGATGTCTAGGGGAAACCTGAGTCCACATTCTACAAAAGCAACTACTGAGATAGGCATAATATTTCTATCAGGCATAATGGAGTCCTCTTTCCCAGTCAATCTCATCTGAACGTCGACTGGGATAGAGAACTCTCTCCTAAAGTTCTCAAGTTTTTCTAGGGTGTCTACCTTCCATTTAAACATGCTCATAACGTCGGCTTAAATGGGAGATGGTACAAGATTTTAGAAGAAGATCACTGGTAAATGTTTGAAAACCTCGACTAAACCCTAGAAAGCACTAGGATGAGGATCTGTGAGAATTAGAAGGGATTTGTTTTAGTTTTTCCTAAGTGTGTGGTTTCTAGCAATTCCCAAGCCTAAGTCTATACGGAAGCAAAAATCAAAGGCAAGAATCTGGAAACAAAGCAAGAAAATCGAAAAAGAAATGTAACCATGAAAAACAGTGTGCGAAGAATAGTGTGCGAATGTCTCAAGGAAAAAACATGATTGGCATTTTCGAAAGATTACACGGATTCAAGGTTCAAGAACAGGAAATTGATTCATAATCGAAGAAAAAACAAAGTGCAACCATGAAAACAGATTTAATAGCAATAGAATAGACATCTGGTAAAGAAGGGATACATTCAGAATAATGGAAGGCTGAAACTGAAATTAAAAGAAACTAGGAACTCACCGGTTGGGTCCGAGGTCGAGGTCTGAGGATCGTCGAAGTCAGACGGTGACAACGAGTAGAGCAGGATAGTAAAATGCTTCGCCGGAGGAGGAGAACAGAGCACAGTTGCAGAGAGCTCGAAAAAACAGCAATGGAGGTTAAGGAATTGTTAAAGAGAGAAAATCTTGAGCAAAGAGAGAATGCAAGAATACGAAGTGAGAAGACGAAGGAGAATTTTGTTGAAACTCAAAAAAGCAGCAAAAGGAAATGAATACGCCTTGGACGACGTGTCTGTCAAGCGGCTTGCGCAGAAACGATGTGACCTGATGGCGCATGTCAGGTACGAACTAATGAGAGAAGGACGCATGGCGGAAATGGTTGAGGAAACCATGCGTGACAGCTCATGCGCAGATTAAACTCTTGGAGTTCTTGAGTTAATGAATCAATAACCTCGACTGGAATATCTAAAGAGCTTGACTCTTGGTTCTTGACCCTTGATAAAAATGGATAGTTAAGTGCTGGGTACTTGAAGCCGACAAGTAATGATTTCGGTCAATAGGATGGAATGAATTTTTAGCCGACGTAGTAAATGAACTAGCGATGTAGGTTCCATCACCTCAGGTTGCCGAGGTAATAGAACCTAGGGGGCAGTTGTGGGGGCATATTTTGTGAATGGCAACACATGGCCAAGGTGATGCCGAAGTGTCAGCCGATGTGCTACGTGGTTTGGTCTTGATGTCGAGGTGATCTTGGCTAGGCCGAGGTTATCTACGAAGATGCCGGAATCTGAGATGAGCAGATAAGGGACAAGAGTCCTAGAATATGGGAGGATCTCAGTCTGGATAAAGATAAAACTCTTAGGAAGTTTATCCCTATCTAGCTAAGAGTCCAAAATAAGCATTGAGCCTAAGTCCATTGAAGTTAGGCTTCTACAGGGATCAAGTCAGTGCTGGCTATAAAAGTAGTGCACCCCCGATGGGTCTAGGTATGCTTTTTAAGTTCTTTCTTGTGAGTTTAAGCACAATTAGCTATCTTTGATAGATATTTGATTACTAACTTGATCGTCGGAGTGTCCCCGGGTGGATGAACCACTGTCGGATTCTTATCTTTCTGTGACAGGTTGTTCGGGCTTAATCTATTCTGCTAGTGCTCTCTTGCTGAGTTTTCCTGTGTTTGGTTGTGTGGTCGGAAATCAACACCCACACATACCAAACATGATAATAGGACGTAATTAATTTCAAAAAACATGGCAAATATCAAATTCAAGGGTAAATTACATTGCCTACCTTTGAGGTTTAAAAAAATAAAATATGACTCACAAGCACATAATTGCACAAATTTCTTTTTTAGTAAGACTAAAATGATTGAAATAATGTAGATAGTATGTAAACACATGATAATCAATGGTAATATATATATATATATATAAGTGTAAAAGAGACGAAAGTATTTTTTTTTATTAATATGATTAATAAAGAGTGCTGCTATTAGCACCCCATCAATTATTTTGGATCCTCATTTCTTTAGACCCTCACTTATATATTCTAAAACTCTTAAAATTTCTTTTCTCCCCCAAAATAATACCAAAATTATCCTTATGGAAACATTCCACCCATTCAATTGAATGCATACCCCCACACCCTAAAAATCCTCTCACCCAAAAACCCTAACAAAACTTACGAAAGTGAATACTATTTCATCTCCACATACTTGTTCATGACCTGAGAAAATAAATATAGGATTTTTTGTTAATGATTCAAAATTCCCCTTTTGTGGGTTTTGTGATCTCCACAAGTTTCGATTTGTGATCTCTCGCGTGGGTTGCTTTGAATTGTCCTTGTTCCTTACCTTACTTGGGTTTTGTGATTTTAAAGTTTGAGAAAGGTTCATTAATTAATTTTTTATTTTAAAATAAAAGGACATCTTCAATAGAGATGTTAAAATTGTACTACGTTTGTACTACATTTGGTTACTTGTTCTCGAACAAATAAACAATGTTCAGGTATGTGTTCTTGAATTTCGGTCATACGTTTGGGAGTTTAGTCCCGAAAAAATGATGAACAATTTTTATTATTTTTGTCATTTTTTTAAAAAAACTTACCCTTACAAGATCAATCTCCTTTGAGCTAAAAACACCATCAAAGTTATGAACCTCCTCTGAGCTTTCTTGTCTCATAGAGTTGTAGTTGCTGGAAAAACTTCCACTCATTGTCATTGTCAGAAAGGTATTGGCAATCAAATAGTTATCACCGTTATCGTCGAAATATTGTTGCCAAAGGGTTTTTAAGGTTTTAATAGTAGGTAGGCTTTGGAGATGGAATTTGAGAAAGATGGATGGGTGGTGATAGAGGTAGGTGCTCTCATAAATCCTGACTCCTGATATAGTGGGTGTGTGGGCTTAATTGTGAGATGTGGTGTTCCAAATTATTGATTTCATTTTTAGTAATTTCATTTGAGATTATTATTGTAATAGAAAAAAGTTAAAAAATGGAATGTTCAAAATAATTGATGGGATGCCATAGCAGCATTCTTAACAAATGATTGATGAAAATTAGATAAAGTGTTATATAAATTAAAATTTTTAAAGGGCACAATATAGTTATGTTAAACTTATGGAGTTTAGTGCATTTGTTTCGAGACGCAAGGGAGATAAATGTCATATACTATTAATTTTAGAGGAAATTATAAATATATCTCTTAAAATTTATTTAAAATACGATTTACCTTCTATAATTTTAAAAATTACATTTCGCTCCTTAAAGTTTTTAATTTCATAACAAAATACCTATTTTATCAATAAATTATCAAATCAATTAATAGTTTTTAATAATGTTATAAATTTATTTCAATTAATAATTCAAGTAATTTTATCATTGTATAAGAGAGCAATTAAGAATTTGATTTTTTAATTAATTCTGTTAAGTAAAAATTCTGACAATAAAGTATTTATAAGAGAGGAAATATCATTTTGTCCCCCAAACTATCACGCATTTTTCACGTTGACCCCCATTTTTTGATTTATTTCAATTTAGTGTCGGGACTTTCCACAAATTGTCCAATTAGACACCTGCCATTACCTTCCGTCCTTAATTGACGGAATGTGACGCATTTACATTAAAATTTCATTTTACCCCCCAAACTATAATTTAAAAATCAATTTGCCCCTCATATCAGCACATTCCGTCCAATTGTGGACCGAAGGTGATGACATGGGTCTAATTAATCAATTTGGGGAAAGTTCAGGTACTAAATTGAAATAAATTGAAGTATGGGGGTCAACATGAAAAAAACATGATAATTTGGGAGGAAAAATTATATTTACTCTTTATAATTTTCTAAACCACAATAGATAATTCATATTTTAAGTAAACCACATTTGTAATTTACACTTAATTTTAGGCCTTAACTTGCATATGCACTGCAAATAAGGTAGTTAGCGCTATAAATAAGGTAGGTAGCAATGCTATCTTGGTTTAGAATTAAAAGAACCAAAGGTTGAAACCAACATTCTTCTTGCACATCCCATCTTGTCAGCAATGGCAGAAAAAATCTCTACAACGAAGAGGTACTTTTGCTTCTTTTGTAGCATTTGAAATCTCCAGCTAGCATTTGAATGGTTGAGATTCATTTTAAATACGAGTATAAATCTGAACCACACATGGAGTTTCTGTGTAAATTTATTGTAACTATTCTGCGCTCTTAGGCTTTTAGCTCTCTAACTGCAACTTTCACACCCACCAAGTGTTTGTGTTATTGTCTCTGTCTAGGTATGCAGTGGTTACAGGGGCAAATAAGGGAATAGGATTTGAAATATGTAGGCAGTTAGCTTCTAAGGGAGTCATGGTGGTGTTGACAGCTAGAGATGAGAAGAAGGGTATTGAAGCTCTTGAGAAAGTCAAAAGGGATGATGGCCTCTCTGATCATGTGGAGTTCTTTCAACTTGATGTTGTAGACCCATCTAGTATTGTTACGCTTGCTGATTTTATCAAGTCTAAATTTGGAAGGCTTGATATCTTGGTATGATTCACAACCCAATTCTCAATTTTTTTTTTTCCTTCTGTTTTTATTAAATTATTTTATAGTTTTAATATTTTTTATGCAATCTCAGTTAACAGCCATAGGCTTAACTCAATTGTAAAATTCAGATATACTTTAGCAATACACAGTTACTATTTGATATCTTGGAGATATCTATGACTCTTCTCTTTGAAAAGCAGGATTGACTTTTTTTTTTTAGCGATTTTTTGACTTCTTTAGAACCTAAAATAGTTCATGTGTTTGGAAAGTTGCTAAAAAAAAAGTTTTTTTTCCTTTTTTTAAGAAAAAATTTGATTTGACATTTAACATTTAACATTTTTAGCTGATGAAAAATAGTTAAGTGATTTGTTGACTTTTTTTAAGCAAAAATTGGGTTTTTTTTCTCAATAGTCCAAATGCCCACTAAATAATGGATAAGATTGAATTATTGAAGGTGAACAATGCTGGGATTGGTGGCGTCCACACAGATTTGGATGCTTTAAAGTCATCAGAGGTTGCTGATGTTGGGGTGGTGAGTCTTTAGGCATGAGTCATTTCTTTTGCTCTTTGAGTAAATTAATAAATAATTGGTGTGATAATGTCCACTAATATTCCTTCTTTTTTTTTTTCTTTTTTTTCCCTTTTATTTCGTTAAGTAGCATGTTATTTTCTTGGAAAGGTTAAGATCTATACCTAATCTTTTAATTGTCTTTGGATATCACTATTAATACACCAATACAGTAATTTTAAAAAATGTAAGACATGACATTTGGATGAAACATGTTAATATATTTATTGTTAGTCATATATAGAATTTCGTTTAAAATTAATAAATATATGCAATATAACACAAATTTTTTTAAAGAAAGAAGGATTACTAAGTATGTATTTATATTGGCTTTTCTGTTTTTTATTAGATTGTAAACTAATTTGTTCAAACTTGTAATGAATTTTATGTTTGTCTAAATGATGGATACGTGTGTTCTCCAATCCAAGTGTTGGAAGCACGTCTAAGTCTAAGTCTAAGAAAAATTTAAAAACTAATAGGACATGTTTGGACGTTTGTCCGATATGTATCAAAAGTGTCCAATGAGTGTCAGTATCTAACACGTGTTGGATGTGGACATGCCACCTTCTTGAAAGTGTCGGTGTTTTTTAGGTAGTAGACTATAACTGAATGATCTCCTTAGTGCAGCCTCAACTGCTAAGCAAATGGAAAGAAGTAATGACTCAGAGCTACGAGTTGGCTGAAGAATGCTTGCAAACAAACTACTATGGCGCAAAAAGGATGATTGAAGCACTCATTCCCCTCCTCCAGCTCTCAGATTCACCAAGGATTGTAAATGTCTCTTCCGGCATGGGGAAGTTAAAGGTACAAAGCAGAAGTAACACCCCCCTCTTTCATAAGTATAAAATTTGCAACAGTTGTTGATTTTGATTTTAAGGCAGAAGATTTTACTATCTGCTACCAAAAGTAATTATCAATGTTTTATAGTTGTTAGATCGGGGCAGTTATGTCTAGCCAAGAAACATGGGTGATGCTACTCAATGATCAGTGGTGACAATTGAACCCTCCGAAAAAACAAAAATATTTATATATATTTATCACAAATATGTGTATATTTGTTTCTTTAAAAATTATAATACAATTGTCACCACTGGAAAAGTAAGTTTAAACCCCATATTATATCTATATTGCATTTTACAATGGCTTTTAAAAATGTCTTCTTTATAGTTTGTTGTTAAGGTTGTTCCCCCAAATAATTTGACTTCCCACCCTTTGGTTTTTGGGGTCTAATTTTTATGCAAAAAATGAGAATTGCTAGGAACTAAGCTTGGTATCAATAAAAAATTTCCTTCTCTCTTGTTCGCAAAGACTCACTTTTTATATGGTCTCATCATGAAATTGATGGGAGTTAGCATAGTGGAGATTTGTAATCTGATAATAAAGGGGGCAAAACAAAATTTAACTTGATAATTGTTGTGATTTGTTAGGAAAGCATGGTAACTTGTCCATGCAGAAGTTAGGATTTGTAGAATTTATGATATAAAATGAAACCCACAGAGGTACTGACAAAATTTCTGAAGTCGGCAATATAATGACTTTAAATATCTACATAGTGATAATGATGGTAAACTATTGTAATAGAAATGATGCATAATACACGAAGGATACAATGTGCATGTTGTATTTAGTTTCATAGAAAAAGCTTTGCACTCAAAAAAAAGATCTCAAAACGTGCCCAGAAAATAAAGTGTGTGATGTAGATTAAAAATTAGTATGATGTGGGCAACATCCAGAATATAGTCCATACATTTTATTATTTGTGCACTTTTTGGTTACTTTTCCGAAATAACTTTTTTAATTATGTGGACGACTTCTAGGATCAACTTTCTCATGGATATGAGGGTTGTATTTTCATTTTCATATGTGCAAATTCAATGTTGTCAATGGTTGTTGACCTTAGTTTTTCTCATATATCTATATATTGTTTCAGAATATACCCAATGAATGGGCTAAAGGAGTGTTGAATGATGCTGAAACCCTTACAGAAGAGAGAGTAGATGAGGTACTGAATGAGTTTCTAAAAGATTTCAAAGAAGATTCGTTAGAAACCAAAGGATGGCCTACAATGTTGTCTGCGTATACATTGTCGAAAGCAGCCATGAACGCCAGATACAAGAATTCTAGCCAAAAAGTATCCCACATTCTGCATCAATCGTGTCTGCCCCGGTTTTGTTAAAACAGATATAAACCACAATACCGGCATTTTAAGTACAGAACAAGGTGCTGAATGTCCTGTGAAGCTAGCCCTGTTGCCTAATGATGGGCCTTCTGGCCTCTTCTTTAGTCACAACGAACCATCATCTTTTGAGTGAGCACTGTTCAATTCAATCTTGCATACGAAGATGGAAGTAATATATCTTGAGTGACTTTTTATCCAAAATATTCTAATGTGATTTATGCAAGTAATGTTATGAACAACTTGAGGCAATTAAACTATACGTTGAAACCTTGGTGAATTTTCTTCTCTCTTTTTTATTTATTTATTTATTTATTTTTATTTACGGTTTGTGCAATGGTTTTGAGTTTTCAAAAACAGTTTTCTAAGTTTTCAATTCATATTTTTGTATTTTTCGTGATTTTTAAAAACATTTTCATTATTATTTTTTTTTAAAAAAAATTTTAGATCCACTTAATCTTAATATACTTAAAAAGTTTAAAAAAAAAATTATATAAAAGTATTTAAAAAATTCATTGAAGCTTTTGGGAGTGATTATAGCTTATTTTGATTTGAGAGTCTATGCCAGACTATTTGGTGCAGCTTCTGCTTATAACTTATTAGACAGAAATAGCTTAAATAAACTTTTAAAAGTTTATTATTTGAAAACTGAGGTAGGGGTGCTTTTAGCTTCTACTTTCTAATTATTAACTTTTAATTTAGAAAAAGCTCCACCAAACACAAAGATTTAAAATATATTGAATTTGTATTTTTTTCATATTTTTGTATTTGGTAAATTTTAAATTATTTTCTCAAATATTATACTTTTTAAGCATATTTAGATTAGATATATCTAAAAAATAAAAAATGTGTAAAATATTAAAAAAATTCACTAAAAACAAAAACTCAATTTTTGAAAGGTGGATTCAACTTTCTGGAACCAAAAATGGTGTATAATTCTCAAATTTGTGACAGTACACACACACTCACTTTCTGATGGCTCTCTTTCTAGCTTCGGTTAGGATTGAAATGAGATGAAACAGCTTCTTTAGATATATGGGATTGGCTTATTTAGGTTGGCATGGTTGATCTTGTATACCTAGATTTATCATTTTGATGTGATTTTGTTTGGAAATTAAGGTTGTATTTGGAATTTGTATTTGTGGAGGAAAAAAAAAAGGGAAAAAGAGAAGAAAAAGGAAATGAAGTACATACTTCTTTTTTTCTATTTCCTTTTTCATCCATAAATTCAAGATTGAAAGATGGTCTAAATGAACATGTTTTTATAATGAAAAATGAGTTGGACCCCTCAAGGAGGCACCCTCTTTGACCCCCTCTCTCCTTGATTGGCCAATTTTTTTTTTTTTTTTTTTTTTTCCTCCAATCACCACCCGCCACATGTGTGTGTGTGGGGGAGGGGAGGGGGGTGGTGGGGGTGGTGATTGGAGGGGGTCTCAATCACTTCCCTTTTATAATTTCTCAAGGATTAAATTTTTTATTTATACTTTTATGTGTGGTTGACGTGATCTGATTGAGATACATGACATAATATAATTATTTTGGTTGGTTCTATTTATCTATGTGTTTTGGTTTTAGCACATTTGAATATGGGCAAAAGAGAAAACAATTTACATTTGTGGATCACTCGTACGAACACAGTAATTCGCAAGGGTTGTAGTAACCTATAGCCATAGTAGATTGATAAATGATCTGTACAAGAGATAGATGTTTCTTAATTTTAAAATATTGTATACTAAATAAGAATTGTTTTTCCCCTCTAAAAAAAAAATAAGACTTGTTTTTATATGATTATAACGATATTACAAAATACGTAGATTGAAGTCGAGAAACTGATTAAATTTATTATTATTTTTCCATTGCAAATTTTATATCAAATTTTAACACCATGATCTTAACTCAATATGAAGAAAATAATTTCCGTTTATTTATTGATAAATAATAATAATAAATATCAATATGAAGAAAGCAAATTATGTTTATTTATTGATAATAATAATAATAATAATATTGTTATAGGCTAATCAAGGATTAAGGGGATCTAGGATTGAAAAAAGACATAAACTTGGTAGTTAGCCATCACTTTTATACCAGTAATAATTTAGAGCTCTAAATCCACCACTGGTGAGATGAAAAAAAAAAACACATTGTGGGGTGGAACCCACTGCCACATCACTAGTAACACCTCTAATTAGAGTCTCAAGCTTTATTGCTTTTATACAAGTTGCCTTCATCCTTCATATGTCACATCCAACTTGTGTAGTCTCAATTTTTTTTGGTGTCGTTTGGAATGTGGGTTAGGTTGACTTTTCGGCTAAATTAGTCATAAAAAGAAAAAATAAGTTAAAAAATTAATAAGACAAAATGTTATATCAAAACCATAATTATTTCATTTTTTCTCCCACAAAAATAAAAAAAGCCAATCCAAACGAACTTGTTAGCTGCGACTAAAAAATAGTCAAAAAGTCAAAAAAACAAAAAACTAATCCAACTTCCCAAACGAAGCCATCTGTCTTTGTGGAATAATGCTACACACATTTTTTTTTAAAAAAATAAAAAAAAAAATTTAAGGAGATTTACGTGTAAATCATAATAAGTGAACTTATTATTTAATAGGTCCTGTGATAATTAATGACTTTCATCAAACACTATAAAAAAATGTCCCTAATTATTAATTTTCAGTAACAGTTTAAAAATTGTCACAAAAAATGTCACTAATATAAGTTTTAGTGACAGTTTAAAAAAAAAAAAGTGTTACAAAAAAATTTGCAAAAAAATGTTACTGATTTTTAACTTTCAACGGTAGTTTGAAAAATTTGTCACAAAAAAACTTCACTAACTGTAAGTTTTAGTGACAATTTATAGAAACCATGATAAAAAAAAGTCACTAATTGTTAATTTTTAGTAACATGTAAAAAATCGTTACAAAAAATTATTTTTAGTGATGATTTTACTAGGACGCCTCATTTGGCATGCAAGTGTTTTAGCCTAAAAACTAAAAAGTTACTTAAAAAAACCAAAAAAACCTATAACCTATACCAAAAAATCAAATATTATCTTTTCTCTATACTTTTTATACATCTTTTCATAAAAAACCTAAAAGTCATTCCAAACATATTAGTTTTTTTTTACCTCATATTTTAACCAAAAAGTCAAAAAGTTATTAAAATAATATGTTCCCAAACGAAGCCTTATTTTCAATAGGATTTAATAATAATTAAGTCTAACTATTATAATCTACTGGTAGTTTATCCTATTTTCGCATCATTTTCTAATGGTTAAAATGACAACAAATTTCAGTATCTCCAACAACAATTTGAAATCTGGAGATGCAAAATTTATTTGAAGGTTTAGGAGACATTTTGATATCTTCAAATTTGATATATCTAAAAATAAATACTCCAACTAAAATGTAAAATTTATTATTTTATTACCTTAATTTTTTTTTTTTACTTCTCTAAAAAAGGTGGATCATATTAAATAAACATGAATAAAAAATTTATTTGGCATCACCCATGAGAGCAAACAGATCTCACCCTTCGATTTGTATAAATCTCACACAGATCAATGGTTGAGATATATGGCCATGTTTGTTTGAATGGATTAGATAAGGGAGGATTTTAATACAATGAACTGTTAGTCTTGAGATAAATAGTCTCTGTATTATTTGGTTATTAATAATTTGTATTCCATATTTGTATTGTCATGAGATTATATGCTTAGAAATAATTATTTTAGTAAATCTCATGTTTGATTAGAAAATTATGAAGAAAAATATAATTTCTGAAAAGATTATTTTGTCCTTCTTAATTATTTACAATGACAATACTAAATTTGAAGTATATTTTATTTTATTTTACTAAGATTATTTTTAATTTTATTTAAATACGACATTAGAATTATATTTTTATTTATAATTTTGCTAATACAAAAAAGAAAAAATAAATAAAACAAGACTATTGTATATCACAAGATTAATTTACACATGTTCAAAAAATCCAACATGTTTAAAAACAAAATTAAATGAAAAAAATAGATGTTATATATTATTTTTCATTTGAACATTAAAAGTTTATTTTTTTAATTTTTATTATTTTGCTAATACAAAAAGAAGAAAGAAAAAGAGAAAACTATTATATATCATGAGATTAATTTAAGGCACTTAGACCATAAGGTCATTTTTTAATCTTTTGGGTCATTAGACTCAAGCTCTATTCTCTTTGGGCCAAACTAACTATCTTTTGATATGTGATACATGTTGCTCATTCAACAACCAATCTGTTGAATATCACACATTTCTCTACCTTACCACCAGCGGTCACTACTGCCGACGACTTTTCTGATGGCTTTTCAAGTGACTTTTTTTTATGTTGGCAACCTTTTTCAACATGTTCTTATCATCAAATAAGATTTTGCCTTAGATCTAATGCCTTATACCCCTTTGGGATAGACTTTTCACCAATTTTTCTATTAATTTATACTTGTTTAAAAAAAATTAATATGTTAAAGAAGTTAATGTTGTACATTAGAGGATGAATTTCGTCATTTAATCATCTAATCTGGAGGTTGGTTCAATCTATCCATTTCTATCCCACACACCCCATAGAATTGAGTTATCCAAAATATAGAAGACTATTAATCCGAATTTTATTTTTCCAACTAAATATTGAACTATTTATTTTGTTGGAGGTGAAGTCCAACCTCGTGCTGCAATCCCATCAAACAAACACCTATTATTGTTGTTGGTAGCAATGAATAATTTTGGCACCCAATAGAGATGCTCTAAAAGACTTGACCACTCAGCATATTTCAACTTAAGTGGCTTTATACCTAGACTGGATCCACTGAACATTTGGTGAAAGCACATTATAAACTTTGTTTAACTTCTTTATTGATTAGTAATGAACAAATAAAAGTGTTGGTTGTTAGCTGCCCATGTTTGTCATGTGTCTATTTGCCAAAAAATTTTAGACTCAACACCTTCAATCTTATGCTCAGGTCATTCAGTCAACTTTTTAAAATTATAAGATCTAATACCATAAGTATATTTTTGTTCTCTCCATCATAATATTTCTATTTCTGTTATATAATGAGTTTCTTTAACATAATTGTGTGATGGAGAGAGATCTTCAAATATAAAAATGAGAACCGGACGGAAGATCTCTGCCCATAAATATATATATATATATATATATTACTGGTACTCTGCCCATAACTTGTGCACATGAAAGAACCAACAACACATAGGTGTGGTAATTCCAAAGTGTATTTTGGCCATAGATGAAGTTTTCTAATGTGCTTATACTTGGCCAAAAAATGAAAAATTCCGTTTGGTTTAGTTTTGAGAATCAATTTTAAAAGATAATTTTTTTTAAAAGAGTGTGCAAAATTTAAAATTTTCTTTAGTTGTATATTTTAAAAATCATTTTCGATTGATTTTGTGTAGTTGAATAGATGAATGTGAGAAAAAATTAATTAATTGATGTATAAAATGTGAGAAAGGTTGAGAGAAGAGAAAAAAGATTAAAAACAAAATTTCAAAATTTGTAAACCAAACAAGTTTTTGAAATTATCATTTCAAAAATTGATTTGAAAATGTTTGATGCTACGGAGAGTCAAGAGAGTCACGATTTTCGAAAGAAAGTTCAGTTGAGTGCTCGGGCGATTTGCTAGTAACTCTTGAGAATTAGGAACGTTGGAAAATTGGATAATTCATTATTGTAAATTTTTTAAAAAATAATTATTTATATAAAATAAATTCATAAAAATATTGTAATAATGTTATTTTTATAGAAAATTGAGATTGTTTCATTTATACTCCTATACTTTTACATGATTTTCAATGACCCCCCAAACCACTCTTATTTTCACGCGTACCCCCATACTATTTAAGTTACCATTAATTTTGCCCATGCCGTCAATTTGAAACGGAAAAAGTTTAAAAAATTACATTTTGGCCCCAAATTTCAAAGGGAAGATGTAGACCCACCTTTTCCTACCAGCAAACCACCACTACCAACCACCACTTCAAGCCCTTCTATCTCCTTCATTATAACTCTGTTTCGCCTCATTTTTACTTCGTTGGATTCAACTTATGGTCTAATTTTTGTATCACATCTCACACATCTCGTTCTTCCTCTTTTTGCATGCTATCGGAGCCCTAAAAAGTGATTAAAAAAAAAAAAAGTTTTTTCTTCTCGTTTTCGACTTTTCTTCGAGCCATATTTCGGATTTCATATCTTTCTCGATTCTTGACTGTTTTACTTCATTCTTTTGCCATTCTCTTCACCTCATTTCCTACTTGGCCCTACACTACCTCGCTTTTTCACTTCATCGTGTAATGGGCAATTTTGGTATGCAGAAAGTTATCCGAAAGCTAATTTTGAAAATTTCAAAACATTCATCTTTTGTTTATTTCTCCTTCATCTTTCTCATTCTTCTTCTTCTTCTTCTTCTTCTTCACTTATAACATGATGTGGAACATGGTTTTAGGTGGCAACAGAACTGGTGATAGTGGTGGTAGCAGTGAAGTTGGTAGTTCGAGTAGTGATCTTCTTCTTCAATTATCCATCTAAGCTTTTTCTTTCTTTTAGTAAGAAAGATGAAAGAAAACACAATTCAATAATCATAATATCATATTTTCCACTACAAAGAGATCTAGAGAGAGAGAGAGAGAGATGGCAGATATTGCTATGTTGGTTGCAGAGGAGTATGAGAGGAAGGTGAAGAAATCAAGACAAAATGAAAATGGGTTTGAAAGTGATCAAGCGATCAACTTGTTTTCTATTGTATCTGTCTTGGTTCGTAATCAAAGGAGGCTACATCATGATGATGGGTCTTCTTGGATCATAATAACGATGAAGAATTTGGAAAAGAAGAGAAGAAGAAGAAAATCATGGAGCTATTAAATTTCAATAGGGTTGTTTTTTTTTTTTTTTGTTTTTTTTTTTTTTTTTGATAACTCAGGTATCCCCAACCCTCCGATTTTTAGGGAAGCCAGGACTACTCCTGAGGGGTATTTAGTCGGTGGGAAGTCGGATACCCTTGCACAAACTGCTGCAAGCACTCACCCAGTGGGAAATCGAACCTGGGACGTGCGCCTAACCCACACATCCCAAGCAACGCCCTAACCACTGGCGCAACCTACGCCACCTAATTTCAATAGGGTTGTTATGGAGATAGATTATTGATATGTATGTATATATATATGTGATATACATCTCTTCATCAATTTCATCACCTTCATCAACTTTATCCACATCACCACCCGAACCACCAATTTCACTGCCACCATGATCCTTACCATCACCACCACCTTACAACACCAAACCTACATTTTTCATAACCAAGTTCCATTACTGCCACCTTGACCATCACCACCAACTTACAACACCAAACCCACCGCCATCATCGGACCGCCACCACCACCATCACCACCACCATTACTAGCTCCATTACTACCTAGAACTATGTTCCACATCATGTTATAAGTGAAGAAGAAGAAGAAGAAGAAGAAGAAGAAGAAGAATGAGGAAGATGGAGAAGAAAGAAACAAAAGATGAATATCTTGAAATTTTTCAAATTAGTTTTCGGACAACTTTCGGCATACCAAAACCACCCATTACATGAAGAAGTGAGAAAGAGAGGTAGTGTAAGGCGAAGTAAGAAATGAGGTGAAGAGAATAGCGAAAGAATGAAGTAGAACCGTCAAGAATCGAGAAAGACATGAAGTTCGAAAGATGGTTGGTGGTGGTGGTGGTGGTTTGTTGGTAAGAAAGGGTGGGTCTGCATCTTTCTTTTTAAATTGGGGGCCAAAATGTAATTTTTTTAACTTTTTTCGTTTCAAATATGACGGCAGGGGCAAAATTGATAGTAACTTAAATAGTATGAGGGTACACGTAAAAGTAATAGTAGTTTGGAGAGGTCATTGAAAATCGTGTAAAAGTATAGAGGTATAAATAAAATAATCTCTAGAAATGATTAAAAAGTCTAATCTAATAAGGGTATAAGGTATTAGGTCTAGTGGATATTTTTTGTTAGTAAGAGGTCTATTCTTTATGAAATAGTTTGGTAAGAAGTCATTTTCTTTGTTTTGAATGACATTTTGTTTCTAATTTTATCCCTTAATTTATCTGTTGATTTTTTCTTATTTGTTTACTTTTTTTGACTATCTATTCGAATTTATATTTATCTGTTCAAATTTATATCTATCTGTTCAAATTATATATCTATATGTTCAAAGTTTTTGACTATCTATTCAATTTTTTTACCTTATCTATTCAAATATCTGTACAAATTTTATTATCTACTTAATTTTTTCATTTATCTGTTTAAATCTATTTACCCCAATTTTATTGTTTGTTCATTTTTTTACCTAAATTCTATTTGTCAAAATTTTATCTGTCAAAATTTTAATTATATCTGATCAAAATCTATCTGTGTAAAATACCATCTATTTGAAATTCTTATTTGTTAAAAATACCAAGCCAAAGCAAATCCTATCTATTGAAAATATAGTCGAACCAATCATATCTGTTGAAATATAGAGCCAAACCAACCATATCTGTTGCAATATCAAGCCAAACCAAACCTTACAACAACCATAACAGGTTAATAAGAACAAAAACAACAACAATAAATCAACAAGAACAAGAACAATAATAATAAATAAATAAAAAGATCTAGATAGTGGTTAGCGTTTTTGTTCTAGACATAGTACCCTTACCACCATTTCCAGATCCGAGTTATTATCACCATCTGACTTAAATTGGCCGACGAATGGCTGGAGAGATGCACAGATCCATCTTCTACTGCCACTGCAAAGCCTCCAAGTAATTCTTCTAAGGTTATGAAACCATCAGTTGTAGAGAAGACAGTGGTGTCGTAATTAAGAATCTCCCAATCGTAAATATCAGATTGAAGAAGGTGATGGCGAAGCTGAAAAGGATTCAGAACCAAACACGATATGGCGGTGGCAATGGAGATTTTAAGAGGCTTCGAATGAGGGTTTAGGGTAGAAAATGACAGCCAGATCAAGCACTCTCAGTGGCAAAAGGCGACTAGATCTACGCCAAATTCGACTCCTCCGATCATGATCCTATAAACCAAAGCCAACGGCGACAACACCACCGGTGTCACAACCTAAGCTCATCCCTATGGATTTAGACTGTAACCGGCTAGTAATACTAGATTACTTGGCCTCAATGACAGAATTAATAGAAATACTTAATTGATAACGGGGCCAGAAGCGGAAGCAGAATTATAGAAGTTTGTCCAATGAGCTATGCATAAATGGCATAAATAGAAACTTCACATGTATTAATAACTCACACTCATACAACATAATAAGGTTCCTTATGTCCAAGATCTTTTAAAACATCCATGTCATACAAACCAAAACATATGTGTATACAGAAAAAGGTCGAGTATGGCCATCAAAAGAAAGAAATAGAAAATCAAAAAACTAAAGAGCAGAAGAACAAAAGCCTCGCTCGCGAGGCACTCATAACAGACTCCACAAAACTTGGTATCCTTATTAGGTTTACTAAGATTGGGGCTGGACATCCTGCTGCTCACCTACATACATACAATTATAACGGAAAGAACGAAAGCCCAATGAATAACATCAGAGTAAAGGGTTTATGTAAATGAGATCTAGTAAATAAGATTTCTGTATCATAAGCATTCAATAACGGAAGGACCTTGGGTCCAATAGATAACAGAACGACCTCAGGTCTAACGTTTAACAGAACAACCTCAGGTCCAACGTTTAACAGATGTATAGAGTGGAGTTGACCATATCATAACGGAATGACCTCGGGTCCATTTATTTACAGTTGTATAATAATTATTCGATCAACTCATAACAGATAGTCAGACTAATGACCTTGGGTCTATCTTAACAAATGTACAGAACGACCTCGGGTTCGATTCAGATATACAGAACGACCTTGGGTCCATCATACATATTCGTATCTCATCGATCACCTTTACAGATGTTTCAATGATTAGACAGATAGAAACTCATTCACTTTTGTAAATTCACAGTTTCAAAAGGTTTACTACAGTAGAATATGCAAAAAATAGAGTAAGAAAATATCTTTACTAAGATATTACTCACAGTGGTTTGGTTGTTGACTTGTCCTTGTGGATGATCTTACACAATCATAAATGTATACACGTTGAATCATATTGCTTAATTAGATTATTCTTTTAACTTATTCAATTCTCTTAGGCTTCATTCTTATCCTTTTAATTCACTTAGAATGTTCAAATGCTGGAAAAGAATGCCTAAAAAGGCATAAGGATGCAAACATGAACTTATAAGTGTTTGTCAAATTTTGCTGAAAACAGGGTCTTCACTCAAGCGCACACTTGGTCGCTCGAGCGGTCCAACAAATAGCAGAGAGTTCGCTCGAGCTGTCTATAAAGACTGCAAAAGTATTGGATGCTCAAATTTTACGCTCGATGGTCACTCAAGCCAAGTGCAAAACAAAAGCGAGTTCGCTCAAGCGCACACTTGGTCGCTCAAGCTAACAGCCAAATGTCTGTAAAAGTACTGGATTGTTCGCTCGTGCAGTGATGCAAAATTCTGGAATTTCTAAAACATAGTTAAGCTTCAAAACATGTATCTTCAAATCAAAAACTTACATGGCTTGATCAAAACCTTGAAAACACGTAGAAACTCTTCCAAGAACATGGATACACAATCAATTTGCAAAAATCAAATCTCAAAACATGGAATTCAACATCAAATCTTATGAATCGTGGATGCTGGATGGTTTAACCTTCAATTCAAGCTTCGATGACATGAACCATGATTAATTACAACCTTCAACTCAAAATTCTATGAATTTAGTAAAATTAAAACTTCAAACTTCATGGTCAAAGCAATTTGAGACTCAAACTTTCATACATGTGGAAATCTTTTCCAAATTACTTTCCTTAGCCTTCAAAACATGAGATTGAACTTCAAAACTTTGTAAACCATGCAAATAAAGTTCCAAAACTTCATAATTCATGAGTGCATGTGAAAGATGGCTTTAAAACTCAACTTAGATGACATGAATTATGTTCAAACTCATGAAACTCTATCAAACTATGCATGGAAATACAAATTGACTTTGATTCTAACAATTCTAGCTTAATTCTTTCATTTAACACATAATCTCTTTGAATTCACATATTTTGTGTCTTAATCTCATGAATTAAAGTTCAAAGGCTTACCTAAGGTCGTCAATTAAGCTCAAATTAGCAAGTTCTTAAGTTGTCTTCCTTGATTCTTTGATCCTTAAGTCAAATTATTCAAATTGAGGCATTTCTCTCTCTGCAATTGCATTCTCTCTCTAAAACTTTGCACTTCAAAATTTTTGAGCTCAAACTTGTGATCAAGGCTCCAAGCTCTTAATTATGGCCTATTTATACTTGAGGATTAGATTAGCGTGTTAATCTAGGCTTAGGATTAACTTATTACACTTAGTTCAATTAATTTAATTTAATTAAATCAGACTGCTGAATCAAATTTTAATCAAACTTCTCATTAAGCTCTAAAAATTATGTTGATCACAATAAATTAATCAATTTCATTTTTTGACGCCACTGAGGCCTTCAATTTTCATATTAAAGCGAGAATACTTAACAGATTTTCTTACGGTCAACAAATATAAAGTCAATAACATACTAATAACACATTTATCACTCAAATTCACATTTACCACACACACACACACACACAAATAAATGATTGAAAGCATAATACAAAACGGGGTTGTCACAGTCGATTGGGGAAAAAATGCGGCAAAGTGGAGGACAGTTGTAGACACCCCATTTTTGACCGTCCATAAGACTTCGACGCGACTGATGATTTACATGGTGGAGAAAGGTGAGCAGGGCAAAGTTTCAATTTCTTCGGCAAAGAGAGAGTCAAATCTTAACTTCATACCATTACGGACGAGCGATCTCGATCAAAAGATTTTAGACTTAAAACCCTCTCTTTCAAAACATTTTTGAAATAAAGTTTATCACGATGTTAGAGGCTCGCATTTTGTCAAAAATTGCTTTACATTAAACCGCGCAAGGACAAAGTGGAAATGAATGAAAGAGAGATGAAATCTTTGAAAAATCTTTCACAACACCTTACTTAGGGGTTTGAAGTTGAAGAAAAGAAGAGAAGAGGGAAGAAATCCAGTCGGGGGAGAAAATGGGCATGAACCGTTAAAAGAAAGTCGAGCAGCCCTCGCCGAATCGGGCCTATTCATTTGAATACTTGGAATAAACTATGAGGCCACCACCGTTGGAAATCTTACTCCCGGGGCTTCATTTTGCACTCAAGAATCTCCTAAATTCAATTCCGGACGGGGGAGATATGGTTGAGTGAAGTAGGGCATCACTCCGGTTGGACCGAAATCTGCGCGGCTTTACAGAAACTGGCATAACTTTTTCCACAGGAGGAATTTTAATGCAAGGTTTGCGCCATTGGAAATATAACTTCCGGTGCTTCAATTTGGACACTTGAATGGCCACCATTGGACTTCCCAATCATCCACCGGCCACTTTTCTTCCCGGCAGCCCTTTTTTTTGGTCCTGAAAGTAGGCGGCGGCGAGAAAATCTGGGCAGCCACCTATTTGGTGAAATGACTTTTTTCCCTTTTAAACTAGCGGCCATGCCCCTCCCCAAGTATGTCCTAGAAGTGAATTTGGTTTTCCACTACACCAATCTCCGAGGGTTTGGCTATTTTGGGGGGAAACTTGGTTTGTTTTCCCCCCCCCCGTTTTTTTCCCCCTCTTTTCCATCCCCTTTTGCTATAATTACAGCCCCTCCCCTTCAGGTTTTTGGGTTACAAAATTTGTTTTGAGAGCCTTGCATCAATTCTCCTCTCTCTCTCTAAGCCTCAAAACCCTTAAGCTCCTACACCCATTTCTACACCACCAATTAGCACCACACCACCATCTCCATTCTAGCCACTTGGAGCTGCTTTCCAGAGATGAGGATCACCCAAACTTGGTCCAAGAAGTTGCCAAGAGTTGGTCTACAAGGGTGAGTTGATTTCTCCCTCTTTTGTGCTCATTTTGTACCATTTCTTAGCCCTTTTTTCTTGCTTTTTTGAGCGGCGACCAAAACTGATAGTGGAATTTTTTTGAGCTCTATTTCATCTTTCATTAAGGGTCTTACCCTGTTTGGGACCCCCACTTTGCACTTGCTTCATTACCCCTTTGTATGCCATAATCTTGTATAGTATTTTTGGCCTATGTGTAATCTGTTTTGGAGCATGATGTAAACTGTAGAAAGGCTTATTTTGATCCCTTATTCAATATTGAAGAAGGGCTCATCACTGTTTATGACCTCCATGTGCCACTTGTCATTATACCCCTCTTTGGTCCCCATTTTTGCATGATTTATTAGCCTATTGTGTCTCTGTTTTTGGACTTTGGTCCGAACTGAAAATGGCCCTATTTTGACCCCCTATTCATGTTTCATTAAGGGTCTATGGATTTTTGAGACACCCTTTGTATACTTTATGTTGTAGCTCTTTTTTGGCCTTAATCTTGCATAGTATTTTGAGCATACTTGTATACTGTTTTGGGCTTTTCCATCAACTGTAAAACATCATATTTTTGGCCCCTCTTCAATATTTTAGAAGGCCCCTTCTCTTTTTGGGGCCATCATTTGTGAGTTGCTTCATTACCCCTCTCTTGGCCCCATTTTTGTATGCTAATCTAGCCTCATTTGTGTTCCCTTTTTGGCCATGCTTTAAACTGTATACATGCTTGTTTTTGGGCTTCCTAGCTTCTGTCTTCATACTTCATGTTCAAATTATGCATGCATTGCATAGCTATAGGCCATTTCATGCGCCAAAATTCATGTTTCGGGACTCGTTCCATGCATCGGGTATCGTTTTTCCATGATTCGGGGCTGTTTTGCATCTCATTTTGCCTCTGAAAATTGCATGATCATATGCCATATTCCATGTTTTGCCATGTCTTGTTAGAGTGGCATTCCGTGCGTCAGGTTGGTCCTCGGTTTTGCGCGTGCGTGCACGCACTTCGAAGTGTCTCATTTTCATCTTATGGCCTCCTATGTGAGTGTGTTGAGGTCCACTTGTGTTGGTGTAAGTCCATATTGCATTGTGTATGCCATTTCATTTCATAGCATTGTGTATGCTAGGATGTATGTTAGCGCATTGTGTATGCCATGTTACCTCGTGCATCGTGTATGCCATTCCATAACATTTTGCATGTTAGGTTGTATCTTAGTTGCATTTCATGCATATCATGCATATTGCATCGTGTTAGGGATAGGAGTTAGCACGGAAACAAGCGAATGCGTTCGTACTCCGAGTGACGGGACGTGTCTCAATTCCCCAGTCACCGACACTCCGGATCATCCATGATGGAGTTAGGTCTTGTTGTGTTTTCATGTGCATTCATCTCATATTGAGTTGTGCAATTCGGCTCCTCGGCCATCATGCATCGATATGCGTGATTGGTGGCATGAGGATCGAGGCATGCATATATTTGTGAAAATACATTGCTATGCCCCTTTCCTGCTCTCTGTTGCAGCAAGACAAGAATTAGCAGCCTTCCGGAGCTTGGCGCGCATTCCAAGAATAAGTGCAAACAGAGGCTAACTGGGGCATCGTCATGGATTTCCGCGCAAAGGCAACCCGGGCATGCATCATCCATCATATGAAGAAGAGTCAAGGCAGTCCTTGGCTTGCATGCCAGTTTATTTTTCTTAGTTAATTTTTATTAATTAATTAGAAATTTGTATATATTTGGACTATATTATTTATTTGGACTGTACTATTCGGGACTATATATTTATTTGGACCCTCTGTGAGGGCATAATTGTAATAAGTGTGCGTGAGTGTGATGTATGTCTTCCAACCCCGTCTTTCTTCCCTTTTATTTACACCTTATGATGGTTAGTTTAGGACATATTCCTATTAGCATACAGTATGATACCATGTTTGCATTCATTCATCTATTTTGCATGCACCGAGCTCGGCGCACCATACTAACTGCATTGTACTTCAATTACAAGATGAATACATATTTGCTGTAGCATTTCATATGCCATGTTTAGAATAGCCGAGCCTGCTATAGTTGCATTCTGCATGTGTTGCATTAGGCATTTCAGCATATTTAGGATCATGCATGATTTCTAATGAACTTCTGTTTTGGCTTGGAGTACTCAGTGAGTTTTTATGCTTTAGCATCCTTGCATGCGTGTGAGTGACTGCCATGATAGCATGCTTGCCATGAGGCTATTTGCTTATGTGATATAACTGCCTGAATGCCTGTGGGTGAAGGTTGGGTTATTTGAATTGGGACAATGCATTGATTGTTTGTTTTAAGCCCACTAGATAGTGGCAAAATAATATTTTCTAAGCCCACCTGAGGGTGGCAAAATCTGTATTTTAAGCCTACTTGCGAGTAGCAAACCATCTTTCAAAAACAAATATGAAATGTTTTGTTCCAATTCAGGCGACCCAGTCTATACTTGTATGCTGTGCGCATCACATAGTAAATCTAGGCTAATAACCGGAATAAGAGCACACAACATTTTCAAAACTTGATATCATGGTTAGTAGAGGCCGATCTTTGATCGGCGACGAGAATGCTCACGAAGTGTCCTTCCCAATCGTACCCAAGTTCGAGCCAAGGCAACTTTGGTGATGACCGCGTGACCTTAGGCAAGCAGTCGGGGTTTCTTAAATTTTCCAAAATAAAATATTTAGGTGGCGACTCACATTCCGCAAAGCAGTCCATGTTTGGCACTTCTTTCAAAAATCTGTTTTCTCAAAGCGATTTGCGGTTTGGACTCTTTGGTTCAAGATTTTGAACCGCAACAAAATCGAGTCCGAGCTGTAGCGAGGTCCCCCCGTGGGCTTGTTACAGTTTCTGGCGACTCTGCTGGGGAGTTTAGAGAACTTGACTCGAACTCATGATATCTTGTTTTGACCACATTTGTGTGTTTCTTTGCATTGCATTTGCATTGGTGCGCCTAGGACACCGTGTTTGCCATCTGCTATTCCTGAACAGTTTGCCGAAGGCTTGTCTTGTCAAGGCATGACCATAAGGCTGACCGGTTGTGGGCTCTGCGATATGGGAACACAAACCCGGTTTTGGGGCACCCTTTGACCATTCGACCTAGTGCATATTCGGATCTATAGTGACCATTCCAAACTAGGACGGGTTGCTTACCCGATAGGTTGTTTGAAACCGCTTGCGTCGTAGTGAAACCCTAGCTCGACAAAATAGGGCGGGAAAACCCTACCCCAACATAGGGGTGTTTTGGCTCTCACTTATCTGCTATGTGCTTTTAGAGTCGTCTCTGAGAATGCATGTGTCGATCTACAAGTTTGGGCATCAAACTGCGGGCACGATTCGATACTGGGGAATCGGTTTTACACGAGGGTATCGGTTTATAAGCGAAATTTTGGGCGAATTAGAGAGCACACTTATTGACTTTGCTTATATTGGTTATGGTGAAATCAGGCTGAGATGCTGTCGATTTTCTCTTTTGCTAGGTAGTCTCGGAACTATAGCTTCAGAAGGCTCCGATATCCCTCGAGGTTCACCGAACTTGTGCTGATAGACTTTGTCAGGTCAGAGATTGATTCAAGGGCAATTCGGTGTTCCTTTGCGAGGCGAGGTAAAAGAGCGGTCGGGCACAAATCACCGATTCGGCGATTACGGATCGATGGCACTTATCCATCCCCGGTGAGCAGTCGGTGAGGTCTCAGTTTCTACTGCAGGGATAGATACCAGTCAGTTAGATAGATCAGCAGAACACATCAGGGATGGAGGCAATGATGCACCAGATGCAAGAAAGTATGAAACTCATGCGGCAAGGTCTTTATCGCCTTAATGGTCGCAAACAACGGTACGTGGTCATAGCCCAACAGGCAAAGATAATTGCCAGGTTAGAGCAGCAAACAGGAGCATCTGCTTCACATCAGGCTCCTCTCCCATCTAGATTTCCAGCACTCGGGGAGACAACTAATGTCCAGGCAGATACGGACATTCCAGTCGGGCCAGCTCCGCTCCCAGTTCTACCCCAGCTATCTAAAACACCCACCCACCTACCAGACTCCCCTTTTGAGTTCAAGACAGATCCCACGGCATTGAAAGTGAGCAAGCTTGAGAAATTGTTCAAAAAGTCTCAGGGGGCCCACTCTATTCCTGATATAGAGGATGGTTATACCGACTCAGTGGTGACATTACCGGATCGGTTCAAGATGCCACATATCGATTGATTCGATGGCTCTGAAGACCCAATGGTGCACCTCCAACTGTTTTCTGATATCTTAAGGCCAATGGGTTTGACCACAGCCCAGAAATTGTCATTATTCGGCCGAACCCTATCTGGAATAGCCGCAATCTGGTATGCAAAATTGGAGAGTTCTGTGAAACAGAACTGGGAAGAGCTGGCTGAGGCCTTTATTGCTCAATACTCCTACAACACACAGATCGAGGTCACAACTCGTGATCTCGAAGTCACCTGCCAAGAACCAAAGGAGGGTTTCTCAGAATTCGTGACGAGATGGAGAGCAAAGGCCTCAATGATGACTACAAGGCCTTCTGACAAAGATCAAATCAGGATGATTGTTTGGAATTTGCATGGCAAGTTGCTGCAAAAGATGGTCGTTCTACCTCTGTTTACCTTTCCAGCCCTTCATGAAATGGGGGTTCAAATCGAGGATGCCATCAGACAAGGGATCTTTGCAGAAGATAACGAGCCTTTGAAGAGGAATGTTGCTCGCAGTTCCAATGCTACTACTGATGGTAGCACAGCTGCGAAATGCTTTCGAGTAGACACTATCACCACTTCCCTCAATGGCCAAGAACCAACCACTTCAACTCGGCCCCAAGCCCGAAAATTCCATCCTCTTTACATGAGTCTCTCTCAAGCTTTGAAAAAGCTGCGAGAAGAAGGGCACCTAGAACTTCTAGAACCCCAACCCCTTCCAAACCCTCTTCCACCAAGATATGACCCAGCTAAATACTGTGCCTACCATCAACAACACGGTCATGATACGAACTGTTGCATCCGCCTCCGTCATAAGATTCAGGATCTCATTGACGAAGAGACCCTAGCTCCACCAAGAGAACCTCAGGTTAGTACTGACCCGTCACCTCTACGTCTCAACCTCATCCATACACTACCATCCACCTTCGACCCTAGCATATACATCACCCCAGCCCATTTACCCAAGCCTGAGGTATTCATTCCAGAAAGCATGGACTTATGCATGATGGATGCACCTGGACCCCAATCATCTCAAACCCGTGAGCCCACTACTTCTGAGCTGAAAAGAATGATCGAAGATCTTCAAAGGACTGTGACAGATCTAGCCTTCGGGACATTGGTTGCATCATCGACCACAGCACATGCTAGGAGTTTCACAACAAAATGCTCCCTAATCTTAGGACGGGCTGCATTTGAAAAAGGCCAATCCCTTGACCAAGTGGAGGCGAGTGATAAGAACAAGGTAGGGGCGGGCATTGGTCCCCATGAACACCTTGATGAAATTTGTTGAGGCTTTGAAAATGGAAATTTGAATAAACAGCAAGTCATTGCAGTTGTTGCAAAGATTGTGGATGACACTTTTGCCACTCAGAATGAGGGCAGTCTGAATAAAAGAGCAAGCCGAGACAAGGGATGTCGTACCAGAAACACCCCTTTCAGCTCCAATCCTATACTCGGAAGAGATCATCAAAAGTCAGCACCTGCTAACCCTTTCGCTGGTACATCCAACACAACTTGACTCCTGCCAAATACCCACCTCGGGGCCAAAGGGTGTTCACCCCATTGTATATGTCTCTATCAGCGGCCTTGAGGGTCCTGATTAGAAAGGGGGATCTGAAACCCTTGGAGCCGCGGCCACTGCCAGATAAACTTCCTCCCTCCCATGATCCGGCCAAGTACTGCACCTACCATCAGCAAACTGGCCATACTACTAACAATTGCTTTCGCCTTCGCCACGAAGTGCAAGATTTGATTGACAACGGGGTCATTGCCACGCCAAGCTCCGCAAAGTCTATTGGCACTGGGTCAGTGAACTTGGGGAGGGTAATGTGATTATGTGATTGGGGGATGAACCAGCTACGGATGACGCTCAATTTACTCCAGACGTGGGAATGGCACGCACTGTTCTGAGCAATGTGCAAATACCAGTTTTTGTGCTTTCTGACTTGGGTATTGGGTCAGTTTTGTTGTTTTGTTTTGAGTCATCTTTTTGTTTTGAGTCAGTCTCTTTTGTTTTGGAGTGCATCTTGTTGTATCGAGTCGATCTGTTGTATAGAGTCGGGTGATTAGGAGGTGTTACCTCAGGCGTCACCATTTGTTTTGTGTTTGTCTTATCGTTTTGTTTTGAGTTTGTTCGTGCCATGGAGCCAGTTGTGCCAACAGATTTTGAATCAAACAGCAGTGATTTCCACACTCTCACATTTGCTTCTGCCGTGTGCTAGTTGTGCCGGGATTTGAATGAAATGGCAGTGCATTCCACCTGCTCTCTTGTGCCTTGAAGTCATTGTAATGACCTGAGTTTTTCAAAACTTTTTTTGAACACTGCGGTGAAAACAAAGAGGGAGGAATTCCTCGAGATTTGCAAAACTTTGATCAATTGAGAGAAAGAGAGGCGTGCTAAGCCCTTAATGAATGAAATCATGCTTGTTAGCGTAAGTACTGAGAAGGACCCTGGCTTGATCCAGATTGGTTTCACACTATCTTTAGCGCGAGTGATTTGTCGCTTTCTTAAAAATTTTCAAAAATGAAATGTTTTGCGCGGTCCTGCGAAGACCTGTGTGGAATCGCTCCTGA
Source organism: Camellia lanceoleosa (assembly GCA_025200525.1). Lineage (NCBI taxonomy): Eukaryota > Viridiplantae > Streptophyta > Magnoliopsida > Ericales > Theaceae > Camellia > Camellia lanceoleosa. The sequence continues at coordinate 101,873,841 of CM045763.1, read as the reverse complement.
GATTGTGCAGCTTAGGATCGCTCTCAGCCTCGAGACTTGAGCCCTTGCTTTCAAACCTTGAACTTGAATTCAGAATGTTCAACGGTCAACTACAATGTGAGGCCTGTGTGGCCAGATTTAAAGCAGCCCTTGAACAAGAGGCCAGGAAAGTCGGATCAAGAAGATCAGAAGATCAGAAAAAGCTATGGCTAGAACGAAGTACCCTTGAACTAGGGGCAAAGATGTCGAGCTCAAAGATGAAGATGAATCCTTTTGCAAGTCAATACGAGTCATTCTCCGGATACGGATGACTTGAGATCTTAAAACCATTCAACATGGACCAAACTACACTTTTACCCTTTGAGAGGCTCATTGGGCGAAAACCGGAAGGCGACCAGCAAAAGTTAGAGCAAGAAAAAGAAAAAAAAGAAAAAAAAAGAAAAAAAAAATGAAATGAGAAAAATGAAGAAAAGTTAGAAGAAGAAAAAAAAGAATAAAAGAAAAAGAATAAAAGAAAAGAAAGAAGAACAAAGCTACTGAATTCGAAAACCTGACAGGCCTTGGCAAAAGTTAGAGCATAAAAAGGAGAGGTTAAATACCGAGTGTACCTTAACCCCGAACTTCGTGAGGCTTGATTCCCATCTTTGGGATCGTAGGCAACTTCATCCCGAAGTCGGTAGTAGAACACTTCAATTTGTTTGTGTCCATGCAATGGTTACGGTCATCTTTGTCTTCTTTGTATCGAGGATTTGGTTGTGTTCGTCACTCGAGGATGACTACAATGCGCGCGGTGCTATCAAACAAGGGCAACTTCGTTGCCATTCGATTGTCTTCTGGCGTCATTCAAACAAGGGGCAACTCTTCGTTGCCATTCAGTGTGCCGTGGCGCCATTCAAACAAGGGGCAACTTTCCGTTGCCATTCAATGCGCCGTGGTGCCGTTCAAACAAGGGGCAACTTTCCGTTGCTATGCAGCTCTCTTCAAGCACGGGGCAGTTTTCCTTTGGATCCGAGGTTGCGCATCTCAGGAGTAGGTTTCATGCTCATTGAGCAATGGCCGTTTGTAAAATAATTTTTGAGAATTTTTACTGAGGTTGACTATTTTCTCAAAAATCATTCTATCTTTTCCAAAACTGGACCCTTCTCATGGACCCAAAAAAGGAAAATTTTCAGTGCTCATAGCCTAACTTGCATGATTTTAAATCAAAAATCGAACAAGCATGTTGATCTAACTCTCATTTTGGTTAAAACTGTTTTAGTAGAAAGCAAAAACAAAAAATGGTCAAAATGATGAACTAGGGACACAGTTGAGTCAGGTTCCCTGTCTTTTCCCCTTTATCAACATACTTGCCAAGGAGGACACCCTACCTGCCAGAAGAGGGCACAACTGAAGCTAACAGCAAAAGGGCAGAAAGCTCTCACATCCTCTAAGCAATGAGGTATCAAGCCAAGTGCGAAGCACGTACTAGAATGGGGCCAGATATTCCACTCCCTCATCTGGACAGATCTGACCACGTCTAAACTCCCCAGCAGAGCATCGTCAACCGATCATTCTGATTTGCTACACCCGGTTGTAGCACAACCTCTGTGGGAGAAACTCACTAGGCTGCGTGCGAAGAAGAAGAAGAATCTAGGAGTGCTAGGGGCAAGAGCCTTCAACTTCTGTTTATCCATCAACCACCCGGGGGAGGATTGAAAATGAGAGATTGAAGAATAGAGAGATGTCTTTGAGAGAAAAAGTGAGGAAAAGGGCTTTTTAGAAAACAGAGCTTGAGGGCCGAGTGATGTGAGAATCACAAATGAGAAAGGATGGGAAACACTACCTGGTGGAACAGGCTCCCTGTGCACGTCTGAGTGTCGTGTCTTTTTGTGTTATTTCGATTCTTGTTTTGAGTCGTTTGAGTGTTACTCGATGTGTCTAGGTTGTGTACCTTTTATTTCCTTGTTGAGTCGTTTCTTTTGTGTTCCGTAGGCTCAATACACAGTCGAAAACTCATCTCTCAATTTCAAAAATGAAATCGTTTGTGCTCGAGTCTTGTGTCATTCTCCACATTTGTGCAAAAGCAATTTGTTCTTTCATAAAATCGGCGTTCAACCCAGTCATGTGAGCGATAAAACCGGGACCCATCTGAAGCTATGAAAGTTCAGTACGCAAAGCAAAGAAAAGAGGAAAGGTTGGGCATCTGAGATTGTTTCAACCGCAAGTTCGTCATTGCATCTGTATGTTCAAAATGATTTGTCTTGCCAAAAAACGTAGTGTGCGGAAATATACTATGTGCCCAAATGAAGTGTGCACAAGAATGTCTGCTTGCCGAGATCTGCTGTGTGCCCAAGATGAGTGCGTGCCCAAAAGAGTTGTGTGCCCAGATTGAGCATAATTTTGTGTTGCGAGTTCTGGCGCCTACTTAACGAGTGTTGTGTTGTGTTTGTGTGCCAAGTGAATGGAATGCTATGTCATTTGTGTGCCAAGTCTTGCATTGTGCAGCGTTTCATCGCACTTATTACATTTATTTGCATCTTGTGTTATCTCTTATTGTTTATCCTTTTACCTTGGCGAAGCGTTTAGGATCGTTGTCCCCGGGGACTTACCTTAGGTTGCGTGGAACCCGCTCCCGAGTTCCTTGACCTCTTCTCACGATTTCAGCGTGGTTAGAGTGTTCTTTTCCTCACACGATTTTAGCGTGTTTGGAATTTATCTCAGGTCGTGTTGTGTATGCACCTAGGCGGTTGTCTTCGGACCTCTTCTCACGATTTCAGCGTGGTTTGAGTGTCCCGTTCCTTACGCGATTTCAGCGTGTTCGAATTTTATCTCAAGTTGCGTTGTGTATGCACCTGGGCGGTTGTTTTTGGACCTCCTCTCAGGATTTCAGCGTGGTTCGAGTGTCCCGTTCCTTATGCAATTTTCAGCGTGTTTGGATTTTATCTCAGGTTGCGTTGTGTGCGCACCTGGGTGGTTGTCTTCGGACCTCTTCTCACGATTTCAGCGTGGTTTAAGTGTCCCGTTCCTTACGCGATTTTCAGCGTGTTTGGATTTTATCTCAGGTTGCGTTGTGTACGCACCTAGGCGGTTGTCTTTGGACCTCTTCTCACGATTTCAGCGTGGTTAGAGTGTTCTTTTCCCTACGATTTCGGCGTGTTTGGAATTTATCGAGTTGCGTTGTGAAGCCTTTTGGCCTGTTTTTGGACCTCCTCTCACGATTTCAGCGCGGTTTGAGTGTCCCGTTCCTTACGCGATTTCAGCGTGTTTGGAATCTATCTCAGGTTGCGTTGTGTATGCACCTGGGCGGTTGTTTTTGGACCTCCTCTTACGATTTCATCGTGGTTTGAGTGTCCCGTTCCTTACGCGATTTCAGCGTGTTTGGATTTTATCTCAGGTTGCGTTGTGTACGCACCTGGGCGGTTGTTTTTGGACCTCCTCTCATGATTTCAGCGTGGTTTGAGTGTCCCGTTCCTTACGCGATTTTCAGCGTGTTTGGATTTTATCTCAGGTTGCGTTGTGTGCGCACCTGGGCGGTTGTCTTCGGACCTCTTCTCACAATTTCAGCGTGGTTTGAGTGTCCCGTTCCTTACGTGATTTTCAGCGTGTTTGGATTTTATCTCAGGTTGCGTTGTGTACGCACCTAGGCGGTTGTTTTCGGACCTCTTCTCATGATTTTAGCGTGGTTAGAGTGTTCTTTTCCTTACACGATTTCAGCGTGTTTGGAATTTATCCCAGGTTGCGTTGTAGACGCGCTGGGCGGGCTGTTTTTGGACCTCCTCTCACGATTATCAGCGTGTTTTGAGTGTCCCCTTCTTCACATGATTTTCAGCGTGTTTGGAATTTATCTTAGGTTGCATGGAACACGCTTCTGATTGATTTTCTTTGTTCTTCCTCCACTCACGAGTCCAGCGTGGTTGGCGTATGTCGCCGTTTTGCATACATTGCACTCTTTGTTGCATCACATCTATTATCTATTGCATCACATCCATTGCATCCATTGCATCGTGTCTGTTCTACTGTTTGGTCTAAGGAGACCTTAAATCCTGCATTATCATTCGTATTTGTTTTTGCGATCGCACTACATTTATTCGCCGTCTCGTGCACTTTCAGGTCTAGGAGACCTTAAATCCTCTAAAGGTGCAATTCCTTTGGTGTTTGTCGTGCCCGAACGACTTTCGGTGGTCTGGTATAGCCACACACTGTGTTCTTGATGAGTTCTAGGAGACCAACTGAGACGGTGGAAACTAGAGTTCGAATGGCTTATGCCTAGAACGCAAAGGTTCAGGATTTCCAAGACTAAAGTCTGGTTTAAATACTCAAGGGTATATCCTCGGCTTGAAATCTGTATGGCAGCCCCATAGATTGAGATAGCATCTGTATGCGCCTCAATTCTGGATACTGAATCAACCTAGTCTGTCACCCTATTGGAGAATAGGGAAAGCTGCGACCATAGTCAGGGAGAAAAGTAGTACCTGTGGTTCAACCAAGAAGAAGCAGAAGATTCTCACATCAGCATGAGGTAGGACATTGCCGAGGTAAGTCATTGCCAATTGCCCTTGTGAGGTACCTCCCTTTTCCTAGCTATCACATTGCATTTTAGCCACTACATTACAGTGCATTGCATGAATCCTTAATTTTCAGACCGGCTTCGCGTAGCGTGTAAGTCCAATTTTCAAACCGGCTTCGCGTAGCGTATAAGTCCAATTTTCAAACCGGCTTCGCGTAGCTTGTAAGTCCAAATTTCAAACCGGCTTCGCGTAGCGTATAAGTCCAATCTTCAAACCGGCTTCGCGTAGCGTATAAGTCCGACTTTCAAACCGGCTTCGCGTAGCGTATAAGTCCAATTATCAAAATCTTTCTGCATATCATTTTGTATCACGCTTGAACTTCTGTTGGTTTGATTCCTTGCAAAGGGATACGTAGGCAGCCTGCGGGCACAACCATTTATTTATCTGTATTTTGTTTGTTTGTCCAAATCTTCGGCCTTGTCAAAAATAAGTCGTCTCTGGGCTTTGACATTCACTCCCGTCACTTCTTGACTTAGAGTTACGTCAAGAGAGGGCAAGCAGACACCCCATTTTTGACCGTCCATAAGACTTAAAGCGGCCGATGATTTACATGGTGGAGAAAGGTGTGCAGGCAAAGGTTCAATTTCTTCGGCAAGAGAGAGTCAAATCTCAACTTCATACCCATTACGGACGAGCGATCTCGATCAAAAGATTTTAGACTTAAAACCCTCTCTTTCAAAACATTTTTGAAATAAAGTTTCTGCGATGTTAGAGGCTCGCATTTTGTAAAAATTGTGCTTTTGTAAACGAGCAAGGACAAAGTGGAAATGAATGAAAGAGAGATGAAATCTTTGAAAAATCTTTCAAAACACCTTACTTAGGGGTTTGAAGTTGAAGAAAGAAAGAAGAGGAAGAAATCAATCGGGAGAAAATGGACATGAACCGTTAAAAGAAAGTCGAGTAGCCATCGTCGAATCGGGCCTATTCATTTGGATACTTGGAATCAAACTATGAGGCCACCACCGTTGGAAAGCTTACTCCCGGGGCTTCATTTTCACTCAAGAATCTCCTAAATTCAATTCGGACGGGAGATATGGTTGATTGAAGTAGGGCATCACTCGGTTGGACGAAATCTGGCGACTTCACGAAGCGGCATAACTTTTTCCACAGAGGAATGTTAATGCAAGGTTCCCACCATTGGAAAGTAACTTCTGGGGCCACAATTTGGACACTTGAATGGCCACCATTGGACTTCCCAATCACCCACCGGCCACTTTTCTTCCCGGCAACCCTTTTTTTTTTGTCCTGAAAGTAGCTGGCCGGCCACCTATTTGGTGAAATGACTTTTTGCCTTTTAAACTAGCCGGCCATGCCCCCCTCCCCAAGTGTGTCCTAGAAGTGAATTTTGTTTTCCACTACACCCATGTCCGAGGGTTTGGCCATTTTGGGGGGAAACTTGGTTTGTTTTCCCCCCCTTTTTTTCCCCCTCTCTTCCACCCCTTTTGCTTATATATACAGCCCCTCCCCTTCATATTTTAGGGTTACAAAATTTGTTTTGAGAGCCTTGCATCAATTCTCCCTCTCTCTCTACTCTAAGCCTCAAAACCCTTAAGCTCTTACACCCATTTCTACACCACCACCTAGCACCACCCCACCATCTCCATTCTAGCCACTTGGAGCTGCTTTCCAGAGCTTATGAGCACCCAAACTTGGTCCAAGAAGTTGCCAAGAGTTGGTCTACAAGGGTGAGTTGATTTCTCCCTCTTTTGTGCTCATTTTTGTACCATTTCTTAGCCCCTTTTGCTTGCTGTTTTGAGCTCCGACCAAAACTGAAAGTGGAATTTTTTTGAGCTCTATTTAATCTTTCATTAAGGGTCTTATCCTGTTTGGGATCCCCACTTTGCACTTGCTTCATTATCCCTTTGTATGCCATAATCTTGCATAGTATTTTTGGCCTATGTGTAATCTGTTTTGGAGCATGATGTAAACTGTAGATAGGCTTATTTTGAGCCCTTATTCAATATTGAAGAAGGGATCATCACTGTTTGGGACCTCCATGTGCCACTTGTCATTATACCCCTCTTTGGTCCCCATTTTTGCATGATTTATTAGCCTATTGTGTCTCTGTTTTTGGACTTTTTCCCAAACTGAAAATGGCCCTATTTTAACCCCCTCTTCATGTTTCATTAAGGGTATATGGCTGTTTGAGACACCCTTTGTATACTTTATGTTGTAGCTCTTTTTTGGCCTTAATCTTGCATAGTATTTTGAGCATAATTTTATACTGTTTTGGGCTTGACCATCAACTGTAAAACATCATATTTTTGGCCCCTCTTCAATATTGTAGAAGGCCCCTTCTCTGTTTGGGGCCAGAATTTGTGAGTTGCTTCATTACCCCTCTCTTGGCCCCATTTTTGTATGCTAATCTAGCCTCATTTGTGTTTCCTGTTTGGCCATGCTTTAAACTGTAGACATGCTTTTTTTGGGGCTTCCTAGCTTCTGTCTTCATACTTCATGTTCAAATTATGCATGCATTGCATAGCTATAGGCCATTTCATGTGCCAAAATTCATGTTTCGGGACTCGTTCCATGCATCGGGTATCATTTTGCAATGATTCGGGGCTGTTTTGCATCTCATTTTGCCTCTGAAAATTGCATGATCATATGCCATATTCCATGTTTTGCCATGTCTTGTTAGAGTGGCATTCCGTGCCGTAGGTTCGGTCCTCGGTTTGCGTGCACGCGTGCACGCACTTCGAGTTGTCTCATTTTCATCTTATGGCCTCCTATGTGAGTGTGACTGAGATCCACTTGTGTTGGTGTAAGTCCATATTGCATTGTGTATGACATTTTATTTCATAGCATTGTGTATGCTAGGATGTATGTTAGCGCATTGTGTATGCCATGTTACCTCGTGCATCGTGTATGCCATTCCATAACATTTTGCATGTTAGGTTGTATCTTAGTTGCATTTCATGCATATCATGCATATTGCATCGTGTTCGGGATAGGAGTTAGCCCGGGCATAGGAAACGAGGTACGTTTTGTACTCCGAGTGACGGAACGTGTCTCAATTCCCCAGTCACCGACACTCCGGATTATCCATGATGGAGTTAGGTCTTGTTGTGTTTTCATGTGCATTCATCTCATATTGAGTTGTGCAATTCGGCTCCTCGGCCATTATGCATCGATATGCGTGATTGGTGGCACGAGGATCGAGGCATGCATATATTTGTGAAAATACATTGCTATGCTCCTTTCCTGCTCTCTGTTGTAGCAAGACAAGAATCAGCAGCCTTCCGGAGCTTGGCGCGCATTCCAAGAATAAGTGCAAACAGAGGCTAACTGGGGCATCGTCATGGATTTCCGCGCAAAGGCAACCCGAGCATGCATCATCCATCATATGAAGAAGAGTCAAGGCAGTCCATGGCTTGCATGCCAGTTTATTTTTCTTAGTTAATTTTTATTAATTAATTAGGAATTTGTACATATTTGGACTGTATTATTTATTTGGACTGTACTATTGATTTGTATATTTATTTGGACCCTCTGCGCGAGGGCATAATTGCAATAAGTGTGCGTGAGTGTGATGTATGTCTTCCAACCCCACGTCTTTCTTCCCTTTTATTTACCTGCTTATGATGGTTAGATTAGGGCATATTTCAATTAGCATACAGTATGATAGCATGTTTGCATTCATTCATCTGTTTTGCATGCACCGGGCTCGGCGCACCATACTAACTGCATTGTACTTCAATTACAAGATGAATACATGTTAGCTGTAGCATTTCATATGCCATGTTTAGAATAGCCAAGCCTGTTATAGTTGCATTCTGCATGTGTTGCATTAGGCATTTCAGCATATTTAGGATCATGCATGATTTCTAATGAGCTTCTGTTTTGGCTTGGAGTACTCGGTGAGTTTTTATGCTTTAGCATCCTTGCATACGTGTGAGTGACTGCCATGATAGCATGCTTGCCATGAGGCTATTTGCTTATGTGATATAACTGCCTGAATGTCTGTGGGTGAAGGTTGGGTTATTTGAATTGGGACAATGCATTGATTGTTTGTTTTAAGCCCACTAGATAGTGGCAAAATCATATTTTCTAAGCCCACCTGAGGGTGGCAAAATCTGTATTTTAAGCCTACTTGCGAGTAGCAAACCATCTTTAAAAAACAAACATGAAATGTTTTGTTCCAATTCAGGCGACCCAGTCTATACTTGTATGCTGTGCGCATCACATAGTAAATCTAGGCTAATAACCGGAATAAGAACACACAACGTTTTCAAAACTTGATATCATGGTTAGTAGAGGCCGATCTTTGATCGGGCAAGCGGGGGTGCTCACGAAGTGACCTTCCCCAATCGTACCCAAGTTCCCGAGCCGAGGCAACTTTGGTAATAACGGACACGTGGCCTTAGGCAAACGAGTCAGGGTTTCCTAAATTTCCCAAAATAAAATATTTAGGTGGCGATTCTGTATCTGGCAAAGCAGTCCATGTTTGGCACTTCTTTCAAAAAATCTGTTTTCTCAAAACGATTTGCCGGATTTGGACTCTTTGGTTCAAGATTTAGAACCGTGATACAAATCGAGTCCGGTAGTAGCGAGGTCCCCCATGAGCTTGTTACAACGATAAGGAGGTGATGGATGACGAAAGATTGGTAGCGATGGAGGTAGTGGTGGTCAGTCGGAACAAAGAAACTGAAGAGAAGAGAAAGAGACACTTGGGTGTTTTAATATATTGGAAGGTGTGTTTAATGTCTTTATTTTTGTTTTGGGAGTCTTTGGAGTTGTTGTCTATTAGTTTTGAAGGAGTACAATCCGATTTAAACTCGTTGGGTTTGTTTGTTCACGTTTGTTCTTGTCAAAAGTTCCTTAGAAACTTAGAAATTTTGCCTTGGGGTCGACACCAGCCTCTCTAAGGGTCGACCCTTACCTGTTGGTGAAGTTCCTGGAGGTGTTGCTAGAAAATATGGTAGACACCAATCTGGGGAAGGTCGACCCTCTTATGTTGTGGAATTTCTGTGTTAGTTGTTGGAAAATAGGGTCGACCCTCTCCTGTCTAAGGGTCGACCTCGTTGCTTGTTGCCAGATTGTCTTTCTACCTAAAAAGTCGACCCCCTTGCCCGAAAGGTCGACCCCTGCGTGTTTTTTTCAAAATTTTGGGCTCCGTATAGGCCCTATTTTTTAGGGTTTTTGGACTTATCTTTTTCATTGACCTTAGGGCTATCATCTAATACTATAAATAGACCCAAACCCCACATCTCTCATAATTTTTCTCCTCTTTTTCCTCTCAAAACCAAGAGTCTTTCTCTTTTTCTCTCAAAAACTCACTTTTTCCACTTCAATCCTTAGATCTACACTATTAGAGGTGTCTTCTCACATTGATCCTTTGAGATAACTTGAAGATCTTGTCAAGGGCTCTCTATTGGTCCGAGAAGTTCGTGGCTTCGTCAACCTTGAGTTTTTTGGATTTTCTTCCTCATGACTTGAGGTAGGGACACTTTTACCTTAGTATTTCTTTGTTTTGAAGGGATTTCATGGTATGGTTGTGATTTGTGAATTAATTGGAGAGTATTGTTGGACCAATCTCATGTTTTACATAAATAAACCATTTTACTTGACTCTTGCTTGAAATTTCTTTACTCCCTCTTTTCAAAACATGTATATAAATGTTATTACAAGCCATATCTGTAATAGAGGAGAAAAATCCCCAAATTTGGTAAAAACCCTAGATTCTCCACTTGAGTTAAAAACACTACATTGAATGGGGAATTTCCTTGATTCATGAAATATTGTGAAATAAAATAGATGAAGGATGTGGATGTTGATATAGTAAAAGAATTGTGGCTTGAATATTATTTGTTTTCTTTAAATCTTGTGTTGTATTTAACTCTTGGGTAATGTTAGATGGTTGTTGATGGAATAAAATATGAATGAATTGTTAATTATGCATGAGTCCGGGCAAGAGTCGGTTTTCCAAGTGTGGTGTTGTGTTGGTACCCGCGCAGGGAGTTTAAAAAGGTGCCCAAATGCCCTGTCTAGGATTATCGCTGGATAAATGTGGGAAAAATATTTTTGGGTGTCCACACAGTCCTGCCGTATGATAGCCGGCAAAAGTGAAAAAATGGATGGTTTTCTTTGGGGTGCCCACTCCCTGTTGTATAATGGCCGGCAAATGTGGGGGTTGGTTTTAAAAACAAAAGTAAAGGGTGTTTTAAATTGGACTCTTACAGGTGGACTCATGGTTTGCATTCTATGGTTGTGAATGTTTGATTGTTGTGCTTGATGACATGAATAGCCACTGTTATTATTTGGTTGTCATGGATATGTATGTTTGTTAAGGACTACATGTAAAGATAAATTTCCATGTAATGTTTGGTTGCAAAGATACTATAATCTTATTCAAAGGATTAAATACTTGGTTAAATGTGTTCCTACTGGGCATATAGCTCAACCCTATCTTATCTTTTTCAGGAAATGATGGAGTTCCACCTCACTGAAGGGTTGGTCAAGCAATAGCTCCTTTTTGGAAAAGTTGATCCATGTGTGTTTTGCTATTTTGAATTGTAATTTTTGTAACAAGACTATGATTTATTTTGTTGTAATTGTACGCCCTAGAGGCCTATATTTTGTAAGGCTACCTAGTTCATTGAACTAGAATACGAATTTTGAACATTATGGGAATGCATATAGTGAATTGTAACCTCTTATCTCTTAGTTCAATGAGAATGTGAACTTTTTTGGTATATTGTTGTATTTGTTTGGGCATATTCTTGTGGGTAAATTTCAGGGCATTACACACAGAGAGAGAGAGAGAGAGAGAGGGGTTTCAATGTGTATAATATATATACGTGGGTATTCTTGTCATTTTGTACAAGCATGTCCTTATGGGCATAATATTTGGGTAATTCTATTTACACATCCTTGCTTATCTTAATATACACCGTTTACTCAATTTACACCGTACCCAAATTAAAATTTTTAATTTTATCTCAATACACATCAATAATTTTCAGATAATACTAAACTACCCTCATCTTCTCCAATAAATTCTAACACTAACCATTGCCGGCAACCACCACCTCCCACTGGCGTTGATCCTTTCTCAGCCTCTCTCAACTTCCCATGGTTGCCGCTGCCCCTCCCTAGCCTTCTCTTCCTCCCGCCACTGCTTCCTCTTCTAGGAGATTGAAACCTAGATGATGAAATGAGGTTCCTTCAAGCAAAGAGATGGGAAATTTCTAAGGGTGGGTGCCCCTCTCTATAATCTGTACTAAACAGAAAAAGAAGCCTAGGATTTTATCTTCATATCTAAATTTCATCAACCCTTTGGGTGTGTGAGTTTGTATGTACTCAGTACTCTGTACTATGTATCTATATATATATATGCATAGCTCTGTGTGGTTTTGAGTTGGGTTGGGTTGGGTTGGCTTTGGTTCATCGAATCTAGATCCTTTAGCGTGATTCAACCCTTCTGCTGCATCTTCATCATCATCATCATCATCATCATCATCATCATCATCAACCCCATAACAACCAACTATACTATCTTCTTTGTAATAGGCTGTGATGATAGCTTTTTCTGGGTTTTCAAATCAGGCCTTGAGATTTGGATCCGTTTCATGGCGGGGCAACTCGGAAGGCCATTGAGAGAGAGAATAAGGGGGAGAGAGACTAGATCTGGTTTTCTCTTTCTCACTAGGCAACCATTGTTGCAGCCATGGTGAAGTTTAACTCCATTATCAACCTGATATCATAGCAGATCTGAGCCTTACTCTCTTCTTTACAAGAAATTTTATGATTGTTTTGCACAATTTTTAGGATGATTGTTTAAAAGTGACAGTTTTACAGTTTTAATTAAGAAAATTGAAGTTAATTGAAGCCTTTGTAGCAAATTAATAATTTTTTATTTTTCCCTTGAATATTTTGTGGAAGTTTAATGGCTATACCATGTACATGTTTGAAATTTTGACATTGACAATTAAAATGATATGAAGATTTTGCAGAATATACATATATCTATGAAGGTGGTGATGATAGGAAGGGAGGGAGGTAACTACCGGTGGTTGGCAATGGCAAAGGTTAGGGTTGAGTTAGGAGGGAGGGAGGGAGGGAGAAAGGGAGGGGTGTGTTGGTAATTTGATTGAAGGATAGAAATGTAATAAAAAAAATTTAGAGAGAGGATGTGTACTGAGTTAATCAAGTGTGTGGAAATAGAATTTCCCATAATATTTTACTGCTTGGACTTATGGGCAAACAAAACTCAAATTTTGAATTTATGGATTGAGTGCCTTTATTTTTATAAATAAAATTCATTTGCATGACTTTCTTTTCTTTCTTTTTTTTAATTGAAAGCCATTTACATTATTTTGTATAAAATTATATATAAATTTTTTAGTTTGGACATTAATGTTTAAAAAAAAATTAGTTTGTTCTGTATAGTCATAATAATTTTTAGCTTTCTTAACACCTTTTAAAGTGACTAATTTTTATTTTTTATTTTTTAGAAAATGAATATGTCCAAACGATCAAAATTTTCTCTTTTTTAAATTTAAAAAAAAAAAGAAAGTAAAATGGACCTTTTTAGCCAATCTTTTTTTTTTTTTTTTTTGGGTAAAGTATTGTTAAAAAAATTCTAATGATATTTACCTCATTTAATGACCAGTAATTATTTTTTTTTCTTCTTAATTTGGAGAGGTGTTTAATGACATTTAAGTTACAATTTGTGTTCACACTTTTACCAATTTTAAAACGGAGATTTGATCAAAAACCCCTCATAATAAAATTTTAATGCATTAAGAATGAGTACAAAAAAAAAATTTCTTGAAAAATCCAGCGTACACACCACTATTGCCAAAATACCTTAGTGATTAATTTAATATTTTAAACTTTAAATTGATACTCTCTCCATCCCAAAATATTGATCCCTTTTGGGAAATTCAACTTTTTTTAGTAGTACAATTATTATACTTCAAAAATATGAACTTTCAAAAACTACCTTTTGATTTGAAAATAAAATAATATATTTTTTTTGAAATTTGTCATAATTACACTTTTTGTATATATTAATGTTAATGAATTTAAAAGATTGACAAAATAGGAAATTCATATTATTTTACTCATTGATTTTTGGAAAGTGACTAATATTTTGGGCAATAAATAAATAGAATAAGAGACTTCTATTTTGGGATGGAGATAGTATAAAAAGTAGAATAACAGACTAATATTTTAGGATGGATAGAGTACAACTTTTTATCTAGATGTTAATTTTTAATAAAATTAGTATTTTTAGAATCCTCTCATCAAGATCTATGAAACAAGATCTAAGTTAACTATGAAGTTCTTTGAATAATAATAATAATAATAACAACTGACGTATGTAGTAAAATTTTACTATTGACGTTAATTTCAACAATAAAAAAAATTACGATTTTTTTTTAAAGAATTTCATTGTAACGCCCTCAAAATAATACATAAAACCCATCACTTAAGACATGCATTGATATAAAAGAAATCAACCATTTCTATTCATCAAAGTAGTTCTTACAGCAGTATTACATGTTAACAACAAAAGCAAATGCCCTATGGGCTTACAGCTTTCCAAGTCAACACTTGGTTACACAAAAGAAGAGTACTAACTCTATACAAAATAAGCCATTGGCTTGATGTACATGTAATACAAACAAAATAAACAAAAAGAGTCTTCAACTCTCATCATCATCCAAGCTGTGTCCTTGGTGGTGGCATGCTACCTGTACCTGAAAGTAATGTTCCCATATAGGGTGAGCCACAGCCCAGTAGAGATATGCTAAACACAGTATGAGCAATGACTAAGGCATTAGCAATTGATAAATGTTTACTTCCATAAATCAATTCATAACCCATTTCCATTACAAGCCCACTATGTTCATGTTTCATTTCATTTTCCATTTCTTATCGATTTCACAATTTACATCAATGGCTCAGCACCTGGCCAACCACTTATATGAGACAGTGACTCATATTAAACATTTCCCTTTTTCAATAGATAAACATACTAGTTGTATCAACATCTCAACAGATAAGCATACAAGCTGTATCCACATCTCAACAGATAAGCATATTAGTTATATCAACACTTCCATAGATAAGCATATTAGCTATATCAACACAATAACTGACAAACATATGAGCTGTATCAGTGGAGTCCATCCCCTATCTCCTCCCAAACAACATCCGGTTTAGAGGTCCATCCCCTATCTTCCCCTAAACCGTGGAGTACATCCCTTATCTCCTCCCACACACACAATGTATATACACATAGGTCATATACACAATCAAACAATACATAACGTTAATGTATTCTATCAACCGCCATACTCTATGACATGTCCAATTGATTAGTTTTAGTTTGCCTAGTCATCATGCATTGTCTACAACAATCAAAACTACCCTCCACCGGTAGCCCAAAGCAATTATTTCTAAACAGATAATAAAAGCTTTAACAGATAAGATATCAATGTTTTCAAAGTGAGCGATTAATAAATCCAACTCCACCATTTCACAATATAATGAGCCAATTCCATTATTTCTAACTCAATTCCAAATAATCACAATTTTCCCAAATTAATTATACCAATTAATTTACATAACAAATTAGGATTTTCTACCCCATTTCCCAATATTGACCCAACGGTCTATGTATCAACTATCAACAACAATAACATTATTTTGAAACCTAAATTACACATTTTAGAGCCAAAATAACAAAACCCTCTTTTAACATTTTGAAACCCTAAGTTCCAAAATTTCCCAACTTCAACACTTTATCAAAACAACTAAAAATCTATGTCAAAGACCATGAGAGTGAGTAGGAATCCCTATCTCAAAAGTTGACACCCAACGAAGGAGATGAAGAAAACGAAAATGCTCCAAATCACAACTTTCTCGGATCAAAAGATAGCCCTCGATGATCAACAACCTTTTTGTAAAGGCCAAAGGTGAGAAAACAACTCTCACTAGATCAATACCTAGAAAGAAGGCAAGGTTCTAGAGAGAGAGGCTCTCAAAAGTGATTTTGGGAAAGTAAGAGAGAGAGAGAGAGAGAGAGAAAGTGTAGAAAGTGATTTCAAAATGCCCAGCTGCCTTCTGTTATACGACATTCCCGCTCGAGCGGAAAACACAACGCTCGAGCGTCAAGAACAAAAAACTAGGTCTGCTCGAGCGCAAGAAGGCCCGCTCGAGCGCCAAGACACAAGAATAAAGTACATCCGCTCGAGCGTGAAAACCAGTCCGCTCGAGCGCAGATTTCCCCCTCCCAGAACTTACACCAACAATGTACTACCCACTCGAGTGCCAAGAAGCCCGCTGGTGACCCGCCAAGCGAGAAATCCTTCGGCGAGAAATCACATCTGCAGAAGTTTTGCAGAGCACCAAAACACTGGGAGTGTGTAATCTCCGCTCGAGTGATCCAAGACCCACTCAAGCGAAACGACCAAAAACACAGCAACAAGGTTTTGGACCAAGGCTCAACCCACCTACTCGAAACATGTCCAACACATCCTAAAACTCAATCAAATGGAATTAAAGGACGACAACAAGGTAGACACAACTACCAACCCCACGGAACCGAGTCCGGAAAACAACTGAACAGTAAAGGGAATACCGGGATCGCTATATTCATACCCTACATATATCTTAATAGATCTTGACGATAGGATTGTAAAACTATTAATTTTATTAAAAATTAATATATAGATCAAAAGTTATATCATTTTAAAGTTTAAAATGTAAAAGTAGTTATCAAGGGTAGATTGTCTATTAAAATAGAAACAAATTTGTTTGTCCTTGATGAAAGAGGCGCTTCTTCTCCAGGGAGCTTACAAATTTAAAAAAAGTTTGGGCCATCCTTTTCATTTTAAAGGGGACCAATGAGGGACTTTTGGCCAATATCCCTTTTAAAAACTGAAA
The DNA here is from genome assembly GCA_025200525.1 of Camellia lanceoleosa. Classification (NCBI taxonomy): domain Eukaryota; kingdom Viridiplantae; phylum Streptophyta; class Magnoliopsida; order Ericales; family Theaceae; genus Camellia; species Camellia lanceoleosa. The sequence goes on along the minus strand of CM045763.1, from coordinate 101,857,420 downwards.
ACAATAATTTATTAGTGGCTATTTTTATTATTTTTTTAAATTATAAACAATTTATATATTTTTCTATATAGGACAATTGCAATAAAATAGTATAAACTCAAAATGATTAGAAAAAGATGGAAGTAAAAAACTTAGTTGCACAATCTAATACACAAATTGATGTACTTCTATGATACTGCAATTATTTTATGTTGTCATTTTCTTATAATTCTCCCTTTATATGTTCTAATAAATACTAAAAATTTGTTTTTCACCTGTTTAAAAAAAAAAAAACCATTCCCTTTACTAAAAAAATAAAAACATTTCCTCTCCTACAACCACCATTGTCGATGACATTATAATTATTGTCACCCAACAACTATCTCTGGTGAGTCTCGTATCCTTCAGCTATCCTTATATTTTGCAATGAAAAAAAAATTTCGGGCCTCCAATAGTCACCTACAACCACTATTTCTTAGTTGTTTTTATAAGAATTTTTTGGAAACATGTGTGTATCAAATATTTTTTTTTACACCAAAAAATAGATACAAATTGTAAATTTTACCAAATCACGTTAATTACATTACGCAATAAATTAGACAAATTTCAATGATATGTAAAACTACCTCAATTTTTGTGAAAGTCATCTCAATTTTTTATCCAATTTTACTCATTACTAGTTAACTGATAAAATTCATCTATATTGGATCTAATAACTAAGATTGATTTGACTATAGTACTCAAAAACCAGCACATGTTGTCCAACTCTTGTTGTCTCTCTCTCATACCTAGCTCTCCATGGATCAACTTTGACTTTATTAGGGCCATGATCTGAAAGCAAATTTTTTTTTTTCTAGATCTTATAAATTAAAAATATATATACATAGAGAGAGAGATAGACGTTCAAATTAATTCATATTAGATCAAGTCCTTGTAAAAAAAAAGTCTTCAAAGTCGAAATTCCTCTGTTTTTTAACTTCGAGAAACTATTTTAGTTGATTTTTTAATTTTTTACGAAAAGACGTGCAAAAAAGTATAGAGAATAGTTGACTTTTTGGTAGTAAGTTTTTGGTTTTTTAACTATTTTAGCTAGTTCCCAAATTTGAGTCCACATTGTGCACTTTTGTAATTTTTAAGGCTATTTTGCCCCTACACTTCGTTCCACTCATTATTTCACCAGTTCTACCATCCATTCTTCACCCTACCGCCCAAATCTCTTCCCTCTCATACCACCACCTTGCCCACTCTGTTCAACACCCTCAGATGACCATAACTCGCACTCCAAATAAAAAAAAACACTACTATTGTAGTTTAGATCTACAACAACAAATCATAGTTTTGAGCAATAAATGAGATAATTACATCAAAAAGTCCAAAACCATCGTCAAAACCACTACAGAATTTTCAAGCCACCGACGTCACATCTCAACAATTACAACAATTGACCCATGTATGGTAATATCGATAGGGTCAGATCTGGTGACTAAAAGCAACAATGCTTTGGGACTGTAATAAGCCTCTTATCAGAACCTGACAGAAAGTAATGGATACTCAAATTAAGTCCAACATTTTTGTAAAGGTATTTCAATTGAACCCACAATCTTGCTTTTTTAACCTTAAAATATAGAAATTTCTTTGTTTTGAGGAAATCAAAATTTCTTTGTTTTAATGAAATTTCAATAACTAAATTGAAATCGTACTTAATTTGAAAGTTATTAGCCTTTAATTGGAAATTAGGTATTGAATTTTTAAAATTAACCATCAGTTTTGTAATTTTTAGCTCTTAATTTGAATTTTTTCTATCCACAGAAGTGAAATTTCATTGACTTGATATGACAATATAATGAAATTTTGTCTAACTTTTTTTTTGAGAAAACATCATTTCGCCTCCCAAACTTTCACATATTTTTCAATTTGACCCCCAAACTTTGATTAATATCAACTTTACACCCAAACTTTCAAATTTTTGATCAATTTGGCCCTTGCCATTACATTCCGTTAATAATTGGATGAAATGTGCTAACGTGGAGGGTAAATTGATTTTTAAGGTATAGTTTGGGAGGTAAAATAAAAATGAGCTTTGATGCCACATCAGCACATTTCGTCCAATTGTAGACGGAATGTGACGACAGGGCCCAAATTGATCAAAATTTTGAAAGTTTAGGTGTAAAATTGATATTAATCGAAATCTGTGGGTCAAATTAAAGAACACGTGAAAGTTTGGGAGGTAAAATGATATTTCCTCTTGTTTGTTTTTTTCCCCTGAAATTTCATATTCGTCATTAGTCATGTTTGTTATTAGGAAAATGCTAGAGACCCAAAATTTTCTACCAAATAAATGACCAAATGTCTCACATGGGCATAGGGCCGACAAAATTGTAGACCCCACACTCATGTGAGACATTTGATCATTTATTTGGTAAAAAAAATTATATCCCTAGCATTACCCTTGTTATTATGCTAGTAAAATTTTTTAGGTCAATTTATGTTTTTTTTTTTTTTTATATTTTTCTAAAAATAAAATTACCAATTATTCAAACTTTCTAATATTCACAAATGTGCAATGCACGTTCACCATTTTGGTGTATAAAAAATTAAAATATTTATATTATTTGCCACATCATCCTTTTTCTATGAAATGTTATGGCCATATTTCGGTGAAGTGCCACTATTTTTGTTTCTATATATGAGTATTTTGCTAGATTTACCATTTACTATGAAAGCAAAAAAGATATACCAAGATTTTTTAATATTCATCGATGTGCAATGCACATGCACTATTCTTGGTTTAAGAAAAATTCAAGTTTTTTTTTTTTTTTTTTTTTAATGATTGCAAATTAATTTTGCCATCATTACTAAGAAGAAGACCAAGGAAAGCATTGTAAAATCACTAAATAAGTGCAATAATTAATATAAAAATTTATGCACTCTCTTTGTCTTTTTTTAGGATATTATGGTCCCGTTTGGTAGAGCTGTGGGAAAGTAATTATAACTTATAACTTAACAGCTTATAGCTTATAACTGTAAACATAAGCTGATTTTTGACTTACAAATTAAGCTTCTCCTCCCACACTCAAAGAATAAGTTGATTTTTAACTTACAAAAAGTTATAAGCTGTATTGTTAAGCTGAACCAAACACATCAAAATAACTTAAATTAAGCTAAAAGCTGAAATAAGCGCTACCAAACAGGGCCAATATAGGCAACGGAGAAATTAGAAGCTTATCTAGTTGGAACATATATTTCTCTGAATAAATGAGATTCAGCATTAAAGTTTGTGATAACTGAGTTTCCTTTGACACAACTTGAACGTAACGCTAATTTCAAAGGAACCTAGATTATTCGAATCTTAAATAGCTCGGATAACTATGACATTTGTCTAGTGTGAAAGCTCATTAATTTGTTTTCTCATTATTGAAAGCACATTTTGTGCAACAGGTTTTGCTACTCTGGCTAAAAATCTTCATTGTAGATTTCATCTTTGAAAGTGAATTTTCTTATGTGAGAGATAAAAACTATAAACATATTCAACCAATTATCAAACCTCTCTTCTAATATTTCTCAAGTTCTTAGTTGAATTTGCTTAATTTTCTTAATTTGGGAACATAGGTATCCATGATAGATGTTTAGGTGGTGACGTTGTCTAGAAATCATGCCAATATGTATTTTCATCATCAACTAGTTGCACACCATTCATTTACCGAGAGGAGCCAAAAATAATTCATTCGGTAAGATTTCTAGTTCCTCTTCAAGTTTGTTATCACTATAAGTTTCATTCTAATTCGCACCTAGATGGCATATTGAAATAATTGCAATCAAACTAGTTGATTTTGCATGAACATCTCTCTTACATAATTTAAATAAAAAAAAAAAAGAGAAGTTTCTATAACCATGAAACATATTCTTTTAATTAAAAATTTGGAGGTTTGATCTATCATAGTGTATAGATATATTTGTTATTTTTTTCTTAAACTCGTTTTTGAGTAGCAAAATATAGAGTGGTTTTGGTATCCTCATTTTATGTTCATATACATCCAAAATGTATCATATCTCATGTGATCTCGGAAAAATGATTTTTTATTTTTATTTATAATCTTATTGAGTTGATAACCTAATTGCTAATGGTGTTTAAATTGTGTTGCTAAATTGTTTTGGAGTTTTGTTAATGAGTTCCCTTAGGGCACTTGATAAGAAGCTTGACATGCTTGTACATAATGCATGGGACTGCGTGTAACATGTAATCTACATTCAATTTAAACATTGTTAACCAATGCCCTTAGGTCACTCATTAACTAAACCCATTGTTTTGTCATAAGCTTTATGTGCTTTACCAAAATGATTCTCATTGTCTTCTAGGGATTTTTTTTTTAAAATTTTATTTTATTGTCTAACTCATGATGTATAATATTTCAAGACTGTTCTTTTTGTTTTTGTTTTTTATGATTTTCATTTTTTTTTATTTTGGTGACGGCAGCTTAAGAATCTAAAATTTTTCAAAGGAGAGCCTATTCATTCTTTATATCTGGTAAGAACTATATTAATTCTCCATTTTATTTGTTACTTATTTTGCTAGTTAATTATATAGAATATTATATATATATACATATATTTATTTATCTTCAATTATTAATGACTTATCATTGATAAAAATCACATACATTTCATGAAATTGAATTATTTCTACAATATGACCATCTTTTCCATTCTCTTTTCTTCTTCATATTATGTACATTAGATGCACATGAGATGCGCATGATTTTTTAGATGCACGTCAAGAGCATGTAGCCATTTTCAATTAAAGTCTTCACAACAATTTTTAATTAAAAATAAAAAGAAGTACCCTGGAGTGGACCACATGAAGATCAAATTACATAGAATGTAATCTCAACTCTCAATCCATTATAAGTAAGCTTTGATCATGAATAACTTCAAAAGATCCAATTCTTTAATAGTAGTTAAACTGATTTTTCAATTACCATTCACATTCTCCACATGAAAATAGAAAAAAATCAAAATAAGTAGGATTTATTTATGCATTTGTTTCACTTTTCTGATAGTTTTCGATTTTTTTTTTCATTGTCTTAGGTAGGGTGTGTGCGGTGCGGTTCAGGCAGTTTAAGAGTAAAATTATAAACCGAATGGCGAATTGGCAAATTGCGGTTTGAGCGATTTTGGACTGATTGAAGAATATTCTAACCAATTATCAAGCATGTGCATAATATATAACACTAATTTGCATAATATTTTTCATATATATAACACAAACTAATTTTACATAATATTTTTCATATATATAACTACTAATTTGTAATAAATTTCACATATTAAATCTCTTTCGCACTCATTTTTACTTTGATATTTCATTATAGGTTAAAAAATATATATGTATTAACTACAGTGGAGCGGAGCGATTTTGAAGCCAGATTATAAATTTTAAAGTTTAAACCGCGATTAGCGGATAGAGCGGCACAGATTGGTGCAGTTCAAGCAGATTGGGTGGTATTTTGCACAACCCTAGTTTTAGGTTTCATCATCAACACTCAAACACCAAATTCTTTGAAGCTATTTACAACCAAAAAATGGACAGTAAATCAAAGATGGCAGAGAACACTAACAGCTCGAGTTCAAGTAGTTCAGATGATTGCCCCAATCCACATTATATTGAGACTCCTCAAAGACATTGCAACTAAATAGTTCCAATTCCTACAACAGAAACGAAAACACTCAAATCCAAAATATTCAAAGAACAAAAAGGGTGAGAGATAAAAGGCTTCTATTGAGTCTTCGAAGATCAACGCGTAGCAAAAGGAAGAACGATCAAAGACAGATCAAAAGAACCTTATTATCATGGTTGATAGATGCAAAAGTGATTCAACAAAACAAAAAAGTTTGCTACGAGAATGAAGCTTGCAAGGATGCATCAAAAGAGGGAATGATTAGAAGGGATGGCATATTATATGATTGTTGTCATGAGACTTTCAATGCATTGAATTTTGAAGCTCATACTGGGAGTGGTGATCTTAAGAGACCATATGAAAACATTTTCGTTAATGAAGAGTCGCGGATTTCCCTCTTGTCTAGCCTCTGGAAGGCTTGCAATAGGACTGAGTGAATTGAACAAGACAAATTGAAAGATGTTGGGGCTAAAAACAGAGCTAGTGACAAGCATAACAACGCTTGTATGATTTGTGCTAATGGAGGAATTTGCCTTGTTGTGACATGTGATGTCCCGGGTATGTTACCCAGTTAATTTCTTATTTGATTTCTCCTAAACATCTTACTTTCAAAACTTTTGAGAGGAAGAGAGGTTTGTAAAACCTTTGGTTGATGAAATCACTTCAATTAATGTTGGTACTGAGAAGGATCCGCGTCTGGTCCAAATCGGGTCCACGTTGTCTTCGGAGGAATGCGAGCGCTTAGTCGCTTTATTAAAAGATTTCAAAGATGTTTTCTCATGGTCCTACGAAGATATTCCTAGAATCGATCCTAAGATTGTATAGCACCGAATCCCTCTTGGCCTTGAGGCCCGACTCGTCAAGTAGAAGCTTCGAAGAATATGCCCGGATTGGGCTCTGAAAATCAAGGAAGAGGTCACCAAGCATATAGATGCAGGGTTCTTGTTAGTATCTAAATATCCTACTTGGTTGGCCAATATTGTTAGGTCTTAGAAGAAAGATAGCGAGAATTCGGGTATGTGTGGTTTGAGATGCAGATAAGGCTAGTCGAAAGGACGACTTTCCTCTAACGCATATCGGCAATTGGTGGACTTCACGCGGGCCATGCGTTGCTTTCCTTTATGGATGGGTTTTCGAATACAACCAAATCTTGATGGCACTTTCGAGGACAAAGAGAAGGCGCCTTCACTATGTCGTGGGGAACCTGCTTTCTGGGGTGATGCCGTTTGGTTTGAAGAATCTTTGGGGCTACTTCTCGGTACGCAACTATGATCTTATGATATGATCCACAAAGAGGTTGAGGTGTATATGGACGACATGATTATTAAGTCTAAGAAAGAAAGGCCACTACACTATATTGAAGAAATTTTCCAATGGATCGGAGAATATCGGTTCTTGGTGAATCCTCGAAATGTACTTTTGGTGTCCTGGCTGAGGAAAATCTTTGGGGTTCTTGATTACACAAAAGGGGCATCGGCGTTGATCCTTTCAAGATTAAGGCCATCTTAGAAATGTCACCTGGGGTGAAAAAAGAGGTGCGAGGCTTTACGGGAAGAGCAATTCATAAGAGCGGTTTATTGCAAAATTAACCTTGACTTGTGAACCACTATTTGGTCTCTGAAGAAAGGAAAGAAATTTTAATGGGATGACCAATGCCAAGTTGCTTTTCGAACAGATCGGCGGTATCTATAGAACCCACCCATGTTGTCACACGCTAGAGTAGCGGATTGATTTGTATGTTTGTCGATGGGTAACCAACACGACTATGGGCTTCTATGCTGAATCCGAGGAATAAAGTGGAGAAGGCCATCTATTACAGCAAGAAGATGCTAGAATATAAGACTGGATTACACTCTGCTTTGGAGAGGCTTGCTTGGCCTTGGTATGGGCTACCGAGGAAGTTGAGGCACTACTGTTAGCTCACTCCGTGAATCGGTTTCGAGATTGGATCCCATCAAATATCTCTTCGAGACCAAGCAGCTTATGGTGTGAGCTAGCTCATTGGTTGCTTTTCTCTCGGAATTTGATTTGAAGTATATATGACTCGTAAAGATACATAAAAATGAGGAAGCGATGGCGGAGTTCCTATTGGAAGTCACCAGTAGAGGAGATGAAGCGATGAAG